>OX438827.1:9265932-11765932 GCA_949315975.1 Eudonia truncicolella | reverse complement strand
ATGGTGGGTAATGAATGAGGCATCATGTTTCAATATTTTTACGTCAAAAAGATAAAAAAAAACGTGTTAGGTAGGTATTAATTGTTCATGCGGAAAGGCCTGAGCTCAGTAGTGGTACGTTTATAGATCACTAGCGGCCCTTCCAGGCTTCGCACGGGTAGACATTTCTTTTTCATATAGCCTATATAGATATTCCACTTTATAATATTAGTATGAAGCAGACGTTGCAATTGCAACGCAATATCGATTGGCGCATATATCGAGACTGCCTTCCGTAACAAAATAAGGAGTCCAGAAGGTAAGCTTAAACATAGACCCTCTCACGGACACGAATTCAAGAGCATCAAGAGCATCCACTGCTGCGTGAAAGGCTACAGAAGCATAGAATGGTGAGTCCTTTTAACTTGATGATTCGATAGCTTCAGCCCTTAGGTATGTGCGAGACCATCACATTTTTCGGCTTTAGCTGCCACGTCAGCTGCCGTCTGGTCAGCCTTGACCTAAACGTTCATAGTGCAAGAAGTATTAAGTGTCAGTTGAGCAGTTGTTGCATCGACTGTGGTTAGGCCCCACACTCATTCATTTGTGCGTGTTAGGAACCCCCAGTTGCAGAGATTCTCTTTACAGTAACCAACATAGACCTTCCACGGACACGAATCTCGGGACAGCTCGGAGTGCCAAGTGCGAGTTTCATTCGCAATACGATCACGGTAACGAAAACGAGAATTTGTATGGCAAAATGTTAATTCGTCTCGTATGTCGCCAGGAGGCGCTGCTTCAATGCCATACTAAGTTTCGTTTTCGTAAACGTAATCGAATGAATACGGATAGTAAGCAAAACTCACACTAGCCACCCAGAACAGTCCGAGCGCTGCAGTGCGGTTGCGAGATTCCGCGTCCGTGAGAGGTTGTCTATGTGTGCGTTGCTCGAGCGCGTTTGTATGAAGCTTACCTTCTGCAGTGCCTTTATTTTGTGCTTCCGTCTAGCACACGCTGTTAGCAGTTACTTCGGAAAATTCATTTGTATGTACACTCGCCTGCACATCACAACTAGCACAAACTAACAATTCCTCAATTGACAGTTTTGGATAGTACCTACTTAGCTACTACTCGTACAACATTTTTTGTTAATTCAATGAAGTAAGTAATCAAGCTATTTATATTTATCTAAACTTTACGCAAAAACATAACCTAAATACCTAGGGATAGGTAGGTACGTCGGTAGGTTTTACATGTCATACACATTAAAATGAAACATGTATATCTATATTTTACGAACTGAACGCAGCGCTTCGTGAAACTGGAATGACACAAAAAAAATACCACTCACATTACAATCCCGAGAAAACCGCTAATGAATCATTTACTCGGGTATCTTGCACGGGCATTGCTGTAAAATGTACTGAAACAATAAAACTGCGTTGTGCGAAACGAGCTGTTACGGCTGTGCACATAATAATCATAGGATAAGACGGAGCAGCGGCACGTCATCGTCAGCAGTAATACGGTAATCCCCATACAAAGACCAGTACTACCGTGTAAACAGCTTCGTCCAATTCAATTGTTGTTCCTAGCTTTGCTTTGCTTTGAAATTAATTAATAATGGCATCCTCGGTGAGGCATACTGAGACGAAACCGACTATGTTAGTATGGACATGTTGTAATGAGAAGAGATGATCAGCGTGTAAAGAGAAAGGGGTTGAGCATGTAAATTGTCGGCTATGGGGGGAAGGGAAAACTGTAGGAAAATATGGATAGAGACTGTGTGAAAGATGATAATATGGTAAAGAAAGGACGGGAGGGTGGTGCATGCGTACTACATCCAAGCTGGATAAATGAGTGAGGTTAGCGGAATTAACACTACATATTATTTAAATTACATTTTTTGTACCATGGATTTCCGCAAAATAACGCCTGATTCCATTAATTATTGTAAAGAAAGGAGTAAATGTTCTGATCGAGGAGAATCGAAGAAGAAAGCATTTCCGACTCTAAATAAGACTGGTAACAGAGAGCAGGCTTATAATGATGGTCTCCTCGACATATAGGTATGTCACCACAGAAGAAAGACCATAGGTACATCAACGGTGAACTTTACTATCTAAGTGCCAAGTGTGATTTTTATTGGGCAGTCGAACACGTAAACGAAACGAGATTTAGTGTATGGCATTGAAGCAGCGCCTCCTGGTGACATAGGAAAAGATTTAAAATTTTGCCATACAAATTCTCGTTTTCGTTAACGTGCATGATCGAATGTCCGATAAAACAGGCAATCAGGCTGGCGAAACACGGTGCGCAAGTCAACTAAGCATTTTGAACAGACAGAGTCCTTTCGAATAGCTATTATTTAATCTGCGGTTGCGGGAAGCGAAACCCAAACCTGTCTACAGATACACCAACAACTCCTCAGAGCGATTAATTAATAGAAACAATAGGACCGGTCTGAAAATGTTAAAAGTGACAATCGCTATGATGACGCCGTTAGAAAGTCCAAGGATTATGATAATGGGGCTAACCCCAGCGATTCTAGATACAGCGCGGACCTAGTAATTTCAAGCTATTACCCGCTTCGCCTGTTTTATTGGTTTCCAGCTATCTCTACAAACAGGTAAATAATAAATAGCTTTCTGCTTATACTTGTCACAACGTTGAAATTATTAGTATTATTTAAGTTGTTGTTACAAAACAAGTTAAAATTGTAATAGTGTTCCGTCACAGTAGGTAGGTACTTCTTTTGTGGTTAGACAACCAATCTCAGAATTCCCGATTTCGTTTCTCATTTTCCTGTTAATATTGCACTCGGTTTGATTTCGGCTTGTTTTAAGTCCTCCTGTGAAGCTACGACTCTCATCGAAGACTTGCGCCATAACAAAAATGTTAGTAGCACCCGGAGATAGGCCTTGGGTCTTATCGCATCTTAGCATCAAGTGGGATGAAGTCCAATCGCTTCCAGTACAAATGTCTTCATAGTACAAAAAATAACCTTGGAACTTTACAATTTTATTCAACTGTCAAATGAATTTCTAATCTTAAATATGAATTAATAACAACACTTAGTACAGATAGTATCAATTCCTAAAATCACTTGGGTAGGTAAGTATCAAGTTGTGAGGTAGGTAATGTTGGCAAGACATCGGCAAGATCGGTTTTACTGCTAAAAGCGTTCTATTCACCTACGTAATGCATTAAGCAGTGCCCTGGATGCCGGGCGAAATACTGACTAAACGAATGACCTATAATTCTACGAATATGGCAGTGGAGCGAGTGACTGGGCCCTAACTTCTCGGAACGGCATTAACTGCTTAATGGTAATGCACAGAGCATTTTTTCGGATTCAGTACGTTAAGTAAAACATTAGTTATAGAATAAGCAAAATGGTTTGTTTTGTGTTAGAATAAATTAAAAGGTCAATAGGTATATTACGTATCATAGAAAAAAGTTTAAATTAAAAAATTCCTTCGTAGGTACCTATAAAGTTGATTGAAAACGATGATACTTCTGTTTATTATTGTATACCCTTTTGAATTTATTTGCGTTTACGCGTGTAACGATGATTGACGTTCCAAACAACTTAATAATTAATCGAAACGTCAGGATTTTTTTATAGATAGGCTAATAACTCTGTTCTGCTCGATGTTAAGCAGATACAGAGCCCAGATGCGAGGACAGCTAGTAGTTACAGTAGGATTCTGCCTCATTAGCCGTCCTCACCTTGCCTAACACCTCGTTGGAACCCTTGTTGTATTAGGACGGAGGAAATTGGTACGTGTGCTGGTAGGGGATTCCATTTTTTTGTGGTGCGTCAAAGAAATGATTCACTAAATTTCTTTATCGCAATGGAATATTTGCCACAGCAAAATCGGTGACACCGACGACCAATATAAAATTAAAGTAAAATTAAACGATAGTAGATAGGTACCTAGACGCAAAAAAGATTTTCATTCAGATGATATTGTCGCTTAACCATAGAAGTTCTTTCTTACCTTCAGTGAAAGTGTTATTGTAAAGTACTAGTTGTTGCCCGCGACTTCGTTCGCGAAGATTACTATAAAAAAATTAAAAAAAGTATTCTATATGCTGGTCTGGGTCATGGTCTGTATATGAGGAAAGTTTCATTAAAATCCATTCAGTAGTTTTTACGTGAAAGAGTAACAAACATCCATCCATACTTATAAACTTTCGCGTTTATAATATTAGTAGGATTAGCTAAGGTGACGAAACTTGATGCAACAAAACCTAGTAAGTATGATTAGTGTTTGATTACTCATCCGATAACTCGAAATCACCAGGCCGATAACAGTAAACTCTATATTTATGAATCTATTTACAACACCACATTTTAATACAATTATTAATTATAGGTAGTACAGACACCAGCACGTCAGATTATGCAAAACTGTCAAATTTCTACAATAAATGTTCAACAATATGCCATAGACATAAAGTTCAAAGTCTATTGAGGAAATTTGACAGTTTGCATTGCCTAGTCTGAGGTGCAGGCGTGTGTACGTCCCTACGATGTTATCTTTAAATTCTGTCACGCTACTGTAAAGATTAATTCTTCTAACATAAATTGATTTACTAATAGAAAAACTAATTGGATTAATGGACAAGCTAATTTAGCTTTGTCATCCTGTATTGTATCCGGCATAGAAAAAAAATATAAATTGTAGATCTGTGGTATCCGGCATAGATAGGAGTACCTACCTGAGTACCTATCTATCTAGGTACTTGGAATTTTACAAGATATAATAGGCATGATGACAGAAACCAAAAGTCACTAAAATCATGTGTTTGTCTCTAATGTAACAGAAATAATAGGTTATTAAATAAATATTTGTCTTCATATTCATAGCGAGATTGTTAATTTATTTTATAAAATAAAACTACAAAATACAGCAATCCGCCATGATAAGTTGAACACCAATCAGATCGAATTACTTCATCTCTATGTACTACGCCGATGGAAATGTCACTTTATTTCATACGAACTTCGACTATCCAGCGCTGTTTTATTGTACCTACCTACTTACCTGCATTTATAGCGTATTTCGTGGCTCCTAGGTAGATTAGGGGAGGTTATGATTTTAACTTGGTTTTAATGGTTTAAGGGGTGATTATGCCCTTCTGAATAGTAAGCAGGTACTTAGGCCCGTATTTTGGTGAAGCCAGAAAAATAGGGAGTTGGGTACAGGTGGGGAGATATTGTGTTAGTGGCTTTGGATAGCTCGTATTGTCCCGATAAGAATGAGCCCAAACTTTGGGGTTTTGGTGGGGTGGTGGTACGGTGGTTAGAATGGGCTATTTGGGTGGGTTGGAGGGGTTGGGATTTTTCCCCTAATTTTTTAGTATTTAAGGGGTATCTACCCTTCTGTATAGTTAGCTATTGGCTTTAGCTTGGTTAAGGGTGGAAAATTGAAAGGGTGTTTTTGGGACAGGGATTGTGGTGTCCTGACCTGATTTAGGAGAGCCCAAGCTCGGTGGGGTTAAAGGTATAGGATAGGAGATCCCTAAAGTCACAGTCCTCAGTCCCTCAGTGGAGTCTCGGCAAAAACTTACGGCAAAATGATCTTCACAGAAATAAATTGGAGAATTTAGACATACAGCTGATGGATCTCTTCGTGCAAGATTAAAGCCACATTTTCGGCCATCGATATATTATGTACTACGTACAACTCAATGTTTTCTGCAGTTTTGTCGTGAGGAACGTAAACAAATAATTTGTTCGGAGTTTTTATTGATGTATTGAGGAACCGCACACCACTTAAATACACTTTGAAATGCATATTTAACAAGTAAAACAACGAATTCGTCATAGGCGGTCGTAATGTTTACTGTTGAGTTACATAGAGGTGATCAGGTGACGTCACAAGCAGTTGCCATGACACTGGGAAAGCGTTTTGGCGCGACATTTAAATATATATAAACCTTTTTTAACAAAAAATCTTATTTTTAACAAAAAATAAAAAATTATGGAAATATTACATGCATTACAATGTTATAGTACAGTTTTTCAAAATCAGTCATCATGCCTATTAATTGTTAGGGTACCTTTGTTTTTAAGTGGGTGTACCTACCTATTCACAACACAATTAATTTAAAATCAATTTTACAAGTTACCTACCTATCAAAGATAGTCTTACTATGCCGAAATTGGTACCTAGGTAGGTATGTATGCCTAGGTTAGATATTTTTATTGTTAACTAGATGACTTTTGAATTTCATATCTATAGGGAGGTATCTACTACCTATTGGGACAGTTATATATACTACTCAAAACAAAATAAGGGCCAAGAGGTATTTTGTCTGTACCATGAAAATAATAAAACCAATATTAATTTTTTTGTCTCCATAACGAAAACTAATGTTGTTTTTACCGTGTAGACCAATAAATTTATTCCAATAATAATGATTAAAAAGTTTATTTGCTTTTGAAAGAAAAAACACATTTAAGGTTAAAAATAAAAACAATGTAAAGTTACTGAAAACAAAAGAAAATACTCCATGCTCATCTTTTAGTAACGGGTATGCCCCCCTCGTTTCGTTACGCACTCCTGAAGCCTGGAGTGCATGCTCTCAATCAAATGCCTGACATTTTCCATTGGAATCTCTTCCCAGGCCCTTTTAACAGCGTTGATGAGTTGCTGTTGGTTGTGGATTTCCTGATCACCGTCTCTAACTCTTCGTTTCAACTGATCCCACATGTGCTCTATTGGATTTAAGTCCGGACTGTTCGCCGGCCACGGCAAGACTTGAATTTGAGACGCTTCCAGTACAAACCGAGTCGCTTTAGCCGTGTGTGCACGAGCATTGTCTTGAATCAAGATGAATCCAGGACCCGCTCGCTGGGCAAATGGGATCACATGTGGTCTGACGACTTCCTCAATATACCGCTGAGCAGTAACAGTACCCTCATTTAAAATAGCGAGCTCAGTTTTGCCGTGTAAGCTTATCCCGCCCCAAATCATTACATTTGGACCACCAAAACGATCGACTTCATGGATGCAGGCTTCTGAAAATCTCTCGCCGCGTCTTCTCCATACTCTAATACGCCGATCGTCGTTAAAAAATTTAACTTTGCATTCGTCTGTGAAGAGCACCATGCCCCATTGGTTTATGTCCCAGTCCAAATGTTGACGGGAAAATCTTAAACGATTTGCACGATGATTTCTGGTTAATGGAATACGGACAACTCGCCTTCTTGATGCCTGCTGGTCTTCATGCAATTGATTACGAATAGTTTGGTCACTGACACGAGTACCCGTTGTGAGCCGTCAACGATTTTGCAGCTTGCGGGCCGTCGTTGTGCGTTCTCGGCGCGCACTTAATCGAATGTAACGATCCTCTTGAGCTGTTGTAATGCGAACTCTGCCCGAACCAGGTCTTCTTCTAACACTGCCGGTCTCTTGAAAACGATTCCATAGATTTTGAATAGCTCTTCGAGAAAATCCCAATTGCAAACCCACAGATCGCTGCGAATGACCTTCTTCAATCATTGTAACGGCTCTGGTTGCTGTCAGCGAGTCCATATGACGCCTGCGTGCTTGTGGCATATTGCAAAAGATGTTTCTGACTCGAGATATCAATGAACTCTGATAATTTCTAATAAACCAAGAAGCTAAGGAAAGCAAAACGTCAAAGAAAATGGAATCAAAATTTTCAAAAATAATTTTAAATCAAATTTTATTTAAAATTGTTGCCAGCATTAGATGAATACTACAATATTAAAAAGTTTAGGTATCAAAGAGTTTGTATACTCAATATTTTACTACTTTCAATATGTAAATGTTTAATAATTTACACCAAAATGAAAAAATACCTCGTGGTCCTTATTTTGTTTTGAGTGGTATATATATATACTGTACTATTGGTTTTATTATACACCATGATGATGTTGTAAAAATTCCCTGCTGAGCTTTTCAAGGCTATATTCAAATTATATTCGTTAGTGAGCAATTGTTTTTTTTACACGGCAGAAAGTTATGCTACTTTATTATAATATTATAACCTTAAGAGAAAATTTCTAAACTATGTTTAAAGTGGCATCAACTGCACCTATATAATATAACATAACCTATATAATATAGCATAACTACCGTCATTTGTACTGTACTAAACTACAATTTCATCTATCAATATGGTTTTTTATTGATTTACAGATGTCTAAATGCACTTACTACTTACTACGAGTATAACCGTTCATCCGACTATGGCAAAGAAAAATTTTAATACAAGCTTGACTATAGTAGTGCTTTAACGCGTGTTCGCATGTAATACAAGAAGGGCCAACGCGTTCTCGACCGAGTGATCGCGTCTGTTGCAGTGCTGGACGCATCTCCCTACCCTACTCAATAGCAACGGGAACTCACCCTCCCGCCAGCCATCTGCGCAGTAATTAGTGCGTTAATCACGCCAGCAGCGGTTGCATCAACCGCGATTCCGAGAAACCGATCGCCGCGGCCCGCGAAGGAGCAGCAAATTGCCCGTAGATATGTGTGCTGCGTGTATGTCGTTAATTGCGAAAATCACTCGCCTCAGAACTGGCTGCGGCCGCGGCCCTTGTAGCTTGTAGTACTTACATGTGTGCGAGGGGCGCAGGCGCAGCGCGAAATCGAAAGCGATTATGATCGAACGAGGATATATAGTAAGACAATTAGGTACCTACTAACTATCATACCTACTATGTTATTCGAAAAGAGGACTAAGAATAAGTCAAACAATGACTTTGTTATTCGAAAAGGGAACTACAGATATGGTAAGACAATTATGTAAGTAGGTACCTACCTACAATGTTATTCGTAAAAGGTTTTAAAGATAGCTGGTTTGGTGAGTCAAAGACTGTTATTCCTCAAAATGGGGATATATTAAAGTTACACCTGGCGCTTTCATTATCTGTCTAATACTATGATATTATAAAGCTGAAGAGTTTGTTTGTTTGAAAGCGCCAATCTCAGGAACTATTGGTTCGAATTGAAAAATTATTTTTGTGTTGGATAGTCCATTTATCGAGGAAGGCTTTAGGCTATATAACATCACGCTGCGACTAATAGGAGCGAAGCATCAGTGAAAAATGTTGCAAAAACGGGGAAAATTATCCATATTTGAGGGCTTCCGTTGCGTTCGCTAATTAACGCGGGTGAAACCGCGGGGCGCAGCTAGTTGTTAATAAAAGCAGAACGTTACAGCATTGTTTTAAATCTGGTTCAACTTTAGTCGATTTGGATAACAGTAGCCAGGGCCAAGTTTTAGATCTTGAATGAGTTACAAGATGAGGACCAAGTATTAACAGACGAATCTGCTATTTTCAAAGATGACACACAATAATTGTGTTCTGGTGATAATCAAATTACAGCGATTATGATAGCGAGTTAACTGTCTCTGTGGTTTAGTGGGTAGCCACCCAGTCACAGATCCAAAGGTCCCGGGTTTGATTCGGCGTGTATTTTTGTACTGGGATTGGTTATTTGTTAGCTTGTTTTAAGTTTGTCTGCTGGTCTTATACTACGATGTTATCTTAGTCGGTAGCATTTTTATGTTCTGATAGTCAGGTACGAGACTGATGAACTTACTCAGTGATTTATCAAGTGTATTTAGGTATATCCATATTTTTATTAATTTTGCGTATGGTATTAATGAAACGAATACTATAAGGTAAAAGGAAGGCTATCGATCCACTCAGTCACTTCATCGTCGGCGATATAAGTACCTATATTCGGTAAGTAGGTACCTAGGGTAGTGGCACGTGTTCGTCAGAAACTAGTAATTCTATAAAATTATTAAAATAGAGGTCACGGACTTTGCATAGCTTTAAAGTGTTGTTGTAATACCTACTGAACAAAGCTGGCAATCCTTCTTAGTGTGCCGGCGACAAAGTGTTATCTTATCGCACGACTTTTCATTATACTTTGTTCATCTTTAGGGATTAAAAAAAGACAAAACACAAGCTATTAACTAGGTAACAGACTTCGTAAACAAAAGACTTTCGGGATTTTTACCTGTCATTTGTTTGTTTACGAATACTGTTTTGTAGTGCAGTAGTGTATTATTGTTTATTATCTTTCGGTAAAATGTTAACGGTGCTAAATAGGTGAAGTGATGTAGGTAATAGAAATAGCCTACCTAATACTGTTTGAAATTAGGTACACTCAGACCAAAAAATCGACAAAAAACACAAAAACGAAATTATTAAATTTGTTGATTATGGTCTAATCCAGTCACAGACCACATAACCTCTGTGAATCTAGTAGTGCCCAACCAGTAGCTCGCGAGCCCCTGGTAGCTGGCGGTCTGTTTTCTAAGCACTCGCGAATAAAATTAAATAAGGAATAGGTAAGTACACACATTTACTAAATGTGTATTCATTTTGAAGTGTAGTATGATAATAAATGGTGTATTTATGTGGTTTCCTTTATCTCAATTAGGTTTTAGTTAACTCCTGTGAGGTGTCGTCGGGAGTTACAAAATAGCTCTTGGAGCAATAGCAGTTGGGCACCACTGGTCTAATCTAAAGGGGAAATTGACATTAGTACTATTATATTAGATGTCCCAAATTAACAAGCACATGGGGTGATCGAGCCATACCCCACCATGCTGCTGGCCCATCGCAAGAAGGTGGGTTTAGGCCGACACCTTACGACAACCACCAATAACAATAGCCTGTTACGAATCACGTAGATGATCAAGATTTTAAAAAAAGCTCATAAAATTTAGAAGGCTAAACTTATGGCCCGCATGGTGGTTTACTTTAAGGTTCTTATAAGTTACGACATATGTATTATTATCTAAATACAAATTTACGATTAATACGGGCGTGCATTTACGTAAAAAAAATATAACCATATATTTATACCTAATAACTTGGCATTATGGCTCAGACCATAGTTGAACATCACATTGCTGAAATCGAAAAAAAAAATTATAGTGTAACTTTAGAGAGCGACCTCCATCTCTCCATCTGATAATAACCCATTTACGATTACGTCGTCACAAATGAATATTGTAAAATGACAGGAACATTACACATTCAAAATTGTTCGAACTTTACTTTTAATTTCAATTAATTGTACATTTTTATGCATGAACGTAACATTTTAATTATATTATAAAAAATTTATTGAATTTTCTTGTATATTGATAATCCTTAATTTAATTAAAAGCAGAGTGTAAAACTCAAGTACAAAACCCATTTTACCCTCGACGTGACTATCTCGGGTAAAATGGCTTGTATTATGCTCTTGTTGTACAATTTACTATTTCTACAGTTCAAGAGTCACTTTCTGAGGCTAAGCTCGAGTCTTCTGAAGAGAATCAAGCTTTCAATGAGTATGACTCTGGAGGCTCGAACCTTTTAACAACACTAGTTATGAGATACAGCTTTTAAAAGTACTTTTAGAAACTAGTGTTATTATTAAAAGTGTTACCACAATTAACATGGGATAAGAATCCCTTGGTTCATAGGATAAGCTTATGATGAATAAGCGTATGTCTGAATTGTGGATGAAGACGCTGGTAGGGCTCTAATAATTACGTAATGATATTTATTGCTTTACATATAAAAACGATATTGGTACATAATAATAATTACGTATTTTTGTATTAAAATAATATGTCGTTTCTCTCTGATCTATGAATTAAAGATTTATACATAAGTATAATTCCTTTTTTATTTTCATAATATTATGTACTGTTTCTTCATTAAAAGATAAGCTAAACTTTCTTATATAAGAAAGTATTGTATGATAGTTAGGTACATAAGTACTTATATTATAACTTAGTCAATTCAATGTTGTTAAAGAAAAACAAATAAAAGTGACAAAAAGTACCTACTTACAATAAAACTGACAATTTGGTCAGTGTCATTTGCAATTTAATTGTAACTACTACAAATCCTAGAATTGATAAGCCGTAAAAATAATTAATTTCAAAAATAAAATTTTGGATATGAACCTGCATAGTTTTATTGTTCTTCAGATAGTAGACCCTGTAGGTTTTAGATAATTAATGAAAAATACAGCACGTTTTTCATATACCTACTAGCTACCTACTTCAAAGAATATATTTTTTTGCGAAAACGCCGCGCCGCTGCCGGCGCCGGCCGGTGCCGGTCAGAGATTTGAAAGTAACTACCTACCTACTACCGTACCAACATAGTTACTTTCATTTTGACTGTCTGTATAGAATACTGTGTTCTTGCTATTGTGCTAAGCATTAACACAATAGCACAATATCTAAGTATGAAAGGATTACTCACCGAATACGAAAATGATGAAAAATCCAAGTTCTGAGAATTCGAAACAACAAAGTCAGTATGATTCGATATATTCGTTCCAGTACATTATGTCATCACACCACTAATTTAATATTGTCTTACAGTAATAAGTTTTCACAAAATCCATTAATAAATACATCAGCAGTATACGAAACTATCAATTAAATTTATTGGATGCACGCAATACGAAAACACACCAAACACCGCGTGGTTATGACAGCGACTGGCCAGGCAAGCAAAAGCAAGGGCAATGTTTGGCTGGCACATGAATGAAAAAGTGACAGCCTCTCCCGGCGAAAGAATGAGCGCGCGCTATCGCGTTAGAAAGAGACAAAGCAATGTTGCTATTCTCAATGATATGATACTACCACATACTTGCCATTAAAAATAAATTATAGTCAGAATAGTACCTTTAAACGAGCGAACGGTCTAAATCCCAGAACTTTTATTTATATCAATGATTTCTTAACAAAGTAGGATTATGACTTAAATTTCAAAAAGTATCCAAAAAACCTCGTGCGTGGGTGCAACTGTTCTTTTATTATATTTTAGCTTATCAATAGAAAATTTTTCATCTGCATTTACTCGTTAACTTAAAACTATTTCTTTTTAGACTTCGAAGGTGTCTTTTTCATGTTCTTCAAATATTTAAAGGAGCCCAGCGCCTTCCGCACCATCGTGCCGCGCCACCAGGCCTGCAGGCGCGTCGCTGCGGTCCTCACCCGCTCCTCGCGCGCCAGACGCGCTGCCCGCTCACTTTTGAACGTCAACCAAGAACGCATCTCCCCAGCGTGTAAGTCGTACTGAAAGAAAAAAATACGTACCTTGAGTAATTAGCTTAAACTGTCTCATTTGAAAGACTTAATCACCACGCTCTTGCCAAATTTGGATTGGTAATCACAATCCCAGGCATCGTAAAGTTTTAAACCTACTTGGCCCAACCTGGAAATTGGTTCTAAACTTGGCCACCGAGGCATGGTAAAGCGGGGTTTCTCAGTAGTTGAGTATTACGGTTGAATAAGTTTAAAGCTATATTTTAAAATATCCTTGATTGATCCAATTACGATGATTAGATAATAAATTTACCAATGTTTGCAACTCTTGACGGCGAGCGATAGCAACGCGCAATTGCTCGCATTTGTTGATCAGGCGCACGTCCATTTCGGCTATGTCGTCCAAGTACCGCTGCCTCCAGTGCTGTAACGCCTGTTCACGCTCCTGTCCATTATACCAATACAATAAGATACCGAACGAATAACAAATTGAGTTTGAATCTTTTTGCAGTCTTTTTGCAGATGGCTGACTGCAAAAAGATTCGAACTCAATTTATTATTCGTTAATAATATATTAGTCCATGGCCACATCTAATACGAATGGTAGAATATCGATTTTGTGATAATTATTTTTTTGTAATATTGTTATTGAATTTGTGTAATCTTACAAGAGTATCTAAAAATTGTAACAGGTGACAAGCTAATGAATATGTAGGTAAATAAATAAACCTTACTGCTTTTACTCTCTGCTACTGTCCACTCCTCTCCTCTTTGTATGAGGGCGTGATTATGTATGTATGTATGATCAGGGTGCCTAGTGTGAGTATTGTTTACTATCCGTATTCATTCCGATTATGTTCACGAAAACGAAAATTAGTAAGTATGGCTTTGAAGTAGCGCCTCTAGTAGAATACGAGGTGAGTTAAAATTTTGCCATACAAATTCTTGTTTTCGATAACGTGGTCGAATGGCGAATGAAACTCGCACTAGGTGACTAGTGCGAGTTTCATTAATCCTGAATTTCCTGAATCTTAGTTGGTTTAATGGCCTAAGCCCTGAATGGAATGCAATAAAATGTCTATTAGGTACACCGTTTCTAGGCAGTAAGGCACAGAAAAAAAATCTTTACAAGCTCTTATTTAGCTTGCCCTGTAGGCTGTAACAAATTTTTACAAGCTTTTATTTAACTTGCAATGTATGTAGGTATGTTTGTCCTAGTGGAATCTTGCAACTCAATTTTGAAGCAGGTATCTTCAACAGATTGAGCTGAAATTTTGTATATTTACATGTTCAGTTCGGATGACAATGCATTGTTAATTGTGTGACGTCATTCTAAATCCAAGATGGCGGCACACCCAAGATGGCGGACTAATTATTTTTAATGAACTCCTACACTAAGATTATCAAATGAAAAGGCTTGATAAGAATAACTCAAATGACGTCACTCTAAATCCAATATGGCGGACTAAGTTTTTAATGCTTGCCTACATTAAGGTTATCAAATGAAAGGACGATAACTAAAAAGTAAAAAAAAATTAAAAGTAAAACAATTTTTTAAAAAACATGCTTTTATTTAAATGCGCTAAAAAGTAAAAAATCAACTTTTACTTTAAAACTTATACTATCAACTTATAAGTAAACTAAGTAAATATGAGTACATACTTAAATATTGCGACAAGCTTTTATATCAGCTAGTAAGCTGACCGGCGGACTTCGTACCACTTTTACTGTTTATGAAAACCCGTAACCCATGATGGACCCCTATAGCAGCGCTACCTACCGGGCCCAATTGTAAATCTAAACCATTCTTGAATCCACTTGAACACACATAAAAAATTTCATCTAAATCGGTCCAGCCGTTTAGAAGGAGTTCAATAACATACACACGCACAGAAGATTTATGTAATATTAGCGGTCCGTCCCTGCTTGGCACGGGTGGACTTTATTTTTATATAGCCTATGTTACTACAGCGCTAATGTAGCATTCTAATGGAATTTTATAAAATCGGTCCAGTAGAGAGTGGTTTGTATGGGAAAAGAAAATTGTTGTTTTTACTATTTTCCTCGTATTTTTGAATTATTCCTCGTACACTTTCTCCTCCATAAGAACCTTCGTAAGACTTCATCGAACACAACAAAAAAGAAATCAGCCAAATCGGTTCAGCCGTTCGCGAGTTTGGCGATTAGCAACACATTTAGCGATTCATTTTTATTTATATAAAAAAAGATAAATTGTGTTTATGACGTTTTATGTTGATAGTAAAAGTTTATTTTTTTGTTTTAAGCGCATTTAAATAAAAGCTTGTTTTTTTCTAAAAGGTTTTTTTTTATTTACTGCGAAAGATGAATCATATTGCATACTCGCGGGTCTATGGCATCTTGCGTTATAATATGTGGGGCTGGGCCTTTCCCCCTAGCACCCTGCTGTAGAGGGGTATTCATGAAACGCAGTACACCATCCCAACCACACACTTGCGGGAGGCGAAGTAACAGATATAAATCCTTGAGGGGTTTACTGACTTGTCTGGCCATCTTCACATTTTATACAATTACTAGCTGCCCCCGGCGGACTTCGTACCGCTTTGACAGTTTCCATGACAACACAACAAACAAATCATTTTGTATTGGAAAAATTTCTAAAATCAAAAAAAATTTAGGGGTGGACCACCCTTAACATTTAGGGGGATGAAAAATAGATGTTGGCCGATTCTCATAGATACCGGATAATCACAAAAAATTTCATCAAAATCGGTCAAGCCGTTTCGGAGGAGTATGGCAACGAAAACTGTGACACGAGAATTTTATATATTAGATGGGAAATATACAGCGTGTAACAGAAAGGTGTGGTAAGAATATAAATAAATATCAAAAGTGTATCCGATCTAGATCTTGTATGTGTTGCTACTAAGACACAATTATTAACTTTAATTTGTCACGCCATTGCCATTGTAAATTAAATATTTTTTATTAGTAATGTCATGCGTGTCAGGCGCGCTTAAGCAAGCAGCCACGATCATAAATTTAAGTACGCAGAAGTTACTAAACCACTAGGGCTACGACTTGATTATTTTGATTTTGATGTGAAATATTTATTTTAAAATTGCATAACAAATTAATGTTAATAATTATGTCTTAGTAGGTAACTCTGCATACACTTTGAACCCCGCCCGATCCTCTAAATGACAGCACACATTTACAGAATACACTAAACATGCACACCAGTTTAGGCCCAAGACACCGTACTCGTAGAACAAGGGTACGAAGAACCGGTTCACACTCGCTCTACACCAGGTACAGACATGTACCTGGGCGCTTCTCTCCTCCTCCACGGCCCGGTCAACCCGAGCCAAGGTCCGTGCCTTAAGAGGCGCCCTCAGGTTGCTCCGCTCCCCGATCCGATCCGAACCCTTCGGAGAATCTAGTAGGGCACGGGGACGCGCACTAGTGCGCGATGCCGTTCCCTCTAGATAACCTCTGAAGGTGATTCGTTTCACACGGCTTGAGGGACCCTTTACGTTCCTCGCCGCCCCCAAAAAAGCCCGGTGAAGCTGAAAATGCCGCAGCGGCATTCAGCAATCTCTCTCAAAAAAAAAAAAACACTTTGAATCTTTTTATTTTTACCACACCTTTCTGTTACACGTTGTATACTAAACCATGTGGAACTTACCTACGTAGTAGGCTAACTTAAAAAACTCTTACTCTTGTCAATAAGTAGGTCTACTAAGAAGACGAAAGGTTTTAGCAACTGTACCTGCAGCTCAAAAGCTTTGACCAGCTCCTCGTGAATCCTGTTATCATGGTTGAACTGAGGCGGTGGGGGCCGCGGTGCCGACTCCAGCTGGAGCATAAAAAGGAGCAGGGGTTGAGCACCTGTACCTGCAGCTCAAAAACTTTGACCAGCTGCTGCTGGATTCTGTTCTCGTGGTTGAACTGGGGCGGTGGCAGGCGCGGTACCAACTCCAGCTGCAGCTTAAGAGGAAGCAGGGTTGGATCACCTGTATCTGCAGCTCAAAAGCTTTGACCAGCTCCTCGTGGATCCTGTTCTCGTGGTTGAACTGGGGCGGTGGCGGTCGCGGTACCGACTCCAGCTGCAACTCCAGAGACTCGTGGCGGGCGAACAGCCACTTCTCTACGTATGAGAGGCGCGCGTTTGCGTTTTGAAGATCATCCTGTGCAGAGTGTGTAATTAGAACTTGGCATTTTTTATGGCTGTCCGAATCCGGGTCCCTTGTATTCTACCTATACGTATTATTTTAAGTCTAAGGAAAATGCTATTTGCATACATCGGGACTATACAGGGACGACTGAGGGATTCTCCCCCACCCCGCCAAGTCGTGACAGCTTGACGGGGGGAGGTCAAAATAGGTCCAGTACACTGATTCTACACCATACATCTATGTACCTACAACAGAAAAACATGGTATTAGCAATTTAGCACTGACCACGTACATATTACCAATTTAGCACGCTATGTTTTGGGTGAACTTGAAAGGAACAATACTCCTATTATGTTAAGTAGGTACATTACATACTCGTGAAGATTACCTTCATTTTATCACGGATGACGGCAATCTTTTGATCGGAACTGCTTAGCTCCAGTGCCCATTGAGATTGTTTCGTCATCGATTCGTTGATGATTGCCGCGCGCGATCTGTAATCATCACAATGAGAACACCCTTGTAAATGTCAGGTTAAATAAAATCAAACATAGAACTATTGAATTTAATGTAAGTTTAATTGTGTTTAAGGTATTTTATTTTATTTTTATATTTGTTGTTACAACAGAGAGATTTAATATAGGTTAAAGGACTGACATGGTCACATTAGAGACCAAAGTCCTTTATAATAAAGATTTAAAAAAAAACCTATTGAATTTTTGTACTGTGTGCTAGGGCAATACATATACTACATATACGACAACTCTATATATGGGGCCCTAAGTGATATTTAGCACAATGCAATTTTCTTAGGTTTAAATCTTTGATTGAAGGTTTAAATGCTCTTCGCAAAACTTTCGGGTTTTAATGTTTTGATGACAATAGAGTCAGGCTCTTGGTTTGATATGATGTCTAAATTGTTGTGCGGTAGTAGTAAGGCTTGTTTTCGCCAATAACAAAAAATCATTAAAATATTATACGGCGCTAGAAAAAATAAACCAACAACTTTTTGGAAAGAGTTTGCCGTGGGCCGCAGTTGCCTTTTACAGCTTCACCAAAAAGTTTGTATCAGTAAGAGATTATAAAAAGGTTATATTTGCGGGATATGCTAATTTAAAGGCTAAATATAGTAGAAGCTTGGCCTCACTCCCTCAACCGCTCATGGTTCAAGCGAAGGCTGACAGGATAAGATGCTTGTTCGTGTAGCGCCTGCACAGTCTCCCGGAGCGTGGGCCAGTCGCACTCCTCGATGATTTCCACCAAAGCTCTTACTATCACGTCCTTTACCGTATGCCTGAAACGAAACCTATTGTGATTTTGGTTGAAAAGGTAACTCGTCGTAGTGGTAGGTACCTTCGCAGTTGGCACTTATATTAAGAAATTTAATAAGCTGGACGGTATTTGTTATTTATTTTAAATTCGTGTTTTTTCATAGGCACCACATGCAGGTGTTATTTTTGCACACTTTTTGATGGCATGGACTCTGGTAGGTAATGGTAATTTTACCTATAATATAGAATAAAGTCGAGGTCAACTTAATTCTATTTTATTTGCACAGCAAAATCATAAAACATCAGTTTTTTTATTGGGCTTTGAAATGACACCAATATCGGTGAGGGTCACGTAAGGGTACACACGCCTGCACATCAACCTATTTAAAACTGTCAAATTTCATCAATACATTTTCAACCATATAACTTAGCCATAATGTTCAAAGTCTATCGAGGAAATTTGACAGTTTGTGGTGGCGTGTGTACATACGTGGGTTAAAGGTTGATAAGGCTAAGCTGAGGAAGAAAAGAAGCATCATTGAAATCATAGACACAGTAGGCTGTTTTTTAAACATAGAATACCGTGGCGCGGATATCGGTTTTACAACGAAAGCGCCATCTATACGTAGGCTTCTGCAACTCACCGGTCTCTCTCCAGCTTGTGGCGCTGCGCTTTCTCCGGTTTGCTTTCGTTTTCCTTTCGTGCTCGTAGCTCACTAGTGCCCTCTGAAAGTAAAGCTCAGCAGATATTTATTATTACAAAGATTCGATAGATGGCAACTTCAGATAGTTTTTGCTTTATTCCTACAAATTCTGTATCCCAGTATCATGCCAGTAACTAACAAGTCATAATCAGAGCATTATATTACAAATATAATATGCATATTAATCCTTCACGTCGTCAAGGCACACGTGGTAAACAAAATTATATTCCTCGCTATAAAACTACGTTATTAAATTTGGATAAACATAGACTATGTACTTATAATAAAGCCTATAAAAGCCTCATTTCGTTATTATAAAACAGCCTTTAATAATAAGTTTCCCACTACTTTGGTTTCCTTACATAAACCATAGCACAGATAAACATTTCACGAGTTATATACGTTCATTTTATTATTATTTATTATGGCGTCCAGTATAAGTAGTGTTTCTGTAATTGTCTGAAGAATAAGTATAAAATCTTATTTGAATACCTGCAGTAAACTAAGATGCACTGTTAAATTAACAGTTATTTAAGTTCAACACATTTATTAACCTTATACAAATAATATTTTAGGTAGGTAGGTATGTACATAAGAAACTTTTATTTCCTTTAAATAAAACTTTTTATTCTCAATAAAATATGTCAGCCTTAGGCAGGGTTGCCAACTTTTGCTGCCGCTATAACCAGACAACACATTTAATCTGGTCATATACTTACTTGGTAAAAATATAAACACGTTTTTCAACAAGATTCAGATTTTTCCAAAGTAACAGATAAATCGTTATATTTTTGTTTTAATTTAAATAGGTTTTTTTTCTCTATTTAAATCCATGAAAGTCTAATAAAGTTCTTTTATAATCAAACATGAGTTTATTTTGTATTTCAGGCTCAATTCAATTCAATTTCTCAATTCTAAAACCCAACAGTCCGGTCGAAAACCGGACGGTTGGGAACCCTGGCCTTAGGGGGACAGATGGGAATCATTCTCAAGTAACTAAGTTATAACGATAACAATATTGCCGATAAAAATATTGGATCTAGACACTCGCAAATTAGATTCCTTTTAAACCCCTGATTAGTGCTTACAAATATTGTTCTATCAACATCTGACGTTGTGCTATTATTACAATGTCGTGTCGTTTCCCGTTGCCCCGATATTGCTCGTAGCGAGCTCCATGGGATCAATCAGATTACCCTACTGACTTACCGAGGATCCGCATTTGCAATAGAACCACTTCCAAAGCCAGCGCAAATAGTAATGCGTCCATTTTATTGAGGCCCTGGAGAAATATAATAGGATTGGTGTATTTTTTTAATGGTTTTTCTAAGGTTTACAGTTATATTTATACATTACATCACCTCCGTAGTCCACTGGTTCAACTACCGGTCTCAGATTTGGCAGACCGTTCCGAGTTCGATTCCCAGCAGGGTAAATATTAGTTGGTGTTATAGTGACACCAGTGCTCGACAGGAACCAGAGATCGTCAGTTTTTTTCTATCATCAGGTATAGATGGTGGTAAGGTAAGCTTCGATTAATATTGATCAAAGTTGATAGGGCTTGTTTTAATGCTGCCTGGCCTCCCACGACCATCTTGTCTAAGTCTGCCGCCTTATCACCATTGTTAGAATTCGTAAAATTAGTTCGATAAAGTTAGTTAAAGTTAGTTCGATAAAGTTAGTTAGTTAGTTCGATAAATTAGTTTCGAAGATGAGAAATAATAAGATAGCCAGTTACTCAGTACTTTATTTTGTATGAAGGGAAAGACCCATGAAAAAAAAAACAAATATGTACCAACTTGATATTTTCCATGATACCTAACAGTCACATTGACTGCCAATATGCTTAAAAACTTTTTTCTGCTGCCTCTTTGCGTATCTGCTTATAATTTTATAAGCTCACAACAAAGCAAAGATGGCGAAACAAAGAGGAAGTTACAGAACTTTAAATTATTCTAATAAACTTAAGAATTGGAAGAATTTTCTGTTTCTGTAAAGCCTTTTGGTGAATTAAATCGTACTTCTAAGTAATTTAACTTATAAATGTTTCGTTTAAGTCAGAACCATTGAACTTTATGGCATTTAGGCTTTCATATAAAAGGAAATAAATACCTACCACGAATTGATTTGAACTGATGAATTTGGAATTTATTTAGTAGGTTCTTAATAAGAACCTTGTGTGTGCCTACCTTCTTACTAACAAATAAAAAATCTCCATATCACGGATTAAGGTGTTTTTATGCGGACGAACTCGCAGATAGGTCCCCATGCGGGCCCAGCGCAGCCCCCAGTAAATACGACCGCAAAGTCTCTATGCGCACATCACACGATGCCGCAAGCAAATCGAGATACCCGGGATACAATTTGGACATGCATTTGTGCCTCGAGCCGGTGTTTGTGCCTACGTCAGGGAGGATATGTGCGTCCGTCGCCTCGGCAATCTTGAAGATGGGACCTCTCCATCTTATGACTACACGTTGACTGCGGACGCCATCCTCGCGTCTACGCGTGCCTGTATAGGTCCCACCGCGGTAATAACGGAACTGACCAACACATCGAGAGCGTCAAAACGGCGACAGGTTCCCTTCTCCAACAGATCCCTTCTGCCAAGATTGTGGTATTGGGAGACTTTAATATCCACCACGTCGAATGGATTGGTTCACGCACAACTGACCACGTGGGTAGAGCCGTTCATGACTTCGCTTTGGCCTACAGTCTGTCCCAATTGGTAACCGAGCCTACGCGGGTTCCAGATGTGGAGGGCATGCACCTTCCTTATTTGACCTTCTGCTGACCTCGAAGAAGAAGTTCAGAAGTTTCTGTTGATGCACCACCTAGGCTCATCAACCACTGTCTGATTCGTAGCACTGTGCCTCTCACAAAAACTTTAAAAACGCAACCAGCTGCCAGCCGTCGGGTCTGGCATTATAGGTCAGCGGACTGGGATGGGATGCGAAGTTTTTTTGCGTCCTACCCGTGGTGGCAAGTTTGCTTCTCGCTGGATGGTCCCGGTGTCGCCTCCTACTCTGTCGTTGCCGTGATACTGCAGGGAATGGAACTTTTCATTCCAAACTCTGTGGTTCCCATTGGCGGCAGGTCCCAACCTTGGTTTGGTCACTGCTGCAAAATGGCGTCTCACCAAAAGCGACAATATTACCAAGCCTGGGCTAATGCGGTGTCATCAAAGGATCCAAACACAAGCGTGCTCAGGAAGGGGTAAAACTTTACCGCCAGGTCCTTCAAGAAGGACATTGCCAAGGCGAAGTCATCATTCATAGGTAGAATTGGCGAGAGGCTAGTGGGTCTTCCTTCGGGTACGCGTGCGTTCTGGTCTCTCGCCAAAGCTATCTTAGAGGTTTTTTGTCAGCCGTCCCTACCACCATTGCACAAGACCGATGACTGCCTGGGCCATACTGCAAAGGAGAAAGTCGATCTCTTGGGCACTCTTTTCGCATCTAACTCAACCTTGGAAGATTCCACCTACCATACCGTATTGCGCTAGTTCAATGCCAAACGTTCGGTTCTTCAGTTCAGTTCGTCTATTTTTTCCCTTGATATCCATAAGTCGAGTGGGCCTCATGCAGTTCATCCCATTGTGCTTCGGACGTGTGCTCCTGAGTTGGCGCCGGTTCTAACGCGCCTTTTCCGGCTCTCTTACACTACTGGCGTTGTTCTTGGAAGACAGCCCTTGTCCACCCGATTCACAAAAAAAGGCGATCGCTCAGATCCGTCCAACTACAGGCTAATAGCCATCATCTCTTTGCTCTTCAAAGTAATGGAGTCAATTACAAACTGCCAGCTCTTAAGGTACCTAGAAGAGAATCAGCTAGTGATCGCCAGTATGGTTTTCGTCGCAGTCGATCGTCTGGTGAACTTTTAGTGTACCTTACTCACCGATGGGCGGAGGCAGTCGAGAGTAAATTAGCTTGGACAAAGCGAAAGCCTTTGACAGGGTATGGTACAGGGCTCTTCTCTCAAAACTTCCATCATACGGGCTTCCTGAGAAATTGTGTTCGTGGGTCGCCAGCTTTCTTTCTAGGCGTATCATCAGAGTCATAGGCGACGGTTCGTGCTCTGACATGGAGGCCGTGAATACTGGAGTCCCGCAGGCGTGTGTGTTATCCTCTACTCTGTTTCTTCTGCATATCAATGAAATGTTGCATAACAACAGCATTCATTGCTATGCGCACGACAGTACTGGGGATACGCTCTACACCGGACAAGCTATTATTTCTCTGGAAAGCGTCATCGAGAGCCGGAATAAACTTGTGACACCGAGAAAATGTTAAGTCATGTCTCGAATTGGGGCTAACGTAAGCTAGTCCACTTTAACCCCTCCAAAACACAAGTTGGCGCATTTACCGCAAAAAAAAATCCCTTCGTCGTACCTCGATATCAAATAACGTTCAGTTTCGGGGCCATTTGGAAGGTAAAGATAAATTAGCTTTGAAAAAGCTGGGCGTGCTTAATAGAGCGGGTTAGTATTTTATGCCGGCTTACAACTGTACAAAGCACAGGTCAGGCCGTATGTGGAATACTGCTCTCATCTTTGGGCTGGAGCACCCCAGTACCAACTCCTTCCATCTGACCGCATTCAACGCAGAGCTGCTCGATTTAGTTATTTCAGGTCGGCTCAATCCACTGGCTCTTCGGAGAGACGTTGCGTCTCTCTGTATATTGTACCGCATAAATCATGGGGAGTGTTCTGAGGAATTGTTTCTTGATCCCTGCCGCTGATTTCCTTCACCGCACTACACGCAATCGACTGTCATTCCATCCACATCACCTTGATTGATGGCGGTCAACTACTGTGCGTTTTTCACAAAATTTCTTGCCTCGAACTACAGTGTTGTGGAATCAGCTCTCGGCGGCGGTATTTACGGACCGTTGCGACCTTAGGATGCTTAAGGGTCGGCAACGCGTCTGCAATTCCTCTGGTTTTGCGGGTGTCCATGGGCGGCGGTGATTACTCTCAGGTGACCCGCCTGCTCGTTTGCCTCCTTCTTTTATAAATAAAAAAAATACCGTGTGATTAAGAGTATTTTGAACGTCAATATTTTTTATTTAAGCCAAAATAGACTAAATGCCTCTTCGTTGACGTCATGATAAGTTGGTAATCCTACCATCTGTCAGTTTCCGTAAAAAGCGGCCTGTATTTAAGTCACGTGCACTGAGTGGGAAATTTGAAAGAGGCTGCATTTCCACCGCCCAGCGCTCTTGAAACCTGGCCATTGCAACGATGACAAAGTACCGACTGACCTAAAGTTCAAGTTCAGCGATTCGATTCTACTATTTTCAAGTTACCACAATCGATACTTTTGTGAACCCATAACTATATATTGACAAACAAAACACAAACCAGTAATTTACCGCATTGGTATACACGATAGGTACGTAAATGAAATAAGACTTTCACTGCGTGAATTTTATTAAGTTTAAGGTAAAAAGGCGGATTTAATCCATTGAAAGGCTCTGCACGTTTTGTATGACACCAAAATTTAACTTTATTTCTTTGTCATAAGGTTGAAAAAAGTTTCAGCATGCTGGGTGCCTAGTGTGAGTTTTGTTTACTGAATGACTGAATGAATACGGATATTCATTCGATTACGTTTACGAAAACGAAAATTAGTATGGCATTTTAGCAGCGCCTCCCGGCGACAAACGAGAAGAGTTAAAACTTTTCCATACAAATTCTTATTCTCTTTAACGTGATCGAATGTAAAAATAACTTACACTAGACTACATAATCTACCTAACATGAAGCAAACTGAGCAAAACAAAAATACATACTAAGGATTCTATCATAAAGTCGAACTTTGGACTTCTGTCTCTGAAACCGGTGGTTCAACCATAAACCAGAGGTGGTTGGTCCAATACCTACCCCCTTATTCATAAAAACTATTTAAGTATTATTTAGGTAAATATTGTTTTGTCAACGTCACACAAACGATTTGAATTTGAGAAAAAGACACAAAACAATGATTAACTGAATAATGCTTAAATAGTTTTTTATGAATAAGGGGGCTAAAGTGTAAGTTAGCAATTAAGTTTATATTATTATTTTTCCATTAGTTGATGGCTTCGTGCGATTAGCACATTTAGCCAGTGTCAAAGTAAATTTTCATACAAGTAATACATAAATAAACAATGTTTTCTTCCTGTATGATGATGATGAATGATGATAGACAGAAATGATATTACCCCCCAATCCCTCGAGTATCTCAGTAAAGATGTGGGGCTTCACTAAGTCCTCACGCAGACTTCTTGAGAGAATTTGAAAAGTGACGTTGCACTGTTTTGTTTCATTTGCCGACACTCATGCACACTCACGAACACTTAACGGTTAATAATCCACCATTATTTCACATTAATATTCGACATAACACAAATTTTAGAAAATAAAACAAAACCGCAGACATGTCTCTTCACTTCAGCTGACCGGCAGACTTCGTGCCGCTTTGACAGTTTCCATGACAACAAAACCAACAAAACGTTGACAGTTTCCATGACAACAAAACAAACATATCATTCGTCCGCCATGTGAACACCCGATTCCATGATGGACCCCTATAGCAGCGCCACCTACAGGGTCCAATTGTTTATCTAAACCATTCTCGAATCCACTTGAACACACACAGAAAATTTCATCCAAATCGGTCCAGCCGTTTAGAAGGAGTTCAGTGACATACACACGCACAGAAGATTTATATATATAAAGATTGTTATTTATTATATAACATCCATAATTATAACTTGTAAGTACATATACTTAAACTAATTGTTAGTATTTATTACATTACAATGTTCATAAATTAAATAATTTAGGCACTTACTGCTTGATAATATCCCAACAGTCGGATTCCTCACTTGCTTTCGAGTCGCGACATTGGAGATTCCATTTTAGTCATTAAATGGAATAACAGTAGCCAGTGACGAGTTTGATCAATATATATAAGCTTAGCAACTACGACTAAAACGAATAAAAATCATTTGTCGTCATCATAGGTGTAAAAAGATAGGATACTTATGATTAAATAAATATACCTATCCCATGTTAACAACGTTACAGAATAAACGTAGGATACTCGTAGTACTGCAATGTTTAGTTAGGATTTGTAAAGCAATCCATCGTGCTAAACAAGTTTTTGATTCTATAAATGGCTCACGAGCTACACTGGTTTACAAAATGTGTCAAACAGAAGGAATATAAAAAGTTACTATCTTTAGCAACTATAGAAATCAAATTCGGGGTGCGATCTTCCTAGTTCGGTTCTCCTGATGGGTGACAATATTCAAATATTAATGGAATTTAAACATTGGATTGCGAGATCAAAGCACTGCACTATGTATAAAAAGTTTCGTTAGTGGCTTGTGAAATGAAACGAAAGAAACCTGAGTTCGGCCAACCGTGAAAGGAAAAGGAAAAAATACGAATCTCAAAGAAAACTATGAATTTAATAACACTTTTTTGACTTTTATTAAACCCTTGAGAATAAACGTTAGTTTATAATAACACTTGTAAGATTCTGGGTGCCTAATGCGAGTTTCATTCGCCATTCGATCCCGTTAACAAAAACGAGAATTTGTATGGAAAAATCTTAACTCATCTCGGATGTCGCCAGGAGGCGCTGCTTCAATGGCATACTGATCTTCATTTTCGTTAAAACGTGATCGAATGGCAAATGAAACTCACACTTAGCTCGCTGCCACTGCTAGCGTAGTAAACTAGTCTAAAGCTCTCGCTAGGTCATTTTTACCCGTGTTCGTTCCCGTATCATGTGTTGATAACATTGTAGAACTACACCCGACAATAACCAAGCATTTTGTAGACCCCTTCTTAAATCTTGTTACCTACTAGGCACCTACTTACTAGTTTATAAAAAAGCGCAAGTTAAAAACATGCTAGTTAACGCCAATGCCTGTCTTAAATTTACAATGAATGTCAAACGGCGATTGCCTTTTAGTTATTAAACATCTTACTCTTTTAGGCAAATTCCTTTACACTATAAAATAACTCTTTATCAGCCATAATATGCTAAGTTTCTTAGTCATAGGTTCCGTGCTTAATTGTTATTTAAGTTATTCATGACAGCTTTTTTGGAAAGCGCATATTAGGTACTATTGGAAAGCACACAGTATTTTATATATAATGGAAAAATCTATATCTACGCATAAATAGACCTTATTGCGTGCCGTTAGCGGAACTAGAGAAATTGATAAACATTGACCACGAAGGTTGAATTCGGCTTAAAAGTTTTGGGGCAGATTCGCCGGCGGCGGCGGCTGCTCTTTCCCCGTAACGTGTCGTAATGAAATCACGTGGCACTCGAGCCGTCGCTTTAAATTAAATCACTTAATTATGGCAGCAGACGGAGTGACGGAGCGCCCGCGGGCCCGCTCGCGTGAAGGCTGTCTCCGAATCCTCAGTTCTGCCTCTGAATAATTATGACATTGGAAACTATCCAGTCAAAGCGCAAGATGGAAAGCGATTTCATAAATTTCATAATTGGGGATTGGATGGTTACCTTGTCACGATCGCGATTCTTCATTCAGTGGTAAGATAATGACATGTTTCCCAAATGTCAATATGAGGCCACTAACTGAGACACGAATGCGGAAGTTTTAAACGATATGGCTGAAGTTAGGACGGTCAGACACGGGCAGCTTGAAGCACTGCTTCAAGCTGCGACTGCATATTGAACTACAGTCTTCTATTTACAAATATACATTAAACAGCTCAAGCAGTTGCGACTGCTCAGGGCGGTCAGCAGCTTGGTGAAATGGCAGCTTCACTACGACAGCTCAAGCGGTCCGTGTATTTTGATCACTGGCTGACTGCTCGAGCAGCTCGTGAATAGACCCATAGTATCGCACTATACCCGGAACCCTTAACAACTGAGGAAGTAGGTATCATAATATCTTTGTCGGAACACAACGACATTGTTGTTATGGCGACCGACTTAGATAAAAGGGTGGTACCTATAGATTGCTTGTTTATATTTGATCGATTTAATTGCATAAAAAAGTTATTTTTTTTCAAACGAAAACTATGTACTTAACATAAACGCTAGTAGCGTACTTATAAAGAGATTCATTTTCAATTTGATTCGTCTCTATAACGTAATGTAATGTCTCTGTTGATCATGTGTTAATTCATGTCTAGCTAGTAAATGTCTCATAAATATTTTATGTCCGAAATGGGCACATTGTTGTGTTCAAAAATACTAATAAGAGACCATACAATTATGTAAACAGTGAACAATAAACAATTATTCCATTCTATTTTATTCTATTCTATTTTACTCTATTCTATAGTATGCTTATGTACTTTGTAATGGCGGGAATAACCATAATAATGAACCAACGGGGAGCACCGAAAAAAATAAATAATGCCCTCAAAGAGAGCTTACCTACAGGTACGGCTGATTGATCTCTTAATTATGAGACTTTAATTTGAAGAGCAGTAATAATCATAGATCGGGATTGGTAGCTAGGATATTCACATGTATTAATAATTTTTAATGTGAAAAAACGTTTAAACTCTTTATCTTTCCATTCATATTGTTTGATTAGTTTTGATGTTTAATAATACGTAGACTTAGGTGTGTGGTTGCGTTTATACTCGATCATATTTTTATCAGTTAACATTTTTTTTACAAGAGAATAAAATAAGAATACCTACAGTACATAATATGCTTAATATTATCTAGTTAAGTATAGTGCCATGATACTTAAATCATATTAAGCTCTAAAATCATCAATCAATTAAGAGCCACCAACGAATTTTTTTTTATAAACGAAAGTAGCAATTACAATCCTAATAAGTAAATGTAGAGTATGAATAGAATAGAATATAATAGAACTTTATTGTACACTAGCGGCCCGTCCACAGCGCTAATGTAGCATTCTAATGGTAAAAGATTTTTTTAAATCGGTCCAGTAGTTTTTGAGTTTATTCGTTGCAAACATACATACATACATACATACATACATACAAAGATACAAAGGTTTCCTCTTTATAATATTAGTATAGATAAAAACAAAAATCCACACGTTAAAATAAAATTTACAGTCGTACAAAGGGCGGCCCTATCACTAAAAGCCAGGCAACCTTTAGAGACGGAGAAGATCGATATTAAATATGATGGAGGCGTTCAAAAAAGGGGACAAGTAAGTAAGTAGATATCCACGGAATATACACAATTTTTTACATAATGCTTCTTATAAGTATCGTGTATCGTACAGTCTGGATATGTGAAGTGTTGTGTTGTGTCACATAATCACTAGCTCTTATTATGCCTCCACTTAGCAGTGGAAGACTCGTGCCCGCTAGGGCACGAGTCCCTATGGATGGATAGAGAGAACGGGCCATAAACCACGACACGGGCTCAGTGAGGATTGGTGCTCGTTAACGACTGCTAATGCAGCCGGGGCCAACGGCTTTACATGCCTTCCGAGGCACGGAGGAGCTCGAGATGATAAACTTATGCTCACCCATCCGATGGTCGGCGAACGTAGACCGGTCGCGTTAATCAAATCACAGTGTCATTCATGAATCTCCGCGTTAGGTGTCGCTTAATTTATAACATTATACGTACACCCTGTATTTACACTGCATTTAACCTATTTGTAACCATCTTATGACGTGTGATAGCATGTATGTATTACGCAATTATGTGGTGATGCAACAAATACACTTACTTTTCAATCTCGATATTTAAATTTAAAAATAAATATAAAATTAAGATGTTTTTGTTTCGTTTATATAATTTTTGTTGCGAAACAAATTACAAAAACACAAATGTTGTGTGTGTTAATGACGGTAGTTGTTGACATTGAATGGGTGCCTTTGGCTTTCAAAGTAAAGTAAATAGTGTTGAATAATTTCGGCGGGTTGGTTAGAACCACGATAGCTCAATTGGAAGAGCACCTGACGCGGTATGTCAGAAGGGTGCAGGTTCAAATCCTGCTCGTGGAATTTTTTTCAACATTTGTGTTTTTGTAATATAATTAAGACTTCACAATACTAATTTTAACCGCCTCCGTACTTGGTTTGGTTGGTGGTAAGGCTTTTTTGTCCGCCTGGCTAGCTACCACCATCTTATCTAAATATGTCGCCATAACAGCAATGTTTGTAGCATTGTTGTGTTCCGGCAGCTAGAGCCAGTGCCTTATAGTTGAGGATCCCGGGTGAAGTGCGCTTCCATCATTGACCTTATCATCACTTAACATCAGGTGAGACCAAGGCACTGTGCTAACCCGTAAAATATAAAAAAAGAACTCCCGTAATATATAAAAAAAGAACTTTTGAGAGAGTTAGCTGATTGCCTCAAACTCATTTTCAGCATCACTGGACTTTTGTGGGGGCTGCGAGAAACTTAAAGGGTTCCCCAAGCCGTGTGAAACAAAACACCGTCAGAAGTTTTCTAGCAGGAAATGGCAACATGCACTAGTGCGTACTCCCGTTCCCTAATCTTTTTTCCGCGGGGTTCTTAGCGAATCGGGACGTAACAACCCGAGACCGCCTCTAAATGGACACTGAATCTCGGACCATTTTGGAATGAAACCGAACGCAGCTGTTGCGAGATTTTATGTCCGTTAGAGATTGTCTTTGTGTGTGTTGCTTAAACGCGTTAGTGTGAAGCTTACCTTCTGCAGTGTCTCTATTTTGTGACTCTATCTCTCAACGCAGAGTTCTGACAGCGCCTCAAAGTGACTACCTATGTGAATTTAATTATGGATTCCTTCGCCGCCCGACAGCAATATCAAAGACATACCTACCGCCGCATAGTTTCCAAAAACAATTTAATATTATCACTTACCCGTTATAGTGATGAAAGCCCGTTAATTTAATAACTGCTGAGGCGTCGGCATCGTCACCGCAAGTAGGTGTCTTGAAAAGTAACAACAAATGGATAAACCTAGTGAATACTCTCTTAGGGCATAAATTAGTCCAAATTTATTGATGTTAACAACGCCATTACCTAATTTTAGCGGACTTTTTTAAAAACCATTTTTTATAAGTGTGAAGAGGTTTGTTAAGAGATCGCTGGTGGATCTTATAGGACATTCATAGTAATTACTCTCTTCGTATGATAATTGAACATTTTTGTTGTGTTTTGGCGCCACCGGTGACCGGCAAACTGTGAAAGATGAATGGCGAAGTCCCATGGGTCCTATAAACACATCTAACTTAAGAATACTTGTACATCTAATAGAAGACTAGCGAACTATATGACGACCTCCGTATCCGAGTGGCTAGCACGCCGGACTTTGGGCGGCACTCTGAGGTCCCGGGTTCGATTCCCAGTCAGGTCAATGTCGAAAACGAACTTTTCGATATTGTGTCGGGTCTGGGTGGTTGTGATTTCCATAATACGAGTGCTTTAGCTACTTACTTGGGATCAGAACAATGTATGTGATGCAATTTTTTTTATATTAACCGTTAAGGTTAATTAGTGCCAAATTAGTCTGATTAGTGCCAACTCCGTCCTGCAAACAATAAAAATTTTATTGTGTCTGTATTCACAGCAGACGACAGGTAAAAACATTTTTTTTCTAAAGTTTACGCCTACACTACAAATTGAAATGAAACAACTTTTACGGACGGACCCTGCAAAGGGTTCGAACATCTCAAACATCAGTATAAAATCAATGTGTAAAATAAACGCGAGTAGATTCGTTTTTATCTAAACAGTCAAAGATAGCACAAAAAAAATAAAAAAAATAGTAACACTACCAAAAAAAATGTGCGAAACCCAAAATCTTACCTATTATTCTATTTATGCTTTTGAGTTCGTACTTGTCTGTCTTCTTTCTATTTTCTATATTTATAAGTTTTGATCGAGAAAGCCACTTGTTAAATATTTTTTGTCATAAGACCAAAGCATGACCAAAACAAACATATGCACGTACCCAGGTGCATAAGAATTTAACGAACCGCGTGTCGTATGCACGTACCCCGGTGCATAAGACTTCGCTCAGATTGGTCGATTTATTTTCACCGGTCCGAGTCGCCGTATACAACAAGTTTTGGTTGTCTGTGAATTTTCTATGGTTCGTATAGATTAAACTACCGTCACTTGTGGGGTTCGGACCGGACAAAATAATATCGCAAAAAAAAAATAAACAAAAGTGTCTCTGATATTTTTATCAGTCGTCGTCTTCGTGTTGTCTTGTGTCGTAATTTTCTTTATAATTTATTATTATGGTGATAAAAGTGGTTGTAAGCACATCAAATTGTAGATTATTTCATTAGGAACCTATTTGATTTACAAATTCAAAATCAAATTCAAATTCAAAAATCATTTATTCAGTTTAGGCTACAAGTAGCTCTTATGAATGTCACTATGCCATCGGTTCGTAAGTCTACTCTGGGCGGGACATCTTGTACTGAGAAGAACCGGCAAGAAACTCAGCAAGTGTCCAGCTCTTTTCTCCCTTACAGCGTCAAAAATATTGGAAAATGCCCTTTTTTATTTTTACAATTAGATATTCAATAGTAGTAGGTGGCTGTAGAGAGATTCTTCGCGGGTGGTCCACTTGTAATAATAACAATGGCGGCAGTTGTTTATTTTCGTTCTTGTAAGTGTAAAATCGTTTTCGCGAGTGAAGTACTGCGTAACAAGTGTTTCAGTGTTATTAGTTCGGTGCGTCAAAGTGTAGACTAACAAGTTATAATGTCCGTTTTGTTTTGTGACCTTTGTCAATATTTTATTGACAATATTTTATCAAACAGGAAATTTGAAGTAAGATCTAAGAAATATTGAAAACAAAAGAAATTCGTGCCAGTGCGACTACAGGTAAGTCTTTATTGTCCATTATAAGTAGTTATCCACGTATAAAAAGTAATATAGAAAATAATGACACCTCATTTACGCGATAATTTTGTATAGCTATCACGCAATAAATATTTTTCCATAGTCATATAATAAAAAAAATATTAATCTCGAAATGTCCGACACTTGAAGCACTATTTTGGCTATACTATAGCTGGCGTGGTAAGAGTTAAGGGCAAAAGTTTTTGGCTTTGTTTTTCTTTTGTTTTTCTTCGTGATCGAAATGTATATGAGTAAACTGTAGATACCTACATCACTGTTGCTACAAAGAAAAAATTGTTAGCACCCATTGAGGTTCTTCGATTTAAGGAGAATTGAAAGGGATATTGCATAGTGGGTTGGCAGTTGACAGTTGACTCCTGAACCCAACATCGGCGTAAAGAAATTCAGAAAACAATATATGGGGACCATCCAATAAAACGAAACGATGTCTATGTGCAAACCTTCACTTTTCGCATCCAATCCAATAGCTATTTATTTTCTAACACTTCGAGGGGATGGTATTACAATGCTCATGTATTTATTTTTTATGTATGGTGAAATTTGTATGTGAAAATAATAATTATAGTAAAGGCCGAGAAGGACAAGGCCAGCAAGTACCTTGACTTGGCTCACGATGTAACCGCCATGTGGGATGTTGACTTGATAATCATTGTGCCGATAGTTGTGTCTGCGAATGGTCTGGTAACGAAGAGTCTCGACCAACACCTTAAGAGACTCTCGCTTAATGGTTGGATCAAGGGCGGATACAGAAGGCGGTACTCTTGGACACGGCGCGGATAGTCCGATGGTTCCTGTCTCGGCAGCCCTAACCACCGGCAGCTTGAGCCCTGCCCCGATGCCGGCGGCACCCTAGGCTAGGTTTTTTATAATATTTTTATGTTTTGTATGTGATTTTGTATTTTACTTTTATATTAATATTATAACAAACCGAGGCTAAGAAATAAAATAAATAAAGATAATAATAATAATATAATATTCACGGCCTTAACCCCTCACCACCAATAAAGATAATATCTCAATATGTCAAACCATTTACCTCTTTTTAGGGTATTGTTAGTTTGGTCACCGGCGGAGCTTCAGGACTAGGCAAGGCCACTGTGGAAAGGTTAAATTATACTCATGTCAGGGATGCATGCTTTTAGGTGATAGTTTAGTGTAAGTATAAGTTTTTCATAAAAATTGTGCTACTTTTTTAACTGTTGCCTGTAATGTGTCCTTATAAATAATTAAAAAAAAAACACTTTTTAACAATAATCATATACCTAATACAAGCAACTAACAGTGTATAGATGGTAAATTACATAGAGGCCTATACATAATATAATAGTTACCTTACAGACTAACATACATACAATTACAAATTAGGCTGGCTCGTGAAGATGGACTGAGTGCTGGCGCGGCAGCTTCAGCGGCTGAGAACCTCAAACGGCGCAAGTATAGTTCTCTAAGCCATGGGCACATATTTGTGCCGTTTGGGGTTGAAACTTTGGGACCATGGGGACCGGCAGCTCGAAAACTTATTCAAGATATTTCCGCTCGCCTTATAGAGACCACAGCTGGTGACCCTCGAGCTGGCGCGTATTTTGACCAACGCATAAGTTTGGTCATCCAAAGAGGCAACGCCGTCATCAGCGTCCTGGGCACTTTCCCGATTGGAAGCGATTTAGAGTCCATTTTTAGGGTTCCGTAGTCTACAAGGAACCCTTATAGTTTCGCCATGTCCGTCTGTCTGTCTGTCCCCAGTTTAGCTCATAGACTCTTAGTACTAGAAAGCTGTTATTTGGCATGGATATACATATTAATCACGCCGACAAAGTGGTGAAGCCCGTGGGTGTCGTAGAAGGCGACTATGGGACCATTCCAGAGGATGGGCAGCAGCGTCTCTCTGTGATTATTCTTACCTTACTGCGATCGCCAACCCGCCTGCCAAGCGTGGCGATAATGGCAAATTCCCCTCAAAATGATTTTATCCTTGAGGGAGGCCTTTGTCCAGCAGTGGACGTCTTTTTGGCTGAGATGATGATGATGATGATGATGTGGGACGTGTACTGTGTACGTACTGCACGCATTGTTGACTAATATGATTTTAATGGGAGTGACTGTAAAGGTGACGACCGATAGAGGACAGTGGAAGAAACGTACATTTTGCGCCGACCCCACTAACATGGAACCCAGGGCAGGAAGAAGAAGATGAAACTGAAACTGACTATTCTTAATAATTACGATTCGTTTGCAAATCATATTTTTGATAAGCTAATAAGAAAGTTTTTTTTTTTATATAGCAAACGAGTGAGGTAAATTAGCTCATAAAATTGGTTAACAACGTGTCAAATTAACTATAAATGAGTGCGAAAGCCAAGTTCTAAATGTTTAAAAACAAAATATCTGGAATATAGCAGCGTGCTTAAAACTCACCTAGTTTTCCCTGGCACGCTTATAGTTGCTAAAGTTAGCCCTATTTAAGTCGAGGATTAAATCTAACCCAACTAATTACAGGCTGATGTCAGTTTTGCCAAATTTATCAAAGGCTTCTGAGCGGGCTCTCCGCACTTGATGGAAAGAAAGCTCATCAGTAGCTAAACGGTTTATCAATTACTGACTTTCAGAATTTCAGACTCGAAAGCAAGTGCAGTCATAGTTGCATCTATCTACGAGTACTATCTTGTTAGCTCTGTTACTAAGTACTTTTCACTTTTACAGCCGACTACTTTTTTATTAAATGCTTGGTGCGGTTAGCACAAAAATACATTAAATTATATCAATACAGTTCGCGGCTTCCAAACTTCAATGGTATTTGAATGAGAGTAGGTTTTTATGTCCCGGACAATCTTTCCCTGGTTCCTGGGTGCCCAGGACTAAAACAACTCACTAATTAAATCTTCATAAATTTATTAAAAATACACCAAATACCAACTCGCTACAACATCTTAGTTGATCGTCTTATAACTTCCTTTATAATCATAGACAGAAATAATAAAAAGGTTTGAACATATTGTTCTATATCAATTTCTAACATTTAAGTTTTTAAATGATGGTAAATACGTGAAAATAAAGTAATTAATTAAAACGCAAAAAAATAATTTAACGTTTTTATTGAACGTAATTTATATTGTATGTACTATTACATTTCTCATTCTACATATTTTATTTACTCTATAGAGAACAATTTAGGAACAAAACGAAATATACACAACATTAGATTTAGAAGATCTACACTGTATACAAATTTACTTTGAAACTGAACTACTGTCAGCTGATAATTTCCAATTTCCTAACTTTACAAATGAATTTTTAAGAATAAGCGTTGTCGATTTTGTGAAGCAGAAACAATTCTCTATGGAACTCTTATAATTAATCTTATGCTTACATAGAAAGTTTGGCTCAACACAATGCAAACATCACATTATTTGAAATAAACAACTTATACATAATTACAAAAATAGCGATACATTTTTTAAGCTTTTTTAATATGCCAAAAAAATTTATAAATTAAACAATTTTGAGCAATGTTGAGCTGAATAACATTTCTCAAAATGTCTAACTAAATGTTAAACAATCTATCGTAGTTTTAAAACTACAAAATATACATTAAATCTTTGTAGGTACAATAAATTTTACTCTTGTTAAATGTTTGGATACAGTATACAGCATTTTTATTTATATAAAAAATATTTCGTACTTAACTAGAATAATGCAACATAAAATCATGTAGCTAATAAATTAATATTTCATCTGTACACATTAAATAAGAGATATGGTAAGTTTTTCAGAGCATATGAGATTATCCAGAGGAATTAGATTAATTACCCCCAAGGTTTGGTATCCGCATTATTTCTTATTAGGTACTCAGCTTCATAATGTGGCAAGCTTTCAATATCCAACACCATTACTTTCTCTCATTAATTCATATTTTAACACAACGTTTTGAATGTTAATGTAACACCAAACATGAATGTTGCATTCGTTACAACATTTTTAGGAGAACATTGTTTTTAGGCAAGCTAAGTTTAATTGAATTCAATTCTTTGTCTGCTCATGACTGTCATGTTACATAAAATGGAAAAAGCTTAAAGCTAAAGAGATTATTATGAACCCTATCGGGGCACACAGTTCTACCTTCCATCAAGATTGTCGCACCACAAAAAAAGTGGCGTTTGTTTAAAAAATCAGTATAGCCACAAGTAAAGAAAAATTAAGGAGGCAGATATGCATCGATATTGTAGAAGTGTGAGCTTTCAACATAGGTAGGTGGGTAAAACTGTTTTAAACGCTGTGTGGGGTGGCCTCTAGTCGTAGCGGTCTGCCGATTTCACCCAGAACCCTGTTGAGGAAAAACAGTTTAATTGAGATAAACAAAGGTTGGAGAATTGTTTGGCATTAATGATGCTTATTGAAAATAGCACTTGAAATAAACGGCTCGCCTCAGTTACGACTGGGATCTTATAGCACGTAAAACAAGCACTTGAAAGCTTCGTTACGGAAACCACTATCAAATCCAATATCAACCATCCAATCCGTCTCAAGATCCGTCTAAAGATAGACCGATAAATAGCTTTCTTCGTGTTATTCTCAACCTTCAACTGATTGTGTATTTGGAAACAATATACAATATAATATATATCTAGACCGGATTTTTCTATGTTAACACTAACTGTTGACAACGTAGTAGTTAACCTGTTGTACTGTTCCACTGGTGACCAAAGGCCTCTATTATCGAAATCAAGTCATTGCAGTCGCTTCAATTGATGGATATTGACTTTATCACCACCACCAATATATTATCCACAATGATTGTGGGTTGGTGATCACAAAATTGAGCTATGCATCAAAAAACCCAAAACACACTTTGGTCGACCTGGGAACTGAACAAAAAATCTTTGGATGTTGGACAGAGCGATCTCTGAAAAATCGTGAAAATCGTGAATCTCTGAAAAATTGTGTTTTTCATTACATTTTACTCTTAGCTGCCGTATCGATACGATTTCATTATATTTCACGTATATTTCACTTTATTCGCTTCAGATCGTTGAGAAATAGAAAAAAAACATCAGCACGATCGTTTTACAGAACATTTTTAAATATCCGTCGGCCGTTTCCTAGAATTGTATTTTACCAAACAATGTTGGTATGCAGTGGCAAATATAGGTCATCCTGGTATTCAGGTCATTGATTTAAATAATCCTTATATTTTCAAAATTAAGGTAAAACATCTGCGTGGGTTTCGCCGAACACATGGCTGGTAGATTAGGATATTAAATTTAAATAGCAAAATTACGTACTTAGATGTAATTTAATATGAATTAAGGCAACGGGGAACAACCATTAACTTTGTTTGTTCCCCCAAAATAACTTTTGTAACAGTCTCAGTCTCAGTCAGGCGAAAGATAAAACAATTACGGAAATTGATTTTTGAGATTTTTATGATTGGCATTTTGTGTGAAAGCTGCTGTCTGCTTACTTTTTGTTCTACTTTTATTATGAAAACAAATACGGGTAATGCAGATGTTTAAATCCACGAGAACAGATTGGATTATTTGCATTGCCACAGATTACGTAACTAACTGGACCACTGTTTTCTGGTCAACATTCGAAGGTTCGACAGTTATTTAACAAATTTTCAGATAACAAGCAACGCATCGCATATGTTCATTTCACAAATCAACACTCAATATAAAATTGTTTCACAAACCTCATAAAGTAATTGTTTTATAAATTGCCATTTTGTAATAGAACATTCGTTATTTTTTCCCATCACAAATACGTCAAATGGACAAAGATCTATTAATCAATTTTAATTTTATTTAATGGTTTTTTTATTTTTTTTTATACGTAGCTCGACAAATTACTCCATTCCACCTGATGTTAAGTAGAAATGGAGTCCAGACGCAAGGACAACTGGTGCAGCGTGAAAACAACGCAGCATCAGTCACGCTCACCCTGCCGGCCCACAAGGTGCCTCTTCACGCCTCGTTTGAAGGACCCCATGTCATAGGAAGGAGAGAAAACGTGTGCTGGAAGACTATTCCATGAAGGAAGGAAGTGCGACAAAGAAACGAGTCAACAAATTTCTTTGTGCGCGATGGAATGTCCGAGACAGTACAGGGGTGACTCCGGAGAGTAGCACGCGTACTCCTATGGAGGAAGGGAGAAGGTGGGATTAGGTCAAAGAGTTCTTCAGAGCTCGCCGTGGTATAAGCGGTAGAAGACGCTGAGTGACGCTATATCTCTCCGCAATTGCAGGGGCTCGAGAGTATTAGTGACCTCTGCACTGCCGATAATGCGTATAGCGCGCCGCTGCAATCTGTCCAAGGCATCGAGAAGGTACTTTGCGGAACCGTCCCAAAGGTGCGCAGGATCGCACCTATGTCTTGTACAAAAGGCACAACAGGTTACTTGGCCAGTAAGACATGAGGCAATAAATATACTATATAATAGACTGGGGGACAGGGTAGCTCAGGAGGCGAAGCCCGCCACAAAGAACAAAAAGGTGAAGGTAGGTAAGGTTTGGAATGTTTAGTTTACATTAGATTAGTGACTAAAACAAAGCGCAAGCCGAGCGAGCGAAACGAGCGTCGAAGCGCTAGAAACAAACCATTGAAGATTAATATTATATTGTTTAAAAAATATGTATAATTGTATTTGGATCAAATTAATTATTTGTAAAAAATACCTTTTGTATTCTGAAAAATGTTGACATGTCAGTTTATCTTTTAAAATAAAATAAAATGATGATTTTTAAAATGACAGCTTGCCATTTGAATGTTTATGTTTTGATGCCATTAAAGCAATAGTTTGTGAAATGAAACATTGACAAATAATGCTTGTGAAATGAAAATTTGCTAATGAAATGTGTGTGAAGCAATAAAGAACCGTTTTTTTATATCAAGCTGTAAAAGCATTGGTGATATTTTGACAAAGGTCACGGGTGTAGTTAATAATGAAATGTTATACAAAGTTAATTGACATGGGTCAATTAGTTAACAAAATAAGCGTGATTAAATAGCCTGTGTTGTTTCATTTCTTGAATTTTGTTGTTGATTCCGTAGAATTGCTAAATGAGGCCTTTTTAAACCCAGTCTTTACCCAAGGCATTAACGGCTCAAGTGTTCTCTTCAAAAATCAACATTATTCGACCAGATCAAAGTGTTTTTTCGCACGGCTGCTCGCTATAACGAGGCACAGCCATATTAACATGAAACTTTTCGCAACTCATATGTGTGGCCACTTGTTTGCAGTCAATTAACCGCTGTCAAGAAACACGAGCATTAGGGTGGGCTTTAACACGCGAATCAGCTGATCTATTGCTTTCTGAGTACTCTGCGAGATTTTTTTCCTACCACCAAAGCATGGACTTTGGTATCGAAATTCATATATCAAGAAGCTCTCGAAATCCATACTTATCTTTGAACAACCATGGTCACTAGAACAGAAAAATTAACGCAAAATACGACTAAGACGTAAGGTACATAGGCAGACCGTTTTGTCTGTTCAGCAATATCCACCAGCAGTTTCTTTAAAAAAGAAAAAAAAGAAAAGATAGAAGCTCCAACGAGGATAAGGACGAAGATAACTTAAAGAAGTTTAAATGTTATGGAGAGTATATAACCTCGTTTGCCGTCCATTTTGAAGGAACAGCCGGTTAGTGACGGCCTGCCACTGATTGGCCTCGCGTATCTTCTTATGAGGCACAGCTAGCAGCACATTCTAGAGCAGAAACTCTACCGAAGATATGGTTGAAGATAACTTCAAGAAGCTTAAGTATCATGAAGGATATGTACCTCGTTTGCCGACGTTTTGAAGGAACAGCCTGCCACTGGTTGGCATGTGCTTGCGTACCACCTCCCCAAGGAGCCTCTGGCGAAGGACTATCAATCTACAACCCGATGGAAGGGTTGTAGATTGATAATGACGGCATCTTGCGCTTCGCCCGGACGTGACTATCGCATTACCTCTAGCAGTAACATCTGGTGCAGAAGCTCCACTGATTATATTGTCGTAGATAACTTTGAGAAGTTTAAGTATTTTGATGAATATCTAAACATCGTTTGCCGACGTTTTGAAGAAAAAGCCTGTTGGCGACCGACGGGTTGCCTCTGGTTACACACGCTTTGTTATGCACAACCTTTAGCAGCAACCTACGATATGGTCGTAGTTAGGATCAGCTCCACCGGCGATATGACCGTAAAAAACTTTAAGAAGTTTTATTGAGGATATGATGTACCTCGTTTGCCGACGTTTTGAAGGAACAGCCTGTTGGCGACCGCCTGCCGCTGGTTGGCCTCGCGCATCTGCTTGCGTACCACCTCCAGCAGGAGCCTCTGGCGAAGGACTTCCATCGGGTTGTTGATAGATAGTGACGGCATCTTACGCTTCGCCCGGACGTGACTATCGCGGAGCTCTTCTAGACTCTGCACACACAGAAGTGTTTAAATTAATACCTACTATATTATATTTATAACGATTAACAACGTCAATGATAATATATGTCCACTTAATTTGCAAATAAAGAACTTGAACTTGTCTTTTATTTAAAGAGCAGAAGGTTCACTAATTTTGCACGGGTCGGATGCAACCATGACATTTGCATCACAATATATTTCTGAGAATCCCATGTAAATATGCACAAATGTATTGAAATCCTAAAATAGAAAATCCAGACAGGAAAAGGACTCGTCATTGAATTAAGAAGAAAAATACTAGCAGTATTGTCATGTAGCGGGACTGCTGGAAATACCTACATGGTAGAACACAAGTAACAACGCAATGTATTTAAATAGAAATGAGCTGAATAGGGTGACGCCGTAATGTAGTGCGCAACATTTTTATTTCACTGCTTTAAATAGACACACAAAGCTGCAGTTGACAAGGGCTGAGCTCTGGTGACATCATTGTCTTGTCGTATTTATTATAAAGCGCTGAATCATTGAGACGAGATTCGTCAAATGCAGACAACTACAATACTTTAGCATAGTTTTACGTAGCTCCAAAAAATTTTCAATGGATAAATGGTTTGTGTACAGACGCCTGCACATCAACCTATCCAAAACTGTCAAATTTCTTCAATACATTTTTAACCATATACTTAAAGCATAAAGTTCAAAGTATATTGAAGAAATTTCTTCAATTTCGTCAAATTTGACAGTTTGTGGTAGGTTGATGTGCTGGCGTGTGTACAAAAGTAATTTAAAAAATGGTGTTAATAGTTTTACCATATAATATTTTGTAACTTTCTCGGCTTGATTTTTAAGGCTTTAGTCGATAAACTTTTTCAGCTTATTGTTCCGTAAAATGCTTATGCAAGCAATATAAAGCGTTTCTGTGTTACAGTCTTCTGTATGACCGTTATGAAACCGTTATGAATTATAGAAATCGACTATCATTTTACGTTAACTCAAACGGTAATTTATGTATACGAGTCATCTAAATTAGTTTACTATCCATGAAAGCCGAAAGATATGTACGTTATCTACTTAGATATATGTGATAGCATTCACTGTGATTGATAAGGCTAATTAGATGATAGGTCTGTACCGCGTTTATATTATGTTATCAGGGAAATTCCAGTGTCCTTTTATGTAAGTGGGGTACATCCGAATTAATATCACTGATTTTTGAGGATGAATCTTGTGTTTGTTTTACTGTGTCCTATCTTACTTAAGTTCTAACAACTTTAATATATACTGCTTCAATGTGTGTAAATAAATCATGCGTGCTCAAGAACATTTCAGAATTTTGTCGAAATACTGTTACATTACATTATTTGGAACGCAATTCGCCGGAGCGATGGTAATTTCGTGAGAATGACAATAATTTTCCTAAGTGTGTGCGAGAGCACATCGTTCAACCTACAAAGCCACATTAGGCGTTGGTATCTGTACTTTCTTCTCCCTTATCATGAATGAAAGTTGACTTATAAGCAATATATTATATTTATTACATTGAGTATATCGAATGTAACTGAGTGTAAAAATTCCAAGTCGTAGTGACGCTCGAGATCATGACTTTGAATTTCGCCATATTATTAATTCATAAACCTTTAGTTTAGAAGTAGGTATGTATATGTATATTATTATATGTTTATGACATTGTAGATAAGACGGTTGTATACCGTCTTCGCCAAGTGGAAATTGACAATTATGATTACGTTCGGTACTTGAGTCCAGGTGAGATATTTATTATTTCCGTGTTTATTGTATTGTAATAATCAAATCCGTTCTTCCCTTGTTACTAAATAGTTATTTTATATTCATAATTATATACTGATATAGAAAATTAAAAATTATCAAGGGTAATATTTATTTTTTTTCGTTTATTTCAAAACGTGGGCTTAAGTTAAAACCTGTTGTCACTGATGTAGAAAGACATATAGACAGACATGCGTCAGTTAAACGATCTTTAACTTAAGTTCACGTTTTGGAATAGCTTAGGTTAAGTTTAGACGCGACTTCGTTTTGTGGTTTAGTCTTCAGCATAGGGTAAATCTTGTGTTCTAGCCGTATGTTAATCAGTATTTACAATTTAGTATTAAGTAGAATAGCAAGTGGCGTATCGTGTAACGAACAAAAATCAATATCAGAGTCATATATTTCGTTAATAATTCTTCAAATGTCGTCAATAACATCTTCCTAACTAATATCTGCTTTTTAAATACTCTTTATAATGATTTATCCATGTAATCCACTTCGTCTTCGAAAATATGTAAGGCAATATTGCAGCTTCCCTCGTTTGTCATCAGGAAACTCAAAAGCTATACAAACTCTCGATTTGGTGAATAGACTCGATTACAATGGTCGACTTCTCAATGCATTAAATCATAGGTTGTATTCAGTGTAGGTAGGTACTCATTTAAGGGAGATATCAAATAAAACATCAAAATAGCTCAAACAATTTTATTGCATCGCTAAATTACATAATAGCCTACACAATTGTGGAATTTCCTAGCATTAAGATATCATTTGAGATAGTTACAACATTTTCATTATCTACAGTATCATTAAAAAAAAATTTTGTTTAAAATTTATATACTAGATTTGCTCAATCATGATTCCTACAATACCTATAAAAAAGCAAAACAATGTATACTATAAATAGTACGAACAGTATTTTAGAGCCAGGATATATTCTGTTCTCTAGTTTTAAAGCAGAATCATAACATAATACAAATAAAAAGTCCGATATAATTTTGTAAAGGCGAAAATATCCACATTCAACATTTTCGCTGACACATTATTATTGTATCTTGGCAATTTTTCAACAAACAAGCGAGATGGTACTCTAATACACTCTTGGAAACACTAATGCAAATGTTTATACTTTTAATTTGTGAAGTGTGTGAGAAATGCGAGTAACAATATTAATTTGCCAACTAACATTTAGGGCCGGTTACATTATCTCTGCCTATCGTTCTGACCAATTTACACCACACATTTAGTTTGTTAGATCGGTGGATCAGATTTCAATGGTTTAACATTACCCTCAGTTATTGTAAAGTGAGGTGGTGCAACTCACCCTTAATAAATTATACATAAATATATTTAAATTAGAAATAACATCTCGTCAAAGCCGAAATTAACACAATGATTTCAAATAAATTTTAACAATACTTTTTATACTACTTTTTATTACGCTATCTACATCAACAATTTATTTTATTTTGTTTTCTTTCGTTAATATTATATAAGGTATATTTTTTACGCTAAAATCTCTATCATAACATAAACTCTGTTTTTAAACAAAAAAATCTACATCGACAATTTTCAGTTCAACATTGTTCGCTCCGAAAACACGATGAAGCAGCTTACTCGTATCTACCGGCTTCTAGTGAAGGAATCCACTGGAAACCTATAACAAGAAAACAAATGTTATTGCATAGGGCCAGTGAAACATTAATACTAATTTAATCGATGCAAAAAATGTTACCTATATAGAGTAAAGAAAAAATACGTAAACACATGAAAAAAATACTAAATACAAATTTTGTCTAACAAAGTTGTGACAGCAACGTCTATTCAGCTTGAGCTACTATTAAGCTGAAGCCCATACCGTTATACAACTACATTCTTATGTTGACTACTAAAACAATGATTTCAATTTATTAAGTAAAGTGTCTCTTATCTATATCTATACTAATATTATAAAGAGGAAAGCTTTGTATTTTTGTATGTTTGCAACGAATAAACTCAAAACTACTGGACCTATTTAAAAAAATCTTATTTAAGAAAACCATTAGAATGCTACATTAGCGCTGAGTAACATAGGCTATATTAAAAAAGAAATGTCCACCCATGCGAAGCCGGGATGGGCCGCTAGTGTTTAATAGTAAGCTAAAAAACACAACGATGTGATCCAATTTAACGCAGTTTTACATTTAATTTCTATAGGTTTTCATTACTTTGGATGACGACCGTTATCATTAGCTATTGTAAAATATGTAATCATATGAACTTCAATCTAGTTATTTATTGATTTATACAATATACTAGCTTTTTGCTCGCGGCTTTGCTCACGTGGGCTACATGACTTGTGTTTGTTCGTAATAAAAGCCAAACTTATTAAAAGTAAATATCATAAGGGTATTATTAATAAGGGTTAGACAACTAAAAATGTCACGTCATTTCAACATTAAGTTTTTCATTTTGTATCATTAAAAAGCCCATCCATGCGAGCTAGAATTAGTAAAAAGTGTAAAACAAAACCGCGTAATAGAGATCACGCTGTATAAGTAACTAATTTTGGTCCGTTCTGAAACCTGTACAAATTGTCATCCCCTACTTAGGGGAGCTTTTTCCAAAAATCCTGAAACTATTTGTAATTTTAAACCAGGCCAAATACCGAAATTTAAGGAATGACAGATTTCGATACAAACTTTCCACCCCTATTTCACCTCTCTATGGGAGGTTTTTCGTAAAATGCTAAAACACGTCATTCTTTATTTTTGTTGAAAAATCTAAAGATCGATTAAAATATTCATTTTGATAGTTATTACTTTAAAAATAACGATTTCCCCAAAAACCTTTTTCCCATTTTTACTCATTTAAAGAAAAATAAACAAAATTCCTGAGACAAGTCATTATTTAATTCTTTTCAAGAACCCAAACACCAATGTTCATGTATTTAACTTCAAAACTGACGGTCTTTCATACAAACTTTAACCCCCTATTTGACCCCCTTAGGGTGTGATTTCCGTAAAAACCCTTCTTAGTGGCTGGTTACGTCACTCGATTAACCTACAGTCCAAATTTTATCTAATTAGCTTCAGCGAATTAGGCTCGGCAAAGATGAGTAGTCAGTCAGGACAAGTCATTATATGTTTATAGATATATACTACATACATAATTTAGATAGTATAAAAAAATATATAACAGCGTCACAACTCTTACTATACAGTTTTATTAATAATAAAGTAGATGTGTCTAGTGATATCTAAACGTATGCTGTCACCTTCGAAATTCCAAAGCTATCATATTATAGGTTCGAGTATATGACAATTTACATATATATTGATATACCTTTACATATTGATATAGGACAATCGAACCGTAAACAATAATACGAAAGTAAACTACCTCTGACAGCGGTCTGAGTGAAGAGCAATATATCTTATGTTACTTATCAATTGCTCTTAGAAAAGTATCATGTTTAACCCTTAATAATGTTTCTTATATAGCCTTCAATCTAACCCACGTACGTTAAAAAAATACATCAAAAGGCTAAAAGGCATCTTTTTATTGTATTTAATAACAAAATATTTCAAGAAATGGGTTTCCCATTGAAAAGTACAGAAATTTTGAATTTTGTGGCCGCAATTTTTTTTAACCACACCATGCACAAACAACATTGAAATAACATTTACGCTCTCTACAAAATAGTTTGATTTACAAAAGGGCTCTGCAAATGGCTCGCTCGAAACGTCAAGCTAAAATAACATGTGAAATTTAAACGCGAAAATGGTTTGATCCGTAAAAATTGTTTAATTTCAATGTGCAGTGCTCGAACTCGTAGGTAAATCTTTACTTTTTACTTTTTAAGGCCTTTTATTACTAACGGATTGTAAAGTTCGGACCAATTGCATTTAAAAAAAATATAATTATAATTATAATTACAATTGAACTCAATGGAGAATGAGATCAAACTGTTGTTATAAAGACAATTTAGAATTGAATAGTCGTAGGAATGGTAACAGTGACTTCGCAATAAAAAATGGGTTCAAAGATTAAAACTAAATAAACTAAAAAAAAATATGATGGAATAAACAGTCTATCAGAACAAGATTTTCTCTTGGTGCGGCTTACCGCTCGCCTACAACCACTTCCGGCTTGCGGCGCGTCGCAATTTCTCCGTTCATTGCGTTACTTCTATTACCGTCGATTGAAACGTTCTTATTATCATTACCGGTATTATGATCCAGATATTCGTTTGTTTTGCAAGCGCTCATACTCGTGGTCGAAACTAATTGTATTTCACTCACCTCGCTTGCCGATGTCGTTCAGGAAATTCCTATTGGCAGCGGCCCGCAGCGCCTGCACCTTCCTCTCTTTCTCCAGGCTCAGCTTCTGCCGCAGCACCGACATCGGCAGGTCGATGGATAGCGAGGGCATGCGCCGCTTTACCCGCCCGCTGCCCGCCTTCACCCCCAAATGGACATGAGTTAATAAGCTACCTTCCGGAAATTGCAATAGCTTTTTCAGATTTAAAAGTTTTAACTTTATCCACCCTCTGCTCATATCCATACCTACAATGTTTAATACTGCTTCTACTAGCCTAGAGGTTTTACTTCTAGACACTTCAGTTTCTTTTAGTTGTTTTACTAACCCTACGCACCCTTTCTACTCTTTTTTTAACACTTTCATGTCTTAACATCTAGAAACTCAATATTTAACAGGCTATAGCTTCTATTTTTAAAGGTCATGATTTTGTCTCCTTCTTTATGTAAAAATAAATAAATAATCTTTCCAAAATAATATAAAACAGTTAGTCCATGTCTTTACCTATCTTCCTAAGTGCTGCTAACTAGTTTTAATACAGACATTAGCGCTTTATTAGAGTGATAATAAACAGCAATATATCTGCATATTGGCCATTGGAAAATCTATGTTCTGATTGATGGCATTTGACGAATTGAGCTAGCCCATACTTTGTTATGGGCGCAAAATAAGTCAGTTATGACAAAAAACCTTTCAAATATTCAGTTCCCTCAAAAGTAAGAGAACACTGCCAATGCCACTTTCGCTAGATCACCGCTAATGCCTAAAAATGACGACTCGTTGGTCACAGATCTAATAGCGCTGGTAATGGAGCAATTAAGAGGCGACACGGAGGGTGGTTGAGTATAACTTCATTCGGCCTGCGAATCTTCACTCTGCTTGTTTTTATTTTACGTCCTACTCAGTTTTGCGAAAGTTTATTTTTTAATTCATAGCTTAAGACACTTCTTAGCATAGTAACTGCCAAGAGAATTTATTATACCTAGAGGTTGCTGCTTTCCAAATGTTCTTTTCCTAAGATCGCGCGTGTTCAGTATGGAATTCGTTCAACGTGAAACTAATATTGCGAGGATTCCCTGCGATGTGATGAGACGTAAACGTCGGTATTGTACTATTGATATTGGTCCACACCTTAATAAAATAGCACCGTCCCAATATACATACTGATACACCAACAATAATTCACAATTACTTATTGACTTGGATTTATTTCATTATATAATAAAAGGATCAACAATAAACAATTTGGAAATTCATGAATTGACAACAGATGACCAAAAATCTCGAAGTTTGGAAACTAAATAAAATAAAATAGTTAATATCCGAGAATCGAAAAAGGATGTCCTAAATGGTAGTAGTTTACTCCGTGGTATAATTATATTTTGATAGATTGTTTATCAATTGTTTCTTTATCTTCACAAATGTTATTGTAAGGAGTCACTCAGAATAAATACATACAACAAGTAAATTACTATTTTATTTCAAAATTTAGTCTCAACGATGACTTGAGAATGCGTTTTAATAACTAGTAAATAACATTAACAATTTGTACAGTAAGCGCTTCTACTTAACATCGAAATTACGATTGATTTATGGTAATCTTTGTTCTTGGTTTGTTTAATTCTCCAGTCTGATCAGGTGTTCCGGATCTAGAAAAACAAAAAGAAATATATTAAAATTAAATAATGACGCAGATATAAATACATTCATCTACTTACATGCAGATATAAGATTTTTTTAGCGACTCTATCTATAAGGCGTCTCTATTAAGGTGTTTTTAGTTTCTACACAATAACTACGGAGGCTTTCTACATATCTGTTCATTCAATAACAATAGCAAAACCTACTAACATTTGCCTAAAACACCGACATACTAACTATATCACAACATAATCATACAGCGACACAATAAACCTGTTCGGTTAAATTTTGACTTACATATGGTTTACAAATATTTGGTTGGGTGATTGTAAAATTTTTGATTTGTCATTTTTAGTTTTTGTCAATCTTTTTCGTCTGTCCTTGTTTCTGGTGATTCTCTCTTTGATTTCTTATTGCCATCCAGTTTAGGTCTTATAGTGTGGTAATGAGTCATTGGGATGCCACATTAATTGCGACCGAAGTCCCTTTTATTAAGCTTTCATTTCATATGTAAATGACAGGTGTAAATTCGTTGTCACATACAGCGTTCATATGACTCCGAATCACACCTTAGGGTACTCTTAATTGGGCGATGTTTTTAGTAAAATGCGTGGTCGCTATAGTCTTTTGTTTCACTTTTACGTTATGTACCAATCTCTGAATTATAGATGACGTAAGTATTATGGTTCAGCTACACATTGCACGAGAAACATAGCCCAACTACAAGCACCTTTTCATTAACTGTCATTTGTTTCAGGGAAGCTTTCAGTGTAGGATCTAAAATGGATAGCATATAAGATATCGCAGGCTCCTTACCTCTCTTCCCTAAGCGCTCGAGGAAGTTCCTGTTGTTGTGAGCGAGCCGCTCCATGTAGTTGTTGTACGCACCGCGCTGGAGCACGTCTACTGCTGGGTTCACAGAGAAGGAGCGGCGCGGGCGCACCGTCACCTCGCTACGTGCAACCTTTGTACACATCTCACATGTTATGTATGCGATAGGCTTTTCTTTTTATAAAAAAAAAATTTTTTGTAAATCCTCCTTTTTCTCATCATCATCATCATCAGCACATTTTTATGTCCCCGCTGCTGGGGCACGGGCCATAAACCACGCGGGCCCAGTGCGGATTGGTGGTTGTTAACGACTGCTAATGCAGCCGGGACCAACGGCTTTGCGTGCCTTCCGAAGCACGGAGGAGCTCGAGATGATACATTTTTGGTCACCCATCCGATGACCGGCATTTGCGAAAGTTGCTTACCTTTTTCTCTCACACACAAAAGAAGTAATTCAAATTCGGTAGAAGCTGAGAAGGCAAATGTAATCTACATCTCAGCATAATAACTAAAGCCAATGCTTTAGTTATTGTAATAAGATCTAAACTTCAGTATTTTTTCACGATAACATTCAGTGATGAGATGTTCTAGAGTTTTTAGTGGGTGGGTATGCCTCTTTCCGATTCAACAGAACCTGGAGGAGGTGGGAGAGCCCCACATAACCACTGCGTCCCTCTGAACGCGGTGGTACTCGGTACTGAATCCCTTACCTAACAAAAGCGTGTTGGGTTATTGTCCAATTTTCCGCAGATGTGATGCATTTGGCATCGCCTAATCCCAGCCGTAAAATGATTGATATAGGTATGTCACGAGCACGACAGTCAATATTTGGATTTTGTGGTTATTCAAATTATTTGACTTTTATTAAAAGGATATTTATAGAGAACGAAAATTAATTTGCTTAATGGCTTTTATTGAGAGTAATACGTTTAGTTTTGATTAACCTTGAAAATGGTCGAAAGCGTCGAAGTGTGGCGTTCACCAATAAAATAAACGTTTCAAATTAAAATTTGCCTAACTCTTATAACAAAAGGTTTAACTTAGTAGAAGTTGATGGGTTGTTTAATAAGCAAAAGGAGAGTTTATTTTTTAATTATGTAAAATATCTCATTAATATTTATGAGGAGAGGAACGGAGAGCGCACGTTTTATTTTGTAACAATTAAATATTATTTAATGCTGCGGTTACAAAAGGGTAAGCGAGCTAAATTGTTGTTGTTCAACGTAATTTGTTATTCTTCGACTTTACTGATTGTTGTTGTTTCCACCTTTTTCCATATACTTGTATTTAGAGTCAATTAAAAACAACTTTTATTCGATTCGGAAAACGACCATACGATACAGACAACAACAAAAGTTGCTGATAATAATAAAGAATACTTATGAAACCTAAAAATTCATTACCATATAGTTAGGTTAAAATATAATAAATATAATTATTTATAAAATACAGTGAACAAAATTAAATGCCCACCCGACCGAGTCAAGAATCGAACCTGGGTCTTCCGCAAACCGGCGGCTGCACTGACCGCTATGCTACCGGGAAGGCTGACGTAAGCGCTGAATTTTGTAACTGCTTTTTAATTTATATTCATAGCCATCGGTTACAAAAACTGTTGGATGGCGCACTGTGCCGCTATTAGCACTCAAAAAATTAAAAGTCAGCGACTAAATTCAGCGCTTACGTCAGCCTTCCCTTTGTTATTAATACATTTAAAATAAATATTTTTATTGATTTCTGCCTATTTGTTATTTGGACCGTTTCCATTTTCTGTTAGTAAAATAATGTGTCATAAAAAAATTCTAATTTTGCCTGCTAGCATCAAGAACAATTGATAATCAATTAACAATATTAATTACTTTTTTTAATGCATATTTTTCCATGACTTTTGTATTAGCCTCCACCAAATGGGTTAAAACATGAAGAATACTCGAACCTGGGCTATCACTAATAAATTTATGTTCTGTAAATTTCAGTCGGATTTAAGCTAACTCTCACTCATGACTCATGATTCTCCCTCAATGAAAGATATTCATATTCATGAATGTAACAAGCTTTATACAAATTAAATCGATCTTTTACTTTTCTCTCAAGCGGGCTTATGTTTCCTAATTGTTCATAATCATGAATATAACTTATTTAGTTACGAGTAAGTCTTAAACCTTATCTCACACGAACTTATGGAGCCGCACTCAATATGTAAATCATTTATAAAGTGAAAGTTTTTTATATTCACGAATATAAGACCTTCGCCGGTGTTGTTTGATTTCACACTTTAAACATATGCAGGTTACTCTGTATTTACTATAGTATAGTAGTATACACTATAATCTTAGCTGTGTACGGTATTCTATGTGTACATTACCTGTGATTCCCGAGGCATCTCTGCGAGCAGGTAGAGCCAGGGCGCGCCTGAAGCGTACCGGCTGCCCATCGGTGGGACCGCGTAGCTGATGCCCTCCTGGGAAACAGAAACTCCTTACTAAACCTACTCAGTATAAAAAAAAATATTCAAATTCACGTTGAAAAATTATTTTATGAACTCAAACATCAAGTCAGGTCTCACCTTAGTAGCGTCCCCGAGTTGTTTAAATTGAATGAAGAGAGCAAAATACACTTTCTTTTTTGGAGTTTGCCTTTTGCCTTATGCGCCCTTCAGCGGCATCGGACTTTTTTGGGGGCGGCGAGAAACTTAAAGGGTTCCCTAAGCCGTGTAGACGAAACACCGTCAGAGGTTTTCTAGAGGGAATGGCATCACGCACTAGTGCGTGTCCCTGTTCCCTACTAGATTCTGCGAGAGGAGAAGTACCAGGTACCTACATATCTGTAGTATTTTGTACCTAGTAAAGAGCTGTGAATCGGGTTTTCGTATTTTTCGGTGACGAATGCGGAGTTTTGGGCCTATTCTGGTGAATGTTCAATGGGCATGGACTGTGTAACTAGGTGTGTATAAATGTAATTGGAAAAGTCGCACGTGTAAAGTAATTGTCCAATGAAATGGAAAAACTACATCATCATCATCATCATCAACTCATTTTATGTCCCCACTGCTGGAGCACGAGCCTTCCCTTTGGAAAGATAGGGAGAACGAGCCATAAACCACCACGCAGGTCCAATTCACATTGGTGGTTGTTAAAGACTGTTAATACAGCCGGGACCAACGGCTTTAGGTGCCTTCTGAAGCACGGAAGAGCTCGAGATGATAAATGTTTGGTTACCCATCCGATGACCGGCCTTTGCGAAAGTTGCTTAACCTCAGTACTCGCAGTCCGGGCGTGTTAACCACTGCGGCATCGAGCTCCTCCAATACGCAAAAACGGAATACAATCGTCGATTATTACTATTATTATTATTATTATTTTTATTATTCATTTATCTTTGTTAGTTTTTCTGTTTTTTGTTTTTTGTTGTGACGTCACCGATAAGGTCCCTCCAGAATACCAGCGTTGCAGCGGCCTCATGTCGTTGGTGCATGTGCTGAGGCTAGGGCCTAGTTGGCCCACTTTATCTCCTGTTTTTGTTTTTTATTGTGAAAGTACCTTGTTTTTTTAATATATATACATATTCAATTTTAATTTTTGTAAATGTAATTAGTTTTTGTTGTACAACAGTGTGCCAATAAATGTATTTCTTTTTCTTCTTTTTCTTGCTTAAGAAACCCATTTCCGTGAATTTCCTTATGAATAAGGTTTATTATGTTCTCGAAGCCGAAATAAAGTTACGTTATCCGCCCATTTAAACTTACGTCATAACGCGTTTTACTTGAAATTAGTTTTTGTTTTATTGGGCTTTTTACAAGCGTTATTTTTACTAAGAAGCGATTGCGTGTTACCTTACCTAAGCACACATTGCCTACCCTTCTCGCTATCTCGGCAACGACAATTTTCCACATCGCGAATTCAACACGAACCATATCCGAAGGAAAATATTCGGCGAACTATTTGTTTCGCCCCCGGCACGCAAATAGTACCTATACCCAAATAACGCAAAGCAAATAATATACAAAGTTAAAAAGCATAAAAGTTGAACGTTTTTCGGGATTTCTGTTCCATATTTATTTGCGTAAATGTGATTTGTTATTGCAATACATACAGAATACCAATATACTTTTAGACGATTTTTGGCATGCTTCTTCTTAACATCTTTACTCCCGCTGTCTGTACGTTTAGAACTTTAAACTACGCTACGGATTTTAGTGAAGTTTTTAGCAATAGATAGAGTGATTTAAGAGGAAGGTTTAAGTATATGTATAACACATACATATAATTGGACCCGGTAGGTGGCGCTACTATATGGTTCTATAGGATACGTCTTCGTCCATATTTATTTAATGCCGCGCGGCCATACTAATTTTGTATGGGAAATTTAACGTGTTAATTTGAAAAATAACAAATTAAAAAACCGCTCGATAAATCGAAAATGTGAGACGAACGATTTGTAATAATTTGGATAAACTATAAGATATCAACTAAACGCCGCCACTCGTTTTCATGATTTTTGTTCAACTTTAAATGATACCTATTGCAGAAAAAACTATAGCGTGTTATGAATTTATGGGTCGAACTAATTGTAAACACGTTCCCTTTGATACTCAATATATATTTTGTTTATGTAATACGACAGTTTTTTCATCATATATTAACTTAACCGTGACTAGAATTTTAGCTTTTTTTGGTCGGCGCACCCTTAAGCGGACGAAGTCGCGGGCGGGCCGCTAGTATAATATAAAATTGTTCTGCCTTAAGGTAATTTTATATTGTAAAAAAATAAACTGTTCTTAAGAAATATAAACTGAATAGAATTAAATATGAGACAACATCTCATACCAACTCTCTCTTTCTTTATGGCCTAGGTTTTAAACCGCGCCGATCTTAGATCCCTAAGTCCGGGTCCCATTTTTAGCGAGGTGTACTTAATACTGTCGGTTCGGTTTGGTTTGGTCAGTTTTGCTACCACCATCTTACCTTAGCCTGTCGCATAACAATGATGTTATACCTATGTTAGATAGCTAGTTTCTTAATTTTGATAATTCCGAGTGAAGTACGCTTCCACGCGTTGAGGAGCTCGATAACGCAGTGGTTAACGCGCCCGGTCTGCGGTTGCTAAGTTAAAACAACTTTCGTTAGGGCCGGTCACTAAACAATTATCATCTCGAACTCCTCCGGTGGCACTTAAAGACGTTGATCTCGGCTGCATTAGCTGTCGTTAACAACCGCTAATCCGCACTAGGCCCGAGTGGTGGTTTGTGGCCAGTTCTCTCCTCCATAAAGGAAAGATCGTGCCACAGCAGTGGGGCCAAAAAATGAGACGGTGTTGACGCTTCCACGGCCTTATCGTCACAACATCAGGTGAGATAAAGCTTCATGGTTTGCATAGTTCTGTAGAGAGCTGTTGTAAGAATTTGAATCAAACCGCGCCCCGGTGTGATTAAAAATCGATCTCAAAAACCTTTGATCAAAACCAACGTCAAAACCAGGTCACTAAGACAAGATTGTAGAATCGTAGCCCTGCTACCGCGTCGCTGCCGGTTTCATCATCATGTTTATGGTTTAAGGATCTTTAGCCAATGGGTACGTCAAGATACTCACATCGTCAGGCGATTGCTGGTCGATCTGTACCAGGTCGACGGGGGAGAGCGAGTCGGGCGCGGGCGCGGCCGCTGCGCCGGCGCCGGCCATCGCCACCGCACACCACACTGCCCACCACATCTGTATAAAAGTGGTATAGTGTTAAGAAGTGAATAAAAACTCACAAACCGTACTGAGTACAACAAATACATTCACTTCACGTTCTATTTGTAATCTTGTCCAAACGTAATATTGTTCTAAATTGTTTTTAAATGTGAAGACCTGCTATTCGCCTTCCGCTACCTACATATCAAATCAAATGAATACAGTCTCATGTGCTGTTGGTTTTTCATAAATAAATAAACACATTGAGTACTTGACTGCTCTTCAACATTTCACACACCATTTACAAACAACTAGGAAATCCTATCCCGCATAATAATTTCAATCCCGCAGGCCTGCGGGAACGAAGTCATCAATCAATTTGCGGGACTGAAAAGCATGGCATAGTTTATGTTTTAAGTACTTACTTTTGTTTGTGAATTTAGATCGAGAAGAAATCAGCAGATGTTTCAACTATATTAACGAATTAAATATTTTGTTTAGTGTAAATCAATTTTTAATAATATGCTACAATAATGTATAGGTATTTATAACATTATTGCAGTTTTTTTAACAGATGATTTACTGCTTAAATACAATATTTTGTAGAACTATTGTTCTCAAAGAAACTCATGCCGAGAAGCATAACGATTTTCCATACGAAGACACGCATTTTATCGGCTCAGTTACTTAGACATGGGAAGGTAAAATCATGTGTTAAACGGGGAAAGTTATTTAATCAGCTGTTAATGAGCTGTGAATGCTGCCGGAAAGAAAAAATATTAATTTATTAATATTTTTTTCTACGACTATTTTCTTCTCAGTCCGCAACTACCGTGGATCCCCCATGTATATACTCGTAGATCCGCATTGCCAATCCCGCACATATGGTGCAGTCCCGCAAAATTACAGCGTTTGCGGGAATGGGTTCCCTTCACACAACATTTATTAATGACATATTTTCATCGACCATTTCACCACGATATGCATCACAGGACATATTATTCGTACTAATGCCACGCGTTACGACTTTTCGGCTTTACGGTGCACGTCGGATATACGTCCGGCGCCGGATTACGAGATTTGGTCGCCTGTCCGGTGGCTTTTAAAGAAAATACCCAAAGCCTCTTAACATTTATAGGGGCCGCATGACCGAATTGTTTGAAACGGAGTCCCGTATTGACCTTTTCGATGGAGGGTGCCTGTAGTTGAACGTGATGGCGCGTGACGTGTGTTGGAATTGCCAAGGATACCGTTGGTAAAAAAAAAACAACAACAGTGGACCTCTTTCTTTCTTTTAGTTGATGGCTTCGTGCGATTAGCACATTTAGCCAGTGTCAAAGTAATTTTTCTTACAAGTAATACATAAATATACAATATGATGATGATGAATGAAATGAAGTGAAAAATGATGTACCCCCAACCCCTCGAGTATCTCAGTAAAGATGTGGGGCTTTACTAAGTCCTCACGCAGACTTCTTGAGAGAATTTGAAAAGTGACGTTGCACTGTTTTATTTCATTTGCCAACACTCATGCACACTCACGAACAATTAACGGTTAATAATCCACCATTATTTCACATTAATATTCGACATAACACAAATTTTAGAAAATAAAACAAAACCGCAGACATGACTCTTCACTTTCCCGCCAAGAAGTCAACAGTGGACCTCCTGCGCTGTGATTCGTCGTTTTTTTTTAAGCAAAGGTTAATACAGCAACGTTACCTCCTTATTCATTAAAAAAAAACTTTTTCAAAGCGAGTGTCCGTTGGGGATGAAACAAACGCTAGCTACTAAAATAGTTTTCTTGATTTAAATTTGAAAACTAGTATCCAAGCGGAGATAAGTAATGAAACTCATGTTACTAGAAGAGTGATTGATAAATTTATTATTATGAGTTGGTGAGAGACCAGAGAAAATATGGTTGAATTATGCATGCATATGTTTACTATTCAGTGTGTTTACTATCCAGGTGACGGCTGGTATAACACAGTGGAAGAAAAATACATTTTTCACCGATCCCAAGTAACATGGGGTCCTTGGCGGGAAAGTGAAGAGTCATGTCTGTGGTTTTGTTTTATTTTCTAAAATTTATGTCATGTCGAATATTAATGTGAAATAATGGTAGATTATTAACCGTTAAGTGTTCGTAAGTGCGCATGAGTGTTGACAAATGAAACGAAACAGTGCAACGTCACTTTTCAAATTCTCTCAAGAAGTCCGCATGAGGACTTAGTAAAGCCCCACGTCTTTACTGAGACAATCTAGGGGTTGGGGGTATCATTTCTCACTTCTCATTTCTATTATCATTCATCATCATCATACTGGAAGGAAATATTGTATATTTATGTATTGTAAAAAAAGAAAGTAACATGGGACTAGAGCAGGAGGAAGAAATAAAAAGAAAAAGTTGAGATACAAACTCTATACAAAATGTTAAAGAAAACCTGAGGTAAAGAACGTATTTTTAATGGAATATAAATGCCCAATACAATATAAAAAATACAGCATCAAAGTAATCGACACTGCTAAATTTAAGTTAAAAATTGTCATTTACACAAAAATATTTCAAACCCCACACTCACATAAATTTTTTACACAAAAACAAGAATATTTCTAGAATTAGCAAATTTTTTAATTGACAATTTAACTGCATTATTAAAACAAATTTTCTTTTTATGACGTGCAACCCAATGCGGATCGTAAGTTAGATGTGTTTTGCTAATCGTACATAGTAGAGCACCCAATTCGTAATTCAGAAGGACATGCCGATATGATAAAATGTGAAAACAGAGATTTTAACACGACAAAAGCCTGATAGGTACTAGACAGATGACGTCTTTTATGACTGGGAAATTGATGGATATGGACTTATGGAATGGCGGCCAGCACAGCCCATGAACAGCGGAACGTTATAACGATAAAAAGAAAATTAAAGGCAACGATTGTCGGCATAAATAAGGAACCGAATGCATAAGACTTCCATATGCCAATCGTTTGATAATGCACTTCTTGTGTGCGAGTCAGTCGTGATGGGAAATAAATAAAAATATATAACAAACATGATTTTTATTTTTATTTTATTTTTTGAATAATCTATAATAAGTAGGTACATTTTCAATGCCCTTCCAAGTCGTGTAGAGCACGAGATCTGTGGATTTTTTTAGTTTTCTTCGTTTGTAATTTATTTAGAATTAAATAAATTACAAACGAACTTATTTTTCCTTAATAAATTATTTTTGATTATACTCATTTGTCTTCTTGCTATTTTTATCTTTGGTCAGAGTGTATCTTCATTTACTATATCACCCTTTTGGTCTAGCGGTTAAATAAAACCACCGGACTCAGACCCAGAGATCCCGGATTCGATTCTCAGGTGTTGTGGCAAGGCTTGTTTTAAGTCCCCCTGGCTAGCTACCACCATCTTAGCTAAATATTAGTAAAATTGAAGAAGAAGAAGAAGAAGAAGAATTTATTAAAGTAAATCATACTAATAGTATAAAGAGGAAAGCTTTGTATTTTTGTATTTTTGTTTGTAGCAAATAAACTCAAAAACTATTGGACCGATTTCCCATCAGTGCGAGTCGGACTCGCGCACGAAGGCTTCCGTACCATTATCTATAAAAACGGCAAATTAATCATGTTTGTTGTATGGGAGCCCCCTTAAATATTTATTTTATTCTGTTTTTTTAGTATTTGTTGTTATAGCGGCAACAGAAATACATCATCTGTGACACAAATTTCAACTGTCTAACTATCACGGTTCATGAGATACAGCCTGGCGACAGATGGACAGACAGACAGACGGACGGACAGCGGAGTCTTAGTTTATGGGTCCCGTTTTACCCTTTGGGTACGGAACCCTAAAAAGCGTCACAATGTGTGAGTTGTCAGTGGCCAATGACCTTCGACCAAGGTCATTGTCAGTGGCATTAGATATTTGTAATCCGCTGCCTCTGTGGTCTAGTGTTTAATTCACCGGTCTCAGTCCCAGGTTCGATTACTGTACTTGGAAGAAAGTACATAATATTGTTGTAATTGGTCTGGTTAGTTATACGGCTTGTTATAAGTCCGCCTGGCTAGTTACCACAACCTAATCTAAGTCTGATACATAAGATTGTGTATCTTTTATTTATATTATAGCGATTTAATTCAAATAGTTAAACCTCAACAACGTTAAAACTTGTTACAAATTATGTACGGGCGTCCCGCACAGTCTGTTTGTCTGTCGGACCCTCGAGGCCCGTGTGGGTATCCCAAATGATTTTAACGACGCTCAGGACCCAGTAGTGTTGACAAAGGGCCGCTCGTCACTCTAACGAGCCCCATTGTTTATGGGCTGTCCACCTGCCCTCTTCAGAGTCTCAAATAAACAACTTGACAAGCCACTTTTGCCTAATTGTACAATTACAATTGAAATATACTTGCTTAAATTCGAGTGCTAACAATAATCACTTTTGATTGGAGTAAACCGTTTTCTACTAGCTTTGTTCGCTCATAGAGTGCCTCCGGGGTTTGGTGGTTCACAACAGTTTGGAAACCATATATATAAATATATTTATATATATATATTTTTTATATATATATATATATATATTATTTATATATATATATTATATATTTAATAAAAATCTACGTTGTATATCCCATAAAAGCTTAAACAATTAAATTCTACAAAAAGAAACTGATTATCCCCGTTTGATACTATGTGGGAACTGAGACAATGGGATATTAATGATAGTGTTGTTGAGCTTACAAAAGGAGGATACCTTTTTATAATGAGATATTGTACTAATAATATTGTGATATTAAATAGCCCTTAATATTTCTAATGTTATAATCAAAAACATTCACCGTAGAGGTTGGCAGCCATTTAAAAATATGTGCTACCTGGTTTTGTAAGCGCCACAAAAAAGCAATCAATCAAAAACGGTTTTGGTGCTAAATCTACGAAAATAAACTTATTTGATAAAAGCAAAAAAAAACTATGCGTAAAATTTTACTGAGAAACTTTACTGCAAAAGGTCTTAATGCCTCCGATCCTTAAGTTGCTGTTACCTAATGACGTTAGGTATAAAAGAGAACCCTAATCCTTAGCTATTAGTTCATGGTCAGACAGACTATCGCCACAATCTGTCATCTCATATAAATCAACACTATCTCTCATCTAACAACCTAATATAGCGACTAAAAAAATTTCACCATAAAAAGTTACAGAGCTGGCGCTTCACAGTCTAATTGGCCTCACTGGAGATTACACTAACCGCACATTTAGGTGAAGCTATCTCTAAAATGCTGGCAATGAAAAACAATGTGAGGGGTAGCAATAAAAAAAAAGTTTGAGGCTGAAACAAAAGTTTGCGGCTGCGTTGAAGGTATAACAATGGAGGTACGCTTGCCCTATCACGCGCTTCAAGTACCAACAAGGGTTGTCTATTTGGTTCGGTGCTGAGGGGAAATATATGAAACAACGTAGAGCTCACCAGTGTTCGACAGGAACTAGTGATAGATTACGGTGAACGCCTCGGTGGGCGAGTGGCAGAGCGCTCGGCCCGATACCCGAAGGTCCCGGGTTCAATTTCCAGGTCGGCCAAAATGTATTTCGGATTTTTCGATGCATAGCATAGATTTCGGGTTTGTGATCACCAACCCGCATTTTTTTTTTTATACTTAGCACGGCAAATGACTCCGCACCACCTGATGTTAAGTGGAAATGGAGTCCAGACGCGAAGACAACTGATGCAGCGTGAAAACAACGCAGCATCAGTCAACTTCACTCTGCCGGCCCACAAGCTGCTTCTTCACGCCTCGTTTGAAGGACCCCATATCATAGGAAAGAGGGAAAACATGTGCTGGTAGACTATTCCATCTTTTGGAGGTGCGACAAAGAAACGAGTCACCAAATTTCTTTGTGCGCGATGGGATATGTGAGACAGTGAAGCGATGACACCGGAGAGCAGCACGTGTACTCCTACGAAGGAAGGGAGAAGGTGGGATAAGGTCAAAGAGCATTTGCATTTTTAAGGTCAGAGGCATTTGGCAAGCGTGGTGTTTAAGCCATTACCCATCAATTGTAGCGATGACTTGATTTCAATGATGGAGGCCTTTGCCCAGCAGTGGGACAATTACAGGCTGTTTACTTAGTGATTGAAACTTTTTTCCCTAATCTATATCTATACTTCTATACTAATATTATAAAGAGGAAAGCTTTGTATTTATGTATGTTTGCAACGAATAAACTCAAAAACTACTGGGGCGATTTAAAAAATCTTTCACCATTAGAATGCTACATTAGCGGGCTATTATTACTATTATACACTAGCCATTATTATTAATAGGGGCCAGAAACTTATTTAGCAGCAATTTATTACAGTCTAGCGGCCCGTTCCGGCTTCGCACGGGTGGACATTTATTTTTTATATAGCCTATGATGCTTAGCGCTTATGTAGCATTCTAATGGTGAAAGAATTTTTTAAATCGGGCCAGTATTTTTTGAGTTTATTCGTTGTAAACATGCAAACATATAAAAATACATTTTTTTACTGTATTTTATAAATTTTTATAAATATTAAATATTAAATAAATAAATAAAAATAATAAAAAATATAAAAATAAAAATAAATAAAATAAAATAAAATAAAAATAATAAAAATAATAAAATAAAATAAATATTAAATATAATTTTTATAAACATAGCTTTCCTCTTTATAATATTAGTATAGACTTACTTGCTCTCTAGCTGTCATCCTGTATTTTAATAAAATACTTAAGTATAATTTTATATCTTTTATTTTTGACTTTGCGGTTAATACAGAAAAATAATATTTACTAAATATTTACAAAGTAAATTAAACTAAACTATATTAAACAATTTATAATTTTAAAAAATGCCCCAGATCATCCCCATCAGGCAGAGTTAGCTAGTTAGCTAAGCTCTTGGCTTATTAATGACGTCAGAGCTAAGGCCACAATCTAAGCCCTACACGAAATCACCGTTCCTGATTCCCATTCGCATTCAACACGCTACTGTTCTTAATTAAAAATTAAAAAATTACCTACATCAAATATGAGCGCCTTAGTCTAACAGGCTTGTAAATCAATCATTTACCTATCCTCAACAAGCTCATTTGAATACTTTCGTACCACGTAACACCTTTGTTGTTCTGAGCACATCGATCAATCCAGTTCTTATCTTGTAAACGCTATACATCAGCTAGAGTGTCTATTATTATTATCAAGGGAGTTTGAGAGATAAAATTAATATAAATAAGGTAACATTTCTAAATCATAAGGTGCTGTGAGATAGATTAGACCACATCGAAATCAAAATCTAAATGGCAGGAGGCCACGCTTATTTCATTGCTGCCATATCCACTACAAACTAATAACATAGTACAGACACCTGCCCCCTGACTATGAGCTCTTATAGCAGTATTATTGCAGTTGTGGAAAAGAGACGCGAGTATGTACGCCGCTACACGCGTGTCTTTTCCACAACTGCAATAATACTGCTATAAGAGCTTGTGGTTACCCCCCTGCACCCTGACTATGCGCTCTTATAGCAGTATTATTGCAGTTGTGGAAAAGAGACGCGAGTATATTCGCCGCGACACGCGTCTCGTTTTCACAATTGCAATAATACTGCTATAAGAGTTCATGTTACCCCCCTGCTCCCTGACTATGCGCTCTTATAGCAGTATTATTGCAGTTGTGGAAACGAGACGCGTGTAGCGGCGAATATGCCGCTACATCGCCGCTACACGCGTCTCGTTTCCACAACTGCAATAATACTGCTATAAGAGCTCGTGGTTACCCCCCAGCACACGTATCAAAAATTGGCAATTTTTTTCAATAAATGTTCAACCGTATGTAGAGAATACAATCCCAAGCATGTTTATCAATCCCGGGAATACGTAATCCGTCAAATAATTTTTAATGCGTAACCCCGGGATTAGACTTATACGGCTAAAATTAAAAAAACTTGAGTAATTTCTTAAAATTGTTATTAATATCGTTGCACACACAACACAAATCACAATATACATATTAAGTAAAGAAAATAGACAAAACAAAAAAATTTTTTTTGCAAAAAATCTAAAAGGCAACACAAAAAACTATTTAGATTTTCGAAAATACAATCGCAAATATCAAAGTATCCAGTGTTTGACTTCCAAGCCTGCTTCGTAGTTTATTGCCAACATAAGCAGCAGCTGAAAACGCTCGCTCAGGTTCTACGCTGGTTGGAGGAATAGACATCAGATACTTATATGATGTTTCTAAGTGATATCCACGAACTCCTCCATTTTCGAACATCTACATTTTACGTCTAATACTACTTGCCAAACCCGATTCATTTTGTACTTGTTCTTCAGGATCTGGGGATTTCATACTCTTATCTATTTCCAGCTGTAACTTTTCCTTTAATGTCAATTGGGGCTGGGAGGTTTCTGGCCTTAGCTCATCATTTGTTTGTGATCCTGACTCTCGACTATTAAGTCATTATTTGCTTCCTCACTAAAGCAAGTTCCAAATCCGATATAACTGATTTTCATCATCTTTTCGTGGATTTTGTAAATAATTTAATACACCAGTTAAACTATCACTTCGTCGTTTCTATAAACGGTCCACTAAAAATGTTTTAATTTTATTGGCAAGCGCTGACTTTTTGCTAGACTGTTGTTTTATAAGAAATTTTAAAGTTGCATTAGCTGTGCATAAATTGCCGACAGATTGCTTCTACTGTCAATTTACGAGTAATTGGGGTCAGCACATCAACAGTTTTATTTACCAATTCAAATTCAACATCTTCTAAACGAATTGGATGATTGAGATCTATAAGAACTTTTTGAATGCAGGTTTTTAAAAGAAATCACTCCAGCATTGTTAAGACTATTCCACCTGGTTTTACAGTCCAAAAGAAGTGACAGCTCTGTTCCATGTTCAATTTTCACGTATTTTTAAAGTACCGTTTCATTTTTCAATGGTGATCTTTTGAAATAAACTACAACTTTGCGGACTTTCTCTATCAGCTCATTAATGTTTTCATCTTATGTTAACTCTGGTAAGTTGTGTTCTCGCATACGATCATTTTGTGACATTAAGATTAAAAATGATTTTGAACAGTCTAAGTCTTCTAAATGGTCAACATCATCGTTCTCGTTCATATAATCAACAGCCACAGCTGGTTCATTTATACTGTCATCTGAGTTAGGGCTATCTTGTAAATAATTATGTTTTTTATAAAGCACATCACAGACGGCCTGAGACCATGTGCGAGACACAGTTGTTGTTCAGTGCAAACAAGCCGTCCCACCTTTGTCATAACATTCGGTCCATCGGTTACAATAGCCACGATGTCAGTTAACAAATATCAAAGGAGGACGGGCGTTCTAGCCTAGGAACCAATAACAACATGCGATGCCTATATTATTGCAAAAGTATTTTTTATGTACTTTAATTATTGTTATGGTGGGAAGTACCAAATCACTGTGTGGAAAAAATTATGGCACAATAAAGCAGACTTAAATAGTTTTTTTTTCAGAATTTCATTATAAAATGGTTTAACAAGCATTACGCTATTTTATGTAGGTACTAAAACTCAGGTAGTCTGTGCAGACAAAAATATCAACTGTTGTCAAAATGCGCGGGCGCATCCAAAATGTACATAAATTGTAACTAACTAATTTGTTAAGTTCCGATTTTGCGAAACATTTAAAGTCATCTAAGGCGATTTCTAAGTCCGGGATTAAGAGACAGCTACCGATAATCGACCAACGCCTAAGGCAGTACCTAACTACTGCCCCCCGACCGCCTAACCGATCGCTTTGGCTACGTGTATAGTTTATGACGTCATCTTGTCATTTCGTACCGCCTTTGAAAGCAATATCGAAAGCTATAGGCTATAGCTATAGATATATTCCTATACCTATTAGCTAGATGACATGATGACGTCATAAACTATACACGTAACCAAAGCAATCGGTTAGGCGGTCGGGCCCCTGGTCAAATAACGGCAGCTCGGCTTGACTCTAAACGTAAGGGGGGCGCCGCAAGCATCAGCCGCCGATTCACGAGCGTGCCCCATACCGAGAAGGAGCAGGCTGCTTCAGCTTTGACGTTTCACAACCGAAACAATTACAGCTCGAAGACCACGCAACGAAATCGTGGGAGGAGACTTCAGAGGTACCTAGTTCCTAAATGTTAGTTAGATAGTAACTACCCTATAATTTTATCTTGGGTCGAAGGCTACAAAAATTCTTTAATAGATATCCAACAGAATACAACCTACTACAAAACAAGAGCTGTACACCAAAAGAGGCCGACTAATATATTTCAGCAATTTTTACTGTTTCAAAACTGAACGGCAAACACAGCTTATATTAAATCTAAAAGGTTAATCATGAACACTTTAAAATTGAAGATTTTCAATGAGTTTTATGAGCCATGAGCAATGAGTGATGAGCAAGACCGTACGGTCTTTAAACTCATTGATCAAAATGATTAACATAGAACAATATACCTACTTTTTAGCATGTATAATTAATTAATTAATGAAGATCGAAAGTAATTGAGATTCTAGTGGCGTTCTTTACACAAATTAATCTTACTACTTTTGTTTTGTGTAGGTACTGCACCATTTTGTTCTAAGTCCTGTATTGTGTCAGATAGTGCCTAGTATATTGTGTGATTGTTTTTATTGAATTTGTATTGAATACAACAACCATGACATAATCTTTAACAGATAAAAATAAATATTGAATAAAGGATAAGGTTATTAAGATGCTCAATACCAAAAAAATTACTATAAGATAACTGTCTGAATTTATTGAACTTTTGACCTTAGCACGCCCATACCTTGTGTATGTGATCTACGCAAAAAATCAGGGGTCTGTACGATGTCGGTGGAGGCCCAATGCTTAATCAAGGAAAACACCGAGGACCTTAATAAATCTTATAAACACCCTGTTTTACGGTTTTCATATTATAACATTACTAGTTTACCCTTCGATAGAATTGAATTTCTTTTTGTGGTTTGTTTCCTCAATTTTTTTTATGATTGAAATTAAGATGTTGATCGATAAATTAATTTAAATAATGTTTTTTTACGCAAATATTGGCTTACAGAGTTAGAGTAGATAGTGTTGATTATTTTCGGCGTGTTGGTTTGAGCCACGATAGCATAGTTGGTAGTGCCACCCGGGTCAGGTCGGGGTGCGGGTTCGAATCCCGCTTGTGGATTTTTTTCAACACTTTGTCTTTTTTCAAATTGTAATTTAAATAATTTATAAATTCTTCCTTAAAACACTTAAGTTACGGTCAAGACTCAGGCACGTTCTCGAACACTCAATGGTCATTAGGTAATCCACATCACGTTCATATTATTCAGCAAAAGAAAAATATGACAAACAGGACTCGGTACTTTCTACCCAAGACGTCTCAAATATCAAGCATTATTGATTTAGAGGCTTTTGTCCAGTTCGGTTGAAACAGTCGATCGAGTTCAATAACAACTAAATAGTTCAGTTGTCACTGTATGTTATTCGTGGTAGTCATAGAAAAACAAATAAGTGTGACATTCAGTCAAAACGTTAAGTCGTTGACAAGCTGAGCAGGTTCATAAAACGTTCATATAAAATTTAACTCAATATGTACTTTGTGACGCATCTGTACATGTAAGCGTGACAGTACCCAAACTTACGTATAAACTCAAACTCTATTCCACACTGTCACATTGCTTTAGGGTATTTTTTTATTTAGCTTGTGACGACACTCATTGTGCTAAGTGCGAGTTTGATTCACTATTCGATTACTTTAACGAAAACGAGAATTTGAATTACCAAATTCTAACTCACCTAGTTTGTCGCCAGATGGCATACAAATTCTCATTTTCAGATTAAATGGTCAAAATGCCAAATTAGCTTATTAGATGGTTCTAATAAGCTAATTTGGCATTTTGACCATAATTGAATTAATTGATTTTGAATTTAATTGATTGAGAATAAGTAATACTTCTTCCCTATACTATGTTAGAACGGAGTAAACGCTGTTTTTATATGCTCCAAGGGTGTGATTTTTTTCAATTACATCGCCGCGATCTCGAAATTAAAAATGACATGAAATACACTATGAAATATATATTTTTGCATTATTTACTACTTGATATTAAGATTGATTGATTGATTGATTGATTATTAAGATACACATGTTTTAGAATGTTTGTTGCCAAAAACAAGTTAGCAGTGACTTTGAATAAGTGAAAAAGGAGCCTTCGTAGCGTGAGAAATAGTCAGCGATTCAAAAAATCACCCGTCGGAACACTATCTCACGTCTCTTATTGTATAAAATAATAATTGTAAAATCGTATTTACTGCGTTCGCATTCATCCATGACATGAGATTTCTTAGAGTGTACGTACATATTCACATAACGCCTCGGTGGGCGAGTGGCAGAGCGCTCGGCCCGATATCCGGAGGTCCCGGTTCAATTCCCATGTCGGCCAAAATGTATTTCGGATGTTTCGATGCATAGCCCGGGTTTGTGATCACCAACCCGCATTTGGCAAGCGTGGTGATTAAGCCAATACCCATTAATTGTGGCGATGACTTGATTTCAATGATAGAGGACTTTGCCCAGCCGTGGGACAGTTATAGGCTGTTTACTTTACTTTTAAGTACATATAATAAAACATTTAATCGGCGTTTCAACACAGAACAGACATGAAAAAAAAATAGTTAAAAATAATAAATAGCTAAAAAATAATAAAAAAATTAAGAGTTAAAATTTCACAATATAACAACAACAAAAATAAACACAAATAAACACGAATACACTAAAAGCCGAATGGGCTGACCAGCTCAGCTTAATGTCTCATGGCTAATGCCTCAACGCTGGTATTCTGCTGGACTCATGACAAGGGAGGAGCTCAACATAACAAAGGTGAAGGTGATAGTGTGTTGTGTAGATATACATCGTGTAGTATATATATATATATATAAACATATATATATATAGTGAAGATACAATATATATGGTAGTGGAGTGGATATAAAAAAATATAATATAAGTATATATAAAGCAGTTAAATGGCAATGTAAATATATGTACATACAAAGATACTCATAAAAATATATATATAATAGTAATAGCCTCAGATGTAACCAGGTATAGAAAAGAGCACATCACCCTAACGAGACTACACCAATCAGAGAATGTCTTCTCAATTTGGGCGATTGCTCTTCCCATTGAGCTATTGAGACACTGGTTTCCCCGTGGACGTTTTGAAGTAATTGTTTCTTACGGTTTTTATCCAGCGTTGCTTCATCAATGTTTTAAACCCTTTTCGTATTCATTTTATTTTGATATTCTCTTAGATTTGGAAGATACCGTTTTGTTGTTTTCTTTCGGTATGTTTTTTTTTATATTAAAAGGAGGCAAACGAGCAGGCGGGTCACCTGATGGAAAGTAATCACCGCCACCCATGGACACCCGCAAAACCAAAGTGATCGCAGATGCGTTGCCGGCCTTTGGGAGGGGGTGGTGAGAGATGGGCCTCCGGTACTTTCACTCACCGGACGAAACGCAACAGCAACGAGTGCCATTGTTTCACGCCGATATTCTGTGAGAGGGTGGTATTACGCCGGGCGAGCCGGCCCATTTCGTGCTGCAACGCAGCGTGGCTCTACCACTCAATGTTTAATTCATTTACCTTTTCCCCAATTTACATTAGAGCTTTTTTTAAATAGTCTTTAATTTTTTTGATTCATGTTTGTTTATTAATTAGATATAACTAAGAGTACCCTACAAATGTTAATGACAACAGTAGATAAATAATTTTAAAACCTTTATTTGCTGAAAATAGGTTAACATATTATGTGTAACATAAGTTCTTATAACTAAGTAAAGTGCTCCATTAAATATAAATTAACATGCAAAATTTGAGTCTAAAAAGGCCTTTACACTATAAAAGCAACTTTCTATCAACCATTTCCGAAGTTTTTATATCATTAGGTTTTCAACTATCTAATTTCACACGGCCTAACTCAAACAAGCATATAAAAAGAACTTATGTATACCATACGAAGGTTACATTCACGACCTCTCATTATAAGAATCGCACATAAAACTTTGAAACATTTCAAACGGTGAGCGATTGAGCCGTCCGGGCCGGACGGAAGCACCGGAGGCCCGGATGTCCGGTTGCCGGCGTCAATATTTGCTGCCTCGGGCCAAAGCACTTGTTGCCTCGGCGCCGCGAGAAAATCTTATGACACTTTGGAATTGGAATTGCAGTTGCCAAATCGCAAATTGAAACTTCAGGCGCACTCGAGCTGATTGCAATCGTGAAACTTGGTTGGCGGGAACTTTATTCACCTCTGAATAGAGATGGGATTTAGAATCCCGCTAGTGAGCTTGAAATTTAAAAACTACCATATTATTTGTTTATGTTGTCACATATCAGACTGAATTTTCTAAGTGTACCCGGAAAGACAAATCCAAAACTAAAAGAAATAGTGAAAAATACCTTAAAAAAGTTATTAGAGAGGGGCCGCCTACTTAGATGAAAACTCATGACATCGAAAAACGGTACAACTAATTAGGTTTCTCATGATGATTTCTACTGAATAGGATGTCTTTTAAAAAGATAAAGGCCTACGCAGACTGGGACGGCATGGCAAAGGATTTAAATTTTTACCAATGGACATTCAAACATATCGAAATATAAATAAAACATAAATACATACTTCGACATGACGCGACATGCCGAGGCATGCCGCGGCAAGGCTCTGGAATGCCGCGGTATCTAAGCGGCTATTGAGCGCTGACTGGCGGCAAAATCCTTTGCCATACCGTCCCGGTCTGCGTAGGCCTTCATTGTTTCACGGCAATTTCAGCGTCACCAGACTTTGACCTGACTAGGAATATAAACCGTTGATTTTGTTAAACAAAACACTGTTTTATTGCACCATCCCATAGTATTGCTAATAATGATCAAATTGTGGGAAGCAACCTACAAATAACTTGAAAAATTCATACTGTATCATCATCGCCATCATCAGCCTACACACGTCCACTGCTGGACGTCACTGTCCACTCATACTGTATACCGTTCGTGAATTTTCTATGTAAATCGACAACGGTGTCTTTAAACACGTGTGGGAAGCACTCGTTTCTTCCTGGATCCGTAATGGATTTCAAAGTGTGAGAATGATTACCACCGTTTAAAAAATAGCTAGGGATGACATTTTCTCGGGATTTCTAATTTTGTAGGTACTTCGTGAAGCCACAGGCGTAGCAGCTTCATGTAAATACATGATTGTAATGAAAATTGTATGAAGAGTTTCCCAGGGTACAGTTTTAGAACCTTTTTTATTAAGTTTCTTTATAACCGTAGTGAATTTTAAAGAGCTTTCCCATGGCCATTAAACTCCGATGTTAAGTTTCGCGTATTTCTATAATACTATATTATTATTAGTTACTGCTAAGGTTACACAACCTTAACAGTAACTAATAATAATATAGTATATCTATTCTATACTACTATATAAATCTGTAAGCTCTGTATGTACATACAGATTAGATATTAGTTCCTGCTATGGTTGTGTAACCTTAGCAGTAACTAATAATAATTACTTGCAATTTTTCTGACAAATTTTGAGATAAATATTCATTTTATGACTCAATGACACCAATGCTACGATTTTTGAAATTTTTGTCTGTCTGTGTGTCTGTATGTCCATTTTTAACTCATGAACGGCTTGACCGATCTTGATGAAAATTTGTATGTAGTAAGAACATGTGATTGCTTAATAAAAATAAAAAAAAAGTTTAGCGGGTGACGGCTCTTGATGAAATGTAGTAAGAACATGAGGTTGCGCAAATGATAGGCTTTAAAAAAAAAGGAAATTTTATTCACAAGTTTAAGCGGGCGGGTGACGGCACTTGATAAAAATTTGTATGTAGTAAGAACATGAGATTGTGCAAATGATAGGCTATAAAAAAAAAGGAAATTTTATTCACAAGTTTAAGCGGGCGGGTGACGGCACTTGATAAAAATTTGTATGTAGTAAGAACATGAGATTGTGCAAATGATAGGCTATAAAAAAAAGGGAATTTTATTCACAAGTTTAAGCGGGCGGGTGACGGCACTTGATAAAAATTTGTATGTAGTAAGAACATGAGATTGTGCAAATGATAGGCTATATAATATGATGTTAGTAAACCTAATAATTATTTTGATTAGCATTCATTGATCCATTATATTCGCACAGCGAAGCGGGCGGGTGACCACTAGTATTATTATAACACGTGAACATGGTTCACAATGCCTATGAACGCTTGCTACCCAAGAAAGAACAAAAGAATAATGCTTGGATAGTTAAGCACGTTATCACATAATTGATGTAATAAATTGGTTAACTAATATCCTGATATTATGCAAACGTAGAGTTATGGATAACTCGTATCTAAAATCCAAATATGGATATCTATAAACTGTATTGTTATTTGAAATATTCTCAAAAGCAGATGTTATGTTCTTATATACCTTAAGTTAAAAATTTGAAGGAATTCCCTTCATTGAAATCATGTCATCGCTGCATTTTATGGGTATTGGCTTAATCATCACTCTTGCCAAATGCGTGTGGGTGATCACACATCCGGGTTATGCATTGAAAAATCCGAAACGCACTTACCTGACCTGGGAATTGAACCCAGGACCTCAGGATGTCTAGCCAAGCGTTGTGCCACTCGGCCACCGAGGTATTCATGCAAGGTATGTATATAATAGACCTTATCAAGGCTTAATAGCAGAAAATCATGTTTAATCACTGTCGCAGTGATGATTTCCAATAGGATGACAAAACTTAATGATGTCGGGCTGTTAAGCGTTCCGGAAAGAGTCAAAGGTTTATGTCGCAATATGGCATTCAACAACCGGCATTGGGTACAGACAGCATCGGTGATCACTTTAGTAGCTTGATTAGAAGTTGACAAGCGTAACAACATACGTTGGTTTGACAAGATGCTGACAAGTAGTATCTAGTTGGTTCGACTTAGTGTTAAGCTACTTTTTCTGTTGACTGTACGCTTAGAGGACTTTCGATCAATCTTTCCGCATTTATGCGGGAACGTCTGCAGCCTGTGGATGCTGATGATGTTTGACGGTGAAGCTAAGTATTAGGTTAGAGACTTACCATATTGATGTTAGAAGTGATGTTAATTTTCAATGAATCTGTAACAATCAAAACAAACGTCATTTGTATTATAAATTTTAAGTTAATAAATAAATATGCAAAGTTGGCTTTATACTTTCCCACCTAGAAACGTTTTAATCAAACGCGACGTAATATTTATTCTTTTATTTCCAGTTTAATGTTTAAAAGCATTCCATCCCTCATACTATCATTTTTTTTGTATTTTTCTCGATTTCTAGTGTTAAATAATGATGAGATTAACGCATTAATAATTAATATTCTTTCATTGTTACATTACAAATTTTCGTAAAAACAAAATTTTTTGATCAATAAAAAAAATTGTCGTTAGAAAGCTTCACATTCACGCCACGAAGTCAACCATTTCGCAGGTCGATACAGTTTGTAACAGGTATTTAATTAATTGAAGTCTCGTATGCGACGAGTGAATGTAACGTGATACCTTATGCCAGTAGGTACGGTAACGTGATATTGGCTATTCCGTCACTGTTCGCGGAAATGATAGACGCGACCCAATTGGTGAAACTAGGACCTCCATACGTGCAACACTGATTGTAACTAGCTATTTGTGACTTTAAAGGTTTTTACGCTCGAAATGTACTTCCAATATGACTTTGTACCAGGGTTTGATACCGTTACCATATTCCCACTATAAGTACCAGTAAGTAACGTTATTTCTATAAAGGTAATTTGGTACCGATAATGCAGTTAACGTTATCTAGAAAAGTATCGCTACTTTTATTGTTACTTAATGCGTTTTAGCCAATCCGCGTAGAGCGGTTAGTTCATTTGTTCACTTTTTTTTACGTATCTTCGTTTGACAGAAGTATCGATACCTTTTTTTACGGCATTCAAAGCCCTGCTGTGTACAGCATTGTAGGTCAGTTGCATGCAGTGCCATTTCGGATTGAATTTTAATCAGACGAGGTCTGTCGGAGACGTATAAGGAGGTTGTAATGAAATACTTTAGTCGTAGTGTTCGCAGAACCCCGTCTGAGTGACTATTCTCAATATGGCGTTTAAATAAGGTTGAATATTTGTACAACAGGTCATTAGGACTAAATAAAAAATGAGCTCAAGAATCAGTGCAACTTATTTGCTTGTTAGCCCAGTGTTCGATAACGGTTTTCGTCGCCAAAAAATAAATATGGAATTTAATTGAAAGTTTACTGAATGATAGCTAGGGAGTATGTAATCTATATTCAATTGTTGCTAAAGTAAAAAATCTCTTGCTGACATTAATTTTTTGTATATTATATAAGTATGTTTGTGTTGTTAAAAAATGTTTATTATTTTTTTCTAAACTCTTAGTTAGTATTTAAAGTTTTGACATCGAAATTGTTATTAATTGTTATTATTTTTCTGTTTATTTCTTTTGACATCAACATTGTATTGTGATTTGTTTTATTTTGTTTGTTATATATACTAAACGACTTGCGATAAATTTGTAATTATTTCATGTGTGGGTCTATGTTGCCTAAATAAACGAATTTATTATAATTATTTTTATTATTTACATAGAAACAAATAAGACTTGAATAAGTAAACTAGCACCGGCAGTTAACGTACCTTCGAAACGGAGAAGCTGTAGCTAAATTAATTTGTATTTACAACCTTACAACTTCCAATTTAAATGTACCGCATTTAAAGTTAAAGTATGATTTAAAACGAACTACACACCCCTCGAGATACATCTAAAATTAAAAGTTGCTTCAGCAAATATGCGGCGCAGATAGGCAACTTCACGAAGTTTGCAGCAACGCCGAACATCGCATTCCGACGTGGCCATGAGGGCGAATACTTTGTGAAGTTGCCGGCGGTTTACCGACTCCAATAAAATTGTTAAATGTTTCTTACAATTGTGTATAAAGGATAATTTTTTTTGTTTGTAACTTAAGTTCTACGCCGGATAAGCGCTTGACCTTTTATCCTGATGGTAAGTAGGTTAAAGACGAAGGTTGAATCCCGCTCAATTTATAATTCTCAATTGAGGAACTTTCGAAGTGATGCCACAGTGGCGTTTCTACCATCTCACCGCCCGTCAAAGGAGCAGAGCTTATAGCCTAAGCACAAAACGACGCGGTCTTCGCGTACGTTCCTTCTGCGTACCTGAAAGTGGAACGGGCTTGTGGAATAGTGGAATGCCAAAAAGGTACGTGCCTATGGGCTCGCATTGCTCAAAGCTCTTTCCCTAAGCCTAAAAGATAAGTGCCCTGAAACATCCAGTGCTTCAGGTGTTTCAAGTACTCCTACTCATATTACTTGAGAATAGGGACCTCAATATCGTTAACATATAAGCAATGGATGCAACAGAAGTCCATAGGTGACGATGATCATTTTCCATCAGGAGGCGACAATTTGATCATAAGTTTGTTTCTAATACATAAGAAAAGCTACGCTGACGTATTGGTTAGCAGAGTAAAATTCGTCATATCCATGTGTAGCGCTCGAGTAAAGAAAACAATGAAAAATGTAGTCTCTTAAAATTCTCGGCAGTTTGCATGAGCTCTTGGACTATAATCATCGACGTCAGCCGGTAAGCTACCTTCGTCAGATCAATATTGATCAGTGCTGCGGCCGCTGATTACGGAAACAATGCCGGCTGCTGATTGACCCGCGATCTCGGAACAAACACTTCACCCGTAATTGACCTGCCAACTCACCGGCCCTCGGAGTACTGCGCTACTCGTAAGGTGAATAAGCTTATTGTAGCTTACATCGAACACGATTAAGCAACTTTAAAATTAATTGAAAAAAATGCATTCGAAAAAGGCATCATGCTTATTCCATGCTATGCAATTTACGTTAAGAACTCTTTGACCATCATCGAATAAAGAGTGCGCTAGGAAAGACGCTGGGAAAAACGTGTGCTAGGAGCTTTCCTAGCACACGTTTTTAGCAGTACGTTATTCCTCCTTCCTATAACAGCTGGTTGAGGTATAAAGAACAAAGAATAAAGAACTTGCGGGTCGGCAACGTAGAGGCTAGTCAGGCCTCCACTAGGCTGTCCTCGCATCTGGACTCTATTTCTGCATACATAAGTTATAGCGGAGTGATTTGCCATCCATATATACTATTTTGAACAAACAACAAAAACTTAATTAGTTTCTTCTTTTTTTTTATTTATTTATTATGGAACAAACAGTTACATATAAACACATTGTATACAAAACAAAAGATACTTAAAAACCTATAGTTCCATAAATCGGTATATATGTTACTGTAAAAGCCCGAACCACGGCAAATTCTAAGATTTTAGAGTAAGTCTTAGGATATACCGACCCGAGTTGGTAAATGTAAGTATTTCTGAAAATGGGATTATCTTTTCGGGCTTTTACCATTCGAATTCAGTATATGCTAAGTTTTACCACTGCCAGCTGGTAGATGTTGGTTTTTATGAATACTAACCTAACCTAACCTAACCTAACCTAACCTAACCTAACCTAACCTAACAGGAGGGAGGCTAAAAAGAGGTGGGGAAAAGGGAAAGAGTATGTAAAAAAACGTCGCACGTACAAAAACGTCGTTTCTGGCGCTTCGCCGGCCGCTGCCGCGGCACGCTCGCTCCGCTCGCTCGGCTCGCGCGTTGTTGGTCACCATACTAACCTAACCTAACCTTTTTTTTTTTTTTTTTTTTTTTTTTTTGACGGAGTGGAAATCTGCTAACAGACGCATCAGCGGGCAAAAGGGGTCCCGCTGTCCCGCTGGCTGTACGAGGCTCTTGCTAAGACTCTGTTCCAGGGCCGAAGCCCTAGAGAAAGCGAGTATAGGCCGACTCGGTAAAACCACTCCGATGTCCTCTCGTCACCTTGGAACCAGCAAACCAGCGATCATCGCGTCGTCCTCATCTGAGGAGGACGCATCGAACGCCGGCATGCCGGATCCTGACGAGGTCATGGGAACCCTTTCGGACACTTCCACAACCCCGTCGGTTTGCTCGCCCAGATGGGCGAGCCCCTCTCCCGCCCCTGGTGGGGGGCGGGTGACCACCCTCGAAAACGATGGGCGGACACACCTGACCCGTCCTTACAGACGGGTCGCCGACGCGCCGGGACATACGGAGCGTCGGCCCTCAGTGGGGACCCGTGCAATGCACGGTCAAAGCCCCCCCTAGAGCTCGGACCGCGCTGGTTCCCCACAGGAGGCGTCTGCGGCGGCACGGATCTGCCAGAGGGCCATGCCCCCCGGCCCGCTCCGCGCCCTCCGCTGACCACCTCCCCAGGACCCCTCGCCACCGAGCATGGACAGAACCACGGTCGGCAGAGAGAGGTCCGCGCCAATCACAGCGACCAATGCGGAGCGCAGGACATCGAACGCAGAGCACACCACTAGGGCGCGCTGTGCCGCGTCCCCCGCCGCCCCGCAACGGTGGCACCGCGGGGTCAGCCCTCTCCCGATCCGGTGCAAACAGCGTCCGAACAAACCATGTCCAGACAGTATCCGCATCAGATGGTACGCGAGCGACCCATGGCGCCGCTCCGCCCATGCCCGGAGGACGGGACGCAAGGCCTCCAGACCACGCATTCGCGCAGCCGAGACCCCTTGCCCAGACCCCCAAACTATAGGCGGAACGTCTCCTCTCGTGCTCCCTCAAGAGCAGAGCGCCTCCCTTGGGGGCCAGGCGACCACCACCGGCCCCCTTCTCCGCTCTCTGCCGCTGCTTTCGCTGGTAGACGAAAAGACACAACAAATCGCGAAGCCCGCCTGCCCTTCTTTGGTGAACCTAACCTAACCTAACCTAACCTAACCTAACCTAACCTAACCTAACCCAACCTAACCCAACCCAACCCAACCCAACCTAACCTAACCTAATTTTTTTCAACATTTACCGTGCCTTCAATGTAACTCCTAAGATTTACCAAGTGAGTGGTGGTAAAAGTTCGAATCGCAAACCTTTTTGGACATTTACCATTAAGAATTGGTAAATCTTAGGTTTTACTGGAAAATCTTAGAATTTGCCGTAGTTCGAGCTTTTACAGTAACATATATACGAGATAAATAGTTTAGCATAAGAATATACGTAGGTACATAATATGATAAGTTTTTTTAAATTTTTATTTTATTTCCTTTTTTAATAAGATATGTTATGATAATTACAAACTAATATTAATTACATAAGTGGGATGACAACAGCACATTTCATGACACAGTGAACAAATTTTTTAGTGATTCTTTCATAAATGTTCTTGTATTCAAGCTGAAGACATCAAGCTCATGCTGCATAGATAATTAGTCGCTTCATGCGATTAGCAAATTTAGCCAGTGTCAAAGGTATGAAGAATATCTTCCCTATGGATGGATATGGAGAACGGGCCATAAACCACCAAGCGGACCCAGTGCGAATTGTTGGTTGTTAACGACTGTTAATGCAGCCGGGAGCAACGGCTTTACGTGCCTTTCCAAGCACGGAGGAGCTCAAGGTAATGTTCTTTTGGTCACCCATCTGATGACTGGTGTTTGCGATAGTTGCTTAACGTCAGCAATCGCAGACCGGGCGCTTTAGCCGCTGTGCTCAATCTCACTCATTATATGCTCCTCTGAATAATATATTGTACAATTTTTTTTTTTTAATAGTAGATTGTCAATTGACCATATTAAAAAGTAAAATGTCTTATGAAATAAGAACGACGCTAAACAAACTCTCACCTAAATTCACCCAAGGTCCCGATTTTATTCCCCAAGTTATTATTAAAGATTGTAGAAATGTATTTGAAAAACCTTTATTTCACATAGGTTATTTAAACCTTCAAACAAAGAGGTCCTCTTGGAAAAAATCTCTGGTTCAACTGTATCAAAGTAAATTAAGTTTTTCGTAAACATGCCATGATACCCAAAGGTCCCGAGACTCCCGAGTTTAATTCCCAGATCAGGCAAAGTGTGTTTCGTATTTTTCGATGCTGAGCCCGGGTTTGGGATCACCAACCTGCATTTGGCAAGCGCGGTAATTAAGCTATTACCCATCAATTGTATTGATGACTTAATTTCAATGACGGACTTACTAACTTTTTTACTATGCCATGATATTTTAAATTATCGGTATATAAAAAATCGAAGATCCAAAGTATCAAAGTGTACTTTTATCTAATAACAGGGAATAAGTTTGACTATGCTTGTGACGTACCTACTACTGTCGATTTCTTAAAACAAGACAACAAGTTAAATTGCATATGTAAATGTTTGAGAAACAGTTTCAGAAGGCGGATATAACTCGAGAATCGGGAGGGAGGTAAACTTGTATGGAGGCGAAATCGAATTTTTAACATCGTCAACACAACTTTAACTGATAAAAGTGTAAAGGAAATTTGTGTCTTGGGTGGAACTTTGAAGAGTTCCGATCCGAACACTCCGGAGATTCTAGTAGGGCACGGGGACGCGCACTAATGCGTGATGCCGTTCTTTCTAGAAAACCTCCGAAAGTGATTCGTTTCACACGGCTTGAGGAACCCTTTAAGTTTCTCGCCGCCTCCAAACAAGCCCGGTGAAGCTGAAAATGCCGTTTGAGGCAGCAAACTCACTCCAAATAAAATATTAAGAGTTATAACTGCCAGCAACTTTGTTTTGCTTGGTTGGAAAGTGAAGAAGGTAGATACACAAAATAAGGAGACCTAGAAGATAAGCTAAACACATACCGTGTTCGAGCAACGCACACATGCACCAATTGCACGGACACGGATCTCGGAACTGAGATGTTGTCTATGCGTGCGTTGCTCAAGTGTGTTTGTATGAAGCTTACCTTCTGCACTTCTGCAGTCTTTCTTATTATGTGGTAAAGCTTTGTTTCATTTTCTATAATTGATTTGTCGATATTAATGTGATAAATAACGGCAATGGTTTATTAACCGTTTAGTAGTAAACGTGAATGAGAGAGAGCAAATGAAACGAAAGTGTCGCGTTCGTGTGAGGTCCTGATGAGGGGAACATCACTAAGCATTCGTTGTCAACAAATGTCATTTATCAATCATCATCATCTCCAAGAAAATAACAAACAACGTTGTTGTGGTGACGAACTCACTCCTACGAACCCGGTAATTCTGGACCTGAGAGATACCGGTATTTTTACACTACACATATGTAATATTTTATTTAGAGGTTGTGCGCAGTTGTAATTGAGGTACAAATTAATACGTTTATGTCATTGTATTGTTGTTTTTTGTATTATATGATTTGTATCTTGTAACTGTGCCAAAGAGAAATAAATAAATAAATGTTTCTATTGGCTGTTAAAAAAACCCTTTGCTTTTTAATACAAAAGACTATCAATGACACTAACAAACGAGTGACATGACAGACTTCTTGGCGGGAAAGTGAAGAGTCATGTCTACGGTTTTGTTGTATTTTCTAAAATTTGTGTTATGTCGAATATTAATGTGAAGTAATGGTGGATTATTAACCGTTAAGTGTTCGTGAGTGTGCATGAGTGTTGGCAAATGAAACAAAACAGTGCAACGTCACTTTTCAAATTCTCTTAAGAAGTCTGCGTGAGGACTTAGTAAAGCCCCACATCTTTACTGAGATACTCGAGGGGTTGGGGGGTCTATCATTTCTCACTTCTCATTTCTATTGTCATTCATCATCATCAGGAAGGAAATATTGTTTATAACTAATGACATAGCAGCATGGTCTATGACATTAGCCGGTTCATAAGGGAACGAACAAACAAACAAAAAAAAAAATATTATTATTATTATCGGTTATTCTATCAATCGGTTTGTGTCGCTCGACTGCAACGAGTGTGTGAGGGCACTCGTTGCGGTCGAGCGATTCAAAAATATGGAAAGTTAACCTTAACTGTGTTGAACATTGAGCTAAAAGTACCGAACACTGATGCCACTGCGATAGTTAAATTAACAGACTAATTTGGTCACTAACACAATTATTATTGTGAGACAATTATCTTGTCGTAATTAATATGATTTAGCTACCCATTGGAGATAGGACGTGCTCAGCAAAGATCTGTACATCTGAATATGTGCACAATTCAACCCTATATCTTACCAATTAGTTAACAATACTTAGTGTTCTATGAAAGGGGTCATACATGATACATGAGAGATCGTCGTTATCAGCCTAGACTAGAATATCCCAGAGCTGGACTAAGGCCTTCCCTTATCAACAATAGCACATAATTATACAGATTAAGCCCTTAAGATTCTCACCAGGCGCTCACGCGCTCTACACCAGGTACATGTCTGTACTTGGTGTAGAGCGCGTGTGAACCAGTTCTTCGTACTCTTGTTCTACGAGTACTGTGTCTTGAGCGTAAACTAGTATGCATGTTTAGTGTATTCTGTAAATGTGTAGTGACATTTAGAGGATCGGGTTCACGGGCGTGCAACAACAACTTACCAAAGTTTTATCGCAATCGGATGAACGGCTTAGGATAATATCAGAGTGACGAATAATATACAGTACAAACAAAAATCTTTCATTGTCATATTTGTAGATTTCATATTCATTCATATCCATGAAATGTGGGGGTCGTTTAATCAAACTTCAAAATATAAAATGAAAAGTCGCGGTTCGCTTACTGACATATCAAAGCCCAGCCGAAACGCTCGATCCTAGAAAGGTGAAATTTTGCAAAGAGGTTCCCCTAATGATGTAGACAAAGAATAAGGCCAGTTTTTGCGTAATTCCCACAAGGACATACTTCGGGGTACTGATGTTTACGTGGACAGTCACAGCAATACTAAATAAAAGAGCAAAAATTGTTTTGGCTTTAAAAATAAAACGCGCATTCTCCACAGACGTAAGCAAGTACCTCAACGGAGACAACTGGCTGACAGGTGTCCCTTACAATGGTCTCACCAGATATCTCGGGGGAGTTAGCGCGGCCACCACAAAAAAGGTCAAATGCAAACAAAGGACTCCCTCTTACAATACTATAAGCTATATAAGGTTTGGCGAAATGAATTCTCTCGTACAAATCTGTATAATCGTTGGCACAGAGATATTGTTGACTTCTTGGTAAGAAATTGAAGAGTTAATCAGAAGTTTGGCAGTGTTATTTATTTTCTAAAATTTGTTCTTTGTCGAATGTTTATAATATTAGTTTCTCTTCCACGGTTTGGTCTTCGCTAGGTCTCATTGGTGTTTAAAAACTAAACCTGAACTCCTCGGTTAGGAGTCACTTTATCTATTAGCATAATGTTACTACTACCAATCTGCATTGGACCCGCGTGCTTTATGGCCCGTTCTCCCTATTCATCCGTAAGGAAGGCTAGTGTCCCAGCAGTGGGGACATAAAATAAGATGGTGATTATGACTACTATAATATTGACTACGATTGTCTCAATGCATTTCAAGCACCAGTCTTCACAACAAGTAATTGAAACTAGCCAGAATGCAATGTATTAATGTAACTCATGTATTTACTTTTGTGTTGAAGAAGAAAAATAAATATATTTTATTATTATTATCTTTATTTCTTTTATTTCTTAGCCTAGGTTTGTTATAATATTAATATAAAAGTAAAATACAAAAGCACATACAAAACATAAAAATATTATAAAAAACCTAGCCTAGGGTGCCGCCGGCAACGGGGCAGGGCTCAAGCTGCCGGTGGTTAGGGCTGCAGAGACAGGAACCCTCGGACTATCCGCGCCGTGTCCAAGAGTATTATTATTATTATACCCTTTATTTATTTTCTTTCTTAAAACTAAATTTTTACAATTTTTTAATATAAAAACAATAAAACATTATAAAAACCTAATTCTAGAGTACCGCCAGCAGCGGGGCAGGGCCCCTGGGAATTGAACCCGGGACCTTCGGGTATCGGGCCGAGCACTCTGCCACTCGGCCACCAATGCGTTAAATCACATAAAGAATGGAAATGGTCTTGCTTTATGACGCTGATTGGCAAATCAGCATGAGTACCGTCGCCACGATGTGTGGCAGGCTGCAGCTCGTTCGTTAGTGCGCAAACAGACAGCTCGAGCTATTAATCTTTGAGCATATTTGAAGAGTAATTAATGACGTGGACTATAATCTGTTTAATAATCTGAAAATGAACTGCCGATGCCGCTCTCTAATGCCTAGCACTTACGTATGAATATCTTGAACTATAATGCTAAAGGGTTGAAAATGTTATTCCAAAGCGAAGCGAAAAAACCGGCCAATTGCGTGTCGGGCCACGCGCAGTGTAGGGTTCCGTAGCCCATCTCCATAATGCGGACTCTGAGAAGAGGGCTTTAATGAACATTTATTTAACGATGGCTCATATACTTAAATGTAGATACTACCGGTTTCACACGCCTGACAACGTTATTTAAGTAGTTCCCAATGAGGAATTTGTACTGCGCCAAGTACATTTTATAAGCTGGTCGACTGTTACTCGTAAAGTTGTAAAGCCTACTTAGCTGTGATAGTTTTCTGTGAAAAAACTGTGTTTACAAACCCGCTATATTTTTGAGACAGACAAACGGACATGGCGAAACTATAAGGGTTCCTTGTTGATTACGGAACCCTAAAAAGTAAAGCATAGCAAGTGGCTTGTTATACATGGTGGGTGTATTTAATGCAGTTGAGGGGCGACGAGTTGGGGCTTAGGGTCACAGTATAAACGTAGCAGAAAGACTTTGTATCATTTTGAATTTTGCATTCACACTGCTATACATAGTAACAAAATAAATTTTACTAGAAAAAATCAACTAGACTCGGGAAGCTCGAGTAGGAATCGAACCCACGACCTTTGGATAACCGATACAATATGCGAGGGTAGTAACTTCACATTGACGTTCACCGCTGGCTTGCAATGTAAATCACAAACTACTAGAGAAATTCAACGAGTCTTCTGCCTGCCTGCCGGCCTCGGTAGCTTAGCGGTCAGAGCATTGGACCGGTTATTCAAAGGTCGTGTGTTCGTTTCCCACTCGAGCTTCTTGAGGCTAGTTAATTTTTTCTAGTAAAATTTTATCTTGTAGCAGAAAGTTGTCCTACGTTCCAGATGTATAAAATAGCTGAATTCAGCTATTTTTGTAGTAGTTCATGGAAGTCATCGTGTAAGTAGTTTCAGAGTATGAAAGGTTTATTTTATGAAAGCATTTACAGTGGTCATCCTACCGATATTCGAAGTTACTAGTGACTATATATGGTGACACAAAAATCTCACTCGCTCTCTATTACTCTCACATCTCAAGGCTCGGACCCACCGCAGCGCACGCTGTGCACTAAAGCCCGGTGAAGCTGAAAATGCCGTAGAGGCAATCAGCAATCTCTCTCAAAAAAAAAAAAACGCTGTGCACGGACACGCAGCGCACGCTGTGCACGGACACGTGGCGCATGGATTACAAATTACATTACGACTATGTACAACTTTAGCGTAGCACAGTTTTGAGTCATATGTCTTGTGGAAACTACGCGTTCGTGAATAATCTTACAAAATGACATTGGAACTGAGTTTGTGAACAGGAATCGACAAAATGGTGCAGGCGTCGCTTCCCCGCGCTCGTCCCCCACCCCACTACCCCGCCCCGCTTCCGTGTACCGCGTGTACAGCGTGCATGGCGTTGCCAGCGTTGAGCTGCGTGCGCACATATTCGAGGAAGCCACGTGTGTCAATTCATGCGTAGCGTGTCCGTGGATTGCAGTGGATGCAATCACATGTATTTTCTTGCAAAGCGAAGCTTGACGCACGTGCGTATTCTCTCCGTGCGCTGCGGTGGATCCGCGGCTTCACTCTCACAAAAAAAACATATTGATATGTGTATTTTATGTCATTTTAAATTTAAAATCATCGGTTAGATTCAATTTTCGTAGCCTTTTGAGTTTAGTTTACCGGCGTGCGGACATATACCAACACAGGTACGCATATAAAGGCGACTTACCATTACCTTCATACTATGACTAGGACTAAAATAACATTTTCAAATGCCGGCAGCGTCGTGCCAAGCTAAGAGATAATGTTTATATGGCATGCTTTGTGTTTTAGACTTGGTTTTGATATGATACGACATTGTTTAATTAGAATTTTATGTAAAGTTAAAGAGTTATTATCATTAAAAAATATAAAACGCATGAAAACCTGGCACGCAGTTGAGAGTTGTGCGTCTGATCATCATCTGACCACTTACCCCCTTATTCATAAAAACTATTTATGCATTATTTAGTTAAATATTGTTTTGTCAACGTCTCACAAACGTCATTTTGAATTTGAGAAAAAGAGACAAAACAATGATTAACTAAATAATGCTTAAATAGTTTTTATGATTAACGGGGTTAAAGCTGAGCTGACAAGAGCTCTAGCGTCAACGTGCTAACCGTAAAAGATTGCGAATATTTGCAGTTTTCAAGACGAGCAAACCATTAAAGGAATCTGATTTTTTCCTTCTCTTTAAATAATTTAGTTAATCGATATTTTCTAAAGTTACCCATCATAATATAAATTTATGCACTTATAGACTTTTTATGTTAGGTACATCGTCAGATGTTGAGATTCGAATTCAAAGTCAAATAGTTTATCATTGAAATGGAAAAGGTTAAAAACGTCAGGGTAAAACCAATGTAAAGAATAAAGGCGACTAAACAGATTCGTCAGAGTGTTCTGATAATCCAAAAAGCTTATCGTTGCTACTTCCGTCTTTTTTCAACAAATTTTATCAACATTATCTACTTACATCGTAAGCCAAAGTTAGAATCATGTCAATAACTTCATGACGACACTTGACGACGACCCATAACACTTGATGACCTCCGTAGTCGAGTGGCTTGCACGCCGGACTTTGGGCGGCTCTAACTCTGAGGTACCGGGTTCGATTCCCGGTCGGGTTGAAAATGAACTTTTTGATATTGTGTCGGGTCTGGGTAGTGGTGGTCTGGTCGTGATCCTGATTTCCATAATGCGAGTGCTACTTGGGATCAGAACAACTTATGTGATGTTTTCTAATTATTATTTTTTTAACTACGTCATATGAATCAGATCATATAACGTTTTTACATATATAGGAAAAGGAAGGAACCCTCGAGGTGTAGGCGCTACACTCTCTTTACATGTTTATTTTATTAACCATAATTATTTTTACTATTTAATTTAGTACCCACATGTTTATTTCATTTCATATGGCCTTTTCAACGTCACCGTGTTTTCAACGGACAGCTTTGGGGATGGCGAGAAACTTAAAGGATTCCTTAAGCCGTGTGATCAAAACACCGTTAAAGGGTTTCTAGTAGGAATGGCATCACGCAAGCTTGTCTACACGTGTGCCTACTAGATTCTTCAAAGGGTTCGGATCGGTGGTAGTCCTAACCACTAAGCTACCCAGGTCGACAAAAGGTTGAGTTTCCTATCAGTGAACCTGGGACTTAGTGTTTGGAGTTCATCTCCGCTCGACTGTTGACGACACCGTATTTTTTTGGTATAAAACCTTATTAAGTTAACAATTCCCTAAAAATGTTCTCCACGTCTGCATTTAGATTATTACATTTACATCCTCTGGCAAATTGGCTTGTTTAATTCTGTGTTTTAGAGCTTTTAGGGAGATTGGAATGCTCACGTCTTCTCGGTTGGTAAAATTAGGTTTAACCGAAGATAATTAGGATTTATTTCTTATTAAGGGCTAATGCATCTTTAATTGTAGAGTTTTTTGGATCATTAGTAAATTAGGTTGCTCATTGTTTAGTGTGTAGACAAAAATTGTAAAAGCAAATCTTGTAAGTTGGGTTTAACTAGATAATTCGTATTTTACTTTAGATGCCATTCGTTGTTATCCTGTAAAACAATTCAAGTGCGGTTACAATAACGTAAAATATTTAAAATTACTTAATTATAAATTTATAGAAATTTAGGAAAAATTTCTTGCGACATAAATTGCAAGTTGGAAAAGTGTTGAAAAATTTTGCACTTGCGGGATTCAAACCTGCACCTTTTGACAATCCGGGTTAGGTGCGTTTTTAATTACGCTATCATGACTCTGCCCAACCCGTGCAAACACTATCTACTCTTACTTTGTAAGCCAAAGGAGCCTTACACAATATCGACACCACACAACACTTTTTTGACCCCTCGGAGAATCCAGTAGGGAACAGGGGCATGCTTGCGTGACGCAATTCCCTCTAGAAATCCTCTGACAGTGTTTCGATAAAACGGCTTGAGGAGCCCTTTAAGTTTATCGCCACCCCCAAACTTTACGGTGAAGCTGTAGACGCTACCTGCGGCCAACAGCTAACTTTTTTAAAATTAAACATATTTTAACACTTTTCAACACTTTCAAAGTGGTAAATAGTATTTTTTTTTATTTTTTTTTTTGTATATACTTAATGCCACTTTATATGTACTCGTATACTCGTTGTGATGTGCGTGTGTGTCGGCTATAATGTACGCGCGCTAAACTACAATTCCGAAAGAAACTCTTAACTTTTCACATCAAACTAAACATCTTGCAGTTAGGACCACGGGTTACGAGCCCAGTTGAGTTAAACTTTTTATCGGCTTACGGAGTTTTTACTGCCTACGTTACGTACGAATGATATAGCGTTGTTTCTCGAAATAAACTAATGTTGTGTTTTAAACACCCTTTTTAGATAACACAATAAGCTTTTAATTTTTGAAAGACATACTTACATAATAGTTAAAGGTAAATTATTGTATATCGTTTATATAATTTAACCAAGACTCATTCCGTGTCACTGAGCCATCGGAGTAAGTAGAAAAGGTACTATAGTTTTAAATATATTTTTCATCCCATTTCGGAAAGAGTATTTTTGCTCTTCGATATCTGAGAGTGCAAAAGCCGTTTTTATCCGCTAGAGGATAAACTAAATTGAATATAGAACATCGTGTGCACTAAGTTTGTGAATTCAAAACATCATTAAACCTATTTATTCCTACCTCCATGGTGCCGAATTTATCATACAACCTTTTTTAATTTGTTAAAAACTCAGACTCGGAACCTTTTTGGTGTACTGTTTTTTTATTTGCTTTGCGCGCGCCATTGTCTTTTTACATCATATTGTTAAAACCTTAGGTTAAAAACAAGAATCTTGAAAACAAGTAAAATACCTAAAATGAGTGATTCTAGCGGCGAGGAAGTTTATTTGACGCCAACAGAATAGGATATTACACCCTTTTTCGAAAAGTGTTTTAAATTACTTCTAGAGTGATAATAAACCACTATAATTTTTATATGATATTTTAAAAACCGATTAATGCCATAAAAACTACTTTTAAATTACCATTTAAATTTTCGCGCGGAAACGCTAGCCGCCATGCTGTTTCGGCTCGTGACGTCACTGCGTCAGAAAATAAATAAATATCGCTTACGAACATTGATTTACAAATAAAATACAATAGACTATTATTCGAAATTAATAAAGAGTTTATCATTGGTGTATTGTGCATGAATGCAAGAATACGAGCATAAAAACGCCGGGAAAGTTGTGAATTCAAGTGCCAACTAACCAACTAACTAAATATAGGTATATGAGAAATAGGTACTTGGTTAAAATTGCCAAGAATAGATCCAAAGTCATTATCCACAAATACTAGACTGTATTTCTGTGAAGATCACTTTGATGTAAGTAAGTGTTATTATAAATAATTATCGTTTGACCAACAAAAGAAAACTGATAGTGCAAAAAAGTTTACCTAAAAATAATACACAAGTCACTAACACCAACATTACAGTACCTAACAAAAATATTACACTCAACTTAAGTAACTGTAGCAACGTTACTTTAATTTTTCCTCATTAGACCTAAGTATTATTTGTTAGAATTTAAAGATTAATCTCTAATACTTACGTATCATAATACCTAAACTGAAATAAAAGTATCTTGTGATTGTAAATGTTTTTTTTTGCATTTAGTCATTTCCTCGCTGAGGTGGGATGAAACATTACGTGTTGCACTCGAGTGCAAAGATTTTTCACCTCGTGCTCTTTTGATTCCCTCGCTTACGCTCAGGGTTCTAATTTTTGAATCTTAGAATCCTTCGCTTGCTCGGTCATCAAAATTGAGCACGCGTTTAAAAATCCACTTTGCACACTTGTAAAACAAATAACTATTTTTTTCCTTTCTCCTCCTTATCCTCCTCGTCTCCTCGTTATTGTTATATAATTAGAATTTTCTTGAAAATATGGAGAAAAGAAAACCCTCATGAGTTTCTTGCCAATTCCTTTCGGTCAAGGATCTACCTAAATCTGAACTGGTGGTAGATTCGGTAGTATAGTGTATTAAAGGCAAAGGTTTATTAGTCTGGCAATATAAAGTGATAATGTTGCCAATTAATGTTTTAGGCCCTTTCTCATGAGCCCACAGTTGGAAAACAACTTTTATTCATAGTTTTGTTAATTTTTATTTGTTAAATTCAGTTATGTTTCTATCATTAAGATATTATTATGTATTTGTAATGATGCTTTTCGGAAAGCAAGTTCCGTCAAAGGTCCAACCTTTGACGGCGCACACAATGATAGAACAATAACCCCCTTACAAATAAACAAAGAATAAAGTCCGAATAATTATTCCGTGTTTTGTCTCTTTCACTCTAATTTGAAATGACGTTTACATGACAGGAACAAAACACGCAATTACTATTCGGACCTTATTCTTTGTTTATTTGTAAGGCACTATGAGTATAACGACACTGACAGAAAAACATATTATTCAATTCAATTCTGAAATAAATTATTTGCAATGACATTACAAAACAAAAGCAAGTTGCAGTGCCCCGTCTGAGGCAGGGATTAGTGACGCCGCGAGCGCATCGCATCGTTCTGATTATTTGCGCTGTATAATCCAGCTGAGGTAACGGGGCAAATGTAATTTACTTCTGTTCATCTGTTCCTCTGTTAGTTGCCGTCGGGTACAGCGTTTACTGGAGTCAACTTTAAGCCCTGTAAATGTTGTCTATTGTACTATACGTTATTTTTCACTGATTGAGTAACTATGTTTACTTAATATATCTACATTTGTAACAAAATCCTTCTTTTGAATTAACCATCTGGATTTATGACGATGCTACAGAATACTTATTAGTAATAGTATACTTAGATAAAAAACATTTTAACAGCGCCGAGGCACTGTATGTTTTAGTACGTGTTTTTTCACAAAAAGTTTAAATAACTTCTGTAAAATGAGTAAGGGAGCTCATCGTGACCGCAACGCATCGTTCTGATTATTTGCGCTGTATAAACCAGCTGAGGTAACGGGACAAATGTAATTTTACTTCTGTTTATCTGTTCCTCTGTTAGTTGCCGTCGGGTACAGCGTTTACTGGAGTCAACTTTAAGCCCTGTAAATGTTGTCTATTGTACTATACGTTATTTTTCCATGAAACAATGATTTAAGTAACTATGTTTACGTTTGTATTTATTTAATCTTTCTATACATTTGTAATAATATTATTGTGTTATTTTTTATTATTATTCCTTACGGATAATCATTTGGCCTCCATCTCACCGTGATGAAGTGATGATAAGGCTGAAGATGAAGCGCACTTCACCAGGTAACAATTACTTAGACACTGGCTATCTTGTCTCTAGCTGCTGGAACACAACAATGCTACTAAGCGACATATTTAGTTAGGATGGTGGTAGCTAGCCGTTGCATTGTTTATAAATCGTAGAATGCATTGCATACTTCGTTTTTACCACTGTTAAACTGACACTTAATATTGTATTTTTAAATAAAAATATATTTATTGTTTTTTTGTTATTTTTATTCAATATACTTTTTCTAGTATGGCAATTCAAATACTGTCTGTATAAACGTAATCAATAGTTTGATAATATAACTATTTGATGTCGTGATACTACCTTGTTTAGCTAGAAAATCTGTTTGTCGTGTATTTATAGCGAACGAGATATTTTCCCAGGATGAAAAGTTGTCCTCTCAGCATTAGCTCTCAAGTCCTCAAACTAACTTTGTGCAGAAATATCCTGGAAATTACAAGGGATTCCTCAAACTGAGTTTTTCATAGCGTTGTATTTTTTTTTATAATACAGGTACTATTTATAAGGAAAATTAACTAAGTAAAGAAGTTTTATGTAAATACTTTGGATCTATGTTAAATTAGTTCATAGGAATCTTGTTGATTTTTATTTACCCATGTCTAGTTGCGAAAATAAATTAGGTAGTGTAATGGGGAACGCACATATATGTATTTTACAAATACCTACGGTACTACTGGACCAGTAGTGCAGAAGGGAAAAAAAATACCCACGACACTACCAGTAATGCGGCTTAGTAGTGTGGTGGGGAAGGAGTGAATAAAAACTGTTAAAACTTATATTGGTTAACAGAATCAATTTACATTGGAATTACCATAAACAGGGCATGAATTTTCTTTTTAGAACATTATGCGCAACTGAGGCTGACCTTTACTTGTTTGGATAGCTGCGTGACTTGGTTTAAGTCCGCCTTTCTATCTACCACCATGTTCATAAAATCTGATTTCAAAACAACAAAATTAGTTTGTATAGGAGTAGTTATAATAACTAACATAGTTTGATAAATGAAGTAAATAGTATTAACTGTATAAAGTATTATGTTTTGTTTAAATGTATATTACGAATAAACAAAGAACTTAACTAAAATACTGTTATATAATATAGATAGAATATAGATATCAAAACAAGATTGATAGTATGACTCTTTGTATGGATAAAAAATAGATACTATTACGTTCTAACTCACATGAAGGTGTCGCCAAGCCTTCGTTATTGAGTGTGAAGAAATTTTTTTGTACGTTATTCCATTGTAGTCTTGCAACAACCCTTACACAATGATTTCGCTACACAATTGCGACAAAGGAACAGCTCTCTCATTATTTTTTTTCTAACGGTATCATGAAGCCTAATGTGTTCGTCACATTCAATCAACATAATTTAATTTCATTCAACTTAATCAAATTTATAATATATATTTTAAACTTTTTATGTTATGAATTCATTTGTGATTAATAAATGTTTTTATTATCGTATGAATGTATTGTAAATGCTATGTTTTATGAATGCAATTGTAAATTTTGCGTTACTATCGCATTTGGTAACCCCTCTAGTAATAGTCGTATGTGCTGTGATTTAAAAAAAGTTTTGGATCTGTCTGACCAACATAGATATCTTACCATATCAAAGAAGGTCATTGTACCATATGGACAAGTTGTTCTTATATTTTTGTATTTCAAGTTGTCACATATTTATTTTTGGTAGAAAATTTATTGGACTTTGTGTTACATCTTGTGTACTGTAATTTGAGTTATTATGTGGTGTATGTTTCTCGTAATGCAAAATAAATTAAAAAATGAATATTTATGACGCTATAGTTTTAATACAAATTATCGAACAATTTTGCATAGCAATTATCAGGTCAACTAAATTGTGTAGAACATTGTTGAATACTTTGGTGGTGCAGACATGGTTATCAATTTAATATTTTTATACTCGTGACTTAAAAATTAGGTAGTCCTTCTTTTTGATTAGCAATCTGGATTTGCTAGCCTGCCATAGAACACTTAACAGTTTAATAGGTGTTTTTATAGAAAAAGTTTAAATAACATTTGTAAAATGACTAAGCGTGCTTATCGTGACAAAGTACAAAAGTGCTCATATTTTATTCAACTAGACTGTATGCTACTCTCAATTTGCAATTCTCGATAACGAGTCTCATTTAATTTCCTTTATCTATTTTTTTTTATTATGATTACACGCCAAGTCGTCTGCAGAAAGTTTTATAATGATATAGCTAGCTATAGCTATATAATTATACTACAAATCTCGTCTGGAAGGCTACCAATGTGGCAACAACCTCACATTTATTTCTGCCACAAATTAACAGTGACCCTCATTCTGGTTTCGGTTTGAAGAGTTTTTTTATTTAACTTTTTTATTTGAGACGTGTGATATGACGTTCAAATATATATAAGTACGTAGGGTAATGGCAGCATGTGTGACACTTTAATAGCCAAGTGTTCGACACAATTTACGTCGCCAAAAAATTACATTGTTTTTCATTGAAATTTTACGAGATGACACCTAGGAAACATGTGGCATATAAATTAATAATGACTTACCGGAACAAATTAAAAATGAAAACAAATTTACAAAGCTTGATTTTTTTTAACAAAGACTATTCATAAATAAAAATTACTACAGAGTTAATGAATACTTGAACGACAAATAATTGAAGCAATATACAATTTAAAAATTCAATTATAATATTAATAATATTGGACATTAATAATAATATTCAGTGCAATAATATTGTTATTAATTAATAATATAATAATTTACAATACAATAATCTATAAATTTACAATTACATAATTATATCTGTAACAATATTGTACAATAGTGAAAACATTAATGATAATATTGAATCTAATAAGCTACTTCTTCTATTTTATGTATGAATGGCGGCATCATCTCTTCTAAATTGCTGTGCCCAACTGGGTTCAAAATTGTGTCAAATATTTTAATACTATGTTACATTTTGGATGCAAATAAATTTAAATTGAAACTGGTCTGTATTCAATTGTCGCCAAAAAATTAGCTACATTGTTTTTCATTGAAATTTTACGATAGATGACAGCTAGGAAGCATGTGGTCTGTATTCCGTTGTCGCTAAAGGCTAAAATCACTATAAGGCTGACCACTATTTTAATGATTAAACGAAAATAATGTCGATCACTGGTTCCTGTCAAACATGGCTACCCTATGGATATTTATGCAATCCATGCAACTTAATCTACTCTAACAAATTTAATGTAATTTTATATGTTTTACGAAAGGCGTTTTATTTGCCGCTTCCTTGAATTTAATAATATTATTATCGATATTTTATAGCAAATTGTAAAAGGCTGAGTGTCGCTGTCGAGTTCTGCCGTGAGGAGGCGCCACGGCTCTGAGAGGGAATGCTTTTGAAGTTATATCAATTAGTCGACGCGCCTAAAATAATTAAAGTTCAAATATTAATATATAACGAATAATTTGATCGCGTATCGTTCGCGTATTATTTTGTTACCATTAATGGAGCCTCTTTTAAAAAAACTTCAAAAAGCATTATAAAACATATTAATAAAATATTGCACTATAAATAAAATGCGAATAAATAATTTAAAATACAGAGGAGGACATGAAATTAGGTAAACCAGTTAAATGTATCATAAGTATTTATTTTTATATATAAGTAGTAAATTTTTTATACCCGTATTCCGGTTGGAGTTACAACACTACAACTACATACAACTATTAGGTTTTAGTTCTGCCGAGCGGCGTACGGTCTCTGCCCCCGATCCGATCCGAAACCCTTCGGAGTATCTAGTAGGGCACGGGGACGCGCACTAGTGCGTGATGCCGTTCCCTCTAGAAAACCTCCGAAGGTGATTCGTTTCACACGGCTTGAGGAACCCTTTAAGTTTCTCGCCGCCCCCTAACAAGCCCGGTGAAGCTGGAAATGCCGTCTGAGGCAATCAGCAATCTCTCTAAAAAAAAAGGTCTCTAGACTATGATGCGCCTATGGTTGTAGGCGCATCGTAGTCCGTAGCACTTTCGTCGTAGCATGTCGTAGCAGTCAGCCTTGTGTACGTTCTAACTCCCAACAGTAATACGAGTAGAAAAGGTGAGATAGCCAGCTATGTGCTTGCTGTAACATCTTATAATTTTGTATGGGTCGTTACTTTTATATACAACTGTGCAGTTTCTTTCGCCCATTCTTCTCCATAGCTAAATGACGTTCTGAATGGAGAGTAGTGAAATTTTTATAGATGACTAGCACTTGGATTTGATCCACGTGGATTTAAGATCTCGAAAAGTTTTTTTAATCAAAATTAAATAAGCCTATGTTACCTACAAAGTATATAGCAATATTTTTTGGCATTGGACCAGTAGTTTTAGAGATTAGTCCCGACACACACACACAAACAAACAAAGTCACAAACGTTACCTCTTTATTAATAGTATAGATACAAAACTGCGTATTTGCTAAGTAAACATTTTTTACTATCACTTTGACGTGTAGGGTTACATTATAACCAAAGTTCGATATAGTATAGCCATTATAGTTCAATGATTCTAACACTTAAGTAATAACTTCAAACGATTCGCGCACGGGAACATCGCATGACGTCACGTTCTCAAATACTAATTGGCGTCTAATGGTGAGAAGCGCCTCCCCGGGTGGTGTGGAAATAACTTAATTTTCTAGTCTTATACGACTCATAGTCGGATAACGGTGCAAATATTGCTTTATATATGATTAAATAAATTTTTTACACAATCTTAGTTTCGAACTCTCCGTATCTGAATCATATTCAAGCAATTGGCGTTTGTCGATCGACGACAACATAAAAGAAAAAAAAGGGCATACTATTAAAATGTTATGTCCGTCTGCTATTCGTCCGCTATTTTGAAAAGAACTTTATTGTATATTGAAATATAAAATTTCCCTTTACATTTTATATATTTGCAACACGATACTAAAAGTCTGATCTGTTCTAGGCAAATTGATTGATTAAAATTCTGGCAACAGATTAGATCGCTTTACAGTTTCGAAGTAGTTGTTTTGATAATCGTAATCGATCACCTGAAACACAATTTCAACTGGCTCTTACTCATTTGAAATATACCGTCGGCTTAGCTTAATGAACAAAGAAGGTGCTAAGCGATACCGCAATTAATACTCGATTAATCACCCTGAGGCGATTTATTCAATAACTTGGCGTTTGCAGTAATGGACCACCAGCTCGAGGGGTTAAGCGTGAGAGTGCACTTGGCAGACTGCCGGCATCGTAACAAATGAAATGTTGTTCACCTCAGTATACGCAATTTTGAATTAAACATTTAGTTTTTTTAATGATTCATTCTTCTTTATAGACTCGATCTCCACTGTAGAAAACCTAACCAGGGATTATCGTAGTATAGACCTGCTGGGGTAATATAATGCGTACTGCTACTTCAGCTTGCAATAAAGAAAATTTTCAAAACATATTGAAACATGTTGCTATGTTTTTGATGCTTTTAAAAACTATAGTTTTCATAAAAAATACTTGATTTATCTCGAAGCATACAGTGTTTTTTTTATATTTGTCATAATTATAATTCAACAACAACTTGAAATAATTTTGTAATTTCGGTTTTCGATACGCATTTTGAGGTTCGAAATTTCGATCAAAGGTCAGGGTACAATAATAATTATGGTAAATTGACGCTAGTAGTTTCAAATAAGTGTTTCCTTTCATAGTGTATTCTGTTAAATTAAGTTAAGTGGCTTAATTTAATTTGACTTACTATCCTTATGCTAAACTCAAAAGATCATTTAAGTACTTATAGTAAATACAGAATCTTTGCAACAAATTATATTCCAACGACAATTTGTTGTGATGATTATCAAAACTATTATTACACACTGTCTCATGTTTGCTTACAAGCAGTTACCGATCTGAGTCGTCCTATAACCCTTTAACAGACAGAACATGTTTGAATATTTCTTTGGTTTTCAATCTTATCTCAATCACATAAAGTTCAACATGCGCTGGGAATATAGATTATCCCTCTGACAGTAAAAGGGATAAAGGAGACATTACACTACAGCAGTGCCATTTAATTTGACTACAAACATCGTAGTAGGATGCAGTTAGCATATCATTGAACGAATTCCATTGACAGAACGCTCATAATCCTGTATTCAGAGAAATTGTTGTATACAGAAATTCTTACTATACTCGTAGATGGGATAGAGAAGATCTTAGGTAACAAACTCGTTCAACTGTAAAATGTAATTAGTGGATAACTATTATTGGCCCTATTTGTTGCCCATGTTAGGAGTGTAGGTACTCCTTTTTTACTTTTAACAATATTTATTTATATTGACGCCCTCAGACTGAGTGGAGCGACGATCTTCGCAAGGGTGGCAAGAGCTGGATGAGAGTAGCCGCGGATCGTGCTTAATGGTGTGCTCTTAGAGAGGCCTATGTCCAGCAGTAGACTAAAATATAGGCTGATGGTGATGTTGATGATGATGATGAAGGCTGTTGTTATCTTTAGAAAAATGAATAAATAAAAATAAAACACACTTCATCTTGTTACTTGGAACTTAGTCAGCCCGTGACCACGACAAGTGCCACTCGAATACCGATAAGGAGACACTCGTACGCGTATGCGCATTTCGTTATCGAAATAACGTTAGAAAATTAGAATTTACCAGTCACGTTTCCAGATTGACTCGTAGGTATAGCTATATAACTTCCTTAACAAACAATTAACTGAATTTCACTTTGTTTTAGCTATCCGAGCAACTACTTAAGGCACTGACAACTATGAAACAGCTTTTTGATGGACAATGAGTCTATCTGCATACAAGCAAAAGGGATGCAAATAGTGCGTGATTCACTGGACACTGTACTCAAGGAACTTTATTGAAAAAATGAAACAATTTCATTTTTCAAATAGGTAATACGAATAAGTGTATTTAATTTTATCGACGTACTTTTTAGTAAATATAAAAGATAATTATGTATAAAAATACTGTTTAGAGGTGACTTTAGATTTTTTCTATTGAGGAAATTCATATTTTTATATTTTGAAACAATAGCATTATTGCACATATATAGTCTATTATAACATATATTTTTCTTGGCGTTGTATATTGTAAACTTTTTATATAAACCATGCAAAACTGAAGCGCATTTCATAGTGTAGCGTCTTAACTGTTGATAGCTTTAAGACGTTGTAGTCTCAATTGACTCGCTGACAATGCCGCAACGTGACGGGACTTACAAAATACTCACTAAATTAGGGTCAGTTAATACTGCGCAGATTTCTCTTTGGGTCGGGATATCTTGAACGGTTACAAAGGCGGTACATTTGTAGAAGCTCAGAAACTTGGTCTAGATTCAGTTATCTCATCGGCAAACATATACTAGTAGTATTACGATACTTTATTGTTTATTGTTCAATTAGAACGACCAATGCAGTTAGTGTATCAATAAAAAGGCAGTTTATTTCGAGATAAAAGTTCAGTTTTATTTTTGAGTATGAACAAACAAATCTTCGGTAATTTTAAATAATTTTATTATTTTGAATTTTACATTCAAAATAGTATAAACAGGGTGTTTGGTAATATGTGTATAATCCCGAAACATAGCCACGCAACCAAGTATAAAGGACACTGTGATAACATTCAAAATCATATGTACGTAGATTTATTTTTCGATACAAAAACTGTAATTTATTTTATTACATTATTTTTATTCATCCCTGACACGTTTTGACTTCTGTTTTTGTTGGAGCACAGGTTTGACGGCCGAGAAAAATGTATCAGCTGGACCTAGGGTTATCACTTTACAATTTTACTTAGTAACAAGCAACCTCAACATTTTGTCCATGTGATGTTTTTTAGGAATGTTCATAATTTTCCGGGGTTCTATGCACGGTACCCTATCTGCCATATTCGGGATTATACACGTATTACCAAACACCCTGTATATAGGTACAACATAAAATTTTCAAAATAGCACAGTCTCAGCACTTTGACATTTAAACTAAATATACATTTAAGCAGGTACTCGATGGCGCACCGTTGACCATATTCAAGTTGCGGACTTTCAAGTTAACAACATTCGTAAAGAGCCTGAAAACCATAGAAAATTATGATTCTGTAAAGTCTAGCTGTCTGTTTATATTCTAAATAACAACATCGTTTTATTCAATCAACAAACGAACATAACACGAACACGCATTAATCATCCTTAACTCCAATTAATTTATTAAATTAATTCTATAAAACCTCCATTCTAGATAATTTTCCGAATTAAAACAAGGAGTCTGTGCTTAATATTCGACCCGTGGCTGCTCTACAAATGAAGTTGGATTAATAGCACGTAGGTGACTTTGCGAATTTGAGGATTAATGACATCTGATTTCTTCGCCGTAATCTTGAAAACCAGCGGCCATTTTGATTTGTTCCTTTCTATTTTTACTGCCGGCAAATGCGCATACAGCAGCCGGTAATCGCTTGCAACAACAAAAAGGTATTCAATAACCTTAAGCGTAGTAAAATCGAAACAAGTTCTTTACCATGTAAGAAGTAAACATTAGTTTAGTTCTAGTTTCTTGATTGACAGCTGTGGTTAACTTGCCAAAACAAAAGAAATAGTCTAGAAAAAAAAGAGAAAGCTCGGTATGGTGAGTTACAAAAAAATACTTGACGGATCCATTCAGTTGGCATAACAAAAGCTTTTCATCAAAATTAAACTATCTATTGTTCAACCTTTAGTAAAATGAACAAGAGTCAGAGCGAAAATATTTTTCTTTAAAATAACATAATTACGAAAACAATAAACGAAACTACATTGATGCAAATTTTTACATACCAACACATATTTCTAATGACGTTATTTTTCATCGTAAAAACAACAAGACCGTTTAGACAAATTCATTCATTCTAAAGTACGTAGTTTTGTCACCGCTCCGCGATTTCTATGTTAATTTTATTGTGGCTCCTACGAAAAGATGGGTAAAAGTGCGGATTACGACACAGGGGACAATATAATGACGACAGTATACAAACCGCGGCGATGTAGTTAGTATAATTCTGTGATTACACTGAGATTCAACGATCGGCGTGCTCGAGCGTGGGGACCTGTTGCTCCTACGCTGACTGTGCCATCTTGCATGTAACATAATCACTTTTATTGTCAAGAACTATTTAAAAACGCGAGATGTGAAGAAGCAACTTACGGGTCGGCCAGATGAGGACCGGACTCCGCTTCTGAGGGCCTAGTGTGAATTATATTTGACAATCGATTTCATTCGATTACGTTTACAAAAACGAGAATTTGTACGGCAAAATTTTTACTCTTCTAGTATGTCGCCAGGATGCGCTGCTTCAATGGCAGTAGTTAGTTTTAGTAAGCGTAACCGAATGAACACGGATAGGAAACAAAACTTACTCGGCACTCTGCTTAACATCAGGTAGGTATAGCGGCGTCGTTTGCTAGTTGAGTGGCGGAGTGCCAATACAGTTCGTCGACATTTGCTTAGTGGGAGTCTTTTAACTTCAGTAACTTAGATCTTTTGTTCTCTGTAAGGTTTATGCGGGTTACCAATTCACATTTGAGTGGCGTACCGGGCTTTGACCCGGTCTCTTCAATTGAAATTTTTCAAGTATGAAAGCCTGAGCCCTGCAAGCATTTATAATAGGCTGATGATGAGCTAAAAACGCTCTCTGTTTCATTTTAATTAAAAGCTTACAATTATCAAATCCCCTATCCATCCATAGGGAAGGCTTGTGCCCCAACAGTGGGGAAATAAAATGAGCGGATGATGATGATGATGATGAATTGAAATGATCATAAGCACAGATTGCTAATGAAACTACGTGTTAAATACCTACCACTATTAGCAACAGGCCGCTACAAACGGATTGGCTCAAAAGGTACACCCCGCTACACACGACTTTAAAGTTTATACTGACACCTCCCACCAACCTTACGGTTATAAAGTTAGGTGTCAGACATCCTTACGCAAGCACAAGGGACCATCTACGTCAGGTCATAACGCCGGATCAGGACGCGCCGAAGCGCATTCTTCATTCGGTACTTTAAGACAAAAAAAAAGGTACAGTCGCATTCCTTTCTATTTCCCCTGACGCAAGCGATACGGGAATGAGAAAATTACGCAAAGCTCTGATAGATTTGTAACCGATCGCCGACGGGGGCGCTGGGTGGCGCGCCTCATTTGAGCCTCGCTATAAACGGAGGAAACGTTTATTCCCGATCTCTTTTGTTTTCGTATGCGAGCAATTTGAGATCCCGCTGTAGACCGACGGTGCGTGTCCGTCTCAGTTCTACGTAAATAGCTTGCTCGTTTCACCATTGCCATTCAGGCATGGACCGACCTTAGCCTCAATGACGAGCGGGGAAACAAATAACTGTGTGAGAGACATTTTTAAAGTTTCAAAAGGCTGTCCGTGTCAAACGCAGGCTTGTTGCTGGCTAGCTACAGGTAGTTAAAAGCCGCGATATTTTTAACTTACTCTTTTGAATATAACTCATGGTTTACTGATGCGTTGTATTTTGTCATCATATTTATATTAGTTAACACAAAAACTAAATTATATTCGTTTAACTGTTACCTTATTGTACATAAGTAATGAAATGAAATCAATTTATTTGATTGTTTACATTAGTTTGTGTTACTAGTACATCATACAATAATAATATATACATATACGTAATATATGCCGATTTTGTTTTTGTTCTTAGTTTTTTAATTAATGTAATTGGTATTTTTGTGTAATCGTGTTAATTAAAGTAAATAAAATAAACGCGCAGCGTTATGCGCGTCCGGTGGTAATTTATTGCAAGTCAAGTAACTTTGCCAATGCAATGCCAGGACACAAAATAGGTGACCGATATGAAATTTTACGAGATCCATGCTCAGGAAGGCACGTTTGGCTGAAGAACCAGGTTGTTGTCAAGATGGCAGTGGTTGTAATCAAGATACCACCAAACCGTATTAAGCCACATCTTAATAAGCAGCCATGTGCTTTTGTTGATGTGGGAAGGCCCGACTTCAGCAGTGGGACGTTTATGCGATGACGATGATAAAATACCTACGTAAATTATACAAAATATTAAGCTTCAATCTTACAAGAGCTACTGAAATGAATTGGGTAGTTGACTAGTTAGTCAATATAGGATATTTTTGACAACTGTCAAAACGATTGTTTTTAATAGAAATTGTATGGGATTAGCAAACTATGACGTCACTATTTTTTCCGTCAATTAAGTGTTCATTAATAACTTTTTAGGTTACAGTAATTCATGCTTAGGTCAAATAAAAAATTGGTTTAATGTTATAAAGAAGAAGAAGAAGAAGAAGAAGAACTGTTACGTGATTTCATTTATACGTTGCTTGTACTGGAATTAATTGTTGTTGTTGTCAACTACCCAATTATACTACGACAGAAGTAAACGTTTACACTCATTGAAACAAGCAAAATAATCATTCAGAATCCACGTTATGTTTATATTAACCGTAACAATATACCATTTCAGTGTAACAAAACGCGAAGGGCGACGTAAAACGTTTAGTTACGACTTAAAATCAAGATAAAATTTAAAGCATTATTTCATTTTATTTGGACTGAATTACCTACTCCTAAATATACATCAACTGTCCTATTTGTTTGGAACAGTTAATAAGTCTTGCAAAAGACATTAGGAGATTGGTGCTCCTTTGTAAAACAAGATAAAAAAAGTGTAACAAGCATTATACTAAAAATATAGAAAGGATACGAAAGTATAAGTTCGTTAAAAAAAATCGTCTTTTTTAGAGCACGTTCATAATAATAACTAATTGAAATAATATAGTAAATGATTATAATAAAAAATCAACTATTAACCACGTAATGTTAAGTCTCAAATAAGTAAAGTATTAAAATCAAAACTCGACTAAGTAAGGAATCACGGGATAACAGTATTTACGCGGGAGAACTGACGCTAGTATTGCGACACATACAACGTTAAAATTAGCATATAAATATTATTATTAGATATAAAGTGTCTATGGTCAATGCAACGCGGGACGTGACGTCATACTGTGACGTCAATTCTATTCATAGACATTAAGTTGAGTACTGTAGTCATCGGGACTACTTGGTTGGGCGAGCCTACTGGCAGCCGTCGCGTTCTGCGTTTAAACTCATCTTGATTAAGAAGACACGCATAGAAGGAAACAGAAGAGGATCGCAGAGCTTCTACGTCAGCGCCTCGCAGCGATAGAGCAATAAAATGTTAACTTGAGTTCGTTTTAAAAATACAGTTTATTACTGATCCATTGTTTTTTTCTTTGACTACGTCTTCCCTGTAAAGTAGAGCCCCTTAGGCTCTACATTACCATATTATACTTAAAGCATAAGTTAAATAACATGTAATAAAACTATAAGTTTAAGGTTGTTATACTGACACATATCGTCCACACTTATAAAACATGCTACACAATAGTTATGTAGCATGTTTTATAAGTGTAGGTTATAACATGTTTTGTCATATAGTCCGGACGCACCTTTACTTACCAATTTAAGTATTGTTCTGAGGTTTTCACTCATTTATCAAACTCTGAACGTTAATCTCTTAGTCTACCGTTAAGAAGTACGCTTTATGCCAACAACTCGGAATTAAACGGCTGTCTTCAGAAAAAAATATGGCGAAAATAACTCGGCGTCGTCGGCCATTTTGCGAACAAATTATGACAGTCGGCTCGAGATTAGGAGACATTTGTAACAGAACTGCGCCGATGTAATTGTTATGATCAATTACTGTTGCTTTATTTGGAACAGCTGATGTTGATGGAGCCATTTGTAAGAAAAATCTCTAACCGTTGAGTGTACAGTCACACTTTTAGACTTTCGTCCAAGTAATTGACACACTGTGTACAATTTCTACAATCTTTAGATTTGTAAACTTTCGGATTTTTTAAATTCAACGGTTATTAACGCAAACTAATTAGTACCTTACTTATCTCATCATCAGCATATGCTGGACATAGGCATTTCCAAGGAGGCCTCTCCTCTTACTGATCTAATCAGTAAGAATTTTAGTCATACCTTTTTTTATACGCGACGTCTCTTCGCGACAGTAGTCAGCCCGTCCTTGTCCACAACCGAAACGTGCATCTCGGTCGAAACGTCGTCGGGTCAATGCATCAATTGTCAACTTAGAGTTAACAGATTTTTTTTAGGTATTTCCATTGAATTCAGCATATATACTCATTTGTGTCTGTCGAGGCTTTTGGTAGTGCTTAATTATATGTAGCTTTTAAAATACACCAGCAATGCAATACTATGTGAAGAGACGTATTTTTGCGACGAATATGTACTTTTTATACACGTGTCATGTAACTTGACAGGATAGTGGAAAAGAATTTGATTTTACTTGGGCGTTATCAATATTCGCAAATAAGTGAAGCAGATCTTTAATTTATCTATCTTTTATTCATATAGCTGCAACATTGTTACCGTGACTTCCATTTTCATCTTCCTTGGTGTTTTTCTTTTGTTTTATTTAAAATGATCGAGATTCAAGATATTTTAATACGATTTTTGAACCGGTGACTTATTCTCACGCCATGATATCAATTACAAGTGCTCCTTTTTCTCAAGCCACTGGTAAATTATTTTTGGCACCGAAAACTCTCGAACGATACTTACCTTAATAATCAAATTACTACTTAACTACTTAAGGTGCGATGAGATACGGTTTCCAATTAAGTAAAGATTGCTCATATAAATACGGAAGTAAAGCTTTCTCGGACCTCCTGATGATTGTTATTATCCAAATGATGCGTTTTAAAGCCGAGAATATGAATATAAATAGGTACACACGCCTGCACATCAACCTACCACAAACTGTCAAATTTCCTCAATAGACATTGAACTTTATTACTAAGTTGTATGGTTGAAAATGTATTGAAGAAATTTTGCACAGTTTTGGGTAGGTTGATATGCAGGCGTCTGTACAACAGAATATAAATGACGACTTAACTTTTCGTAGTCCCGCATCATAATACAAACATCGGATGATGTTTCAAAACATTTTTAGAACCGTGTCTCACGTTGCATTTCATTTCACGTGTAAAAGGTTTTTTTTATGTAAAAATACTAAACATGGAACCAGACGTTGACGTTAGCGATAAAAACAAAAGTTGTGCAGTTGCATAAACGGTGTTTGCACAGCCTGCATTTGCACATGGAACACGTTTTATATTTCCAACACTGCATTAAAATTTCGTCGGCGATAGTTTAAAAGCGCGTAAGTAGCGTTGGTGAGTATGGCGGTTAAAGAAATTTGGTGACTCGTTTCTTTGTCGCACTTCCAAAAGATGGAATAGTCTACCGGCAAACGTTTCCCTCTTTACTATGACATGGGGCCCTCCAAACGAGCCGTGAGAAGGCACCTTTTGGGCCGGCAGAGTGAGGGTGACTGATGCGGCAATATTTTCACGCTGCACCAGTTGTCTTCGCATCTAGTTTTTATTTCCGCTTAACACCGTTCAAGAATGTGCTTAAAAAGGGGCACGAAGTTCTCTTCTCGTATTAATATATACTCGTAGATATCGCAAATAAAACAACACTTGATAAAAGAGCTTGGCTTATTGATTAAACAGTAAGTAGGTCTCGAAGGTGAGGGAAGGTTGTCGTGTAAATCCCACCTAAGGGAGTCGCACGTCTAAAGCTAAGTATAACAACATTAGACAAAGTCTGAAAATCTATAAAACTTTTAATGTAAAACGATAAGTTTCATAAAAGAAAAGTATCGATAAAATAACGAAAACAACGAACGAACGAAAATACAACGTATGAAAAACAAGACTTTCGTAACTGATACGGGCCGGATATTAAGGTGGAGTGGAAAAAAAACTCTTGGGAATATTTAAAAGAAACATCGAGTTACATTAATAAGGTGTGTCACTAACTGTATTGTAAAAATATAAAGATATAAAGAGACAAGAAATATACGAAAAAGAGTTGATAAGGTGTATTTTCTATTTTTACCATAAAAGCAAACAGTATTTTATTTACAAAAACACAAATGTTGAAAAAAAATCCACAAGCAGGATTTGAACCTGCACCCTTCTGACATACCGGGTCACTTTTTTATTTTTTTCTTAGTTTGGTGGCACAACAGCTAACGCGTCCGCGTAACGACCGTAAAAGCACAGGCAAGAGGTGAAAATGGGAAAAAGCTTCATATTTTATCTAAAAAATATTTCGTATGAAAATTTGAAAGTCATCATTCTTTGTCAAAAATCACTTCGTTGACTGTACAGACGCCTGCACATCAACCTACCACAAACTGTCAAATTTCCTCAATAGACTTTGAACTTTATGTTAAAGCCTTTTAAGGTTGACAATGTATTGAAGAAATTTAACAGTTTTGGGTAGGTTGATGTGCAGGCGTGTGTACATAGATCAACAAAGTTAGCCGTGGCCAGTGCTTCAAAACTCGCGACTAAACTAGACTTTCGAGTTTCGGCTGCTGTGTAATTGTTGCCCATTTTCGACGCAGCAACTGGATATTTCGTATTTTATGAAACTAGATAATTATCTCGGCGTAACAAAGTTTTAAAACATTTAATTGCGAAAATTTTGTTGTAACTATACTTTGACAACGTTGCCTTCAAATGTATTCTTTTAATTCATGTGTTCGCGTTTGCAGTTAAAATTGCTGAAGCATTTTGAAGTTACAAGTGTAACAGGTTTTAATTTATATACCTATTAACCAAAGAAATGTATACAACATGTATACCCGTAGTTATGTATGTTCAATCCATTGAATCGGGGCATGGGTAAAAAGGTATGGAAGGGTCAGCAACTAAAAGCGAAAAATATTTTTTTGTGTAATCTGACCGCTACTGTAACTTTTATCGGTTTTACTGCTACTTAAAAATAATTCTCACATAATATTGCAACGTATGTTTTTTGACTTTTTCCTTATTATTGTGGGTACGGGATGGATCCATAGTAGAATGTTTTCCATGCAACACATACTTCCTACTGCAATGAGAGTTTTAGAAATAATATGCGTCGATATAGTTTCTTAAAACTTATTACCCTATCTCCAATTGCTTTACCATACTGACCCATTATAATTTTTTTTTAAATCTTTATTTTTTAACAAAAAATGGGAGTTTGTTCACAATTTGAACATGTCGCTCCCGTAATTACAATTACAATCCCGTAAATAATACCTACACACAATTACAAATTTCTATTTCTTAGAGCTATTTGTACAAGTTTATAAAGCATTTTGGCATCTCTAGACAAAGGAGAAGCCATAACGCTGTTGCACCATCCAACATCGAACAGGCACACGTTACAACTTTCTAGTAGATGCTGTCTGAAGGCCTCGTTCCGTACACACTCCATCAGAACGTGGTAGATATCCTCTGACCCATTAGCATTGCTCATCTCTATATTTATATTATAAATTAACCTTTCTCTTATGGTACGGTGATTCTATCCTTTATATAAAAACCTATTATAAGAGACACAAAATGAAACGTTCTAGTTTCAAAGAGATTATGCAAAAACTAAACATTATTCAATGTTTAAAATTATAATATTTTAATTGTTTGCGGGTTTCGTCCTAAATAAAATACTTTCAAAGGAAAGGAATTAAAGAGTTGAGCCGAACCTATTTTAATTGAAGACAATGAAAACAACGTTAGTCGCCCAGAGATTATGTTAAGGTAAGTGTCATTCTTGAATGTTTTTGTGGGGCAAAAGGTATTATTTTATTATTAATAAAATTTGGTCACAATAAGTTCACCCAATTTTCTTGTAATCTGTGTGTGTTTTTTGTGCACTAAAGAATATATTATACACCGTGACAGGTTAGACGACGAACGCGTTTATAGAGGTAAATTAGAAACTTATCTACATCCCTATTAGTTAAAAAAGTTTATAGCAAACTTTAAAACATGCGAGAAATTACGCGTTTTTAAAAAAGTGAACTATCGGCATTTCCCAACTACACGCATGAGTAAGGTCAACCACACGCGCGGACAACGCATCGCTAGTGGCTTCGCTCGCCCGCGTAGTAAATTGTAAATAAACAGAAAAAACTATTTTAGTTATTAAGAAAGTAAAAAATTAAGGTGGTGTTTAGGGTTGAGGTGTGGTGGTGGTGGGTTTTGTTAATATAGCAGGTATCGGCTTTTTATACACTTCCTTTAACGCGTCTAGCCAGTCACGGTGTATAAAGTTCCAAAGGTTTCGAATGTGCACCCTCCGACTCAGAAATGTCAGAAACTTACCCAAAATGTCAAACGTGGCTCCAAATATCAGTTTTCAGTACATACTAACAACATTTTGTATTTGGAAAAAATGTAGAAAAAGTTTCCATTAGCGAGATTTGAACCCGGACCCCATGACATAAAGGGTCAGGTGCTCTACCTTTATGCTATCGTGATTCTGTCCAACCCGTCGAAATTTATCATCACTATCTACTGTTACTTTGTAAACCATTAGTAGTTATTTGTTAGGCTACATAACCCCGCAAAAGCCTGACAGCTAGGATTTACCCCGGTATCTCTTGATTATTAACTAACTATTATATACGCTGTACAAGTGTTTCCTTTGTTCGTGACCAAGAAAGTAATATTTTATATAGAGCTAGAACAATGCCTTAGGTATCGGTTTTCTATAAAATATTTTTTACTTGTAACTAAACATCTGTAGAGAGTTTTCTGTCCAAATAATAACATATAATCATCGTCATCATCAGTTTATTTTTTGATGTCCCCACTGGTGGGGCACGAGCCTTCCCTATTATGGATGAACAGGCCATAAACCACCTCGCAGGCTCAGTGCGAATTGGTGGTTGTTACCGACTGCTAATGCAGCCGGGACCAACGGCTAAACATGCCTTCCGAAGCAGGCAGGAGCTTGAAATGATGTATGTTTGGTCACCCATTTGATGACCGGCTTTGCGAATATTGCTTAACTTCAAGCAATCGCAGACCAAGCGTGTTAACCACTGCACCATCGAGCTCCTCTTTGCTATTATCGTTTTGTGTTAAAAAGTTAAAGGTAATTATAATAAGAACTTTGTTGATTGATAAATCTAAAGTCTTGTAAGTAAGTACTTTAAATTTCACCGCCGTATAACGTCTCTAATTGTCGCTGTTAGTGGCTATGGTCTCCCATCTATTTAATAAAACTAACTCTGCATTCAATATAAAGAATGAAATAAAGTATTTGCCAGAACAGCCAAGAAAGCAAAGGAATCTAAAGCAGCGGGAATTGTAGCCGCAACCACTGATAAGACAATTAAAGTTATTAAAAAGTTCATCTTACAAAAAACCTACGTAAAGTTTTAAATTAAATGTCTTCATAATTTAATTTACTAAATGTATTCAGTACGCTGTTAATTCTATAAAAGCAAGCTAGCGAAAAGCTTGACGGCGCAGTGGGTCTGGTTGCAAATACGATATTACAAGTTGAGTGACTTTTGTATGTATGTACCAAATTATCTGTAACTGGTCAACTTGTGATTGTTATCTAATGGATAAGTTTAATCTGATCAATGAAAAACAGCCATACATCGTTTTCTTGTTTTATAAATATCTAACGCTATATTAAATACATGACGTAGTGATAAAATAACTAAACAAACGTACTTCTATGTGACAAATCTTACCAAAGGAACATCTCTCTGCCTTAACTCTATATCTGCGAGCGTTGAGACCCGGCGTAATAGGGCGACAAACAAGCTGTCTGATTTGTCTCAACCGGCTCAAAGGCAGCGCTGTCGAGTGATACATCCTGGACTTTATGCGTCTTTGAATGAGAGAAACAAATGAAAAGCGGGAGCGTTGATAATATCCCTCAACTTTCATTTGTTTTTGTTAACTGCGACTTCTTTATTACAAAACTTTTGGTACATTTCTGGACTTTTTGGTTTCAAGCAGATTCGTCAGGTTTGTTATTTGTTATTATCTGTTGTAGTTTTTTAAAACATTTCATCATCATTGTATTGTACCTACCATTCAACAAAAGTTTTCTGCGTTTAAATTTGTTCTATTTGATATATTCTGTTACTAACCCAGTTTCGAATGGCTTAAAAAAGTGACCGTTCCAAATGGAACTCGTGTGTGAAAATAAAATAGATTGTACCTTTCAACGTTCATTCTTTATAACATAACTTTTGTTACATTATTTCTGAACGTTTCTGCAAAAAGCAGACATGTCTTACTATTTATTATAATTTTTTTTCCTGGTCGGTACACAAACAGAATACAACATAGCTTATTTAAAATAACACAAGATATGTATCACGGACAGTTTATAGCTTCTATGACGTGTGTACACGATATGATGAATCTTTAACAAAGCAACATATTATGTTACTCTGAATTTGATCCAATACTAATAAAATACGAATATAAAAATTATTGAAATATAATGAAAAATAGAGATTCGAATACAATAATACGAAGAAATGTTTCATTTTTTATTCATGGTATACTTTGAGTGAACTTAAATAAGTAAATGAACTGATAACAAATAAAAAGTATTTAGTTTAAAAAACAAAGACGGTCATATTTGGTTAGCACAGACGCCTTCTCATTAACCAATCCAAAACTGTCAAATTTCTTTAATACATTTTCAACCGTATACCTTAGTAACAAAATTCATTATTGAGGAAATTTGATATTTTGTAGTAGTCTGATGTGCAGGCGTGTGTACCTACTATCAAATTGGTCTGTGATCGAAAGGCCAGGCCATCTATCTATACATAGATGGAAATCGTTAAAATCCACCAACCTGCTTGAGCCATAACGGTACGCCACGCCATACGTTTGGTTTTCCAAACGACCATAACATGCGGTGGCCGCTTACCATCAATGGTTCGGACAATTGCCAGATCAGTAACATAAAAATAATAACATTTTATTAATAGAAGAATTAAACTTAATAATTCAATTTTCAATTTCAATTTGCAGCTGCAACTTCTGCTTAAGTATTGTGTGTTTTGATGAGGAGTTATAAAAAAGTGTGCATAATACAAAGCTTAACAAGTTAATGCTTAACAGCCAAAACCTAAATCGCACAACAGCAAAAATTCTAATATTCCTCCACAAAGGAGTCTGTGAAGTCGATACACGTAATTACTGAGTACCAATTATGCAAAGCTTAATTGGAAGTAAGAGCTGTCATATAATATTTCAAAGCACACCCAAAAGCCGGTAGCGGCCCGAATGTCCCATGTACACGATATCAAAGTTAATTGTGGTGACCCACTTACTGAACGGCTCAACATCAACAGATAGAGAACCACAGCTGGCCAGTGCCTTTGCACAGGACACAAAGGCACTGACCCACATTTGCATGTCGTTAATTAGACAATAAAGACATTCACGCTTTGAATTAAAAAAGATTTAAACTCTTTGCTAGATTTGTGTGGTCACACTAGTACACGTCAATGCTACTACTCGTACAAGCTTCATGACTCGTACACTCGTACTCATGCAACTGACAGGTGGAGGAGCTCGAATGCGCAGTGGTTAACGCGCCCGGTCTCCATTGCTAAGGTTAAGCAACTTCCACAAATGCTCGTCATCGGATGAGTGACCAAAAACTTATCATCTCGAGCTCCTCCGTACTTCGGAAGGCACGTGAAGCCGTTGGTCCCGGCTGCATTAGCAGTCGTTAACAAACACCAATCCGCGCTAGGCTCGCGTGGTAGTTTAAGGCACATTCTCCCTTTCCATCTATATGGAAGGCTCGTGCTTCAGCAGTGGGGACAAAAAACAATGAGCTGGTGATGATGATGATACAGCAACTGGTACTAGGGGTAGCCATTTTTGATAAAACTATGTATTTTCCAAAAGCTTGCTTCTGTTTCACGTGGCGCCATCGCAATATGATTTTGTGTGTTATTGCTAAAGTATTATTTATTCATCCTTTATATTAATTTAACGTAATTTTTAGTTTACACAAGTTATGCAAATTAGAACTACTTCGCATTAAATAAAAACCACAAAAGGTGTATTTAACGCTACTTAAGTAATATTTATATCAAGATCATACATTTCAATAACTGATATAAACATATAATCTAGACCAGGGGATCTTAAAATGGGGTCCACGGACCCCATAGGGGTTCGTAGCATGTGGATCAGGGGTCCGTCGCAAAAGTCGCAATCGATTGAACGTCGAAGATGACATACACCTTGCCTTGTTGAAGACAATTTTACAATTTAACGTTCTCATTGAGGCCAAACAGCAACATCCTTCTCATTAGCTTACAAGTAAGTGTAATGAAGCTACCAATGAAAGTGATTTTTTTAATATGCAGGCATGTTTTCTTTTTCTAAAATATTCTTTGACAGGGGTCCGCGATTTGTTTAAATTGTGAAAGTGGTCCGTGACTTCATAAAGTTTAATAGAGGATTTTATATATAGAGGATTTTTATATATGAGACAACATCACATACATTGTTCTGATCCGACACAATATCGAAAAGTACGTTTTCGACATTGACCCGACCGGGAATCGAACCCGGGACCTCAGAGTTAGCGCCGCCCAAATTCCGGCGTGCAAGCCACTCGGCTACGGAGGTCGTCAAATAATGAACCCTGATCTAGACAGCAAACATTGGTCAATATTTCCTTATTTGAATTCGGCAAATTAACTGTATTTGTACTAAAGCTTCATGAACTGTACAGTGACTATGTCAAATTTGAACTCTGTGGTCGGTAGCCAATCTCGAAAAAACCAAAAAGTGCAAGCGTGGGATTGCGAGCCAAGAATCGCGGAGAGCCCGGCCAAATTGGATTGTCATTTGCCACAATAACGAATGAACATGCCTTGGGGATATAGAAATACATTCCTCCATGCAAAATGTGGGGCCGCTCAAAATGTTCCAATAGTTTACGTATCTACATACGTTTTATACGTATACAGTGAACAGTCCGAGAACAGTTATCTCTCTATAAACCTACACAAGATTTATCATTGCTTTAATACAAGTAATATATAGTAATCAGTTCATTCAAGAAAACCGTAGGCTACGCCGTAGGCGCTACGGTGATTGCAAGTTAGCAGACGCGTGCTACAAAGCTCGAAAAAAGTCAAAAGTCAAATATTTTCGTAGCAAACAATCATAGAAATGGAATATTTAAATCATAGAATTATTTAAATTCTAAATAAAAATCGAGGTCAAACAAAACGAACTTGTTTAGACGTATCGAAACAAATTGGCCTTCATTAAACACAATAAGGCTAAGAACTAAGACTTCACTTTGTTTCGAAGAAATATAATGGATGGCATTATAAAGCCTCGCGAAAGTGAACTCAATTAGCTGCGTAGTAAGTAGCTCCTAATGAAATAGCAATATTTGGCGTGGAACTCTTTAAGACATTGGTTTTTAATAAAACAAAAAGGACCTTGTTAATTATAAGTTATTATTACGTTACAATTTAAACCAACAATTAACTATTGTAATTGCAATAAAAAATATACGAGTATATTATTAACTTCATACCAGTTAATAAGGTTTTGAAGTAAGGGCAGTTGATTGGTTAGTTAATTGATCAACATTTTAGAACCTGTCAGAACGATATTTTTTTAATAAATTGTATGGGAAACGAACTAACTGACGTCACTGACACGTTCCATTGCTTGAGTGCCAATGAAACACTTTTGTTACAAAAATTCATGTTTGGATCAATCAAAACAAGTTTTTTTTAAGAGCTTACATCAAATCGAATGGCATCGAATGGAAAGAGCAGCCGGGTATTTAACACTCCAAATCCTTCCTAGCCGAAAACGCCTTAAGACTGGGTTAGTTCATATGCGGAGGCAGAAGAAGGCAGGCCCGATTAACCATCGGTGCCTTGACAGGGCACTATGCCACAAAACAAATGCTTCATAGAATGCACCTTTCAACAAATAGTTTGTGTAGGGCATGTGGAGAGGAAACGGAGTCAATGCAGCACCTACTGTGTGAATGCGACTCTCTGGCTAGGAAAAGAATGGGACTCTTGGAGTCGGCCTATCCGAAACCGGTGGACTTCAGGCTCTTCGCTCTTAAGGACGTTGCCAAACTTATGGCATCTATCTTTACAGAGGAGGAAGAGTGAAAGGCTGGTGTTGCACAAAAGATCCCGATGGGTCGAAGTGTCTTGAAGTGGGAGAGGGAAACCTCGGCAGGCCCCACTAAGATAAGATTAAGATAAGATAATAGCTTACAGGTACTACTGGCTAGGTGCACTTGGCCTTCATCTCAATAAAATAAAATCGCAAAAAAAAATTGTTTACTTTGACTTTGACTTTGACATATTGAAATTAAACCGCATGCATATCTAAACGCGAAAAGATCTGAAAAAGTATTTCTTTCAATGAGTAATGTTCGTGTAAACTTAAGAAAACAATATGGATGTTTAATATTTTGAGGTGCTGTTACGTGATACCATTCGCCCTTTTACCATTCCAGTATTAATTGTTGTTATCAACATCCCCGTTGCTGTAAGTATGAAGTACAATCGCGATAAACTTTCAAGCCCATCATATAAAACGCAAATGATTTGTAAAAGTGTGCCGGAATGGAACAGGGGACTGCCTCGAACAGACACACCCACTTAGCTCCGTGACAGGGCGCGACCGTTGTTAGGCTTAAAAAAACATCCAAGACTTTTATATAACCGTCATAAAACGACTCGTGCTGGTCGGAACTCTATTTTGTAGTGTAGGCGACAATTGTAGAAATAGAAATGGAAGAAGAAAAATCTTAATTTGGTACAATCACACATACACATTCAAAACACAAGATGTAATGTGGATATTCTTCTCCTCCTGTGGGAAGGCTACAAGAAAATAAAAATAAAACGCTCCACACTTAACAGAATATGGTATTTTATTGAAGACATTGAATATTATTCGCCGGCGTAGAGACTTACACGTCCTTTTCTTTCTGTATACTGTCCTCTTTCTACCCACTTCACCTTCATATCTTCAAAATTGCTTCTCCTTCCGTTCGACTTCCTCAAGCCATACCTTGCGGTCTGCGTTTAATCTAGCTCTTGTGACTCCCCTTCATTCCACTAATTTCGTTTCCTACTCGTTTTCTGTGCATGCTGTCCGGTTATGGAATGCTTTGCCTGAGCGCATCAGAAGTGCTCGCACGTTGGAGTCGTTTAAGGGTCAGGTTCGGAGTCATTTTTTAAATTTACCTTAGCTATGTTTATTTATTTATTTATTATTATTATTATTATTATTATTTTTTAAATTTATATTGCATAAACTCTGTTTTATATATTTATTCCCTTTTTATCTGTAATTACTTTATTTGATATTATTATTATTATTATTATTTAGTTTATTTTTACTTGCACCCATTTTTATTTTGTTTATTTTATTATTTTTCGCCCAAGGTTGCCTGGAAGAGATTGCTTGTTAGCAATAAGGCCGCCTATTTTGTACTCTTTATTTATTTTTATTTTTTAAATTGACTGTATTGTTTTTCTTTTGTGTACAATAAAGTTTATTATTATTATTATTATTATTAAATATAACAGTACAATAAGTGTGAATTTACAACTTTATTGAATAAACTATGTGTAAATAAGACAATAAGGGTACCAGGAGTCCTAAGGTCACTAAGGTCGACAAAAGTAACTACTAGACAAAAACCGATAAACAAACAATAATAAAATGAGTGGTAAATAAAAAGGGTTTGGTTAGTCATACATACATCACTTAGCAACCGAGCAACTTACGCATGTGAGACGCACGCTTATTGTTTACTAAGTAGGTAAGTAAGTATATAGCCTATTGTCCCACTGCTGAGCAAAGACCTCCATCATTGAAATCTAATCATCACCAAAATTGATGGGTAATGGGTTTTTGTAATTCATATTTAGAAACAAAATAACGATTTTTTTTTCATGTTAGGTACAAGTATTAATAGCCATAAACTGTCTCACTGCTAGAATAAAGGCTAACTCTGAAATCAAGTCATCGCTACACTGACAGGTATTAGCTTAATCAACAATCTTGCCAAAGGGTGGCTACGCATCAACAAATATTAAACACATTTTCACGGCCTGTGAATTGAACCTTGGCCTTCCGGATTTTGGACCGAGCGGTATGCCAATCTGCCACAGGGGCACATACATTTTAGCCGACCTGGAAATTGAACCCTGGAACTCCGACATCGGGCAGAGATTTGCCACTCAGCCAGCAAGGCACATTATACCCAGCGTAACTGCATATTTCAGCGAAGTACGTTCATTAGCGCAGTGCTTAAAAATTTAGTGTTAGTACTTTCAGTACACTCACAGCGTAGACAAATTGAGATAACTGTTTTTTATTTTACCTGCTAAACTTCCTCCAGTTAAAATTCGTATAGAAACTATATTTTTAAAAGAGACTCAGGTAATTGAGCGTTCGGGATGCAATATGACAAGTTGAGCAACTTTTGCAATACCTGGTCATCGGATGTCTGACCGCGTCAGTCCGAAACCAACAACATAAGACAACTAGTTCCTCAATTGTTGAGGACACAGGGTCAATTCTTATTTTTTTATTAGCACGGCACTCCTTTTCATCTGATTTTAAGTGGAAACGGAGTCCAGACGCGAAGACAACTGGTGCAGCGTGAAAACAACGCAGCATCAGTCACCCTCACCCTGCCGACCCACAAGGTGCCTCTTCACGCCTCGTTTGGAGGACCCCATGTCATAGGACAGAGAGAAAACGTGTGCTGATCGACTATTCCATCTTTTGGAGGTGTGACAAAGGAACGAGTCACCAAATTTTTTTATGAGCGATTGAATATTTGAGAGAGTGAAGCGGTGGCTCTGGAGAGCAGCACGTATCTCCGTAACAAGTTATTGTTCATGTGTGTGCCTTGACACAGGACGAATCATTTAAAGGCTATGATGGACAGCCATATATAAGTTTTCTTTATTTCTTTTAAATATGAGACAACATCACATACATTGTTCCGATCCCAAGGTAAGTAGCTAAAGCACTCGTTTCATGGAAATCAGATACAACGACGGTACCACAACCACCCAGACCCGACACAATATCGAAAACTTCGTTTTCGACATTTACCCGACCGGGAATCGAACCCGGGGACCTCAGAGTTAGCGCCACCCAAAGTCCGGCGTGCAAGCCACTCGGCTACGGAGGTCGTCGTTGTCGTATTGGCACTAGGTTAAAAGCGAGGCTGTCTCACTACAATGATTATGTATTTTATTGGGAAATGTCAAACTATTTTATTTTATTATTCTAAATTTGGTTTCATTATGTAACTGACTGATGCTTGAATTAATGTGTAATGTATTGCATCCGTAATTGCAATCCATATCCCAGGTAATGAAAAGATTATGTGCGCGAGTGTACATAGTACAGTCGCTAGAACAAATCTACGGATTTATAGCGTCAAACCAAACAGCTATAAATCACACAGCCGCGCTCGCTTGACGTACTTCAGTAGTCTATGTTTTTTACCATACAGTGCCCATCAATCCTTCTTTTATTGAAATCCGTTAAAAACATTGAAAAACCGAGAATACCTAGACATAGATATTGGATGCTGCAAGTACGTCAAAAGAATATTTTTGTTTTGTTTATATATTTTTAACGCAAATTTTGTTTAGAAACAAATTACAATAACAAAAATGTTGAAAAAGAAAAAATTCTGCTCGTGGATATTTTTTATTCAAGTTTGATCCTTAAGAGTTAATTTTGTTGTAAGTTTAATCTGTGCTACTATTAGAAAGATGGTTCGTCTCTAGTAGTCTACTTTCTAGTCATTATGTTATCATCATCATCATCATCATCAGCCTACACACGTCCACTGCTGGACATAGGCCTCTCCAAGTGCACTCATCCAGCTCTTGCCAGCCACCTTGCGAAGGTCGTCGTTCCACCTAGTCTTTCATAATGTTATGAAAGTTACTTATATAAATTCGTCATTTATCGGTTTAAGATGTTGAAAAATAAGGTGTTTTAAAATACTTAAGTTGGTATTTTCGAATACATACATTTGTCAACGCTATAACAACACGGACACGTATTCTAAATAATGTATTTCACTATTCACAATTTGTAAAATGCTAAAAGAAACTAGAAATGGAAAAAGAAACAAAATCAACTTATTTTAGAAGTTGTATATTACACATTTATTATCAAAACTAATTTTATATTTGACACTAAACGATTTCGAATAGAGTCTATATATAACGAAGGAGTTACCTAATGATAACTATTAAACGATAAATCGCTTATGAAGGTAATAACTAACAGTAGTTCCAACAATGAAAACTCATTTATCTATCGTGGTAGTTACAGGAATAAATCAATATGTGTGATTTATTGTGGCTGAGTAAACAGTGATAAATCAAGCCGCACCCCACCACCGTGAACTTGCAGCCTTCGATGGCTACAATGGATACTTACACACCTACAACTGTAAGTACTATACTGTGATGGAACTTAAGATCTTGATCTTGAGCTCTTGAGCCATTTTACATCATGGTATCGCAGCTTCATTGTTCTAAATCTTTCAAAACAATTAGCCAATTTTAATTAAATTTCTATGCGTAAGGAATGATAGAGAGATGTTGATAGTTATTAGAAAATATTAGGAAAAAAAAACATTGAAACTTTCCATTATGTTGTATTCTAAACTTATGAGAAAACTGCAACACATTTTCATATGTGTTGCAGTTTTCTCTTGCAGTCATATGTGTTGCACTTTTTACAATCAATAAATCAAATACATTTTATTTTCTCTACATTTAATCAATGTACAGGAAAACTATGTACTGGGTATACACAATGGTGAACATATTAAGTGTGTGAGGCTGGTGCCCGCACTAGAGTTAAATAAAAACCGTTTTACAGATTAACGAATCTATACATTCGTAAATCTATAGATTCGTAAATCTGTAAAACTCTCTCAAAAATCTGTAAAAAGCTCTCGTTTAATTATTTCGTACCCTTATCATCTCTCTATTTTACTTTAGTGAACACAAATATAAATCTTTAATTTTATAAGTAATAAAACAGATATAATTGTATTGCCCCAGTGACTAGAATGTGCAAAGTAATTAATAGCTGTGGTGATGCTATTGACCTGCACAATGACACACCTGAATCATTTCACAGATCTGTTGAATCGAGCATAATAGAACAGCTTCGTGCCTAATTTAATTTAATTTAGTTATAAGATTCCAACTGTTTTTATAAATTTTATATATGTTGCATGTTGTGTTAGCCTTTAAGTAATTGTAGCATTTAGTGGTTATATTTTAAAAAAACCAACCCAAAACTGAATTATAATTGGACCATGCTATCGCTTTAAAGCAATCTCTGCAACCAGCCAAACAGCACGTGACCTTTCCAACGATATCCAAAAATATATACATTTTCCACCACCGTTTATCGAACAAGATCATAACCCACGTCAGTAATTGACTTATCTAAAATGAGCATTTTCGACGTCCCACCTGGCCCTAATTGCACGACCCTAACTTCTTCATTCATGTAATCTCATGAGCGTCTCGACCGCAGTTTGTAGTATGCATTATTTTGAACCTCTCCTAAATCTGCACTTTATAGAGTTAGATGCGGTTGAACCGTGATGCTAGTGAGACACAAGTACTCTCCAGCGAAAGACACTGAACACTTTCGTACTTTGTCAAAGTCACGAAATAGTCAACATATTTAGTGGTTTTGACAAAGTGCGCTTCGAGCGAGCGCTTGTAAACTGCTTGAAGTGTCACCGCGGCATGGTACTTGTATTTAGTGACATTCGTGGTTGACTGTACGTACGAACACATAAAAGAATCATAATATTAAACATTGTTTTGATAATAGTTTTTATTTATACGCGTCTTGAAAAAAATACAAAATCGAAGCTACCCGCTAATCGTTTGAGACGTCCGGAAGATAATTTCATAGTTAATTTTTTTATTCATCATTTTATTTCTTCACTTCATTTAAGACAAATCAAAGCAAATTTATATAATAAACTAAATAACTAACATATTCTCTTCACGTTTTAACGTCTACTTGATAATCTACACATTACCAAGTACACCGCAGACTTTTTACCAATTAAAATGTTCCACATCCGTGTAAAGTCCGTTGACAGGCAAAAATATTGTAGATAGCCTATACATTTCGTTGCAATAAAGCTCTAACCTAATGCCCACCAATTCGCCATTCCATAAGCCATAAAGTATGAAGATTTTTCTTCCCACTTCCTCTTCTCAGTAATTGGTTCCTGATTAAAACTCATAAAAGCGCGGTGCATACGCAGCTGGAGCCTGCCGATACATGGGCCCATAAATCTGACGTCACATAATAATGCTTCGCGAATGCATAATACGGGGAATTGCGCACTCCTCCATTAAAAAACGGTTGAGAAAACGTATACAATATCCAGTTTCAGTATTTTTCATTAATGCCACACAAAACATAGAAGTAAGTAAATTATATAGCCCCTACTGTCCCACTGCTGGTATCAAAATTATGCGCGTCAAACGCAATGCGTATATCGCAGCGTAAACCGCATAAAAGAACCGAGCTCTTTCAGAGAGGACTCAACGAGTGTAAAGATGAGTTCTAACAAATGGGAGAGTTAGAAAGAAAGCCGCTTATAATTTGACGATTTCAACTTTCATTATCTAACTTTTAATTAAGTTTCGCAATTACTCTGCCCTCGAGAAACGTCCTTTGATTTATTTATTTGCGATGACGAACTAAGTAACTCGCTGCTGTAAAAGCACGGTTCTCCATTTTAATAAATGGAGACGCGTGAAATTGTCTTAACCTCATGTTTATTCGATAGACATGTAGAGAGATTAAATGCAGAACAAACTTATCCTTAAAAGTACCTATGCTAAAGATGTTTTGAAGGTTTAGCTGTTCGTTGATTAATCAGTCAGTGAGTAAGTCAAAACTTTTCTTTTTATATCAATTGATGCATATAATGAGAATAGCCGAAGATCGGGCTCAGTGGCATGCATTGGGAGAGGCCTATGTCCAGCAGTAGACTAATGTGGGCTGAGTATGATGACGATGATGGTGATGATGTTGCATATGATATGAAGAAGATTTTTTAATGCATTTGATTTGATTACATCTTTTTTTTAACTGTTAGCTGAAAATAAAACAAACCAGATAGAAAAATTAACAGAAGATATTATTTGAATTAATTTTAATCTTGGAACTTTAGATTTACACCAAAACTGGATTGCCACATCACTTGTTCACATTCTAGAACCATAAATTGTATTTTCCAATTGAACTGTACCACTGAGCAACACCGAACTGTACCTAATATGGATCACCTTAAATTAGTAAGGCTATTTTAGGAGTTTGCATCCGAGTGGGCTAGACCTACTTAACCAATAGTTTCAAGGTTCAAAGGCTTCCGTTGTTCGGTTTTAACTGATATAGGCCAAATAATTATCTTTCTAATAAAATGGTGTCAGGCTCATGTTGATTGGTATAGAAATTGATCGCAAATCATATAACTACTGAAACAACTAATTCAGCACTTTATACATCATACATACATCATCAGCTCATTTATGTTCCCACTGCTGGGACACGAGCCTTCCCTATGGATGGATAGGGAGAACGGGCCATTAACCACCACTCAGGCCCAGTGCGGATTGGTGGTTGTTTACGACAGCTAATGCAGCCGGGACCAACGGCTTAACGTGCCTTCCGAGCACGGAGGAGCTCGAGATAATACATTTTTGGTCACCCATCCGATGACAGGCCTTTGCGAAAGTTGCTAAACCTCAGCACTCGCAGGCGGGCGCGTTAACCACTGCGCCATCGAGCTCCTCTTTATTTTGGCTCAAATATTTGTTAAATACAAAATAAAAAAATAGACGAAACTGGTTTTGACGTTATACAGACTGTTGGTCAGTACTTATATAATCTCAAATATGACAAATAGGGTACCGTTCATAGAACCCCGGAAAATTATGAACATAACTGAAAAAACACCAAATGGCCGAGATATTAAGGTTCTTTGTTACAAGGTAAAATTGTAAAGTGACAACCCAAGGTCAAGCTGATACGTTGTTCTTGGTCGTCAACCTCATAGTCAATCATTAATAGGAGTCGAAACTTCGCAGGAATAAACATAAATATTTTTTTTGGATAAGTAAATCTAAGAAAATATAATTTTGCATGTTATCACAGTGTTTCATACAGTAACACAGTGTATAATATTTGGTTGTATGGCTATGTTTCAAAACACCTGTATATCCATCGTCAACTTAGTAGTCACGATAACCCAAAATATTAATTGTTCATGATAATGTAATTACTCCATGGTGGCCGAGTGGCAAAGCGCTTGGCAAGTTGCCCGGAGGCGCTGGGTTCAATTCCCAGGTCAGGCAAACTGTGTTTCGTATTTTTCGATGCATAACCCCGGTTTTGATCACCAACCCGCTTTTGGCAAGCGTAGTGATTAGGCCAATACACATCAATTGTAGTATTGTATGACTTGATTTCATTGATGGAGGCCTTTTCCCCAAGTTATCTTATAGTTATTGAGTTGAAACTATATAATCTCGAGTCACGACACGTAATCGAGTACAAATAGTAATTGTAATAACTACTTTTGTTTGTTTAAATTATTTATTTTAACGTTTTTCTAATTACATTACAACAGGACTATAAAAAAAATATCTTAACATTTAACCTTTCAAAAAGAACCGTTTGTTTGATTCTAATATAATAGGTTACTTTATTATTATAAAGAGATAAATGTTTTAAAAATGTATTCCAACGCTTCAAACGCAAATCCCGCATAAAGGACCGCATAAAGTACCAAATTTAAGACAATGTCTTAAATTTCTAGCTTATCACGAGGAGGACAGCTAGTATCCTCAATCATTTGAATAATAGTGTAAATATTTGGTGATCATTTATCCATTTTGGGAAGCAAAAAGAATATTTGTAGGTACAATATATAAAATTATTGAGATGTGTGTTTATTTATTTTGAACCATAATATGGTATATTTTAGGATTGTTTTTATAAAGGCATTTAATTTTTTTTGGAGTCATTTAATTTATTCAGTACTTAGGCTTAGGGTCTAAAAAATATTTCTGAGCGTTTAAATAAACGCTCATCAGAATTTTCTTTTTTAATTATACCCAATAAAATATAGGTTAATATTATAAAGAACTGTTACGTGATGTCATTGTCATTTATACGTTAAATGTTCGGAATGAATGAGTGTTGTTGTCAACTTTCCTATAATCATGGCTGATTCAGTTGATTAGTTGTACCCACTAGCAGTTTTTTAATATTAGGTTTATCTCTCTTCAATTGCATAAGGCGATTGTAACGTAAAAAAAAACTGAGAATTAACTGCCTCTGTGGTCTAGTGATTAAGACCACCGGTTTAGACCCAGAGGTCCCGGGTGGGTTCCTAGCGGCAGGTACATCTTTGTGTACTTACTCGGATTGGTTGGTGGTAGGGCTTGTTTGCCCGCCGTAGCTACCACCATCTTATCTAAATTATGTCGCCATAACATCAATGTTTGTAGCATTGTTGTGTTCCGGCAGCTAAAGATAAGATAGCCAGCGCCTCACTAGTTGAGGATCCCGGGTGAAGTGCGCTTCCATCATTGGCCTTATCATCACTTAACATCAGGTGAGATCAAGGCACTGTGCTTAACCGTAAAATATATATTTTTTAAAACGCTGCAGTATTTCGGGCACATCAAAGACTACAAAAACCCGGAGCGTATTCAAAGTTTAATGATGCAATCAGACACTCGAAAATTTAACTCGCAAGCCAAGCCAACGTGCTACTCGAACGTCGTCGATGAAACACCAAAGTTTCACCCAGACCCTTTGCCAAATCTCGCACCAATTACAAGTTCACAACTAATCAATTCTAAAAGAGTTGTGACGAAACCATAGACAACGTGTAACAGAAAGGTGTGGTAAAAATGAAAAGATCGAAAGTATATATCCGATTTAGATCTTGTATGTGTTGTTTCTGATAAATAATTATCAACATTGATTTGTCATCATCAGCTCATTTTATGTCCCCACTGCTGGGGCACGAGCCTTCCCTATGGATGGATAGGGAGAGCGGGCTATAAACCACCACACGGTCCCAGTGTGGATTGGTGGTTGTTAACGACTGCTAATGCAGCCGGGACCAATGGCTTTACGTGCCTTCCGAAGCACGAAGGAATTTGTTATGCAATTGTAAAATAAATATTTATACAAGTGAAGTCATACGCGTCGGGCGCGCATAAGCAAGCAGCAGTGATAATACATGTAAGTACATAGAGGGTACTAAACCACTAGGGCTGTGACTTGTTAATTCTGATGTGACGTCACAATAGAAATATATAATTAAAATTGCATAACAAATAAATTCTGGTGAAATTGAGTTAGGTGCATAGATGGCGTTCAAATCACACTTACTAAACGTCGAAACGAGATACATCATTCACTAGCTCACGTGTAACAAAGAAAGGTGTGGTATTGCGTTTGCGACACTCGCAAACGCAATTCAGGATACGCAACACGAATTTCAGGACTTTTTAACCCGTCCCCCCTGATGTGACGTCACACATTTTCCAATTTTATGCAAGTATTTAAAAATAATCAAAAGAAAACAGTTATATTCTTTTTTTTTCTTATATTTATTAAATAATCTTTAATAAAACATTCATTTCATATCGATGACGACCATAGCAACAGATATGTATGTAGGTTGTCATTCAGTTGAACAGGAAGCGTATGTACGCCAGCAATTTCATAAAGTGTCAGTTATTGATACAGGAGGATCGCCTTATGAAATCATTTCGAATTTTAACATGTGACGTCACAAAGCTTTTGATCATCCCCTTGCCCCATGTCACACAATGTCACATTCTGGTGATACCCTCCCCCCCTTTAAGGTGTGACGTAAATGGATGGCCCCAAAGTGTGTGATGACAAAAAACGATTAAAGCTTTTTTTTTTCTAAACTAAACTTTTCCGAACAATGTAGAGTCATAAAGAAGCATAAAACATAAACAAGTTTTGATGCGAAAAGAAGTGTTCTATAATGTAAGTTGTTAGGAAGTTCCTAGTTTAATTAAGAAACGGTGGTAAGGTTACCAACACAAATCCTTTTTTATCATCTCCATAGCCCTAGTAAGAAGCATTAATAAGGTTTGGAAAACTCAGTTTATTTTAGTTTTAATTACTTACCTCATCAACAACGACACTGAGTACAATATGTATTCCATCTAGGAATTAAACACAGGACATCTGTATCACTGACAATACAGATTTATAGATATTTGGTATGTGATAGGTACCGTAGAGACACCAAAACTGTTACTAAAAAAAGGTAAAATTATTTAAGATAAGTACTTTTTTGTCGTAAATGGTCATACTCAGAAATCATATTTAATTATAATAAAAGCTATATGCATACAGATTCGAATATTACGAGGAGAGTGCGATTCAATTTTGAAATGAATATTAATGTACGAGGAAATCGGAGATCTTGAACTAATGTACATAGGTAATTAATCGTATGTCAGCACGCCATTGCCGCACTTGTGGCTTCTCGGTAATTAAACAGGTAAGTAAGTGGATATCACAGATTGACGGTTCTTCGCATCCATTTACTTAATATAACAATAACTGACTTCCAAAATACAGGATTTACCTAGCTTAAAAACCAGAGTGAAAACTATTTCACATACAGCCGTCCAATACCTTTTTGTTAATCAATAAAACTACTTTTTACGTTGAAATGTTGTGTTACGTTTTTTATTACCAACTCTATATTTAAATTCTTATCGAATTTAAAAAAAAACTACTGTGTTTAGGCGCTAGGAATTCTTGGCGGGAAAGTGAAGAGTCATGTCTGTGGTTTTGTTTTATTTTCTAAAATTTGTGTTATGTCGAATATTAATGTGAAATAATGTTGGATTATTAACCGTTAAGTGTTCGTGAGTGTAACAAAACAGTGCAACAGCACTTTTCAAATTCTCTCTCTTAAGAAGTCCGCGTGAGGACTTAGTATAGCGCCACATCTTTATTGAGATACTCGAGGGGTTGGGGGGTACTTATATCATTTCTCATTTAACTTTCTGTTATCATTCATTACCATCATACAGGAAGGAAATATTGTTTATTTATGTATTACTTGTAAGAAAAATTACTTTGTCACTGGCTAAATGTGCTAATTGCACGAAGCCATCAACTAAAGGAAAAAAAAAACAGGCGCTAAAAAGTATCTCAACTGACTAATCTGTCACCAACTACATTAGCACGTACTTACACTTTTCTTTATGCACGTACTTCACTCTTAACAAATGTCCGAGCTGATGTCGCAGCGGACGTGTTGGCGTCTTTTGTTGAATCCTGGATTAGTTGATGGAATCATGAATTCCCGTCACGACGTTCCATTTAGGAGCTAAGTAAGAGTTAAAGTATGTGGGCACCAAAGCCCCGCCGCCCGAAGCGACTAAGGTAATCCCTAAAGTTTAGCTGACAACAGACGCCATTTGCAATCGGTAGTTGTTTTTGGCTTTCTTAATTTGTACACGAGAATAATCTTCGGTAATAGTTGAGAGACACAAGTTGTAAAGTAATAATCTCGAACACGATTGTACATGAGTTTAGAATAATAGCAATATTTTAAAAATATTTTCGTCTTATAAATATTAGTTAGGTTTAAGAATAATTTCTATTATAGTAATACAATCATGAAAACACTACATCCCAATAATAATGAAACGGCTGATGTATATATTTTTTTTATTTTACTAAATATCTTTTGTAACTTACTTGTAACTAATTTTTCTTTTTGCTTTGATTTGACTGTATTGTGTGTGTGTGAGGGTGTGTGTGTGTGTGTGTCAAGAAATGTTTTCTTCTTTTTTAACTAAATTATAGGTTGGTTACATTGCAGATCCTAATAAAAAGACTACATATGACTATGAGAAATATTGTCAGTGCAATATTTTATAGACCTTCTTGCTAATGGTGCACTATTACTTTTTAACTTTCTTAACAATCTAGAATCCATTTTTTCATCCAGTGAATCCAGTGAATAACAAAAAAAACAACACAATTTTATATTTTTGTTCAATAAATCGAATAGGATATGGTTTTTAGTTATATCATTATTATGGCAGATAATAAATTTGAAAAACAAAATTAAATTTTTTCATAATATTATTTTGATTTTAAAAATCTCAGTCATACGGGTGAAGTTACTAACGGGCTTTCGCCGTGTAAAGGCTGTATGTGCCGCTTTGACGCGTTTGTCGTTCCGACGAAATGGTGCAACCAAAGGATCAGAGTTTTAAACGAAAATAAAACTAAAGCTATGTAACTTTCACAAAGGTTTCTTTGGCTTTGTATTATTCTGCTTGTCAACGCATTTTAATAATGTTCATTTCATTTTTTATTGTAGTTACTGGCTAGCACCCTGGCACGCTGGCCCCTTCTTATCTACATGGAACCAACAACAGAGCTGGTGCGGCTTGTGAAGCGGCTGAAAACTCTAAAGCATGTAAATACAGGGGTCCAGGCTCCGAATATGATTTTGTCCAATTCGGTGTCGAGACCCTTGGTTCGTCGGGTCCTAGCGCCATAAGGCTTTTTAAGGACATAGAAAAGAGGTTAGTCGACATCACAGGAGATCGAAGAGCTGGCAGCTACCTCGGACAAAGAATTAGTCTACCTTTTCAAAGAATGAATTTGAAAAATATTATACTTTTTAAAATTCAAGTTATAGACATTTACCCATATCAACATTTCAGATTATAGTCTACTGTGACTAAAGTCTATCTATAGTATAGTAGTCTATTACTACGGTGGTCATGTTGTAGTCCACTATTCGAGGAAATTGTTGAAAAACTATGATTTTGTTTTATAAATGTGACGTTTTATGCAGCATGTGATTTTTTTAATGTTCATTGTTTTTTTATTACTGTGATAATTGTAGTTACTTACATTTTAACAAATCATATAATAATAATAATAAGAATCAGGAGAATCACTCCGACATATTATTTGTGGTTGTTCTCATCTTGCTAACGGAGAGAATTTGCACAGACACAACCAAGTAGCCAGAATAATTCACCAGCAACTTGCTCTTGGATATGGCCTTGTTGAATCGGAGGTGCCGTACTATAAGTACGCACCTGCGTCAGTACTCAAAATGGTCATGCAACGCTCTATTAGGATCGCTCTATTATTACGGACAGGACTATTGCCGCCAATAAGCCTCATATCGTGGTGGTCGACCGATCCCAGCGCCGGGCAATACTGGTTGATATCACCATACCTCATGATGAGAACCTCGTGAAAGCCGAGTAGGACAAGCTCAGTTAGTACCTTGACTTGGCTCACGAGGTTACCGCTATGTGGGATGTGGTTTCAACCATTTTTGTACCGACAGTCGTTTCGGCAAACGGTCTTTTAGCCAAGAGCCTCGATCAACACCTAGAGAGGCTCTCGCTGAAAGGTTGGGTCAAGGGTCAGAAGGCAGCAGGTCTGCAAAAGGCAGTACTTCCTTGACACGGCACGTATTGTCAAGAGGTTCCTCATTCTGCAGCCCTAACCACCGATAGCTTGGGTCTATCCCCGCTGCTGGTGGCAACCTGGTTAGGTTTTTTATAATATTTTATATTGTAAATATGTTTTTATATAAAATATAAAAAAAAAATCTTAAGAAATATATTTAATAAAGTGAATAATAGCAATAATCTTTATTCCTTCCAATACATTACATACAATTTGGAACATTCATAGTATTTCCTACTTATATCTAGGTACAAACATCAGATTTTTTGCAGCTGGTACTTAAAATAGGTAATCCCGTGCCATAAGCACCAGCAACCTTCCATTGGCACTATTTAGTCAAAGCAGCATCATGTAATATTATTATTTCGAAATGGATTGAATTTACAAATATAAACTTTCATCATCATCATCATCAGCTCATTTTTGTCCCCACTGCTGGGTCACGAGCCTTCCCTACGGATGGATAGGGAGAACGGGCCATAAACCACCACGCGGGCCCAGTGTGGATTGGTGGTTGTTAACGACTGCTAATGCAGCCGGGACCAACGGCTTTACGTGCCCTCCGAAGCACGGAGGAGCTCGAGATGATACATTTTTGGTCACCCATCCGATGAACGGCCGCGAAAGTTGCTTAACCTCAGCACTCGCAGATCGGGCGGGTCAACCACTGCGCCATCGAGCTCCTCATAAACTTTATGAAAAAGTAATAATTTCTGAAAAACAGTTCCGACCCGCACTTGGCCGGCTTATATTTTTTTTATCTGAGACTTCATCCATTGGAACGCATTTCAGAGGAGCGACAGCTTACCATATTCTCTCAAACGGGATGATATTCTATTTCATTCATTCATTCATTCGCTAATAGACGGCGGAGGATCTCGGACAGTATTGTGTGAATATTACCTTTACCTTTCATAAAAAGAAATAACGCTGATACTTTGAATACGAAGTGCTTTTAATATTTTTTTAAATTACGGATACGGTTTTTTATTCTTAGGGTTATTGTTATTATATTACCGATTACTAAATCACTGCCTACTGGGAAGCAAAAATATTAACATTAAACATAAAACAATTTTAGAAATATCATCAGAGTCAAAATACTTTTTTTTTACATAAAGATGTAAAATGCAAAGAGAGTCATTTTAGCTATCACCAATTAAACAAATGTATTGACCTAACTTTAATGTTTGTAATTAAAATTATAGATCTGTCACCACGATCAAACCACCAATTAATATAAAAACGCTTGCTCGCTTTATCTGATAACACAAATGTGGTTAACTTACATGTTAGTAATAACCTATTTGGTGACGGAAAATATAGTTTCCAAACCCATCTAGAAACAACCTGGGTCTTATGAGATTTGAACTTTTTGCAACCATATGTTATTTTGCAACTTGAACGTTATGGGATTAAACCATTTAATGATAGGTAATCGATTTCAATAAAAAAAGCTTTTTAACTCTGCCATAATGACCTCGACGAGTACCTATTCATATTGTTATTGTTGTCTTTGAGATGCTCCATGATCACAGAATACCTATACAATATGATGAGCATGGAGAATGCAACTGCTAATATATCTCAAAATGCTCAAAAACAAAAAGACACGAAAGCAATCCCATCTCGTACTTGTTCAATGTTAGTGACCATAATAATTTAAAAAGTTACGTGGTACAACGGTGTTCTTAGGCGCTACCTACACGCTTTCAATTCTATGCCACACAGAAAAGCCAGTCCATTTCCTTTCAGAAGCAACTCAAGTTGGTCTGATGACCGCAAAGCTTATCTTATAAACTGTGAATGTAGCTGCAAGACTTTCAATTAATTATTGAAAACGACGTTCATTGTTCCACATTACTAGCGGACGTTCTGCGACCTTCCTGTACGAACTTCGTTCGGCCTTTGTGCTGCGGATTACATTAATCTCTTTAATAGATAAGTAAGACGAATAATAGCCTTCAAAGGGGGCGTGTAAGCGACGCTCTGATTGTGCACAAGCATTTTTGTTTGCCTTTACCGCGACACAATGATGAGGTTGCCCGCAACTGGCATGCGAATAGTAAAACCTCGACCACGATCACGAGCGTCTTGCGACGCGACGTACGAGTTTCTTGTTCATTACTCGTTATCTAAGGCCATCTATGTCAACGGTAATGGAAAAACGCAATGAATAAAGAACACAGTTTAACATGAAAGTGGCAATCTTAAGGGAGTAAATTTTTGTTCAACGTCATCGTCAGCCTATGTTCACACGCCTGCACATCAACCTACCACAAACTAAATATTTATAAAATTTTATAAGATACAGTGAAAAAATTAAACGCCCACCCGACCCAGCCAGGAATCGAACCTGGGTCTTCCGCAATCCGGGCGGCTGCACTGACCGCTATGCTACAGGGAAGGCTGACGTAAACGCTGAATTTTGTCACTGCTTTTTAATGTTTTTAGAGTGCTTTTTTAGCAGCACAGTGCCATCTATCCAACGGTCGTTGCAACCGATGGCCATGCAGATTCATCTTTGCAGATGAAATACCACAAATTTGATAACACAACTGTCATATTTCCTCAATAGACTTTTAACTTTCTGCCATAATAATATGGTTGAAAATGTATTGAAGGAATTTGGCAGTTTTGGATAGGTTTATGAACAGGCGTGTGTACCTACGTCGCATTGCCGAGCTCAGGTCTTGCCCACATGAATCTCTCGGGCCATAGTCTACCACGCAGCCCCAATGTGCGTAACGTGATATTTTACCATCCCGTAAACCAGCGTCGCGAAGGTTGCATAGCTTGCAAGATCTCAAATAATCATAAACGCACAAATAAAATATCATGGTGTACACAGCATTCCAACGAATTATAATTTTACTAAAAGATCGTGAGCAACATTGACAATACAAAAAGTTAATGTGAAAAAGGAAATCATTTCACGCTTTAGAAGTTGGTTTAATTCTTATCTCTCTATGTTTCTTCGAGATATTTCCAATTTTTAACAAACAAAATGAATAAGTATTTGGACGACGTTCTATACAAATATCGCTTCGAGTTTCATTTGGCGAATTCTTTGCAAAAGGAAATTGTTCGGTTCTTTGGGACTTCTTTTAATTTCGTATTCTCAAACACAGGACGTACCCGTAATTAAAGTATTTCTTTACGCTATCAACTATTAAGATTATTATACAAGATGAATTTGATAGATCACACCTAATTCAAAAATCACCTAGGGTTGCCTAGCAAGGTGGTTCGTATAATTTCTTTGTTGTTCTCTTTTATTTCATTTATACACTGTCATTTGTAGCTTTTGTTTTGGTTCCGATCGTGATGCTAAATCAACTTTTTTTTTATGAATAACGCAAGATTTTCGTTTTATTTTTATTAATCGTGATGCATTATCTATGAAAACCATGAACCAATGAGCGTGTCGTATTCTTTCTCAAAACTTTTTAATATAAGAACAGACTGACAGTTTGTATAAGAACACTGGAAAAACAGCTAAATATAAGCTAAGAACTCTTTAAATTTCTTTACTGATAATATCGATGTGATGATCACCGATAGGTACACATTAACCCCCTCACAAATAAACAGAGAATAAGCTCCGATTAGTTATTCCGTGTTTTGTCTCTTTTACTCCAATTTGAAATTATGACGTTTACAAAACACGAAATCACTATTTGAAGCTTATTCTTTGTTTATTTGTAAGACCCTTTTTATGTTTTGAATTTCAGCTGACCGTGTTCCATAATGTGCCAATTCGTAGTATTCAGCTTGTATTATAATAAATGCTTATTGAAAAGCAAAATTACGATAATCTCCATCGGCAACAAACAACGTATTCCCCGGTAATTGATTAATTGCAGAATAATAGGATATCGAGTAATTACCTAATTCAAATTTTGAAATAGCAGACTTTATGGCGCGCCCAGTCTGCTATTGGTAAGGTTAAGCAACTTTCGCAATGGCCGGTCATCGGATGGGTGACCATAAATTTAACATCTCGAGCTCCTCCGTGCTTCGGAAGGCACCTAAAGCCGTTAGTCCCGGCTGCATTAGCAGTCATTAACAACCACCAGTCGTCACTGGACCCGCGTGGTGCAGCAGTGGGGAAATCAGCTGGTTATGATGTCATGGTGATGAAACTACTAATACTAATAGGAGCTTCATAATACAAGTAAAAGCTAACTATTAATAAAAATAAAATAGAAGAATTAGGATCGGAGCTCGTAAGAGCTTCGTGTACGCCCACCAGATGATCAATTATCGTTTAAAACTGTTATGTCTGATCGTACGCTACCTTCCGAAGGCTCCTATTTTCTCCTAGATTCTTGTAACAGTCCCGAAACAGAAGACAGACGACTTACTGATGTTTCAGCTTTGAAAACCCTTTACGTACGAGTAGCTAATTGAATGAATAAATTAGTAATTTTATTAAAGAGCTCATTCTACGGAAATTAATCGCTTAGTTGACGCGCTCCCTATGAAATAACCTGCAAAGCGCGTTTTATGTTATTTACTAGGATTAACGGACGTTAATACGCTATAAAGTGATATATTCAATCTTGGAGACACGTCCCATATAACCGTCTAAACGACATACCCTTACCCTTTAAAGTTAATAAAGTCACATTATAGATAGAAGCTTTATCTATAAAATGAATACTACTTATGTAAAAATTAGGTCTGTCAATGAAATTCATTCACGGAGTAATTTTAGGTTTCTGAGTTCTAAATCTTCTGGTTACCTATCCCAATATAAAAAGAGCCTTCAAGGCACTCAAGTTACACTTGACATCGAATGTTAAATATTTTTATATTTTTGACTTCTCTAAACAATTTAACATTTATTATATTTAAAAACATACTCCGCTAATAGTAAATAATTATAGAATAATGATAAATGGTAAACGTTTCAGTTTAAGTATAGAAAGAGAGACATGTCGGAAAATTCAATTTCATTTTCCTATTCAAATTATTTTCGAATTATATCAAATTTTACTTTTTATTTTCAAGTGCTAATTGCTGCACTGAAGCTAAATTAAATATTTATAAAATACTTATATATTTTTTTAAATCCTTTATTAAAGTATGAGCTGCAACGACAGGATTAGATGATAGACTCTTTTTTGTATTAGAAGGAGGCAAACGAGCAGGCGGGTCACCTGATGGGAAGCAATAACCGCCGCCCATGGACATACTCAAAACCAAAGGAATCGCAGATGCGTTGCCGGCCTGTAAGGAAGGAATAGGCTCGTTTCTTGAAGATCCCTAAGTCGTATTGGTCCGGAAATACCGCCGCCGAGAGCTGGTTCCACAGCACTGTAGTTCGTGGTAAAAAAATACGTGAGAAACGCACAGTAGTAGACCGCCATCCACCAAGATGGTGAGGATGGAAAGACAGTCTATTGCGTGTAGTGCGGTGCAGGAAATCAGAGGCAGGGATCAAACCGAACAATTCCTCAGAGCACTCCCCATGATAAAGGCGATAACATAACAGAGAGACGCAACGTCTCTCTGAAGGGCCAGTGGATCAAACCGACCAGAGGTTACCACGTCGTCGACAACTCGAGCAGCTCTGCGTTGAATGCGGTCAAATGGGAGGATGATGAAGAAGTAGGAAGATGTGATCTCGTAATGAGAAGTAGGAGAAAAGAAGAATAGCCTTTATAGAGGAAGCAGGGCACCACTAATAATGAACTCAAGTCAGGTTGGCTTAATCATCCGCTTGCCAAATGCAGCTGGTAATCACAACCCGGACCCGGGCTCTGCATCGGATAATCCGAAACACGCTTTGCCCGAATTGAGAGTTGAACCCAGGACCTCCGGTTATCTGGCCGAACAATGAGCCACTCCACCAACGAGGCGTTACGTGATCACGTGCATATAAATAGATTGGTGCTATCTATCTGAATTGGAATAAATAAGGAAGCTCAGGAATCCATTTCAGTAGTTAAAAAAAATCTTTAAATGACGCATTACATTGTCATGTTATATCATAATCAAAGTTAAAAAAAGACTTTATAGTAATGTAGACATATAATAATAATGATGGGTACCTACCTACATATCTGATAAAATATTGTTTCTTGTACCAGATATTTTAGATAAAAACACTACTTACGTAAAAACATAAAATAAATTTATCCTAAATGTTGAGTAAGAAAATAAGAGCGTACCTTACGTTGAAAACACGCACATTATTTTTAACAATAATAAAAATACAACGCTTTCAATATTACTAAACTCGCTTCATTGAATACACGCAGCATGCTCCCTTTAATATTAAAATGAGCTTTTACTTCCCAAAACGGAATATATTAATTACAATTTATTAAAATTCATTAATCGGCGAGCTTCTTGATGTCTTTGATAAATTTAATATCTGGCCGTTATGTAATTTATGTGTGATTGACGTTTCATAATTTAATAATGAATAAATTAGGAACAGCTACAAAAAAGCTATAGTTGCTGCCGTGATCATGAGCTGATCACGTACATTCTTCGTTCTCAGTGGTTGTGGAGTCACTTACCATCAAGTGAGATGGAAGGCCAAGCGCTTCTCCGTTGTGGTATAAAAAAATACTTATCGCCTCTGTGGTGTCGTGTCCTAAAATAAAGACTGCAGAAGGCTTAGAGCATTAAACCACTATAAGGCAGAACAAACGCTTCATACACACCTCGCTCGAGCAACGCACACATAGAATAGAAACCTCTCACGGACACGTAATTTTAATTCAACATCAAACAACAAACCTTCAAACAAGCTTTCACATTATTGCTATACTTAAAATATACTTCTTAATACAATTCTCATTAGACAAAATGCTATCTTTGAATAGGTTTCTACTTACAGAGTTAAATTGCGATTTTAGTGAATTAACGTAAAGTTACGTTAACATAACGTTAGTTAACGTTAGACGCTCGTTAGTGTACAGACGCCTGCACATCAACCTATCCAAAACTGTCAAATTTCTTCAATACATTGACAACCATATGCCTTAATCATAAAGTTCAAAGTCTATTTAGGAAATTTGACAGTTTGTGGTAGGTTGATGTGCAGGCGTGTGTACATTAGTTCAAGACTTTAGGTGTTGTTTCTTCAACAGTTTTCGTTATCAGGACCAAAGTTTTCACTGTAACAAGAGTAAGGTTTTATTTCGGTGCACCCATTTCAGGCCGCTATTGAACGTATCCCGAATGAAAGGTGAAAAAAATATTTTCACCTTATTTATTTACATAGTGTCAATGTCAATTACAGTTCAAATTTTAGTATCAGTTCCAGCTTTTTCAGTGCTGTTCATTTATTTTTACAAAGTATTTGTAGTTTACTATGTAGCTAAGTGAAAATTGTTTTTATTCTTTTTTTTGTAACTTACTTACTGTTTTTCATATGTCGGTAATCCAATAAATAAATAAATTAATTAATTAATTAATTAATAAAACCTATTCAATTAGAATAGGTTTTTATTGTTCTTGTCATGCATGTTACATCAGTTTGTGGAAAAAATATCGAGTTGTCGATTTAAAAAGTTCCCGTGTTGATGTCCGTTTTTTTCATTTACGCCATTTTAGGCTTACATCAACATCATCATAGTAAAAAGTATTAGAAAGAACATTAAGATTAAATTGATAAATTAAATATGTTAACTTTTTTCTAAGAAACGCTATTTATAATATGATCCATATATATTTTTTACTTTTATGATAAATTTTACTTTTTTATTTTCAAGTGCTAATTGCTGCACTAAAGCTAAATTCAATATTTATAAAATTTATAAAATACAGTGAAAAAATTAAACGCCCACCCACTTTTATGATATTTTTTTATATTTTCCGTCATGTTTTTGAAAATACGAGTATATGTTTACCGTACATTCAAGTTTCTTCTGGTAACTAATAACTATAATATTGTTAAGTTATTTTTCAATCTCCTTTAATGAAATAGAATGAGAAGGTTATAGACAAGTTTTAAATGAGATAGAATAGTATTTTAATAAATATTTAAACTATAACTTTTAATTATAGCCAATACAGTATTAAATGGTTTGCGGATCGCTTTACCAAATATTGGTATCATATTTAGCTGTTATCGGAACATAAGCAATTCAGTAAAATATTTTTCTCTTACTCAAAGAAGAATAATAACTAGGCAGATATTCTATATTTTTTCTCATTTTCGGTATATTGTAAATTGAAGTGTTTAAAAAAATCTTTAACAACTTAAATAGTACTTTTGACTTGAGCTAGTAATATTATTTAAGTTTATATTGCGTTAGACTGTTCTAAAAATATTATAAATCAACTAAAATACATTAGCCGCTGTGATAATAACAATAAATCAAGGGAAAAAGAGCTTTTCATCTACAACCAGCTATGTCCATAGTCCATATATATTCTAGAAGCTGTTCCAAATATGTCGACTTACAATAGAAATTCTTTTCAGTAAAAATGTTTTGTACTTTGGTACGAGCCAAATTTGTTTGCCGCTTTTTGTCAAAAAAAAACTGTTTTAAAATGTTATTTATAAAACTGATGTTTCCGAGATATCGCTTGGAAGTTGATATAGATATAATGATGAAGATAATGAACTAATGATGATTATTTTCAATTTAAATATTTAATTTTTTATGTTAATTTGTTTGAAATGTGAATTTTAAATACAATCAAATTCCGTTATAAAAAATCCTCATTTAAAAAATACTAGTGATTTATCTTTAATTACAGAGTTGACATTATTTGTACCGTAGCAAATAGGGACTGTAGTTCGGAGTAATGTAATGCTTTGCGTTTTAACATTTATTAAACGCACATTAGTCCTAATTGAGGTCCTAATCTAATCACCTAAATACGTGAATAAATATGTTTGATAAAATTTTCACTCTCGATTTAAACACGCAAAGTTCAAAGTTTATAAAGCGACATAATGGAAATTAATTGGGCACTTACCTCCGTCGACGGCGAGTTGCGAGCGCGGCGGGAAGTTCGGAACAAACTGGGGAGTACTGGTCGGCGTCGGTACGGCAATGTGCGCGCACTTTACGGAACTCAGTCACAACTCACCGCGAACTCGCTTCAAAGGATGTCGGTCGTGTTGTGAACGCTGTCTGTTAGAGCGATGGGCGCGCCAAAAAGTTATGCGCCCGTGGACCCCTGCCGTGTGCTTATATCCCGGTGGAGACGGCGCGCCGCGCACGCGCGACCACCATTCATGTGACTCTCTCAATGACCACCCACCAACGTCATCGTAATTTTTTTATGCCTTGATAAAACAACAATTAACGCCGCCTACCTACCGCATTTTAAATTTCCATAACAGATCTGCTCGACGGGGCGTGATTGAAGTTTTCCACGCATCGTTCAGTTACGCGTCACACCACAGGCTGAGCTATAATAAAGTGCTGTTTCGTAAATCTGTACTGCCACAAAACAATTTGAATTTATCTCGCTAACAGTAAATTGCAAACATTTTATAAGTTAGATTGTTTTCAGACATGTTCCTGAACTGTTTGATAACCATCTGAAGTTCGAGCATGCACGTTCGAATCGGCGTAGGTGGAGCGGGCGATCCCGCCCGCTATCCAGTTATCGACATATGCATCATCGTTGTTAACTTTTTGAGAGATGTGTGGCTTAAACTATTCGGATCAGGGTAAGTTTAGTGCTCTAAGGATCAGGGTAAGTTGGCCTCTTTTATTGGCTCCCGTCCCGTTCCTCGGGTGTATCGGGCGCCAACGATTAAGGTGATTTACGGACCCGTAGCGAGGAAGTTTGTAAGTTATCTAGACTGTTGATAGACCTCAAACTTTAACAGTAGTTCGAACAAGTACATGACTCAAATAGTTACAACTCGAACGGGAGTCCGTTTCTGCGCTAATGACTCCATTTCAGACAGAGCAGCCTTTCGCGAAGGTGCTCAACTGCTCAGACGTGGTGATTAAGGAGTTGTTAAAGAATAATCAAATGGAGCGCATTGTAAAACGTAACTCCGTCTTTACGTGCTGCTTGAGCGAGATGCTCGCGCGAATGGAAGCAACCATAAAAGTAAACAAATATATCACTTGAACTTAATTTAATCTGACGTTAAAGTTTTATGTTGCATCTGTACCATGGGTTTATGGAGGCGATACTTAACGCGCTGGTATATAAGGCGTTGTTGCTGAGTGTAGCTGAGTGGGGAACTGCTCGTTGGGGTTCTGTAGTTCTTTCCCCGTTACCGTTTAGTCCATGTCTAGTCAATGACGCTATAGATGTAAAGTTTAGTCTACCGATATAAATTTTTATACGCTTATACTTATATAGTAAAAGAACTAGGGCCTCACAAATAAACATAGAATGAGCTTGGTATAGATATTCCGTGTTTTGTTCGCGTCATGTAAACTTCATTTCAAATTAGAGTAAAGGACAAAACACGGAATAACTATTCGAAGCTTTTTCTCTGTTTATTTGTAAGGCCCTTAGATTATATACTCCCAATAAACTATTATTGATGTGTTACCGGCACATTTACAAAAGATATGAAAAAATCGGCTTAAAGAGTTTGAAGGACACAATACGAAAAATTATAGATTCATTTATTTCGACCAACTTAGAATCGTACAGTTTCATAATATTAAAATTACATTTATATTTAAACTAGTTGTTGCCCGCGACTTCGTTCGCGAAAACTACAGTAAAAAAAAGTATCTTATATGCACGTCTAGGTCATGGTCTGTATATGAGGAAAGTTTCATTAAAATCCATTCAGTAGTTTTTACGTGAAAGAGTAACAAACATCCATCCATACTTACACACTTTCGCGTTTATAATATTAGTAGGATAATAATAAAAGATAATAATAACATTAAAACAATTAATAAAAAACTTAAGAACTTAAATGAAAAGAACTATACTATAAACCACAATCAAAACTACAATTAAAATTACAAAAAATGGGCAGTCGGTAAAATCCACCAATCTGTATCAAACCAGCGTGGTGCTAAGGTTCAATCCCCATGTGCTATTGTTTATGTTGGAAGGCCTGAGCCCAGCAGTGGGACGTTTATAAGCTTACAAAGAGACATAGAGTTAGTATAAGTAAAACTGTGAGTAAAGTAAAAACTTGCCTGTTGACACATTGTTGCTAATTCGCCCGGTTCATCAGCTCCATAAAACCTTGACAGGTCATTGTCGATGCAGATTAACCGATAATTCGGCTAGTCGCACCTAAATAAACACACACTAACACACTATAGTACAAGCGTCTGGTTAACATTTGGATTCTAGACAAACAAAATTCTGACAGTGATAGCCTGTTTCAAATTACCACATTATTTAGTAAACCTACCGGGAAATATCCCTTCCTTTCGAGCAGAAAGCCCATTAATTCATAAAGTTTTCAAAATATACCTTAATAAGTATTGACAAGATTTACGATTGTTTAAAAAAATAATAATTTAAAGGCTTTATTTTCACTTAATTTATAACTAGTAACTAAATGCGTGCTTATTATAACTTTTATACAATTACAATTTCACTTATTTTTACATAGAAATTTTTATATTCAGTTCTATCAGTTAAAAGTTGAGTTCATATAATGAGTTAATATAAGGAAGGCTAAACATCGGATATTTAAAGAGGTATGCCTAGGATACTTAAGTGAAAGAGCTTTTAAGCTTAGAGTTGATCATACCTGATGGTATAAAACTATTTCATATGATGGTGTAGATCTATTTGACGCACTATTTTCCCAAAGCAGGCCAGAAGTCGCTATTCCTTATTTTTTTACATATGCAAAAGGTAAAAATCCATGTTTGGCGTATCGGCTGTAACTGTTGACTAAATTTGTAGGTCTTTCAGTCTAGTGTAATCGTAGAGACTGCCTACTACACAAAGATCCTAGGTTCAAATACATGTTTTGTGATGGTCACGAGCAATGAGCATTTGTAGTCAGTATCGAAATAGACGAAACCACGCTATCGCGGTCACTGTCAAACTCTTTGATTTAAGCAAAAATAGACCTAATTTTGTTAGTACTAATTTTATCTAAATTCTTAGCTCTTTTACCACTTCGGCGATTCTATAAATGTAATGTTACCTGTACTAAAGTCTAGTATTTATATGTATTTATTTATGTAGTGAAAATAGTATATAATGATTAGTTGTTATTTTTTATAACGCCTCGGTGGTGGTCGAGTGGCATAGCGTTCTGCCCGATATCCGAAGCTCCTGGGTTCAATTCCCAGGTCAGGCAAAGTGTATTTTGCTTTTTTATGATTTATAGTCCGGGTTTGTGATCACCAACCTGCATTTGGCAAGCGTGGTGATGACTTGATTTTCATTTTATTTCATTTCCCAGCAGTGGGACAGTTATGCTATTTACTTATTACTATTTTTTATAAGGTTGTACTGGGTGGCGCAAAAGTACTGGCACTATAGAAATCACTTATATTTTTTTATATGACATCTCCTGTCATTTTGATATTTCAACTTTCGTAGTAAATAAATGTAAAATTCACTAAACATAATCATGGACCGTTTTACTCCCCAAGAACGTGGAATAATCGTGTCAATGTTTTTACGGAATAATTCATCTGTGATAAAAACACAACGTGAATTTCGTCGAAGATTTCCCCACCGTCCGGCACCGATTGATTGGTTGGCACAATTCGACGCGCCATACGCCTCGAAGCAACTGGCTCAACATTGGACAGACCTAGGTCTGGCAGACCAAGAACAGGCCGTTCAGCCGAAAATATCGATGCTGTGCGCCAAGATGTGGAAGAGTGTCCAGAAATTTCAACAAGGCGACGTGCCTCGCAATTGAGAATTTCCAGGCGGACTCTGCAGCGTATTTTGGTCAAAGACTTGAAGATGTTTCCGTATAAAACTCAAATGACTCATCAGCTGTTGCATACTGACCACCGAGCTCGTCTAGAGTACAGCCAGCGCGTCATGAACCTCAACCTTGAAGAGGATGATTATTCTTCAAAATTGATTGAGTGACGAAGCGCATTTTCATCTCTCAGGGCATGTCAATAAGCAAAATACTCGCCTCTGGGGCTCTGAAAATCCGCGCATTATTCAAGAAACACCTTTACACCCTCTAAAAGTTACAGTTTGGTGTGGCATCTGTGCTGATAGAGTGATCGGACCCTATTTTTTCGAAGACGCTGCAGGCAATGCGATAACTGTCACTGGGGAGCGCTACAGATCCATGTTACGTGAGTTCTTGATACCCAGTTTGGTTGAATTGGGGCTGGAGCATATCTGGTTCCAACAAGACGGCGCTACAGCACACACAGCACGCAACTCTATGGACTTATTGAGGGACGCTTTTCCAGGCCGTGTTATCTCTCGTTTTGGAGATTTACCCTGGCCTGCAAGATCACCCGATCTCACCTGTCCCGACTTCTTTCTTTGGGGTTATTTGAAATCTGTGGTTTATGTGAATAAACCACAGACTCTTGCAGCCCTAAAAGAAAACATTCATCAAGAAATAAGGAACATATCGCAGGAAGTGGTACGGCAAGTTATGGTAAATTACGAAAACACAAATGTTGAAAAAATTTCCACGAGCAGGATTTGAACCTGCACCCTTCTGACATACCAGGTCAGGTGCTCTTCCAATTGAGCTATCGTGGTTCTAACCAGCCCGCCGAAATTATTCAACACTATTTACTTTTTTACTTTGAAAGCCAAAGGCGCCAATTCAATGTCAACATACTAATGTATGGTAAATGTCATAAATAGGGCTCAAATGTGCAACAACTCTGGGGGTCATCATTTAAAAGATATATTCAAATCGTGATGCGATGAAATTTCATGGCCTAAATATACATATATGAAAAACTAATTTTAGTTTTCTAATTTAGAAAAGATGTTGTAGCTGAACCAAATAGGGTCATTACTTTTGCGCCACCCAGTATAAGCGTATCTCTTAACAACTCTCAACACATAGCTATCATTTCGGTAATAACACGTAAGTTCTTGAGTGCTTTTTGTTTGTTCTCGACTGTCTCAGAAATTTAAATTGTGCACATTCAAAAGATTACAATGAAATGCAAAACATGAAATAAATTATGTATAATATTATCGTCAAGAAAGTACATGAAATTTAAAACGAAACAGCTTTAGCTAAGTACTCGGCCGTAAAGCCTTCGGCACACCAAACGCGGAACGAAAACGGAGATTCGTGTGATATTCGTGTGCGTTGTTGTAGTATACAGAAAACCTAAAAGTTATTTTTTCATTTTTTTGAAAACAAATTCAAATCCGCTGCTTAGTCTAAGAAAAGCCCACAAAAAAGCATTCATGTTTTCATACTAATTGCTGATTTTTACATTTAATATTTTTGCATTTTTGCTTTTACCTAAAAGAATCAGCTGGTTTGACTTGATTCCCTAAGCTGGATGAAGGGTTTTCGATTATGGGTAGAGATAAATACCCTTGTTTTCTGATAAAATATCAGAAATATCCTAAATAATGTTGCATTACCGTGACGCTCGTGGCGACGTGAGCGCTCTGCCAGTCAGCCACCGAGGCGTTATAGTAATCTTTAGAGTCTACATAGTAAATGTTTTGCGACAATCAAAGGTGGCTATATAGCCGTTATTAATTGATTTGGATTCGAGTCTTGCATTGAGCTTTCATTTATTATCAAAAGAAGTAAGGCTGAGAGCTTTCCCGTAGTGAATAAATTATCAAATTAATTAGTATAGCGTTACTGTCCCACCTGTTCAGGCATTCATCATTGAAATCCATTAATCACTATGCTTGCTAAATGCGGGTCGGCGAATACAAAACCGGGCTAAGTCCGGAACATACCTTGCCCGACTTGGGAATTGAACCGCGGACCTCCAGATATTGGGTCGAGCACTTTACCACTCGGCCACTGAGGTAAAAAAACAAATAAAAATTAAAATATAGCTGCACATCACAGTCGCAATAAGAACACGCTGCAACGCTTTCTCCCCGCTTTTGGTGTAACGAAGCTTTACTTATGTAAGCATTAAAAAGTTCTAGTACTACCTACCTCTGTTACAGCGATCATTATACACTGAACTGTTTCGTTTTCTCAGTTTTACGCTTGCGCTTAAATCGCAATTCAGTGTGTTAGAGAATTAAGAGTTCAACGGAATTAATTGTTATACTTTTTAGTTCACTTCATCCCGTGTCTATATGTAGGTACCTATAGGATCTAATTGCAGTGAACAATGTTCCGTAAACCTTTAAGAGAACAGAGTGCTAATTCGCGTTTTAATTGCCATTCGATCACGAAGACGAGACTTTTTTGGCAAAATTATCATTCACCTCGTTTGTTCGTTCGAGGCACTCGCTGCTTTATTACTATATACATTTTCGTTTTAGTTAACGTGATCGACAATTAAAAAACTCGCACTAGTCACGTAGTCACCCAGACCTTTGACGTTTGTACTCCTTGAAGATTTTGTTTTTAGATTACTTACCTCTGTTCTATCTTTATTCTGTATATTATGATAGTTACATATAAATTACTAATTCTGTATTATTGTTGATTTATGTAAAATAATGATAAAATTACACAAGAATAATTCTTTATTCTTTCGCTTGTGGGGGAACTTTTTGGCGAGAATAATAGCGTTAGGTATGCCAGTCAGTAGGTGTACAAGTGTATAGGTATTTTATTTTACCTTTATTTTTGGCTTACGCGTAATAAACCGTAAAAAACACAGTCAGGTTAAGACCAAGGTTACTTATCTGTATCATTAAACAATTTTTTTAATAGGGTATTGGAACAATATCAACATCCTACAATTATTAAAAAAGGGTCAGCAACAAATTTTAGTCTGTTTAAATTTTGTCTGGGTCTGACTGGGTGCGCCGACCAAAAAATGACAAAAATGTAGTCACGGTTAAGTTGATATAATTGAAAATACTATCTTATTAAACAAACAAAATATATATTTAGTATCAAAGGGAACGTGTTTACAATTGTCCCATCCATAAATTCATAACATACTATAGTTTTTTCTGCAATGTCATTTAAAGTTGGGCAAAAATCATGAAAACGCGTGGCGGCGGGGCGGCGGTTGATATCTTATAGTTTATCTAAATTATTGTACTTCTGATTTTGTCTCAACAATCATCAATGGTCTAAACTACAAATCGTCCGTCTCACATTTTCGATTTATAGAGCGGTTTTTTTTAATTATTATTTTTCAAATTAACACTTTAAATTCCCTATATAAAATTAGTATGGCCGCGCGGCATCAATCTATACATATAATAAGAACGTAGGGATAAAAAAAACTGTAATTGCAAAATATCAAAAAAAAAATTACACAGGGTGCCTTAAAATCACTTACGGAACACGATAGATTAAAAAAAATTGTTTGTTTGTTTTTTTTGTTTGAACACAATAAACTCAAGAACTACTGAACGGATTTTGATCCGGTTTTTACCAAAATGCTAAGAAAATTCCGGAAAATAACATAGGCTACATAAATACTCGAAAATTGTTAAATTTTGATTTGGTCTAAACCGGGCTTTAATCCTTGGTTGCTTGGCAACTGTTGTTTATTATGTAACATAGGGGATTTTTTTTAATTAGTTTTACGGCTCTGGCGTCTGAGGCTCTAGCTCTCTATTGCTATCGTGTTTTACGGCTCTGGTTTCTTTGCCCTTTTGAGCCTGTCATTGATAGTTGTGGCCATACCGATTTTGATGCGGTTATCACCAAAATGCTTAGAAAATTTCGGAGAATAACATATAAATCGAAAAATGTTAAACAAATTTTGATAAACATATTTACGCGACCAACTATTAGATACGTTCGTTGAGTTATTATTTTAGAATAGTTTTGTTACTCTCTAAGGTTACCTACCCTTTATAAATCTGTAAGGCACCTAAGCGAACATTAGCGCCGCAGTAGTAAAGCGACGGAAAATATAAACAAGCTCGAAATCACGAACATCATTAAACTGGCTGTACATACACCTTTTGTTTTATTTCCCAAAATAACTAATAAAAATTATACCAGTAATTATTCCAGTTTTCTAATACACAGAAATGTTAAAAGTTAAAACATTACCTATATTTGGCGGTATAAACCTCTGTGTCGTTGCCCAAAATAATGTCTCCCTTTTTTTAGTTATGCATAGAAATGTTACTCATTAAATGTTTCAGAAACTCCAACGACGGCGACACGGCCCAATACATGAGCTTCGCTGAAATATTACTACTCATTACGAGTGATTTAGAAAATAAGATGTCCCGAAAAGATAATATTATTTTTATTATTTGGTATGTGACTGATTTTATAAAATCATAAAACCTTTAAGGAATGAATTTTGTACCTACTTCTAGATTACAGAAAAATTGATTTTACCATTCTTCTATCGTATAAGACGGTGGCTACCTTTGGTACAGAGTTGTATAATAAAAATGAATCACTGAAATGTATGTACGCGCATAACTTCCGATCGACTTTTTTTTGTGTTTGTTATTGTCAAAACAAGGGTTGTAAAGAAAATTAAAAGAAAAAAATATATTTTTACTTAAAAATTGTTGATCGAAGCTTAAAAACGACAATTTTAGTTTTCCAATACAAAATGTTCCTAGCTGTGAAACATTTGATGTCTTTGTTTGTTTTGTTGTCATAGAAACTGTCAAAGCGGTACGAAGTCCGCCGGGTCAACTAGTTATTAATATGGACGAAGACATTACAAATAAAATATATATGACGCTGGTAGTACCTATGCTTAAACTAGTAATAGATAGGATATTGATTTTTGTTATTAATAACTATAGTTTAACTTTGTATTTTTATTCTTTTACTAGTACTGTATGACATTGTAAAAAGTTAAACTGGTAAATGATGTTTTCGCAAACTTAAATTTTTTTTTTCTTTGTGTTTTTTTTTACATGTTGTGATTGTCCTTTATTTTTTTGTGTTTTATTTGTGATGGAAAGTGTCCTTTTATGACAGGACATTTCACAATATTTTTGACGCAGTAAGGGAGAAAAGAGCTGGACACTTGCTGAGTTTCTTGCCGGTTCTTCTCAGTACAAGATCTCCCGGCCAGAGTAGACTTACGAACCGATGGCATAATGACATTCATAAGAGCTATTTGTAGCCTAACTGAATAAATGATTTTGAATTTTGAATTTTGAATTGGGAACGGGCGTAAAACAACATACAACTACTTTGTTAAGCGATAAGCGTGATGAGGCAATGACAGAAGGTGTTACAAAAAAGGTTTTTAGTTCTTTAGTTTTCTATTGTTTTATGTTAGTATACTTTATGGTATTATATTAGTTACAAACAGGTTAGGTACTAACATAGCTTACGAATTACGTTAGGTAAGCCAAAAAAACATGATTCATACATATATACCTACCTAGAGCCCTAAATATCAAAATATTTCATCTTTACGAGACACACAAGGCAGCAATTAATATTTTTATTAACGTCCGCCGCCGGCCTGCTCATCAATATTAAATTGTTTTCGATTATCCATTGCTATCAAATTAGTAACAGAAATTTCCTTATTTTATTACCGTCACAAAAGGAGATCTTTATGACATAGTATCACTACTCCTCCTCCGCCTCCTTAATTTTTTTGTTAACGACATGAAATATAAAAAGTTGTGTTTATTCTCAATAATATTGTATTGCTTTATAAGCGCTGAGTATCGGATATGCAGGGTACAAAAATAAATAGTAAATGAAAAAGTAATAGCTTATACACTGCCCAGTGCAGGGCAAAGACATGCATCGTTGAAATCAATGCTTAATTACCACGCTTGCCAAAATTAAGCCCGGGCTGTGCATCGAAAAATACGAAATACACTTTGCCCGACTTGGGAAATGAACTAAGGACGAGGAAAAAATCGGGCCGAACGCGTTTCTACCATAAAGCTGTAAAAAAAAGATTTCTACTCGGCCACCAAGTAAATAATAACAGGACCGTGCTGCTGCAAGGAGAATTGCCATAGTTCCCCTTGTCTGTCACCGTTCTCCTGGAGGCCTTTTTTTTACAAACCCTGTCTGCCAAAGAACTTTTAAATTTTTGAATTTTGCTCGTAAAACTATTGCTATTTCTTTTTACTTTGCCATAATGACATAAAGTGAGACAAATCTCAGAATAATAACTAGTTAGCTAGTTATTGTTATGAGGAACAAATACGGGATTACAACATGATTACAACGCCACAAATGTCACAAAATTGGCACAGATAAACCAAAGCGCCTTTTGTTCTTCTTTTGTAATGGCCCGGGTACTAAGCGTCATTTCGAAAATATAAGGCGAGGTTTATTTTGTTTATAGAGTATTGATAAACGTGTATTCTAAATTGTAAATAAAACAAATAATACTCGTAAAAAAGGTTTTTATTTATTATTACATTTTTCATGCCTGAAACGGGAAATAAAGTCCCTTTTGACTACTTTCTCCTACGATTGGCAATTTAATTCAGCATCAAACTATACTTTATTATACATAGCCACATAGCTTTTTTAATGACGATTCCAGTGATATAAGTTTTTATATAGTCTCCATACAAAATCTCATGGAAATCGTCATTTTAATGAGTAGCTGTAACTAGTCCGGAAGTAATACGGTAGTAATGTGTCAGATGACCCTATATTGGCCTCCGTTGACTGGGCATTGCGAAAGTTGCTTATCTTTCAAGATCACAACCCGATCGCGCAAACAGCTTTGCCATCGAGCGAAAAAAGGTAGTTTTATACTCACGCTTCCAAAACTTTAAGCGCGTCCATTTAACCATTTGTACAAATGGCATAAATTTAACTTAATTTAACTTTACGAGTGATGTCACTTAAATTTGTAAGGCTTGAATAGAAAAGGATTAGAGTTATGGAAGTTATAAATACTACGTGGAAAGTAAAGTATTATTTTCCTCCAAGGTTTCTAAGACTCTAGCCTTTCAAGGAGCTCGATGGCGCAGTGGTTATAGCACATACAGGATGATATCTATCAAAATTAAGTAACTTTTGCCATGCCGAGTCACCTGATAGATGACTAAATAAAAGCTCGTCCATTCGTTGAAGCCGGTTGTTGTCATAAACTGGACCTTTTGACTAGTGTTGTTAAAAGACTCGAGCCTCTGAGTCTAAAACAAATTGTAGGCTCGAGTCTCATTAGTAGGCTCGAGTCTCATTAGTAGGCTCGAGTTTCATAGATGTAGATAAAATGTCTTACAAACAAACAAAGAATAAGGTCCAAATAGTTATTCCGTGTTTTGTTCCTGTCACGTTTAACGTCATTTCAAATTAGAGTAAAAGAGACAAAACACGGAATAACTATTCGGACCTAAGTTCGACACAGTAAGCCCAGCGTTCCGACACCAGTTTTTGCCGCCAAAAATCAATATTACTTCATTAAAATTTTACTGGATGATAGTTACAAAGCAGGTGGTCTGTATTCGATTGTTGCTCGTTGTTGTTGTAATTGTTGTCGATCACAGGTTCCTGTCGAAATTTGGTGCCACTTCCCCCTACGTTTTCATTCCTTAATTACTTTTCATCATGGTAATACTAACCTTCCATCTCACAAAGAAAAAAATCTGTTTCTGATTCTGATTCTCATTGCTAACGTGTTGGTAGGGTGGTCCGAGGCCGCTATAAGCAATCAATCAATCAGTAGTATGTTTTTTTATATTTATATCTTTATTTTTTTATATATTTATATTTAGACAACATCACATACATTGTTCTGATTCCAAGGTAAGTAGCTAAAGCACTCGTTTCATGGAAATCAGAAACAACGACGATACCACAACCACCCAGACCCGACACAATATCGAAAAGTTCGTTTTCTACATTGACCCGACCGGTAATCGAACCCTCAGAGCTAGCGCCGCCCAAAGACTTGCGTGCAAGCCATTCGGCTACGGAGTAGTCCACCTAACCTTCGCCTTAGCCGATCAGTGGCATCAACAAGCTCACTCCGATCCGAACCCCTCGTAGAATCTGGTAAGGAGAGGACACGCCTGCGTAATACCATTCCATTTAAAAACTCTCCGACCTTTACACCGTTACCGGACTTCTTTGGTGGCGGCGAGGCGAGAAACTTAAAGGGTTCCTCAAGCCGTGTGAAACGAATCATTTTCCCTCCCGGGTCATCGCTGCTCGTATGACTGAATGTCCAAATGGCTCGAATGTGTAGGTGTCAAAATGTACAAAGTTTATTGGTTATGATGTTGCGGTGGCAAAATGACAAAAGTTCACATTGTATTTATGTTATATTATGCTTGTGTCAGAATGTTAACATTTAACAATGCATTTACGTCAAATTATGTCAGAGATAAAATATATAAATGTTACAACATTTTAATGCCTAATCATGTAATTGTCTAAATAACTGAGTCTTATAATGGCAAAAATCTATGTATCAACCTATGAATAATTGGGACATACTTATAACTTATAAATAATAAAGACCCCCATTATTTTCGACGTCATGTATCGACGTACCCGATCTATGACTAGGTACTGCAAAACAGGAACGACAGATGAAAGTCGATAAATTAAATATTAATAACTTTTCCCAGGTGAAATATTGTCCCAATCCTATTGTAATGTAATTGTAAGAACCCTATTCCGAGAAATGGTTTCTGAATTAACATAGGTTGTAAAAAGTTAGTACCTATATCCCAATTCCGAGGTGTCCACTGTCACAGTCAGCATCATCTAATAGCAGTACTCAAAAGAGTTTTTAATGAGTATTTACGGATAAATAACTCCTTCATAACAAACAATTCATCGTAAGTATTAGTCATTATGACACTGATACAAACTATACATTTTGACTCTCATTCGGCATATCAAAGATGTCATTCTGATTTTATACATTCTGACACTCGATCGTTCTAACACTTATACTTTGTAACAAATAGTATATTAGATACTGGTTCGTTCTGACAAATAATCTTTATGACTATTAATGTATATAACAATCGTTCTTTTAAACAATCGTTTTATATGTCTGTTGTACATTTTGACACTCGTATTATTTAGCACATAGGCAATCGAACTATTTGGACATTCAGTCATACGAGCAGCCATGACCCGGAAGGAGGGTTCGGATCGGATCGGGGAGCGGAACAACCTGAGGGCGCCTCTAAAGGCTCGGACCTCGGCTCGGGTTGACCGGGCCGTGGTGGAGGAGAGAAGCATCCAGGTACATGTCTGTACCTGGTGTAGAGCGCGTTTGAACCGGTTCTTCGTACCTTTGTTCTACGAGTACGGTGTCTTGGGCCTGGTGTGCATGTTTAGTGTATTATGTAAATGTGTAGTGGCGTTTAGAGGATCGGGCTGGGTACTAGTGGCCCGCTCGTGACTTCGTCTGCTTTTGCTATTGCAGCGCCACCTGCCGGGTCCAATTGTAAATCTACTATTCTTGAATCCACTTAAACACACACAAAAACTTTCATCCAAATCGGTCCAGCCGTTTAGGAGTTCAATTACAAACACACGCACATAAGATTTATATATAAAGACAATGAATTATAAACCATTGTCTAAAGATGATGCATATCGAATTTATGTCTTGTCATGTAGGGTAAAGCCACCTAAGAGCACGCACTACCAAAGAGTACCGCAGTGCTATTAATTGAATAAAATTAAATCTATTAGCAACTAGTAGAAAACCTGTGACACATAGAATTACGTATTGGCATACGTACTCTTTGGTAGTGCGTGCTCTTTGGTGGCTTTACCTTATTCCAATCCTGAAGCTTTACTAGTTTTATTCTTTCTTTTTTGTCCATATTTAGTTAAAAAAGTTTTGCTTCGTAAACAAGATTTTTAGATGAAGGAGCAAGGAAATTAAACGAAGAATGAATTTCTTTGTTGGTGAAACTGAATAAAGGCAACGGCTGATGAGAGACGCCACAATGACGTCGGAAAGTAAACTCTATTACAATAGTAACACTGCAAATAACTAATACCCTTTCGTAATAACTTTTTTTATGTATAAAAGAGATTTTTTCAGAAAGAGTGTTGGAAAAAATCTCACTTTGTCAAAAATAAGTAGAGAGATAGCATATTGTACATTAATCTCCTTTGAATAATGGCAGCAGATAACTATGCCAGCTTCCATACAAACCCCTTGTATATTTCTAAACGGTTACATGTTATAACCGATTAATTTTTTTAACATCTGATGTTAAGTGATGATAAGGCCGAAGCGCACTTCACCTGGAATCCTCAACAACTGAGGCACTGGCTATCTTACCTCTAGCTACCGGAACACAACAATGCTATAAACATTGATGTTATGGCGACATATTTAGATAAGATGGTGGTAGCTAGCCAGGCGGGCAAACAAGCCCTACCACCAACTAAAGCGAGTACACAAACATGTACCATTTACCCCCGCTGGGAATCGAAGCCGGGACCTCTGGGTCTAAACCGGTGGTGTTAACCACTAGACCACAGAGGCGATACATATTTTGCGGGATACGTACTTTGTCAAAAATCCTGAGTAAGTAAAGTTTTAATTAGCTATTACCTACAGTCTAACAAGTCCCAGGGTGCCTAGTGCAAGTTTTATTCGGTATTCGTGAGATTTTTTTTTGTTGACCCAGGGGATAAATCTGCTTACAGATTCAACCTTCCGGAAGATCCGGGGTTGGCCTTGTCTTATTAAAAAAGATTAAGACCTACCCGGTAAACAACCCCTGGGGATGCCTTTTGCCTGGAGGGATACGAAGGCTAACGGACCGTCGGCGTCGGCGTCGTGCCTCCCGTGAGAACGCCGCCCGAGGTGAAAAACGGCGCGCCCACTAGCTGCCTATGTCTGCTGAGTTAACTAAGTGTCACAGTGTCCTGTGCCGCAAGTAGGCAATCCAGGTCACGTGACAACTGATTTGATGGGTCCGATAAGGTGTGGGCCTACGGAAATGGGGGATAGATGGAGGATCGGGACTATAGTCCACCGCCTTTCGAATGAGAGGGTTTGAGTGATTCTCCGAAGCTTCGGAGAATCACTCCGCGACTGTACGGAGATGCTGTTGCAACGTTGGAAGATCCAAGTCTCTATGCAGGTCAGCATTCCGCACGTACATACCTACAAGCGGCACCAGTGGCCCTGCGAGTGAACATATTTTGTATTATTTGCAACTTATATAGCGCAAAGGGCGCTATGTGGCTTAAAACAGGTGACGCGTACGTCATTTTCGGCCTGATACAAACCTTATAAAGGGTTCGCTTGTTTCTAACTTACATTTTACACAAAATAAGCAGATTGCACACCTGCTGCAATCTCCTTATATTGTGTCCTAACATTAACTTCATAGAAACGCGCCCGAGCAACGCACACATAGACCTGCGCTCGGACTGTCCCGAGCTGTTCCGAGATCCGTGTCCGTGAGAGCGTCCGTCTATGTGTGCGCTTCTGTGGAGCTTCTGCCTCCTTAACGCATTAACGCGCCCGTTCTGCGATTGTTAAGTTTTCGCAAAATAAGATGGTTGGTCGGATGGTTGACCACAAATTCATCATCTCAAGCTCTTCCGTGCTTCGGAAGGCGCGTAAATCCGTATTCCAGTTCCGGATGCATTAGCAGTCGTTAACTACCACCAATCTGCACTGGGCCCGCGTGGTGGTTTATGGCCCGGTATCCCTATCCATCCAAAGAGAAGGTTCGTGCCCCAGCAGGTGGAGATATAAAATGACCTGGTGACTAAACTAAAAAATATAGACTAATAGAATAAAATAGAATAAAATACTTTATTGTACACATAAAAATAAAAACGCATAGGTACATGCTATCAAAGAAATAAAAATAAAAATTGGAGTTGTACAAAGAGCGGCCTTATCACTAAAAGCGATGTCTTCCAGGCACGTTGCTTGAGATGCAGAGGATATATCAAATATTTCTCAATCCCAACCTTTTCAATGTGAAGTGGGTGCTCAAATCGGTCACGATTCGTTAATTTTTCACAGACACGACAAATCGGTTATGAAAGTTGATCATCCTCCCGTTACATTTGCGTCAGACCCGTTCGCTGGATTACACTAAGCCTACCATTTATCTTACCTCCAAGTTGAGTAAACACGATTTACAAATTTTTCTCTAGACTACTAGGTACTATATATTTTACTTACACAATGCCTAGTATTAATACGTGAAGCAAAAACTTTGTACTGATTTTTACGAAAACTGCGCGGACGGAGGCGTATGAAATTTCGCACACTTATAGTTTATATAGTGGAGAGAGAATGTTGATATTTTTTTTTAATTATGCATAAAAAATACATTAAATCAATAAAACAAACATTACACTCACTACCATGTATTTGACACACACGCATATGTATATGACACACTCGCTTAAATGTATAGTCTTTTCAAAAATTTCAAAAATGGAAGAGGAGAGGCCGAAATCTGTCAATGCCAATCCAAACTCACATTTTATCTTTTTTATTTTTTTATTGCTTAGGATACAATCCGTGCAGCCTTAATAAAATTACGGTCGAATTTCGACCACTGGGCGACCACTAGTTTACTTAATAAGACTTGAATTTTTCTGAGTAAGATGTAGTTCTAAAGTTTTATTAAAATATTTGACGGAAATAGTTTTCAGATAACACTGGTACATACTTACTCTATCTTCTATTCAGACCACGGAACAGATAAAAGTTCCGTGATTCAGACCTACTCAGACCTTAGAGCATTAACTCAGACAGAGCCTATCTATGTACGTACACTTCTGAGGTGTATACGTATACCGTGCGTACACCTTAAGGCTTGTTTCACACATATCACAACCACACCACACCGTTCGCGACAAAATGTGTGGTTACGTGTGAATAGTGTCGCTGCGGCTTCTTGCGGTTGCGTTGGTACCTACAATATGTGGATGAGGTTGCGTTGTCGCTAGTGGTCGTGGTTGCGTAGCGTACAGACAGACACTTCGACTACGGCTAGTACGCGGTGTCGCTGGTGGTTGCGTTGTGGTTGCAACGTGACTGCGACGTAGTTGGTATCAAACACGCGGTCAATAACGACAGCAACTTATGGCCCGTGTGAATTCAACTTTAATTTTCATACAAATGAGCGCCCGCCCATGTGTTGTCGTTGTGGTGTAGTTGTGGTACGTGTGAAACAAGCCTAACTCTCTATTTAAAACATTGAACATTGATCAAAGATTGAACAGTAATAATTTTTATTCACTTCTTCTTCGCTTTCTCTTTTGGTTTATGAACCCTAATGATATGATTTTGCACAAAGGTAGAAAGGCTTTTTAACATTTTTAATTATCTTTGGTGACAATGACAGTGACAGATTATGTCATTTACATCATAATCATATAATAATACATAAATAGAAAGTGAAAAATGTAAAAAAAACACAGGTAAGCAAGCATATCCCTACGTAGAGTTTGAGGAAAGCTCTTTTCTTGTACTAGAAATTGGATTAAATAAGTTATCTATTTCACTTTGGAACCCTATCTACTTTGTTTATGCTAAATGTGGCGCCCGGTCACTAAGGGCGTTTATATTCAAAATTTGTGATTTCGATGCTGTCTACCTACCTACCTTCTGGGAGAAGGACGTGAGAATATGCATGTACTAAGGGTGTTCAGTAAAAAGTGATAATGAGTATGAAGCAATTATATATATTTTTATTGTTTGTTATTTTATTTTTCGACATAATCACCTTTCAAATTTATACACTTGGTATATCGTTTTTCTAATCCTAAGATTCCTTTCTTGAAAAAATCTTCATCTTGATCGCTTAAAAAATCATGTAAGTACGGCGGCAATCACTTCCTCATCATTGGCATATTTGTGACTTCTCAGTTGTTCTTTTAACCGCGGGAACAGGTCGAAATCACTAGGCGCAAGGTCAGGTGCCTATGGAGGATGTTCCATTAATTCAAATCCAGCATCTTGGATAGCAGTCATCGCAACTCGGAACTTGTGTGCGGGGGCTTTATCTTGGTGAAACAACACAACTTTAACAAGTTTGCCGCGGCGATTTTTGCGTATTTCCTGACGCCAGGGTGTGATAATGATTGAGGTATTCAATCATTATCATACCCTGGCTGTACCAGAAAAGAAAACCCAAATCCAAATCTTACCGGCAGATGGAAATGCCCTAAACTTCTTAGGCGTTGGAGATGCCGGCCTCTTCCAAGTCTATGTTTATTTTTTTATTTTATTAAATGTCTGTGCTTTACCTGCCAGTATTTACTTTTTTGTTGTTCAAGGAGTATATATGCCATTATTACTTTTTATTGTACACCTCTCGTATATATGTTATGTACAAAATGAGTGTCAAGAGTGTTTGCGCATTTTTATCAGTAGTTGAGAGTTCCGGGTGAAGTGCGCTTCCACTTTCAGCCTTATCGTCACTTAACATCAGGTGAGATAAAGGCCAAGTGCTTACCAGTAAGATATAAAAAAAATATCATGATGTTTTGTGTGAGTTGACTACAGTGCGAGTTCAATCATTATCGTCAGACGTTACTTTGCGGATTTTTCCATTTTAGTTTAAGTCATCCAATGGTGAATCAAACTAGACTCTAGGCATTCAGGACATCCCTATGAACTATGTAACCGTAGAATAATTACGTTGTCTTTTCATGCTATACGGTTTGAATAAAGGTAGGTAACAGAAAACCCGTTACGTTTACTGAAAATTGCAACACGGCGCATTCTTATATTGCACACTCTGCCATTTGTACCAACGTGGGTGTCTCGATTTCCACAGCATGAATATTTTAATTCCCTTCACAATTTCACGTTTAGTGTTTTTGAAAGAATAGCTTTGCAAGCTTACCATGGTTACGTCTGCTCATTACTTCGATATGCAATAGTTCTGTGGGGAAATTCTTGTTACATTAATAAAGTTTTAGTTTTAGCACAAAAGGCATGTATAAGAGCAATTTATAATGTAGACATTATGACGTCATGTAGGCCTTTATTCAAGAAATTTAAACTTTTAACAGTCCCTTGCATGTATATTTATGAAATATATGTGTTTGTTCGTTCTTATCTGAATTTGTTTACGAAGAATAAAGACCTAAATAATAGTTATAGTAGGCGTTATCCCAATAAATTAATATTACCTGCTATCACAACCACATCGTATGACAGGAATAGTTACGCAATGGCAATTAAGATTTTTAATAGACTGGATGATGATATTAAATGGCTACCTTTACGAATTTTCAAATATAAATTTTAAAAATGGCTAGTCGAAAATTGCTTTTACTCTGTCAATGAATACTTTGAACATTTCACGTCTCATTGACGTTGTTGTAACTCAATCGAAATCTTTATTATTCTAAGATTATAATAGTTTAATTAGTAATTTTTAATCCCTTTACTTACCTAGTTTAAATTGAATGTTGCATGCCAGCTTCTGGTAATTTGTGTGAAACTTTTTTTTTATCATAAGACCTTTTGTGCCGCATTTTATGCAAAATAAATTTTATTTAATTTCATTTATTTCATTATTTCATTACCCTTTTTCGTAAATTCCGTATCCGGACTGCACTTTAGAGGACCAAACGCAAAGAAAGCTAGAGAAAAAGCTTAGTTTATGTTCCGCGTAACAAAGAAGCTGTACATAGGTGAATTTGTTATAATTATATTGCTGCGGGCAAAGCTAAAGCAAAGGTTTATACAAAATTTGTGGCGAATTTCGTGACATAGATCGTCAAAACGCTTGTTATTAACATTATTTACTCAGTTTTAGTTTATTTGGGAAACAAGCAATATAAAAATACATGCCGGCTTTACAATACACTACAACAGTGATTAGTAAAGTTTAATTACACCCGGATGCATTAATTAGCATACGCGAAAACAAAAATTTACTAATACTGTAACTACATAATAATATGAGACAGAAATATAAAATAATATAAATAATGAGAAATCTTCTGTGCGTGGGTTTGTAATTGAACTCCTTATAAACGGCTGGACCGATTTGGCTTTGTAGGACTTTGAAATGTTAGTAATTTTGCCACATGGTCTTATAGCTGTTTAGGAGTAATCCTTCAAAGTTGTTTTGCGGCGTAGGCATTGCGATCAAAAAGGGAATTTTTTAGTGTGTGTTCAAGTGGATTCGAGAATGGTTTAGATTTACAATTGGACCTGGTAGGTGGCGCTGCAATAGGGGTCCATCATGGGGTACGAAGTCGCGAGCGGGCCACTAGTATCCATAAAAATACAATAAAAAAATATGTTGGTGTTGTTGATGCGATTTCCCAAGTAGGATGCCAGTAACCAGTGTTCGACAATAGGAGTCAGTAACTGATTTTAGTCTTTAGGAACAATTGTATACAGCCACCTGCTTCCAACTGTCATCCCGTAACACATGAAAATCTATTTTACTGCGACACTGGTTCTTTCTAAATGTAAAAGGTTTAGCTACGCCCATGACACACACCATTAACAGAGTAAACAACATGTAGACAACAAACAAAAAAAACCGGCCAAGTGCGAGCCGGACTCGCGCACGAAGGGTTCCGTACCATTATCTATAAAAACGGCAAAAATATCACGTTTGTTGTATGGAAGCCCCCTTAAATATTTATTTTATTCTGTTTTTTAGTATTTGTTGTTATAGCGGCAACAGGAATACATCATCTGTGAAAATTTCAACTGTCTGACTATTACGGTTCATGAGATACAGCCTGGTGACAGACGGACAGGCAGACGGACGGACGGACGGACAGCCGAGTCTTAGTAATAGGGTTCCCGTTTTACCCTTTAAGTACGGAACCCTAAAAACCAATATTTACGCTAAGATCTATTCTAACCAGATTGTTATATCAAACTTTGCCATACTATTGTTGCAGGTATAGCCGCCATGCTGCAATCACATAATAATGTAACAAGGCCTGAAAGAGCTTACTAAAGTACGTTTATGACACGCTATTTATTTTGCTTGAATCACAAAAAAACGCTCATTAGGTACTTACTAAGGTAACGTGTAACAATGGGCCTTTATCCAGCATTAAGTAAAAAGTCGAAAAGAAGTAGTTTTTATTTAGTAACTGGTTAAAACGCCTCGGTGGGCGAGTGGTAGAGCGCTCGGTCCGATACCCGAAGGTCACGGGTTCAATTCCAAAATCGGGCAAAATTCGGGCAAAAGATGGCAGTTGTTAACACCCACATTGGAAATGTGTAATGGTGTATGATTTATCTCGCCACAATTCCACATCATAATACCACGAACGAACTTAAAGTAACTTGTAAGTTATTAAGAAAAAAGCCTCCTGAGTTTCTTGCCAGCTCTTCTTGGTCGAAGGCACTCCCAAAATCCGAACTGGTGGTAGATTCAATAAACAAAATGTTAGTTTATTATTATTTGAATTTTATACTTAGTTTTTAATAAGTGCCTGTAATGGCTTATTATTGAATAAACGATTGACTTTGACTATAACTTTGATTTTGATAGTAAAAATTTATAAATTTTACTTGAATGTATAAAAAGATCTTTTGACAATTCAGTAGGCATGCATGCCTCGATCAATTTGACGCTTCACGCATCTATTTCCATAATAACAAGGTACTTACTATGAGGCGAATTGTCAATTTAACGCAATCGTTAGTGGGTCGGCGAAAATTATAATAACCGATTAAAACCTCGTCACACGCGCGATTGGTTGTCATGTGCGTGTTGTGTTGTACGCACCACGATGATACGTTGTTGACCGCTGGTGGAACTAGAGTCTCCATGGAACAAAGTCCTGATAGGATAGGCTATTCGTTTTTAACTTGAGGTGATTGATGGTAAGCGAGTCTTTGTAGGTTGGTCAAGAAGGTCTTCAACTTCAACTTCGTTTATTGCATGTCATAAATTACATTACATTTGTACAAAGGTGGTAGGTAGGTACATAAAGTATATTTAAGACGCCCTGCAAGGGCATAGCAATTTATGAGAGCTCTAATTACTTATCTAATATATAAAATTCTCGTGTCACGGTGTACGTTATTGAACTCCTCTGAAACGGCTCGACCGATTTTCGTGAATCTTAGCGTGCATATCGGCTAGGGTGGAGAATCGGACAACATCTATTTTTCATCCCCCTAAATGTTAAGGGTGGCCCACCCCAAAAATATTTAGGTTTTAAAATTTTTTCCAATACAAAATGATTTGTTTGTATTGTTGTCATGGAAACTGTCAAAGCGGTACGAAGTCCGCCGGGTCAGCTAGTATTAAATAAAAATTAAATTAAACATTTTAAACAAAACTAAACAAAGGGAATTGATCAGTTTGTTAGGGTGCTTTGGCCTGGCGTGGACATTAACTTTAATAATAAATGAATTCCTATTTAAATATTTCATACCTAAAAGAAATTAAATAACATAACAAAGTTGCAGCAAGTTGTAAAAAACATGTCAAATGTAGCATGCATAATATTGTGATTTTGTTACTAAAACTCATAAAAAATTATTATCTCTTTCTAAAATAAGTTAAGTATTATTATTTACTTTAAAGATATTTACTTATTTATGCGTTATGGTATAGAATATTATAAGTAGGTGTAATTTTAAGGGTGTAAAAGAAAAAAAATAATCTTAATATGTCAGTGAGTGTAATATTAGCGGATAAAATAAAACAACATTATTTCGTATAATGATTTTATTCAGAATCATATGTAATCAAAATATTGTCTAGAAACTGGGCAGGTGGTGTAAAATTATTTTCATGCCTTGCCCAGCTTAAATACCTCATTATTGTCATAACGTGAGCACAGCAACCCACCGTTCTTCTGCCTACCAGTCAATTGCAACAATATTGATTAAATGCTTCTCTGTCTTGTTGATTATAAAAAAAAAGTTTTCTCATTCATGAAATCGATTATTCATTTATAAAACGAATTTTATCGTATTAGCGTGTGGCCAAAATTGAACCTGCAAAGCTGCAACTAAAAAATGGCGGCGGTTTGTTCATGCAATCGGCGAGAATACTTATTATTACAACTTTTTTTACAGAACACTTTCCTGCGATGAGTGTTGCGTCAATAATTATTAGCGAATTCATTATATTTATTCGTAACAATACTTTTTACTGAGCAACTTGTTCAAACCAGGCCGAAATTGGCCATTCCCTTTATAGTTTTAAATAAACTTTAACATGAAACATAACATATATTAAAAAGATATTAAAAAGGTCAAGTGTGGGCAGCCTCCTTTGAAGTTAACTTTAAATTGTCAGTATCAGAGGGGCGATTTTTGAAACGGTGACTATTTCTCACGGTATGATATAAAACTGCTCTTTTTTTTTCTCATTATTCTCCAACGGTTTATATCTAAATAATAAAATTATACCTAATTAATCCAAAAAATCTTATATTTTATAATGTATTTCATTAGAAGATTGCGAGAGCACCAGAGTGATTCAAAAATCGCATCACTGCCCTTTGCCCATCAGCTGACGCTTTAGGGATGTTGAAACACTGTTGAGACTGTCATATGGTTGAATCCACATTTTAAGTTACAGAAGTAGGTCTATGACGATCCTAACTAAATGGTTATAAACTTGTTTAAGCAGAACTTTAACGAGAAAATGTACCTAATTTTGTATCTATTGCTACTGCTTTAAATTCAAACATGGACTAAAGTTAGATCGAGTTTAAAACAAATATTGTGTTTATGAAGGCAGATAAAAAATATAATAAAAGATATAACAGGTACATTTATTGAACGTTTGTTAATATCAAGACAGCTATGTTTTTGAAATAGGAAATATTAGTTAGCAGCTGTTTTTGTGAACAACGTAATTGTCCATATTTCGTCGTACTACTCGAGAACGCAGCAATAATATTGTATCCTGAAATTTGTCTATGCAAGAATAGACAAACTATCTGCCAGACTAGTGGTTTACACACCGAAAACTCTGTGATGATGGCGCTAACAATTAAAATGTTAATTTGTGTCCATCACGCCCGCCGTCGTCGTATAGCTTCATTTTTTATCTAAACCAAAGCGTAGAACCGCTTTGTTGTGTTGTTTAATACTCTGTTAATTAAGCTTTTACTTATAGCATGTTAAATCTGTAATACGATCATCAGTCAGGTCTATATCTATACTATCTATACTAATATTATAAAGAGGAAAGCTTTGTATTTTTGTATGTTTGCAACGAATAAACTCAAAAACTACTGGACCGATTTAAAAAATTCTTTCACCATTAGAATGCTACATTAGCGCTGAGTAACATAGGCTATATGAAAAAATAAATGTCCACCCGTGCGAAGCCGGGACGGGCCGCTAGTGTTTTTATTTATGAATAATCAAGAGATACGAAGATGCTCTGTAAATTAAAGATAAATTATAATTTTACCATTTTGTTTTTTTTTATGTTAACGTGAATTTTATCGGGACATAAACGAAATTAGCGTTTAATTTTACATATTATTAGGGTAATGGCGCCAGCGTTCGACAATTTAAGACCGGTTATCGACAGAGTTTTCGTCGCCAAAAAATAACATAGATTTACATATTACGCTACAGGATAACATCAAGGAAGCTAGGTGGTCTAAAGCTATCGTTGCTAAAGACTAAAATCTGGCCCCTATTTATAATTATTAAGGGAAAAAAAGTCTATAAAATACAGTTAAAAAATTAAATGCCTACCCGACCCAGCCAGGTCCGCTTCCGTACGGAAGACCCAGGTTCGATTCCTGGCTGGGTCGGGTAGGCATTTAAATTTTTCACTGTATTTTATAAATATTCAATTCGGCTTCAGTGCAGTGCTTAAAAATTAGCACTTAAAAATAAAAAGTAAAATTAAGACAAAAATGTTAATCACTAGTTCTAGTCGAACACTGTTGCCACTACCCTAAATGCTGATGTTTCAGAGCCCAGGGTAGTTGGTCACATGGTAACGTAAAGATACAACTTACAATAGTATCAGACTTTATCTATAGCATAATCGTAACTTGATTTGAAGTAACATTTTATAACAGTGCATATTATTTACAACAATTAGTAGACCGAGCACTTACAAATCAAAATCAAAATCAAAATCAAAAAATCATTTATTCAGTTTAGGCTACAAGTAGCTCTTGCGTCACTATGCCATCGGTTCGTCAGTCTACTCTGGGCGGGAGATCTTGTACTGAGAAGAACCGGCAAGAAACTCGGCAAGTGTCCACCTCTTTTCTCCCTTACAGCGTCAAAAATATTGGAAAGTGTCCTATTATAGCAGGACACTTTCCATCACAAATAAACACAAAAAAATATAGAAGACAACATTACATACTCCCGGTGGGACTTGAACCCGGTACCTCTACGTATGAGATTGGTGGTAGCCACGACACTAAAGACGCCAATTATTGATGTTCTTAATTTTTATTACAGATAACAAATACTATTTACCACTAACATGTCGCGTGCGAAATCATGCTTCCGAGTGTCGATCGGCCAAAGCAACCTAAAGATGATCCAAGGCAACCTGAAGATGATCCAAGGGAACGAACTCTTGGTCTACACCGTTCTGACGTTCCTCGTGGTTCTCGCCATCTACTTCGCCACCAAGGACTGGAAGGGGTTCACGGCCCCTGAGGAGGTGGATCTCGGGGTGGTCACCGTGCCATCGCACGGCTGCCGAAGGAAACATAGACACCACGAGCACTGACACTTTACTTTCCTATGTATTAAAGTTGTTTATGAAAAACTATAAATTTCATTCACAATAGCTACTACGAGTATTTTTTAATAGTCCTGTTAACCCACCCAGAAAGACATGCTGTTATGCTGTCTATCACGTCAGTAGTCTCTTATTTCCCGAGCATCTATCCGTTCGGCTACCGATATTCACACTAGCCGTCACCCACCCGCTTCGCTGTGCGAAAATTTGTAATTTTTTTTACAGCCTATCATTTGCATAATCTCATGTTCTTACTAAATAAACATTGTCATCAAGATCGGTCTTAGGTTATAAGAGGACATACAGACAGACAGACAAAAAATCCAAAAATCGTAGAATTGATGTCAGTGAGTCGTAAAACGAATATTTGTCCCAAAATTTGTCAGAAAAATTGCATGTACAGACAGAGCCTACAGATTTATATACTACTACCACTACTTACTATTTTTTGTTTTTTTTTATTACTTTTGAATTAAAGTCCATATTATTGTTATTATTTTGTTTTTCAAATCGTATTTTGACACTTTTAAATTATATTCTATTTTGTTTAAGCGACTTTTTAAGCGGCGACTTTTTAAGCGACCGTTTAAGCGACTTTATATAGAAAAATTGTTTTAAAAAGTAGGGATCTGTAATTGGTATTAGGATAAGCATACAATGTAATAACTAAATTTGTAAAGTGCTGTTGATTCCATGATAATAATAAAAAAAAAAGTAACACGACGCGGACTACTATGCCCACTACGACATATCAACAGCGTATCATACTCGTACAATTGTTGGCGAGAATATTTTGCCGGTGCCGATACGCTCCGTGTATGGCACGCGACGGTTTTGGTCGATGACGAAACTGTCTAGTAGGCATAGTCTCATAAAGGTCTGATACTTCTCAATACAAAGAATATTGTTTGCCTGACACGTTCCTAGCAGGATCATGGATCAGCCTTCCCGTATCATAATACGATCTAATGGACAGATACTTTTATCGTCATTAGGTGAGATGAAAGCCAAGCATTTACCCACATGTGGTATAAACCAACTCTATATTCGTTTCACGGGTTCTTTTGTTTATTCATATTCATGTAAAATGGTACTGTGTTTGAAGCACGTCTGTGACGTCATGAAATGTTTATGTAACGTTGAGATGACGCAGCGGAACACATAAATTATTTGTGGAGAAAAGTTGATGAGGTAATCAATTGATGAATATAGCATGCCAATTGCTTAATGAATATCGTGAGAGAGTGGGTGGTAGGGGCCATAACTTCTGTGGTTCGATTCCCGGCTGACAAAGGCAATTTAAAAAATAATAATTTAATACAGTTTCATACTTATTAAAAAAAACTAGCTGTTGCCCGCGACTTCGTCCGCGTAAGCTAAAGGCTGTAGTCTGTACAGTTTAATTTTTATGTAGGTGTCTATTCAAGCTTATTAGGGTATAACAAAATTGTATGCATCGGAAATTTTGAAAATTGACATTGTATTTACCGACATACGCACGTCTACTCACTTTTAATATCCTTTCAACTGGGAATGCTGAGATAGACAAACACAATCGATCTCCATTTAGTGTGGTTCTGGCATACTTCCTGTGCCTCCTTTGCGTCCATCATTCTTTTTATACATAGTCTCTTATTCTTTCGACTATCATCTCTGCCATGTACATATATTCAGTTTGAAGCACAGAATCGTCCTGTTCATACAGCCGTCTAATTTCTGCTAAAATCAAATTGGTAACAAATGTTTTGAATAGAATAGAATAGAATACTTTATTTGCTTTTGATTGGGGTACATTATAGTTATTATTATAATATGGCTCCTCCCATTCAGCCAACAATGGTGGCATGCAAATTATAATTGAATTTAACAAAATAAAAAAAAGTAAATTTCACATAAAGTTATTACAGACATTCATTAGCATAAAATTTATAAAAATCAAAAATCATAAATTAAAGTTATATCGAAACAATAAGGATGTCAATTTTTGGATGCAAGTCATAATCAATCACAAACAAAAGAAAAATGTCAAAAAGGCTATGTCAATGAAAAATGCGCAAATGTTTTAGGAACTTAAAACTAAGAAAGTCAAACATTAATAACTAAAAATAAGTCAAAAACCAAATACGTGATGATTAGAAATGCTCTCTGCGAACCACCTTTTAAGGTAAGACAGTTTATACAGTACCTATTTACTACAAACGTTACATTCATTGTGGTCTAAAAATTTTTGTACTGTGTAAAAGGTGTGTAATAAAAGCCATTTATATAAACTAGTTAAGAATCCTCCAACATTAAGTTCCTTTATGCTTTCAGGTAATTTATTGTAGACGACAATGCACATCCAGAAGCAGTTTTTTTTAAATCGAGTACTTCTGGGAACAATAGAGGTCACCAACCTATTTCCATTTCTAGTATTTCTAGGGTAGATGTCTTCAGAGGTAGAATGTTCAAAGACCGAAACAACGGTACACATGGTTCATCTGGTGCAGTACCACATATTGCTCTGATGCATTTTTTTTTGTGCGATAAATTTTACATATCAGTGCTATTTCCCCAAATGATAATGATGATAAGACCATACCGTAGAAGAGACTCTATATAAGCAAAGTAGGCTGTTAGGGCAGCGTGTTTTGAGGCTACTTTAGTTAGTTTATACAAGGCATAGACAAATCTGTTTTTTTATTGCAAATTTTTTCAATTTGTTGTTTCCAGTCCAAATTTTTATTAAGGTCTACCCAATGACGTTTTAATATCATTCATCATGGGTTGGGGTATATCATTTCTCACTTCTCATTTCTATTATCATTCATCATCATCATACTGGAAGGAAATATTCTATTTAATTACTTTAACACTGGCTAAATATGCTAATCGCACGAAGCCATAAACTAAAGGAAAAAAAAACAACAGTTACCAAGCAACCAAGGATTAAAGCCCAGTTTAGACCAAATCAAAATTTAAAAATTTTCGAGTATTTATGTAGCCTATATTATACTCCGGAATACTTAAATACCTAATGGACTTTTGCTCCAGGTTCTTTCTTTAATACTTCAATCAAGATTTTGTTTATTAGTGATTAAGCTACAAAATAATTATTAAACCATAACAGGCTTTATGTTGGAGTAGTACTATAATAAGACTTTACAAATGTAGTTACAAATGGTAGTCAAATGAAATGTTGTAGGTAAAGATATACATTTTATTGTTCAGAAACGGTGTGTTGGAAAAAGTTTAAATCCCGCTAGTAAAATAAACGTTAATAGAATATGCAACAAAATTATATTTGAATCTAAGAGTTATTTTTGATCCCAATTATTTTTCTATACACCATACCATTATGGTACGTATACTAAAAGTTCATTACGAACTATCCGGAGATCAGCAAAGCAGGCCACCTTACTAGGCTCCGCGATATGCGTGCTAGTTGACGCCAAACCGAATAGATAACCATTTTGTACGAGCAAATCGCCAGCCTTTACGGGACATTTCCCCAGGTCGGTAACGCATATTGTATTCTCCATAGTCACCTGTTTCGTTCTGTATTTTATAGTAGTATCGACTGTTAATTTAGCCGGTTGCCACGACAACAGTCTTCCGGTGCGCAACGGCCTCCCGAGTATGAACGCCGGAGCCCCCTGGTCTAGCTGCTCACCAATGTGTATCACATCACCGCAATGGGACATGCTCTCGTATGTGGTTAGGAGGACTAAACGTTTCGAGATAGACCCGTCATGGACAATCGGTTCTATTGCGTCTACCGTGAATCCTTTTTTGCATAGAGGGCTAGAAAAGTTTACTCATTAGTAGAGGATTCCGAGTGAACTTCTACTTACAACCTTATCATCTTTTACTATCGGGTGGGATGAACGTGAGATGAAGGAAGCTCGATTGTGCTCTTGGTCTGCGATTGCTAAGTTAAGCAACTTTAACAAAAGCCAGGCTTCGGATATGTGGTGAAAATTTCTGGAGCTCCTCCGTGCATCGGAAGGCACGTTAAAGCCGTTGGTCTCGACTGTTGCAGACGTTACAACCACCTATCCCCACCTATCCGCACTAGGCCCGCGTGTTGGGTTATAATCCGTTCTTTCCTGTGGGATTTTGCTCGTGCTCTAAAAGTGGGGACATAAAATGAGCTGGTGATGAAATGAAGGCTAAGTGCTTCCCCGTATAAAATAAAAACAGGTAGCCATAAGACTATGAACTACTAGAGACCGAAACTCGTATTAAGTTACGAAATGGCAATACTAACTAAGCTATGCTATCTCGATGCCGAGGGAGGTCGATGCGTACTTCTTGGCGATCGTGAAGTAAGACGCAAATACTATCGATGAAACTTAGGCCAATCCGCGAGGTGAGCGCAGGTCCCGCAAAGTGCGCTCGCGTCTAACTTCACAGCCGCCATGAAGTTTGCATCTACCTTTAAATGTCTACATTTTCCTTACTCTGACATGCTGCCTAAGCGTAGGCGCACAGGACCGGCCTTTATACACACACCATTCGCCACCACAGACGTCGAGCTGACCACAGCGCCAACGCATAACAACTCCTGCGTTTCCACAGAGTGGATCCTTGCAGCAAAACTGTAGGCATCCATTTTTACTAAGTGACAGTTGATCCCCTTACTGCCAGCACTCTTTACAATTGGCTTATCCTTGTAATGCATGTAAAAGTTGTGCGCGACAATGGCCATTGTTGCAACGAATATACACACTAATAGGCTGATGATGCCCACTTTGCTTTTGTTGCTTCTATCGTCCCAGGGCTTGCTTATAAAATTGTATTTAAATTCGCATTCTTCATGAATCTGGGCCTCGTCTATTTTATTATTTTGATTATCTACTTCCATGAGTTTAACTGAGTTATTTTACTACGGCCACATGTATTGTTTATGTAACATAGGGTACCTATATTCGCTTTAGTAGGTATACGATATTGTTAATGTAATTGTAACAGTGATGTCACTATCAATGTCATTTAATATTACGATTACGTACTGTTTCACCAATCTAGATGGTATATAATCAAATACATGGTTATTGGACATTCTGAATTTATACCAACCATTGATACTGACAAAATTACTGAGATAGTGCGCCCGCATGGCCGCATGAGGTCTCAGTAATCAGTGAGGTCACAACTTAACTGAAACTCAAGGGGTTTGGGTGGGGGAATATCATCCTTAAAACTCTCATCACTACTCGTCAGTTCTTCACCAGTATTTACAAAAAATACTAAAGACTGTATGGGGCAAATCCCTTTTTTTTTGGAATTTTGTTTTTTTTTTTTTTTTAAGTTTAGTTTGTTCCTTAAGGAACCGGCTAAGGTCATAGACCATGCTGCCATGTCATTAGTTTCTTAATTTCATTGTAATACATAAATAAACAATATTATATTGATGATGATGAATGATAATAGAAATGGGAAGTGAGAAATGATATTACCCCCCAACCCCTCGAGTATCTCAGTAAAGATGTGGGGCTTTACTAAGTTCTCACGCAGACTTCTTGTGAGAATTTGAAAAGTAACATTACACTGTTTTGTTTCATTTGCCAACACGAGAGCACACTCACGAACACTTAACGGTTAATAATCCACCATTATTTCACATTAATATTCGACATAACACAAATTTTAGAAAATAAAACAAAACCGCAGACATGACTCTTCACTTTCCCGCCAAGAAGTCCCTTTGGAATTTTGTATAAAAAAACAAATCTGTCACTCAGTCACTGTCACTGTCAAAACAGTCTTGCCATCTGCCATCTGTCTTTTGCTTTGCTGTGCTTCAGGCAGTTTGTGTACAAACATTTGAAATAAGATTTTAAGTTTATATTTATTGTGACGGCAAAACGTTAAAAATGCCAACAGTGATCCTGTTAGACGTGTCTCTGTCCATGACCCGGCCGGTGTCGTTGTCGGACTCGTCTGAAAACCACACGCGGCTTACTATTGCAACTGCTGCTATAAATGCCTTCCTAGACTATCTTACTGCCCATGCTAAACTCGAATATGTAGCCTTAGTATGCTTCTCATCATATTACGAACGTACGTTTACTCTTATCCATATATATATGTAGGCTTAAAACCAGACATAGTTTCACTACAAAAATGTTAACCTTTTTACACGATTTTTTATCACAAAATATATTTATTTGTGACTTACGTCGTTTTCTTACGTTCCATCACTTTATTACGGTCATGCAAAGATTAATTAAGTATTCCATGTGCCTATACACACACAACTATCCAAATGTTTATTGCAAAAGCTTTTTGAAAATATTTAAAATGTCCAACAAAGCTTTATAAATAAACACCATTCATTAATAGGTATTATTTTTTCAGTGTCTATACCCTTCACCCGTGACTTTGATAGTATCAAAAGTAAATTGACCCAACTGGAGGAAGGTGACAAAACTAGCATAGATACGGCACTGCTCGGTGTAAACCAGCTTATCCTGAATGAGTGGGGATCCCAGACACCTGTGCAGATTATACTGGTAACTCATTTAATTTTTCGAATATATTGTTAACAAGGTTTGATTAAGGAAAAGTTTTAAATGTCTTCCATACACAACACTAAACCAACAGCTTCTGGAAATCTATGACAAAGTAACTATGCAGATTTAATTAACATCATCTACCTATTTTCTATATACACCAAAGTGGGTCTTATTTATTTACAACAACTATGTCCAAATAAAAAAATTAAGGATTTATTAAGAGTGCTTATAAATAATCAGCTCAGCTCATCAATGGAGGAGCTCGACGGCGCAGTGGTTAACACGCCTGGTCTGCGAGTGCTGAGGTTAAGCAACTTTCACAAAGGCCGGTCATCGGATGGGTGAAAAAAATTTATCATCTCGAGCTCCTCCGTGCTTCGGAAGGCACGTTTAGCCGTTGGTCCCGGCTGCATTAGCAGTCGTTAACAACCACCAATCCGCACTGGGCCCGCGTGGTGGTTTATTGCCCGTTCTCCCTATCCAACCATAGGAAAGGCTTGTGCCCCAGCAGTGGGGACATAAGTGAGCTGATGATGATGATGATAAATAATCATATTTTTAATGTAATTCTCTTTATACAATGTGGTAAAAGTTTTTATTTTATTTTAAATGAATTTTTTTAATTGATCCAACAATATTACCTTAGTTTTACACTACTATGATTTTACTTCATTCTCTACTTTGATATTTACATTATTTTTATCTTTTTAGGTTACCGATGGTAGCTGTGGGACTGGTGCAATTGGCAGAAATCGTATTATTCAAACGTTACCCCTGCCTCCATCGTACCCAGCAAAAATACACGTATTGCCAGTTGTGTCACCAGCCGACGCATGCCTGCAACATGGTAAAATTCAATTTTGGTACTGTGTAGTTCATTATTGAAATAAAAATAAAATTGTAAGTAACTGAAAGTTTATAAAGTTAAACAAAAAAAAACAGTTAAATATATGATCCTTTTTTTAAATATAAAAATAATTGTGCCAAGAAACTAACATAATTCCACAGTGGAAACCAAATCATAATGATAAAATGGTTTTTATTAAAATTCTTGATTTTATTTTATAAATAGATTTGCTTATTGTATTTTTGCAGCAATGCCGTTGTACCAAAAGATTGTGGACTTGGCTGTGAATGCATCAACTAACTCTAATGGCACTCTATCCAGAGGAGCTATCTACTGTCCTGATCAACTGAATGTGCCAGCAGTAAGTATAAATAATATTTATTAAGGTATGCATACAGTCAAACACATAAAAGCAAACTTCAGAATCATTGCCAATGATTGGTGAAACTTTAACTTAAAAGTACCTATATATTTTTTATTTATTGAACTTGAGATATTAGGTTATTTATTATAAAATGTCTAGAACTCTTAAAAAAAAGTGTTTGATGTCAGGGCCATTTTAAGATTTCAGACCTAAAAAAATGTCTATTGTGCTATATGCCCTTCTAGTGATAAAGCCATCCTTGAGACGGGATGATACTAGATTTTTAAGTGGGTAGGCCTTCCTTCCCTTCGTCTAGATTTTCGTAACTAGACAATGGAAGGAAGAGGAAGACATTCCCACATAACCCGGTACACCCCTAATGCCGGTGTATGCGTAAAACTTGAAAGAGAGGACTATAGAAGGAACTATAGGACTATAGTAGGAAGGAACTATATAGATGGCAGAAGGAAAGAAAGGGGATCTATTTTTTAATCGCACATATGACATTGTGTTGTCGCATGCGACTTATGTCACTCGTCTTTCAAGTCGCATGACGCTGATTTTCCGTATTTTTGAATCGTTCCTTTCCGGTGCTGCCAACATAATACGAAATGTTGGATGTTATCCATTCCACGCAGAATTTAGAGAAAGCCGCCCGCAATAAAAACAGAACGTAATATCCATGTTTCTTTTGCCTTTTAAAAAAAACCTTTGCTTTTTAATAGAAAAGACTATCAATGACACTAACAAACGAGTGACATGACATTGACACAACACATTGATTTTAACGGTTATTCTATCAATCGCTTTGTGTTGCTCGACTGCAACGAGTGAGAGCACTCGTTGCGGTCGTTCGATTCAAAATTATGGAAAGTCAAATGTCGAAAGTAAATCAGTAGAAACCAAGCGCTCGACTCGAGGCAAAGGAATCAAAAATAGAGTCCAGGACTCTTTCTTTCTATCGTCCTTTTTAATTATATTTTTAATGAATTCGTCCTATCGGTCCAAAGCCTTTTACTTCTGAATCCTAGGTGATAGCATCGATAACCCGGCTTTGCGAGCAGCACTACCAGGAGTTCTGGTGCTCCCTGAAGTGCGGGCAGTTAGAGGCTCGGGTGCAGCTGTTCCCGGCGCCGCAGACGATCGCCCACGAAGGCCTGGCTACCCCACACACGCTGACGCACCAGCTGCACGTCGTCGGCTTCATCAGCCAACAGGAACTTGGTGACTATTATCTCCTATTTGTAAATCCTAGGTAATAGCATGTTTCTCGTACTACCAAGAGTTCTGGTGCTCCCTGACATGCGGGCAGTCAGAGGTGCGCGTGCAGCTGATCCCGGCGCCGCAGGCGATCGCCCACTACGGGCTGGTCAAGCAGCACATGTTGACGCATCAGCTGCACGTCGTCGTCGACTTCATCAGCGAACATAAAGAACGTGTATGGCGTGCGTGAGCCTCGTGCTTAAACACGACAGATACGAGCTCTTGCAAAAAATAATGATAAAAAAAGTATGTCAAGGGAAGAGACCTGGTCGCAGAAGAAATTCGTGGTTGCGGAACATTCGGTCGGGAACAGCGAGAGCTACTGAATCTTTATGCCTTTGTCGAAATTTGTATAAGATATTTATATGTATAAGCGCTTTTAAGCAAATATCGCAATGACGGGTCACTGGATGGGTGACCAAGTTAAAATGTCCGCGCTTCGGAAGGCACTTAACCCGTTTTGATTCCGACTGTCATAAATTGGCAGTAGTTATAACTCATCAACTTGCATTTGTGGTAGACTATGGCCAGAGCTTAGAATAACTTTCCTAGGCTTATAATGATGATGGTGGCACGTGGCACGTGAGGGGGGGGCAGTGCAAGACGAAACGTCTGCTCTGCGTCTCAAAGCGCAGCGGTGTGCCAAATGGACTTTTTCCTGAAAAAATAATGCTAACGATGATGATGAAGATTGAGAGAACATAACAAAACATACTAATTAAAATTAAATATAAAATGATTAAACTAGTTGTACATTTTTAGGGACACCAATTGCAATAAGTAAGCATCTAGTAATACCACAGGCGCAAGCGGGAGGAAACAATGCCAACAGAGAAAATTATGACCCCAAAACACCAACAAAAGTAAGTAAATTATTTATATGTTCTGTATTTTATTAGCTGTAAAGTAGTATACTTTTAGTGGAACCTATACTAATACTAAAGGCCTTTTTCCTGTGATGTGGATAGCCGCCCGCGTGCGGATCTGGTCCGCATGCGTGCTGCCGGCATCCTATCATTTCATACATGCTTTTCCTATCACGCGGGTAAAACGCGCGCGGGACGCGGATTGGCTGCGAGCGCGCACCCCGCACGCACGCCACCCTCTTGCGGGGGCGCGTTCTTCCACTGCCAGTATAGTTTTTACTGTCGTGCGACCAAGCAGGACGACCTTTTTTTGTGCTTGGCTGGAAATTTGCAAAGAAATAATTAATAATAAGCACTCAAAAAATTAAAAAGCAGTGACAAAATTCAGCGCTTACGTTAGCCTTCCCGGTAGCATAGCGGTCAGTGCAGCCGCCCGGATAGCGGAAGACCCAGGTTCGATTCCTGGCTGGGTCGGGTGGGCATTTAATTTTTTTACTGTATTTTATAAAAAAAATATAAATATTTAATTTAGCTTCAGTGCAGCAATTAGCACTTGAAAATAAAAAGTAAAATTTAAATAATTCCAAATTACGAAAACTTAATTAAGGATGAACAGAAAGATTTTGGTTTTTATTTTATTTATTAGTACATATAAAGTTGTTTTTATCTTTATTATTTGAATTTTGCATTCACAATGCTATATATAATTTGAAGATAACATTTTACTAGCGGGTAGTAGGAATCGAACCCACGACCTTTGGATAACCGGTCTTCTGCTCTAATCGCTGAGCTACCCAGACTCATCGAATTAGTACAGTCACAATGCATACATAAAAGTTAACTTACCTTAAAGTAACTGCTAAACGCTCCGTAGGACTTATTGCAATTCGTCGTAAACTGGATACGTTTGTTTAATTATTCCCTAAAACTCGTGAAAAGAGCGAAGGTACATTCGGAGTAGTTCTTAAATTTGCGATGGTTATCTCGGAGATTTGACAATAATTTACATTAAACATTCCAGTAAGTGATATAGTTTCAAGTTAAGGTTCTACTCTGAAACGTTTTAATATTTTTTATTTTTGAAAATTATATAAGCGATAATTACTTTTTTAACGTTCATCTGTGTGCACGAGTATAATTACTGGCGACACGCACGACACTGCAGCGGCGAACGAAATCTTCGTCCTGCGTGTTGCCAGGAGCGTGCTATCACCTGCATGCGGGCCAGACCCGCACGCGGGTGAAAATACGCATGACAGGAAAAGGGCCCTAAAAAGAAGTAATAAATTAAGAGGTAATCTCTAAAACTACTTATCCAATTTCAAGAATTCTTTCACTAATATTTGGAGTGAATCTTCAAGGTGGACATAAGACAATATTTTATTTTTATAAATAATAATTTAAAGTACCGTGTACTAAGTCGCGGGCAATGTAGGTACATACATAAAAAATACCAATAGCCTCCTTATTCTAAAACGTGCATTTAGTTAAACCTCGTATAAAACTGACGTTATCTTATTACTGTTGATAAAGACATACAGTTATAAATAACTTTTCTTTGTTTGAGGATAAACTTATTTTCAGGAGGGTTCCAGCACAGACAGTTCTGCAACTGAAGAAGATATGTCAGATCCCAGCAAAGTGCCCAACTTCTGTGTTTTACTACACGGAGCTCTAAAAGTAAGAAAACTGTTGGTTATTTTTTAGTCTAAAGTCATAAACTTCATAATTAATTATCTGTGTATATCATTTTGTACATTTATTTTCCTGTTCAGCCAGAGGTCCAACGAATGTTTCTAGTGTCGCAATCAGGTCGTGGAAGGATATGTTCTATGTCCGCCTGCTTAGCTACCACCATGTAATCTAAGTCTACACCATAGAAGCTAGTTTATTGTCTTTGTTTCGGCGGCAGTTGACTATGAAAGAGTGATTCGGACTGTCCTTCCATGTCACATGAATGGTAGCACATAGTATTATCACAGTCTATCTAACCTCATAAAAGTTAAAAATCATCATCATCATCATCATCACCATCATCACCATCATCACCAGCTCATTTTTTAGGTCCCCACTGCTGGGGCACGAGCCTTCCCTATGGATGGATAATAAATTGACGACCTCCGTAGCCGAGTGGCTTGCACACCGGACTTTGAGCGGCGCTAACTCTGAGGTCCCGGGTTCGATTCCCGGTCGGGTCAATGTCGAAAACGAACTTTTCGATATTGTGTCGGGTCTGGGTGGTTGTGGTACCGTCGTTGTTTCTGATTTCCATGAAACGAGTGCTTTAGCTACTTACCTTGGGATCAGAACAATGTATGTGATGTCTCATATTTTAATAAATAATATTATATATATATTTTCAACTTTTATGCAATGAAGTTTTTAAAATAAAACAGACATTGTGCCTGTGTGGTGGTTTATGGCCTCCTTTATGTTCTCCTTGTGGTCTTTCCATCCATTGAGAAGGCTCGTGCCAAAGCAGTAGGGACATAAAATGATCTGGTTATGGTTGTAATGAAAGATATTGCTGTGCTTAGCCAGTTAGGAGCTACTTCTCAGTGGTTCAGAGCTACTTCATAATTGGTTCATGAGGCTTTTATTTAGGTACGTCCGTAACGTCACTTAACAGACAAGATAATCGCTCTAGTGTCGCGTTCTACCCGTTAGCTTCGAAACCAGGTGTAAACCCGCGCCGCCGCCGCTGACGCCCCACTGCCCGCTGACTTCGAGACTAAGACCTTAGATTTATTATCGCGGATCGACTTCCTAAAAAACCATAGCAATACCATATTTTTGGTACCAAAGAATGCTTTATGTTGCCTTATATTTTTTTTAAATTTTGAATTTTTTCTTATATATAAAAATCTTGAGTCACGGTGTTTGTGGTCGCACTACTTCGAAACTGCTCAACCTATTTACGTTATATTTTTTGTACATTTGGTAGATATGAGAATAGGTCGTAAAGTATATTTCATATCGCTGGGTGATTGATTAGGGTGTCCCTATCCAGAAAAAATATATGGTAGAACAACGTTTGCCGGGTCAGCGAGTACTTAATACGGGTATTAATAGCTAGTATGTTCACAGGTAGAGAGTATGTCGGCGATCGTCCAACTCGGCGCAGATTGGTGGGGCACGCTGTCCGCATGGTGCGAGGCGTCGCGCGCGCGTCGGTCGTGCCTGCTGCTCAGCGTGTTGCGGCCCGGCGCCTCCGCCGCGCCGTGGCTGGGCCCGCTGGACCAGCTGGGGCCCGTGGAGGACCTAGGCTCCACGGGTAAGTAAACTATTAATATTAGTATAGATTTATTTATTTATTTAGATGTCAGCTGGTCAGGCTTTGCCACGTGACAACACATAGGAATCCTACGGCGTTAGGTCTCTGCTGCGCTCTGGTTTTAGCTGGGGCCGATAGAAGAGTCGGCGGGTAAGCTACTTCAGTATAGATGTCAGCTGGATTCAGGGTTTCTGCTCTTTTTGCCTGGACCTGTGGTAAACCTGGGAACGTCGGGTAAGGAAATTATAATTATTCTCTGATGGGTGTTTTTGAAAAATCTGGGGCCGATGGAAGGCGGAGGGTCGATGGGTAAGCTACTTCAGTATACAACTCAACTGGACTCAGGCTTTATGACGTAAACAGCTTACAAAAACTCTACGGCCAAGAGACTCCGCTGCGCCCCAGCTAAAGTCTTTGAAACGAAAGTCCTCAGGTCATATGCAGCATCATATATCAGCTGGAGCATGTAATAGCACATAGGAATCCTACGGCCTGGGCTGATTGGGTCACTATGCGCTGGCCGCATATTGCCAGGGCCCACCCAGGGGCCGGCGCCTCCGCCGCGCCCTGGCTGGGGCCGGTAAAGGACCTGGGCTCCACGGGTAAGAAAACTATGAATATTTGTATAAACCTGAACTCAGGCTTTCTCCCGAACGGATCCTAACCCATCGGAGAATCTAGTAGGGCACAGAGTACGAACAAGTGCGTGATGCCGTTCCCTCTAGAAAACTTCCGAAGTTTATTCGTTGCACACGGCTTGAGGAACCCTTTAAGTTTCTTGCCGCCCCCAAAAAAGCCCGGTGAAGCCTAAAAAGCCATCTGCGGCAATCACAAAACTTTCCAAAAACAAAAAAATCAGGCTTTCTGCTCTTTTTGCACCCTAGCTAGGATCTTTGTGACTGCTGGGACCGGTTGAAAACCTGGGATGTGTCGGATGAGCTAATTATCATCATCGGTATAGACGACAGCTAGACTCAAGCTTTCCCACAGAAAACATACGGCCCGAAGTCCCTGCTGCGCAGGTGTATTAGAAACTGCTGGCACTGGGCATGTCATGTCCCCGTAAATAATAGCGCATGGGAATATCGGTTTTGTTTCATTTAAAAACTTGTTGAGTCATGATTAATTTTCTTTTTTAAGTAAATTCACATGTAAATATATGTGAATTCAATAGTCCACAGTCATGTCACATTAATATTCGACAAACTATATTTTTTATATACAAACAAATTGCAGCACGACTACTCTGTTTCCCACCTGCAGTAGGACTTTGTTTACTCTATGGTTTTTCTTTTTTTTTCTCCCATCAGAGTCGTTCCCGGTCCGCTCGTGGCGCTCGTACAGCAGCGGCGGGTCGGGGTGCGCTTGGGCGCGGCCGCACGCGCTGCTCGCCGACGTGCAGAAGGTGCTCCGCCACGCGAGGAAGCTGCCCGACAAGACGCAGCACTTATACAAGGTCTGTGTGCGTTTATTTAGCAAAACGGGGTAGCATCATCATCATAAACCATCATCACCACCACCAAGCGGGCCCAGTTGTTGGTGGGGACTAACGGCTTTACGAACTTAACGTGCCTTCCGAAGCACAGAGGAGCTCCTTAGGAATCGCAGACCGGGCGCGCTAACCACAATCAATACACATAATATACAGTAGTTTAACCCGGCCGTATTCTTTAGTTTATTTTTTTTATTTATTTATTTATTATCGGAATCAAAGCATACATTATTTTTATGATATGGGGTACTAGTTAAACCTCTTGGGTTTGTGTGTAGTACCTAACAATAGTATTCATCCACGTTATCATAGATAAAGTAACTAAATACATTCATTATTTATAATTCTAAGAATCGACAATGTTCTGACAGTACGATCACATTTCCGAACACAACACAGAATTATTATTTTAAAACTGACAAAAAATAACTTTTTAATTTGTATTTAATATTGTGTTTAGTAATTGCATTACGCGTGGAGGTAGGTAAAGAATTAATCAGACGTGGAATTTGGAATGCGCTCGTCCGTTCCCCGTAGTAGTTGTTTGCCGATACGGTAACGAGTTTATGTTGAGCGGTTTGACGCGTATATATAGGGTGATTTATTTTAACTTGTATCTGCCCATTAAAAAATTGTTCTTTTAAAAGGCAGATCTTAACTTTATCATAAACTGGTAAGGTTTTGCAATATTTAAAAAGATCGTTCTCATTTTTAAAGGCTGATTTTAAATTTGGAGATATTATAAGCTTAAGTATTCTATATTGCAATCTATATATTGAATCGAGATAGGTCTTGAAAGTACGGCCATAGCTGGAAATCCCGTAGGACACTACTGAGTCAAAGAGAGCATTGTACAGTAGGAGTCTTGTTTTAAACGGTAAGCGGTTTTTAATAATATAAAATTTTGCCAAGATCGCACGTAGCTTATCACATACTCGCACGATATGTGGACCCCAGTTAAATTTACTATCTATGAGTAGTCCTAAATACATATGTGTGTCAACCTGTTCAATAGTAGGACATTTAAGGTCACAATTGGTTATATTATTGTGTAGGCAAAAGTGAGTGTGGGCTAATAGATCCGACACTCGTGTGCTGCATTTTAAATACGGAGATTTTATGTGCATTAACTTAGTTTTTTGGGCGTTCAGCACTAGACCCATATCGTGACACCACATGTTCAGCCTATCAAAGTCATTTTGTAGCAGGGTGCTGATTTCTTTTAAGTGTCCATATCATTCACATAAGACAGAAAATGCAAAGGCCCACATACAGATCCTTGTGCTGTTCCGTAGGTAACGGAAACTGTGTCACTGAGGCTGTTGGCAATTTTAACTTTATATTTTCTATTCCTTAGATAGTCGACACACCAGCTGTGGATAGGGCCCCTCAGGCCTGAATCGTCAAGCTTATTAATAAGTTTATTATGATCTAATGTGTCGAAAGCTCGCGAGAAGTCGATGAACAGGGTAAGAACATGTTTTTTGTCATTAAGTGCGGTATTTATGTGGTCTGTAAATTTTGAAAGAAGTGAAGTGGTGCTTTTGTTCGGCTGAAAACCATATTGTGACTCACTAATAATTAGATTTTTGCCATAAAAGTCGTAAATTTGATTGCAAACAAACTTTTCGATAATTTTATCTATTGATGATAGTAGCGTAATTGGACGGTAGTTAGATACATCATTTTTTTTACCTTTTTTGAACACTGGTCTCACACATCCTAGTTTCAAGTCATTGGGGTACAGTCCTGTGTTTATGCTTACGTTTATAAGGTTGGCAATTGTTGACGCGATTTTGTTGCTAATAGCTTGAATGTCGATCATTCTAATATTGTCCAGGCCCGGCGCCTTATTATTATTCAGAGACCTAATCAGCTTCTGTATTTTTTTTGGAGTAGCCTTCTGAAATCCAATACTGACATTTGCTGGACTATTAGTATGACTAGCCAGTAGAGGCATTGAACAGTTAGGTAGGATTTTTTTTACGGAGCTATCAAAACCATTGGCAAACTGATTCGATATTTCAGGGGGTGATAAATTTTGAGAACTAAACGCGTCAATGATAAGATTGTCAATACTTTTTGTTATTCTACCACAGATTGCGTTTATAATATTCCATAATTTTTTTGGGTTACTATAGTTGGCTTTAATTTGATTTTGGTTGTATTTATTTCTATAATATTCTATTGTTTTATGTACTTTATTACGCAACCTGTTATATTTTAGCCTTAATACTTTATTATAAGGATCTTTTTTCCAGTGATTGAAGCTCTCATCTCTTAAATCACACAGTCTAATAATGTCGTTACTTATCCACGGAAGATTTTTCCTGTTTTTTTTATTAATACGTATCGTGCGTTTTGACTTTTCTAGTGCACTGTTAAAAGCATTTATTATGTACTCATGAATAGCATGTGAGGTATCGAGGCTATTAGATTCTTCCCAATTGATGTCATTAAACACCTACGGCTAGGCGGAGCGCTAGGGTTGGCGCCTACAAAAATAAAGCAGGCTTGTGTAGATTTGTAATTTAAGTACCTATGTGTGGAGTATTAGATTAGATATAAAACATAAGTTTAATTTAATAACATATTTATTTATTAATTAACTTAATATATATTAAATCTATAGTGAAGCAAAAACTTTGTACCCCTTTTTACGAAAATTGCGCGGACGGAGGAGTATGAAAATGACCGTTGAAATACAATTTGGACGAACTGATACGTATTGGACCTACGCTTAACAAATCGGTAAAAGTGATCCGGAATCCTGCTGCATATCTTTCAAGTAGGAGGAATTGTAGTCTTATTAATTTCTGGAATTTATAATCCACAGTATAATATAGATATATTTAATAATTATTTATTTATTTGATGGTGCATTGACAGATTGCACTTAATATAGTCAACACAATAGAAATGCCGCAGCAATGCATAAACTAGACAATATAGTAATATTTAGCCGCATATCGACTCGTACCACTGCCGTTTCCGTCACAGGAGTTGAACCGCCTCAGACGCGCCGCCATCTCTCTTGGTTTCTCCGAGCTACTAACATGCATAGGCAACCAGCGCGCAGGAACGCGAGTGCGCCGCGCTGTCATCGTGATATTATTATTTAGTTGTACAACAGCTGTTTCCTTCACAGGAGTTGAACCGCCTACGACGCGCCGCCATCTCTCTGTTTCTCCAAGCTACTAACATGCGTAGACAGCGCGCAGGAACGCGAGTGCGCCGCGCTGCCATTATTTAGTTGTACAACAGCTGTTTCCTTCACAGGAGTTGAACCGCCTACGACGCGCTGCCATCTCTCTCGGTTTCTCTGAGCTACTAACATGCGTAGGCAGCGCTTTGGAGCGCGAGTGCGCTTCGCTGCCGTCCTCCGCGCCGCCCGAGTGCGCATTGCAACTGGCGCATGCAGCCGCCGCCTTACGAGACCCGCGGACGGCGCTCGACATCAAGCACACGCTGCAACCGCTAGCCGCTAACTTCACTGTTACTTCCATGTCACATTGATTTCATTGATTATTTAGCAATAATATAAAATGGGTGTTATTTAAACGGTTAGCAAAGTATTCGTATTTTTGTTACCAAAAAAATGCTAGTTGGGCAGCAACTTATGGTCAGCAAATATTTCTAAATCAGTCTGCAACTTATATCATTCTGAACATCAGTCTTATGCCGCTCCCCCCTTTTGTGACTGGCCCTCGATACGGTGCGCTTCGCTCGGGGAAAAAAATTAACTTAACCTAACCAACAGTAAGGATTTCTTATGTTGACCGATTGTATAATTCTGCTGACCAAATATTTAATTTGTAATACAAATAAATTATTTCCCATATAAAATAGTATCTTATTAAAACTGCTGATTTTTTATTAAATTTTGAAATTGTGATCTGTTTATCCTTGTGTCTACCATCCCATAGGTGTTACGTAACTACTCTGAGAACCAACTTAACATCAGCTCAGCAGGAGACTCTATGATTTAGCCAGTGCCATTTTTTCTTTAAGAAAGTCTATTGATATTTTGATTTTTAATCAAAAGAATTAAATCCAGATCAAATAATCAAACTTTTAAGTTATTATAATAAAGCAAGGAAATTCAACTGTACAGTTGGCTGTATGGGCTTGATCCCTTCACATTTCTTAAATTAAAAAAGATAGTTTTTCTGTCTGTCATTGTCAAAATATACGAAGGTAGAGGACTTCTTGGCGGGAAAGTAAAGAGTCATGTCTGCGGTTTTGTTTTATTTTCAAAAATTTGTGTTATGTCGAATATTAATGTGAAATAATGGTGGATTATTAACCGTTAAGTGTTCGTGAGTGTGCATGAGTGTTGGCAAATGAAACAAAACAGTGCAACGTCACTTTTTAATTTCTCTCAAGAAGTCTGCGTGAGGACTTAGTAAAGCCCCACATCTTTACTGAGATACTCGAGGTATTGGGGGGTAATATCATTTCTCACTTCCCATTTCCATTATCATTCATCATCATCAATATTCTTTATATATGTATTTGTCTTCTTTGTCTGTTCTTTATATATGTATGTCTTAGATACATATATATTCGTTATATATGTATCTAAGAAGATAAAACGAACGAATAGGCTTGATGGATTTCATCCGGAGCCGTAAAACAATAAACAAAAAAAAATACGTAGGTAGACTTCTTGGCGAAAAAGGGAAGAGTCATGTCTGCGGTTTTGTTTTATTTTCTAAAATTTGTGTTATGTCGAATATTAATGTGAAATAATGGTGGATACCGTTAAGTGTTCGTGAGTGTGCATGAGTGTTGGCAAATGAAACAAAACAGTGTAACGTCACTTTTCAAATTCTCTCAAGAAGTCCGCGTGAGGACTTAGTAAAGCCCCACATCTTTACTGAGATACTCGAGGGGTTGGGGGTAATATCATTTCTGACTTAAATTCCTATTATCATTCATTATCATCAATAATATTTATTTATGTATTACATGAGAAGATAGAACGAACGAATAGGCTTGATGGGTTTCATCCGGAGCCGTAAAACAATACACAAAAAAAAATACGTAGGTACACAAACCAAAGAATATAGACACAAACTTTTCAAACTAATAAGTAATGGTCGCTAACCTAAAAGTGACTCGGTTGCCATAAACAAAAGATGAAGTTGAATAATAATTTATTTACATATTCATTTAGATTTTAATAATTGTATTTATTATGTTGCCAATATCATTTATGCAGTATAATATCAATGGCTAATACTTTGTTAAAGTTGTCTAGTCTTGTGTTTCTGTCATCTATCCCATTTTTATTCACTTTACATGGAGACTTTGTTTTCGACGATTCTGAAGCAGTTCTAAAGAATGAAGATGTTTCTTCCGACTCATGGACCAATTGCTTCTATAATGACTTTTGGGGAACGAATATAAAAAGTAATTTAAGTCATAAATCGTACCGGCCGCTTACTATACTAACGTTCAGGTAATTTCACTACACCACTCCTAACTCTATATAAATCTAAGTTTTATTCATAATGTTATCAATAAAATCACATATTTTAAGGTTTTTTTTAACTATGTGTTCTAACAATAATTAATAATATTTCAGGTTGAACTATTTCCTAAACAGCAAACAACTATCCGCTTTCTCATTCAAGTTAACCAATTTAGCATGCCACCTTTTGTGTACTTTATTTGTATGGCGCACTTATAAAATAATAGTAAATAATCAAATTAAAAACACTAACTTTGACATCAGTTATTTAAGTGCTCTGATATTTGCTGTACATCCAGCACATGTAGAAGCCGTCAGTGGCATAGTAGGGAGAGCAGACTTATTATGTGGGATCACCTACTTCTTAGCTTTTGTATGTTACAATAAAGCTATAAACAGTAAAACATTCAATAACCTATTTTTATTTCTCACTGTTATTCTATCTGCTATGTCTATGTTATGTAAAGAAAATGGAATCACTGTATTGGTAAGTTATTATTCTTATATGGTAATAGTAAGTAAAATAATCTGTTTTTAAAACTGAAATCTATCTTTATCTTCTTGCAGGGATTTTGTTTATATTATGATATTGTTTGTAATGTAAGCTTTAAGAAGAACAAAACTTTGCACAATGTGTGTAACAAAAGTTTTATAAGGAGGTCTTGTACAATTATGCTAAGCATTTTTCTCCTATTGTATGGGAGGTGGACTGTTATGGGTGCAACTAAGCCAGTATTCAAGATCACAGACAATCCAGCAGCCTTCACAGATAGTATATTCACAAAGGTATATTTCGAAAGTTAACAATTAAAAATATTTCTTTTGACTATTATTCTTTTCCTATGTAAATTTAATCAATGAGAGATCTTACCATGTTTTTGTTGTCCTTCATACATACATACTATATGTGTTGATAGCAAGTACAAGTGAGTGGTTTGGTACTTTTATGAAACAGTAGTATGGACCAAAAGCCGATAAAGAATCCTTTTGCCTGCTCATAATTTACCATCCACAGTAACCTCAGTACATCCATAATCATGATACATGCAACAATTATTAAATATTTGATACCTTGAACATCAAATTGTTTAGATATTTTTAACTCAAATGAAAGTCCCCATTATAGCTTAAAAAGGTTTATCTTACTTTATAATAATACTTATTTGTTTCAGATTGCAACATATAGTTATATTTACTTTTTAAATTCATTATTATTAATCTGGCCCCAGTGGTTATGCTATGATTGGTCTATGGGATGTGTACCTTTAGTACAAAGTATCTTAGACATCAGAATAATATTTCCGATTTTGATGTTTATATATGCAATATCTGTTATTATTGTAGTTTGCAGAAAAGGAAACAAGTCTCCAACAAAACGGTAAATATATATTTTCAATAAATAGTTCAAGAGGCTTGTTATTATAGCAGATGCCTCAAGCAAGTCCCAGTTTTCGAATGGTAATTGCTTTAAAGCGGTAAGACCACCAAGTTATCTATCTATCCTAGTTCTATTATTATCTGCCATCATCATCATCGGCAAGGCCTCTCTTTGTTCTGCCATCCGCCTTAGTTGTGCGCTAGTCTGCACGACATGTAACCTACTGTCTTTTTTCGTTCGGTGTTTCATTATATTATCGACGCCAGGCAGTGGAAGTTCCGATTTTACACTGTTGATTTTAAGCAAAATAAAATATACTCGATTATTTTTTTCAGTATTCTTGTATTAGGTGTGGGTTTAACGGTAATACCTTTCGTACCTGCCGCAAATATATTTTACCCAGTTGGATTTGTGATAGCTGAAAGAGTTCTGTATATTTCGTCTGCTGGATACTGTTTGCTAATAGGTGTTGGACTAAATAAAATGTTCCTGAGAAGCAGTCAACGTAAAGTATGTCATATTGTTACTTCTTAATATACACACGCCTGCACATCAATCTACCACAAACTGTGAAATTTCTTCAATAGCATTTGAACTTTATGCCCTAATGATATGGTTGAAAGTGTATTGAAGAAATTTGACAGTTTTGGATGAGTTGCTGTGCAGGCGTCTGTATCTAAATACTTATTAAAATACTGTTAACACGTACATAGTAAAAAAACTACTCACTTTTTTTTAATAAAACATTGCCAAGGTGGACCGACGTGACGATCTGGTGAAGGTCGCAGGAAGCCGCTGGATGAAGCAGCACAAAACCGGTGTTTGTGGCCTTGGAGGAGGCCTTTGTCCTGCAGTGGACGTCTTCTGGCTGAGATGATGATGATGATGATTGCGATAACAAACCAGTAGAGGGCGTCGCGTCGCGGCATCACCTCTGGTGGTTAGATTAAGATTCCACAAATTGGGTCACTAATCCATCAAAAATAAAAATGAAGAATCATATTAGTTTGGGTTTAGAAGATGAAACAACGCATCAAATTCAATAAATAACATTACCCACGAATCGCGTAAAATGTCTTATAAACAAGGGAATAAAGTTTAAGCTATAATGTCCAGAAAGACTGCCTTATAAATGTTTGAGAACCATCTGTCAATATAGTAATTTTATAAATGATTTGTTTCAGCTAGAATTTATTGTATATATTTCTCTTATAATAATCTACGGTTTGAGAAGTTGGCAAAGGTCATACGACTGGCAAAGCGAATATAACTTATTTATTAGCGGCATGTCGGTATGTCCGCTAAACGCTAAAGTACACTATAATGTAGCTAAAGTGGCTAATGCTCAAAATAAAACAGATTGGGCCTTAGCTTCATATAAAGAATCTATCAGGTAAGACCTACTAGATATTTATACAATATTTTATTTTACATTATTAAAAAATGTAGTCAGTTAGATAGTTACTTAGGTCCTATTTTGTTTAAATTTCAGATTATATCCTGAATATTATCAAGCCATGAACAATTTGGCTAATTTACTAAAGAACCAGAAAAAGTACTTGGAAGCGGAGTTTTATCTAAGAACTGCTATTAAACTAAAGTAAGAGCATTTCTAACTACCTACTTTTTTAGTATGTTTGGTTTCATCGATTCGGAAATGACTTGCCCTATATTATATTGTTATCGAATTATTGCCCTATTATATGCTTTTTATTATTATTATTATTCAATTTACAGGAAAGAATTCCCGGCGGCTTGGATGAACTTAGGCATTGTGCTGGCTAGCACAAAACGCTTACAAGAGTCTGAAAACGCATACAAGGCCGCATTGCGATATCGCAAGAGCTATCCAGACTGCTTCTACAACTTGGGAAATTTAGTATGTAATTATGTAGGCTGATGGCACCAGCGTTCGAGTGTTCGACACTTGAGCCCTGTCTTCGACAATAGATTATCATTGAAATTTTACGAGATGACCGCCGGGCAGCAGGGTTGTCTGTATTTGAATGTTGCTAAACACTAAATACAATATCTAATCTAATACAATATAAAACAGTTTCTAAAAAAAAACGGCAAAAAAATCACGTTTTTTGTATGGGAGCCCCCTTAAATGTTTATTTTATTCTGTGTTTTAGTATTTGTTGTAGCGGCAACAGAAATACATCTGTAAAAATTTCAACTGTCTAACTATCACGGTTCATGAGATACAGCCTGGTGATAGACAGACAGACAGACAGACGGACGGACAGCGGAGTCTTAGTAATAGGGTCCCGTTTTACCCTTTAGGTACGGAACCTTAAAAATGTCGATCACTGGTTCCTGTCACTGCCCTAGTAACTTTTTACACATTATAATAAAGTTATAAAAAGTCTGTACTAATGGAAATTTTCTTTTTAGTATTTAGAAATGAACAGAACAAATTATGCTATAGAAAGCTGGTTGCAAACTGTTACTTTGAATAAGAAGCACGCCTTAGCATGGACCAACCTTATAGCGCTATTGGATAATACAGGCAAGTTTGTAATAATATACTTTTGAGATTATAAAACTTTAAAAAAAAATAACAAAATCGCGAAAAGGAATCGTCACAAAGTTTTAAGAGTTTTAAGTTCTGTTCACTGCAACAAATGTGGAGTCCCTTTAACACACATTTCTCATTAGTTTTTGTTCGACTTAAGTTAGTACTACTAACTGTGTTTTCTAATAAATATATTTAATTTACCTTAACCATATTTATTTACAGAGCAATTCAACAGAGCTTTACAAATCATACCGAATGCTTTGGCCGAACTACCCGACTCGCCGTCAATCATCTTCGCCGCGGCTAACGTTTATGGCAAATTAGAGCAATTTGAACAGGCCGAAATACATTTTTTAAAAGCGATTAAGCTATTTGACTCCAAAGTACAAGCTTTACATTACGCCAATTTAGGTAAGAATGTATTTCTAATTATTTTCAGAGATAAAAGGGAATCGTCTCCGTGGTCTAGTGGTTAGGAACACCGGCGGTCTCACCCACGAGCCAGGTTCGATTCCCAGCGGGAAGTACCTGTTTGTACGCGGTTTGGTTATGGCTTGTTTGAAGTCCGCCTGGCTAGCTCTCTCCTGTGTTGTGAAAGGGAGGAAAACTAGGTCACAAGATATTCTTGAATAATATTACAATATAAAAAACGAGCGAGCCTTACAGTAGTCGCATATGATGTGTAACATTTGACATCTCACCTTAGTAATAAGCAATTTTAACATTATATTCTGAAAATAATGGGTCAAGTATTATTTGAAATGATTTTTCATAACAAAGAATAATTATTTTTAAAGAAAATTGTATTTTATTTAATTGACACTAAGAATAATGCAATACCGCGCGCTCATTCGTCAAATCAAACGACGCGCGTTTCCCCGATTAGTTGGTACCATCCCACGGCTAACTCTACCTCCACGCGCTCATTCGTCAAATCAAACGTCGCGCGCTTGCGCGCTTCCTCGACTTCCTGTTACACACTTCCGTCCCATTTCACGAAATCACTCCTATAAGTGAATGATCTATAAGTGAGTGGTGATCTATTCATACGACAAGCGTTGGAAGAACGACGTCTACTTCTCTTTAAGAGACTGGTGGTAGACCGCGAAGATAAGGGACTTATGCGGAGATATTGAACTTTGCATAGCAGTGTGAAACTAATAAGATTAGTAAAAAAAACGATTCAAACTTGTATTTAAGTGGCACTGATTTGTATAAATATTATAATATTGTATAAGATTATCTTATACAAGTTGTTGTTTTTCAGGTGTTTTGTATCATCGGTGGAAGAAGTACAAAGCGGCCGAGATTATGTATAGTAATGCTTTAAAAATCGACCCCAATTTCAAAAGCGCTATGAAGAACTTAGACAGCTTGCAGAAAATTATCAAAGAATAAAGAATTTATATACTTTCAGTTCCATTGTTTTATTGTTTGTTTTTTGTTTTTTTTTAAGCTCTTACAAGGACAACCCGCCGAACCGGAGAAAGGAGGAGGTGAATACTACGTGCCTTACAAATAAACAAAGAATAAGGTCCGAATAGAAATTCCGCGTTTTGTTCCTGTCATGTAAACGTCATTTCAAATTAGAGTAAAAGAGAAAACGCGGAATAACTATTCGGACCGCAAAATCAAAATCGCCCTCCGGCGCCAGTGGTCTACTTCTAAAACTGTCTATTTCGCATCATTACCCACTTCTCTGTTTGACTACTTCGCTAACTGCCTACTTAGCAAACAGCCTGTTTCGCATTCCGCCTACTTTTCAATTGAACTACTTCGCAAACTGACTACTTTTTTCTTTAATGTCATCTTCGGACAGTTAATAACATAATAGCAATAGAATGCACATTCGTTACCTCCTTGCTAGAGGAAATTACTGGCCACTTTATTTTTGATATATCCTTCATTTATTTTCCTTTAATGACAAATAAGATGAAATAATGTCATATCAATGTCATTGTGTATTCAGTGCGTTAGTTTAATAAAAGGGAATAGTATTTTTACTGTTTACGTAATGGATTTGCAATTTACTAAGAACCAAGTCGGTCGTCTTTCCTTGTTACAAGAAGGCTACAGGTACAATTTTGAAAAAACAAACAAGTCTGGCAGTACACTGTGGCGCTGTGCCAATCGTAGTTGCTGCAGTAGTACCATTACATTAGACCAATCCAAAACTAAAGTCCTCAGATCAAGCGACAAGAACCCTCATACGTGTTTTCCCGATCTAAACAGAAACAGAATTCTATTGGCTATAGAAAAAACAAAAAGTGATGTCTGTGTTAATTTTGATCCAATCCAAAAAATTTATGAAGGTAACATTGAACATTTAAAACTTGATTGCTGTGTTCCATCATTTTTGTCAGTAAAAGATACGTTATATAGAGCCAGAAAAAAATTTCTAAATACCGATCGTTTAATATTTTCAAACATCCAGGAAGTTTACGTTCCTAGCGGTTTGGCGAAGAAATTTTTAATTTGTGAAGACGGTGATATAGAAAAAATTTTAGTTTTCTCTACACCCTTGGCGAAAAAACAGATAAAGGGAAAACCTGGCAGATTTTATGGTGATGGCACGTTCCGTTGTGTACCGTCACCGTTCTATCAATTATACACTATCCATTTTGATTTGGGTTCCACGATTGAAAGTGTTAACGTGAAACCAATTATTTATGCGATGTTACCTAACAAAAGTGAAATAACATATACACGCTTTTTTGAGATCCTAAAAGAAAAATTAAAGGTTGAGATGACAGATTTCAAATGTGATTTTGAAAGTGCGGTTATAAACGCTGTGCAGACTGTTTATCCACAATGTAAGGTAACAGGATGCTACTATCATTTTCAAAAAGCCATTTGGAGAAAGTATAAGCAATTAAAAATACAAGGCCATGGTGGACGAAAAATGGTAAGATGGACCACACACTTGCCTTTATTGCCGTCACATTTAATCAAAGAAGGGTGGAGGGTTATTTTGAATAATGTCCCAGAGCTTACTAATCCGATTATGGAGTTAAAAATTTACTTTGAATCCAAAAAAGAAGGGCTGAGAAAAGTTTCTGCGGAGATCCTGAGTTGTGCACACCAATTGCATCGTACAACAAATGTTCTAGAAGGTTGGCATAGGCGTCTCAATGCCAGGATACCTAAAAAGCCAACTTTCTTCTCATTTGTTCATAAACTGCGCAAAGAGGGAAAACATTTCAATTTTCAAATTCAAAGATGTTTGTTCCACCCTTTGAAAAAAAACCGCAAGAACTGTGATATACAATTTGATCAAAAATTAGAAAAACACGTGTGCCAATTAGAAGCTAACGAAATAACAATTATAGAATATTTAAAAAAAACTGTTTATATGCGATTAAAATTTAATTAGTGTTTTTAAGTTTTTCTTTGTTATTACATTACAATTTAAGTTTAATTTCATTTTAAGTTTGTTTGGTTAATAAAAATAATATAATACAAAACGTAATGAATAATTTTCTATTTATCAGTACTTTGTTCGTTCTTTGACAAGTAGGTAGTTTGCGAAGTGGTCTCTTTGAGAGTAGGCGGAATGCGAAATAGACTGTTTGATAAGTAGGCGATTTGCGAAGTTGTCTCCACGAAAAGTAGTCAAAATGAGAAATAGACTGTTTGAGAAGTAGACCCCTGGCGCCGGAGGGTTCCATTTTAGAGTGTAAAAATGATAGTAGGAGAAAAAATCTTATGAATGGAGGTGTTTCGTACCATCGGTATGTAATATTTTATTTGTTATACTTTAATTTCAGTTTACACATAATTTAATAGATAGACTAGCTAAAATATACCTTAATATATTTGCATTAAGTCAATTATGGCTTAACTGTATGAAGCAAGTCCTTCTCGAATGCTCATCGCCACTCAGTTAGTGATGTAGTCAGGTAAAATACTGATATTATCGATAAATAAAAATAATGTATTACTACAATATTTTTAGGTTTCCCAAAGATCCTGGTGTCAAAGAAAACTGGATTGGATGCAACCGGTAGAATTAATTGGATGCCAACGAAGTCGAGCACCATATGCTCTGAGCATTTTTCGGAAGATAGTCTTTTAATCTCAAATAAAGGGCATAGATACATAAAACCCAAAGCGCTTCCAATGTTGAAAATCGTGAAGATTTTTAATCAAGTAAGTTAATTATCTATCGTATGTAAACTATTGTAGTTTAAGTACATAATCATTTTCTATTACTGGAATGATCTGATGATGATTCTGGATGATCAAATGGAAGAAGAAGCAGAAATAGAAAAACTAGGGGGACACTTTTCTGACTTTAGTATCCAAGCGATGGGCCATATAGCTGGATATATTGTCAGAATATTGATAAAAAAAATAAACTGCGACGTTTGTGTTAACGCGTTAGTAACACATCACTTTCACAACTTTCACAAGTTCATCATTGCAAGAGATCAGGGTGGCTTAGTATATCCTTCACCAGATGTAGTAAAAATTTGTCAAACCACTGAAACTTTTTTAAAACATGTCAATCTAGGTGTGTTTAGAAAGGATGTGGCGATAGCACAAATTATGCGAAAATTTATAGGTACTAATTGTTTAGTGATATTTCATTCCATCAATTAGGGGAATTTCCTGCTTCCAACCACGTCACTGATTTGATGAAAGCAATTATCGAAAACTATTTAAATGTACGAATACATCATTTAATAAAATTAAAGATAAAGCTTTCAAAACGCCAGTTTTTAAATAAATATGTTTTATTCCAAGGGCAATAAATTTATTTAAAAAAAACCGTTTTTTTTTTATTTTATTCGCTTTCCAATATATTAAAGAAGTTTGTAGCTTTCAAAACGCCAGTTTTTAAATAAATATGTTTTATTCCAAGGACAATAAATTTATTTTAAAATAAACGTGTTTTATTTTATTTTATTCGCTTTCCAATATATTAGTTAGAAGTTTTTACTAAATTCTCAAAACCTCATATTTTTATCGATGTCGCTTTATACTGCAAACAATTAATGCAACTTGCACTGGCCGAGTAGTAGTAGTATAATCTACGTCTGTTGCGCTAATGACAACCTTATCGCGTTTCACTAAGAGTTATAATTGCTTCAACAAACAACAACGCCATCTATGGTCAAGTAGTAATACTTGCTCAACATTCGTAGAAAGTTTGAATTTAGACTGCAAAACGTACTGTCCTTTTTATAACAAATTAAATCTTATTTTCATGCGTGAAGGTATATTTTTAGATGTAGAACTAATGCTGCTTATAACTAAAATAGAAATGACCAATTAGGATTATTGCGAAACGTAGTTTTGTGAAATTATACTTATGACAACTGATATTTCGATGATCTAAAAATATGGCAAACATTATAGATACGTAGCTAAAAGACGTCGGTCAACCGTTTTCAGTCAAATTAAATTCGGACAATTAATCGGCTCCCTAACCCTATAAGGGTTCCGTTTTTCCCCGTTTATGGTACGGAACCCTAAAAAATGGAGGTCACGAAATGAAATGAATGAAAAATGAATGATATGAAACGTGTTCGAAGTCTATAGCGATCTTCAGATATCGATTTAGAACCCAATCGATCTATAAACACTCACTTGATCATCTTTTATATAGCTAATACTAAGAGTGTCTGGAAAAGATCGCTATTAGCGATAAGACCGCCTGTATTGTGCCGCGATTTATGTAATTGAGCAAATGTAAAATATGTTTGAATATTTAAATATGTTTGTTTAAATATGTTTGATGGATGCAATTAGTGTGACCAGCGGGGCTTTTGTGTAACTGCAGTGGCAATGGAATGGAATAATCTTCATTTCAATTGACTCATTGTTGCTTTTATTCGGCATTTTTTTATATTTTTTTATAAATTCCTATGTATGAACTTCGCGCAGCCATAATTTCAGGCAAAATGTAAATCGATAACTTTATCGACTCCCTGGAAGCACTATGGAATTCGGGCCATAGTGATACCAGTTACGAAAAATTATGATTCACAATATAGAAATTAAAAAATATTTTCGGTAATACTTCACAAAATTAGTTTTTATTACGAATTATCATTTAGTATTGTTTTGCACACAAGTTACAACAAAAATGGTATCAGAAACAGTAAAGTACGAATTATAGGAGTGGCACGAAGCATCATATTTTACACAAGATTGTGCAAATTGTCATTTTACGGCCACACTTTTCTTGTTTACAAGAGCATAACACATTGACGGTATAATCGCGTCAAGCAAACTTAAACGTTATTTGTTTCGTTTAAGATCCAATTTTCTAAAATACAATAGGAATTATTTGGCAGTGTGAAGAACGAATGGCGTGCCTAGGATTCTATGTAGTGAGAATATGATATGAATTTGTGCAAACGCACACAAGTGCGATTTGGCGACGCCGGTTCTGGAGTAAAAATGCAGTGATAACACTTCCACTTGTTTTTTCTGTTCCGTGGTCGGAACGGTCGCCTCCCGATATGGGAGGTGACGTTGGATGTTGTTGTATTGTTAGTGCATTCATCATTAAAAAGGGAATGGCATGCATTTTACGTTATAAGTACTCAGAGTTACAGATTCCATTACCGCATTGAATTATTTCGAAAAATGTATGGACGCTGCTGGTATTTATGACAGTAAGACATCAAGTGAATTCATTGTTGTTATTGTTGCTCATAGAACAGTAAAATAAACATAGGTATACTGTTAAAAATGCTTTTGTATCCCAAATATTAAGTCTAAATATAAACAAACCAATGATACAACAGTTTTAAGTTAGTTGTTGTTTGTTCTTAGTTACTAAGGATCGGCATCACATAAGTTTGTCAAGTATACCTACAAGTTTCTTTGAGATATTAGTCAGGTATCGAGAATAAAAAACCCGAAAATACGTCTTCTCTGCTCTAGTAACATAATTGACTAATCCAAAAGAATTAGGGAGGGGGTAATCTTATTCATCTATTCACGTAACAATAATTAGGCTGAATGGGCGAGATCCTTTTATCTTTTCTAATTAGGGAAGGAAATAAAAAAAACAATGTCAATCAATTTTCTTTCACACAAAATAATAGGTACCTACACAAATGTTGTGAGGGTGAAAAAACAACAAACAAATTACCTACATAATTTACGATTATATTAATAAGATATTCTAAAATACATACATCTGTAGAATAAGGAAACTGTATAAAACATTATTCACAATGGAATTCTGTCCGCAATTATCAGCCTTTCAAGGAGTCCTTATATCAGCTGACAATGTACACTCTTTTTCAAGACTTTCTTCTAAAGCCGGTGCGTATATCTTTAAAAAAATTTAGAAAATGAATAAAAAATTGTGTACAATTCCAATTAAATAAAATTATAATTCAATAACTTTATTTTAGGGAACGAAGATCAGTTCAAATTTATAATTGACAGTCTTACAAAATTTCTTGAAGAAGGCAGATATATTACTTCAAGTGGATTGATAGAGGAAGCTGTGTCGAAAGTGCGAAAATTTGCTTTTTACCTCATTTTAAATTCAGACCTGTCAGTATTAACAGAAATGACGGATATGGAAGAGATAGAGTTGGTTACATGGACAATACCAACCATTCCAAAGTGCTTATTGTGCGAGATGTTTTGGCAACTTCACTTTGAGAAATTTGTATATGAAATAATTGCGTTTACTTATCCAGAATTAGGTTTAGAGGTAGCATCTGCATTTATTGACAGCATCAAGTACTTCTCACCAAGCGAATGTCTTAATAAAATACAAATTATCTCATCGGCACTCTATAAACTTGTATGTAGATTTCATTTTTTTAACTTGAGTGATAATATGTTATCAGATAAGTTAACTGTGGCGTTCAATCATTTTCAAAAGAGTATTAGCTTCTTCACTGATCCCCCTAAGGCTGAAAGACTTAACACCCTTAGTAAGGATGACTTTTATAAACACATAGGAAATGGCCTTTTCTCTATGCTTCTTGTTTTAAAAGAATGTTTTGAACAGTTCACAAGTGAAGAAGAGTTACATCCGGTGAATGGTGCCATTTACATGCTTACCTACATGGGTGTAGACACTGGTAACATCAATCTGTATGTTGATTTCAAAATGTGTGATAGTCCAAACCAAATGATTCTCGATTGCTTAAACAAATGCCACCTAGCCCTGTTAGACAAGTGTCAGGAGCTAGTTATGGGTGTAAGTCTTGATATATTTTGTGCATGGAGCGAATTTGAAGAACATGGCAGAACATTTCAAAAGAAAATTGGAGAATTTTGCTATAGAGTGCGAACTAAACTTTTAAGTATACCCAGTGTTTGTGAACATCCTGTTGTGAGTATGTTTCAACAAATATCCTGTAAACCATCAGATTTGAATGATGTAATTGGCTCTGCTAGTATTGATACAATTATTGAAAATATCAATAAAAATACTGAAGACAAACCAGCATGGCTCCGAGCCCTAATTAAAAAAGATCAAGTTTATAAAGATGAATCTATTGTTTATTGCATTGCATCCAATCTAGATCTTCTAAATGAGGGTGAATGTTATCAAATTTATAAGAATCTTAGAAACTTTGTAATAGACAACTCGGAAAACGTTGGTTATTTAGAATCATTTGCTGTAAAACTATTTCAGCATTGCAATATTGAAGCAAGACATGAAATACTCGAAGAATACTTTGGTAACCACTGCTTCTCAGATATGATAGAAACTGAAGAATTCACACAGATGATGACTGAAAGTTTCAACAAGCTCGTTGTGTCACCTGATTCTGATCTCACTAATATTCTGTGTCTCTTTTTCCAAAGTCCTCAAAAAGTGTATACGAAAATTTTTAGTTTAGCTACAGAGAATTCACAACAAACAAATATTATGTTGAGAGTTATGAAATTGCTGGAAAACTATTCAAATCACTATTACAGTTACGACACTGAACCTTGCATTATAAGAATAGCACAGAATTGTATCCATAGTTTAGACACTGATGCTAAGAAAAACAATTTCATACACTTTATGTGCGGCCTGAAGAATTTGAACAGTATTACAGGAACAAAGTTGCTTCTGTTAATAATAATGCCTAATATTCATGGAGCCTTGTTGAACAGGGACATAAGCTGTTTAAATACTCAGTGTAAGCTGCTTAATGAAGCTTACACTCTGGAAGAGCTGTTAGAATACAGAGCACCGATGTTGGCAATGATTGGCCAAGTGCTGGATGTAGTGCGTTGGAAGATTAATTCATATGAAGCAATATCTCCACCGACCCTCCAACTGGCTTTAGAAATGCAATCTGCTTTATTTAACACATATAGCACTACAATTCCAGGTACTATCTATTGTTAAATTTATAACATATTGACCCTAAATATGTTCAATGAAAGTGATAAAATTAAAATTACTCCGTAAATAATATGTTTCCCAACATTTGTGGCGATGACTTAATTTCAATGATGGAGGCCTTTGCTCAAAAAAGGGGCATTGTCATTGCCTAAACGATTTTGAAAAGTCACAGTTTTGGCATCCCAGAACTGTGACTTTGGTTTGAATCCCGCTCGTGGAATTTTATTCAACACTTTGTCTTTTTTTAAAATGAAAGTAGACATTTAGAACTTTAGTAACTATGTGACAATATCCAAATATAAACTAGTCATTACCAAGTGATTTTAAACAGATATTATGGTTACATTTTACTTTACATGCATCATTTTTAAATGTAACCATAATATCTGTTTAAAATCACTTGGTAATGACTAGTTTATATTTGTATATTGTCACATAGTTACTAAAGTTCTAAATGTCTACTTTCATTTTGAAAAAAGACAAAGTGTTGAAAAAAATTTAATCATGGCTCAATCAAACTCGCCGAAATTAATCAACACTATCTACTTTTTACTGTATTCAATGTCGAAAACTACGTCATCAACATCCGATCTTAATATTTTTACAAATATTGAAAGATCACTTACTCACTCATTGCACTTAATAAAAATATTTTCAAAAATTTGTGCAGTGGGAGACGTAGGTCCCCCACGAGTGGTGTTAAGGGTTAAGAATTAGGCAAGCTATATTTATGATTATTTACATATAATTTTACACAAATATTGTTGCGAACAAATTACAATTTGCCAAGGACAAAGTGTTGAAAAAAAATTTTTCTACTTTCATTCCAGATAACGAATGCAATTGGTTAAAAAGTAAGTTACGAAACTTGCTACCCTTAAACATGTATTACTACCGGAAGTTATGGAATCCGCCTGGAAGCAACTACGTAGAAGTCATTACAGGCATTCATCTTGTTGCGGGCATGTCCACTGTGCAATTAGCGACACGACTCTCCCAGGTAAGTATTTTCTTCTATTTTTTATCTGTCTCTGTGGTCTAGTGGTTAAAAACACCATTTTTCGACCCAGAGGCTCAGGTTCATACACCAGCGGCAGATACATGTTCGGTTTGGTTGCTGGTTAAAGATACAGTTAGAGATAAGATGACCAGTTCCTCAGTGTTTTAGGATGGTAAAGTGCTTACCCATAATGAATTTATATCTTACCCATAAAGCACTTGGCCTTTATCTACCTGGTGTTAAGTGATGATACGGCCGAAGGTGGAAGCGCACTTCACCCGGAATCCTCAACTACTGAGGCTCTGGCTAACTTATCTCTAGCTGCCGGAACATAACAATGCTACAAACATTGAAGTTATGGCGACATATTTAGATAATATGGTGGTAGCTAGCCAGGCGGACTAACAAACCCTACCACCAACCACACCGAGTTCACAAACTTGTACTCCCGCTGGGAATCGAACCCAGGACTTCTAGGTCTAAACCGGTGGTCTTAACCACAAGACCACAGAGGCGATCAAAATGAAATATAAAATGAGTACAAACATGTACCTCCCACTGGGAATGGACCCCGGGACTGTTAACAGTGAATAATACTCGCATTCAGCACTGTGAGCGTTTGCATTTAATATTGATTTATGTTCCAGGCATTTTGTTCGATCAATCAACAAGAGTGGAACAACGTGTGGGATAGCCTCACGGTGTTTGGCCAGGCGGAGAAGTTGGAGATATTCCACGACTCTTTGTTCCTGATCGCTATGCTGGAGCGGGCCAACCGCACGGAGGCGACTTGGGGCTGCATGCTGTACTGCTACCGGTGCTTTGTTCACGCCGTAAGAGTAAGTTTAACTGTTATATTATTAAACTAGTTGTTGCCCGCGACTTCGTTCGCGAAGACTACAGTAAAAAAAAAAGTAAAAAAAAATGTATCCTATATGCGGGTCATGGTCTGTATATGAGGAAAGTTTCATTAAAATCTATTCAGTAGTTTTTACGTGAAAGAGTAACAAACATCCATCCATACTTACAAACTTTCGCGTTTATAATATTAGTAGGATTTTTTTTTTGTAGGACCGATTTTTTCGCTGTGGTTTCAGTACCGATTTTGTGATTTTTGTGTGGTTTTTTGTAGGACGTGTGCGTTGCAAGTTGCAACATAGAACTCCATACGTTTCATTTTCACCGACTAAAAAATCGGTTGTGGCCGGGAGCACTAGGCGGTTAAGTCCGGTAATAGTCTAGTCGGCCGGGATCAGGGCACTATGGAGAGAAATCGGCGGACAATGCGCGCAGCTGGGACATTCATAAGAGCCAATTTTTGTACGCCAAACTGAATAATTGATTTATTTTGAATTTTGATAATTTTAAAATTATTATTGTTATGGTTAATTTAGGCAGGCAGTTGTAACAACTAATAGTTGCCTGAATACAATGTAGACCCATTGATTTGTTCTTCTTTCATTTTGTTGTTTGGTCTAGTCTAATCTGTTCCGAAAATGGTTGGCACTGTAACTATTGGGTAATCTGTGACTTTGTGATGTAGTTTCCTCGGGTAGTTTATAACAGGCATTAATGTTGCTCGAAAAGTGCTTATTTGGGTTGTTGTAGGAAATTATTTTAGCGAGTTTACAAATTATGTAAATGTTATTGTATTGAAACGTCTGGATGTTCGAGTGAGTGACCTTGATTCCTGGAATTAATTTTAAGTAAAAATAACTAATTCAAATTGTTTCAGTATAATTATTTGAAAGAACCATTAGATGACATCCAAGTCTCGGTGGTGCTAGAAAAGATCGCAGTCACATGCAACTTCGCAAAAGATGATAACACGGAAGACATTAGCAAAATCATATTGCCGCTGTTTGCTTATCTGGCAGAAAAGAGGAACGACTATAGTTTCAACGTGTCCCAATATTTAAGAAATACATTGAAACATCAAATGTTTTTGGACACTTTCACAAAAGTATTCGCTAATGGTGCCGAGTAAGCACAGGCCGGAGTGAATTATTTTTAAAGTGTAACTGTAAATATTTTTAAGTAGGTAGGCAACTAGTTCTGAAAGTCATAAGTTTAATTTGTCGTATTACATTGAAATGGTCGTTACGATACTGTAGTGTAAATCTTATTAAAGATATAAGCTGTTGTAAAAACTGGTGAATCAGTGCAGTTCGGTTGGTTCTTCACGTTTTAATATACAGTATGTATGTATAGTAAATGGTTAAAAATTAGTTATATATCTTTTTATTGTCCCTTCTGCTTCCAAGAATGCCACTACATGTCACTATACGTGCACACTTTTTAAAGACTAAAACCAAAACAGTCACTAAATAAGGACACTACAAAAGGTAAGCTTCACACAAACGCGCTCGAGGAACGCTCACATAGACAGTCCAGTGTTTACCCGTGGTCCTGGTGGGTCGACCCATCACTGGGTCCATGGATAATTTTAATTACCGGTGGTTCCATGGCACTAGGGATTACAATCGGATGAATATTTCGACTACTGATTATCGATATTATTTTAATTACAACCGTGAACCTACTTACTCAATTTTATGTGGCGACTATATTCAATTAATTTGCTAAACATGGAAAATAACATAAAAATCATTGAAAGAAGGAAAGGTAATGTCAGTATTACAAGCATACTGTTTATAGAAATGAATCATCTCTTTGGAGAAAAAATATAAAAATATATTATATAACAAAAAATATATAAAATATAAAAATATCAGTTGGATACATAGGTATTAGAAATGTTAAGATAGTTTATGAGTCATTAATAATTAGTGTATCGGTTATGAATTCATCATTTTCAATATTGGTTCTAGTATGAGTACCTACCTATGTTTTGTTCCTAAGGATGGAATTATTTTATTTGATTGAGTAAACTTCGTGTGTAACTGATGGTTTTCATTTTGTGTCGATACAGTCAGAAGTCTAGGGAACAATCCCTAGTGCCATGGAACCACGGTAATTAAAATTACCCATGGACCCGGTAATGGGTCGACCCACCGGGACCACGAGTAAACAGTGAGACAGTCCTCACGGACACGGAATCCCTCAACATCTGCGCTCGGACTGGTCCGAGCTCGTGGGTCAAGCCGTCGAGCGCGATATGTATTCGGGTCTCCTTATGATGTTACAGTGCTCGCCGCCTAGGAGTACAACGATACGGTTCAGACGCCTGGGGGACGATTTTTGAAACTCTCCAATGATCTCAAAATTAAAAGTGTCATGAAATACACTATGAAAAATATATTCGTTCGGGCTGCGAGGCTGGGCCTCTTTGCCCGGGTATTCTTCACGCGCATGTGTATACGACAGGTCAGTAGAGGGGGGCACGGCAGGGGTACAGATTGTTTTTTTTTCTGTCTGTTTCTGTTTTGTTTTACTTTTTTTTTAAGTTTGTTTTTGTATTTCTTTTTATAATTTTTTTTCCTCTGCCGTGCCGCGAGCTTTAAGCTCCGTTGGGTTTTAGAATGGTCGCCTTTCCCTCCCCCTGCGCAGCCCTCGGCGCGGTCAGCCCACCGGGTGAGACGGCGTTGACAGAGGCTCGGTGAGCGCCAGCGAGCGGGCCCCGACTTTGTGGGGTATGGGCAGTCGACAAAGTCGTCCTCGGTGGCGCCGGTGTTGATGGGCCTCTTCTAAGTCGTGGCGCCGGAATTGGTGGCGCCGCTGCATCTGAGAAGGTAATGTCGCTCTCTTCGGCCGCGGTTAGAATAGACCGCGGCAGGGGTCTTTGGCGCTTTTAGCGCGGTACTCTTCTGGTGTGCGTGGCAGGATCTTAGTGGTTAGCTCCCGAATGTGGGCCGTCCAATTCGAGAGGTTCTCCACAACTATGGGCGGGTACCCTCTGGCTCGTTGCTGTTGTGGTTGGCTGACTGGCGGTTGCGGCGTCTGGCTCTGGCGTGACGCAGGGCGGGAGGATGGAGGGGCCATCGTCATGTCTGCGTAAGACGCCGACGGGGGCGCGTTGACAGCCGCATCCGTCGCCTGCGCCAGCGACTCCGTAAGAAGTCGAATCGTTATTGCCGACTCGAGAAAGGTGTATAGGTAGGCTTAAGTCCTCGAATACTTGGGTATCGGAGATGTCGGGGTACCTTAGGGCCATTTCGTCGTCCGGCAAGTCCGGATACAAGGGCGGAGTCGGTCCAAGGCGAGGACGCTTGTCCTCATTTTCCAAGGTCTCGTCGGGGCTGCGGTGTCGGCACTTCCCCCCACCTCTCGGGACTTCGCCGTTAGGTGATTTGACCAAAATCACACCGGCCGAGGACTGCAGGGGTTCGGGCTCGGTTGCCGAACAGGATGGGTGGGCGTCTGGCCAGCTGTGGCGCTGTGGGCGCTCTATCTGACACCCCGGGTTGGGGTTTGGAGGGCTGCCTAGCAGCGACAAGGGCGTGGGGCGCAGCGGCGGGTTTCTTTCCACTCATTGCACGGTTAATAAACAAAGTTGTTTACTAACACGAAACTAGGTCACTGCGTCACTGTCACTTGGAGACAAAAATGTAAACAAAACAAACACTAATACCGGATCACTAGAGTCACGGCGGACGAAACACGAACTATAATTGTCACAATTATGGGCGTTAATCGCCAAACACTTTTTTCACTGGTACCCTCACTAGCGTCAGTATCGCGGCGGAAAGAAGAAGGCACAAGCAAAAGTACGGGGTTCGGCGCGAAACAAATGCTCGACGTAGATAGGATCGAATCACTTTCCTACGGAGACTTTTGAACGCGACGAGGAGTTTTCTCAGGAAACGACCAGGCTGGGGGCTCAACGCTTACACGAATCACACCATAGCAAACGGAACGGCACGCGAGAACAGTTCGGGCGGACGGACGGCGGAACGCGGGAGGGCTCGACGCAACTGCGGAGCACACGACCGGTTGGCACGACGACGCACGGAGAACTGACTAAATCCCTGTCGGGCCTGGGCAGGGAGGTGGGACTTGAGGGGAGGGCCCACATAACCATCCGTGCCTCCCCGGGCGCGCTGGTACTCACTGTATACAAAAAAACCCACAGCTCGATATGACCTTTACATATTGTCATTGGGGTCATGCGATTTAATTTATAAAATAAATTAAACACAAAATAATAATTCAGTACCAATTTACTTTAATCTTAAAAGCACTACACGAAAAAAATACAAAAAGATACAACTACAAAACAAAAAGATTTTAAACGTTCGTGTTAGTAAGTTTCTATAATTATATTTTTAGCAAATCGTAACCAATTCCATTGCATTTTGAGGTACCTACTCCCACTTAACATTATATTGAATTCTTTAGCAATTATACTGTACTAAAAAATATCAAACGTTTGGTATACCTATTTCTAAGAGTTTCCAATAATTACAAATACCATAGATTCCTAATAATAGGCACCTACTTAATAGTTAATAATTTCTATTATTATACCAAATTCATAAAATAAGGTAAAAATAATAGTATAATTTCTTCTTTAATCATTTTTATAAGGTAAAAATTGGATCCCGTGTTCAGAACAGACGGTTCAGACTTAGAACTCTTTTGGTGACAGTTACTTTTTGAGGTGCAACGTTTCGCAAAATCCTCCAAAACATTTACCTAGTAACTTCTTGCATTAGGTACATCACACCTGCACATCACATCACATCCTGCCTGGCCTGCATGCACATCAGATTACCACAAACTGTCAAATTTCCGCAATAGACTTTGAACTTTATGTCCAAGGCATATAAGGTTGAACATTTATTGAAGAAATTGGACAATTTTGTATAGGTTGATGTGCAGGCGTCTGTACATTGCCGACTCTTCCATTCAATGGAATGTAAAAACAGAATATAATGCAAAACATCTACAACGAAAACTTGTAAATGTCGTGAGATTTCGATTTGGTGATTTGACGGGACCTGGTATTGTGTGCGGAGCGCGCGCGCCCCTGCCACCGCGCGCAGTGGTGGCCGAGCTGCTGGCACATCTGGCAAAGCTCTTGCTTGTGTTCTTCACGATTCTCCTTTCTACCAGACATATCGCTGGCCCGTAGATCTCTCTAAAGCAATAATAAGAAAAAATATATATATATAAATATATACATATAGTTTTGGTTATTGTAAATCCGTCACATTTTTGTTACTTCGTGGTAACTAACGTGGTTTAGGTTCGTACGTACGTAGCGTTTAGGTTCTTTCAATGTATGAGACATTGAAAGAACCTAAACGCATCAAAACTTTATGTCAATTTGCCATAGATAGGTAAGGATTATTGTAAGCTCGCCACAAGTCATCATACTTCATATAATTTTTGCGAAATAGAATGTGAATTTATCAGCCGTCTTTATGAAAAAATCCAGTGGGGCAAGTTTACAAACCAAAATTATTTATTTATTTATTTATTTAAAGGACAACCAACAAGACAAACACAAATACAAGCAATAACTAAGTAGAACATAATATTGTATACTTAATGTCGTCACAGAATGTGTCGTCTCAATTAGTGGCTGTCACGGCATGCAAAGTGGATTATATTTTGTGAATAAATAATATTTTTAATATAATATTGTGCTTTATAAACATTACCATATTCGATTATTTAATAATTATTAATAAATGTTAAAAGGTTACTATGTAGAAATCAATCAGGTCAATCTATAACATTACTTATAGAATAGAACAGTGACGAGTTTTACTTTGTGGCGAGAAACTAAAGCATAGTTTTTAGGGTTCCGTACCCAAAGGGTAAAACGGGACCCTGTTATTACTATGACTCCGCTGTCCGTCCGTCTGTCTGTCTGTCTGTCACCAGGCTGTATCTCATGAACCGTGATAATTAGACAGTTGAAATTTTCACAGATAATGTATTTCTGTTGCCGCTATAACAACAAATACTACAAAACAGAATTAAATAAATATTTAAGGGGGCTCCCATACGACAAACGTGATTTTTTTTGCTCGTTTTTGCTCAATATTGATAACGGCAACAGGTAGACGCTTGAAATATTCACAGAATATTGAGTTATATTAATCACTTTAAAAATAAATAATTAAATTAATATTTAAGAGAGCTCCCATACAACAAACTTGTTTTTTTTTTGCTCGTTTTTATTCGATATTGACAACGGCAATAAACAGCCAGACGCTTGAAATATTTACAGAATATTGAGTTATATTATTCACTTTAAAAATAAATAATTATATTAAAATAAAATAAATATTCAAGGGGGCTTACAATAAACGTGATTTTTTTTTTCCCAATTTTTTTCTCGGTCTTATAACAGGTAGAAACTTGAAATATTTTTATAGATAATGGTACGGAACCCTTCGTGCGCGAGTCCGACTCGCACTTGGCCGGTTTTCTGTTTAACATTCATGCGTGTAGTTCACTATCCTATAGAAAATGAACCGTCTGTCCTAACTGCAAAATCGAATGTTAACATTCGATCATTTAAAACTGTCTCTTCTGTCGCATTAGGTTACAACCTGTAAGGATAGATGTAAGATTTTATAAATATATAAATAAACATTCGATTAAATTAACGTAAACAATCACTTTCACAAACACAATAACATTCTGAAGGTAATGCTGCTTTGTGTAAGTAGTATTATAAAGTTCAAAATCTATTGAGAAAATAGATATAGTTGACACGAATACGTCTATTGCATGGTTAAAATACCTAATTTAAAAATAGGGTGTTTTTAGTTTGTTTTAAATTACCAATGTGTAGGTACCTATGTATTGTAAATGAGAACAGCGTTTGATAAGTTGGTTGTCCTTAAATAAATAAATAAAATATCACAGTTTTTGGTAGTCTCATGTGCAGGCGTATACCTACGTCACTTTCTTTGATAAAATGAAACACTTTTCACAAATCTACTATTCTGAAAATGAAATTGTAGCCGCACACACATGACAGTCAAAAAACACGTAAGAAACTTAGCTCTGTAATGAGCTGAGTATGAAACAGACAGTTGATCGTTGTGAAACAGTGTCCTTCTTCTTCGCCATCTTGTCAACGTGTCGCCTTGCGCCGTGCATCTTCGACTCGTACGACTCGTACGTCGTCCGCCACCACAGCTACGCTACCACTACGCCGCACAATCGCAACATCATAACGCAAGAAGTAGAACTAGCAGCCGTCCGTCGCGCCGCCATCTCCTTCTTGCAACCGCAACGGACCATACCGTTCTCGCTCTGCCACACCGTCAACACTCTGATTCTACCACCGCCGATTTGGAAATCATGCAAGACGCTGCACAACTCCCTGCAGTTTCAACACCGAAGAAAACACGTTGGCAGAGGCGGAACCCAGCGGTGGAACCAAAGCATACCGCCTGTTCGTCACCGACAAAATCACAAGTCTATCATTTTTAATCGACACTGGCGGCGACATCTCTGTCCTACCCAAGCGAAAAGGAACCGTTGCAAAGCCTCTTCCATTCACCCTGTACGCCGCAAATAGCACTATCGTACCAACCTACGGTGAAAAAACACTAACATTGGACCTCAACCTACGAAGGCCCTTCAAATGGCGTTTCATCGTGGCCGATGTTAGCAAACCTATAATCGAAGCAGACTTCCTAAACTATCTCAATCTATTGGTTGATTGAAAGACTAATAGACAACACAACAAAGCTCGGTACCAACACCATTAAAAGCTACACCAACATGCCTACAGTTCGCAGCATCGATGTCCAACAAACAAGCATACTACGACATACTAGCAGTACCCCGGTATCACGCGCCTCACTTCAATGAAACTCAACCCCAAGCTCAGAGTGGCACATTTTATTGAAACAACAATCCCGCCTATTCACTGCCGCGCTCGCCCCATCCCACCGCATAACTACGATCAAGTCAAAATGGAGTTTGAAAACATGATTAGCCAAGGCCTATGCAGACCAAGCAAAAGCCCTTGGGCAAGCGTACTCCACATCGTACCTAAGAAAAACGGTGACATGCGTGTCTGCGGACACTGCAGACGCCTCAACACAATCACGAAACCCTACCACGGATAAGGGATTTCACACACCAACTCGCTGGGAAAACCATATTCAACGCTAAAAAATATTATAGGTGTATTGTACGCTCTCATAAAGTTAAATTTCTCTACCATACAAAAGGACGTAGGGACATTCCTTATTGAAATGAAACCCTTTTTACCCGACTGCAAGGAAGGGTATTGTTTTTCGCGCGTGTCTTGTATGTATGTAATGTTCTTTATTACCTCATATCTCCAGAACCGCTAAACGGATTTACATAATTAAGGTATCCTTAGATTCGCCTTAGCTGCCCAAGTGTTCTTAGATAGGTGACGTTAAAAAAAAGACATGGCGGCTGTGCGACGCCATCGGACTTGGTGAAAAACAATATTTTTTTTCGAATACTACTTATGGGTATCAAATTAAAGGGCTCACAAGGATTTCAAAAAGGTGTATCATAATTATCATTATTGTAATACTAAAAAATAATACATCATCAGTTTACGATTATAATAATTATGTCAACTCTTTAGATGAATTGAACCGATTACGTAATTTGTCTAACTAAAAAGACATAAATAAAATTAAAATTAAAAAAAGAACAAAATTCCGCCTGCGTAAAAAATAATAACTAAATAGAAAATCAACTGAAAAGGCCGGAACAAGATAGAAATTCAATAATTACATAAAGCCAGCAAAATAAATCGAAACAATATCACACATAAGTACAGTATACAATTAAAAATATCAATACGCTAGTCCTTCGAAATTTTATGCAACATCCATCATACATAACATGCAGTCGGAGGCATACAATTTAATGATAAGTCAAATCATTCTCACTTTGTGCGTGCCTACCGGAAGGACTACCGTATTGATATGTTTAATTGTATAATGTAGGTACTTATGTGTGATAATATTGTTTCGATTTCTTTCACTGGCTTTATGTAATTATTGATTTTTTTATCTTGTTCCGACATTTTCAGTTGATTTTCTATTTAATTAATATTTTTTAAGCAGGCGGCATTTTTTTTAAATTTTTACAAATCTTAACATGATTTTATCCTGACAACGTGGGGTAGGGAGACTGACCGTCTTTCTGTGACCACGTAGTAAAAAACTGTATCATCCATCACAATAATGTTGAGTGTACGCGTAAACTTTAGCAATTAATTACAATTTCATTTATATTTTAATGAATGACAGCTAGAAAGTATAGGTGCTCCAAAACCAACCAAGTCAAAAACCAGTTGCGGACCCCTATTTTCATTATTAAAGGAAAAAATTGTCGCTAAATGTGCTAATAGCACGAAATCATCAACTAAAGGAAAAAAAACTATTCGGACCTTATTCTTTGTTTATTTGTAAGGGGCAAGTGACTTAAATCTAAACCGCAAAATAAGGAGACCCACAGAAGGTAAGCTTAATACTCGTACATACGTTGCTCGAGCGACTATGCAGCTCCCGCCCGATCCTCTAAATGCCACTACACATTTACAGAATACACTAAACATGCACACTAGTTTAGCCCCAACACCGTACTCGTAGAACATGGGTACGAAGAACCGGTTCACACGCGCATTACACCAGGCATACACATGTACCTGGGCGCTTCTCTCCTCCACCACGGCCCGATCAACCCGAGCCGAGGTCCGAGCCTTTAGAGGCGCTCTCGGGTTGTTCCGCTCCCCGATCCGATCCGAACCCTTCGGAGAATCTAGTAGGACACGGGGAGGCGCACTAGTGCGCGATGCCATTCCCTCTAGATAAAGTATAAAGTCGGACGTTTTAAAAAAGGAACTTCAGTATACTTACCACGTTGTTTGGATACACGTGTTTATGACAAAGCTTACAGGCTTGGTACTTATGCACTCGCGCATAGCGGCTATTCCAAAAGCGACCGCATGCGCACTGAAATTCGCCAAAACGCGCCTTTGAGTCCACCTGAAAAAACACTTTCTTCTAAAACTAAACTGAATGTCGAGAGTTCGGTAACCAAACCGACCTTTGTAATTTGGTGTATTTAGTAAATTTACCTATTCTGTTAAGTTTAATTTATGTTGGTCATTATCAACGCATTGAATCATTATCATTATCATCATTATCAAGTAATATTGAAACTAAAATAAATAACTGTTTGGTCATCGGATGGGTGACCAACAATGTACTTTTACCATCTAATGAGCTGGTGATGATGATGGTGATGAAATAACTGTTTATTTTCTACGTGAATGTACCTAGCTAGCATTCAAGAACCTACAATTATTCATTTTGAAAACAAAAGAAAGTACCTACCTACTTACTTAGCTACATTTTATCCTTTTAAATCATGAGACTCGTTTAGGCGTGTAGGTAGGTACCTACCTACCTACCTACGTATATTTTTCTTATTAGGAAACATATATTTTTCTTTTTCAATCGCGCTATTGGAAAGGGGAGATAGGTATACAGTGTAAGAAAAGTGATTTATTTAACAAAAACAAGGATAAATACAAAAGAGAAAAACTAGGAAGAAATACTTGTTTTGTACAACTATCGTACTTAGAGCTCGATGGATGACGCAGTGTTTAACCCGCCCGCGATAGTTAAGGGCCCGTTCTCCCTATCCATCCATAAGGAAGGCTCGTGGGGCACGAGCCCAAATATGCGACTAAGACATAGGATAGGAATCTCTTCTGTGACTTACTTAAAGTAAGTCAGTAGGTACATAACATGTACCTACCTACTGATTCGGAGATAATTCCTAAGTATTTTGAAGACAAGCATCATCATTCCTTTCCATCAGACGAATACGAGAACGAGATCAAAATATTTAATGCTTTATGTTGTACAAAATAGTTTCAAGTATAATAGGTATAGTTATAGTTATTATTTATTTAGTTCAAAACTTAAACCCTGCAAGGGCATTGCAAACAAATCTAATAAAACAAAAACAAACTAACAAAACGGAGACGAGTGGAGAGGAGATTTGTCGTAATAATCATAATCTACCAATGAGAGGTTATGAGAAGGGTAACAACCAGTTATCATTGGTTGTTTACTAACCGTCTCATCTCCTCTTCGTCTCGGCTCCGCTTCGTCTCCGCGCGAAGACCGGGCCGGGCCGTCTTCGCTAAAGCCCACGGAAAAAGTACTTTGTGACTTGCCCACGAAAAACGTACTTTGTGACTAGCCCGTTCGTCCCCATTTCCCAAGGCAAACAAAGATGTACTTACCCCTCGAGTAACTGTGGGTCTCCTGTCTCTCTCTCTCGATCTTCGGAGGACACAACTCTCACAAATATTGTTAACCACTACCAAATTATTTACTGCGCTCCTGTTACAATCACAGTGTTCTGCATCATTCTAAAAGTATGTTAAAATGATTGTTAATAATAAATTCAGAAGTAGGTATTAAGTACCTACCTATTATTAAGTTGTAGTAAGTAAGTATACCTACTTACCATAGACCAAAGGCAGCCCATTTTAATATTATAACTATTTTAAGTAACGTTTATTGATTGATTGTTTGAAAACTTTTGAACATGAATAACACTTGTTGTACTAAAGAAAGAAAAGACACAAGACTGTTCTAAGTTTAAGTTTAGAGCAAGGAAAGGAATGTAATGAATGAATGGAGATGCAATCAAAATTTTAAGACTCTCACAGTCACGAGTAATGTTGTTTGTCTCTTTCTTACCAACTAATATCTTGCGTAAGAGAAAAGGAAACTAAATATTCTGTAAGTAACGTCACATTTAAAACATATCGTTTCATGCATGCCAGGCAACTTCTACTTAGGGATGTTCATGTTAAAAATATATCGATATTTTCGATATATCGTAAGTAATTTGTTTGTATGTGACTAGTCTATAATAACAATAATTAGATAGGGATCAGGTTAATATGAATTAATACAGCATACAGCTGAAGAAAAAAATCAACTTTATTTATTTATAAATTCCAGTATTTATTTATAAATCCCAGTATTTTTTAACTTTATTTATTTATAAATCCAGTATTTTTGTCTAGACCTTGCAAAAACATATTTATATTTACTCATTTGGCTTGCAGTGTGCTTCTCCGCTGAGTTAAAACTTTTGAGAAAAGTCGTTCTGATGGAACAGAGCTTTTAGGAAGTACCTACCGAATAACAGATAATAGCTTCTTGCCTAATGTCTTATAGCTATAGTAAGGATTGTAGTTGGTCAGAGTACTAACCAACTACAATCATTACTTATCGACATATCCTTGATCGACAGTCTATATTAAGAGTATTATGTAGAAGTTCACATTAGATTTTTGGAAAATAGCAAAGAAGAGTTCTTTTTTATTTATATCGTATCGTAACATTCACAATTTCACGCACAATTTTTTCATGTATTTATTTGTTTAAAACTTGTACCCGTTTCTCTGGAATCGCCATCGCAAGAAACGTCAAGTTAGCAGCCCACTTAGAGACCGTAATATCTCGGCTTGTATTGAAGTACTATTATTGAAATTTTGCGTATACGATTCACTATTTATGCACAGTTTTTTGACATATATATCACATTGATACGAACTGTATTTCTTAAGGTGCCTGCTAGCTTGACACAATTTTTTGACGTAGTCAAAACCATCTAATTTCGTGGTGTGGCTGTTAACTTGACACTCACAATATATTTAGTAAAAATATTAAATAAATACTAAAAATAAACAAAACAATCAATTACATTTGTCACATTTAAAATAATTATTATTGTAATTGATAAACATAGTATACAAACAACGCGCATCACTACGTTTTTGTGACGTCACCCTTAAACAGTGTAAGTGCGAGAGAGCACATGATGTGCGCTGTCTCATTCGCACGTTTTATTGCACCGTCTACGTCTGCCACGACCACGAGTCTGCGTTGACTATAACGAAAATGATAGTACAGACGCCTGCACATCGACCTATCAAAAACTGTCAAATTATTTCAATACATTTTCAACCATATGCCTTAAGTATAAAGTTCTAAGTCTATTGAGAAATTTTGACAGTTTGTGGTAGGTTTATGTGCAGGCGTGTGTACTTACCACACAACAAAAACAGCACTTAAGACTAGCATCTATTAGGGTTCCGTACCCAAAGGGTAAAACGGGACCCTATTACTAAGACTCCGCCGTCCGGCCGTCTGTCTGTCCATCTGCCACCAGGCTGTATCTCATGAACCGTGATAGTTAGACCATTGACATTTTCACAGATATGATATATTTTTGTTGCCGCTATAACAACAAATACTAAAAAACTATAAATAGGGTTGGGCACACCGAAAAAGAGATGCTCGCTCCGGTGTAACTATTAGGTAATTTGTGCTCCGGCTTCCATTGAAAATTCATGATGAGATGAGTAATAGGATCATACATCTATCATTTTTCATACACGTTTTGATCTGAGTTTGAACTCCATCGTTTTAAATTTATACACATATGAAAACATAGAAATATTGTCTATAAAATTAAAGTAGTTGTTATATACAACCATCAACCAACATCCAAAAACAACCATTTGGCTGGCAGGGGAGGACACTTGACTCTAACAAAATTTTGCACTTTAAAATTTAATAGTTCATAATCGGATGCTTCAATCTACACCTCACACTCCTTGTGTAGGGGAGGTAACCTAAAAAAAATATATTTCAAAATTTTACTTCGCCACTTTGTCGGCGTGATTAACATGTATATCCAAAACGAATTACAGCTTTCTAGTACTAAGAGTCTATGAGCTAGACTGGGGACAGACAGACATGGCGAAACTATAAGGGTTCCTTGTTGACTACGGAACTCTAAAAATTTGCGAATCTATACTGGATGTATTCTAAGTAGGTAGGTACCCAAATAATTGATTTTATTGACATTACTTCAGAGAATTTGGCTCTTTTATGCGACACTATTGGCTCGTGTAATGTAGGTAATCCATGATGTTTTTTTCTAAATCTATTGATGTAGGTACCTAAGTATTTTTGTTTTGTATCATAATCGGCCCGACCGACCCCGAAATTCCATTGAGTATTTTTCACTATTTCTCTTAGTTTCGGATTCGGATTATCCAAAATCTTACTGTTTAGGGCTAAGCTGTCAAATAAACTATTATTCGTATGGATGCTCTCTACTACACATAAGTTAAACAAATCTTAATTCGTGCTCAAACATATTCAAAAAACGCACCAAAATCCATCCCATTCTCCATTGTTTTTTTTTATGTTTTACGGGTGCCTTAATCTCACCTAATGTGTGTTGTTAAGTGATGATAAGGCCAATGATGAAAGCAGCACACTTCACCCGGGCTCCTCAACTAGTGAGGCACTGGCTATCTTATCTCTAGCTGTCGGACGGAACATAACAATGCTACAAACATAATTCATGTTATGGCGACATATTTTGATGAGATGGTGGTAGAGCTAGCCAGGCGGGTGATCAAGCCCTACCACCAACCAAACCGAGTACACAGTACCCCCCGCTGGGAACCGAACTCTGGGTCTAATCCAGTGGTCTTAACCACTAGACCACAGAGGCGGAGAATAGTTCATATCTTGTTCAATGTTTTGCATTTGTTTTATGTATTCACCATGGACTAATTAGTCCATGGTATTCACAGACTGATTTATCGGATTCACAGAACAATAATGACCTAAGCTGAGAATCAACCAGTTTTCGGTCATCATAAAGCAAGCTGTATTACTTTTTATTTTCTTGACGTAAGTCATTCCCTAATACTTTATTAAATTGTCAAAATTGTCAGGTTTTTTCCTATTTTCATTGAGAAGAAAACAGATTTTAATATGCTTATATTTTTTTGTGGGTGCGACGATACAGCACAACGGTCGCACTTTGATGACGACTTATTCCCTAATTCCGATCAAATTTGGGGGATGGTTGGCACTATATTAGCGACAGTTGCAGGTTGGGTTTTCTATACGAAGGTACAATACAAACCAATAACATTGTGATATTTAGAAAAACTCGTTTTGGAATTTTTGAGAGGACCACAGCAGCGGCATAAGCCTAGAGTGGTTTTACCTTTTATGTACCTATACTTGAGGAGCTCAATGGCGCAGTGGTTAACATGCACCCGTTCTGCGATTGCTAAGGTTAAGTAGCTTTCGCTAAGGCCGTTTATCGGACGGATGACCAAAAATTTATCACCGTGCTTCGGAAGGCAACATTAGGCCCGTGGCACCGCTAAGCCCGGCTGCATTAGCAGTCGTTAACAGCCAACAATCCACACTGAGCCCGCGTGGTGGTTTGTGGCCTGTTCTCTTTATCTGTTCGCTGGTGATGATACCTATACCTACGAAATCAATTACTAAGACTTTTTACAATGAAATCATTAAATCACACATTGCTTGGCCAGACATTCTTTCATGAACATTTTTGGACTGGGTAAAGTGTTATATATTTTTCATTGGATTTAAATCTTATTTCAATAAGCTCCAATCTATTTTGACATGAATGTTAACAACTAAACAATATTGGAGCATATACCATCCAATAGCGATGAGATTTTACAACCATTTTAGGCCAGTTCGTGCCAATTCTATATATGGAAGAATAATTTTGGAAAGACAAATTTCATTCAATATATATTTTACTTAATTTGCGCTCAATTTATGAATGAAACAAAAACATTTAACAAACTTTTATGTGTTGGTTGCTAAGTGACAGTCAACAAGGAAGAAAACAGTTTGATACCACAAGTAAAACTTAAAATGGCACAAAATATTATTGCCAGACTAAAAATAATAAAATACTAGTGACCCGCACGCGACATCGTCCGCTTTTGCTATTGCAGCGCCACCTACCGGGTCCAATTGTAAATCTAAACCATTCTAGAATCCACTTGAACACACGCAAAAAAAATTCGCGGTCCAGCCGATTAGGAGTTCAATCAATTACAAACACACGCACAGAAGATTTATATATATAATAAAGATAGATTTATGTTCAAGTTGTACTGGACATAGTAACTTTATAAGGCGGAACCATTATTTTAAATATTAATTGATTAACTTTATTCTAAGCCAATGAAAAAATCAACATGCTTTACCCAGTCTTTACCGCTCTAAAGTTAGGTCGCAATTTGGTTTGGTGGTTCAATTGCAATTAAAAGTGTATTACTTTCGCAGATGCTAACAAAGAAAAAGCGAAACAATATTCCCCAACAGAATACACCAAGAATTCATAGCACTGGACACAGGAGACGCTAATCAAATTATTGTGCTGCTATAAATTATAATAAATGAGAACAAATCATTTTATAATTCAATTGTATAATCAATATATGTCTTTAACTATAATCTAATATGACTCATTTCATTTTGTAGCATAAAATATGAAAAATATAAAATAATATAATGACACAAATTTCATTAGACTACCCATGTACACACGCCTGCACATCAACCTATCCAAAACTGTTAAATTTCTCTAATCGATATTGATCTTTATACCCAAACAATAAGGTTTAAAATTTATTAATGAAATTTGACATTTTGTGGTAGGTTTATCTGCTGCCGTCTGTACCTAACAACAACAAAATAAAAATATAGGAATATAACTTCAGTACATTTTGTTATAAGCCGGTTTCGCCACTTTTTGCGTGATTGCCAGATAGATAATCCCAAACTATTGTCATACATAGATGAATAACATTATAGGTACAGTCAATCTCACATTAGACTTAACAGTTTAAATTCCAGCTAAACTCTGGGAAGACGTTAATTTTATAATTGGCTAAACAAGTGGCGTAACGCTTATAGGAATAGAAATGGAAAATAATGATTATTGCCTTCCTTCCTCGTGGTCACCTATACAAGTTACCTATAAAAGGTTTTTTTTTTAAATATTAATTTTTGTATTTAACTATTAGGCAGGTACTTTAGCGTTTATTAAATACAGAAATAAAGATCCCTGATTTATTAATAGTGTTAAACTACCCCAAGACTCCCCAGAATTTATTTAACAATATAGAGAAATGTACTAATCACTGGCAATATTCACACATGAGTATGTGCCGCTGACAACTATAAGAATGAAATTGATGAATTAAGGCATGAAGTAAAAGACACTGAGGTCCCAATTTCAGAGATGTATGCTGAAATGAAAACGTTCTTAATAAACCGGGACGCAAATTTTGAAACTAAAGTTCCATTTTATGGTAGCGTTAAAACTGCTTTGTATACGAACAGGAAACAAACTTGCTTTACAGATTTCACAAAAGTTACCGTTCTCCATAAATTTCCAGTCTTTTCTCTTGGCTGATTATAATACAGAGAAATGTCGCATTATGGTTTTCTGTTCCGAAAACTACATGGAAAAAATTGAAGAATCAGATGAATTTTTTGGCGATGGTACATTTTTTAGTTGCCCGAGTCCATTCACCCAATTATACTGCATTCATGCCGATTTTTTAAAATCAAGCACTACAACAAATACGGCTTCTTTGGCATATGCCTTAATGACTGAAAAAAAAAAGAATCTCACTATATATTATTTTCGACGATAAAATCACGATTAAAATTATTCGATTGTCTCTGGTCACCAAACATTTTTCACGTTTACTTCGAAACAGCTTCAAGCAATGCACTACTAGAAATTTTTCCTAAAGTCCAAATTGTACACTGTATCATTTCTCAAACAGTCAATGGCGAAGAGCAAAGAAATTGAAATTAAAAAGTAAAGAAGAAAAAAGAGTTGTTGGCTTATGTGCCGCACTCGCCTTATTACCTGAAGACAAAATAAAGGAAGGATGGGAGTATTTAAAATCTGATAGTTCCAACACCGCGAAAACTGAAAAATATTTAAAATATTTTGAGACTATGTGGATGAAGAATAAAATATTTAGAAAACAATGGTCAATATAATATACTGACCATGGTCAGTATAATATACTGACCATTGTTTATGGTCAGAGACATCGTACAAACAATATAGTTGGATCATGGAATGGACAACTGAACAAATCAATGAAACGATATCATCCAATCACGGTCGCTCGTTTACTGGCAACTTTACTGAAAAAAGAAAATACTGATCCAAAACCATCTCCTCGACGCAAAGAACAAATATTGCGAATTTATAATAAAGTGTCAAATGGAATTTATACATGACAATAGTAGGTAGGTGTATGTTACTTTTTAAATAAATTACGTTAAACAAAAATTTTGGGCTTTAACTGTACAATTTTATTTCAAGACATAGGGTATACATTTTTAAAAAATTAAATAGTTTGACCACGAAGAATGTTAAAATTCCTCGTGGTCAAATCAGTTTGACTACTTAGTTTGACCGGAAGGAAGGAAGGGATTATTGTATGGAATTAGATAACAATACGTTGGCTACCGTTGGCTTTATGTCGATCCCATACGGTTATTCCTCTACTCCATTTCCATTCAACTAACGTTACGCCAGATGTCTAGGGGGACAGTTACGTCTGATGTGAGTTCGACTGTACCTACATGTTCTGGCTAAACTATCTGACACAGGTGAAAGCGAGCAGTAGTTTTTAATATGTAAGATTCAAAAAGTCGACTGTGTCGCGAGATGGTATCTTTTTGCACTCTTGTAGCAAGTATTTGTGTTCGTCGTCAACATTTCCTCTCTTCAGTAGATAGACCAGTATATATTGGTACGGGAAAACGGGGACTTGATGGCGCGCAAAGAAGCGAAGTTTCACTCGCTCGATGATCTTCATGTCGACGAAACAATAGTCGGCAGAACAACAGCTGCCAGGAGTTCTGGAATTGGCAAGAATGTGCATTACAACCACATACCGGAAAAAGGTTGATTTATTTAATATAATTTTTTAATGTTGGCATAACATGGATACGCCCAGGCAGACTTAGTTATTACCCGAATGCTCCTTTGCATTTATTTTACCGGATTCGAATCCGGTAAATAGTGTATTTTTTTTTTAAGTTTTAGGGCAAGTAACTATAGTCGATCATTATTATTATTATAAGCCTGTAGTGTTCCACCCACTGCAGGGAAAAGACCTCCCTACCCTCTTTTCATCTTGTTCTAACTTGAGCAACATGTGACCAATCTTTTAGAATGGAGACTTGGTCGTAAATAAAAATAAAATAGTAAATCATCATCATCATCATCATCATCATCTCAGCCAAAAGACGTCCGCTACTGGACAAAGGCCTCCCCAAGGATCTCCACAACGACCGGTTTTGTGCTGCTCGCATCCAGCGGCTTCCCGCAAAGTAAATAAATAGTAAATATAAATATAAAATTACCTTGGGTCGTAGGTGATTGGCTTCGCTTTGAGAGCCTTGAACACCATGTTGTAGTACTGGCGATACTTCTTCCTCATGATCAAGACCACCTGCTTGCCCTCGAATGGAAACTTAGCGCTGAGCGCTTGCAACTCCAAGTGCCAGTACACCGCCGCTTTAGCCACCTCCACACTAGTGTTGTCAATCTCTAAAATTTTTGGATGTTTCATCCATTCATATATGTTTTCCTGAAATTGTTATAATGAAAGTTGTATAATAGGGATTAACGCAAAATACTTAGTAAGTAGAATCGTCGGTATGCCTATGATACCTATACAAAGTATAATATAAGTTTGATTTAAATGGGACGTTTAAGTTTAAAAGTGTATTATTGTTATATGTAATGGTCAAATATAATATAATGTCGCAAATATATGGTACCTTTTGTGTCTGTAGTGAGATGTAGAGATGGTCCTACTAATAATAAATTATGTTTTTACTGTCAATGGAAGTCTAGCGTCATGGTATTGAAAATGTTATTTTAGAATTAGAGAGGCATAAGTTTCTAACACTTTATCATTTACATCGTATTTGCAACCTTAACAATGATAAACTCACCTCCATAAACTTTTTACATCGAAAACTGTCGTAAATGAAGCTTATATGCAGCAGCCACTTTCCGGTGGCTAAAGCACACACCATCATTCCGGTGAACGTGTCGTTGGGCAACAACGATATGAAATGTGTTGCCAACATCTCCATTTTGGTGTTCTCAGCTACGACACCGCCCAACTCGTTTATCATTGATACAATTCTGTCACGATCCTAAAAATATTATTATTTACTGTTTTCTGAAGTTTACGCGAACGCTACACATTGAAATGAAACAACTTTTACGGATCTACTCGCGTATTAATGTTTATCCTGACGTTTCGTGGTCCATCATACAAAATATTAAATCCCAGCCCCAATACCATACTGCCAGACCAAAAGATACTGTAAGCTCTTTCTACGTAAAACGGAGCGCACGTGATTAAATTTAAATGAAGGTATACAAGCTACTAGCTAATTATGAGACGACCAATTCAACATAACATACAATTCGGTTTTACTAAAGGTAGAAATACAACCGACGCGGGGGTTGCACTCATTAAGCATATTTTCGATGCATGGGAACAGAAACAGGATGCGATAGGTATCTTTTGTGATTTATCGAAAGCTTTCGACTGTGTCGATCACGAGACTTTATTGTTAAAAATGGAACATTATGGTGTCTCAGACAACTCACTTACCTTATTGAAATCATACCTCACTGGCAGAGTTCAAAAAGTTAATATTAACGGTACCGATTCTTCTGGCGCTCCGTTACTTATGGGGGTGCCCCAGGGTTCAATATTAGGACCTCTTTTATTTCTCATTTACGTAAATGATCTACCTTACTACACCGAAGATCTTTGTGAGATAGTATTATTTGCTGATGACACCTCATTGATTTTTAAAATTGATAGACATAGAGCAATATTTGACGACGTAAGTAATACTCTCTCTCAAATATTACATTGGTTTACCACCAATAATCTGCTGCTTAATGCAAAAAAAACTAAATGTGTTAAATTCACGATGCCCAATGTAAAGCAGGTTAATACCAGTATCACTATGAATGATGACATAGTTGAAATAGTTAACTCGACAGTTTTCCTGGGTGTTACCTTGGATCACAAATTACAATGGGGTTCTCATATTTCTGCCCTGGCAGGAAGACTTAGCTCAGCTGCCTATGCGGTTAGCAAAATAAGGTCACTTACTGATGTAGAAACGGCAAGATTGGTTTACTTTAGTTACTTTCACAGCGTCATGTCATATGGTATTTTATTGTGGGGCTCAGCGGCTGACATTGAAACCATTTTTGTGCTACAGAAAAGAGCCATTCGAGCTATTTATAGCCTTAAGCCCCGTGATACGCTGAGAGAGTTATTTAAGCAGATAAATATTTTAACTGTAGCTTCACAGTATATTTATGAAAATATAATTTATGTTTATAAAAATTTAGATAAATTCGAAAAAAAAAGTAACACCCATAATTTTAACACAAGAAATAAAAACAAACTTGCCGTTCCAAAACTTAGACTCAATAAGGTCGGTAATTCATTTGTTGGGAAATGTATAAAAATATACAATAAAGTGCCTTTCACTCTAACGGAATTGCCACTACACAAGTTTAAGACAGAAATAAAACAAGGTCTAATGAAAAAAGGCTACTATAAAATTGATGATTATTTTAATGATAATAATGTGTGGTCATCTTAGTCTGCTCGCCTGCACATGTTATTTCACATTGTCAGTAGTTACACTTTTATATTATAAAAGATTATTTATTATACAGTCAAAGAATATTAATTTATATAACTTTTAAACTGATATCATAGCCTTTATCAGCAGTGTCCTACAGTTAACAAACAGCATTGCGTTAAATAGATCATTAGGCTTTTATTTAGAGTATCTTGAGTGTGTCATGCTCTCTTTATTGTCTCTGCGGTGGTGGCGTGTGCGTCGGGTCGTTACGTTCCCTAAAATATGGTTGAGCGAAGCGATGGCTGATTCATATGTCATACTCGTGAACGGGTGCCGCCTGTGGAGGCTGGTCTGCTCTTGCATACTTATCTTATTTTTAATATTACTTACTATAATTTGACTTTGTTTTTCTTAAACAATTTTTGACTTTTATTAGAGTACTGTAGTGGTACTGTATGACATTGTGGAAATTGGAACTTTTACCTGAGGTAAATTTGTTAATTTAGATTTTTAATTTTGTTTTTTTACATGTGATCTTCTATATTTATTTTTTATTTTTATGTGTTTATTTGTGATGGAAAGTGTCCTGCTAAAATAGGGCATTTTCCAATATTTTTGACGCTGTAAGGGAGAAAAGAGCTGGACACTTGCTGAGTTTCTTGCCGGTTCTTCTCAGTACAAGATCTCCCGCCCAGAGTAGACTTACGAACCGATGGCATAGTGACATTCATAAGAGCTACTTGTAGCCTAAACTGAATAAATGATTTTTGAATTTTGAATTTTTTTTGAATTTTGACCGACACCTCAGTCTCCCTGTGACCACAGACCTTGCAAAGGGTTCGAAACGTCAGGATAAACAATAATTAAACTATATATATAATAAACACCAGTAGATCCGTAAAAGTTGTTTCAATATTATTATTATTGTTAAATTTAGTTAAGTTACTACCCTTTGTTTTATCATACTGGATGAAAACGGCAGCGGCGGAGAGAAGCAGAGCTTTACAAATAACAGTAATATTGTTTTGTTATGTTCGGACAATTAAAATGTAGTTAATTCCATACTATATTGCTTACTACCGTCAGACAGGAAGGTGACGTTATAAACATGGACAACGTCCGGGCAAAATAAAACACAAGCAAGTGGCAGTCTTCAATAAATAGCGATCTTAACTTTGTAGTGGTATATTTTGTACCGAAACACTCTTTTAATCTTTGCGGCACGTTTGTAGACGACTGCACGGTGCACCTCAATCCAAAATTTCTTCAATAAGTGTTTAACCATATGCCATATACATAAAGTTCAAAGTCTATTGAGGAAATTTGACAGTGCCGGCGATTTTGTCCAGTTCATAAATAATCCACTTACTTGTATACTTTCTGATAGCATGAACACTTTCTTATCACAAGCGCATATTAAGTTTTGCTTCATCCTCCAGGATTCCTCAGATGTACCACTAACTGTACCATAATCACTGTCTAAAAGAAAATACAATTAGACTTCATAATTTCATCTCAATCTCAGTAGGTGGCAAAAATAGTCAATTTTTGACATAAAACTAATTATATTACCTACCTGAAGTGCCTACTGGCAATGACAGCCTTATTTTGCTGGACATATGCATTTTCCCATCTATAGGACTATAAGAATTAACCTTCTTTTTCTGTTTGTAGTTCTGTATGTACTTCTTGAATGGAATGTAATTTGAGGTCTTAGCTTTACCAGTCTCTATCAGTTTGCGGAAACTCACCCTCTTTGGAGTACTTTGCCTGCTGAATGACCTGGAATTAGGTTAGAAGACACTTTGAAAGTCTCATTTTCGTTGTTCTATGAAAACGACTCAAGATCTCTTAAGATTATCTTATAAAATGGAAGTTTAATAGGCATCTTAAATTATAATCACGAAAGGAAAGATAAGCTTCTAATACGAATTCCCAATAATGTGTTAGGCTGAAAATTTTGTTTTGTTAGTATATATACTTTGATATACATTGAAGTATGCGCAAAGAAAATTTAACGTTCATCTGCTTAGAAGCATGAAGAACCATGTGCCTCAAAAAATTTCACATTTTATTGCTTGTTTTGAATCAAAGCAACCAAATGTCACATTTATTGTGGTATGGTGCTTAGTGCTCCAAAGTGGGTCAGCATTGAATTTACTGTACAAAGCATTAAATACTTGAAGTCCCCTGGCATGCCTACAACTCAGTTTTAACTCACTCATTCCCCAATTTAGAGAAAAATGATTTTAAAGGACTGGATGTTGGAGTTTGTTTATCTTCAACCTTTTTACAATCAATTTCTTGGTATATGTCTTCAATTGACCAACCTATTTGACGGCGCACGGACTTTGGTTTTCTGCTTTTTTCATAGATCGCGGTAAAACTATCGACCACATCCACTCCATCACTGAGCTGATCTTCTTCTTTGAAGTGAACCTCCTTCAAATGTTGCAAGTACTCCAATTTTGCAGAAAAAATATCATGACAGACCGGGCACACATAATGATGCAACTTAACATTTGTTGTACATTTATTTAGATGGAGTACATAGTCATCGTATTGATCATATTTATTGTCACACAAAACGCACGATACAGACACATATTCCGTTTTATCAATAGACAAAGCTGGCTGTGGACGTTCTACAGGTGGCGGTGGAGGCGTTCGCAGTATGTCTGCTGCTACAAGCGTCTCGTTGCTGCTAGATCTCTGCAAGTTGTTGTGTTCGATAGTGCATGTGACATTACAATGGTGTGCACCTTGCTGCCCGTATGATTGACTACAATGAGCACACTTTACGGAATCCATGTCACTGTCTGTTTCGTCGCTTACTTCGAAGCAGTTGCCAAGCGAATCTGGATTAGTATCTTTGACTGAATTCTCATTGTTGTCACCTTCAACAGTGCCATAAACAGAGTGCATATGGAATTCTGTTTTGAATAAGTCGTTATAGTCAGTCATTTCTGGCTTATCGATTTGTGCATCTAAAATCAATGTAGTAGAAATAATAAATTACGTTGTGGAGTGGAGAGGACAAATCGTCAAACGTGGACTTAGCGTTGAACGGTCTCCGGTTAAGTGGAGTGAAGATATACGCAAAATGGCTGGCCATAATTGTATGAAAGTGCCGAAAATCGGGGTCAGTGGCATGCTTTGCTTTCCTATGCTGATAATTATCATTTAACCATTTTCTAGTAGCTAGCAGAAAAAGCAGCAGAAATTTAAATATAAATACTGGATCCAGATACACATGCCTATATGCCTATAGAAATAAAAAAGTCATTCTACTGCTTTTTTTTATTATGATGATACTAGTTTTTACTGTTTGCTAGTATACACATATTCTTTCTTTACCTTAGCTTAGCTTATAGGTACTAAAAGAAAATAGCCTTTCGCCTCTACGGGTGTTACGTATGATAATGCTAGCTAACGACTGGCCGACGAAGTACTTACGAGCAGGGTGCCAAGTTCAAGTTTCATTCGCCCTTCGTGCACGTTAACGAAAAGAAAAATTTGTATGTCGTTGAAAATGCGCCATCTAGTAGAAAACGAGGAAAATTTAGCCGTACAAATTACCGTTTTCGTTAACGTGATCGAATGGTAAAAGAAATTCGCAATAAGAACTCCGAATTGAAATAGTAGGTATTTATTTTACTTTGGTGTAAGTATTTATTATAAGTGTTATTTCCAGTATAGACATGACTTAATTTAAACGTTATAGGTATATTAGTATGGATACGCCTCCGGGAATATGGAGGCAATATGGCTCACCTAATGTAACAAGTTCTTAGTGAACAATACTTGTATTGCATGTTCATATTAAGATATTGTCATGAAATACTGCTTAAATGCACTAGGTACCTACCTATTTATATTACTGTTAATGAGAAAGTAAAAACATTTATGTAAGTAAATTAATTACCTGGGCACTTTCGAAGCATGGCATCTATTCTTTCACATTGCTGCTTGAACAAATAGGCTGTGCTTAAATTTTCTATACACGATGTGCATACACGGTCTGACAATCCATCTCCTTCACAGATCTAAAAAATAGAGTAATAAAACAAAGTTAGTCAACAAAGGCTTCTTCATGCTAAGTTAATTGAGTAGACTCAGCTCGAGGACACTGTGGTTAACAAGTAATAAAAGCTTGTTTTTAAAAAGTTTTTTTTCTTTTAATTTTATTTTTAACTTTTTAGTATTTTTGTAGGGGATAAGAGCTTCAGTACAACAGGGTTCGCCCTGGTACCCTGAGGCGCAACATTAACGATATGACATGTTTATACACCCTCATACTATTCAGCCCTCTGCACATGCTTACCTTGACATTGAGTCATCCATCTAATTCATCTAATCAAAGACAGAATCCACATTCATAACAAACGGAACGAACGAATTTGTTTTCCCGAGTTCCTATGGCCATCTTCCAGCTCAATCATCAGACCCTGGTGACCATCTAGCACCAAAGTACTCGTCAAGACGGATAAAACGAGTCCAAACTCGATGGGGTTGTGTCGTTTAACTACAGAGTTCCTATGGCCACCTTATCGTTCCATCATCAGACCCTGGTTACCATCTAGCACCAAGGTAGTCGTCAAAACGACGGATCAAATGAGTCCAAACTCGATGGGGTTGTGTCGTTTAACTACTGAGTTCCTATGGCCATCTTCCAGCTCCATCATCAGACCCTGGTGACCATCTAGCACCAAAGTACTCGTCAAGACGAATATAATGAGCCCAAACTCGATGGGGTTGTGTCGTTAAATTACTGAGTTCCTATGGCCACCTTCCGGTTTCATCATCAGACCCTGGTTACCAACTAGCACCAAAGTACTCGTCAAGACGAATCATACGAGCCCAAACTCGATAGGGTTGTATCGTTTAATTATCTAGTTCCTATGGCCATGTTCCAACTCCATTATCAGACCCTGGTTACCATCTAGCACTAAAGTACTCGTCAAGACGGATCAAACGAGTCCAAACTCGATGGGGTTGTGCCGTTTAACTACCGAGTTCCTATGGCCACCTTCCTTTTCCATCATCAGATCAGCTCTATGTCATAATAATTTTGCATTGTCATCCGATTTCCACATGCATGCAAAATTTCAGCTCAATTAGTAATGGGAAGTGGATCAAATTTAATTTGCAAGATTTGATTAAGCACAAACAAATATTGGGACAGGTGAATAAAAGCTTGTAAAAAAAGCCGAACTATTGATAACACAAACATAATAGCTACACGCTTAAACTCAACATCTTTGGAAAAATCCATAAGGCGGCACTCGTTTATGATGTCAGAAGCGGTAGTCTTTCTCCAACTCCGTCACTGACATTTTTATACTTATTTTCAAAGAAATTAAATAAAATAAACAAATTTATTTCTACAGTAACAGTTGCTTTATTTGTTTTAAATTAATTAAGTAAAATTTAAACACTGAAAAAAAAAAGACGACAACCTCAGGCGGGAATCGAACCACGCACCTTCCGCATTCCGGGCGGCTGCCTTAACCACTTGGCTACCGAGGTCTGGCTTTCACCCGTCGAAATTTTTCAGTGCTTGATGCTTATGTTTTTTAGTCAACATTGCTTCATCAATCTTAGAAGTTTTCACCTCTGAGATCCGAAAGAAATATTTTTACAAATATTTGAACATTCGGTTAAGATGAAGCTGCGTTATAGATAAGTGTTTTTTATATATTTTAGCGTTTTATTAACGCTTAAATATACTTAAGTAAAATTTAAACACTGAAAAAAAAAAAAAATAAAAGTAAAAATATTTCTTTCGGATCTCAGAGGTGAAAACTTCTAAGATTGATGAAGCAATGTTGACTAAAAAACATAAGCATCAAGCACTGAAAAATTTCGACGGGTGAAAGCCAGACCTCGGTAGCCAAGTGGTTAAGGCAGCCGCCCGGAATGCGGAAGGTGCGTGGTTCGATTCCCGCCTGAGGTTGTCGTCTTTTTTCAGTGTTTAAATTTTACTTAAGTATATTTAAGCGTTAATAAAACGCTAAAATATATAAAAAACACTTAAATTAATTAGTCAGTTTATAAAGAATATTAAAGGGAATTGATCAGTTTGTTAGGGTGCTTTGGCCTGGCGTGGACATTCACTATAATAATAAATGAATTCCTATTTAAATATTTCATACCTAAAATAAATTAAATAACATAACAAAGTTGCAACAAGTTGTAAAAAACATGCCAAATGTAGCATGCGTAATATTGTGATTTTGTTACTAAAACTCATAAAAAATTATTATCTCTTTCTAAAATAAGTAAATTATTATTCTTTACTTTAAAGATATTTAATTATTTAAGCGTTATGGTATAGAATATTATAAGTAGGTGTAATTTTAAGGGTGTCTAAGAGAAAAAAATATCTTATTATGTCAGGGAGTGTAATATTAGCGGATAAAATAAAACAACATTATTTCGTATAATGGTTTTATTCAGAACCATATGTATTCAAAATATTGTCTAGAAACTGGGCAGGTAGTGTAATATTATTTTCATGCCTTGCCCAGCTTAAATACCACATTATTGTCAAACGTGAGCACAGCAACCCACCGTTCTTCGGCCTACCAGGCAATTGCAACAATATTGATTAATTGCTTCTCTGCCTTGTTGATTATTATTAAATAAGATATAAACAAAATACATTTTTAAGCTTTTCTTATTCAAGTACCAGAAATCGATTATTCATTTATAAAACGAATGTTATTGTATTTAGCGTTCATGTGGTAACCCAAAATTGAGCAGCCTGCAAGGCTGCAACTAAAAAATGGCGGTGCTTTGTTCATGCAATCGGCGAGAATACTTATTATTACAACTTTTTTTACAGAACACTTTCCTGCGATGAGTGTTGCGTCAATAATTATTAACAAATTCATTATATTTATTCGTAACAATACTTTTTACTGAGCAACTTGTTCAAACCAGGCCGAAATTGGCGTTTCCCTTTATGTGGATTTTTGTATCAGTAAATCTTTGCTTATATCCCATGTAGGACATCAAAACAATTTTCTAAGTTGGTGAGGTATATTATAGAAAACTAGCTCCGCTCTTGGAATTTGGTTTCTAACAAAGAAACATGGAACATTGGCCTCTTGGAACATTGTGTATGATCAGAACAAAAGTTAAGCTAGGGACGAAGGTACTACCAGGGCCTCTCAACTATTTCTCTGATTATAAGGTGAGGAAGAAGAAACAAACACACTTTCGTATTTATAATTTTAATTAGAATTAACACCACCACACACACATAGCAGACTTCGACACCATAGCAGATTCAGGGTGATTATTCAACATACATGCACCATGAGAAACACTACATTTAGATAGATCAGCACTCTGAGAGCAAGTTTTATTATTAATAGTCAATGCCAGATCAATGGTCTCTCCAGTTCACAGATTTATACTATTTGTGTGCTGATAATAAAATATTCTAGGTGGCTGGCATATAACCAATCACTGCGCCAATCAGCTTTTTTAAATTTAAGTGTAGTACAGGCGAGTCTGTGTTTAAAAATTCAAATAGCATAAACTGGAGTTGTCTTGAAACTTGGCTAGGATTTGAAAAAAGATCTATTGGTCTATTGGTCTCAAGAAAATAGTTTTTTATAAATGCATTAACTTATGTTTACATATTTTACAAACAAAATTGTCCAACATAGGTTCTACACAATAATGCTATCTGTACACTACACTTCTTTATTTAATAAAAAAAAAGTGGATGGAAGTAAAATATTCAAAAACCTGTTTTTTTCTATAACTAAATCGCATGCGAAAAGCGTTTACGTCTCAGCACAGTAGATACAAAAATCAGGGTCATTAACCTGATTTGACCCGAAGTAGTATGGTCAAATGATGAGCAAACTTAATACTTTTACTTTAAAGTTAACTTTACGAGCACGGGTTAAGAACTGTGTATGTCAAACTTGACCTGCATTTGATTGTATAAAATAAATGAAAGAACTACCGAACTTTACTGTAAGCCTAACTTCGTAGAAAATTATCACATGCACAGGTTTATTTCATAATTCTACTAATTTAATTAGCATAGGTACTTACTTTGATGTCAGCAAAGGACATAACCATTTCAGAGAGTTTAATGGAGTCATCTTGCTCAAATATTGAACAGAAATCACCAAGCTTTAAACATAATCTACATTTTTGAAATATGTTTTCCATTTTACCACTTCACGAAGTTACTTACACAGTACACTAAACATTATCAATGCATACATTGTCTAACAAATGAAAATACAATGTTTCAGAGTTTAAACTGTAACGAACCCTTTAATTTTTTTTTTATTGTTTTACGGCTCCGGATGAAATCCATCAAGCCTATTCATTCGTTCTATCTTCATATTATTATGTAATACTTATATTATTATGTAATACATAAATAAACAATATTGATGATGATGGATGAATAATAATAGAAATGGGAAGTGAGAAATGATATTACCCCCCAACCCCTCGAGTATCTCAGTAAAGATGTGGGGCTTTACTAAGTCCTCACGCGAACTTCTTGAGAGAATTTGAAAAGTGACGTTGCACTGTTTTGTTTCATTTGCCAACACTCATGCACACTCACGAACACTTAACGGTTAATAATCCACCATTATTTCACATTAATATTCTACATAACTCAAATTTTAGAAAATAAAACAAAACCCAAAACCCAAGACTCTTCACTTTCCCGCCAAGAAGTCCCACGAACCCTTTACTACACCAAAAAAAAACCCTTTACTTTCCAGTTTTGACTTTATTTATTTTTTAGCTTTAGTAAAAGAGGTCTAATCTATCCCATACAGCCTAATTATTAGAAAACAATCCAAATTAAAAAAAATACTACGTTATGATTATGAATTACATATTATGTTATTTCGATTCCGAAGTTATTCAAAACTCCGCCGTGGTAACGTAAAAATCATTTATTCAGTTAAGGCCATGAAGCTGTAGATATATTTAATACCAATATAAAGATAAAATCTACATAACTCGAGTTTGTGCTCGAGCACCGTTTTTAATGTTCTGTCATGGTAAATATCAAAACTATGTATAGAAAGCGTGCCTCATACCTAAGGCAGGTTTTCTTCTCACGCTGACCGCCGCGCCGGGGCGCTGACAGCCGGCGCGTAGCCACCTGTCAGATGTGAGCGGTCAGCGTGACAGGAAAACTTGTTTAGTGTCGCGTGCGAAGTACAGACGCAAGCAATGTCTATGATGGTAGTGAAAATTGTTGCCGCGTACTATTTAGGAAAGAAAAAAGTCTGCAACAAAACAAAACGTCGTAGGGGAATTTTATACAATATACGGCCAGTTGAGAGAGGACGAAAATAAGTTTTTCAACTATTTCCGTATGTCATTAAGAAGTTTTGACGAATTACTAGCAAAGCTACAAAATAGATTGGTCCACTGCAGCTTACCTCGTGTTACTATACAGCCTATTGAACGCTTGATGGTTACTTTAAGGTAAGGAAAAATAAGTAAGTACACTGAAATATTAATTATTTATTGAAAAAAACGAGCCTTACAGTTGCATAATTGTTGCCTATGATGTTGTGTTACATTTGACTACTCACCTTATTATTAAGCACAATGACGTATATTTTTTTACAAATCTTATAGAGAATGCCGTAAATAGGTACTCATTAAAAGATATTTGACATATCAAAATGACCTTTGATAGTCAAGTGACACAATATGTCACATCCTGGCTAATATTATAAACGCGAAAGTTTGTAAGTATGGATGGATGTTTGTTACTCTTTCACGTAAAAACTACTGAATGGATTTTAATGAAACTTTCCTCATATACAGACCATGATGAACCAGACCCAGCATACAGGATAATTTTTTTTTTACTCTAGTCTTCGCGATCGAAGTTGCGGGCAACAACTAGTGTAATAAGAGTATGTCATGTTCTTATTATCGATTTTGCGAAATTGCTAGAAAGCGAGCGGAAAGATGTTACACATCAAAAACTATTATATGTTATGCATTAGACGTTAAATATTCTCGGATGAACAGTTTGCATGATAATTCTCGGCATAAGAACTTGTTGTTCTCTCATAGTCATCATCATTATTGTATGATGACGGTGTATTTTGTGGCTTATATTGTTGTGGTAACCTCGTCTCTGGGGATGTTAAATTTGCCGTGAATGCTGCGCTTGATGGTCTAGAATGCATATTTTTTACAGATGTTACGACATTCAGGAGTTTTTGTTACGCGCATCTTTGTTTCGATACAATGGGTCCGACCGAAGCGTCCCATAAATATTATCTGGATCGCACTTCGTCAATTACTCGACCGGTGTCTATTTCACGATTGTCCATGACTGTATTCGTCGGAACGAGCCTTCAGCGCGACACGAAAACGCTCACTGACGCTCCTCGCGCGTCACCGCCATGTTGGTCAGCGGCGCGCGCACGGCCGCGTATAGCTCAGCGCTGACGGCCGACAAACATCCGTTTAATCTTTACAATTAGTTAATACTACATATACCCTAGAGACAGATAAGTGCTTTTTGGTTACTAACAATAGGCGTCTAATAACACCTTCGTGGACGCTACGTCAAAAGGCGCACTGACCGCTATGCTACCGGGAAGGCTCGGATCGGTTGCAACGACCGTTTGGATAGATGGCGCTAGTGCCGCTAAAAAGCACTCAAAAACATTAAAATAGCAGTGACAAAATTCAGCGCTTACGTCAGCCTTCCCGGTAGCATAGCGGTCAGTGCAGCCGCCCGGATTGCGGAAGACCCAGGTTCGATTCCTGGCTGGATCGGGTGGGCGTTTAATTTTTCACTGTATTTTATAAAAAAATTATGAATATATAATTAACAGTGTTGTGTTCTTCATGTGCGTTACCCCAGCGGAATTTTGTTGAATTTCTTGATTTCTTGATGTAGAATGTTTAGTGCTTTGTCTCGTGTAATTGTGCCCAAAATCTTACATTTGTAGTTTGTTTAGTTTTTGAGATATTCGTGAAAAACAGATTCCGCTGGGGTAACGTTATCCCAGCAGCGGCACTTTTTTCCCTGTGGACTTATCGAAAAAGAAGTATCCAGGAAGATAGATCTTGTGGCGCTATATATCTGCGTGTTAGTCTTAAATTTGTGCGTCTTTTTTTTCGAACTTATTCAAAGTTCAGCTGGAGTAACGTTTGGAGGCTTGCTGTATCTCAGGAGCGGTGAGGCGCACAAAAAGTTACGTTACGTTATTAATGTATAATTTTAACAATATTACATTATATATTTGACTAGTTATACAACACAAGAAAATTTCCTATTTTGCTTTTTCTTTTAACCACTCCGAATGGGGAGTTTTTAAAATAAAATAAGTGAGAATTGATTGGTTTATTGTGCTGTGAGTAGATGTCAAAAAAGTAAAGATGGCTTGAATCACTTTTTTTGATTGGCCAACTTTACTTTTTTTAACATCCACTCCAATTAATTCACACTTTTTTTTTTCGAAAACTGTTAACTCGTGGTTGGCTGTTAACTCGGCGGCAATGCAAATCTCCATAGTTAGATCTTCACATTTTTTGTCGAGTTTTGGGAATATGGTACATACAAATGTAGCGGCAGGGGGTCCACTGCAACCAGCAAACTTTTGATCGTGGTCTATGTGAAAAAAAGTCTCTAAACCATTCTTGAATCAACATGAACACACAAAAAAAAATTCATATCAGTTCAGCCGTTTAGAAGGAGTTCAGTGACATATACAGGCACAGAAGATTTATATATACTAGTGGTCGCCCAGAGGTGGATATTCAACCGTATTTTTTATTGAAAGATATTAAGGCTGCAGTGCTGCACGGATTGTATCCAAAGCAATGACAAATGTGTAAAATTTAATTAGTTCAAAATATATTTAGTAAATAAAGTAGATAAGCAACTATCGCATTCGATTAGTCTGTAAGGATAGTTGTGTATTGAAATATAATAAATAAAATAAAATAAAAAAGACAGAATGTGAGTTTGGTTTGGCATTGACATTTGACAGACATTGACAGATTTCAGCCGATCGCAACAGCTTGCAACACTCGACATTGGCGAAATTATTTGTGTTGGAAAACCCTACGAAGCCATTTCACAAGAAAATAATAATAATACAGTGCAACGTTACTTTTCAAATTCTCTCAAGAAGTCTACGTGAGGACTTAGTAAAGCCCCACATCTTTACTGAGATACTCGAGGGGTTGGGGTTGGGAGGGTCTTCTTCTTACTTCTCATTTCTATTATCATTCATCATCATCATCATCATCATCATCATATAGGAAACAAGACAGTAGAAGTAACAAAGAAGTAACTAAAGAAATTAAGAAACTAATGACATGGCAGCATGGCTTATGACCTTAGCCGGTTCCTCAGGGAAAGAGCTACACTTAAAAAAAAATTCAGCCGCTCGCTCAACATCATTTGAATTGAATTGAGCAAGTGAAGTAATCACTAAAACGTAGTGATTACTGGGACCTAGGAGTAATTGTGTTCTGTGACTGGGACTTCTTGGCGAGAAAGTGAAGAGTCATGTCTGCGGTTTTGTTTTATTTTCTAAAATTTGTGTTATGTCGAATATTAATGTGAAATAATGGTGGATTATTAACCGTTAAGTGTTCGTGGGTGTGCATGAGTGTTGCCAAATGAAACAAAACAGTGCAATGTTACTTTTCAAATTCTCACAAGAAGTCTGCGTGAGGACTTAGTAAAGTCCCACATCTTTACTGAGATACTCGAGGGGTTGGGGGGTAATATCATTTCTCACTTCCCATTTCTATTATCATTCATCATCATCAATATTGTTTATTTATGTATTACAATGAAATTAAGAAACTAATGACATGGCAGCATGGTCTATGACCTTAGCCGGTTCCTTAAGGAACGAACTAAACTTAAAAAAAAAGTAGTGATTACTTGCTCGGTGAGTATAGGTACTAATAGGTAGGTAGTTACTTTACGCGGTGATTTTTTTATAAATCAGATAAAAATGCAACCGGAGCTTCATACGCACGCTGATATATACGCAAAACCATTCCCTAAATATAATCGTCCGAACGTAATAGGCTACATTGGTATTGATAATTTAATGTATGCAAGAAAGGTACAAAGTGGAAATGTCAATTTTGATTTGAATTTACACCTGGAAAAAGCGGTTCGTAAGCCATCTAATTCAGATGATAAATTGAACGATTTGTTACAATTCTTATTGGAACATGAGAAAAGACTAAACCTTCCCATAGAGATAAATTTACATAAAGCAAAAATATTTTGTTATCGAGGTTTATTGACTTGTGTAGCATGCACTCCATATGAAAACAAAGATCCTTGGAAAATAGTGGCTATATTGCATAGAGGTAACATTTATTTATGTGCACGAGATACAGAGGAAAAGATATATGAAAAGAATAATATGACAGAACAACATAAGAAATTTTCATCTTGGGGTTACAAGTTTGAACAATATATGCTTTCTGGTATGTAAAAATTTCCTGTTTTAGTAATTGTCCTAAATAAACAAAATTAATATTTTTCTTTTAAAAATAAAAAAAACTTTATTGGGAGCCTGTCAGGTTTCATTCTTGAAAGCTAAGCATTTTCGCAATGCCAGGACACCTGGTTTTCAGCTGTTAGTCCCAGTTATTGGAATAAGATTGCAGCTTTCAATTCACTAACCCGCCATATTGTATTGTCAAATGAGAGCCTGAATCCAGCAGCAGTAGTATAGTCGTATGTTTTTAAACTGATATTGATGATGAAAACTATATACCGATTGCAAATACTCCAGTTTATGTGTGTCTAAATATGGCCTATTATTCAATAATTTTATTTATATATTAGTTATTATTTCCTGTTTTAACCTTAAATAACACCTAATATTGTTGATGTTTATTTATGACTGCAATTTTTGTTTTTAGAAAGTCCACAAGTGGAACCCAATCCTGATCAGCCGTTGGATGAAACTAAGGAATTTTCTCTAGTGTTTACAACAGACTTGAATCAGCACACTATAATCTACGGTGCTGAAATGGATGGTATTCGGTGTGATAAAGGCCCTATCAGCTCAGCTCCAGCCAAAGAGCGTTCAGAAAAGATTGTGCAATATCTATCTGATAAAGAGTTTATAGAACTCAAAACATGTAGACATATGCAGTTCTCTAAGCAGGAAATTAGTTTTAAGTAAGTTGGTTTACATTATAATTACCACAAGCATGCCTAAAGCTGCACCTTTTTTAGCTGGATATTTGTATAAAGTTAAATCAGATGTTGATTACATTAGTATTTCAAATTTTAAACCAAATTTTACATTTTAGCTTGTTAAAATGTACACAAATCTAACTTGTCAATATTTTTTGTATTATCTTTGATGATTTTAGTATAATGATACTTCAATAACTAAGGTTGAATAATATATAATTTAAATGTAGAGTTAATTCATCTTTTCCAGGCGATTCAAAACTAAAAAGTGGTGGTGTCAGTCTTTCCTGGTGGGTATAGACACAATTGTTTGTGGATTTAGAGATGACAATGGAATTGTGGAAGAACTTAAAGTTTACCCAGTTAGAGATCTAGCTAAAATGTCTGAGGTACATAACTATGGTATACATTTATTTATGGAAAACCAAGAAGGCTAATAACAGTTCTTTAGCACAATATTTTGTGTACCCAAAATTATAATTTGAATGTGTTATGTGAATGATGAAAAAAAGAGGTTTACATAATGTTAAATCTTTATATTATTTTGATTTTAGCATTCACAATGTAGTTATAATATAAAATTTTACTAGAAAATATCAACCAGTCTGAGGAACCTCGAGTGGGAATCGAACCCATGACCTTTAAATAACCGGTGACTGACCACTGAGCTGCCGAGGCCCCAAAAGACTCGTTGATTTTTTTTAGTAGTTTGTGATTTACACTGCAAGCGTCACTGAAGTTACTACCCTCATAGTTGCCGATACAATAGCCGCCTTGTCTTTGCTATACTAGAATAAAATATATCAAAGTCATTTGATTCACAAAACTTATCTTCTCTGCTCACCACAAAAATGAATTCTGCGATTATGTGCACAATAAATATAAAAATATGAATTAAAGAGTATGTAGCTAAATAAAATATGTAAGCTATCTTTTGTAGCCTAAGAAATGCCTGCTGAAACAATAATGAAAATATTTATTTTCAGAGATTTTGGAAGCCAAATGTTTGTTTAAATTTTTTAGACACTTTCTTCACATATGTCAAAAGATGTTTAGCTAGAGAGGTCAAACATAAACATGGTGAAAAGGCTATCAACAATATACAAGAATTACCATTGATCTCATTGCTCTTTGAATGGGAACCAGGAATGCCAGTACAAGTTTCACAGAGTGGCGTGCATGAAGATGATCCAATTTTAACGGAACATTTTATGGAACATTTTGGTCAATCACATGATTCATGATAGTGTGTATATTTGACGTAAAATTAACAAGATTTATTTTAACCCTTAAACAAACGCGAGTTCCTGGATAAGATATTAAGAAAATGACAATGGATTCCGGGTATATGATGATCCCAGATTAATGAAAATATAAAAAAATTAGGGGATGAGGGGTTTTACCAACAATTTAAATAATTATAATTAACCATTGTCCATTTAAAAGTATGCGTCAGCACAGCTGTGCCACAGTGGAAAACATACTTTTTAACTATGCCAGGAATTAGTTTATAAGTAACAGAATTAGTCGGTCTCGCGTTTAAAAGTTGTAAGCTGTTTTTTGTGGCACAGCTGTATCTAGAGAATGGAACCACGTAGCGAAGATCTGTTTGCATGGAGAATTAGTCAAAGTTTTTTTTTTTTTTTTTTTTTATAATGGCTTCTGTTGTGTTTTTCCAACACCAATAATTTCGCCAATGTCGAGTGATTAACGAGACACGTTATAATTTGGAAAGTGGCCAGTAGAAGTTACAAATATTGGCCGGTAGAAGATATATCTTTTTATAAACTTTGTGAATTGAGTTATCTATCTACTTTATAATCTTATATTATTTGACTGAATAAACTTACATAAATAATTTAATATGGAAGGATGAGGGAAACACAGAAGAAATAGTAAGTTTATAGGGCGGGGAATTTTAGAGGGTAGGATGTCATACAAAGAGACGGGGTATCTTGGACAGTTAAAGAATATATGGTCTGGAGTGCCTTCGTCTAAACCGCACTCACATAATGATGTGTCTTTCGCGTGGATCTTGTGGAGAAAGACTGGAGTGCATGAGTGGCCAATACGTAAGCGACAAATTGTGGAGATGGTTTGTCTATTCATGGTTTTTTGGTTAAAAAACCATGGTCTCCGGGGAATAATGGGTTGAATACCAGCATATTGGCGACTCTTACACTGTGAAGACTCAACGTACCTACTTTGCCAATCACTGTTGAGTGTTTCTGTGGCGTGTGGTAGAATGTCATGGGCAAAAATGTGTTGCAAGCCGGTGCCTCGTAGTATGGCATCCCTAGCCCAAACATCCACCTGTTCGTTGCCGCTAATACCACTGTGACTTGGGATCCAGATTAATGCTACCTCAATGTTTTCTTCATGACAAAGGAACAGCTGTTTTTTAATGTTCAGGATTAGAGGGGAAACGGATTTGGAGCGGAATAAATTACTTGAAAGGGCATTTAAACCACTTTTAGAGTCAGAAAGGATAACAGATTTATTGAGTTTATGGGACAGGACAAATGATACTGCTTCTAGAATAGCAATGCATTCTCCAGAGAAAACCGAAGATTCCTTGGGGGATTTAAAACTTAATAAGACCTGATGTTTTGGTATCCAAACGGCGCTTCCAACGGGACTATCTTCGGATGTTTTCGAAGCATCTGTATAGATGCGTAACCAATGTTGCCAGTCTCTTTCTATCTGCATTTTTGGTTAGCCAATGGGTCTTTTTTAGAGATATCAAAATTGAGGATAATTTTGGGTTCGAATATTAAAGCATCATAAGGAATCTGGAAAAGAGGGTTTAGAGGGAACTGTAACATTGGGTATGTCAAGGAAGGAAGCTTTCGGAAACTATTAATGGGTAACGGAGGGTTTTTATGGGCCCAATATTTACATGAAGTTTGTGAAATCATATCAGATAATTTTTGAAGACGAGGAAGAAGAAGGTGAGAACTTAGCTGATTTGTTTTTATTATGAATCTATCCGATAGATACTGACGGCGTAGGTCTAAAGGGGGGTAGGTCTACAGCCTCCACTTGAAGGACGTTCTTGGCAGAAGATTTCATAGCCCCTAATACAATCCTTAGGCCCTTCATTTGCATTTTCTCAAGTTTGTCTAGTGTCTCCTTATTACAGGGTTCCATGAGGAATGACGCATAGTCCAGATGGCTGCGGACAACTGCATTATAAAGGATCTTCTGGCTATATGGATGAGACCCCCACCAGACACCGGAAAGTGCTCGAAGGATGTTAATACCCTTCTCACACTTTTGAGCCACCGCATTGAAATGAGGAACACCAGACATTTTGGAGTCCAAAGTGACACCCAAAAACTTCACCTTATCAGTAATTTGTACAAATTGACCCTTACAGTGTATGTCGAAATTAGGGATTGATCTCTTCCTCGAAAATACTACAGCGTTACATTTAGGGATGGAAAGGGATAGACCATGATCTTCAAGACAAACATCCAGGTAGTACAGTGCAGAATTTAAGCGAGAACTTATATCGTCAATAGATTTACCAGTAGTGTATAAACAAAGATCATCTGCATATTGTAAAATTTCACAAAAACAAGAAACGGATTGTTCAAGATCGCGTGTATAAATGCTGTACAAAATAGGACTCAGAACTGAACCTTGGGGAAGGCCTTGCCATATTTTTCTTGGTGGAAGAGTGTGGTCGAAAGATCTAATTGAAATTGACCTATCAGAGAGTAAGTTAATTGCGCATCGAACTAGCCTCTCGGGAATACTCACTCGAAGTAGCTTCTGCTTGAGTATCGGAAGCTGGACGCTATCATATGCTGATGCAATGTCCAGAAATACACCCACCAAATGTTCCTCTTTGCTCAAGGCAATTCTAATGTCCGTTATTAGTACGGCTAAGCTGTCAGTGGTTCCTTTGGATTTGCGAAAACCAAATTGGCTGATAGATAATATGCCCTTGCTTTCGACAATCCATTCGAGTCGGTTCTTGATAAGATACTCAAGTATTTTAGATAGAGTTGAAGACAGGGCAATAGGACGGTAGGAACTGGCGATAGAAGGGTCTTTGCCTGGTTTCAACAGGGGAATAACAATTTGGGACCTCCACTGCTGTGGGACTACACCAGATGAAAAAACGGTGTTCAAAAGATCCAGGAAAAAGTATTCCCCTGTTGAACCCAGGTGGGTCAGGAAGGAATATGGGATACCGTCTTCTCCAGGAGAAGAATCTCGTAGACCTCGAAGAGCACACTTCAATTCCGATAAAGAAAAAGGCTGGTCAAATCTGTTGTTGCTCTGCATAATAGGATATGGACAGGGGATGCAATCTTGGGAGGGGACAGAAGGAGGGGACAACTTGTCTGCAAAGTCGGTCAACCAGAGCGATGGATCCTTGGAAGATGGAGAGGGACCCGCGAGAGAACCACGGTACCTTCTAACATTTTTCCAGACAATTGTTGAGGGAGATCTGGGGGAAAGGGATTCGCAGAAGTTGATCCAGCCTTGTTTCTTTTTGTCGCCAAAATTCGTCTAGTACGAGCTGCGATTTGTTTGAAGCTCAGATAGTTTTCCATACTCATGGAGAGATTGTAGACTGTCTCAGCATTCTTTCTCTGTGCAACCGCATCGGTACATTCAGAGTCCCACCATGGTGGAGGTGCTAGATTCCTACGGTTAGGCTTCTTGAGGGGGATACTCGCGTTTGCTGCAGTTGACAAAGCCTCCATGAGCATGGACAACTTCTCATCTATATTTACCGGAGAAATGGTTTGGTTACCAACAGAGAGTTCTACTTCCGTTGTAAATTTTGTCCAATCAGCCTGTTGGATTTTATATTTAAGCAGAGGAGGTGGAGAGACGGTAGGGACCACGGAGAGGGGTTTGGAAATGATAATAGGAAAATGGTGACTACCATGAGATTGCAAGAGGGTTTTCCAGGAGCACAAGGATGATAGGGATGAAGAGCAAGCTGTGAGGTCGACCACAGAGCGGGGGTCCTGAGAGGGTGTGACACGGCGAGTTGGAGAACCGTCATTTAATACGCACAAGTTGAAGTCATCGAAAAGATCCAACAATTCGGCCGCAAATGAATCACAGGAGTGAGAACCCCATGTTGTGTGGTGGGCATTGAAATCCCCAAGAATAAATATAGGAGAAGGCACTGACGAAAAAACTGAAAGAAGATCAGGGATAATGGAAGAAGAAGGGTGAGGAATATAAATTGAAATAAAGGAGATACCCATCACTCTCACAGCCACCACATTAAATGATGGACTGTGAGAGGGAAGGGAAAGTTGAGAGTAAGAGAAACTTCTTTTAATAAGAAGGGAACATCCTCCATAACCGTCGTTTCTGTCATCCCTGAGACACGCATACCCAGACACCCTAAACTGGGACCCAGGCACGAGCCATGTCTCAGAGATAGCAGCGACTGCCACAGAGAACTTGTTTAAAAGATAAATTAAATCACTTTTTTTGCGACGAATGCTATTACAGTTCCATTGAAGGAACCTGCAAGAGTCCGTCGCCGGACTCGCCAGATTTGTTTACATTGTGCCTACTTTCCAACGGCACCGATTTAAATAAAATTTCCAGTTGATTGCGCACGTTGGACGGTAGAGCATCATTAAATTTAGATAAGACGATGGTCAAAAGAGACACCGTCGTTTCTAGTAACCTGTCTTCAGGGATCTGATCTGGTGGGCTCTGAAGAAGACCACAGCCGTTAGGCATCATGGATGGAGGGGTGCTAACTAAAGACTGATGTGCTTGTCTGTCATAGCCTCTGGGAATTGGGATTCGGCGACGTGGGCTGGAGGTGACCGTTTTCCTATAGGAGCTGGACATGGTAGGGATGGGATATTGGGAATTTGAAGGTGAAGAATAGGAAAGGGGTAACGACAAAATAGGTTCCTTAGCAACCTCATTGTAAGGACGTTTGGCCTGTGGTAAGCGAGCAGAAGCTTCAAGATATGATATGCTTTCTTGGGACATAAGGATCTTAATACCTCTCTGTCTGGTTTGTTCCGGACAACACTTGCTAGTGGCAAAATGATTTCCGGAGCAAAGTTGACAGGTAGAGGCAAATTCTACAACTTCACAATTATCGCCGTTGTGATTTTGAGCGCAGCGATAGCACCTAGGTTGGGAACGGCACTGGCTTTTCACATGTCCAAATCGGCAGCAATTGTGACATTGGATCGTTGGAATTTGATATGTTTCGACAATGAGAGAGGAATTAAAAGAATATATCCTATCAGGAAGCCTCTGACCTGCAAACGTGAGTACAACGGTTTGTGTAGGTTTCCATGAAATTGTTCCGTTTTCTGTGTTTTTTCGGTTTAGTCTCCTGGCTTTGAGAATTATCCCACAATTATCCGGTAAGTCCAGAGACTCCACCAATTCGTCCATAGACCAGTCCACGGGGATACCCCGGACAATTCCCATACGAGTCACATTATACGTCGGAATCATTGCTTTGTAGTTGTTATTTGATAAGATGACGGATGACACTAAAGAATTTGCTTCTGCAGCCGATTTAAACTGAACAGAGATCCTATTGCGGCCAACATTCTTAACACCATCTCGAACAATACCATGTACCTTGTTCCTGTGAAGAAATTGTCCGAATTTGATGGAGCGTAAAGTGGTACCTGCGGCAGCGTCAGGCTCCACTCTGGAGACGAGAACAATGAAAGGACCTGTGTCCTCCTGGCTATATGTTCTTTGTTGAGTGAAGCTGGGGTGGGTGGATATATGCTTTGAGCCGACACAGACGACTCGATGTCATTATTTTTGCGATGACGTTTGTCAGAATCATCATTCTTATTGTTTGATCTGACTGACGTTTTTTGGTAGAGTTGACAGAGTTACTTGTATTTTCAATAGGAGGGGACTCGAAATGCAGACCATTTTCGTTTGTGAAAATAAGCGGGGAACGCCTATCATCGACCGGATCCGGGTCTGGAGGTTTTCTTGGCGGCTTGTCCGCCATGCCTCGGTTTGGTCACTAACTTGTGAACACTGGACAAATACAGATTCTAACTACTTTTCCCAAAAACCACCACCAACATGAAACGCTACAAACTCAATTTCACTAAAAGAAACACTCAGAAATATTAAAAATGTAGGGATCAAAAACCCGAACGTGTGTCAGAAATCAACGCCAACTTGACAACCTTAGTCAAAGTTAGTTGCAAAGTTACAGAATTGTTACAGAGCTGACGCGTCAGCGCAGCTGTGCCACAAAAGACCCTTTATAACTTTTAAACGCGAGACCGACTAATTCTGTAACTTTGAGATTAATTTAGACTAATTATTGACTAATTCTCCATGCAAACAGATCTTCGCTACGTGGTTCCATTCTCGAGATACAGGTGTGGCACAAAAAACCGCTTATAACATAAACGCGACACAGACTAATTCTGTAACTTTGCGACTAACTTTGACTAATTCTCCATTTAAACAGATCTTCGCTACGTAGTTAAATTCTCAAGATACAGGTGTGGCACAGCTGCACTGACGTCAGTACAGCTGTGCCACAAAAAACCCCCTACAATTCTGTTACTTGGCGACTAATTTCGACTAATTCCTGGCATAGTCAAAAAGTCTATTTTCCACTGTGCACAGCTGTGCTGACGCACACCATTTAGAACTACAACATTCTAGATGTACCGAAGTGGTCAAATTATTGTTGTTCCTTACTGTTTATTTTTATTTCTACACTAGTTGTTAGTCCTTGGTTTTGCTTGTTATTTTCTTTTCAAATGTTTTTCTTTACTCAAAATGACATATCGTCGTTGATACTGCAATATCGCGGAACCAACAGTGGCTAATATCGCGGAACTTTGTAGTGACCAATTTTACAGAAGGGAGAAAAAACCTGTAATATTCTTTACTACGTCTTTATTCTGATTAAACTATAAATATGTTTAAAGATTTAGGTACTTTAGCACACGGGACGACGCCAATGGCAATTTAGAACCTATACGCGCGGAATCTCAATTTTGATTTTGCTGTAGTTCCGCGTTATAGCAACTGTTGGTTGCGCAGTATTGCATTATCAACGACGATATACCTATTTATTAAAAATCAAGTAGATCCGTAAAAGTTGTTTCATTTCAATCAAATATTGGCATCATATTGCACATTTTACGTAACAATTTGTAATTAATTATTTTATTTTAATAAGAAAACCATCACCATACATTAAAAAACTTAACCATGAATACTGAGGAGAAATTGCACATTACTTTAGTAATTGTACTTATAAACTATACTTAATAAAGATTTAAATTTTGACAATGAACATATTAATTTTCTTCTAGCTAGAGCATAGAGCATCTCCGCACATAGAACAAATAGAGCGTTTTTGTTCTTTTTTGGTACTGCAAAACCTACATCTCTTGTAGGTGTGCATTTTCTCGGGCATGTGTGCTCCGACATTTTCCGACTTGAAGTACCACGAAATCTTGAAATGTTTTTCTTCTGGTCATGATGAATCTACAAACAATATATTATTATAACTATCTATCTATTCCTAAACGAACAATTTTTATGTATGTAATTATTTTTTACGAATTTGGAACAGACAAGGGCAAATTATTTACCACTTCTTTGAAACATCCAAAAATATACAAATATGTATTTACTTTCATACGCCGTGAATGAGTGGAATAAGACAAATATAACGTATTTTATGAATTAGAATCGCAAAATAACTTACCAGGTTTGTCAGTTTTGACGTAACAAAACACTGACAGTTGACATTTCTATGTTGTGTGTTGCCATGAACAAGATAAAGTAACTAGGAATTATAATTTGGTAAAAATAGTTCTTCCAGGATTATACAACGATAAATATACTAGGTGTTTTAGAAAACTCGAAGTGGTAAAATAGTTACCTTTATTTTATTAAGGGTTTAATGATAATTGTACATAAATTTATAAAACTAGGCTAGGCTATAAGGTTTGCAGATTTAAAAAAAGAACAAGAAAATACTATGTTACCATTTATTATCACTGCATAGCAAATGGTGTAAATCAACATCCATAAAAGACTAATCAACAACATGGATATCTTCACTTAACATGTACAATTGATTATAAACTAATTTTGTTACCAAATATTTATAAAAATATGTAGTAATAAAAACAATAATTAACAGAACAACATAGTTTTAATAAAATAAAATGGATGTCATGTATTATTTTAAGTTTAAAATAGTATTTACACAACAAGTTTTATTTAAGCAACAAAATCTCCATAATATGACTGGTACTTAGAGGCAAACAATGTAAAATTCACCTGCTGCTCAAGAACTGTAATACCATCAACATGGCACCCTTTCAGACACTTGAGTTGATACTTTCAGCTAAAAACTAGCATTTTAAGTGTGATGTTTATTTTAAATGTGACAGAATTAATATTGTATACCACTACAGATGCAATTCAAGCGGTTCCAAGCTGATGCTTGCACAATAGATGCAAATTATGATTAATCTGATAATGAATAACTTATTTTTTAAATACACTTGCTATTTAAATATGACACTTATATCAGAAAAGATTAGACAAAAACTTTAGTGTCACGCTTCATCTGTTTACAGTTATACAATCATTATTGTAATAAACATTTGTAAGGCAAAGGGTACTTCGGTAAATCTGTTGTGGTAAAGAAATTGACCTAACATTACATAAAGTGCATTTTATCATAATGTTAATTAAATCTGAATATATCAAACACTGATCATACATTATTATAAGTATACACAATTGATTGTTATGAGACGTGATGGTTACAATTTGATTATTGAGTAAAGATGAATAAAAAATAACCCATTCATTGCTGCCATATAGAACAGTAATAACGGAAAACTATTCCTGGACGCTTCTACGATGATTATCGACGTGTAGCTAGAGCAGCCTAGTGTTTCATGATTCACCTACTGTTTGTGCAGTAACTGCATGATGTCTGTATTAATTTTAAATAGGAAGAAATATTTAATTTCTTTGACCTAAACACAATTCTACTATTTAACTGTTTTACTGCTAAACGATGGCTTAAGTTAGACAATGATTAAAACAGATGCTGCTTTTTAAGCTTATACTTTTAGACACAGATAATATTTTAAGCACGTATTTATTTATTTGTTTATGTATTTAGCCATACATACATACATATATGTTGTAGACGATAGCTCAATTGGAAGAGCACCTGACCCGGTATGTCAGAAGGGTGCAAGTTCAAATCCTGCTTGTGGAAATATTTTCAACATTTGTGTTTTTGTAATTAGTTTCGCAACAAAATTTGCGTTAAAATTATATAAACAAAACAAAAAACATTTTATTTAGACATTGTTTAACTTGAAACACTGTTTTGTAGTAAAAGGTTAAAAATTTTAAAAAATACACATTAGTCCGATATAATTACTGTTCAAGTTGGGAACGAACGTGTGCAGCATTAAATGGGTTAAGATCTCAAACTATTTTCTTTTACGTAAGATTTTACATAATGTGCTAATTTAATATTTTTATCGAAGTCACAGACGCGCTTTAAATGTTCCAAAAATATTTTACTGGACATAATAAAATGTATTTGCCAAAGTAATTAACAAAAATAATGATTTAATTTTAATTTCACATAATAAAATGTACCCTTTAGGGCGTTGTATTGCAATATTTTTTCTATTACGAACTAACCAAGTTCGAATACTAATGTATTCGAAAGCAACAACAAAAGCACATCGCAATGTAAAAAGAACGAATAACATTAAAAAGCTAAGATCCACGATGGATCATTACCGATCTTGCCTATTGAAGTCATCTGCTAATGAATCAATGAGAAATGGAATAACATTTAAAATTATTTACACTGTCTAACAATAAAGAAATGTACACACGCCTGCACATCGACCTGCCACAAACTGTCAAATTTCCTCAATAGACTTTGAACTTTATAACTAAGTAATATGGTTGACATTGTATTGAAAAAAAATTGACAGTTTTGGATAGGTTGATGTGCAGGCGACTGTACCTTAGCTAAATGTACAACTTAATAGGTAATTAGGTACTAGTCGATTTTGGTAAGTTGTACCAAATTGGAATCATAACACTGATCACCGAGCTACTTCGCGGGTGCGTGCGAAGTGATCAACAAATTAGTTCCTTCTGTCCAAAATATCTACAAACTTTTAAACAGTCTTCGGTTACACTTACATATATGAATATCCCTGTCGAATCAGTGTGTTATTTGTACTAGCGTTTATAACAAATTGTCTAATAAGCTTTTATCAGGCACAGGTTGAGGAAATGTTTTAATGATGTTCCGTTTCGCTGTTATACAACCATAATAATCACCTACAATTCTACAACAAAGTTTTAAACCATACATTGTTAAATAGCGAAGATTAAAAAAAAACATTATAAAGGAGGCCATAATATATTGTTGAAGACAGTTCACACAAGCCAAATCTGAAATAACAATCACAACACCTCAGACAGAGCAATGAAACGAATCATCATTAAAAACGATACAAGTTTACATATTATATTTAAATTTTATTTTTATCTCTTCTGCTGTCATTTTGATCAGACGTCAACAACTAGATGTTAATCTATCTTTTGGACCGCGAACATGTGAAGCCGGCCTATATTTTTGTTTTAAAAAAAATGCAGTTACATTCGACTATTCAAAACAGCTATGACGCTTCTCTAAAAGTGTGGGACGGTGGTTTTGAATATGTAGGGCGCACGACGACGCTATAATTATAACAGTAGGCCGGCTTCCCCAGCATTTACAACATATGAATCTCAATCTTGATTCCCTAAGCTCAATGTAGCCACATTGGCAGAATTAAAATTTCTCCACGCATTTCATGCGTTCAATGTAAATTTTAGTATATCAGTAAAATTCCTATGTGATAATAAAATATATTAAATCTTTGTGCTAACTTACAATAAATTCATTTTCATAAACTATAAATACACTATTTATATTCATCCTTAAAAATCAACTTCTAGTTCACTAAGCGCGCTTGGCACGCTGCATTGGTCTGGACAAATACTACATACAGCTAAGGTCGTAGCAATGCTGTTGACGAAACTGTGTTCAGCTAATTTACAGTATCACTATGGATTGTATCACGCACGCTACGTATTACAAAATATGTATATAAAAATTTCGATGTTAGTGATTTCCGATGTGCTAAAATATTGTCAGTAGACACATGGAAACGTCTGACCAGTAACGGAAATTTATTCCTGACCCACTTTGTACTTATCGGTCAACCTTGGCACATAGAGTTGATTTCGTCGAGTTATTAACCGACCGTAGTTTTAATTTCGTAATAAGTAATAAGATAGTCCAAGCTTCAGAGTGGGTCAATAATCGATAACCGTGGCCGTACCTTTGTATATAAACAATGGGATCGATTTTTCGTATAAACAGTCATGAAATTTTTCTAAATATTTCCAGATGGAATATTTTATCTGGCTTTTTAAATTTGATTATCATTATTTGACTTATATACATGTTATTTAGATATAAATAAATCAAACCTTAGTAAGCGTAATATCACCGAAAAACCGATCACAATGCCTTCACCTGTATTTTTACATATGGTCCACTACTCAGAGCCAAAAACATTGCATTCTTTTAGAATTACCAATTACCTACTTGCAAGTATACCTACGAATTGAATAAAAACACAGATTTAATTGGTTATTCTAACTATCTCTTTCGAGTCATTCTGATTTCTCCATGTATGAATGAGTATACAAATCGGACATCGTTTAGCAAACAAGTCAAAAACATACTAAAGTTATTATAACGAAACATACACATAGACGACAGCTTAATTGCTTTAATATCCTTCTCACAATTCACATGATCATAAGATTGAAAGCATTTACGTAAAGAAATATAAAAAACAAAAACCGTAAAACCTACATGATAAAAAAATAATAAACAAATATCAATGTATAACGTGTTCCTACAAACCATAGTAACGCAAAAAAAGAAACAAATTCGTCCAAAAACATTACATGTATACATTGCTACTGAATATATTTTATTTTAAAAATGACAATAAAAAGAAATTAGGCGAAACCAAGTCAATTCAATAACGCGTTGACAAAATATAAAACCGCAACGACCAGAGTTCGCCGCCGCTTACTCCCTAATAATTGAAATCGCATAGATTCTCTACATTTATCACATTAGTACGGTGCATATTATATTGACTCGATACATCGGGAGTGTGCGATCCGAATTTAAAATTAGGCATGCACAACATAGAAGGTGCCTTCACTGAAGGCAAACAAATGAAACATTGTACTCTTTAAAGATATCCAATATTACGGCATCTGTACAAACGACGATCTAACATTAAATATTTACAAACGGCGTTACGAAGGCTGACTAGAGGTCGACGTAGGGGGTGTCCATTTTGTCGAGGTCAGCTAGCAGCGCGGGTGTGAGTGGGTCGAGCATGTCCTCGCGGAGCATCGCGTTCAGCGGCGACGCCAGGCTCTGCTCGCGCTCCAGAACCATCTCGTGCAGCGGCCCGCCGCCCACTGAGTTACCGTTGATCAGGTAGTCCCGGTTGCTGTAGCTGAACACGCTCCTATCCTCCACCAGCTGCGGCGTGGACGGCACCGACTTCGACGATATCCCGTTGGACACTGAGTACGTGTCTGCCGCGAACAGCTCCCGCGAACGACACGAATTGATTTGCAAATTGGATGCGGTACGCTTGAAAGGCAACGGCGTGCTCGGGACGGAGCGAGAGGTGTAGTATTTACTCTTGTCCGTCTCCAACTCGGATAGATCGAATTCAATACTGTTGGGTCGTTTGAGGAAGTCGTCGGTGGTGGCGGCGTCGTTGCTGAAGCTCTGGTTGTACTGACTGCCTCTTTCGAGCAATTCGTCGCCGCTAGGTATGAGTGAGTTCAGATGCTCGTCGGACAGAATCCGCTGTTCAGGCAACGGGTCGCAACCGTTGCTCAGCGTGTCGTTGGAGCTCAAGAGGCTTTGCGCTGCGCTCGTGTTAAGTACGTCGTTGCTGCTGTCTATCGCATTGTAAATCTTATCCAGCGTTTCGGGATTTAGACCGGCTTTCGAAATGTCGCACGTGTCGGCCAAAGATCCAAAATCGCAGAACTCGTTGGGCACCGGCGTGGGCGGGACGGAGCCGACCGGGGTGTTGTAGCTCAGCAACCCTATGTTGTTGATGCCCTGCTTCAGGGGTACAGATTGCGATCGAAACGAGTCGTGACACGATCGATAATTAACGAGCGGCTCCTGAAAGAATTGGCTGACTTCGCTCGATAGCGGGTCGGCGGACAGCGGCTGCGTGAGTTCGCCGTTCATGTGATCGCGCATCGTAACGTTCGGCAGAAAGTTCAGACTGAGGTTATGAGCACCGTTCGGTATGTTGGGACCGCAATGAAACAAATGTGTCTTGTATTGCGAGGATAGAATGTTAGGCGATGGCGGCGCGGACATCGGTTGTATCGACTGACAGTATTTGCCCGGGCCGCACATCGGCATCTTGTTCATGAATTTCTGATCGTTCGGTATCGCGAATTGCTTGGGACATTGGTCTGCCATGCCCAACGACAGGGGGTTTCGTCTTTTCCTTCCGTTAAGTTTCGGGATGGGTCGTGGACAAAGCCGTGATCGCGGGACTGGTGTATTTCTCGGACTGACGAATGGACTGGCTGCCGTACTGTGTGATATAGGCGAAGTTTGGAGTGAGCTACTCATGATAGGCTTATTAACTTTAGACGGACTGAGACCCCTCTGCCCGAAGCCAAGGGGTGATTTCGAATTGATGTTGGCGGGAGATTGGCAGCCGTCCGATATAGGGACGAAGTCGTACGCTTGCGTCCTAGTAGTGGGACTTTGAGGTTCGTTATGGCAATGGCCGTTGTACGTGCCTCCTATACCCGCCATCATTTGAGCGGAATTGTTGTTCACATAAGGCGGGGCCGTCCCGTTCTCATTGGGCATGGCGTTACACATTTTGTTGTTGTTCGTGCCGTTTTGGTTGATCGTAGGCCCGTTGTTGACGTCAACGTCGCCGCCGCCCAGCTGTTTGAACGCCCCTTCGTTTGCGTTCACTTTATGCGTTTGTTCGTGCGAATTTTCTTGGAGCTGCTGATCCTGATTGACCGGTACGTTTTGGGATGATCCGCTCTGATTTTTCAAGTTCTTCGCCAACAGCTCCCTCAGCTGCGATATTTTTTCATTCTTGCCCTGACTGTGGTCGTCGTGCGGCTCTCGGGTGGTCTCTAAAAAAGGCGCGGGCTCCGCGTCGGCGGCTTGGGGCTGCCCCTTCGCCTGGAAATACTGCAGCAGCTCCTCTTCGTGCTCCTGGCTGCTGCCTTCGTTAAGGTAGTCATCCAAATCGTGCTTATCGATGTTGCAGATGCTGATAACGCGCTCCCTGTTGAGTATCTCCGAGTGCTTCTCCTCGCATATCATGCCGGTGCGGATGCTGATGCCGTCCAGGCCGCAGCAGGAGTCGGGCGTGGCGGGGCGGGAGGGTTTGTTCCGCTTGCGCTCGGGCCTAGGGGCCGGAGCCTTCGTCGACCGGGGACTCGCCGCCTCCTGTTCCTCCCGGGCCAGCGCCGCGGCGGTGCTTTTGGACCGGCTCGTTAAGTTTTTTGGATCCTCTAAAAAAGCGGGCGCGGCTCGAGCGGGGACCGGGGCGGGCGCGGAAGCGGACGCGTCGGCGGCGGCGTGGCGGGCGGCGGCCAGCTTCCCGCCCATGATTTCGGCGGCGCGCATCTTCTTGGGCAGGTACTCGGCGCGCGGGAACTCCTCGGGGACGACGGGGTTGGGGCGTGGTTCGACGCGGCCGCCTTGGGTCTCGCTCTGGTACGTTTCCAAAATAAGTTTCTTGCCGGGCAGGGGGAGGCGCGGCGGGGGCTCGGGGGGGCGGCGGCGGGCCCAGTCGGTGCGCTCGGCGGGGTCGCGGGGGTCACGGGCGTCGCTACTCAGGTTAATAGGTAAATTGTGCGCGGGGTCGGGTAGGGACAAATCTCGTGCGTACGCGGGTTCGTACACGTAAGGCTCGGGGCGGTAGTCATGGCCGGGGGGATGTGCGCGCGGCGGGTACGCGGGGTAGGGGGGGCGGGGTTCGTACGAAGGCGCGTAAGGGGGGTAGCCGTAGCTTTCGGGCAGCTCCTCGTGTTTCAGAGGCTGGTGGTGGACGTAGGACGTAGACGGCGGAGACTCGCCCGCCTCTTGGGCTTTGTTCTTCTTCGGCCGGCCGGGCGTGCCCTGCGTCTGTACGACGTAGTCAGATTTTAGATAACAATATGACTATAAGCACCTTCACCACTCCTTATTATGTCGGATAGTCTGTCTATAAGTTTATTTTTTGAAAGAAACTTAATTAGGCTTTTTACACTAATATGTAAGTGATGAACTAGTTATAATAACGGTTTTTTTAATGTATATCATGTATAGTTCCAGTATTAATAAAAATATACTGACCTGTATCTTTCGTTTAAGTTGCTTGATCAACTGCCGGCTAGCCGCATCGTCTGGAGGTACTATAAATAAACAAAAAAAAACCATGGATTTTTTTAAAATATGACACAGTATTACTATATATCATTGACCATTGAAATTAAATTATCGTCATAATTTAGGGATATTGGCAAACTTGCCTGTCGGTGCTGTGTTGGTGCTGGTTGTCCGATCTGGGACTATAGATTATAATATAGATTAGACACCAGTTCTCTGTGAATATAGATTATAATCTATATTCACAGAGAACTGGGAATATAGATTATATTCCCAGTTCTCTGGATATATGTTTAGAGCCAAGCCCACTGTCACTTGGCCGTGATTTTTTTAAATATATTTATGTTACTTATAATCTAGCTTTATAAACAATTGTTTTCTCTCTGCATACGATAAATTGAAAAAAATGGTTTCTTAATATTTACCAAAACAGCTATGTTACATACCATGCGGTTGGCCCAGCGGTGGGGGGGAAGCGCTGGGGGGCGGCGGCGGCGGCGCGTGCGCAGATACCAGCTGGCGGGACAGCTCCGATATACTGGAGAACTTCATGCCTGGAATAGACAATTCACACGGTCATCGCTTACCGCTCTTTTCATTGAGCAGGCTTCCGACATCTCCGGCACTAGTCTGGAGAACTAGGAGAGACGCCTACTAGTCTCAGCCAGCAGCGGAAGATTATGAAACTGGCAAGGTACCTACCTGTATGGGTACTGAGAAGTAAAGTACTGAAGGCATAATGACGTTCATAAGAGCTATTTGTAGCCTAAACTAATAAATGATTTTGATAAGCCTTCAAAATTCATTCATTCAAAGAGGACATTTGGTAGTCGACTTTATGGCCCCCAATCGCGGCCACTCCATTCGCGCCACTCCAAATTATAGATGGATTTAAGAATGTTTGTAAATCCAACGTTCGGAGCGATGCCACGCAATCCACATAGTTTTCACGGGTACTCCTTCACGGCCACTTCAGTTTCAACGGTCACGCAATCCAAGTAGTTATATGATTAAATTTGGAGCGATAGTCCTCTTCACTATTCACATAGTCTCTATTCACGGGCACTCATTAGTTGACTCGAGCAGTGGTAACTGCAAGTTGTGCTCTACGTGAAACGAGAAGTAAGTGCTTTGGCAGCTCTGGTAACCTATCTATAAGCTTACGCGACAGCACTCATTTCAGCACCGGTTCAGCTTGAATGTTTGGGCCGGCATATTGAACAACAAAATTATTGGTCCATATTTCATTTGACTCACGGGCGAAACCTATTTAAACCTACTTCGGACGATGGTTTCAACTATGCTAGATGACATTCCACTGTCGAACTTGAGATGACTGTGGTTTCAGCAAGACGGTGCACCGCCGCATTATCATCGCGATGTAAGAGAGTACCTAACACAGGAGTTCGGTGAATGCTGGATCGGCCGCGGTCCCGTGGCCAGCGCGCTCGCCTGATCTTACGCCGCTACATTTCTTCTTGTGGAGCGAGATAAAACGTAGAGTATACGTAAGTGAACCTGGCACTATTGAAATGCTAAAACAGCGAATAATAGACGCTTTTAATGAAGTAAAGCAACAGCGAATCGTTTTAATGTCACTAAAAGGAAACTTAATAAAACGGGCGCATGTGTGCATTGACAATGATGGCGGACATTTTGAACAGTTATTAAAATACTTGTAAGACAGTGACTTTATTGTGAATAATGTAGTACGTGGCGTTATAAATAGGGATGATTGTAACTTACAAATACGTCAAAAGGTACACCAAAATTACTTCGCTGTAGGTAAGTACCTAGTTATTTAGTATTTTACATTAATCATGATTATTTCGGCAACTAGATATCTACAATGTAATTTTGTTCTAAACTCCATAAAGTATGAGAGAAAAGCTAGAATTACAAATACAAGTGCTTAATTTGTGATGTTTACATAGCGGCACGATAGATAGGTACCTACTAAAGAAGTATTACCGTGCTAAAGATCGCGTGTATGCTATCTCAGCTGACGGGGCGGGCGACTTGCTAGCGTTCACTCCACCTTATTTTCGTGCGCCGAAAGCTTATTATCAATTGTGAGACGTGGAGCATGTGTATCATTGACGAACTAATGCTACTATTTTCATTGAAAACTAAGTAATATGTCCATAAATTTGTTGATACTTTCCGTAATTTTTAAAACGTAGTAACTTGATTATTATAATGCTGAAAAAAATATTGTTTGCTGATTTATGTTAATGAACCTTTACTGCATTTGTCATTTAAATTTTTATGGTAGTTAAATTTTTGTAGTGTATAAATTTTAAAATTCTAATTCTTTTAAAAAAAAACAATAATGAAAAAAGTTGCCTGAATTGATTACGTTGCATTTCTTTCGCATTAGCACGATTTGTTCCGGATTCGTCGTGTTCCTGATTCGTCGTATTCCAGATTCGTCGTAATACGTACAGTCGAGTAGGCACATAAATATATATCCAAAGAATCTTTTCACAAAGTTCTTATACGTTAAAAACATATAGGTACATAAAAGTTTCAAAGATAAAATGCAACTTTGAAATAGCGATCGTCAATGGTGTGGTAGCAGTTTTTCCTGAGGCAAAGATAACTGCTGCTACTTTCATTTTTTAAAGGCAATAAGGAAAAAGTCGAAAGATATAGGAACATTTGATACAGAAGAAGGTAGACTGTATACTAAATTGAGTTATAAGTTAGCATTATTACCTAAAGAATATATCATCATCATCACCAGCTCATTATGTCCCCACTACTGGGGCACGAGCCTTATTATGGATGGGGAGAACGGGCCATAAACCACGACGTGGACCCAGTGCGGATTGGTGGTTGTTAACGACTGCTAATGCAGCCGGGACGAACGGCTTTACGTGCCTTCCAAAGCACGGAAGAGTTCAAGATAATACATTTTTGGTCACCCATCCAATTACAGTTGCTTAACGTCAATAATCGCAGACCGGGCGCCTTAACCACTGCGCCATCAAGCTCCTCAAAAAATACATACCGGAAGCATATTTGGAGATTTCGAATTCCACCACGAGTTCTGAAGAAATCAAGCTATTTCATAACTATTTTATCAATTTCTGGATGAACAAGATAACTATTTCTTTATTTTGTGTTGATGAAGATCATTATCGTACAAACAATGCCGTAGAAGGTTGGAACGACCGAATCAACCACAAATTGCCAAAAAAGGTTCACTGTATTTATTCATCATTTGAAAATTGAGATGTGAAGCAAACTATCACGACATAAGAATAAAAAAGTATCTTTTGCACTCCGGCCAAATACAACGAAGACGGCCCAAAGATTTCATTAAATTTAAAAAAGAGAAGGTCATCATTAATGATCTCATAAATAATAAATCCACAGTTATTTTATATTTATTTTAATTATATATATATATATATATTATGCCTTTCTAGACTTTGTGAATTGTGAGATTAATTATTTCATTTTATGCATTTAATGATAGTGAGTTAGTAACAAACTGTTTTTTGTTCTATCGAGGAGAGTTTTTTGTTCCATTACTTATATTTGTTTATTAAACAAGTAACAATTTGTATTTGGTTTTATCTTTTATAACAAATATGGTAGGTAGGTACTAAGGTGGACTGTATTACGACGAATCTGGAATACGACTAAGCCGGAACAAATCATTAGCACACGGTCTACATACCCAGCTTAGACTCGGCCCAGTCGCACACGACTCTCTCGGTTTCTCTCGACGCGACGCTTAGCTCCTGCAACTGATAAAATCGAAAGATTTAATTAATATCGATATCGATAATCGATACTTGCGAAAAGCGACTGCGCCAGTGAGAGGGATTCTCACTCCCTTAGGACTCGGGGGGTGGAACTCCGTGCTTGCCATCAAGGTCCCAAGTTATCCCCGTCACAGAGCAGGGATGATAAACTGCTATGCAGTTTGGTAGATAAAAATTTTGTAGCCAACATTTAATTTTCTTAAAAATAAATTTTAAAAAATACACATAGTTTGCGCAGGCACATCTAACTACCACAAACTGTCAAACTTCCTCAACAGACTTTGAACTTTATGGCATATGGTTGAACATTTATTGGAGAAATTTGACAGTTTCGTATAGGTTGATGTGCAGGCGTTTGTACTAGGGTTTTTAGTGGGTAGGCCTTCCCTTCATCCGTCGAGCACAGAGCGGGGATTTATGTATCTCACCGGTGATCTTGAAATTATAAGTGACATGAAATACACTACATTATTTGCATTATTTACAATTTGCTTAACCGTTCCGACCGTTCGAGAGTTTTCGGTGACAAAAATACCAGTTATCTAACACTAGTTGTCGCCCGCGACTTCGTTCGCGAAGACTACACTATCCCACAGGAACTTGTTACCGGGATAAAAAGTATCCTACGTCCTAGTCCAGATCATGGTATGTGCAAAGTTTGCATAAAATCCGTTCAGTCATTTTCACGTGATGCGCGGTCAAATAAACAGATAAACAGACAAAAATTCTAAAAACTGTTGGAACGTGTTCTGTTATCGATTCTAAGTATCCCCAGCCAACTTTTTTTCTAATATCTTCCATGTACAGACTTTCGACCCTATTTAGCTTTATTATATGTATAGATAACAGAAAAGGAACACTCGTATGTATACTCGTCGATATCTTAGAGTGAGAATCAGTCACCAGTTTAAAAAGCGCCGTCCGCTCCGGGGAGAATAGAGCCTGAGAGAAAATAGTTCTACTTAGCCTGTTTGCTTAAAACGGCATTTTCCCAAGTCAAGTAAGATAGAACTTGACTTGGGAAAAATGCCGTTTTAAGCGAAGCAACGCCATCTTGTGACAAACTTGTGTAACCGATTCATTGTTGCTTCAATGTCATACAAATCGAACGACCAGTGAAAAATCTTGTACACACTACATAGTGCCACTACAGCGGCCGGTATTTTCAAGGTCAGAAATAACAATTTAAAGAAATATATTATATAATGTTATCGCGTGCCTAATATGTTTATTAAAAGTAAAACAACATATTGACGGAACGCTTGAACGTTGAATTTTTTTAAACCGCTTGTGGTTTAGAGGCACAATCTCAAGTCATAGATCTAGAGGTCCCTGGTTCGATTTCCAGCGAGGTGATCGGTTTGGTTAGAGGTAGCTCTTTATTTAAAGCCTGCCGCCATAACTATATTAGTAGCGTTGTATTGTTAGACAGTTAAGGATAACATATCCAGTACGTCAATAATTCAGGATTTCTAGTTAAGTGCCTGCCATCTTCAGCCTTATCGAAACACAAATTTTTCGACCTGGGATTTGAACCCAGGACCTCCGGATATTAGACCGTAGTGGTGCCGCTCGGCCACCGAAGCGTTTATAAATTTGTATAAATCTAAGACTTGTTGTAATACCATTAAAACATCAAAATTACGTATCTCAATAATCTTAACAAAAAAGTTTATTTACATTTGACGATTCTCCTAGGTCGGGCAACTGAGGTACTTCTAACTTGACCTTTTTGCGAAGGCCGGCGTAGCAATACCTGAAAACAAACACAATATTGCTATTGTTAATATATAGGGACTCGACTTAGGTGGGATAAATACACGCATAGACTCGTAAACAAACAATAAGCAGAGTGGAGATAGGTAAAAACGAAATCATTTTTTTTTCTTCAGTTTGTCTGGAAGAGGTCGCTCATTGCGATACGATCGTCTTTGCCCATACTAGCTTCAAGATTATATGTAACTGTTTTATTTTGTCTTCTGTGTGTGAGCAATAAAGTATTTATCTATCTATCTTATTTATTGTTTTTGCCACCTCTCCGCTTTAGTAGATACGGGGCCTTATGCAGATAGGCATTATTAGCTGCGGGTAGAATCATATAATTGATTAAAATGTTGAATTAATTAAAAATTTTCCTGAACATTTTTGTTATTGATGCCAGCTTTAATAGTAAATGGTTATAAAACTTGAAAGTAAAGCATATTAGTGTTTTCGGGATAATATATCACGACTCAAAGAACGACCTACGAAATACAGAAGAAGCGCGACTACCGCATACAAATAATTCATAATATCCTATTTACATCCCATCATCGTCGGCACGTCAACATATTTCCCCAATTGTAATATTACACAATATCCATATATTACAGTCATTGTTTCACTTTGAATGTAAAATTACATGTTTGTTTTACAATCGTAATGACCCAGAACAATCAATGCATTGAAATGACACTATCGTGCGACGTCACTGATAGGAGAATACACACGCTCCCATTGGGGAGATAAGAGCGAATCATTGCCCGGGTGGCCCCTACTAAGAGTTCACGTCTTCACGTGTGCGGACTGCCGAATGATTATGAACGACTATACCATGACTATACTAAACTGGCTATGGCTGTTGAATGGGAACTAAAATGATATGTGAATATTCCTCAGTAGACTTACGAGCCGATGGCATTGTGACATTCATGAGAGTTATTTGTAGCTTAAACTGAATAAATGTTTTTTTTTTTTTTATTTGATTTTTACTAACGTAAAAATTAATGGAATCAGGCGGTTTTTTGTGGAATTTGTGGTACAAAAAACATGTAATTGAAATAATACTAAATTATCCAGCTTGGATGCAGTACGCATGCGCCGCCCTCCCGCCCGCAAAAAGTATGCACATGCAGAGGAAACAATGGACGCAAGCGTGAAAGTTAAATTAAATGCTTTTAACTGGATAAATGGTGTTTCATTTCCACATAAACAATAAAAAAAGATGAGATCGGGTCATAGCGGAGTGTTAAGCATACTGACGGCAATGGGGAAGGGAGCAAGGACGACGCAGTGACACCAAAGACACCGGCGACTGCTGGACAATGACATCTATCAACATGATTTCAGCTCGTACGCGCGTCCTTATTTTATAAATTGTATTTTATTCCAAATAAAGGATTTTTTCTGTTTCTGCGGTGTCTTTCTTAACTAGGCATTGTCGTAAACATTTGGTGACCCCGACGTGATTTCAGCTCGTACGCGCGTCCTTATTTTATAAATTGCTTTTTATTCCGAATAAAGGAATTTTTCTGTTTCTACGGTGTCTTTCTTAACTAGGCATTGTCGTAAACACGGAGTATGCTGGCCCAATGCGGTTTTGACGACTGTAATTTTGGGACAACTACTTTTAAAATGTTTTGTTTGACCATGACGGCCATAACAATATTATTATTGTATTTAATATTAAAAGCTAAATACACTAGTGTACAGGGTGCCAAGTGTTAACTCCTTTCGTATGCCGCCAGGAGGCGCTGCTTCAATGCCATACTAATTTTCGTTTTCGTAAACGTAATCAAATTAATACCGATAGTAACTAGTCACACTAGGCCCCCAGGTCAGATTATATTTTTAAATAAAATGTTAGAGTTTTGAGATACTTATGATACGTGACTTAACATTATCATGCATTTTATTATCGGTGATTTATCAAACAATAATAATCATCGATAACACCAGTAAGACTTATTTATAAATTGAAGTGTGTTTACATAAACTGAGGTAGTCCACAATTTGAAGTTAAAAGCCTTCAACTATGATTCAATAGTTGACAAAGTCAGTGCCTCAATTGCTTTTGACGAATCTTATTAAAATGTCGTTATAAATATAAAGATGACTCGCCAAAGCAAAGATAACTAATAAAAATTACTTTTTGTCATTTCTACAGTTTCTGATAGCGCTTTTAGTATATCTACAGATCGTCTCATATATATTATCATTTACATTATTGGAAGAAAAGTTATGATAAGTCTATCTGTAATCTATCAACTAAATGCAACCGGTGGCCGTACCGATTAAGAATTAAAATATAAAATTGGTATCAACTAAATTTAATCATGCTTTGAGCATATTAACTTCAATTGCAAAATAAAATCTTAAATGATAAACGTGTTTTCTTAATAACATTACGGAATTAAGGCATTAAGAGACGAAGAGAAGTACAGTGTGAAATGTAATTTTAACAGCTACATTGTTTTATGGTTTTTTAACTTTAAGAGCTATGGCGAATGAGTCTTAGGTCTCTGTCGAATTGCTTCGTTCTGGATACGGCATTCGCAAGTAACTATAAGGATGTAATTTCTGTGGCACGGTGCGATTTGTGATTTAATTGGGTCAGTCAGTGGCAACTCTGAGGTACCGAGAAACAGTCTTTGAAACAGTTTAGGTACTTTTTTAAAAGAAAAACAATTAGTTAAACAATTAGTCGAAAAACAATTAGTTGGATCCTTTCACAGAGCTCTGTGGAAGGATCCAGTCCCACCCACAAAAGTCGTTTTTCTAGAATACACTTATATCGAAACTGAAAAGAACTGTGAACGCAAAATAACAATTTAAAAATAAGTCATGGTTATAAAAAATATAAGAAAAACTTTCTTGTTTTGGTGAATCGTCTGCATTTTATGTGATAACATTTCTTACATGACGTCATTGATAAGTAAATATTTTTTTATTAAGTATTTTTCATTTGTACTTACTTGTGTTGACAATATTATAAATAATATTATTTTTTATCAATTTAGACCAACATTTTGTCAAGCGGCCCATCAATAACAGGAAGTCGATTTCAATATTAAAACTATTAATTTTCTGGTAAATATTTAAAAGAGTTTAATTATTTTTCAGTTGATGAGTACCCGGTTTTTCCCGAGTGGAATCCGGTCTCAGGGATAGTATAGTGTCCACATAAAGGAAAAGTTTATAGAAACGGTTGAAGAGTTTCAGATTACCCCCAATCCAGCTCCGGATTACCCCAGATCCAACTCCAGATTACTCAGAAGTTGAGGAATCCGGGTGAAATGAGCTTACACCTTCGGCCTTATCATCACTTAACATCAGGTGAGATGAAGGTCAAGTGCTTACTCGTAAGATGTAAAAAAAAAAGACCTACAAATAGCTGACTTATTCATAATATATCAAATCATGATCAGAATCGAGGTGGATTGGTGGTTTTAACCAATGGATAAATACGTGTTAAAAATATTGTCTCTTTCTAAATGCATTAGCTAAAAAGTAACAGCATCTGTTTTAAGCATTGTCTAACTTTAACCATCGTTTTGTAGTAAAGCAGTAAGAGCCTTACAAATAAACAGAGAATAAGCTTTTATTCCGTGTTTTGTCTCTTTTACTCTAGTTTGAAATGATGTTTATATGACGGGAACAAAACACGGATAACTATTTGGAGCTTATCCTTATAGTTCTCGAGAGCATATTGGACGTCAGAGGGTGGGAGGCGTCTTCGGGGTAGGCCGCCAAAACCTTGACGAGAAGATCTCGATGCCTATACAAGAGATGTAAGGAGGGAAACCGGCAGGGATCGAGAAAAGTGAAAGTAAATAAATAAAAAAAGAAGATAATAATAGCTCACCGTGAGTTGCCGCGCGTCCCGAGGCGGCGTGGTCGGACGGTGGGGTACACCTGTTTCATCACCTTGCCGAAGTCGGCAGTGGAGAGAGGCTTCATGTTGCTGTTCATGCAGTGTGATCTGTTAACAAAAACGCTTAATTTATTTTAATAATAATGAATCCTTCAAAAAGCGTTTGAGAAGGACTCTAAAAGTCGGTATCGCATTGGCAGCTCTTCAGATGCTGCAGATGTTCATGTGTGGCGACAAAGGATTTTTAATGTAAAAAGACGGCTGGTTCGCTCTTTTTTACATTTATAAAATCCTTTGTTGCACTAAGAAATAACATTGAATACACAGGACAAATACAAGTCCATTACTGAGCCAGTAAACAAGCATACGGCATGCTTGATGGAAAGCGGCCACCACAACCCATAGATAACACGAATTTAGTACCACAAACATATTGAGCAATTAATCAGTTTTCATTTAATTAATGAATAATAGAAACAAGTTACTAACTCTACATCTAATAAGAGAAGCAAATCAAAATAAAAACCGAATACCCTGCTATATAACATTGTTATTTAATTCCTAGATGATCCACTTATCACTTTGTAAGGCAGACACGCAGAAAAGAGATTTAATTTTTTTTATTGCTATATTTAAATTCTAAACAAAATTATTACTTACATATATTCATCGTACACATCTTGTTTGGGCAATGAGACATCGGGATCAACCTCTAAGTGTGTCTGGATCCATGTTACCGTCTGCTGAAGCTCAGCTCTGAAAAAGTGCATACATTATTGAGATAAACCGGTTATCGCAAATAATTAGAAAAGCGAAAAAAATCATTTGAACAATTTGTCAAGGTGAAACAGCTACTTGATTATTTTAAATTTTACATTTACATTCACAATTCTGTTTATATCGAAACTGGAAAAATACTGTTACAATTTAACATAGGAAAACATTAATATGTTTAGGAATTAGGAACTCTAAAGAGTCTACAAACAACATGCATATCTGCTAGATGTTCACATTTAACTTATATCACATTGTTCTGAACAGATATTTAAGCAACATTTTTTATGTATATTTATACTATTTATTACTAAAGAACATTAAAGGTTACTTTGACAATACCTGGAGCCCAGTGGGTTTATAGGCTGTTTCAGTGGGTCATGTGGTGGGACTCCAGTCGGTAGCCGAAGATACAGCAGCAGTCTTTCAGCACCACTCAGGGCCTCTACTGCTTCTAGTAGTTGTGTGACACGTTGTCGACCCTCTTGGCTAAACAAAATATACTCAGTTATCAAACTGTATAAAACATTAAAAAAACACTGAAAATTAAGTAGTAATAAAGACTATTTCCATCTTGACTTTCAAATATTGTTATCATCACAGTAGTTAAGTAAATAGCCTATGATTGTCCTACTGCTGGACAAAGGCCTCCATCATTGAAATAAAGTCATCAATCACTGCAATTGATGCGTAATGGCAGTTGCCAAATGAGGGTTGGTGATCACAAATCCAGGCTATGTATTAAAAATTTCGAAACATTCTTTGCACAACCTGGGAACTTCGGGTATCAGGCCGAGCGCTTTGCCACTCGGCCACCAAGGGGTTTCAGATACAAGTTTTCAAATACAATAGTAAAAAATTAAAATATTAAAATATAAGTTCCATTATAAGCTTTTCTAGGTCTTTCCTTTTCCCTCATTCCTAGTATAGCATGGCATATATATATAAAGATGAACAGAAAATGCTACACCGGCAAGAATGTGGCACTTGAGTTATAGAAGAATAAATGATAAGTAGTAAATTAAACTATTTAAAATCACTTGCATCAAAATATACAGTAAACTAGTGGCGTAGTTGCGTGGTTTTAAAGATCTAAGCGTACATACCTAGGGACAGACAGACAGCGGGAAGCAACTTTGTTTTTTACTATGTAGTGATTATAAAGAGGAAAGATTTGTATTTTTGTATGTTTGCAACAAATAAACTCAAAAACTACTGGACTGATTTAAAAAATTCTTTCACCATTAGAATGCTACATTAGCGCTGAGTAACATAGGCTATATTCAAAAAGAAATGTTCACCCGTGCGAAGCCGGAACACACAATAAAGACAAGTAAATAAAAGATTGTTGTTATAATTATTAAATACTAGCTGTCCCGGCGGACTTCGTACCGCTTTGACAGTTTCTATGACAACAAAACAAACAAATTCCCAACATCAAATCCAAGACCTAAGTAGTAAATTGTGGAATCAAGTATAGAGAAAAGGTATGAGATTCATTCCTGTGGGAATGTCGAGATAAAAACTATCCTGTGTTAATCCGTGTTATAAACTATCTGTATGCCGAATTTCATCCAAATCCATCTATCTGTTGCAGCATGAAGATGCAACAAATATACACACAAACTTTCGCATTTATAATGTAAGTGTGATATTCTTTGCAAAAGGGCCTAGATAAACAAAAAATTATTAACTTGTTTTTATATAAATCAAATAACTAATGTAAAATTCAGTATACCTACTGATAGAAACAATAATGAAGTTATAAAAATCTGTCTATAAAGCTAACATAGAAAAAACTCTGGTATGATATCTGACAGTAAATTATGAGCATTAGCTGTCAGATAATGATATTGCATACCAATTGCTTAGCTGTTATAAATTAATGTAAATCTAATACACTGGATTTTTCTTTAAATGAGAGCGAAGTAAGTGTATCATGAATTCATAAGTGAGGTACCTGAGGGTGTTCTCAACGATTTGTTGCATGGAGGCTACTTTGGCAGTGTCCATGTTGGACTCCTTGCCAGTCTCCTGGTCGACGTCGGCAGCCACGATGCTCGAGGAGCCTGGAGCGTTGCTTGTAACGGCGACACTTTCTTTATTGTAAGACGCAGTTTGCGTATGTTTTGGATGATTGACATTTTCCCGATGAAGTTTCGCGTCATCTGCTACTTCTCGTTCCGTTTTTATAGTTTTCGCACTTTCTTCGGCAGTCCAAGGTTGAAATGGAGTAGCTCTATCCATTCTAACCCTGAATAGCCCTAAAAATAAAACTATCCGACTTCATATTGTAAATTTCTAATCTGAAATACAAAATGCGTACATAACTACACACACTCCATTTTCTTGACATTTGATCAGCTGTGGGTTGGGAGAAGTGGAGGGAGGGAGTGCAATTTTTGTTTTTTTTTTATTTGAAGTTGTACATGGCGGGGATTCGTGTCCATATGCCGAAATCTTACATAGTTTCTTAATTTCATTGTAATACATAAATAAACAATATTGATGATGATGAATGATAATAGAAATGAGAAATGATATTACCCCCCCAACCCCTCGAGTATCTCAGTAAAGATGTGGGGCTTTACTAAGTCCTCACGCAGACTTCTTGTGAGAATTTGAAAAGTAACATTGCACTGTTTTGTTTCATTTGCCAACACTCATGCACACTCACGAACACTTAACGGTTAATAATCCACCATTATTTCACATTAATATTCGACATAACACAATTTTAGAAAATAAAACAAAACCGCAGACATGACTCTTCACTTTCCCGCCAAGAAGTCCCGGGAGTGTAATTGAAGTCAAGTGTTGCCAAATTCAAATATAGTATTTATTATAGTTCCATTCTCTCCTTTGTGAATAGAAAATTCCCCGATCCGATCTGAACCCCTCGGAGAATCTAGTAGTAGGGCACGGGGACATACACTAGCGCGTGATGCCGTTTTCCCTCTAGAAAACCTTTGAAGGTGATTTGTTACACATGGCTTGAGGAACCCTTTAAGTTTCTCGACGCCCAGGACTTGGAATACCGGTATTTTCAGATACCGGTAATACAGACCTTTTATTTTATTTTATTTTTTTATATTGGAAGGAGGCAAATCACTGCCGCTCATGGACATCCACAAAACCAGAGGAATCGCAGATGCGTTGCCGGCCTTTAAGGAAGGAATAGGCTCATTTCTTGAAGACTTACGTCGTAATGGTCCGGAATACCGCCGCCGAGAGCTGGTTCCACAGCACTGTAGTTCGTGGTAAAAAATACTTGAGAAAAGCACAGTAGTGTAGACCGCCATCCATCAAGATATAGTACCGGTACTATAGTTGGTACCGGTATTAATATACCGATACTTTACAGATACCGGTTCCAATTAACTTGATACGGTACCGATACGAGTTGGTACCGGTATCGATTATACCGATTATACAGGTATTGACCATTTGATATCAGTATAATCTGGGTGTTCTAATACAGCAAATGAGGCGTTTACATAAGTGCGAGCAAAAGAGCACAGTAATCGAGTCCGGGGTGGTGCCAGAGCTTGATACCGGTACCAAAAATACCGGTAAATAACGGTAAATTCCGGTATTTTTCATTACGTTACTATCGGTACCTTAACGAATACCGATATTTTACCTTTAAATAGCGGTCAAATACCGGTATTCGTTAAGGTACACACGGCGGCAGATCAAGTTCCCCCCCCCTATATAACTATAGCTACGCTACACACGACACAGAGAATCGTAGGAAAAGGACTTCCGTGCGGCATGTTGGCCAATCACGATGCGCTAGCGTTTGTGTAGTAACAAGCGCTTACGAAGCTTTGTTTTGATTTTACGGCACTTTGACCTTATTTCAACAGAATAAAAATAAGGGATGGATTGGTTTTTTAAATGATCCTTAATACATTGCAATAAGATGTATTTTCACACTACGGTTTCACACACCTCACACCCTGCGTTTGCGCACGCACACAGATGTCTTTTCAATCGTTTCTTGTTTTTTGAACTTTTTTTGGCATGAGGCCGGGACCAGCCAGTAGTCAAATGTCATCTTACGCCTTGCGTTGTGTTTGCGTGCTGTGATTTTGCGAAGTGCGAGACTCTATCGGCAGAGTTGGTGATTGTTGTGATAATGGCGCTACAACTAACTCCTGAGCAGCGTCAACTCATAGTGGTGTTGAGAGAAGCCTATAAAAGATATAGAAAGAAGGACTGGGATAACAGTGAGTATTGCTTTTATGTCAAGTTTTTATGGGTTTTATGGGTGGTTGTGGTACCGTCGTTGTTTCTGATTTCCATGAAACGTGTGCTTTAGCTACTTACCTTGGGATCAGAACAATGTATGTGATGTTGTCTAAATATTTATTTATTATATTTTATTAAGTGTTAAGGGGTTTTCTTTAGTCAATCGTCTTATTTGTAAGACAAAGTAGGTATAGTTAGGTAATGATTACAGATCATAGTGAAAGTTTAGTGATTCTCGAATCGAATTGAATTTCTCTATATTTTTGACACTAAATTTGTATTGTCATTTTTAAAAACGATGTGGAAAGTAGAGTCCATTTCATCTCATAGTTCCATTGCCCTTTCTGTTGGCAGCACATTTCAGTGGATCTTTATTTCTGTGAGGCTAAGGTTGCTTTTGCAACGAATTTAATTTTACTGATAACGTTCAATATATTTTTTTACAATAACGTGCGACTAGCTGAAGCGCAATATTCTATTTTTGTATTTTGTTTTCATGTTTTTAGCCACAAATGGTTTTTGATTTCTGTTTCTAAAGAATAAATACCTACCTATCGACTTTTTTTGTCTAGATTGTAAGATCCCCCACTATTAAGGGAACAGATCTCTTCTTCCCTCTAGTGACTAGTGTTACTAAAATATTTTAAGAAATTACAAACTAGGTGTTTTTTCTCAGATATCAACCTCAACGATACGTCGAAGGCTGAAGGACGGCGAAGAAGGATGGCGGGGACGAGAGCTCCAGCAAAAAACAAATTTTTTTCCCTGCCCATGCCGAAGCCAGGGTGGAATTAGGAGTATGTGATTATAAAGACTGATTGTTATTACCTATATTTTTACTTTGATGATTGATACTAAATCCTAAATACTCGTAAATCAACATCTCATCCTTAGTGTTATTATAAAAGTATACCTATTTTTATTGTAACTTCCTAACTACTTAATGTGTTGTAAACCTATTTAAGATTTTTCAATATTGAGATAAGGTAATTTCTACGAAATGCTTTTACACTTTATTTCATTTATTGTTGTTGATTATTACTTTATAATATTTATTAACACTCCTCAAATTTTTATTTTTATCTGGTAAGATGAGCAACTTTGATTAAAAAATAAAGATAAAAATATTATTTTTTTAAGTGCTAATTTTTAAATGGTATTATTATAAAAATATTACCGTTGTCTAATTTTTACACACTAATACTTGCTTTAAGATTATATTACTCGTGTATACTAGTAAACTATTTGACTTAAGTGTTGTTAGTTTATTTAGATTATTTTAAGAAAGTAAGTTCTTATCTATGTTGTTGATATGATAATAATGTTAACTTGTTGATATTAAGCCGTCTTTATGTCATTTTTATTGCAAATTAAAAAAAATCATACCTTGAAAATGGTTTTTTTTTCCACTGAATATCATAATTATCATGTCTTGAATGTCCAGCCCCCCGACCGCCTAACCGATCGCTTTGGCTACGTGTATAGTTTATGACGTCATCCGCAAGCCCGGTGAAGCTGAAAATGCCGCAGCGGCAATCAGCAATCTCTCCAAAAAAAAAAAAAAAACATCCGTCGGACCTTGGTCCCCGAGCTATACCACCCAGCTCGGAGGAAGATCTTCCCTTTGTCTTTCCTCATTGTGGCGCACCATCCTACCACAGGCTTCCTACAATACGTATTCGATAAAAGAAATAGTAAAATTCTTGCCAAATTTCTAGTTAAAAAACCTACCCCGTTGCGAGTAGGTATTCTTAGTACTTATTTAGGGCGTTATTATCAGAAGTTACTCAGCACGTGTGTAAGTATTGTTATTTTGCGCAGTCCGGTTTTAATATTTATTAATAAATTTTACGTTAGAGTTGTTTGTTCTAATTTTTTTTTCATACAAGAATAATGTTGCATAAACATCCTTAGTGGTATAGAAAAAAAAAGATGACAAGTGCTACTAACGTAGCGGCAAAGTAGAAATAAATTCTTAAAAAAACATGTCGACTATGTGTTTTTTTTATTTAGAGAACCCGAGAATTCTATTTGTTGTTGCGCCCTTTAACATGATGCTTCGAGTATTATACATTACCTACCTAAGTATGTGCAATTTCAAATAGGTATCATGATTAATGGTGGTCTCCAAAATTTAAACAAACAGTATAAAATCGCTTTAGGTATACTGTTTACTAACCTACTTTAATTATCTTCGTCGAAGACAAAACAATTCAGGTGAGTTCGTTTGCTCAGGTAAAATATCAGAATCTCAATAGATAAGTATCACAGCAGGGTTCGATTCAACAATTTTATACCTGTTATTGTTTGTATAGGTTGATTTGCTGCCGTCTGTACCGATGCTGAGGTATCGTAATGAAAAAATATCGGTATTTTTGGTACCGGTATCAAGCCCTGTCACCGCCCCCAAAAAAGGCCGGTGAAGCTGAAAATGCCGTTTGAGGCATGATTGAGGCAATCAGCATACTCTCTCAAAAAAAATTTGAATAATAAAGGCAAAACAAGATGAAGGCTTAGCCAAGATAATATAATAAATTTATTATAATAATTTAGGCGGGAAAGTGAAGAGTCATGTCTGCGGTTTTGTTTTATTTTCTAAAATTTGTGTTATGTCGAATATTAATGTGAAATAATGGTGGATTATTAACCGTTAAGTGTTCGTGAGTGTGCATGAGTGTTGGCAAATGAAACAAAACAGTGCAATGATACTTTTTAAATTCTTACAAGAAGTCTGCGTGAGGACTTAGTAAAGCCCCACATCTTTACTGAGATACTCGAGGGGTCGGGGGGTAATATTATTTCTCACTTCCCATTTTTATTATCATTCATCATCATCAATATTGTTTATTTATGTATTACAATGAAAATAAGAAACTAATGACATGGCAGCATGGTCTATGACCTTAGCCGGTTCCTTTAGGAACAAACTAAACTTAAAAAAAAAAATGTCACTTTTCCTATGCTTGTCTCAGGGAGTGTATTTTGTACTATTTTATAAAATAAATAGTATTAAGCGTTTTACAAATTTTGTATTATAAATTATCCCTGCGAGCTCAAAAGCTTCATTAATTTATTAATAATGTAATGCTGAAATCAACTGCATAATGTTTTTCTATGAACGTTTCTGCGTGTGGCTGGGACACTTAAAATTATCTCGTGTTATATTGTTAGTTTCTGTTATATTGTTTGTCGTGCCGCTATTTACACATTATTATTTATCAAAGGTAATATTCCAGGATTTACTTTTATTCACATTATCATGATAATGCTCAACTTAGTCATGTCTAAGCTGTATTTTGCATAATTTGTGTGCATAATTTTACTTCTTTATATTCTTACTACAAAAATATGCTGTTCTATAAAAAGTGAAGCTAGTCAGTGGATAGGTTTGGCTACGTAATTTTAATGATTTTATTATTTTTAAAGATTATTTTAATATCTTTAGTACATGAATTTATTATTTTTTTTTAAGTGAAGGCTACTTTTATTTCCATTTACTAAATCATACAGAATACTAAAGTATTGGTGAAAGTACACTTTTCATATTTAAATCTGTATCTTTTTTTAGTATGAATCAACTTTGGGATCATTGGGAAACAACCATATGCGACACACATTGGAAGCACTTGGTGACTTGTCTACTATGAATGTAGTGGATCTCAAAATTCGGATAGAGGAAATGCTCCGAATAAAAGTAAATACATTTCATATGGTCTTAACCTAACACACAACCTTTAAAGTCTTTGCAAAAAATTCTTGATGCCTATTTAGAAATATTCATAAAGTTGTAAGTATCTCATAATGCAGCCAGCTGCTTTATTCAAGGGCCATTTTGTTTTCTAGGTGTATTAAAATCTTTAATATTTAATAATGATGATTTTGAAGTTATCATTATCATAATCAGATCAGACCAGGCTAACCCACCACCTTGTTCTTGCTGCAGATTGGTGGGTTTTAGCAACTGTTCCCAAAAGACAATCAAAATGGACAAGACGACAAACTTTATGTTAGCTTACTAAGATAAATTTTAAACTTTCATTTTAAGCTTAAAAAAGTATGTGTAATGCGTAAGCCCCATAAAAACCTTTAATTGTTTGTTGAAAAAATGATGTAGTTTTTAAAAGAAAAATACTATTTAGGCCTCAGTCTCCACCGAGTTGCGGGAACTGGAGGCGCGACGCGGCCGTCTACAGCGTGAGGCGGTGGCAGCTAGTGCCAAAGCCGACAGCGCTAAGTCGGAGCACGCGCGCGCCGCCGCCGAGCTGCAGCGTCTACGCGCGTCCGCCGACCAAGCCCGCATAGCCCAACTCGAAGCCATCCGCCGGGACTCACCAGAACTTGCGGCCCCGTTACAGATACTCTCTTCCAGACCTCCCCCTATCCTACCCCCCATCAGCCCCACTTCAGAATCACATTGCCGCATGTTCTCATGCTTCGACCATTCCCGTTGTTCTCTAACTTCAGGGTTCCCAGTGTATCTGTATGACCCGGACGCCTACGCCCCCCTCGCCAGCGCTGAAGTTGATGGTTTCCTGAAGACCACGCTGCGGCAGACGTTGGGCTACAATACGCATTTGACGCGGGATCCTAACGAAGCTTGCGTTTATCTAGTGCTAGTCGGGGAAGCTTTCCCGTTTGAGAAGAGCCCCTCGTAAGTTATCACTAATAAGTAATTGACTTGTATTCATTATTATTTATGAGTATAGAATTGTTAACAAATGTTTTATTTTTTTTAGATTAACAACAGAGTCGTATAAGCTGTTATTGAATGAGACTGCTCTGAAAAGTTTACCATTTTGGGGGGGCGATGGAAGAAACCATGTATTAGTGAATTTGGCACGACGGGAGCTCTCAGTCGGGTCTGGAGACTCGTTCCGAGGAGTTTCCACGGGCAGGGCTATCATCGCCCAATCGACGTTTACACATAATCAATTCCGCTCTAGATTTGATATAGTAACTCCGCCCGCGCTCGGCCCACCGGGGGGTGATGTTTGGGCGGATTGTGCGCCCATAGCGCCAGCGAGGCGGAAATATTTGATAAGGTAATTTATTCAACAATTGACTATATTTTTTTTTATGATTAATTGCTTTTTATTATTAGATTGTTGTCGATGCGCATTCATTAGCTGAATTTAGCTTTCAGGGTTCACAGCCGCCTGCCAAAGGCCCGGACAGGGACCAAGACCAGCAGATGATAGAGTATCTGCAAAAGTCTAACTCGACACCGGACACTTTCTTCCTGCAGTTCGAATGCGACCCTCCTGTAGAGAAGCGGTCGTTATTGCCAATCGGGGACTGGTCGCTGTGCGGTACCGACCGGTCGCGACGCGCGTTACTCCGAGATTCGACGTTCGTGTTGATCTTAGCGCCTGCAGATCGAACTTACTGCACCACGGCGTTGTTGCAAGCGCGGTTGTACGAAGCGTTGCGCTCCGGAGCTATACCAGTCATACTTGGTGGGGACAGAATTCGTTTGCCGTACGATGAAGTGTTGGATTGGAAGCGAGCGGTGATCGCTTTGCCTAAAGCTCGGGTCACTGAGTTACACTTCTTGTTGAGAGCAATGTCGGACGCGGATTTGTTAGTGTTCAGAAGGCAGGGGCGCGTACTGTGGGAGCGTTATCTGAGTTCGGTGCAAGCGAGTGTGGACTCGTTGCTCGCGACCATAAGGACCCGGTTGAACATCCCTGCGCCGCCGGCGTCGTCGACCGTTGGTTTGCCGGCGTTCAACGAGTCGTATTACCCGCCCAAAATGGAACTGCCTGCAGTAGACACGGAAGCAGAAGAAACTCTTGGCCCCCTCGAAGCACCGTACATCAGCCCTGCGTATCGACGGAATTACTCTATGGGCTTGATACATGGGTATGTTATGTGATCTCCTATATCTCCTTTTGCGTTCCATTTCAATCTGATGTTTTTAACGGTGTTCTAATCTTTAAAAAAAACGATTTAAAACCTAACCTCAAAGTGTACGAACAGGTACGAACTGTGGAACGACTGGGGCGAGCCGTTCGCGCTATACCCACAGTTACCGTGGGACCCGGTAGTGACGTCAGAGGCTCGCTTCATCGGCTCGGCGGCTGGATTCCGGCCGATCGGCGCAGGCGCAGGCGGCTCCGGCAAAGAGTTCAGCGAAGCCCTAGGAGGAGACCGGGCCAGGGAACAGTTCACCATAGTCATATTGACGTATGAGCGAGAGGCTGTGTTGGCGGCCGCGTTGAATAGGCTTCGCGGGTTGCCGTATCTGAATAAGGTTAGTTTTATAATAAGGGGTAAATAAACAAATATTTTTAAGTTTTTAATTTAAACTTTTGCAACATATCATTACATGGCGGATTTAATGCCTGAAGCATTCTCTACCAGTTAACCATAGGGTGGTGAAATTTCAATAATTTGGAAAAGTGTTGAAAATATTTTACAAGTACGGGATAATATTTTCTACTGTGTAATAAAAAATAAATATGGAAAGTACTTTCAACTCTTTTTCAAAACATGTTTTAAAAAAACAAAATAAAAAGTAACAAGATAAAGTGTTCTTTCGCCTGTGAGGGTAATAACTTCACAGTGACGTAATACCGCTTGGCTTGCAGCGTAAATCACAAACTACTAGAAAATTTTAACGAGTCTCGCAATCCTCTGACCGCTGAGCTCAGCGGACCGGTTATCCAAAGGTCGTGGGTTCGATTTCCACTCGAGCTTCGAGAGACTGGTTGATTTTTTCTGGTAAAATTTTTTCTTGTAACTATAATATGATGTGATGAATAAGATATTATAGCGTTGCAAGTGCAAAATTCAAAAAAATAAAAAAATAAAGTAAGTATATTTTTTTTATCATTGTTTTGTGTTAACAATGTTTATACAATGTGATGTAACACATATATATAATTTCTGTCTTTCTGCTCTTCTTCTCCATCTAAGTTCTGATGTTTGCCAAATCTCACACACCTCTGTGCGCCTTAAAAAAGGGGTACAAAGTTTATCGTCACGTTATAAAGTATAATTGATTCACAGGTGATAGTAGTGTGGAACGGGCCTTCGCCCCCTTCGTCGGCCGCCTCCTGGCCGGAGAGCGGGGCTCCGGTGGCGGTGGTGCGAGCCGCCCGAAATTCCCTCAACAACCGCTTCTTACCGTACCACCTAATTGACACTGAAGCAGTGCTGTGTGTCGACGACGACGCGCACCTTAGACACGACGAGATCGTGTTCGCGTTTAGGTATGTCTGATTGTGTTACTGGTATAAGTAAGGCAGGGCACATTGCTCGCAGGATTAATGGCCGCTGGGGCGGAACAGTCTTTGAGTGGCGACCGCGTACAGGAAAGCGCAGTGTGGGCAGGTCTCCAACAAGGTGGATCGACGATCTGGTGAAGGTCGCGGGAAGCTTCTGGATGCGAGCAGCATACAACCGGTCGTTGGTCGTTGTGGAGATCCTTGAAGGAGGCCTTTGTCCAGCAGTGGACGTTTTTTGGCTGAGATGAAGTATATGTTTAATTACGACTATAGGTTAAAAAAAATTAACTGAGCCGTCTAGGTAATAAATAATAGTATGGATGGCGGCCCCTCACTCCTGTCCTGTGTCTCATCCCGCATCAACCGCTGAAGCTGTGCTGTGTGTTCTCACACGACGAGATTGTGTTTACGTTCAGTTATGTCTAAATAGTCTTTGTTTTATGTTACGTATGCACTGTGAAATGTGGCTAATACCTTCACCGATTGACCACGGAAGGCCACGAAAACCTCGATCCACCCAGTCCAACCGGTCTTCTGACCGGCTGGACTAGACAATGAAGGAAACATTTGCCTTGTAATCCTCTGCTTTTCCCCTTAACTTAATAAATAAATGACAACCGCTTTCTGTCGTACCACCTGATCGACACCGAAGCAGTGCTGCGTGTTGACGACGGACGACGCTCATCTTAGACACGACGAGATCGTTTTCGCGTTAAGGTACGCCTGTTCTATGTTACGCACCCTGAAAAGTGGTTTAACCTGACTCCGTGCTTCGGAAGGCACGTAAAGCCGTTAGTCCCGCCTGCATTAGCAGTCGTTAACAACCACCAACGGGTTTATGGCCCGTTCTCCCTATCCATCCAAAGGGAAGGCTCCGAGCTGATGATGATGATGATGACGATGACGACGATGGTGATGGTGATGGTGATGATGATGATGATGGTGATGATTATGATAATTATTATGATGATGATGATGAACTATTTATTGCCTCTGTGGTCCAATGCTTAATGCTTAGGTGTTTGATGTGAAGTCTTGTATTGGCAGGGTGTGGCGTGAACACCGCGACCGCATCGTGGGCTTTCCCGGCCGTTATCACGCGTGGGACCTTAATTACAACAATGGCTTCCTGTACAATTCCAATTACAGGTAAGTTTGACATTTGTTGTCGCATCCTCTAAATGCCACTACACATTTACAGAATACACTAAACATGCACACTAGTTTAGGCCCAAGACACCGTACTCGTAGAACAAGGGTACGAAGAACCGGTTCACACGCGTTCTACACCAGGTACAGATATGTCACTTGGCGCCTCTCTCCTCCACCACGACCCGATCAACCCGAGCCGAGGTCCGAGCCTTTAGCGGCGCCCTCGGGTTGTTCCGCTCCCCGATCCGATACGAACCCTTCGGAGAATCTAGTAGGGCACGGGGACGCGCACTAGTGCGCGATGCCGTTCCCTCTAGAAAACCTCCGAAGGTGATTCGTTTCACACGGCTTGAAGGACCTTTTACGTTCCTCGCCGCCCCCAAACAAGCCCGGTGAAGTTGAAAATGCCGTCTGAGGCAATCAGCAATCTCTCTCCAAAAAAAAAAAAAAGACCGCACATATTGTACTCGATTCGCCTGGCTATCTGCAACCATCTTATCTAAGTCCGTCATTATAACAGAATGATGCATGATTTCTCTGTAGGTTACAATGTTTAGAGGAAGTACAGTGGTTTTTAGGTGATATGTCCCCTTTCTTCCGAATCCCTGTCACACTAGACACTAGACTTAGATAGGGAGGCGGGAGCTGAAGGCAGAGGGAGGGAGATATGGAGGCTGCGGTGTTACGTATTATTTTTTGGAAAGAGCTTGCTGTTAGTCCCTGGCGGCCTTTACTGCATCACCGGCCTTTTTGGGGGTGGGAAACTTAAAGGGTTCCTCAAGCCGTGTGATAGAAACACTGACGGAGTTTCTAAAGGGAAGGGTATCATGCTAGCGTGTTCTCTACTAGATTCTCCAAGGGGTTCGAATGGAATTGGGAGCGGAATAACCAGAGGGCGCTTCTAAAGGCTATGGACCTCGACACGGGTCGATAGTCGTGGAGGCGAGGAGAAGCGCCCGGGTACATGTCTGTACCTGATGTAGTGCGCGTGTGAACCGGGTCTTCGTACCCTTTTCTACGAGTACGGCGTCTTGGGCTATGCGAGTGTGCATCATGTGACTGTGAAGTGGCATTTTGAGGATCGGTTCGGGATACGTGGTGTGTGGCAAAGCGATTTCTTTTCCCCAAAACTATAATTTTAAAAAGTTATCATTTATACATAGTATAAAAGAAAGGAGGAGGAGCTCGATGGGGCAGTGGTTAACGCGCCCGGTCTGTGAGTGCTGATGTTAAGCAACTTTCGCAAAGGCCGGTCATCGGATGGGTGACCAAAAATAATTCATCTAGAGCTCCGTGCTTCGGAAGGCACGTAAAGCCGTAGATCCCGGCTGCATTAGCAGTTGTTAACAATCACCAATTCGCACTGGGTCCGAGTGGTGGTTTATGGCCCAAAATGAGCTGATGATGATAAAAGAAAGTCGCTGAAACGCGTCTGTTTGTTAAGACGGGTTAATCTCAGCAACCACCAATCGGATTGTGATACGGTTTTTTCTAATAGATAGAGCGTTTGTCGAGGGTGGTTTACGTACACAAAACAACACGAGCGAAGCCGTGCCGGGTCGCAATATCAATTTCAATTTATTTGCATCCAAAATGTTACATAGTTGATAATGTATTAAAATTGTCAACACAATTTTGGACCCTGTTGGGCACAGCAATTTAGAAGAGAGGATGACGCCGTTAATACATAAGATATAAGGAATAGTTTAATAGATTCAATATTATCATTAATGTTTTCACTATTTAACAGTATTGTTACAAATATATTATGCAATTGTAAATAGATTATCGTATTATAAACTATTATATTTTTAATTAATAACAATACTATTATTAATGTCCAATTTTATTAATATTATAATTAAATGTTTTAATTGTATATTGCTTCAATTCTTTGTCGTTCAAGTATTCATTAACTGTGTAGTAATATTTATTTAATAATAGTCTTTTTAAATATACAGATTGACTTTACACAAAACATCAATATTCATTCGACCATTTTGGTCGAATGTAATTGTAAAAATATTATGATCGGGTGTTAATGACGGTAGTTGTTGGCATTGAATGGGTGCCTTTGGCTTTCAAAGTAAAAAAGTAAATAGTGTTGAATAATTTCGGCGGGCTGGTTAGAACAACGATAGCTCAATTGGAAGAGCACCTGACCCGGTATGTCAGAAGGGTGCAGGTTCAAATCCTGCTCGTGGAAATTTTTTCAACATTTGTGTTTTTGTAAGAGTTGTTTGTTTGTATCACGGGACTAATCTCAGGTGGTTTGGACTGTGATATAAAAGCCAACCAGTATTTCAAACTTTGTAAATTTGTTTTCGCTAGTCAATAATGATGTGTTTATCCGGTACAGCTGCGAGCTGAGCATGGTACTGACCGGCGCTGCGTTCGTGCACCGCTACTACCTGTGGGCGTACTGGCGCGCGCTGCCCGCCGCCGTGCGCGACCACGTCGACGAGTACATGAACTGCGAGGACATTGCCATGAACTTCCTGGTCGCGCACATCACCAGGAAGCCGCCCGTCAAGGTATGGTCAAAGTCAAAGTCACATTTTTTTATTCAAATCAACTTGACAAAAGTGCTTTTGAATCGTCCAAACATTTTTTTACCTACTACCCATTCAGGACGTCTATTTTTTAGCTGTGGAGAAGAATGGGCGCGAGAAACTCCACAGCTTTAATATCAGTAACGACATTTACAAAATTATATGCCGTTACCAAGTTATACAAGTTTAAAATAACTTAAAAATATTTTAAATTAGAAATACCTGTTGGACAGATTGGAGTATTTTAAACCCATGCTGTTTTGTCTACAATGTAATGTAATAATAATGATATATGTAGACCCCTACATAAAGTTACCAATAGCATAAATTATTATTATTCTTGTTTTAAATTTCTTATTTTGAATTACATTCTTTAATGTTAATGACGGTAGTTGTTGACATTGAATTGGCGCCTTTGGCTTTCAAAGTAAAAAAGTAAATAGTGTTGAATAATTTCGGCGGGTTAGAACCACGATAGCTCAATTGGAAGAGCACTGACCCGATATGTCAGAAGGGTGCAGGTTCAAATCCTGCTCGTGGAAATTTTTTCAACATTTGTGTTTTTGTAATTTGTTTCGCAACAAAATTTGCGTTAAGGTTATATAAACAAAACAAAAACATTTTACATTCTTTAGTTTAATTCAAAAGTCGCATCATGTTTACGTTGGTTTGCCACAAGTCAGGCTCGTCCTAGTGTGGAAACTGCTGGCATCTTTATTTTGTAGCGTTTTTTTAAGAGTATATCTTATTGTAAACCCATTATATGTTATTTGTTCACGTCATTGTCAATATGTAAGTTTCAGTCAGTATGTAAGTTTTAATGGTTAATTAAGATTATTTCTATTTTTATTTCTACATAATTATATCATATAATTTTGGATGCACCCTGTGTTTAAAAATCTGTTGTGTGTTGGAAGCTGCTTACCAAAGTATTTTTATCCGTCACAGTATGTTTTGTATGTTGGATGCCGCTCTGTTTTTCCACAGAGTCAGCAAAGAAGCACACGATCGGCAAACAAATATGTCTGGAGTAAAAACCGTAGAGCTACTATTCGCAATCTCAATTTATTATAACCGCCTCTGTGGTCTAACCACCACTGGTTGAACCACCAGTCTCAGACTTAGACAAGTTTGGTTCCCTGCGGAACCTTTAAGTGTACTCGATTTAGTTAGCCTGATTCTTAGAACATATGGATTTCGGGTAGTGTGCTTTCACCTTCAGGGTGCCAAGTGCGAGTTTCATTCGGCATTCGATCACATTAACGAAAACGACAATTTGTATGGCAAATTGTTAACTCCTCTCGTATGCCGCCAGGAGGCGCTGCTTCAATGCCATACTAATTTTCGTTTTCGTAAACGTAATCGAATGAATACTGATAGGAAACGAAACTCACTCTCTCTAGGCACCCTGTTTATCCTCAATTGTGAAATATAAAAATATATTTAATTCATGACCTCTTACTTCAAGACAGTTTTTGCCTTGAGAAAAGAAAAGAAACTGGTCGAGCGAAAATAAGCCTTAGCCCTATAGGTTAACGGTTGCAAGGTTAATAAATGTAATAAAACGCTATACAGGTGACGTCGCGCTGGACGTTCCGCTGCCCCGGCTGCCCGGTGACGTTGTCTGCAGACGAGACGCACTTCCACGAGCGACACAAATGCATACAGTTCTTCTCGCAGGCAAGTGGAGCAAGCTAAATTATGCACCCGTGTCTAGGAGCCTTTTCACACTAGCGTTTCTCCAGCGTAGGCTTTTGATAAACGTACAGACGCTGCGAAGGCGCGACGCACATGGTCGAAGCCTGCACGGCCCGCTTAACCTTAGCTACGCAACGCGAGTACAATCGTCCCGATCCGATCCGATCCGAACCTCTCGGAGAATCTAGTAGGGCACGGGGACAAGCCTTAGTGCGTGATGCCGTTCCCTCTAGAAAACCTCCGAAGGTGATTCGATGCACACGGCTTGAGGAACCCTTTAAGTTTCTGGCCGCCCCCAAAAAAGCCCGGTGAAGCTGAAAATGCCGTGTGAGGCAATTATCAAACTCTCTTAAAAAAAAAGAGTACAATCGTGACCGCATCTCTTTACTGCGCGACACGAACAGCGTTTACGCTATGTAATCTTAAGTTTTTATAGTGAGTAGTATAATTTTTTTTTTTTTAATTATAAGTTTAGGGAAAAAGTGTTGATGGTATAATGTGTAGCGCAAATCGGAGTAAACGTAGGCACTGACGTCATTCCATCCTGACGTAGCGCGTTTAGATGCGCGACCTCACGCAAGAGACTTCACTCACTGCTAGACGGCGCTAACAGTGGGTCCTGACGACTGCCATCTTACGACAAAAAACGACTTAAGGGACCTACGGTATAACGTGCCTTCAGACTCACGCAAGAGCTATAGGTATTTTACAAGCTTTTATTTAGTTTCACCTGTCCCGATGTTTGTTTGTGATCAAATCTTGCAAGTTAAATTTGATCCACTTCCTGGTTACCGATTAAGCTGAAATTTTGCATGCATGTGTAAATCGGATGTGTAAATTAGATGGATGACTCAATGTCAAGGTGAGCCCGTATGGATGGTATGAGGGTGTATAAACATGTCATATCGTTAACATTGCGCCTCAGGGTACCAGGGCGAACCCTGTTGTACTGAAGTCCTTATCCCCCTACAAAAATACTAAAAAGTTAAAAATAAAATTAAAAGAAAAAAAAACTTTTGAAAAACAAGCTTTTATTACTTGTTAATAAAAAAATGAACTAAAAAGTTAAAAATAATTTAAACCTTTAATTAAATTTGATAATAACAAAAATATTCTTTGTAAATAAAATATTTTGATGGAACATTAGAGAACATTTAGCATATTACCTTAGAATTACACCTTCATTATTTTTCTTTTGCAATCACAATGTAACACGCTTTTATTTATAAAGTATTTTTTTCTTATTATCAAAGTAAAAAGTAAATAGTGTTGAATAATTTTGGCGGGCTGGTTAGAACCACGATGGCTCAATTGGAAGAGCACCTGACCCGGTATGTCAGAAGGGTGCAGGTTCAAATCCTGCTCGGGGAAATTTTTTCAACATTTTGTGTTTTTGTAATTGGTTTCGCAACAAAATTTGCGTTAAAATTATATAAGTAAACAAAACAAAAATATTTTTTCAAATTTAATTAAAGGTTTAAATAATTTTTAACTTTTTTTTTATTAACAAGTAATAAAAGCTTTGTTTTTAAAAAGTTTTTTATTCATATATCAAAAGCAAAAGCTTATTTTGTTTATCTGGATGGATTGATTTGAAATTTAAGTAATGATATGATTCTGCCTTCAGTCTTCCAAGCGTGCTATCTGTTTTTTTTCAAAGTGTGTCGTGTTTTTTTAAACTATAACGTTGTATATAAACTTTTCCTTTTGGCAGGTGATGGGATACACACCATTGTTAACAACGCAGTATCGAGCCGACTCAGTTCTCTTCAAAACGCGCATACCTCACGACAAACAAAAATGTTTCAAATTCATTTAATGCGTTCACACAATTCATAATACCTCTAGTCGACAATCAAACTGTTAATGTAGATTAACTTGTTTTGCTTAGTAGCCTCTGTACCATGCTGGGCAAAAGCCACCATTATCGAAATCAAGTCATTGCTACACTTTGTAACCAACACGTTTGCTTAATGCGGGTTGATGAACACAAACCCGAGCTTGTAGTACATCAAAAATCCGAAATACACTGCCCGATCTGGAAATTGAACCCAGGACCTCGGAGCCGAGCTCTTTGCCACTTGGTCACCGAGATGTTAATGTAGATCAATCTAAGTAGAAATTAAATTATTTTGAAATGTGACAATAAATGTGCATTTAAACTTGCGTGCTGTTAAAAAGATTATTTTTGTATTTACACTTGGAGCAAAAAGTATAGTATCTTATTCATACTTTATCGTGAGTGAAATGAGTGTTTGTGTTGAATTTATTTATTTGGAAAATGTATAAGACGGGCGCTCAAAGTCGACAACGGCATAGCACAGGCAACTCCCTTATTGCTGCAGGTGTATATGGGTGGCGATGACCACTTCCCACCAGATAGCTAGCTTTCTGCTCGTGCCACCTTTCACATTAAAAATAAAAAAAAATTATGCTATTGGTAATACAAATCTAATAAAATGTTTTTGTTTTTTTTTGTTTATTGAAAAAATTTCCACAAAATTTTTTTTTCAACATTTGTGTTTTTGTAATTTGTTTTGCAACAAAATTTGCGTTAAAATTATATAAACAAAAAAAACAAAAACATTGTATAAATAGCTTGCCTACTTCTTAATTGATCTATAGTATTTGTAAAAATATTATGATCAGATGTTAATGACGGTAGTTGTTCACATTGAATTGGCGCCTTTGGCTTTCAAAGTAAATAGTGTTGAATAATTTCGGCGGGCTGGTTAGAACCACGATAGCTCAATTGGAAGAGCACCTGACCCGGTATGTCAGATTTGAACCTGCACGGTTCAAATCCTGCTCGTGAAATTTTTTTAACATTTGTGTTTTTTTTTACAAACCTAAAAATTTAAAAACGTATCTTAGTAATGTTTGGTAAATTTAAATAAAATGTTTTGTCAGGAAGGATGAAGGAAAACAAAGTTTCTAAAGATTGATGTGATAAATGGTAACACGTTATATTACTATAATGCTTATTAAACTTTTTGCTGTCAAGTGCGAATACATAAATCTTTAAATCTCAGGTTTACTAAATGGTAAACATGACAAGGAAAAATGGTTCCAGTATGACACCAAGTGTTTTCTTATGTATAACAAAAACAATTCTGTAAAATATAATAACTATGACATACCGTTGTGAATGACATAGAAAAAAATATCAGTTTCGCAGAATTTTAATGTAAACCCCTGTTATGATATTCAAAATTGTGTTACTTTGAGGAAAATATAGTTGTTATTTATTGTAAAACCATTTGTACTCTACGTAAGTACGCAATAAAAATAAGATTAATTTAGAACATCGAAGTTATTGTGGGAGAATGCATTTTATTTAAGTTAAGTTTTGAAAGAATCATAGTTTTGGGTTTTTTTGTAAAAAGTATTTTATTTAGCGAAATTCAATTTGTACCTACCTACATATTTTGTTTTGTACATAAACATTGTATATACATTTACTATACTTTTACAAATGAAATCGAATGAGTACACTTTTTTAAATAGAATATAATTTTAAAGTCAGTGTTAAAATGGATTATCAAATTGCTGTTTTCAGACTACTTTATGATTTATTTGTGACAGGTAGCTATTGTATGCTATATGTATATAACAATTCTATAGATTATGTAAGTTGAACAAGTTATGCATTTTATTATTAAAAAAAATAGTTTAAAAATAATTCTACCATTTCACACCTGTTAAAACCACATATCTCTGTGATAGTGCACCATAGGCACTCGTTCGTAAATGACGAGATTTTTATAAATTAGTACTATACGGTACAGTAAACTTTTTTGAATTTTGGACTTCATGTCAAATGTGTAAGATCTAATTTTACCATTCCTTGGTGAGTAAAACATAGTCCATCAAGAATGTTGATCACTGCAGGCCTTGCAATATATATGTGACGTCTGGATAGATTTTCCGATATTACTAAACGATATTTTTTTTTGTTTGTAAGCGAAAATGTTCCAGTAGTATTCTGTTAATCTGAAGAGAATCTGAAGAGTTGCCTCTCAATAGTTTTCAGTATATTTTTGCACATAACAGTAATTATTTCTATGGCTCGCACCGTTGTTGGATATAAGTGTAATTGTTTTATATAACGATGGTTGTTTTTATTAGTATTGCTTTAGTTTAGCTTTACTAAAATAAAAAATATACTTTATTTAAAGAATTTGTATTTTGTGCATTGTTTTACTTTATACATGTGAATAATTTTGTATCGTTGTAGCATTATATAGATTAATGAATTTGTACTATTTTTATTATGTTTTGAAAGATTAATCTCATTTAAAAGCGCAAAACTTGATATTATACTATTATTATTGTTTAATGTGGTTTCACGAACTTTGTGCTTCTATTTTATTAATGTGTCTCGGTAATCATCGCAATGCAATCAAATAGTCCGTGTCCATGAATAAAATAAACAATAATAGTAATAGTCAATAAATGAATGGCAGCGGCACATTTAAATACACTCATACATTTTAATGTTTATGCGCTGAAGCAATTAGCACTTAAAACAAACAAACAAATTCAGTGCTTACGTCAGCCTTCCCGGTAGCATAATGGTCAGTGCAGCCGCCCGGATTGCGCAAGACCCAGGTTCGATTCCTGGGTCTGGGTCGGGTAGGCATTTAATTTTTTCACTGTATTTTATAAATATTTACACTCGTACAGTTGTATGACTCGAATGTAGTATGCGATCAATTTAGACGGACAAGAAAGTCCGTCGTCGGCGCAATCCCTAAGAAAATGGGGTGCATATTTATTTGCCATTCTATCACTTATTCTATCGTATCGTATATCTACCTATTCTATCGTCAAAGATAACGAGAATTATTAATATTTAAGTTATAACTCTCTTTTGTTACCAGTAATCGTTGCTACAATGTCATACAAATTCACGTTATTGTTAGTGTTTTCGAATGGTATCTAAAACGCACACTAGGCTCTCGGGTCATAGTCGGACGGAGAAGCTCGAGATGATAAATTCCAAACTCGTATCAGTGATAGTGTGTGTTCCCATTGGTGGATAAGTTAAGTTCCTATCCCGGTTTTAAAAGTTGCTAGGAAGAATTTCGCCTGCAAAATGATCTACCTCTAACATCATTTGCAAATAATATTTGTATGATATTGTATAATCTTGTAGAAATTACTATATATGCTGTAGATTCTATGTTCATAAATAAATAAATATATAATATAACTATAGAATATTTTGTGTTTATTGCTTTATTTGTTTATATCTGTAAAAACTAGTCCAAATAAAGTTCTAAGACTGATAAATTTCTTTTCATATAGATTAAATAATGATTTTGCAATGTATTATTGTTTACTTTACTCAAAATGCTGTAATAAAAAAGTGCCTTGTGTATTCAACAAGGATAGTACATAAAGGAATTTATAGTTTTCATTTATAAATATAAGGTAAGCGTACGTGTTTCATTGTTGACAAGAATATAAATTATAAAATTGAATGTAATTATATTATTTTTGAGGATCATGTTGGCAATATATATTATAATACTTTTAACTTATTCTGATTAATGTCACAGGAAATATGTAAAAGAAAATAAATACCTATGATTATCTGAGTCACGTGTTTGTTATTCATAATGCAACGGTCACAACAATAAGGTAAGTTACTACCGAATACCAGAACTAATTAATTATTAAGCAGTACACACGCACGTACACGTACAACACACGCGCACTTTGATTACTTGAATGAATTATTTTTTAAATTATTATTTTTTCTATAGATTAAAATCAGTTAATGAACCCTATTTTTAATGATTAAAAGAAAAAAATAGATCACTCGTTCCTGTCGAACGCTGTTGCCATGCCACTTTCTACGTAATTCGTTAGTATTTATAACATAATAATATTAAATTTTCTCCGTGTATGCATCAGTTTTATTCTAACGTATTACAATTTTATTATTGATGAAGTAAAAAATACCGTTTGTCAAGAGAGCATCGCCAAAGTTATGTGCAATCTAAGCAACCCAGAGCGGCTCAGACCAATATATAATAGTGTCTACGTATTTTATCTTATAAGAAAATTACAAAAATTAAAATATCCTTTGCGACAAATTTTTGCATTTTACACATTTATTATTTATTAATGAAGTGCTTCAAGCGTATGAGCTTTGTGATAATAGAACTGTAAGGGGTGATAAATGAAACAATACGAATATTAAAATATGTATAATTCAATATAAACTTAAAACTGATAGACACAAACTTCACATTCAAATATTAACTAGTCCCATCCGCTCTAGTCACAGAATGTTTCCAATCAATATCTCATACAAGAAATAATGAACACTTCAGTTTTTAAAGTATACAGATCAATATTACCTCCAAATCATAATTTTTTACTTGTATAGGATATACTTGTTACTTGTATACAAATAAATGGAAAGAAATTTGACCTAGTGCGAAATTCAGAAAAGTATTTTAAATTCATGTCATATTGTTTTCTAAAGTTTACGCGAACACTACACATTGAAATGAAACAACTTTTACGGATCTACTCGCGTTTATTTTACACATTAGTTTTAATTAATGTTTATCCTGACGTTTATCGTGACGTAAAATAAACGCGAGTAGATCCGTAAAAGTTGTTTCATTTCATGTCATATATAAATAGGTTTAATTTTATTTAAATACTTCAACTAAATCGGTAGTGCTAGCCAAGTTGTATGATTGCCATTATACTTTACATTATAATATTTAATTTAATTACTTAATTAGAATAAAGCTGAGTACTTTTTATGTAAGACATTCTATAGCAAAATATTTATAGTATTCTTATTAACTAACAACTACTTTTTCATAGCTTTAACATAATTTAGAGGTGTAATCATATTCTTAATTTTAAACAGTAACTATGAAGTCAAGTCGTAATCATGTGTGATATAGTAACATTTTGGTATGAGAACACTACAATAAAACGAACAGTGTGTTTCTTAAACACAAGTTGATATGAAAACTGTATAAAGGACATTCTGGTATTGATAATTATTAAGATCCAGGTCTTATTAATAAGATAATAATGCTTAATAATTGATATCTAACACTTACTTATATCTTGTTTTCAAAATAATATTTATCAAATATTCATTTGCAGTCACAAGCATAGAAATGTAAACATTTTAGTTAGAATCTTATTTCATAGTGTTATGTTACAATTGTTTATATAACTATGCTCGTGCTATAGGCACACCCCGTTCATATAGCATTACTTTCATTCAATAATTTATTTGATACCTTCATACAAAAATAGATTAATTAGTATAAGTCAAATTTAGTACAAAAATAATTCATAATTATTAAAAATACAAATGCTGTAGACATCGTACTATAGACAATATTGTTTACACGCATTTTACATAATTTCTAATACCTATTATATTATGCGCACAATTTTCTTATTAATTATTTGAAGTTCTACTTAGAAAAAAATATATAGAATATTTTTTTCAGAACACGATTAACCAATCATGTTATGTTGTAATTATTCATTGCTTTTCCAACCTTATTTTGAGTTAATAGAGTCCAACATTCGGTAGTAACAATGTTCCCATTGCCCTTTTAAGGATACCTAATATTATTTACGCTATAATTTATATTGATTTATCCTTAATAATAAGTTTGTTCTAGGTTTGCTCTCTACATTTGAACTTTTACAAAGTACTTCCTACATTAATATTAAAAATTGTTGTATATTTTTGTTCTGTTTGTAATGCTTGAGATTTTCGATCCGGTGACAATGATTCTCATACTATGATATTATTTATGAGTGATCACTCGCCCAAGTATTCTGTAGACACTAAAAAATCTAGAACAATTTGTAAAGAGTGCTAAAATTATTACGTTTCATATTGTATTTTTTAAATTTTTTAAAATTTCAATGTCACCGGTAACAGTTACAATAATTATTCGCACCCCTGATCTTCAGACATGGCTGAATATACTTTCTGTCATATCTTTTATTATGGTCAGTGATCGGAGTAGGCAGGGCAAATTTTTCTACACTTGGCGAAAAGATAAGACAGAGTGGTAAACACCCCATTATTTACATTAATAATTTTCCTATAGTTTCACTTGCCGATAACTTTATTAATAGCCAGTAGTAAAATTGACTTAGAGAGAACTAAACTTATTCTTTCTTAACTTTCTTAAGTAGGGTGAAATTTACTTAAAGCTCATATCAAGCTATAGTCAATAACAAATATAACTGGCACTAAATAATAGTAATAATATAATTAAGAGTCGGCATTGTTCAAAGAGTTTAATGTTGGTGGTTTTAACCACTCTATTTTATATCTTGTCGCCATCTATAAATATATTAGCCTTACCGATTCCGACCATTGATTATGAAACATCCACACAGCAGTTACTTCTTTGAAAAGTTACCTTTACAAGAAGTAGTAGATAGACAGTAATTTAACCTTCACCCAGGTCGAACTTTTTATTGGTTTTCAAATTTTCAATCTTATCAAACCTGAATAAGGTTCAATTTAATATGGTAGCTATGTGGCCCGGGTAAGGGTTATTGGTATGATGTAGCAAAACGTTGTTCCACAAAAAGCAACTGCGGTGTGGATGTACCATGTGTGTCCCTCGCTCATAAGTAGGTGTGTAGTCTCGGCTGGCGGTGGGCGAGCGGGGCGAGCGGCGCGAGCGAAGCGAGCGAGGAGAGGCGCGCGGGGGCGGCGGGGGCGCGCTCTCAGGCGAGGTCCTCCGCCTTACCGTCCAGTCTCTTCAGCTGTAGAAACACTTGGTTAATACCGAGATCTTACTATACGCTTACCTATTATAGATAGTAACTACGTCTACAAGTGTTTTTGCGATTATAGGAAGGTACAGATAGCAGCAAAAGTGGTTGACTTTAAGCACTTGTCACACCAACTGAATAATCTAATAGTGTCGGATGAGTAGGTTAGCAGCGAAATTGGCGGAACACTAACCACTTATTCCATTGCATTGGTATCACAATAAAAGTTTATAAAGATATGCAGCGTGCACTCTCAAAGTATTTAAATGGAGCTTTGTTCATTAGTTGCGCTAGATGTCACTAGATGGCGTTAGCATGCAAAATATAGTAAAAAAAATATAACATATACTGTGCTATTTCGCGGTTCTGAATGAAGTTTCAAAACAACAAAATATTTATCACAACTTTATGGATAACGTAATTATTCAAATAAGTATCTATCTTTTTCATATAATGATTTATGTGGTTTGTGAGTAGGCATTAAGCATTTAATCGTGTGTATTAAAGATATACCTACAGGAAATTAAACAGACAATAGGTAAAAAAATACAATACTTCTAAAACGTGCTTACGCTTTGTTCGACCGTCCACGCAGTGGGGGGAAGACGTCCAGAGCGCTTTTTATCGTAAGCATCACATTAGTAAAAATGTTTAAGCTAGGTATAATGTTGTTTTGACTAACACTATTATTTATTTTAATCTCTACTCTTTTTTGCTAAAATATGATAAATAGGACTAATCGGAGTTTTTAGCCGAGATGGATCGTTATCGTCGGATGGATGGGCCGTTGTCACGGGACACGGTAATATACTACAGAGTTTAAAAGTTATTGCCCGTTTGTAACAACTGCATTATCTACGGCATGTGCCTAATAAACGTAAATAGGTACTACTCACTACTTATCACATAACTTCTTGGAATATCTATTATTTGTATATTTTTCAAGAAAGTTCTTTAAAGATTTTAAAGATATTCAATCTTAGATAAAACGTTTTTGATAGCAAAAAAATGATTTTTTGATATTGATATCTAGATAATTTTATTGAGTTTATTATTTGATAACAATGCAAAAATGTTTAATCACTGTTTCACTGTATTTTATAACTAAATATTTAATTCAGCTTCAGTGCAGCAATTAGCACTTAAAAACTTAAAAACATAAAAAAAATAAAATGCATAACTGCATCTGATGATAACTATGCTTGTAAGTTCGTAAATCAACGATTAATCTAGAGTTAATTAGAATAAATAAATAATATAAATTCATAGAACCCTAGAAACATATTGAAAATATTGTATATAATTTTCGTTGGTAGTTGATCTATACTCTTATTTTATTTAAGAATAAAGATTTAATATTTTAATAAGAACTTTGCTTTAACTTTACCAAGACTTATGCATTTAATGATACTTATTAAACTTTGAAGTTTTTAAAGGACACCAATATGTGTACCTTAACATTTACTTTTACGTTCTAACTCTAACTACTTAATGCCGCATTATAATAAAATTGTTTACTACTTATGAGAGAGTGAGAGAGAGAGAGAGAGAGAAACAATTATTGACCACAGACACTAATCTGTACTTACCTAAAAAATAAAAATAAAAAACAAACAATAGGTCAATCAGGACACCGCCTCAGATTGTGTTGTTGCGAACGAAGCGTGTCGCACGCAACAACGCTGGTATTCTGGCGGAGCTTGCCCATGTTTTTTTTTGTAAAAGATATTCTAAAATTCGTACACATTTTTATTTACGTATTTTTTAAAAAAAAAACATCTATTTCTGATCTACTCGCAATTATTTTATACATTGATTTTATACTATAATTTTGCCGTTATCTTTTGTTTCGTTCATTGACGTCTCTAACATTATTGAGTGAGGGTCATTACTTTTAATGATTGATGACCTGTTGAAGTTTGATGGAGATGAAGGGTTGTTGGCTCCGCTAAGCCGCCTACTGCAGTAGTTCGTTTACCTCTTTCTCGTCTCCAGCAACTGGCCGGTACCTCGGAGTCTCCACTGGAGGGGCGGAGAAGCCATGCACGTAGAGGAGAGCAGCTGCCACTCCGCCTGCGATGGGACCTGCCCAGTATACCTGCATACGAAAATTTAGTTTTTTTACTTAGCCGACAAACGCCGACTAAACACAACAACGCTGTTAGCATCGGTGTGGTGGCGATAGGTTTAATTTTTTTAAATATGATGGTGACTAGATCAGATCAGTTTTGCATCAACCTCGACACCAAATTTTACGATGCACTCCACGTCGCCTCGGACAGACACAAATGGCGGAAGGAGGTCACGATCTTCAGCAATGACGAATACGATGCAAGGAGGAGATGTTGATCTCGATGGTTGATAAATGAATACATAGCTTCTGTTCTTTTGAAGCTATGTATTTATTTATCAAGTCTGGTTTCTTCGAAGGCAGTTAAAACACACAAACAACATTTGCTGGCATTATTTAATCAAAATTTAATTTGCTGGATTCTTCTTCCTTCTTACTATGCATTTCTTGTTCGTTTGGACCTAAGGGTATGTTTTTAATTTAGTTTATTTATACCAGTGAAATTCGTTTATAAGTAGTCGTGATTGTATACTAGCTGCGGTTTGGAATGCATCTTTTGTCTAGAATCATCTGCATAACCTTTAAATTTTCTTTGATATACTAGCTGCTCTAAAACGCAATGGGCAATGGGCAACATTCTTTTCTTCAACTCAATGTTAATTAGCCAACAAAATTTGATGGAATCATATAAACAGTTATAGCTGAACCGACGACCAACTAGTAAAAACTTACTATTTGTTTGTTCTTTGTTATTTTGTAAACATCATGGTTTTTGTGAAATTGCCAATTCTATTTCTTGTTCTGTTGTGTCACAGATATTATCTAAGACATTTATAACAGAATACAGCTTACGAAATCGTTTATTAAAATACATTGGTTTTCTTCAAAGTCATAATGATAATTACGTTCGACCGAGTTTAGGGAGTTCTTGTACTCGTAAATGCTTCTACTCTTCTGTAGTCTTATATTGGTGGTCCTAACATGGAATCCAGCTTTACTATTTAGGAGGATTAGGTTTTAATATCAGGTAAAGATTAACACCTTAAACGCCATTTGACCGACAAACAATTGAGTTTCTATTGTGTCTGGGCCCGACGGCGGTCTTTTTTTTTTGAGAGAGATTGCTGGATTTTTCAGACGGCATTTTCAGCTTCACTGGGCTTGTTTGGGGGCGGCGAGGAACGTAAAGGGTCCCTCAAGCCGTGTGAAACGAATCACCTTCGGAGGTTTTCTAGAGGGAACGGCATCGCGCACTAGTGCGCGTCCCCGTGCCCTACTAGATTCTCCGAAGGGTTCGGATTGGATCGGGGCCGAAGGGCCGACGGCGATCAAGCTGTTAACTTAAAAAATTACTAAAAATGTTTCAGTCTGGATATTGTATTGTTTTTGGTTACTTACGAGAACTTCAGTTACTTATATGCACTTCAGCCGGCATTGTTAATCACCGAGGAACTGCTATCCTTACCTTAAACTTACACGAAATTGGACTAAAACCTCTGGTTCCAAGAAAGTTGGTTTTCGGGCTAGAAAAAACTGGAACTACAGTAACATTGCTGTAGGTAGCATTGCTTACCCAATGGTCGACCCAAGTGTTAGCGACGAGCGCTGAGCCGAAGGAGCGCGCTGGGTTCATGGCGGAGCCCGTGTAGTCCACAGCCAGGAGATGGCCAAGAGTGACCGTCAGGCCGATGGCGAGCGGCGCAGTCGCCTTGCTGTCCGGCTTGTTCGGGTCGCACACCTGAGGTCAAACGTTACTTGTTATGTTGATTATCAAGCTACATTCGTTCAATTCCCATGTTGAAGTGGCAAAGCGCTCGGTCAGATATCCGAAGGTCCTGGGTTCAATCCCTAGGTCGGAATAGATGTGTTTCGGATTATTAGATGCACAGCCCGGGTTTGTGATCACTAACTCGCAATTGACAAGAGCTGTCATTAAGCCATAGTATTATGATATGACCCATGTCATATGGCTTAATCACCACTCTTTTATTTTATTTTATTTATTTATGTCAATGACTTGGTTACAATGATGGAGGTCTTTGTCCAGCAGCGGGACATAGGCTGTGATACTGAGCCGCCAAACGAGCATAAGGCCCGCTCAGTATATTAACATACAACATAGCACGTCCATTACTTTCAATGAATTGTACAATAATCTCCAATACCCGCATCGTAAGTACTACAAAAGTTTTCCGTGTCTAACGTTGTTGATTTAGCAAACTGGTTTTGTTTACTGTTCGATTTTATTTATTAAATAGGTTCATCATAAAATGAATACTACATTTGCGATATTATTATAAAATGTAGGTCTACTGTATTTGCGATATAACCAAAAAGCGATACAAGCACATTTAATAATGAAGTGTATCAATTCAATGTTTCGGGTATCACTATAACAAACCTATTTTTAAAAGAAACCATTGATAATGTGTTGCTTTGTTTATTATTGCCTAACTAATGGATCAGACACGCGACAATGAATGAGCTAATTTGGCACGAAACTCTGGAATATAAAGGCATCCTAAAAATACATAACATTGATTGGTTTTACATGCGACCATTCGTTTAAAAACAATTGCACTTAAAACGCGCAGTTTGTTTTCACAAATATTTATTAAATTTCTTTTGAAATCTAGCCTGCTATCAAACATTCTTGAATATTTTGTCTGGTCTATGATAAAATAATCGAAGGTAATGGAAGGAATTGAGCTGCTTGTGTACTTAATACTTATTTATGTATTTTTGTAAAAAGGAATAAAGAATTATTCAGAGTTAGGTAGATACCTACTTAGAATATATTTTGGTTCGGAAAATTAATATTCGTTACGAAAACTAAGTGAATTTAGATTGACAAAATCTGAAAGTGGATTCAAACAGTGTTAATGTTTGATCGAATCACACGACCGTCATTAGGAAACTAATTTTTTATTCATAAATTGTCAAGTCATTTGTCTATTTGACTAGCGTGTAGGTTAAATACAAAAAAGCAAGGTGAAACTTTTTAGTCTATTTGGTGTGACTTTTATTATTAAAATATCTGGTGAACAGGGACACAGCTATTACCAGTTTTTATTTTCGGAAATCCTTCTATCAAAAATCATTTTAGTATATCTCGGTTTTGACTAGATTTCAAAACAGTTTCGTTGTTAGAATTGACTCGGAATGGTTTCTAATCTCATAGCTGGTCGAAAAAAATGGCTTGAAAAGGTTATGTTAGGTACGTGGTAAGGTTTAAAGAGAATGGAGAAGCTGTGAAGCCCTTCCCCGCTTCAGATAATCGGGGCGCAACGCAATCGCGAATTTGTAACTGTTTTCCAACGCAAAAAAGAGAGGTTTCAGGTAACTACTTACTACTTACTACTTCCGCGAAAAGTCGGTCTTAGAAAAGAAAAAAGTTTATTTTCCGAGTCATAAGGATAATATGTATTCATTCAGGAATTGTGACCAAATTTACCGAAAGTGTAAAAGAAAAGTATCCGTATTTTGTCACTTAAAATTATCTCGTAGTTAGTAGGTATAATTTTGCCTTGCGATAACTAGCTCAGTTATAATTTTTAACACGTAGGAACTGAAAAATCGTTCTCGTAACAAATTGATTTACTGAATTATTATTATTATTATTATTTATTTACTTTATTTTTATTTTATGCCGCCAGTCTCTTGGGTACATTACCAGTCGACAGCGACGCGGAGGAATTTTTTGACGCCATATTTTAGTTTCGTAATAGTTTTAGTTACTTTAGGTTATTATATTATTGTGAATTCTAATATTAAATTTACTAAAGTATACATAGGTATATTAGCAAAAATGTGCTAAACGTTATTTCAAATAAGTACATCTAGCTATTGTGGTCGATTATTTGACATACAATTAATTTTACATTGAACAAAATGACAGTCAGTGACCTACGTATCGTTAACTTTCATAGTATAATGAAATGAATGCAGTAAAGGGAGGATTGAAGGATTCAGCATTTAAAATTATATTGTCACGGAACTTTGCAATCTGTTGTCATTAGGCCGATGGCTTTGCGTAAACGGAATGATGCAATGTTGGTAATACTAATTAAGGGTACAGCACGCGATTTGTGCAATTAATGGAATGCTTATGCCTTTTAAAATAGCATTATTTTTATTAACTGTCGATGCGTTTAGCCTTCATCGCACCTGGGCCTCGACTATTAACTATTCGGACCTTATTCTTTGTTTATTTGTAAGCAGTTAAAGTTTTTCATGTTATTAGTAGTAAACTGTCAAATGGCAGACAACGTATAAAAAAATAATTTAAATCTTCACTTCATAAAAATGTAGGAAGACCATACATTCTTATTAATTTTGGTTACCTAATTAAAAATACAAAATAATAATTTTTTTTCATTTAGTTTATGGCTTCGTGCGATTAGCACATTTAGCCAGTGTCAAAGTAATTTTTCTTACAAGTAATACTTATATATACAATATTTATTTCCAGTATGATGACGATGAATGATAATAGAAATGAGAAATGATATACCCCCCAACCCCTCGAGTATCTCAGTAAAGATGTGGGGCTTTACTAATTCCTCGGGCGGACTTCTTGAGAAAAGTTAAGTGCAACTTAACTTTTTGTACTTAACTTAACTTAACTGTTTTGTTACATTTGCCAACACTCATGCGCACTTACGAACACTTAACGGTTAATAATCCACCATTATTTCACATTAATATTCATAACAACACAAATTTTAGAAAATAAAATAAAACCGCAGACATGACTTTTCACTTTCCCGCCAAGAAATCCCAAAATAAAATTTATAAAATAAAAACATGTAACTACTATTATTATTACAATGGCCATCATTTACTTAGTCGGAATCAGTAGGTCCTGATCACCGATAAAAAGTCTTCGTGTACGTATAATGCACTAGAGGCAGCAGCGGCTAAAGTAAATTTACGTGTTTAAAACCTCTAGAAGAAAATATTCAAAACAAAAGAAGATACTCTTGAAATCAGCGTTCACATTAGCGATAGACATTACGATGAATAGAGCACAAATATATCTACACTATTCCACACCCATTGCGCTGTCACGTCAAGGATGACCCAGGGCGGACGCACCCTGACGCTGCTGAGCCCTCTGTCACTGCAGGGATGATTCGCTCACTAGATCCGAATATATCGCTTCCAAGTATTGCTGTATACTCACTCCACACACGACGAACACGAGGACAAAGCCCAAGAAGAACTCGATGCCGAAGCCCTGTAGGGCTGTGACGTCAGTGCCCAGGCCGGTGACGCCGAGTGAGCCAGCTGCGCGGTCCGGCGTGAAGGCCTTGAGCAAGCCAGAGCCGGCGGCGGCGCCCGCGCACTGTGCGATCACGTAGAGGATGGCCCGGGCCGGCTTCACGCGTCCTGCCGCTGCCAAACCCGCTGTCACTGCTGGGTTGAGGTGGCCACCGGAAACGTGGCCTATCGCCTGTTAATTAAAACAAATATATCAATTTATTGTTCACTCTTTCACAAAGTAAACGATCAAACAGTTTTTTTGGTTATCATTTTATTATTTTTATTCAGGCGCGAATAATTCGCACTTGATTCATTGCGACCTTACGAGTATACTATATACGATTAAGTTGAGCGTGTGCTACGAAGTTACGAAATGGCTACATTATGGCTATAATACTACAACGATGTTGCTAACGTATTGGTGATTTTACTCCACGTAATTGGCATTTGTGCGATACGGATCTAAATTATAACCTTTTTAGTTTCTTTACTGGCTCATTTATCACAGTGCGAAGGAAAAGACATTACCGCTACAACAATTAACATATTCGGAAATGGTGATGTATGTACCTACCTACTCGTACCTACAATGTGTCATAATTCTATAATTATTAAGTAATGGAGGTATGAGTAATAGGTAGTGAAAGCATTGTAAACACTTTGTGACAAAAAATACAAAAATTATGTTATTTAAGCTAAATGGGGCATTCGATTATGAAAGCTATTATTCAATAATTTCGATGTTTTTTATTATTGACGCCGCATAACGCAACATATCTAATATACAATATATCAATATACACACATAATACTCGAGTAGGTATATCTAGATCAGATTTAATACCAAATCTAAGTAAATAGATACCTATTAGCTTACATCTAAAGCTCTATTTCGTAGATAGTCATTATTAGAAATCTACGACGGTCTACGATAACAGGTTTTTATCTACACCTATTTACCATATGGGTTCATCGAGTAGCTGCTTGTTGGTAAGTAGCAACACTAGCGCCGCGACCGGTATATATTACTGCTATTTTTCAATAGTGACAGACTCAGAATCAATAACAATAGAGAAAATTCACCAATTTGTACCGGGCCATAAGTTTGAGATACATATATTTAAATATGTTTTATTTAGAACTAGCGGCTCACTCGCGATATCATCCGCGTGAGCAACCGAGTTCGGTGATGGCTTAACCAGCTCGAAAATCTTTTTTATCACACCTTGTCCTGGCAGTTACAAACACAACAAAAAAAATTTTACCAGTCAAGTCGGTCGAGCGGTTCTCAAGTGATGCTCTGACATACATGTGGCAATTGATTTTAATTAATATAGATCAGTCGTAATTTTTTAGCAAACTTTTAAAATAACAGATCTTTGAAGATAGGAATTTAATCAATCTTTGAATTCTGTCTCGTTAGATCTAAGAAGCATGTTGACATGCTTAGTGGGTCGTGGGATCGTAGACCCAGAGGGCCGCAAAGCCCACAATAGTTGAAAAAAATTACAATCTCTTCCTAGAACCATGGTAGAGCCATGGTAGAACCATGGTAAGCCCGCATGTTTGACATGCTCTAATGTGGTTCCCTAGTGTTATCTTTGTAGAGTCACTCGCATCGCATGTGCGGTACGTGGTGATGTTTTTTGTGAAAACAGGGCTTCAAGTCTGCTAAATTCCAGCCTTTAAAACTATAGGTAATAAAAACAGTCATGACCTGAGTATGTACCTTACGAGTTTTATTAATCGTTCGACCAAACGAGAATTTGTATGACAAAAATTTAAACTTATTATCTCGTTAGTCACCAAAAGGCGCTACTTCAATGCTCATAGTTCTCAACTCTCGTCAGAACTCGCACTAGGCGCTTTTTTGTATGTGGGTATTGTATAGATAAGAGATAATGAGGTGAAGAAGAAGGATAAATTGTAGACTCACGGAGACAGCGGCGAACACAGTCAGGCCGAAGGAGAGAGCGATGAGCACGATGTCAGGCGCCGCCTTGGTGCCCTCGCTGATGTTGATGCACGAGCCGCAGCCGAAAAGGTTGAGCAGCACGTTGCCTGGAAACAGTTTTATTTTCAGCAAGACCTCTTTGACCCCGACAAAGAGGTCTTGCTGAAATTCCTCAATAGGGGAGGGCTCGCTTTGCTTAAACGACTTTAGACCAAAAAGTCGCTAAGTATTTGCGTTGCGGTGTAGGACTCGACAGTACATGTTCCATAGTTAGCGCTTGCAAATCCTCAACTAATGCGGAACTGGTTTTTCTAATGTAAAAGATTTCATGCGAAAGTATATATATATATAGTATAATATATATACTTGATTCAAGAAAAAATACATACAAACATTGTAGTATGTATTCCGCTTTAAAAACTTTACTGCGACATGTCACTGTTTATTTTGTTAAATAAATTAAGAAACTATTTCCATACCAATAAATTCAGCGAGTAGAGCTTTGCTGATGCCCGCCGCACCACCGGATAGCTCGTCCAGTCCCAGTTTGGCGCCTAGTTCTCCCATAGTTCTGCTGGCAACCAAAAAAACGGAAGTTGTAATCAAACATCAACACAGAATTGAGGACAAGAGACCCCGTGGTCGCTCACGAACCAGATGGGCAGACCTCATTAGATCCCTCACTCATTTCACTATGACCGACTGCTCCCACAATGCTTCCAAAAGAGCCAAATGCAGACGCATTACATGAGCTGTCATTCACCAAGACCCATTACTACGAATACTCTGCTAAGAGCGCCCGACTAAGAAGAATTGTTCCGTCCATCCTTATCTGTACTTCTTATTGATAATATATATAGTGCCTAACAATAAGGTTATTCATTTTGTAGCATTAGAACAATGGTTCCATAACGATGTGAAAAATCGTATAGGTACCTACGCACTCATTCGAAACTATGAGGCCCTTTGTTGGTGCCTTGATCCACACCGCTAGTTCGACAGATCAGATACCGTTTATTTTGTTGAACAATTTACATTTTTTCACTGAACCAGTTTTGTGACGCGTATTAACTTTTGTAACAAAGAACCTTTCATTCTGTAGTGTTTAATGGTGGTAACATGGAGTGATCGTGATTGTGGACACAAATTGCTCTAATTATATGACTTAAGTACCTCCATGGTTGGCTAGATACAATTCACGGGAATAGAAAGTTTCCGGCCATTTTACAATAAAGTGTTAATGAGCGCCCCAATTTTCATTGTCACGGATATTCAATCTCCATATTTCTCTTTTGACTGTTTGTTTGAGTTCAGTCATAGCCGCAGTAATAAAAAAAAATAAATAAAAAAAAAAAAAATTTATTTATTTTCCACCAAAACACTACATGTCTCACCTGTTGTATGAACTTATACTATGAGCTTCTATACAAGAATAACATAGTTAAGAATGTGAAGTGAAACATAATAAAATATATTGAAATATAAGTAAAACACATAATATTTGGGAAGACTGGAGCCTAAGCTAGGATATTCCTGTATTTCAGGACTCCAGGATCCCCCACCCGAACCATGTACCGTAAGATTGAGATAGTTATAAAAAATAAAAATAAAAATAAAACAAAAAAAATAAAAATCATTTGTTGTGAGAGTGTGTGAGTGTGTGCATGAGTGTATGAGAGTATGTGTGTATGTGAGTGTTTAGGCGTGTGTGCGTTATAATGTATGTGTTGCGTTTCTTGTGGATGTTTACATTAGGTTAATAGAGATTCTGTATCGTCATAGTTCAGTTCCAACAAGTAGTTCTTAATTATACTTCTGCATTTATACAGTGTTTTAGGGTAAATATTTAGAGATAAATTTATTCCGTTGTATAAATGTTTGCCGAGAAAGATAGTTTGACGACGAAAGAAGGCGGTAGAGTGCTTAATTATTTGGCATATTTTCGGTGGCCTACGACTTTTAGACTGTTGTGTAAGCGGGTCATAACTTAGGTGTTTGTGTTGACGTAATGTGATCTGCATTATAAATAATTGTCTCACGGACATTACTTTAGCATCATTATATAGACACTGAGTGGGATATAAGAAAGGTTTCCTGAGCATTACTTTAAGCAAGGAGCTTTAATACAAATATAGATTTTGTATCTTTTTTACGGATAGCTAATTCATGTCATGACAGAATTAACGAAGCGTCGTTGTTGTCGGAAAATGTATTTTTTCGAGATCAACTGTTTGTCTGGAAGAGATTACTTTATAGCGATAAGACCGCCAAATTGTAACTTCGTAAATTTTAATGCATTCTTGTATGGTTGCAATAAAAGTTTAGTATTAACTTTTAGTACGGGCTAAATTTCACGCGATTGAATTCGCTTATTTTCAATATACTTCAATATATTCGTAAGAAGATGATTACTTTAGTCCAAATACAGACTGCGCTATAATATAAAGCTGGTTCTCCATGACCGAGGCAAAGTTGATTTGAACACTCACTACTAAGGAGCTTTCCATATTTGATTTGGATTGCATTATGGACAAACGTAAGTAACTTAGTCCAAGGTTTTCTAAGGAGAAGAATTATTGGATTTTAGTACATTAGGTAATATCAGATAGGCAGATATCTAAGGCAGAACTCTTTCTCAGTCTTGTCTGACCTAACCCTTTATTTGGAAATATGTCACTCTTTACACATATTAGAATGTCAAATTTCCAAGGAGTTATGAGTAAGACGGTTATCGGTGTTTGAGCACGGGACCTTTCGGGATCATAGGCTTTATCTTAACATACCATAGGCATCACTTACCATCAAGAAAGCTAAAGCCTAAGCGTTTCTCTTTGTTGAATAAAGAAAAGGTTAGTATCCCAAGCACGGGATCTGTGGTGTACGGGACGGGATGTGTGTGTGGCTAGTCGCTAAGACCACCGGTTTAGACCCAGAGGTCCCGGGTTCGATTCTCAAGCGGGGGGTACATGTTTGTGTACTCAGGTTTGGTTGGTGGTAGGGCTTGTTTGTCCGCCTGGCTAGCTACCACCATCTTATCTAAATATGTCGCCATAACATCAATGTTTGTAGCATTGTTGTGTTCCGGCAGCTAGAGATAAGATAGATCCCGGGTGAAGTGTGCTTCCATCATTGGCTTTAACATCAGGTGAGATCAAGGCACTGTGTTTACCCTTATGTATTTTGAAATTTGACACCTGTTTATCCCAATAACCTTGTTTAACATCCTAGATAGGAATCGTTGTAGACAAACGTCGGTTAAGGGCTTTTCAAATCTTATGTAGTGGTCGGGTCATTCAAAAGCAAGGTTCGCGTAAATTTTAAAAATAATATTGGAATACCTATTATATTCGAAGCTTTAGAAAATTGTATGCAAAGAGTACCTATTATATATCTAGCTTCGTTTAGTCTTTACAATAACATTGTGAATATTGTGAACCTCTCTACATTTTTAACAAAGATTGTTATTGACATATCAACCTTATTGGGCACCTGAGTTTTCCTATAAGGTTAGATGCATTATTAGTACGTGCTATCTCAGAGTTCCAAGTAGGATAGCTAGCTATTGATTAATTCAGTTTGATAAAATTCCATAGATATATTTTTTATCGGAAGTTTGATCAATGAACGCCCTTTTGATTATTTTGATAATCAATAATAATTACTATAGGTACTAACTTGTGTACCGGTATATTTTAACACGAATATCTACGCTAATACAGATAACAGAATATATTGATATAGTATCTATATGTATATACGATCAAAGAATGTATTTAGGCCACAGATCAATAATGATTTATAGGTAGGTAATACTAAGTACATAGAAATCTTGAGTATATAACTGCAGCTGTAGTAAAGGTCAGAAGCTGTGCAATAATCAATACATAAAAAATAACCAATTTTAATCGTTCAGCTTCATAAAAAGTTATTACACTTTTACGTAGATTTTCAGTATACCTACTGCTATGATAACAACTAAAATTGACACTGTCATTATGTTCACTTACTGGTTCGGAAGAAGTAATAAATAAAACCTTGTCACCAGATAATATGTATTTACATGTAGGTACAATTTATTTTCTAGAAACTATAGAAGTCGAAATGTTAGTACAGTAATGGTACATTCATATTCATAATGATACTGGGAACAATCAATTTTTAACCCTAATCCTTTAGGATACAAACTAGGTACGTTCACTAGGAGTAAAACCTAGCGACAGCTCTGCCCTTGTCAGACAAAACACAAAGGAATTTTATTGAAATACTCTGATTATAATAAATTATAGTGTTTAAAAATGACATACGGAAAACATTTAAGGTTTCGACGGTCTGTGAATTGATAGTTGAACAGATAAGTTAAATATTAGAGAAATAACAAAATTACCATGTGTTTTTGTTTTGTAATAATGTAAAAATATGTAATATTAGATGTACCTGCCTACGCTGATTAAAAGTGACATAAAATTTGAATGAAAATGTAATATTTTTGTGTATAATTTGAAAATACTGTAATAAAAGTGATAATACGTAACTGAGTAAACAAAATAAATTAGAAATACTACTTGTCGTGGTATCTCCAACTCCATCTCCATCTCTAACTGATTTTCCATGAAGCATTTTCTTACCTATTTGTAATAGAAAATTGTTAAGATATCTAACGTTTTGTTTAATAATATTGGCGTAGTTTCTGATACCATTTAACACTAGTAAACTTTTTACACAGAAATATTGCAAGTATAAAGTTTGAATAGCATAATAAGGCTGAGGTATGTAGGTACTTTTACGCAACAATTACGCATTCAGCGACTGTCCCGAATCTAATTTACTCGTAAACATTGAAATGATATGCACGGACTGAATTCCTAACGTCCTGCAGTATCGAGTCATGGCACGAAACTTGTGGATAATTTTCTAATAGTGTGTGCAGACAAACTCAGAATACATACAAAGAAAATATGGATTTTTTTTCATTACCTTATCTATTTCATTTTTTTTAATTAATACATTTTAAACTTACTAAGATGCTATAATTAAAATCTTGATTAGATATCTGTAAACTTTTGAAGAAAAGGTTTACTTAATTCGCCGCAGGAGGCGCCGCTTCAATGTCATAAATATTGTAAATGGCAATTTAGGCTACCCCGTTTGGTTCTGGAAATATTTTCAACTTGGTTATGTTAAATTCTCGCTTGAATTCCGCAACAAATACTACGCAAGATTCTTATTTAACACTAATGGCCCGCTCGCGACTTTGTCCGCTTTTGCTATTGCAGCACCACCTACCGGGTCTAATTGTAAATCTAAACCATTCTCGAATCTAATTGAACACACACAATATTTTGCTAGTATGATGTTTTCAGAATATGATATTATGGGAATATGATGTTTTGCGAATATCGTGTTTTGCGAATGTGATGTTTTACGAATGTGGTCATTTGAGAATATGATATATAGCGATTAAGCGACAATTTCATCCAAATCAGTCCAGCCGTTTAGAAGGAGTTCAATTACAAACACACGCACAGAAGATTTATATATTATTATATACTAGCTGAGCGGCGGACTTCGTATCGCTATGACTGTTACCATGACAACAAAACAAACAAATCATTTGTCCGCTTAAGATCACCCGTATCCCATGATGGACCCCTATAGCAGCGCCACCTACCAGGTCCAATTGTAAATCTGAACCATTCTCGAATCCACTTGAACACACACAGAAAATTTCATCCTAATCGGTCCAGCCGCTTCAATTTCAATAGTTCAATAACATACACACGCACAGAAGATTTATATATACTCGTTTATAGATATAAAGATTTAGCAAAAAGTATGTGTCTGGCCGCTGCAAAAACAGCTACTTACCCGCTCTGTTACGTCGTGGTTATGTTGGCATCAGATTTAAATATAATAGTCTCAAGGGTCATCGAACTTGAAAATACGGACAAAATTAAATTTATTATTCGGTTGTAGCGTTATGCGTCAAAGCTCTTTGAATAAAAAAGCCTTCGACTAGAAAGCCGACGGCCAATGAAGACATTGAGCATTGCATAGAATACGAGTAGGAGTACATTGTTATAGGAAAGTATTTAAAAGGAAATAGTTTAAAAAAATATACATTTGTACACAAACAATTTCAACAAACAAAATGTGTTTTGTTTTATAATATTTGTTCTTTACTTTGGTAAAAAAAAACAAGGATAACAAAAAATCAGAAGGCCCACAAAATGAATGAACTTACACCAAAAAGCACATTCAAAAATACCATAAAGGATAAAATGAATATACACATATACATAGAATAAAATCATTTAACATTAACTACATTGACATTGAGATTCATGAAAATATTGCAAATTTAAGAAAAAGATTTTACGGGCTTTATTTTCTTCATTTTACATAAATATAAACTCAAGCACAGAAGAAAGAGTAAGACAAGACAAACTATTGACGATTTCTTAGATGCTTCATACAATATGAATAACGCTTTAAAATCTATACAACATTTTCGTGTAAATAAAGTGAAATAAACTATGAGTTTACTATCGAGGTTATTATTACAGCACATGTGAAATTAGTTCGAAGGGCGTTGCATCTGCTACTGCGGCGCTCGTAAACGTACATGCATTAAATCATGATTTGTGTACGTACACATAGTCGTAATATGGTAATACTCAATAACTGTGCCAACACTATAATGACTATTGTGTATCGCAATTATTATTATACACGCATGCGCCTGTAAGCGATCGGAAATATGTTTACGAGGAATCTGTTTGAGGTCTCACGACAAAGTCAAGGATTCGACGGTTGTGTAGGTAAGGTATTGTGTTTGCTGTAAGGACCTTTTAATTGTTTTACTCCTTAGTACTTATCTTTATAACTGTTTACTTTTGTTATGACAATATGTAAGTATGTGAAGATCTACAATATGTACAGGCGACACTCACGAGATGTTCATATGTGTCAATGACTGACTGATTAACAATTACAAAATATCAAAGCAATTGAGTTGAACTGAAAGATTTTGTCAATGAAAGTCAATCAAGAAAAATAAATCTAGCTGAATCTATTTTTAATTCATGAATCATGTTGCTATAGAACGACGCGACGTTGAGAGGAAATCTTGTTAAGAAATGAATTGGCAAATTTTTTGTCACTTAGTAGGAAGGACATTGCATGAAGGGTACAGCAAGGACTTTGTCACCTTCGCTTCAAATCTCCTGAAAGACCTGCATGAATTTAAATTCGATTTACATTATCGCTGCTCTACCACACACATTTAAGGTTGAATCTACTTAACGGGGAGGTAAAGACAGTTTTCTTACTTTAGTAACCTCCCTACTCCGTATTGCTTGCTTATTCGTAGATACTGTCTAGTCATTATTAATAATCATGCGGTTTTATGATGTTAATTCAATAGGTTGTTGCTTGGCAGTAAAGCAGAAGCTGTCAGGTGCTAGTAAGATTATTACTATGCATTTCCTGTCAAAAAGGTAATAAGACGCAAGCCTGGGGGGTTCCACCACGAGCTCTTATAGCAGTATTATTGCAGTTGTGAAAAAGAGACGTGAGTATATTCGCCGCTACACGCGTCTCGTTTTCACAACTGCAATAATACTACTATAAGAGCTCGTGGTTTCCCCCCTGCTCCACTATCTGTATTCGCATCTGGACTCCGCTTTTGCTTATCATTAAGTTGCTCTGGCGTTGGTTGTTTGCCATTAGATCACGTTAGAGTTTGTATGTCATTGAATGTAAAGAGTCTTTATATGATGATAAGGCATATTCCAATATTAGACGCTGTAAAAGAAAGGGAGAAAACAAAAGCGATACAATGGCACTGGGCACTTAGGAGTCATTTACTCATTGATAAAAAAAACATAAAATAATATTAAACATTCTAGTGTACCCGTTCTAGCATTAACGTTGCGTTAGTAATTTGTGCCTGTAGCTAGTTTGTCTATAAAAAGTTGGAATAATTAGAGTCAATTTTTTACACCTATTTTGGTGAGCGTTGGCGCGTACTATGTCCGCTGGCTGATGGCTTCGGTTTCGGTTGAGCGTCCCGTGATGTAGTTTTATGCTTTGTTGCTACGCACAGGAAGCTTTCATTAGAGAATGCCTTAATTACTTTTACGTTGATGTTATCTTAGGTAACAATAATAATATAGTACATACCAACGGATGTTCAATATCTTTCAAAATATTAAAAAAAGGGAAGCGTTTACGGTCTTACTGCTAAGCAAGGCTCACCAATGAAGTTATCGCTACGGGTATTGGTTTAATCAGCACGCTTGCCAAATACGGGTTGGTGCCTTTATGGGGTATCGGAAAATCCAAAACACACATTGCCCGACTTGGGAAATGAACCATGGACCTCTGAATATCGATCAGGGAGGGTGCTTTGCTACTCAGCCACAGAGGCGTGAGAAATATTGAGTTAACATTAACTTCTTCTCCCTGTCCTGTTCATGTTACTCGGGTCGGCACAAATAGTCTTTTCCTTCCACTCTACTCTGTCACTCGTCATCCGAAAAGTCCGAAAAGTGAGGGATCAAACATTTTTTAGACCATCCATTTTTTTAGACTCCCTCTTTCCCTCCTACCAACACTTATATTCCATCAGTTATTTAACACTAGCGGCCCGTCCTGGCTTAGCACGGATGGATATTTCTTTTCTAATATATATAGCCTATGTTACTCAGCGCTAATGTAGCAATCAAATGGTGAAATCATTTTTTAAATCGGTCCAGTAGTTTTTGAGTTTAATTGTTTCAAACATACAGAAATACAAATATAATAATAATAATATATTTCCCCTTTATAATAAGTATTAGTATAGATCAACGTTGATTGAAAATGTCGTTTGAAATCAGCGGCTTACAAGGATCAGTAGGACTGTAACTCTCGATCTTTCACAATGCGGTCGAGTAGTCTTCCAATTGAGTTACCGATAAATGTTTTGAAGAGGAAAATAACTTGCTTCCTAGCTAAGAGTACATCAAGGGCAGTCTTCAAAAAGAGTTTTAGAAAAGTGATTCGAAACTTTCCATACAGACTTTTAAATTGAATAAATTCAGTACTTACTAAATACTCGAGTTTTTTGTAATTCCATAAGCACAGAAAATTTCAAATTGACTAAGGGCTCTTTCAATTTAGACGTTTATTGTCGTACGACTGCCGCACGTTTGCACAGCGTTCCATATTAAAACAGTAGTGCTCGTGCGGCTGTCGTGCGGCTGGCGTTTAATATGAAACCGCACGGCAGCGGTGCGACACGAAACGTCTCAATTGAAACAGCTATTGTTTTGAAAAAGTTGGAAATTAAAAATTTGTAAGGATAAAGGCGCTTTAAAATTGATTAGAAAAAATTACGAATACTTTCTAATTATATTGAATGACGTTAAGTGTATGGCAGTAGACAAACATTGCATTTAATAAATCGATTCACAATGTTATTATCTTGACTTAGCGTTATCATCGTTATCATAACAGTCTGTTGTTTGAGAAGAAAAATGTTTAATCCCTTAGCGCAGCCGCGTCACAAGTGTATATTATGGTGCTAGATAAATTTGTACAGTTTCTTTAGAGAGGCTGATAAACGTAATCAGTAAACAAATAACTTGCGATTTCAATGACTTAAGTAACGGTAGCTAGCTCTTGAGAAGGGCGCATGGCATAGTTTTGATAAGATAATGTTTGTGTATTGATAACATTTTGTGAATTTTGTAAATACACTAGACAAGCTTTACTAAGCAAAATGACCTTTTACGTTAAAAACCTATTTATTTTATATCATATATCATATTTAAGGACAAAAATATGATAATTAGCGCTGCAAGGCCAGAGACAGCGAGGCAATTAACAGAAACAATAGTTTGTGGTTCCGTTCTCTATCTATATCTATACTAATATACTAATAATATTATAAAGAGGAAAGCTTTGTATATTTGTATGTTTGCAACAAATAAACTCAAAAACCACTAGACCGATTTAAAAAAATCTTTCACCATTAGAATGCTACATTAGCGCTGAGTAACATAGGCGATATTAAAAAAGCACCAACCGTGCGAAGCCGGGACGGGCCGCTAGTTGATAAATAAAGAACATTAAGTTATGTTACGTTTTATCCAAACACAAATATGTAAAAAAAAATCAGTGAATAGTCATTAAGAAGTGACCTCTATAGGTTTAAAATCGGTGATCTACTTTTGTCTCGGGCGAGATTTATATGTTTTCGTTTTGTAGGTTTTAAGCTGGTTCTTAGACCACCTGGCTAGGCTTGTTACCATCCTATCATTTATCTATCCCAAATAATTAAATCTAAGTCTGTCGCCATAACAGCAATGTTTACAACCTTGCTGTGTTCCAATAAATTAATTTAACTGTTAATTTACACTTTTATATTTAATTGAATTGAATTGGTATGCTTTGTTATATTTATTTATTACTTTAAAAATAAAACGTTTTACTTTTCTGTATATATGCCTTATTATGGAGTTCCTAAGCGATTAATTATTCCGAACAAAATGTATTTTCATCTTCGACCAAATCTTCACTAACCAATAAGTGAGAAAAGGCTAAGCGTCCCCCTAGGCTAAGCTAGGCTTCCTCCTTAGAAAGTTACACAACTCGCACTTTCCTCAATTCACTGTTAAAGAAATTATTAAATTAAAACAAAGAAAAGTTTATGAATAAACATTGAAAGTTACTTAGCATATAGAAACGTTACCAACAACGTTATTAAGGTATGCGAGTCCTGTAACTGCCGTTTGTCATTCAAAGGTATTGTCATTGGTGCAGCGCAGACGCATGGGAATTAGATCGCCTAATTAGTTGGTCACTTGGTCCCAGGCGTTATTATAATCAGCTGGCAACCTTGGTCATGCCATAATCCGTATGCGCGGCCTTTACCCGCTTGCAATTATTTATCGGCCCATCCTGTGTATGGTGACCTTACTAACCTACTGAAATAAATAAAACCGGCCAAGTGCGTGTCGGGCCACGCGCAGTGTAGGGTTCCGTAGCTCATCTCAATAATGCGGACTCTGAGAAGAGGGCTTTTATGAACATTATTTAACGATGGCTCATATACTTAAATGTAGATTCTACCGGTTTCACACACCTGACAACGTTATTTAAGGAATTAGTACTGCGCCAAGTACATTTTATAAGTTGGTCGACTGTTACTCGTAAACTTGTAAAGCCTACTTAGCTGTGATAGTTTTCCTTTTAACTTCGTCATATATACAACTACCGTGAATTTTTTCACGTATCAAAAACAACCATTTGGCTGGCAGGGGGAGGGACACTCAACTCTAACAAAATTTTGCACTATAAAGCTTAATAGCTCACTAACGGATGCCTCAATCAAAAAACCGTTTTCATAAACCCGCTATATTTTTAAAATTGCTATCCAACGACGACGATCCAACTAAACGGCATATGACTACACATTCCCGCCCAAAAATGTGCAAAGACGTACTATCCTAAGTAAGCCTTTCTGAAAAATATGTCACAACAACGACAATACCATAGACAAAGTGCTAATTGAAATGTCAATCAATTCCATTTCCACATAGCATTCATATTGAATTTTCCATTAGTGCCCGTTGTAACGGCTGGAGGTGAAGGAAGGGAAAATTACTGGCATGAACATTGGCTTCTAGGAAATTATAACGGACTCGGAAATCGTGTTACCTACAAGTATCATCATAATTATGTAATCCTGCACACCCATTTTAATATATTATGTTGTTCATTCCTCACTTCAAGTTCATAATTAATTAATTGTCTAGGGTAGGGAATTAACCTTGATTATTATATATGACAAGGTATAGTCAAATAAGACTATTTTAACTTCGAACGTTATGTTTTACCATTACTTAATCTGAGGTTATGTTAAAGGTGATTCGTAGATTACACAACAGATTTTTACTAAGTCATTTGTCTTCGTTATGTTAGAGTACCTATTAGATTGAATGTTGACTTTATTAATGCTTGAAATGAAACAACTTTTACGGATCTACTCGCGTTTACTTCACATATTACTTTTAATTAATAAAATTTCTTTTATTACTTGACCATTGACCCAGCAAAGGGTTCGAAACGTCAGGATAAACATTAATTAAAAGTAATGTGCAAAATAAACGCGAGTAGATCCGTAAAAGTTGTTTCTTGTTAATCATTTTTGGATGACATTCGTCCTACGCGTATATAGAGGCACACATTGTTTGTCATCAACCATCATTGTGTGTTGTAAACAGAGTATTTAGGGTGTTTAGGGAGTGGTACCAGTGATCGACATTTTTTTTTCCGTTAATCTTTAAAGTTAGGCGTTAGTAACACATTTTTGGCTTTAGCAACAATGGAATACAAACCACTTGCTTCCTAGCTGTCCATTCAGTAAAATTTCAATTATATATTCTTTATTGGCGACGAAAGCTAGTCATCATCATCAACAGCTCATTTTATGTCCCCACTGCTGGGGTACGAGCCTTCCCTATAGATGGATAGAGAGAACAGACCATAAACAAAGCTAGTGTCGAACACCAATGCCAACTGAAAATGTGATCATACAGTTTTATCACATTTAAAAAAAAAATCATCATCATCATCAGCCTATACTGTCCCCACTGCTGGGGCACGAGCCTTCCCTATAGATGGATAGGGAGAGCGGGCCATAAACCACCACGCGGGCCCAGTGCAGATTGGTGGTCGTTAACGGCTGTTACTACAGCCGGGACCAAACAACTTTACGTGCCTTCCGAAGCACGGAGAAAAAAAACAACATGAAAGGAAATTTTCAATGATACTGTTTAACGATAGCTTTGTACTGTGCACAGACGTATGTGTTACCTGTCTTTGATTTTTAATGTCACCTTAAAGTTGTAACGTATTATATTATATCCAAGCCAAGGTGTGAAAAATCAACTCGCTACAGGTATAACGCTACAACTGCATTGCATACCATTGTAATTAAATATATTTGCATCCGAATAAACATCGTCACAGCTGCCGATGACTATTCGATTTCTTGCAATGTAATCTGCAATCCTCATTCATGGAAGCTGCATGGACGGAGTTGCAGATATTTCCATAATCAATTAACTGCGTGCTTGAACCAACTAATCACTGTACATAATGGTGTTTCCATTGTTTCGTGACGGGTCTGCGTCTGCGTCATGTAATTTTTTGCGATATGAATGGGTTTTTTCCATGTCACAAAAAGTAATAAGAGCATTCAAACTCTATGTTACAATGTTATAAAATTGAATCACTATTTGAAGTTATTAGGATAATTGTTAAGCGGATATTTAAATGTATGGTTCCCAAATAGGTGTAACAAACTCGTGAAAATGTAGTCTGGGTGCCAAGTGCGAGTTTCATTCGCCATTCGATCACGTTAACAAAAAACGAAAATTTGTATGGCAAAATGTTAACTCCTTTCGTATGCCGCCAGGAGGCGCTGCTTCAATGCCATACTAATTTTCGTTTTCGTAAACGTAATCGAATGAATAATAACAGATATCGATAATAACAGATCTCACACTAGGCACCCTGTTGATTGTTTTTTAACGTATATACGAGCAAAGTCGTTTACAGGTGATTTTAGATAATTTTAGAATAAGTACGAGTATACGAACTTCCGCAATTTAAGTTATTGCTAAGGTAACAAACAGCTAACAAAACATGCCCAATAAGATATTAACGAAACAAGCGAATCACATTATGTATTGTTGTCTTATGTACGCATTTGCCCAATTGAAACCTTCTTATATGGACACATTTCTGTTAGCTATTCCTCTTACTTTGTCACGGGCTCGTTTCCAGTGATCCATTTGTTAGTGGTAATGGCTAGAAGCGACAATGAGGTAATGGACAGTTTCCTAGCGAGGGCGGCGCACCCGCGACCACAGTTTATAAATGACTTGTATATAGCTAACTGTATTACTGACGACACGTAGGCGTGGCGGATCTGATACCTAATTATGTACTATTTTTGTATGAAACTATTATCTACAATTTTAAAACTCACAAAAAGTTGGTTATGCCCAGACCCAGAAGTAAAGTAAAAAAGGCGGTAATAAGTCGAGAAGATAATTGTTATCGCATATAAATGCGCTTTTGATGAGTTTGATTTGCTGTTGTGACTGCTGAAGGAAACATTTCGTAAAACATGAAAAACATGTATATTCTAAACGGGAGAAAGGAAATATAACATTTGTCTTATCAGTTACATCTTGCCTTAGCCATCTTCTTTACATTTTTAGATGATTTTTTATATATATTTACACGGTTTCACATATTTTTTCCTTAATCTGATAAATGCGGTATACACATATATAACTATCACATTTATCAGTTTTCGCAATAATTAAGTAGTCTACAAATGAATTCTGATAACAGAGTGCTGTTAACGGAGAACAATTAGAACTAGGTTTATATTTTTATTTATTTATTATATTTCGTTTCTACCGAGTTTTGTATCCAGAAAGTCGGTCAAGAGTATGCCACCGCAAATTTTTAAGACGTAATTGTTTGTGTTATTTATCTAGACTTACTAAATATATGTAAATAATGGTATCTAGATTGCAGTGGCCGTATGAGGCAAGGTTGAATCGTACACAGACTCAAGTAGCGCGTGAAGAATCAGGTTTCCTTTTCGTTTTGCCCTGTCTGTGCGTATTTTATGTCGTAATCTAATTATTGAAGCTGTAGGCATTTCAATATAGATACTACCAATAGATTGTTTTATTAATAAATCTCTGTACGAAGGTCTAGGATGAAAGCTGTTATCATAACTAGATTAAACTTCGAACCGGTTCTTTGTACTCTACGTCAATGTGTATGGTGTCTCGTACGTAGGGTAGTGGCGCCAGGGTTCCACATATTGTTCGACACCAAAAATAACATTGGTTGTCATTGACACTTTACGGGATGACAGCTAGGAAGCTAGGAAGCTAGGAAGGTGGTCTGTATTCAATTGTTGCTAAAGACTAAAATCAAACACTAACCCTATTTTTATGACTAAAGGAAAAATGTCGATTACTGGATCCTCAGGCCACTACCCTAGTTTATCTGAGTGTAATATAGTAGGTCACTATCATAAGAAGATTCGGAAGGTGGGTTAAAGAAGATATTTATATTGTCTTCTTCAGGGCTTCAGGTGTTTTTATTCTACAATCAGTGCAAACAGCAACATAAAAATTACTAAGTTTTTATTTAAAGTCGCTAGGGCATTGGACGTGCACTTAATTATTAAGGGGTAGATAAGTATCTATTTTAGGTCGTTAAATGATTTCTTAGTGACAACATTTTTATGAGCTCTTTAAAACAAGTATTTAGATTGACATCTACATAACAATGTAAATTAACTCTCAAACTTATCAAGTAGGTACGTAGTATATATTTATACTGTCTTCTTCAGGACTTCAGGTGTTTATTCTACAATCAGTGGCGGTTAATCGATTATTTTTAAGACTGTAACCGTCCGTCGTCACGCTGTCGTCGTTTCGTGCGACCGTACCAACTGGCGATGGACCCTTTGCGGAAATGTCGTGCGTTCGTAAAGATTCGGTAACATGAAACACAAATTTCTTATGAAATGCTTGTAAAATTAATATTTTTTGTTTTATTTTTAGTACATAGGTTTGTATGGTTGTAAATACACGCCATCATCATGATCACTAGCTCATTTTATGTCCTCACTGCTGGGGCAAGAGCCTTCCCTATGGATGGATATGGAGAACGGGCCATAAACCACCATGCGGTCCTAGTGCAGAACTGCAGATTAGTTGTTGTTAGCGACTGCTAATGCAGCCGGGACCAACGGCTTTACGTGCCTTCCGAAGCATGAAGCAGCTCAAGATTATAACATTTTTGGTCACCAATCCGATGGCCGGCCTTTGCAGATGCTGCTTAACCTTAGCTATCGCAGACCTGAATGGCCTGAACCGTGAAGGAATTTGCAACGAACCCTGAATGATGGAAAGGAGTGGCGAGGAGGTGATTATTTGATGAGCATAGTTGGCGGGCATGAGTAGAGCTAAGGAAACTGAAGCTATATTTTAAGTAAGAAGGTCTTTGACGCAGGAGCAAAAAGGAATGTCAACACCGTTATAAGTGACAGGTGAGACAGCAGAGACATTAAGTTTACACAGCTGACGCTGACTACCAATAATTATGGCCTGGCACTTCATGGGATTCACCGTTACTCCATACCGCTTCGACCAATCACTTACACTCCGCAGATCGTCCGTCAAAGCAGCTACAGCGGCGTCAATGTCAGTAACATATCGCGATACAATTGCAGGTCGTACGCATACAAATGGTGAGAACAGCGAATAAGAGGCGTTAAGGAGTTAATAGAAAGGAAAAAAAGAAGCGGGGACAGGATACCTCCTTGTGGTACACCAGTTAAGAGAGAACTCCATTTGGAGAATTTGCGATCAACTCTAACGGCTTGCTCACGATTGCGAAGATAAGTCGATAACCAATCCAGAGCCGTCGATGAAATACTAAGATGGGATAGCATGGCGAGTAACAAGTCATAGTCAACCGTGTTGAAAGCGTTGGAGAAGTCAATAAGGACCAACACGGTGACCCTGCCGCGCTCCATACTCTCTCTGGCATCTTCAGTCACTTTAAGCAGAGCTGTACTGGTACTGTGAGCAGGGCGAAAACCGGATTGCAATTCAGAGAGAAGAGAGTTATTATGCACGTGCTGGGATAATTGTTTATGAGTTACTGCTTCAAGGACCTTTGAGAGGAAAAGTAAAATGGAGAACGGTCTACTTACTTACGGCCTCTTACAAGTCATGGACTGTTGTTTCGTTTCAGGATCATAATGGTGGAGCCATGTTTCATCCATAGTTACGAAGCGAGCCAAAAATTGATCAGGATCTTGTAACAATTCCAAATTGATTTGAGAAATCCTCAGTCTTGTTTGTTTATGCTCGTCTGTAAGCATTCTAGGCACCCAGCGCGCTGATACTTTTTTCATGCCCAAATGTTCATGTATAAATACTATGGATACTTCCTATCGAAATTTTTAGTTCTTCAGCTACAAAACGAACAGTAACACGACGATCTGACAAAACAACTGCCGTCGTAGGGCGTCCCGAGCACGGGTCGTCTTTAGTTGAAGTTCTTCCTCTCTTAAACGTGGCACACCACCGCGCAACCGTAGAATACGGAGGAGCATTAACCCCAAATATTCCTTTCAAGTCTAGATTTACTTGCTCAGTAGTACATTTTTTCAGGCAGAGATATTTTATTACGGCGCGAATTTCAACTTTATCCATTTTGCGTACCACGCTCCGACACGACGAAAACAAATGACTTCTATATTAAAATAAAAAGGAAAATCATTAATTTTTATTTTATTTTATCAAATGTCTGGGCTTTACCTGCCAGTATTTACTTTTTTGTTGTTCAAGGAGTTTCATATAAACTCTCCAAACACTCCATTATTACTTTTTATTGAACACCCCGCGTATTTTTAAATCCTTAACAAAATCCGACGTGATAAAAAGATTTATCTTTATGTAGGTTTTTGATTGGAAATAAATAATATAATATTGATTTAATATAACTACACGCTGCGCCGCCACAGGAAATAAAATAGTGTAATTATTTGCATTGGTCCGTGTAAATATATGTACGTGCACGTGGAACGACTTGTTCAGGTAAAATAATCACTTAAAACATTTCTCAATTAGCCCTGCTCCATTGGAATATTATAAATAGTAATCAAAATGTAGTCACTAAACTAAATGTTTTAACTTTTAAATGTAAGTGTGGGTAATAAATTCAATGAGGAATAAGCAATCGAATTTATTGCCGGGATCTTTTCGATATATGACTTCATTCCGAACCGGTTTTGTAGAAACACGTCTGTTTGATACTGCTTTTGAGAGTGAGCTCAGTTTATATTTTTTGTTGCACTGATCATTACCCGTTCTCCCGAATTGTATTTTCCTTATGTCATTTAGTCCTTAAAGAGAGCATTGCCCGTTTTCCTTGACCAGGGAGACGAAACCTGTTCCAAAATTCGTGGACTCATAACCGTGACCACAAAACCTATCAGGAAGCTTGAATATTGAGGTTGTTTTTAAAGTTCAAGTAAAGAAAGATGAATTTATTTATTGCAAAAACAATACAGGTAAAAAAAATATATCAAATGTATGCCACTTTGCTTCTTTTTTCACCTTTATTGATATTAATGCAGAAACAAAACTTTTGTTTGTTCATAATAGGAAGTGTTCTTATATAATATAATAATATATTTTTAAACTTATTTTTTATAATTTGGAAAGACCTTGTACTGTGAGGAGACCAGCAAGAAACTCAGCAAGAGTGCACGCCACGGTATACCTAACCGATCGATGGTCTCGTGACGTTTATTAATAGAGCTATATTTGTACTAATAAAAATAATTAGGTACATTTTTAATTGAATATTTCGAAAACCTTTCCTTTGGTTGTATTTATTAAGAAGGATTATAAATACTCGTAGATATGTACATGTTGCTTAATATTCTATACTTTCGGCTTATTTTATAGAAATTAATTAAAAGATCTTTGGTTGAAAGAATAAGTTTCATATTTTAATGGCTTATTACAAAATGCTAGACGAAAAAGTCTTTGTTTCTTATACAATAAGTCGGTACAGTTCTGTCGACGGTAAACACGCGAGTTTAGTGGTGTTCGTGACAAATAAAGTGATCCCGAGTTAGCATTGTCCTCAATCCAGTTTCAGATGCACCGCAAATCAGACAGACTATTTTTATGTTTCCTCTTTATGTGGGCTTGGTCTCAATGCGGTGATGTGTACAAGGACCTTTTCGGTTATGCGGTTATCATTAAATTAGATATATTCAAACTGATAGGTACACACGTAGCTTAAAGAAAAGAAAAATATAGCTAGCTACTATAACCTACACCGATCAATTTAGATGTAAATATTTGACAGAGATACTAGATAGGTTTTCAGATTATAAAACTTAACTTTGCTAAACCATAATCCGTGTAAATGCTCACGTGTAAACAACAACATAAAAATTACTAAGTTTTTATTTAAAGTCACCAGGGCATTGGACGTGCACTTAAATATTTAAGGGTAGATAAGTATCTACTTCGGGTATTTCGGTGATTTCTTGGTGACAACATTTTTATAAGCTGTAAAACAAGTATTTAGATTGACGTCTACTTATTACCTTAAATGAACTCTGAAATCATATCGTTCTTTTCAAATAAATTAAATCTGTATGTGTATCTAACACAGTTAATGATAGTTATAATAAGTTTTCTGATTTAAAGGTTGTTATACCTAGGTAGGTACACACGCCTGCACATAAATTTACCACAAACTGTAAAATTTCCTCAATAGACTTTGAATTATATAATTTAGTTTTATGGTTAAAAATGCATTAAAGAAATTTGACAGTTTTGGATAGATTTATGTGCAGGCGGTCTTCTTGGCGGGAAAGTGAAGAGTCATGTCTGCGGTTTTGTTTTATTTTCTAAAATTTGTGTTATGTCGAATATTAATGTGAAATAATGGTGGATTATTAACCGTTAAGTGTTCGTGAGTGTGCATGAGTGTTAGCAAATAAAACAAAACAGTGTAATGTTACTTTTCAAATTCTCACAAGAAGTCTGCGTGAGGACTTAGTAAAGCCCCACATCTTTACTGAGATACTCGAGGGGTTGGGGGGTAATATCATTTCTCACTTCCCATTTCTATTATCATTCATCATCATCAATATAATATTGTTTATTTATGTATTACAATTAAATTAAGAAACTAATGACATGGCAGCATGGTCTATGACCTTAGCCGGTTCCTTAAGGAGCAAACTAAACTTAAAAAAAAAAAAATTATGTGCAGGCGTCTGTACTACACTCTGACTACATACATATATATCTTAAGTGGTGTTCTATTCAAATTATTTCAAATGTGATTCAAGATTTCAAAGCGACTAGCATATCCAATTGTATTATGTAACAATTCGTATACCGTTGACTCCAAGCCACCGGTTACGGGCAATCGAGCACACTGCCGCTGTTAGAAAATTAATAATGTTAACAATATTTTTTCTGGACGCCAGAGACCTTCAAATCAAAATGATGAAGTAACCACACGACGCGACGCCCGCGGCTCCACCTCAATTATCCATGTGGGCACTACGTGTTTTTTGATTCTTCCCATAATAATGGTGGCGTACAATAATTGCATCCCGAGGAGGAAAACGATGGAGTTACACTCGATGGACCCTCATGACTAAGGAGTTTTGTTGGAAACCTTTTTTGAGCATCGTGTTGTTTCTTTCACGCACACACGGATTAGAGAAGGATAGCACTACTGAAGTAACTTCAAATTCCATTAACTTTTTTGTTGCTCTGTCACGCTTTCTTAAGTACCTACCTACGATCGGAGTAGTCCGAACTATTTTATTTGTAGGGTCAGTTTCGTTTCGGTGGAACACAACTTTAATATCAAACGATCTATTGCTCTTATATGGAAATTTTAGTTTTTTAATGGCTCACGCTACAATATAAACTACTTATGATATTGTTGATGATGTGTTGATATGATGCTATAATTTTAAACAAGTAGTTTGGTAAAGGATACCCTTTTCTTTGATAAATCAGCTAATTTTACCAAAATGTAGGTTAAACAAATAATTTTCAATGAATAATATCATTTTTTTTGGCGATTTTGAATTTGGTCGCATATAAATGTTTATGTATAGATGGGTTGTTTCAAGGATGTTATACTGCTTACAAACAACCCGTATAGTTAACTACATCCATCTTCCACTGAAGAATTAACTAGCTATATTGCCTCTGAAGAAACCTGCCAATACTGTATACATTTTCTTTATGGCTACGGATTTCGACAAGATGGTGGTAGCTGCTTTGGATGTCTATCCATGTCATGACATGTCTATGTCTTAGAACAAACTTTGCCACCAATCCTCATGAGAAATATGTAATCGCTCGCACCCGGGACCTCGGGCTCTGGCACCAAGCCTTACCCTTTATAAGTCTAAATATATTATAAAGTCTCTTAAAGTATCTTGTAAATCTCCTTTATAAGTCTAAGACTTTATTTAAAAAACTTGAAACTCACTGGAGTTAAGAGAATTACAGTTGTTTTTTACAATAATCAAAATTAATATAACAGTTTATACTAACAGTAATAAAGTTGTTTATCACAAAGCTAACATTAAAACACACGTTACACATATAATTATTATACTCTTTATTTATTTTCTTTCTTAAGACTAGATTTTTACAATATTTTAATATAAAAACAATAAAACATTATAAAAACCTAATTCTAGAGTACCACCAGCAGCGGGGCAGGGCCCAAGCTACCGGTGGTCAGGGCTGCAGAGTGAGGAACCTCCTGACAATACGTGCCGTGTCAAGGAGTACTGCTTTCTGAATCTGACCCTTGATCCAACCATCAAGCGAGAGCCTCTTAAGATGTTGGTCGAGGCTCTTCGCTATCAGACCGTTCGCTGAAACGACTATCGGGACAATAATGGTTGAATCAACATCCCACATGGCGGTCACCTCGTGAGCTAAGTCAAGGTACTTACTGAGCTTGTCCTTCTCGGCTTTCACGAGGTTCTCATCATGAGGTATGGTGATATCAACGAGTATTGCCCGGCGCTGGGATCGGTCAACCACCACGATATCAGGCTTATTGGCGACAATAGTCCTGTCCGTAATGATAGAGCGATCCCAGTAGAGCGTTGCATGACCATTTTCGAGTACTGGCGCAGGTGCATATTTATAGTACGGCACCTCCGATTCAACAAGGCCATATCCAAGAGCAAGTTGCTGGTGAATTATTCTGGCTACTTGGTTATGTCTGTGTAAATACTCTCCGTTAGCAAGATGAGAACAACCAGAAATAATATGCCCGACAGATGTCGACCGTACCGTCCCTCATAATATATTTCCGGTAGTTATTCGTCTTGATAACTTCATCTTCAATGGCACAGACAAAACCTTCGGTTTCCCCAAAGAGGTCACCAAAACGTAGCCAGTTCACCGAGGCAGTTAAATCTACATCAGGCCCAGTTAGAGCCCGATAGTAGCGCCCGTGCAGCACCTTATTATTATTAAATCTATCTTACATGCTGTAACTACTAAAGCTGCAAAAATTACAAAACAAAACAACAATAACATTACATACTTTATTTTACAAAACTAAAATATGGCGTCAAAAAATTCCTCAGCGTCGCTGTCGACTGGTAATGTACCCAAGAGATTGGCGGCATTGCCACGTTGTATGGCAATGCTTAGCCGCTGGCCAAGGTAAAAGCCAGCCCTTGGGTCATGGGAAGTGTCAACCAGCCGTTTGGAGATATCATTAAACAAGACATGAGCACTCGGACCCCAAGGCTTTCAACCCCAAACGGCGAAAATATAATTGCCGATAAGGTTATTATACTTACTGAACAGTGTCTTTTATGTTTCTATAGCTCCTACTAAATACTTTTCAAATCACGATCTTAAACTTAGCAATGTAAAAAAAATATTCATGCAATGTTTGTAAGTATGCCCCTCATGATAACTTACGTAATACAATAAGAATAGGTGATCCATCACTTATTATGAAGTAGGGCTGCGAATCAACTTCCAGAAAAAATTGCCAGAAAAATATTTATTATAATTAGACAAAGGTTGAAAAAATTCCACGAGCGGGATTCGAACCCGCACCCCATGACATGCCGGGTCAGGTGCACTGCCAACTATGCTATCGTGGCTTAATCCAACTCGCCGAAATTAATCAACACACAAACCAACACACAACGTTATCTACTTTCACTTTGCCCTATTCAATGTCAACAACTACGTCATCAACATTCGATCTTATATAATAATAGAATATTTTTACAAATATTGAAAGATCAGTTAAAAATTAGGCAAGCTATATTTATGATTTTGTTTTCAACACTTTGTCTTTTTTCATATTGTAATTTGTTCGCAACAATATTTGCGTAAAATTATATAAAAATAATCATTATTATAATTAATTAGCTTCATTAAGCGCCATTAAATCACACATACTAGTGCTTATAACAACGCGAATACTATCCCATATTTAAAACAGGACATATAATAATCACTGATCGTCTTAACTAGGTATATAAGACGTGTTTTAGTGTTGGATAACTTGAGGTTCAACCATCACTACGATATGAATTTGATTTTTAAATTCAAACTGATATTTTATTGAAAGCGTAATCATTTGTTAGGTAATATTTTAAATAATTTACATGACTTTTATACTCTCATATATGTTGGTAGCGCCTACTCCACTATATATAGAGGGATTATACATATTTAGAATGTACGTGTGGCAACCCTACAATGATGAAGCGCCTACGCAGGTTCGTGGCTACAAAGTTTTGTTCAAGTGGTATATATACACTTACGACGCCGAAAGGGTTAGACAAATGATGTTATAGAAAAGGAATCATTACTTTTACGAGTATAGATACGTGTCTGCATTTTAATTTGTAAGTAACATGAACGAGCGACCAACCTATATTTAAAAGTGTGTCAGCTTTACAAATTCAAAATTATACAGTAAAACAAAAACCAAAAGAACCTTCTTAACTTTCTAAACAATTGACATCAATGAATAAAATTTAAAATCTCTAAATCTGATAAAAATGTGTGAATAGCAAAACAATATTGGTAAATAAAATATTAGACTTTTATTTTCTTTTAAATGTAAAACTTATAAAAGCTGTATTTGTCAGGTAACTGAAAAAGTTAAAAACCACCATTAAGGTCTATCCGATAAGAAAGTCTAGACTCTGAACTAATTCAATCAAATTATTATCTTGTGATTCATCACATTCTAATTAAATCAAACAAAGGACGAGCACTTGTCATCGAAAATCGTCGTTCATAATTTTATTATAATTAAGCGATATCTCCAAATGGAACTCGTGAATTAACTCTTTGCCTTGCTAACTTGTATGTCGTTTTGATTTACCCACGTAGCTCCTATTAATTTATTTACTTGATTAAGTAAGGGCTCTTTCAATTTAGACGTTTCGTGTCGGACCGCTGCTGTCGTGCGTTTGCATATTAAACGCCAGCCGCACGACAGCCGTACGCTTGTTTTAGTATGGAATGCAGTGCAAACGCACGACAGCGGTCCGACACAAAACGCATAATTTGAAAGCGCCCTAAGATAAATGGATATGTATACAATTATTTCTGCTACTGTTGTACAGAAGCCTCAAGTTATTATAATTTAATAGACTATGAACGACCACAATCTAAGACCGCGATACATCTAATCCGACTATTTCTAGGTAGGCCTTGTGTTTATTATACATATTTATAATCATGTCCTTCTCAGAACCGTATATAGAAAAATTGTGTTAATAACATCATTTCCAATTTTAAATGTACAGGGAAAACATAATTATGATATCATTGCAGGAAATGCTAATAAAATAATTAAGTTATCTTCTATTTTACGACTAGTCTATTCACACTAGTTTCAAAATTCGTTGTATTCGTAGTTGCAAAATTCAAAATAATAAAAACACCAAAAGATATTCAAATTAATGAACAAATAATTAATAGTTAAAATGTTTTTGCTTTGTTTATATAATTTTAACGCAAATTTTATGATCAGATAGAAAGATTAAACATTATGATCAGATGTTAATGACGGTAGTTGTTGAGATTGAATTGGCGCCTTTGGCTTTCAAAGTAAAAAGTAAATAGCGTTGAATAATTTCGGCGAGCTGGTTAGAACCACGATATCTCCTGACCCGGTATGTCAGAAGGGTGCAGGTTCAAATCCTGCTCGTGGAAATTTTTTCAACATTTGTGTTTTTGTAATTAATAGTTACTGTTTTTATCTGAAATCATTATCAATGGCGGTCCAATGACGTGATAATTGTCAATGGTGGGTATTAATTAATTACGTTTAGCCGTAGGTAATTATTTGCAGACGGATGTTAACGTAACCTTTTCATACTACGGCGCTAAGTAATTAATGAGACAATTGGTACAGTGACTAATGTTACGATAAAAACCGTGACCGAGTGATTCATGTTTTAATAAGTATCCGAGATTCAGAGATCCGCATAATTGATAGTTTTTATCGGAATCTTGTATCAATGCTACGGCCCTTCTAATTTGCAAATTTCTGAATCATTTTAAATTCTATGAAAATATACTGTCGCTTTGTTAAGCTACAATAACTGTGATTTGTCGAGTTATTATTTTAATTTGATTGATTAAATTTAAAATATATTATAACGGTTTCAAAATATGTATAGCAATGGAAAAAAACAACAAGTTAAAATAAGTTTTAAGAATAAGTCAAATACTCGCATAAAATGGAATGCTGCATAGAACCAGCAACAATTTCTTCGACTCGTTGTTGTAAGACAATATTTTTTACTTGTATTTTTTACAGTGTCTATGTAGTACCTACAAGTACCACTTTCAATGTCGAGGTAGACACCAAATGGTCATTGACTCTATGTAGGCTGTTAGATTGTGTGCTCTATTTCAGATGACGAAAGCTTAAAACTAAATGTTTGCAGTGAATATACCGAGGGCACTATGTGGTGCTCTGCTACTATAGTTAGTTACAATAACATGTGAAAGACAATCCTATTTAATTCAGTTTAGATGAACTTTACCACATCGCTTTGTGCAAAGTGATACCCGAGTTTTGGCATAACATCGACAACGATATATATTGCTGTTAAGTTAGTTTGTTTTATTATTTTCAAGTTTCAACGGGCTTTCCGTTTGGAATGGACTTATGGTCTCTAGACGAGAAATTAAAACAAGAATGCATTTCTTACCAACTTTACCATTACATAATAATTCTAAAGAATGAGAAAGGATCATAGGTTTTAAATTTGACAAAATTACCAAAAACAAGCGAAACTTTCTAAAAATATTACTTATTATTATTTTATTATTATTCACTCTCCCCCGTATTAATAAACAAAGTGTAAGTTTGGAGTAGTTACTCCGTGTTTTGTTCCCGTCATGTAAACTTAATTTCATATTAGAGTAAAAGAGACAAAACACGGAGTAACTACTCCAAGCTAACACTTTGTTTATTAATAAGACCTTCACCTCAGTCCCGTAAACCTTTTTAGTGTTCTTATTATTTTCAGGGGCCCAAAGAAACTCATAGAAATGCGGCATTTTCGTAATACTCGTAATATTAACCGCTTTAATATTCCTTTTGTTATGTCTGGCGTCTACATTACAATACCAGCGAAGTAATAAATACCTTTCTAAAAGGCGTTTTCCTTACAACTTCAGGGGTCAACGTATAACGAATTACATAGTTCCGCAACAAAAGAGCTATTTTTATTTCAATTTGCATTAGCCGTGAAAAACTATATCCAAGGACGTGTTATAAATCGGTAATGTAAGACGGCCGGAAGTCCGGCCAACGTTTGTATGAGCAAAGCGGGCGAGTTCTTTTTCGTTTGGAGCTTGTTGTTTTTGAATAGTTATTTTTTCCTAATGTTATTGAAATACTTTTTTGCTTTTTTGGTGTTAGAATTACACGAACAACTTATTAGTAATAGTAATAATTAGTAATCTGTGTTCTAAGCTTAGGATTAAAATTATATTTTTGATTTATAACAGGATAAGAAAATAGTTTAAATTTATATTGATATGATTTTTATGTTTTATGTTTTATTTGTGATGGAAAGTATCCTTTTATAATAGGGCATTTTCCAATATTTATTGACGCTGTAAGGGAGAAAAGAGCTGGACACTTGCTGAGTTTCTTGCCGGTTCTTCTCAGTACAAGATCTCCCGCCCAGAGTAGACTTACGAACCGATGGCGTAATGACGTAGAGTAGAGAAGAGCTATTTGTAGCCTTAACTGAATAAATGAATTTGTTTTTTTTTTAAATTTTGATACGGACTTTGGAGAAGTGATTTAAATTTTAAAGGTTACTTTAAAGTCGTTAGTCGGTCTATTCAAACTCGATTTGAGTTATGGCCAATACCTAATATAATACAAACTAATCCTTAGTTTTTTTAACTAGCTAAGAAAAGCTTAAAATATATTTTTACGACGTGTATTCCCGTGCCAATGTGCGAGGCATCATAAAAGCATACCAACATTTTCTTGACGATTAATCATATTATTTATCTAGTAATATAAAAAAAAACTCTGATCCTAAAACAGATAAGATAATTTAGAATGACAGTTGTCAGAATGTTTGCGAAGTAACCGTACTTTGACGGACACTCCATCTTGTTAAAAAAGAAAACTTAATTATTTTATGATAATAATAGTTTAATATCGCATGTCATAAATGCTTTGTGTTATATAGATGATATCACCGATGAAGCAATAGCTTACGTAGGAAGTTGAAATATTGCTACACCTCGCAACTTGACAAGTAGACGTAGTAAAACATCATATCATATTAAAATAACTGTGAACTATTCTCGGATAGGTACCCTAGTCATCCAAATGGAATATTGATTTCGCTTTAAAGTTGCTGCTGCTGTTCGTTGTAGTGAAGACTTTAGCTTCATTAGTCTGGCATATTAGTTAGGATTCTAAAAAAGTTTTTTATAGAAGTGTTGGCAAATAACTCCTCTCTACCTGATGTTAAGCAGACGCGGAGTCCAGATGCGAAGACAGGTAATGGAGTAGGATTGCGCATAGCTAGTTCTCCAATAGCAAAGCTGCTTTTTCTCGCAGCAAATACATGTGCTGGGCTGGGAGAGCATTCCATTTTTGGTGGTGCGACAAAGAAATTATGTTTTTCAACATTTTTTATTTTTTTAAATTCGTCCTAGTAGACTAGAAACTGTAGTTGTTTGCGCCTAAATGGCCGAGTGGCAAAGCGCTCGTCTCAATACCCGAAAATCCCGGGTTAAAATTCCAGGTCGGGCAAAGGGTTTCGTATTTTTCGATGCACAGCTCGGGTTTGTGATCACCAACCCGTATTTGGCATGCGTGGTGATTAAGCCGTTTGTTGATTTCAATGATGGAGGCCTTTGCGCAGCAGTGGGATAGTTATTTACTTAATCACTAGTTGTTTGCAATGAGCCGCACCCGGTGCTTCAATAACTGATTCCTAACAGTACCAGACATCAGCGTGTACAGCCGACAAATGTTTATTTATCGAGCAATTTCCGAATCAATTTCATATGCCATTGTTGCTGTTGAGCGCAACTGTAGTACCTATTGATAAATATATAAAGATATAAAGTTCAAAGTCTATTGAGGAAATTTGACAGTTTGTGGTAGGTTGATGTGCAGGCGTGTGTACGTAGGTTCAGTTCATGTGATTTATATATACGACACATGCAGGATACCCAATATATTTTCATCATCGTCAATATGCTCGGCAAATAAAATACGCACTAGGAAGATATTGTTTACTGCACTATAGTAATTATTTTTTTTCTGCTTATCTTTTTGTTTATGTAGGTTTTGGCTGTCCCTTCAAGAAAATACCTTACATTTTCAATGTTATACGGGTCAAACTTTATATTTTGTCGTCCTGAAAATCTGTAGGTAGGTACAGACGCCTGCACATCAACCTACCACAAACTGTCAAATTTCCTCAATAGACTTTGAACTTTATGTTTAATGCTTAAACATAATTTGACAGTTTTGGGTAGGTTGATGTGCAGGCGTGTGTACCTACATTGATCTTTACGCCCATTGAGTTTAAGCCGTTATGGTAACAACAGTAAATATATGACTGAAACAGTGTTTGTATGAGAGTGATCAGCATCAATGCCTCCTGTTAGGCACGGTCTACATTGATGACTTTATGTATGTGGTGTCACTTTTTGCTCTCGACGCGTCTGTCACAGCAAGGTTACTGTGAACGAGTGCTTTATCTATATTAGCCGTTGTTACATATTCTTATTTAAACCATAAGACTATTGGAAGTATTATTGTTATGCTTAGGTACTCACACAGTGGAAACAACTACGGCCCTTTTTTTAAACTGCGAATAATGCATTATATTGTATATTATGTAGGTATATCTGAATAGGTTCTCCGTATCCATCCATAGGGTAGGCTCGTGCTGATGATGACGATGATGATATGTATTTACTCGCGGGTCTTGGGCAATCTACGGGCCGCGGGATATGTTGGGCTCTCCCTCTCGCACCCTGCTCCATTCCGAGGTTCAACGTGCACCGTACCATCCCAGCGCTTGCGGAGCGGGATCACGAGCATTGATCCGATCCGAACCCCTCGGAGAATCTAGTAGGGCGCGGGGACACGCACTAGTGCGTGATGCCGTTCCCTCTAGAAAACCTCCTACCTACTCCCTCCTCAAGATCCAACGCATCTGCGATTACTTTCCATCAGGTGACCCGCCTGCTCGTTTGCCGCCTTTTAACATAAAAAAGGGGATTCGTTTGACACGGCTTGAGGAACCCTTTCTCGAAGGAAGTTTCTCACCGCCCCCAAAAAAGCCCGGTGAAGCTGAAAATGAAAGCAGCAAACCCTTTCTCAAAAAAAAAAAGGGATCACGAGCAGCAGGCACCGCCTAACCACCCTGTGGTGAGCTATGGCCCTTGGACATTGTTTGCTGTGACGGAGACTGTGTGTACAAGCGTTCTTATATTCGAATTGGGTTAACAACACCGTCACACTTCACCTTTCTCCATTCGTTTGGCAAGTGGGACTCGGGAGACGGCCCGGCATTCCGCACAGGTCGAAATAACTCGCGTGACAACGGACATTATCGGAAAGCTCCAATCAAATTAGCATTTATTGATGTACGATATGAAAATCTTTGTAGGTTGTATTTGCTTAGATTTTCTTTACCGTTTGTTTGCTTTAGAGATTATATCTAACCCAACTATTATTCATTGAAGTCGGTATGTGGAAGAAGAGTGACGGTTTTCCGAACAGTATAGAGTACACTCCGGTTTCCTAATCACGATGACGAGATGTCTTTTTATTATGTATGAATGACTGATGATCGCGAACTACCTACCTACTAACTACCTTATCTACTTATAAAAAGAATAACATGTATGCCTTTTAATCACGAAGACTGAAACTGTAGGTATTTCGCATGTGCATGATGAAAATTAAATAAAAATAACATTCTTGGTAAGTAGTGCAGCCTGCTAATCACGAATACGCTTTTTAATAGATGTCTTATTTTATTGCATGCTTTCAAGCCTTCCGTGCTTATAATTGATGGCGAAACCTTTTTCACGTCACACCGTATAATGCCTTATATGCTCTGCGGTAGCTAATATGAAATATTATGATTTCCGCCTGTTTCGTGTCGCCCCGTTTAGCGACATTTCGGTCAAATATAACACTGTCTCGCTAACACAGAAGCAACAAGCAATGTTGATAATCTTTTTATTATCAATTAAGATAATTTCATGTCTCAATGCCGTTCGCATTTGTAGGGGTAAGATTTGTTTGTTTTACACATTTTAATGCCTTTATTTGTAGTTACATGATATAGCATATCTACATTAGCCTAGTACCTACTTCATTATAAAAAATGCCTCCATTATGCTGAAATAGGTCTGTATTCCTGTAGTTTATTTAGACATTTGCATATTGAATACAAAAAATATTTTTTGGTGTTTTTACGTTTTGCGCTCACAAAATGATTGCCAAAAATTATAATAATATTAGCTGATGAAGTTCTGCGAACAAATACCTAGTTACCTACGCACTAACCTCTATTCATATTGGTTACCAAATTACTGTAGGTACAGTCGGTGCACTGGGGTAAGGGGTAACAGTACCAGATATCATTTGAAACACTGCTTCTTTTACGTAGGTAGGTACGTACTGGATAAGCACAGCACAGGTTTAAGGTCAAAACTGTTACACTGTTCTGTTGATTGACTGTACATTCGTGTTCTCCAAGAGCACAGCGAAAAGAATTAACCTTATTGCTTATTATTAGCTTCTTCTATCTACTTGCAACTAATTAATTGAAATTGGTTAAAACTCAAACGTGTATGTCGCAAGGAAGGGATAGTTAAGTCTAATGAAAATACCATTTAAAACTTTATTAACCTTATCTTTTTATCTTAAATATTTTATTGGAAATTTGGTAGGGTTCAGTCATTCAATAGATCATGAGATATATAAATCGACGAGCAGAACATAGAGCAGCTATTTATTTATTTATTTAAAATGTATGAAGCACGCCACGAATGTGCCGCTGGCAGTGGCGGCGAGCGGTTTTTGCCGAGCCAATGGCTGCAGCGGCAAAACGCTAAACCAAAACTCGTGGCCGGGCTGCAATGACTCTAGGACTAGGTTTGCTATGATACTTCAATTCTTAAGTCATTTCACAATAGAAAATCTAGATTAATCTTAACGAATAAGCTTACATTTGTAATTTTGTACAGTAGGCATTATAAATTCTTACACACACAATGGCGTAATCAACAAATTATGTCTGCCTGTCAAAGTGTTATGTGTGCACTGCATGCCTTTTATTAGAATTATCTTATCTTATCCAAATTATCAATTGTGAAAACCGTATGAGTATGAGTGACCCGAATATAGGTACTACTCGTACACACAAAGTTATCTAATGGGACATAAAACAAATACAAACAACCTTACACTTGAAACATTTCTAGTTTGGAGACAAAATGCTTCATACGAATGATTAGTAGCAAAATATTTTGTTAGACCAAAAAATATTGTCTCAGTCGTTGCCATACCAAAGGAAGCCCAACTAAGGTAAAGTACCTACCAATACAGAATTATTTCCGTAATTTTTGAAATGGTAAGACTTTATTTTATATTATATATATTTATTTTATTATTTATTATTCACAACAAAATAATAAGAAAAACAAACAAAATAATAAAATGAACAAAATGCAAATAGACATTCAAAAAACATTAACCGAGAAATATAAATAAAAAAGATTTAACATAATATATAAGGTTTGAAACGCTAAAACAAAAATAAACAATTAAAAAAACTTTTATACATTTAAAGCAATGGTGTGAGTAAATCCCTTAAGAAATCAGAAAAAAATAAGCATTTACAAAAACTTATGCGAATAGCAATTTTTTAAAATTGGAGATTAACAAAATCAAAAGTTTTATTTTAAATTCGTCAGCACCTGTTACGAGTAGGTATGTACCTACTCCAAAAGTTTATTACGACTACAAGTAGGTATAACTTAAAATATTAAGAAGATTTTCCAAAGGGATTAATGATTCAAAGAAAAGTCGTCCACTCTTAGACAAAGATAACCCCAACATCAAGAATTTCCATAAATATTGTGGTGCACTGGCCACTGCCAACGCACTGCTCATCTTAGTCCGTTTCGGTAAGATTCGTTGTAGGTGAGTATATGTTTTACTTATTTGAATTTTTAAGCATTATAATAGTGTTTTTTTGTCAATAAATTGACCTTTCGTCTGCTTAGTGCCAGATCCGTGCCCTAAACAATTAAAATTCTATTGTGTCTGTATCTACAGCAGACGACAGGTTAAAGGCAAAACGTAAGTACTTATTGTTTTAGAGCGTGCATATTCTATGTTACATTGTATGAGGAAAAGGGAAACAAAGATTTCAATGTATTTTTACTATGTAATTTTCCAAACAAAATATTTAATAGTTGTATATTTTAAAAAGGTTATTTATTATTTTAAACCAATTTTGATTTAATTTTGTTAAATAAACCATAGACAAACTCTTATGCTCGAAATCTCAGAAGTTTTTGTTTTGAGCATGAAATACTGGAGGTATGATAAATATAAAAAGAAAACAGCACAATGTAAGTTTTATTTAAACTAATTCAATAAATATAAATGACGGAAATAACAAAATTATTACCTACATATTGATAATCTGTCGTAGATTTCCTAAAAGGTTTAGATCTCTTTTTTCATTGTGGTTTTTTACATTTTTTTGTACAGTAATGAGAAATAGTGTTTTAAGTGTATAAACAATTTAATAAACTCCTATAAATATAAGATATCTACTTTAAATTAGGTACCTGCTTCTAAATTAAAAATATTTAACAAGTGTGGGTTTGTTTGATATTAATTTAATTTAAATTTTTAAGTACCTACCTAACTGATAAGTTTCAGGCACGAATATTCAAGGACCCCGCTTGCTTTTTAAAGGTTATTACAGTTTTTAAAATAATAATTGTAAAAAAATCTACTTACGATTTTTCTACAATAAAATACAGCACACGTTCACAAGTCCAGACACGATATTACTAAAATATTGTCACTGCACAATGCTCCTTTTATAGTTAAATTAAAAAAAATATTAATATTAGTTCGATTTATTTAATCTCTAATTGGCGGTATGGTCATCCGCCGCAGCCGGCAGTTACGCGTTTTTTGATATCACTCGATTCTGTTTTGAACATGCCGCCCCGTATCCGACGCTAAAAAGGCGGCAACTTGACAAGCGACAGCTATCGCATTTTTTACAAAGTTTGTATTGAACTTGTTCTACTCCTCGACAATAGATGGCGATTTTAGCAGCGCCATCTAACGTCGTATAGTCATTTCTACAAAATGGCCGCTAAGTTTCAAGTTCGACTCTTATGTGTGTGCTAATGTTTACATGGGGACAAGCACTAAGTACGTGATGGCCATTTAATTTCCTCGCCGCCCCAAAAAGTCCCGATCTAATCAGCACTCTTTCAAAAAAATAACTATAAAGGCAGGGTCGTACGTACTTCAAAATATTGTAGATGTCGTAGGTATCTACTAATACGACACGGGTGATTACAATACATTATAACAATAATTCTTTAAAACCAGAAAGTAGAAATTGGTAGTTTACTGTGAAAGGTGAAGTCAGGAAGGTAGTGTAACGCATCTCCAATATTTGTATTTTTTTATTAACTATGAATAAACATTTACTTATTACTTGTAAATGCTTGCCTATTTGGTACAAATAAAAAACAGGTTTATAAGAATCTTTTATTTATTATATCCGTCTTATATTTTACAAGAAAAATAACTTATGGATTCTTGTCAATCTTTACTTAAATATACAAAACAGACCCAGTACGCTGACTGTATTTTATTGAAAATATATGCTACTTTTGTAATAAAGGAAGATATGCTACACAATGTGTAATTGTTGTTAATAAATATAGTACAATCGAATTGCGAACATTTCATTAACATTTTAACGAGATGAGAGAATTCATATAAGACCGGGCAGCTGTTCCGTCAGTGAGGCTTGGTATTTTTTGTTTATAAGTTCCAGTGAAACTATTATTTATTTAGTGAAATAATGTACTCTCGTGACACAATCTAACATAATGAATAATAAGTTTTTCAAATTTTATTCAAATGGTGCAATTGACGGAATAGCGCCGCTCGAATTAACCAACATTTAAAGTTATATGTAATAAATTGAATTTGCTAATGCTAAAAACAAGTTTTAAATACTTAATTTATTGTTCTAGTTGAACTTATTGTACAACATAAAAAGAAACTATGAAAAATCTCCTCACCTCATTGCGCTGCTTATTAATTAATTAAAATTAAATATAGAGACCTAGTCGTACTTTGGTCTCACATAATATATACGACCACAACTTGTGGGGACAGGAAAATATGAAGGGTATAATACAAACGTACACACACAAAAACTAACCTAGATGCAATACTATCAGACGAACAGAAATGATATAAACACGTAGTAAAGGTACCTTATTAATTTAACTTGATTCCATAATAACAGTGTTGGCAAACTAGCTAATCCCTCACGATGAGAAATAGCTAATAATGTTTCAAACATAATATTGTCAATATTGCATGTAAGTATATCTAGACTTTAATACTGAATAAAATTTTAGATAGACTATAAGTAGTTCATCTATTGGAAATGCTCAGTTATATTTAACTGAATTAAAATATGTGAGTGCTTAAAACAAACATGATTAACTATGTTATATAACTATAGTAAGTATGTCACATATAACCGAAAAAAAAAAACAAAACGAAAACTTTTTAAAACTAAAATAATTATGCTTTACAAGGGTTTATGAACTTTCGTTAACATTGCTTTGTGCAACAGCGGGTTTTTCTACTTTGCTTGGAGATTCTTTTGCAGCATCTGTAAAATATAAACATAATTTGTAAGTATTAAGTGTATTTTATATCTAAGGAATTGTAATGGTTTTTATAGCACTCTCAATTACCTTTATCTCCGACTAGTGTTGATTTCAGAGCTTCCGATGTGGGTATTTTAATACCTTGTTTTAGCACCATGGTGCCATCCTAAAAAAAAATATAATTAAATTCATTACCTCAATAAAAGGATGAACGAGAACTTTCTCTTTCATATTAACACAATTTAAGCAAATTTTCCAATGTTAAGTCGCAGAGACTTAACTTGTGTGATTTAATGTAATAATCTTGACAACCTTCATGTTACATCAAAAAGTTAAATGTGAACACAGAGCAGAAAGAATATCGTACAATGACCCGTACGAGCGCCGAAAGCAATATATTAGCACGCGAGTGATAAATAAATTGACGGGTCATTGCATTAAATAAAATTAGTAACTATAACATATAAAAGGGACCTACCTTCATTTCTACAAGTCCCTTTTTAGCCATGGCTTCAACCTCAGCCTTTGTCATCACAATCTTTTGGACTTTCACTACTTTCTTGCCGATTTGCATCTCGCACAGCTCACCTGGACCCATTGCTATAAAAGAAATGAAAAGTTAATACCGGTGGTCGCGCCCTCAGACCTCTGAGAGGCGTGCGTTCAAAAAAGCCTTCACAGCCCTTTTAAAGGCTAAAGGCAAACCCTAGGGGTTGTTTACTGGGTCGGTATTCGTCCTTTTTAGAAAAGGACAAGGCCAGCCCCAGATCTTCCAAAAGGTTGAATCTGTAAGCAGATTTTTCCACTGGGTCAACAAAAAAAAAAAAAAATTAAATAAAATCCGGTGGTGCTTAAACATGTTTAAGTGCATTCACGACGCAGAGTAACGTTTTGTTAAGCAACGTTTCCAACTGCAGTGGGCATCATTATCATTATTAAGTTATCAGAAAGTTACCTAAATGTTGATAAACATAACTGCTGTATGAATGTAACTTGTAACTGTAACTTTAATTAGGTTTACAAAAAAATCTGATCACTTACGCCTTGCGTTGATTGGCAATGGCAAAGGTTTTATTCCTGGAGGGAGAGCTCTGATTGGCACCTGTAAATAGAAACAGTAAATTTTATTAATCATATATTAATTTTGTGAATCCCGTGGCTACTTTGTGTGTCCCAAAGGTTAATTAATTTCCATATAAGCAATATAATGTTACTTGCTTTTTTTAGGGTTTGTCCAGACGGCGACATAATAACGCCACCTCTAGGCGACGACGCCTTCTGCTCGGCGCTAGGAGATTTGTTAGCGTTCTCCTGAAAACAGTATGTGAAGACATGACAATATGTAATCATAAATGTAGACTATAAAATCTACATCGATCTTAAGTGGTAATCATGAGCAGTCACTTTTGTTGATATCAGAATGCCTAGTGTGAGTTTCCTTTGACACTCGATCACGTTAACGAAAATGAAAATTAGTATGGCTGTACAGCAGCGCCTCCTGGCGACATACGAGATTAAAATTTGCCATAAAAATTCTGGGTTTCGTTAAAGTGATCGAATGTCAAAAATAACTCACGCTAGGCCCTCTGACCCATAAGGAATTATTAAGGAACAACATTTAACCGCTTCAGTCGGCTACAATCGACAAGCGAGAGAGTGCCTGTACGCCAATGACGGCAATGATCGTCAGTAACACACAAAGTAAAGATATTTGGAAATCCCTATTCTTGGCGGAAGTTTTTACTCTGAATTAAATGCTTGGCGTACAAGGTGCGTATTTATGCTGTGGCAGCCAAAAAGTTATTTTTTGAAAAAATATTTACGGGTAAGCAGTGCCTTGATCTCACCTGATGTTAAGTGATGATAAGGCCAGTGATGGAAGCGCACTTCATCCGGGATCCTCAACTAGTAAGGTACTGGCTATCTTATCTCTAGCTGCCGGAACACAACAATGCCACAAACATTGATGTTATGGCGACATATTTAGATAAGATGGTGGTAGCTAGCCAGGCGGACAAACAAGCCCTACCACCAACCAAACAGAGTACACAAACATGTACCCCCCGCTGGGAATCGATTCCGGGACCTCTGAGTCTAAACCGGTGGTCTTAGCCACTAGACCACAGAGGTGGTTAAAAAGGCTCTAGTTTTTAGAAGCAGCAGTTTATTAATACGTCTTTTCCGTTGTTAAAGTAACCTTAATAGACTTCAGTTCTAACGCATGTTTTATAAAATAGTACATTCAGCATGTAGCTAATCAAATTTAAGCCAGTCAAAAGCCTTTAATTAAAGTAAAATTTTGTTTTTCTTATGTGTCCATATCATTTTTTTATTCTTAACAAATAAAATAATATATGGACATTTTCAGAACATGATCAGAACGTGACATGCCACTTACATAGTTAGTCTTACTTACGTAGTTAAAATATTAAATTTTTACACTGCCCCGCGATTTGAATTTATTGGATATTATTAACATATAAATATAGTGTAATATAATATAGAACCAGCTCGGGACAGAAATGGGTGGAGGGGGGGAGGGGAGGCCTTTGCCCTGCTGTGGGAGGGTGGTGGCTGAAAATGATAATAATATAATATAGTATAGTAACATATAATATTAATATATATTGTACACACCGGTGTTGTCTCGCGAACTTGCGCTGCCTCTTGAGGTGGAGCACTAGATGGTTTTTCAGTGGCGGTTGTTGTTCCCTTAGTTTGGCTGCTGGTTTCTTCAGGCTCATCTTTTTCCGTTTTACTGTCACCCTCTATACTTTCCTCTTCATTACCTTCCTTTTTAATTTTGGCAGGCCTGATAAGATAGATAGATAATAATTTTATTGCCAACACTATAAAACATAAACATGAATGGTCTTATCGTTTTCAAGTGATTTCTTCCAGACAACCAGTCGGATACAGAGAGCTAATAAACTGTAAGATCAGAGGTGAAACTAAGTACACAACAAACATTTCATTGTAAGACGTGATATATCTTCGGGTAGGCTTCAGTAAGCAAATATAGAATATGTATATGTTACTAGTGTAGTAGTAGTAATGTTACTAGTAGTAGTATACTTAAAGTGCAGGTGATTCATTCATATGAATCACCTGCACTTTATGTATCGCTAGTCTAATTAGTAATAAATCGTATTTAATACGAAACAGTCGTTTTCTTTGGGTTTCTTCTGGTCCCCGCAATACATAACGAAAAGTAAGTATAACAAACTTAAATACTCTTTATGTTCAGGAAACGAGATTAACTAAGGTGCATCAGGTTAGGAGTCTCCTGTAAAAATTAAAGGCTGGTGCTGGCTACACACTCACCCGCCACCTGCGCCTCTATGTAGTCCAGGTATTTTTTTGTATAATATGTATTTTAAATATTCATTAAATAACAAGACCGGGCTATGCATCGGGAGGGGTTTTACTGGGCTGCATAATAATATGATGACTGATTGCTTCAATAATGATTTGACTTTTGGTTAGTCTAATGTCACGCGAGTGTCTATAAATAAATTTTAAGATAAATATTGTATACAGAGGATAAGAGTTACGTAGGAGCTCGATGGCGCAGTGGTTAACGCGCCCGGTCTGCGAGTGCTGAGTTAAGCAACTTTCGCAAGAGCCGGTCATCGGATGGGTGACCAAAAATTTATCATCTCGAGCTCCTCCGTGCTTTGGAAAGCACAAGGAAAGGAAGGAGGAAGGTAAAGCCGTTGGTCCCGGCTGCATTAGCAGTTGTTAACAACCACCAATCCGCACCGACTCGCGTGGTTTTTATGGCCCGTTCTCACTTTCTATCCATAGGGAAGGCTCGTGCTCGTACAGCAATGGGGACATAAAATGAGCTGATAATGATGATGATGATGATTGTATACAGGGGTCAGTTTTAGTCCCGTCCCGTATCACCGGGGCGGTGGTAGGGTAGTGCAGGATTTTTTAGTGGGTATACCCTCCTTCCCCTATGAGGGGATAGGGGGGAAAGTCATTTGCGTCTCCGCGCGCAGTGGTATGCGTAATGCATTTTATTATCCTGTATAAAAATGGTCAATTGATAGGTGTACGTACACTTCCTTGGTCTCCTTGCGCGGGCGTCCGCGCTTCCTGGTGGGGAGGGCGGGGGGCGCGGGGGGCGCGGGCGGTGGCTTGGCCGGCGTCTTCACGCTGCCGCGCCGGGGCTTCGGCCGCGGCGGCGCCTGCCGAAAACGACTCTATGCTCACACTTTTTTATGATTAAGTTATTTATAATTTTACGTAAATTTTGTTGCGAACAAAATTATAATTTGAAAAGACAATGTGTTGAAAAAAACCACGAGCGGGATTCGGACCCACACCCCATGACATGCAGGGTTAGGTGCAGTACCAACTATGTTATCGTGGCTCTATCTCACTCGCCGAAATTAATTAACACTATCTACTCTTAATCTAAAAGCCGAACCCTATACTACTTATAGATTATCTACTACTTACCTATAGTTTGCACATTTAGCTAGTTTTAAATTAAAATTCAAATTCAAAGTCAAATTAGGGAGATATTGATTTGTTATTGTATTGTTTATTTCTATTGTTTCACATTAAATTCGATAAGTAAGACTTATTATTGAAACAAGCCACTTGCTTGCCAAGATATTTGCATGGTTCGTCTGTGTTTCAGTTTTAAATGAAGGCGTATTGTTATTATATCATAGTCTTAGGGACAGTAGACAAGATCACCATTATTATATTAGACAGTTGCGTGGCGATGGCGAAATACCTCTGTATCCTCACGAGCATTAACATGTAAGCAATGTAACTCATTCTAGTCAAAAATGTATTATTGCTCGTGACTGTACACCTAAATATATATATGAGACAACATCACATACATTGTTCTGATCCCAAAGTAAGTAGCTAAAGCACTCGTTTCATGAAAATCGGAATCAACGACGGTACCACAACCACCCAGACCCGACACAATATCGAAAAGTTCGTTTTCGACATTGATTCGACCGGGAATCGAACCCGGGACCTCAGAGTTACCGCCGCCCAAAGTCCGGCGTGCAAGCCACTCGGCTACGGAGGTCGTCTAAACCTGGTACCCTTCTTTGACGTGAAGTTAAGAAGCTCAACACAAATACTAGACTACCTTTTGTCGATACAGACGTATAGTTATCATTGAATCATTACCTCGACTTTTTCAATTTCTTTATATTCCTCATCGTCGACATCATCAGAATCCTCGTCAGAAGAATCTTGCAACCTGAAAAGTTTACATCTCGAATTAACGATTATTATTTCAGCGACACGTCAATGCACTTCGTTGTAATGTATAGTATAAAGGCATTTCAATATTAAATTGTATTTCTATTATTTAATGACTAGCGGCTCGCCCCGGCTTCGCACGTGTACATTTTTTTTAATATAACCTATGTTACTCAGCTCTAATGTAGCATTCTAATGGTGAAAGAATTTTTAAACCAGTCCAGTAGTTTTTGAGTTTATTCGTTACAAACACATACATACAAAAATATAAAGGTTTCATCTTTATAATTATAGTATAGATACATACTTGTCGCGTATCATTTTGGCGTAGTCCTTTATTTTCGAGGGTCTAGTCGAGCGCCGCACTGTCTCTTCTGGTTGGGTTTTATCGCTAGTGCCGTTCTTTACAACGCTCTGAAATATCATTTATAATTATATGAAATGTAATGAAATTATATTTGTCTACAGGTTGGACGCGTTCACTAACGGCTGGCAAAGAGCTCTGCCAATGAGCGTGCTATATGCTTGTAATATTTATATTGACAGACTAAACAATATCAAAAATAAAAATCTTAATAATAACTACAAAAAATTTTTATTGAAATAATATGTAGTGTTAATTCCGCTAAATCACTCGTTTATCCAGCTTGGAATAAACGAGTGATTTAATTAGCACACACTAACTATTATTTCAATTTGTTTTTGTACCATGGCTTTCCGCAAAATAACGTTTGATTCCATTAATTAATAACTAACTAATTACAGAACTCTATTCACCTTTGGAGCTTCTTTTTCTTTTACATCCTTCTCCTTTACCTCTTTTTCTTTTACATCTTTTTCCTTTAACTCTTTTTCTTTTACATCTTTTTCCTTTAACTCTTTTTCTTTAACATCTTTTTCCTTGACTTCTTTATCTTTTACCTCCTTGTCCTTTGCTTCCTTTTCTTTCGTATCTTTCTCCCTCTCCTCTTTAGCACCAACGGCTGCTTTAGCCTCCTTAGGCTCTTTGTTCTCCTTGGTCACCAAGCGACGCTCCACCGCTTTCCTCTCCAAAGCAGGAGACTTGTTATAAGCCATCGCTTTCTTTTCTTCTACACCTCTGTAAACGTTTTAATTTTAGTTTATACCAGTAAAAGTCACAAAAAAATTTTAATAACTCCCTAGTTCAACTACAATTAATGAAAATATCTTGTTGCCTTTAAGCCCGATGTTATCGTGTTTCACACACGTCATCTACACCAAAACTCGAAGATTCTTATGCATATTTACAATTTTGGAGTTCTATCAATTAGTGTTAAAAATTAATTATTTTTTATTGTAACGGGATATATTGGTGGGTTAGGACAAATTACCTCATTTGCATATTATCGGATATTGTACCTAATAGAAAATACTAATAATTTAAACTATCATTAGTTTTACTTTCATATAAGTAGTATATAAATTTTATTTGTAAAACTACCAAAATAAAGGATGACCATAAAGGATGACCATAAAAAATTACTGTAAAAACTTACGCGAAGCCGAAAACACACAACAAAAAAGTTACACAACACAATATTATTAAGTCCTTCGCAAATGTAAGCTACAAGTTACTTGAAAGGTTCCTTCATAATCTCAGATTTAAAGTAGTATCATTAGTTAAAATAAAGTTTCATTTTCATAGTAATGACCTCGTTCCTGAGAACGAGTCCAAATTGAACGCGCATCGCTTACGTCGACGTTCGGGCACACGTACTTTTTGACATATCGGGAGTCTACGACACTAGAACGCCACAAGTTAAGGTCTCGGTACCTCGCCTTTGGTGTTGAAGTGTATAGTTGTGGTCGTCTATTCCTCAAGCTTTCTAAAGATTTCGCTGGAGGCTTCGTTGCTTCATTCCTTGTGTTTGTCTACAAAAAGAAAACTATTTGTATAGGTTGGAAAGGCCGATTTCAAATAAGTAATATTACTTATATAATGATTATTGTATTTTTAAATATTTTAAATATTTATTTTATTTTAAATATTTTTTTGGAAAAAGGTTTGGATTATTACAAGTGAACAACTTTAATTTCTTTCTCGTATATATTATTTCTTTCTTTTCTCTTTATCATCATTTTACAAGTGCTTTATCTAGTTTCGACATGCATAGGTATAAGTTTTATGAATGTAAATTAACTATTTAAAAATTAAAAGTTTCATGACACTTTAACTTACCCTTTTCAATTCTTGCAATTCCTTTTCTAGTAAACGTAATGACTTGTCACTAGCACCTCCGACGCTGTTGCTGCTCTCCACTTTGGGCACAACTTTTTTCTTTTCTGGAACTAAATAATAATAACCATTCAAAATTGAAACAAAAAAGTATCGACTAAGTCTTGGTAAAGCCATTCAAGAAACTGGTCTAACAGTTGTGAAAAAACTTGTAAAACCTTCGTGTTCTCTTAAAAATTAAGTCTCTTAAGTAGAGATGTGAAGCCGGTTGTTATCGTAGTTAGCTAGCCGGTAACCAGCCGCTCTTTTCGCTGACTACGGTGATCACCCATAAACAGCGGCTGTCTACGGTTGAAAACATGTCATTATGTTTTATTGAATCTGTTTTATGTCCTGAGTGATTATTTTTGTTTATCTACATACTACCTACTTACTTTATACGTTATTTCAGATTTAATAATTCAGGTAAGCGCTCTTTCCTATTTCTTAGTTGCGTCGATGTTATTTTGAAATACTTAACTTTTGAATTTAATCTTTCATCTTACTCGGGCTGATCACATAATATAAAAAAACACGAAACACAAAATGGACGTCGTAGGTATACATGTGAAACCGTTTTGAAAAGTTTTAAACCGTTTAGGTAAAGACGCCTTGCATTAACCTACTTATTTCGATTGTACAATAATAATAATAAAAATGGCGAAGCGGAGTCTCATACCTACAGATTAAATACCAATTATGTACCTACGGTATAAATAAGTAGGTAGGTAGGTAGGTAGGTACATTTGTTTATTATCTGTCGTGTTGAAGGACATTGCAAAATAATTCATAATATTGAACATTTTATGTTTTACACCACCAACCTATTTGTATATAACGGCACGTTTGTATATTATAACAATTTCGACTCGGGAACTGTAAAAATTATAAGACCTTTTGGTATTGAGTCGGATAAGCAGCCGGTTGTCAGCCGCTGTTTATACGTTATTATCGGCTGCTTTGGATAACTACCCGATAACAACCGCTGTTTTACAACTATAGACTCATAAGCGGATTATCATAAACTACTACTTACGGTTAGTCTGGTTAGTCAGACCACCAAGTTATTGTAAAATGTAGTTAAACATTAACCCCCTTATTCATAAGAACTATTTAAGCATTATTTAGTTAAATATTGTTTTGTCAACGTCACAACAACGTCATTTTGAATTTGAGAAAAAGAGACAAAACAATGGTTAACTAAATAATGCTTAAATAATTTTTATGAATAAGGTAAAATAATCTTGTATGTTTCATGTTTGACTATCTATAAATTAACAGTCAATTTGTATTAAAAGAACAAAGCATGCGTACATACCGACGGTCGTTTCGGCTGCATTTTGTTGAACTCTACGTTTCACTTCTTCAGCTTTCCGCAAGATGCTTGCTGTCTGAAAAACAAAATAAAGCATTTCTTATTTTGCTAATCTTGTTAAGCATCTATTTATTCAGTTTCGATTTTGTAATAATTTCTATAACAATTGAATTTAAAATAGTTGTATTATTCTAGCCTGACGTTACGACCCTTTGCAGTGCCCGGATTTTCGTAATGAGAACCGCAACGATATCGTAGCGACCTACGCCCTTATTCATAAAAACTATTTAAGCATTATTTAGTCAAATATTGTTTTGTCAACGTCACACAAATGTCATTTTGAATTTGAGAAAAAGAGACAAAATAATAATTAAATAGTTTTTATGAATAAGGGGGTAAGTCGTTGAAACCACTTTCGTATTCACATCCGCCAATTGAAACGATTTTCAAATCGTTCGAATGAAGTTCCTACCAAAACCGTATTCAGATCTACCGTTGACGGTTAGTTGGAACTTCGTTCGAACGACTTTAAAATCGGATGTTAGTATGAAAATGGTTTCAACGACTAAGGCGATACGATGATGTCGTTAGGGTTTTTGTTATGGGAATCGGGGGGCTGGGCGCGTGGTTACAAGTTCGGATGACGTACTTTATTAACTCATTTTGATTTAATAAGTGAATAGTATCGACTAAATTGATGGATGAATGATTTAATTAGTGAATAGTAAGACTAAATTGAAATAAAAAAAAAAACAAAACTTCATTGGAGTAGGTATGTTTAATAAACAAACATGCAAACCTGATCAATGGTAGCTGCCGATTTGGCAAGCACTTTGGTAATGGTAGCAGCGATTTGCACCTCCTTGGGCGGCTCCACTTCTTGCGGCTTCTCTATTTCCCCTTTAAATTGCGGTTCTTTTCGCATTATGGCCAATGTGTCGACCGTCGCCAACTCCGCGTATGTAATCTCGGCTTCACTTTCTGATTAGAAATATACATATATTTTGTTACGTCATCTCATTATGCCTATTGACTATGAAGTTACAGACTTTGCTACGTAAGACGTTACTTTTTGAGTTATGAACGCACGAAAATGAGACGGATAATCTTAGTACTTTTTTGTATTAACGGGTAAGCACAATGCCTTGATCTCACCTGATGTTAAGTGATGATAATGATGGAAGCGCACTTCACCCGGGATCCTCAACTAGTGAGGTACTGGCTATCTTATCTCTAGCTGCCGGAACACAACAATGCTACAAACATTGATGTTATGGCGACATATTTAGACAAGATTGTAGTAGCTAGCCAGGCGGACAAACAAACCCTACCACCAACCAAACCGAGTAAACATGTACTCCCCGCTGGGAATCGAACCCGGGACCTCTAGGTCTAAACCGGTGGTCTTAGCCACTAGACCACAGAGGCGGTTAAACCTAGGTAAACTTTGATGTTATTTAGATAGGTAGCTTTTAAGATTTATTATTGTATACCAATTTTGAGCGACATAAGTATCAAGGGAAGGACGGAAGCATAACATAAGTGAGATAGCAATATATAAAAGATACCACAAGAGAAATAAGATCAACTTGCCTTCAGAGTTGATGTTGTCCGGTTTCCCGTCAATTTCCGTCTGCAACTCGGGAAGCTACGAAAAAAAATGGGATTAGTATAGTTACATCTATAATAATTCGTCTACGCCCCAATAAATAATGAAATGGCCTACCATGTAGTCAACTGATTTTTTAATTTCGACCACCATCTCACCATCTTCTTCCTTAACTGAAAAATAAAAGTTTTTATATACATTATGTAGGCTTTACAATTTAAGGTAACAACATTGCCATCTGGAACCAGCCTCCTAAAATGAAACACTTTTTACGAATTGAACTTGCGTTTAATTTATAGTTTTATAGTTTGAGGTCACAGAGCCTTCCCTGAAAAGAATCGTGAAGAGTGTTAAACTTTAAATGTGTAGTGTTCGCGTAAAAAATAGAAAAAAAATACAATATCATGAATTTGAATTTTACATAATCCTATCAAAACATCACCGGTCTCTGTCAACTTTAATCTACGGAAAAGAAATAACAATGACACTTTAAATAGGAATAGAAGTAGGCTACTGAATCTATTTCAGACATTCCTATTTGAATGTTACCTAATAAAACACATCGAATTTAAATTACCTATATTATGAAGATTCAAACTATTAATAACTCTTGTAGTTTTAGAGGTTATTTTTAAAATGTTTTTGTTTTGTTTATATAATTTTAACGCAAATTTTGTCGCGAAACAAATTACAAAAACACAAATGTTGAAAAAATTTCCACGAGCACGATTTGAACCTGCACCCTTCTGACATACCGGGTCAGGTGCTCTTCCAATTGAGCTATCGTGGTTCTAACCAGCCCGCCGAAATTATTCAACACTATTTACTTTTTTACTTTGAAAGCCAAAGGCACCCATTCAATGTCAACAACTACCGTCATTAACACCCGATCATAATATTTTTACAAATACTAAAGATCAGCTATTTTTGTGTACAACTAACTACAGTGAAGAAACAATTACCGTCAATTCCGTTATCGTCTTCAAACTCTCCGCCTTCTAGCTCCTCGGAAGACTCATCGTCGCTCAAATCCTGTTGATATTAAAACGACAATAAATCACGATGGTCGAGGCGCAAGTTTAATATAAAATAGACCATAACAATTAAAGTTTAAAGTACAGCATAAAAACCGTCATCTGTTATTTTGTGTCTATTAAATGAGTGTGTTCAGTTCTAACGAAACGGTCATGGTGTGTTAAAGATATAAATGCTTTCATAACATTTACTTTACTGTACAAAAATATATAAAAAAATTGTCTCTTTTAAAGAAAACCTCTTAATAAAACGAAATTCACTTATTTCCCTTTAGTATCTATAATTTTTATAGGGCTCCTTTCATTTCAAATATTAGTAGCATTTTTCCATGATGTTTTTTTTTTCTTCAGTTAATGGCTACGTTTTACATATACACATATAGCCAGTGTCAAAATATTTTTTCTTACAAATTTTATAAATAAACATACACTATTATTTGTTAATCATAATCATGATTTTTTCCTTTCCTTTCTCTTGAATTGCTGAGAACTGCATAAAAATCAGTTGCATCGTTTAAAAGATCTAAGCGTACAGACAGCGGGAGCGTTGTGTTATATATACTATGTAAAGATTATATTCTATTGTATTGTATAAAAGTGATATTTACTGTATACATAAGTGAAACAAAAAAGTAACTGTCGCGACATAACAATGCTACTAACGTTAATTGTCAGTCATGTGGTATAAAAATACTTACATCTCCGAGCTCATCGGCGTGGGCGGCCATCAGGTGGTTGTCCAGCTTCTCCTTAGTGGTGAAAACCAGTTCGCACAGGTCACACATAAACTCGATGCCTACATGGAATTTAATAAAAGAAAAATAATAGCTTAGATAGTGTAGTGCTGCTGCCAAGACCTTCTGGACGTAATACAGCATGGAGTTCTTTAGGAGAGAGAAGAAAGAGGTTTTTACAGAACAAAGCATCGTCTTTTCCTTTCCCTATAGGGTTCATAATGTACATTTATATTTTTGAAATACATCATGGTTGGCAATAAAATATCGAGTTTTGAGTAGGTAAATAGGTTGTCCTCAATTTGCCGGTGACATGGTTAGCATAGAACCTGTATGGGGACAATTTAAGAATCTCACCGGTGATCTCGAAAAAGAAGGAGAAAAAGTGTCATGGAATACACTGTTAAATATAATAAGTGTACATTATGTACAGTTCCATTATTAAGATACATAACGTTCGAAAATTTACGGAGTCAAAACCAGTTACAGTGACTTAATCATTCATAATTGATATCATAGCGTGAGAATTAGTCACCGGTTCAAAATCGCCCTTCTTGGATTTCTAAAGTCGCCTCTCATTATTTGTCTCAGATATCATTTTAGAATCGTTTATCAAAATCAGGCTAACAACACAATATTAAAACGTTATTGAATTAGTATGCTAAGGTCCTAGTCCATAGATCATATTGACTTACCGTTGACGTGCGACTTGATGTGCGCGGTGACGGCGTCCACGTTCTCAAACTTCTCCTGGCAGAGCGGGCAGATGAGGTTCTGGGTCGCGTGTATCGCCGAGTGGTAGATCAGATCGTCTTGAGTGGTAAACGTCTCCGCACACTGCTCACAACGGTAGTTGTCCACTTGTCCGAAGGGGCCACGAGACGTTCGGATTGTTTTGCGGTGTTTGAGACGAAGATGTCTAAAACAAATTGTCTCTATTGGCAACCTAGGTGTCTATAGTATTTTGTTTGCCATAGTATGTCAGTGTATGTGTTCTTTTTGCTAGCTTTCGACTTTATAATTTATTGTGATTGTGATAATATTTAGTTAGACTACCAGAGCCGTATCGTTTTTGATTCGTAACAGGCCTGTTACAGCCTTAACTATATTACACTATTAGTTCTGGTAATGTTGATCACTTGTCATATTATTATAAAATGCTCTTTTCGGAAGAAATATGAAAATACAACCATTTAAGCATGCATCAGTCGAGTGTCCAAGCGTTGTACTGACGGTGCATAATTTTTTTTCCATGGGTTTTGCACTCCGGAAGACAGCTCTTCCGTCAGAGTGTATCGTGACATCGGTTTCTCCATTGAATCTACTGAAGTGCTTGTTTAATACGCTATTAGCTTTGTTTCACCAATTACATCTTTACCATCCAAAAGAACGCATAAGATTTATAACAAACAACTTAGTATTGTCGCTGCATTTAAAATCAACTATTCTAGTATAATCAGAGTGTGTCGTACCTTGTATAATGGTGGGATTTCAAGAAGCTTTTGTCGCAATATTTGCAGGGATAGGGTCTCTCCCCCGCGTGCGAGCGCACGTGACGTGCCAGCTTGCTTATTGACGTGAATTCTGTAACAAGCCACAAGCGTTAAACACATAGAAAACAGGATTGAGGACAGTGAATCTATGTCAAAGTCAACCATGACTGTCATTTTTTTTGTAAAATTTTGACTGTCATATTAATACTCAACAACTGATTTCAAGTATAGGGCTTTATGCTAAGGAGTCGGGAGGGCATTGCGCATGTTCATAGCTTATAATATAGGTACTAGTGTAGAGGTGTAATGCCTTATCACTCACGCTCTGGGCAGTATTCGCAACGGAAGGTTGGTTCCCTTTCGTGAACGATATACATATGCCTTAGTAGAGTTGCCTTTTCGTGGAATCTGAAACAAATTTTATATACTAGTTTTATAAAAAATATATTGAATAATAATTTAAAAAAAAAAACGTACAAATATGTATACATATAATTGTTTGATTGTTAACTACACGACACTGATTAAAAAAGAGATAAAAATACAATTGGCAATTAAAAATGTCGCTACTCAGCTTTAAGAGCAACATCAAAGTATTAAAAAAAATATCAGAATGTAAACTCCATCTCCTTGATATTCAAAGCTATATAAAAGTTATCGGTACATAGACACTATCAAATTGAAGTGGAGTGATTTCATTATAATTAAAATCGTTCACTTTTTAGTACACGGATTAGAATTGATGCTCTATGTGACGTGACGTCATTTGCACTGTTTTGGAATAATAATTGTTTTCGTCATCAACATCGCCATTTAGCTATTTTGGTGAAACTGGCTGAATAAGTGCTTACTTCTTATCACATATGGGGCACCCGTGCGAGCGTTCTGAGTGACGAACATGCCGCCTCTGATGTGCTTCCAACTCTTCAATAGACAAAAAAGTCGCGGGGCAATTCGGGCAAGGCAGTTGCGGTATGTCTGAATGGATCAGCTGCAAAAGTAGAATCTGTGTCAATACTTCTGTCCCTTTCTGTTCGATAGACATGTCTCAGTATATACCAACGTACCTTCTCATGTCGCTTGAGGAGAACCAGCCTTTTGAATTTCCTATCACATGCGACGCATTGGAAAGGCATTTCATCAGAATGGCGTAAGGAATGTGTCATCAAATCGTATTTTGTGAAGAATTTACTGAAAACATATTACACATCTATTAGAAGTTATTTACATGAGTTAAATCCACTTTATATAGTCGGATCAAATTTTCCGTAAATGGGTAATTAGTATAATTTAACATAATTAGTATTAGTAATAAGCACTATAATAGGTTTATCTGTGAATTTCAGCCTGATCAAACAAAAATGCGGTAAAGACTAACTGCGTCATCGGTTCACGAATGAATGAAAAATAATTCTAATGAATATGTCCCGTTTTACATTTACATAAAATACAGTAAAGTAGTAGCAGTAAGTACAGACGCCGCCCGCACATCAACCTATCCAAATCTGTCAAATTTCTTCAATACATTTTCAACCTTAAGCCTTAAACATAAAATTCAAAGTCCATTGAGGGAATTTGACAGTTTGTGGTAGGTTGATGTGCAGGCGTGTGTACTACTTAAATTACAAAAAAAATATTGCTGATCCTTGTGTACCTCGAGCAGAATTATCAAAAAAGGTAAATATAGTAAGAGCATCTCTAGTCCCACATATTGCACTACTCAAATATACAATTTGAAATTAAACCATACTGCTATTACAATAAGGTAAAATCGAAAATATCATTAGGTTCCTATATTTGAGTTTCAACAGTAATGTATTGGTAGTGCAATAAGTATCTATTAAGCTCTTCTTGTGAGAAGAGAAAAAAAATACCTATACATACCCGAGGTATTTTTTTTCTTCTTAAAAAGAAAAGGAGTCAAGGTGTCAATCAATAGTACTCACGAGTCACACTGGTCACACTGCACCGTCCTCTCCCGGTGCTTCTGTTTCTTGTGTAGCTCGAGCAGTTGCTGCAGTGGGTAGGTGCAGTCGCACTCGTCGCACGCCCAGCACCCGTCGTCTATGCACCTAACAGCCTTCCGCGATAGTCTTTCACCATCTGCCAGACAACTCGCTGCTTGTTTAATATAGTAAGAACAACACAAGACCGCTATTCGAAACTTTTTGAGTAAGCAACTTTTAAGTTGGAATATACGATAAAAAAAATATAATAAATGCCTATCTAAGATCCGTAAAACAAAATCTTTCTCAGCCAAGACCTGTTCTTAAGTAGATATATAGGAAAGTTTTTGTAAATAATTACTTTGTCAAATCTATGCTCAATACTGTAGTAACTTTCTGTAATGAGGGCTTTAGGGAATGTGAACTAAGTTCATGCTTAAAATTACCTCGTATTCGTAAATTACCTCACATCGTTAAATACATACCACATTATTTGAACTATGTATGTATGTCATGTATTTAACTAACTACTGCATAAATAAAATATTCCAATTAGAAGAAAATTATCTTACCTTGGTATTTGTTGTAACCTAAAAGTAACAAAATCTAGATGTTATTTACACTCCATTTAAAATTCAGCACTACAAGAATAATCGCAAGAGATTTTGCCTTAAATCTGCGAGTATTTGCATTAAGCAGAATATAAATGGAGCGTAAATCAATTCGCAACCAAATGCTTTCTTTATGAATCATGCTGCAAATTAAAAAGAAACAAAAGAGAACATAATATTAACGCTAAGCTATGAACACACGCAGATTGAAGACAACTAAATATAATAGTACAAAATTTGGAAGCTTCATAAGAAAAACAATAAATATTAATTACAAATAAAGTTATAATATCTTTTGTTACCCATCAATGATTACCTTTTTTATTAGGCTTCATTGCAGTTATTTCTTCCTCTTCTTCAATGTTGTTTTTACTAATATCAAGAAGCTGTATGCACTTTTGTTCATTACCGGAGCCATCCCCAATCTGTTGGATAAACAATATAAGAATTGTCACTGTCAGTACATCATAGCTATCATCATCATCATCACCATCAGCAGCTCATTTTATGTCCCTGCTGCTGGAGCATGAGACTTCCTTATGCATGGAAACACCACAGGGAGAATGCCATAAAACATCATCAGGCCCAGTGCATTGATGGTTCATGGTTGTTAACAACTGCTTATGCAGCGCCCGGGAACATGAATGAGTAGAAGTCTAATTGTACTTGGGATAATACGCTCCAACGTCAAAATGTACAATGTACATGTACAATGGTTAAAAATCTCATTAATGAGTGATTGTTATAAAGAACAAATGGCAAATTATGAATGTGTCAAAATTCGTAAAGGGCGAAAAGTGTCTATGTAATAACGTACATGCGACAAATGTACAATAAATGCCCCCTGGAACATGAAAGTCTAATTGTACTTGGGTTAATACGCTCCAACGACAAAATGTACAATATGTCATAGTCATGTGCAGCGAGGCGGGACGTGCGGCGTATGTTAAACACAAACAAATGTATGTGATCGTCCCGAGTACTCCTGAGTGCAGTGTGCACGCTGCACAAAACTTTGACGCTGCCCGCCCCGTCGGACGCGACGACGCTGAACGTTCGCCAACTCAGGCCCTTAAGGTGGATCCACATTAGTGACAAATCGCCGAACCGAACACCGTGATATCGCCGCGGACTTGTTACGCATAGTGTGGACGGGATTTGTTACGCGTACAAATATTACGATCAGTTATCCCTCTACAAGCGATGGATGCCATTTTAAAACCTCAACCAACGCAGTCATGTCGTCTCCGGAAGAATAAGCCGAAATATATTTAAACTTGGCTAGTGCAAGTGCATCATTTGTTTACAGCAATACTGAAATTAATTACTTATCAACACAAATTACTTTTAATAATGTTGTTGCAATGATTTCTCGGATAGGTGCGAGTGGCGGGGGAGCGGGTGTTGTCAAGACATTGCATTTGCCCGATCCATCAATCCCGTGTAGGTAGGTTTAACCAGCATGATTAACCCAAGTACAATTAGACTTCTACTCATTCATGTTCCCGGGGGAAATTAACCATTACACGTTATGTCGATTGTACATTTTGGCAGTGTACTTTTGTGCCACAGGATCATTATGGTAGCGAGAACATTATTATGACGTTGGAGCGAATTAACCCAAGTACATTTAGACTTCGACTCATTCATGTTCCCGGGCGTGATGCAGCCAGGAACAACAGTAATTGAAATGATATGATGGAAATGAATTAAAATTTATTTTGCATAATATGGTGCAAAAGGTCTTAGGTAAATGAAAATTATATTGAATACACTACTATTACTCGCATTTATTTTACACATTATTTTAATTAATGTTTATCCTGACGTTTCAAACCCTTTGCAGGGTCATTTAAATCATCCTCAATTAAATTTAATCAGGTGCATTCCGTTTTACACAGAAAGAGCTTACAGCATCTTTTGGTCTGCCAGAATGGTGTTGGGGCTGGGATTTAATATTTTGTATGATGGGATCTAAACAAATGGAACGAGAGGAACAAATAAGGATGCCAGGAAGTCGTTGGAGGCCTTTGCGTTCAAAGACACGCTGCACGGAGGACTATTTTAATTTTAAATTTATTTAGGGCTAATTTTTAATTGTCAGTTAAAGTTAATTAATTAATTATCTTAATTAATGGCTTTGCGTTTAGCATTTAGCCAATGTCAAGTATTTTTTTATTATAAGTAGTAAGGGTACAATTGTACGGTAGATAGAAAAGTCTAATAACACGTGTTATTACAGGAAGAACTCGGGTGAAGACTCAAGTTAAGTTTATTCATTGAATAATTTTGACATAATGATAGATTCTCTTTAGAAAATATGTCACAATGACAATCTTATTCTTAAAATAAGACTTAACTGAGGATTGAAAAATCAGGCCTTAGTTCAATATAATGTGTTAATTAAAACTACATTTCTCTGTCCGCAAATAAAAGGCTTTGAAATTGAAATTGAAAATGATGGGATCCCAGCCTGGTGGTAGATTCCTACCATCTTCTAGCATTCGATTAGAGCATGGTCTAACATCTGGCTACCTTTTGTGGAATGACATTTACTACCTGTAAGTACTCGTAAAGGGTGTCACCATGGGCTCCCCCGTTTCGCCCGTTGTCGTCGATATCTTTATGGAAGACTTCGAGGAGAGAGCCCGGAGCACAGCACCGGTAACCCCCAGGTTTTACAAGCTGTACGTAGATGATACTTTCACTATCCTACCAACTGTACTACAAAAGTATCTGCTTTTCTAGATCATCTTAACTCCATCTTAACATCCATCTTAACTCCATACCTCCAAAAATACAGTTCACAATGAAGTTAGAGGCAGATAGTAAGCTAGCTTTCGTGGATACTTTAATCATCAGGAATCCGGACCATAGTTTGAGTCACACTGTGTATCGTAAAGTAATTCATACAGATAGGTACCTCAATGGTGATTCTCACCACCATCCTCGACAGTTGGCTACTGTAGGTAAATCTTTGTTTCATAGAGCACACTGCATCTGTGACACCCAACACCTGCTGAGCTTCAGCATGACAAGCACGTACTGAAGGATCATAAACTGAAAGTACCATGGTTTCGTCACAGAAAACGCAATAAACCAACCACAGTCAAGCGTCAACCTGCTGTACCTCCATATATGAAAGGTGTCACTGCCAAGATTAGACATATCTTAAAGCAAGGTTCAATCAACACTTACTTCAAGCCGCCCAAGAAGATCAACCAAGTTTTTACGACCTATAATATTAAATCTCAGCCCCACAACAATACTGTCAGACCACAAGATACTGTAAGCTCTTTCTGTGTAAAACGGAACACACTTGATTAAATTTAATACAAGCTACTAACTAATTATGAGACATCCAACACCTCAGTCTCTTTGTGACCACGGATCCTGCAAGGGGTTCGAAATATCAGGATAAACATTAATTAAAAGTAATGTGTAAAATAAACTAGAGTAAATCCATAAAAGTTGTTTCATTTCAAAAATAATGATGATTATTCAGCATTGGACATAATGATTATCATAATTGACAATTATTTGGTAAATGGTAATTAGGTAATTTAATTAGGTTTCATTTAGGATTACTACTACATTTGATTGTAATATTGAAAGTTAAAGACTTTTATTTATTTCACAACGGAAGATACTTGTGCTGCTCCTAGCAATGATTTTAATGTATGTAAAAAGAAACCAATTGACAACTCTATTTATTATTGTCATCTATGAGTACTCTACTGCTTTCAGGATTCATTTTATTTAACTATTGATTTATTGATTTATGCAATATGGAGTTTAACTAGTACCTAACTGGGAAATATAGAATTATCATTCAAATTGCCACTATATTTCTTTGACAGGAAAGTGCAGCTAGATTTAGTCTGCCTGAATAATAATTGCTTGTAAGCATTTATCTTAGTGCCAGAAATAAAATAAAAATCAAATTGTTTACCTTAATGTTATAAACATTTTCATCATCTTCATCCTCACTGTTGGATATTTCCTGAGAAGTGACTTGCACTGTAGCACCACCCTCCACTACAGCTTTAACCACATGTGGAGTTTTGGCTTTCGTGCTGGCTGTTTGTTTGTTTGGCTGCGTGGATCCTTGACTTTGACTATAGACCTAAAATAAAAAACATATATATAACTAAATAAATTGTATGTTGACAAATTTTAGACTAATAATATTAATTGTATTTTAACTTTATACATTTACATAGGCTATTTACTTTATTGTTACATGTAGGTACATGAAGTCTCTGGAATACTCACGTTAGCCAGAGAATTAGGCCAATTTGAAATTTTTATAGCGGATCCATTTTGAATGTATTGGATTATTCTTTCATCTGCACTCCGGCAAAGTTCTTTGTATTCATAAAATAAATCCATGAAAAAACTGCAGCGTTTACATATATATGAAGGCATTCTATCAGAAGGAAAAGCCTGAAAATATAAAATTAATAACATAAACAATTTAGAGAATAAATGCAGGAATCATGGCCACCAGATGGCGCTTCCTAAAAACATTTTCATTGATTGACAAGCTAACTTCGCAAATTTCTTTAATAATATTTATCGTTAGATACTTGTGCTAGTATTATTGTAATTAAGAAATAAATTGCCGCCATTGCCAATACAATACAGAAAGTCAACAGTATCAGTGGCATACAAATACAGTTCTAGGACATTCTATTGCTTTACAAACACTTATTATGAACAAATTAAGTTTTCATTACCTCTATGGAAAGACAGGAATAAATTTTTAAAGATAAAGGAACAGCAATTTTTGGTATTTGGTTCCTATCGTACAAAGTTGTTAGAGAGTCCCCCTGAGTCAAACAAAATCTACATATTTTCAGTGCACTAAGAGTATCTTTTCGTTTCTCCATTATAACAAAAAACAAAATTATATCACTGAAACACTTCACAATTATTCAGATTTATAAAACCATAACCTATAATCACTGTACAAATTCAACAAACGAACGAACGAAACAGTCCAGTCCACTAGCGCCACTGCCACCAATATTTAATTTTGTGTTTGAGGACGCCAAAGTCAGCGTTCCTGGTGTCGAGTAGAAGCAACTATGCAGAACTAGCGCCGCCCGGCCGCCCGCCACATTGGCCTACTATCGTGTGACTATGTAGGCTTGTTCGTCTGACTTTTCATCACTAGATGTCGCTCGCTATACAAATACGTTCTTTCTTTCTTTCTTTTCGTTGTTGGCTTCGTGCGATTAGTACATTTAGCCAGTGTCAAAGTAATTTTTCTTACAAGTAATACATAAATATACAATATTTCCTTCCAGTCAGTATGATGATGAATGATAATAAAAATGAGAAGTGAGAAATGATATACCCCCCGACCCCTCGAGTATCTCAGTAAAGATGTGGGGATTTACTAATTCCTCGGCGGACTTCTTGAGAGAATTTGAAAAGTAAAGTTGCACTGTTTTGTTTCATTTGCCAACACTCATGCACACTCACGAACATTTAACGGTTAATAATCCACCATTATTTCACATTAATATTCGACATAACACAAATTTTAGTAATTAAAACAAAACCGCAGACATGACTCTTCACTTTCCCGCCAAGAAGTTCCTACAAATACGTTTTTGTATGTCTTATGCAGTGCGGTCCGAGACACGATTAAAACATTTGATTTGAAAGCGGTCCGAAGTGTAGGCCCACCATCATATTTGAGCGTAAAAAGAAATTGGTCATCATAATATATAATACACAATATTTACTTTTTAAATTCATAAAATATGTGTTATTAAAAATATCAATAATAACAATAAAGAAAAAAAGTAAAGTTAAAAGTTAAAAGTAAAAAAAAAAAAATTAATAAGTATATAAATGTTTATTAGCAATTAGTGCTTTGGTAAATATGTCAGAAACGTTTTTATTCGTCGGTATGACGTAGTGATTACTTGCTCAGTGTTCTTTGGTACATACGACAAAGAAATAAGCTTCTTTTGAATTATGTCTTTAATATAGTGATATGTAATTGCAATATGTTTAGTGTTTTACTATTTACTTGACTTTGTATTAATTTTATACTTTGATTATCAATAGACAAATTAACCGAAACGAAACTCTTGTCTTCTAAAAAATCAGAGAGTATTCCTTTCATGACTTCACTTGTGCTTCACTTACTACCCCTTTCAGACCGAGATCGCGACGTCTCTCGGACGGAAAAAGTCGTCGACTAATATTATGACCATCGTCGATATTTATTTCGTTAAATTTTGTTCGGAACGCCTCCGGCTTCCAGCTTTTCTTCTTTCTTTTTTTTATTTTTATTTATTTCTTCCAATCCAAATTAGAAAACGAATTTAAAAAAAATCCGGTCTAACACGATCGCCTGAAACAGGCGCAGCAATAGGCTATATCTTTCTTTCTAGTGATTTCTAAACCCAAATAATTTTTTACTTTTCCCAAACTTTTCACTTTAAACTCTTTCCCTAGTGATTTTACTGTTCCATTATCATTTTCTAATATTAGTATGTCATCAACATATAATAATAACCATATTTTTCGTCTTTTAAACAAACAGTTATCATATTTTGACTGTGTATACTCAATTTCAGTTATAAATTCATGAAATTTTTTATTTCAGCACCGGGGTGGTTCTTTTAATCCATACAAAGCCTTCCTTATCTTCAGAACTTTTCCTTCTTTAATTTCTAATCCCTTTGGAATTTTATAAACACATCTTCATCCATCCAAGTACCATTTAGGAATGCTGTAGGTGAACAGCTACACTCATCATAAGTCTGACTGTCGATATTCTAGCCATGGTGAATAGTTGTCATTTAAACTGATCTGTTGAAATCCTCTTGCGACAAGTCTCGCCTTCTTAGTATCATCTTGCTTAGTCCTAAAAATCCATTTAGTATCTATTGCTTTGTGTTCACTTGGTAAAATAGCTTCTTCCCATGTTTGTAACTTTTCTTGGGAATCTAGTTCTTTCTTTATAACATTTTCCCATTCCTTACTCTTCATGGCTTCTTCAAAATTTTGTGGATCTTCTGATAACAAGCAATATGCTGTATACAATTCATAATCTTCACTCTATGTTTGTTTTCGGTTTTCATAACACTCCTTCCAGACTTTGTTTGAATTTCGCTGGGATTATTACCCGCAACTTTCACTATGTTTTTATTTTCTTCATCAACTTCTTACCTATCACTATACTTTCGAACCCTTTTTTCGTAGTTTTCTTTGTCAACTAAACTATCCGTATACTTTATTTGTGATGTTATTATTACATTATTTTCTGGATTCCTTAAACGATATCCATTCTGTGCATAGCCAACAAACCGCATTTCTTCTGCACTTCTATCTAATTTTTTATTTATCTTGTTTTGGTAATATATGAGCCCATGCTTTACATCAAAATACACGTAGTCGTGAAAAATCATTTATTCCTAACATTTTTGTTGCTGGTGTTATAAAAGTTAATTGCAGAAGATGGACATCTATTAAGTTGATATACAGAACATCTTCTCTCAGCCTCTCCCCAAAGTGTTTTTGGTAACCCTGTTTCAATCAACAATGTTCTAGCTCTGTTATATATATAGTCCTATTCATCCTTTTTGCTACTCCGTTATATTGAGGACTATATGGAACTGTATATTGTATGACGATCCCTTTATTTCGGCTAAATTGTTGAATAACTTCATTCTTAAATTCACTACCATTATCGCATCTTATTTTCATTACTTTATTTCCTGATTGTCTTTCCATTCTGTTTATGTAATCAATAATTTTATTTGTGGCTTCAGATTTTCTTCTTAACAAGTAAACCTCGCAAAAATGAGTATAGCCATCAATAATAGTTTGATAATAAACTTCACCCATTAAATACTGCTATGGTTACCGGTCCTGAAAGATCAGTATGAATTAATTCACATACATAATGAGAACGTGGCTTCGAGGTCGAAGAAAATGGTTGTCTACAAGACAACCTTCTATACACACGGCGCACACGGTGTATTGCTATACGGCAGTCTCAATATTCGCAAGTGTTTCCTATTAACATGACCAAGTCTCTGATGCCATACATCTTTACTCATTAGACAGTTATTATTCCTTAATTCCATATTTATTACATACAGCTTAACTGACATTTTCCCAAAGACTTCCTGTTTATTACTATAAATAGATACAAAGTTGTTGCTAAATTGTACACTAAAACCTTTTTCTAACAATTTTCTAACAGATAACAAATGATGTGACAACTGTTGAACTATTAGGCTAAGCGTATGCTGAGACGCAGGCGACGCAGCTCCGCACAGCGCAGAGCAGAGCAGATTTTGTAATGCATGGTCGTGCCGAGAGCTGCGTCTGCACTGCCCTGCGCCTCTTTGTAGTGCTGGCACAGATTTCTGCGCGACGCGTGCGTGTCGACACATGCTTTTTTACCATTTTATTATAATTTTGTAATAATGACAGAACGATTAACAGAACTCTCTCGATAGTACAAATTATCCATTAGTAGAACGTTTTTTCAGATACACAGATACTTTAGTTTTTCTATGCTTGGAAAACTGTAAAGTAGCAACAACTAACTCTGACATTGACATTGACAACTCATGTACCCGTGCTGTGTACTTACTTGCGTCGCAGCATGCGTTCGCGGCCTATGTCTGCCCCAACTGCCCTGCCCCGCAAAATCTACACTGTGCTGTGCTGCGGCACCTGCGTCTCAGCATACGCTTAGCCTTACACCTCCTACATTTATTGACATGTTATTATATTGTAAACATAATTTTCCCTTTTTATTACATTGTAAATATTGACCATTAGCAATATAAATTTTAAATTCTTTGTCTACCTGTACCACATCTGTCATATAATGTTCATATTGTGACATCGACATGTTTTCTGTAGCTGAACATGAAGCTGTAGGTTTTATCTACAGCTTCATGCTTCTGAATCTACAATAAATCTGACATGATTGACATCATTCTTATCAGTGTCATCAACATCACCTATACTATATGCCGTAAATGTTGCTGTGTCATCCTCTTTCTGTGCTGAATTATTATACTGATTATTATACTGCCGTCCTCTACTTGAATACCTGCCTCGATATTCTTGGTATCTTCTTATTGGTGCTCGCCCCCTATTACTAAAATTTCTTGTCATTTTACCTCTACAATGCTTTGTGACCTCGTTTTCCACATTCGTAGCAAACAAGAAAAACATCTTCAGTGTGATTGCTGTTGCTATTAATTGATTCTTGACTACACTTAAATTCAGCATCTAGAAGTCTAGATTTTATAAATTCTATGTTATCTTTTCTATTGATGTTATAACATTATCATAAATTGAAGGCATTGACGAAAGCAAATAACATATTGTTTTCTAAAGTTTACGCGAACACTACACATTGAAATGAAACAACTTTTACGGATACACTCGCGTTTATTTTACACATTAGTTTTAATTAATGTATATCCTGACGTTTCGAACCCTTTGCAGGGTCCGTGATCACAGGGAGACAGGTGTTGGTCGTCACATAATTAGTTAGTAGCTTGTATACCTTCATTTAAATTTAATCAGGTGCGTTCCGTTTTACGCAGAAAGAGCTTACAGTATCTTTTGGTCTGGCAGTATGGTGTTGGGGCTGGGATTTAATATTTTGTATGATGGGATCCCAGGATGGTGGCAGATTCCAACGATCTTCTCTATTAAAATTAGGATGTTTTTTAATTTCAATAGCCTCGCGTATCATCCTAGGGATGAATCGTTGTTCTCTAGCGAGTATTTGTGGGTTATCAAATCTGATGTAATGGTTGGGCCTCTCAAGGGAATGTTCGCATACTGCAGACTTATTTTCGCGCCTATGCTTGACATCTCGTTCTTTAACACGGGTTCCTATACTTCTCTTTGTTTGCCCGATATAAGAGAGCCCACAGTCGCAGTCCAGTTTGTACACACCTGCATCTTGAAGGGGTATGTTGCACTTCGTGCAGATCGTAAAAATTGGTTGATCTTCGGCGGCTTGAAGTAAGTGTTGATTGAAGCTCGCTTTAAGATATGTCCAATCTTGTCAGTGACACTTTTCATATGTGGAAGTACAGCAGGTTGGCGCTCGACTGGGGTTGGTTTATTGCGTTTTCTGTGACGAAGCCGTGGTACTTTCAGATGTAGTACGTGCTTGACATGCTGATGCTCAGCAGCCAGGAGTTGGGTGTCACAGATACCGCGTGCTCTCTGAAACAAAGATTTCCCTACTGTAGCCAACTGTCTAGGATGGTGCTGAGAATCACAATTGAGGTACCTATCTGTATGGGTTACTTTACGATACACAGGTCCGGATTCCTGATGATTAAAGTATCTAAGAAAGCTAGCTTACTGTCTGCCTCTAACTCCATTGTGAATTGTATTTTTGGATGTATGTAGTTAAGATGATCTAGAAAAGCAGACACTTTATCAGTTGGTAGGATAGTGAAGGTATCATCTACGTACCGCTTATAGAACCTAGGGGTTACCGGTGCTGTGTTCAGGACCCTCTCCTCGAAGTCTTCCATAAAGATATCGGCGACGACAAGCGAAAAAGGGGACCCCCATGGCGACACCCTCTACTTGCAGGTAGTAAATGTCATTCCACAAAAGGTAGCCAGATGTTAGACAATGCTCTAATAGTACTGCATATTCATAAGACATATCTTGTTCTGCTAGTCGCTTTTTGGTAATTTCAATGCAATCCTGTACTGGTAGGCATGTAAATAAGGACTGCACATCAAAACTAACCATAGTTTCATTGTCAGCGAGATGTAGGTTTTTGATATTATAGACAAATTGGTAGGAATCCTTCACATAAGCTGTTGTGTTACCTCTAAGTGGTGAAAGAATCTTAGCTACATGCTGAATTTTCGGTAACCCATACAGTTTTAGTGGTTTAGGGCAGGAAGGATTTAAATAGTTAGCGTCTAGATTTAACGTTTCAGAGTGTTGTTTGACAAATAACATATTTGGTCCTTTTCATCGACTTTGGAACCTATGGCACATAGTTCACTTACCATTGAATCAAATTTCATGAAGTAATCTTGTAATTTCTAATTCGGTTGACATTTCAACATGATCAGTTGTCTATTTAAGCGTAACTTATTAAATATACTTTTTCTTTCGAACATGTCTTCTAATCTAACATCATTTCCGAAGCAGTTGTGCATCCTTTTACTATTTCAATGTGACGATCGCTTATACATTGCACATTGAAATCCACACATAAAATTTAGATTACTTTGGATTGTTTGGTGATAAACGCGAAGGAAATAATAAAAAATGAGCGAGTCTAGCAGTGATGAAGACATAAATTTAACACCTTTCAACCAACTCGTGGCAGCGACGGTATCTCAATGACTATGTTAAAACTAACGCTTCCATATTCTCTAAAGGCATTAATTAGCACACATAATTAATAAGTCTATATTAGACGGAGTTTTTGCAGAAGACTGGAAATGTCCTATTGTAACCCCGATTCCCAAAAAATCTAGTTTAAATAACTTCTCAGATTTAAGCTAAGATTTTTTTACATATAAGCATTTTGCCCACGTTGTCTAAAATTATAGAAAAATGTGTTCAATTATAAATAACTCCATTCCTTGAACAAAATAATGTGCTACCGCTGGTACAGTCCGGTTTCCGTAAAAACCACAGTACAGTTTCGGCTTTCATGAATATTACAGATGATATTCTCACGGAGTCAGATGTAGAAAAAGGGCTCATTTTATTATTACTGGATTTTAGCCGTGCTTTTGACTGTGTAGATATTCCTATTTTATTAGCAAAATTAAAACATTACGGTTTTGCGAATTCAGTCTATGCTTGGTTCAATTCCTACTTTCAAGGTCGTCGTCAAAGTTTAAAGTGTATGGATTCTGGGGGTAATATGACAATATCAAGTGCCCTGTCCCTTAAAAAGGGAGTTATTCAGGGAGCTATTCTTGGACCGACTTTATTCGCAAATTATACGGCTGATTTTGTCAGGGTAATCAAACATGCTAGTCTCCATTTTTATGCGGCAGCAAAGTTGTTTTGCGTCTCGTGCCTTGAAAGCCTCGCTATGCTCAGGATTATTCTTTTGAACCACGAGTTTGCTTGCTCGGGTTTCAATACAATCACTCGCGCGAAACAACAACTTCCCAGCCTTGCATAACAAATAACTATTTTAGGGTACGACTCTTCTGTAGCGAAGTTGAGAAAATAATAAATATTCTGTTATTGTAAATTGCTCTACACCGTTGGAAAATCATTGCAAGGGATAAATGTGATTGGTCGGACGTTATCCCAATAGACGGGCATAGGTTAGTGAAGGTGCATATTATTATGACCTGTGTTATCAATACATTAGACATAATATCCTGTATTAAGGTGATTTAGATGTCACTATAGTAGAGCATGAAGTAGAGACAGAACTATGGAATGTTTTTTCATTCTTGAGTATTATTGCTTACTGAAAAAAAAAGAAAATAAGTATTCGGTATAATATTGAGAAAAATCATCCATATGCCCATTTTTTTTAACCAATAATTGCAATATTTTCAGTAGATTGCTATCGGCACTAATAGAGTGCGCTGCTTTGATGTAATTTTGTAGTTTTTTCAAACGACCCCTTTTAATATTAATGTAGCGCAGAGAACTCGCACTCATCTCTATAACTTAAATTTTTATAAGCCATGACTGTTCTCTGATTATCTATATTCATAAAAAACCAAGTGCCAAGCGCGTGTTGGGCCACGCGCAGTGTAGGGTTCCGTAGCCCATGTCAATAATGAGGACTCTGAGAAGAGGGCTTTAATGAACATTTATTTAACGATGGCTCATATACTTAAATGTAGACACTACCGGTTTCATACACCGACAACGTTATTTAAGTAGTTCCCAATGAGGAATTCGTACTGCGTCAAGTACATTTTATAAGGTGGTCGACTGTTACTCGTAAACTTATACCCCCTTATTCATAAAAACTATTTAAGCATTATTTAGTTAATCATTGTTTTGTCTCTTTTTCTCAAACTCAAAATGACGTTTGTGTCACGTTGACAATATACATATAACTAAATAATGCCTAAATAGTTTTTATGAATAAGGGGGATAAAGCTTACTTAGCTGTGATAGTTTTCATTTTAACTTCGTCATATATTTGTATATAAGTGTGTCACGGTAGTAGTCTACAGTGATTTTTTTTCACGTATCTTAAAACAACCATTTGGCTGGCAGGGGGGCGGGACACTTGACTCTAAGAAAATGTTGCACTTTAAAGCTTAATAGTTCATAAACGGATGCCTCAATCAAAAAACTGTTTTCACAAACCCGCAATATTTGAAATTGGTATCCAACGACACCCCATACTATGGTATAGACAAGAAAAAAAAATGGCATCCCCACTTCACGTGTAGGGAAGATAAACTAAAAAGAATATTTTTCAAAATTTTACCCTACCACTTTGTCGGCGTCATTAATCCATGCCAAATTACAGCTTTCTGGTACTAAAAGTCTATGAGCTAGGCTGGGGACAGACAGACAGACAGACGGACATGGCGAAACTATAAGGGTTCCTTGTTGACTACGGAACCCTAAAAATGAGTGCACAACGCAATTCAACCCAAAGGAACTTTGGTGTGGACCCTTAAATTCGTTTGTCTTTCGACTAACTAATCTTTATATATACACAGTCAGGTCATAAATTCTGTCACATGTTTAATATAAAATAATTAAGACAAGTTTATTCATTATGTAACCATTTATATACCAAAATGAGAATAACAAAACATAGATTCTTATGACAATAAAGATTATTCAAAATGACCTCCGTGATTTTGAATACAGGCCTTCAATCTGCGCGGCCAGTCGTCTATCGCAGCACGAACGAGGTCCATGGCAATATCGGCGGCTGCCTTAATCAAGGATGTCTTGAGTGACTCCAAATTGGGATGAGGCTTTGAGCACGCCTTTTCTCTAAGTGTTGCCATATCTTGTAATCTAACGGACTCAAATCTGGACTGGAGGAGGGCCAGTCTTCGTGCCGGATGAAGTCGATTTCACGCGCCGCCAGCCAGTCTTGTGTGCTCTTCGCTCTATGAGCTGGCGCCGAATCTTGTTGGAATACCCAGTGCCTGTTATTGTACATGGTATGAGAAACAGGTTCCACAAGGTTCGTCAGGACTGTATTTTGATACACAACTGCATTCGTTTTTACACCTTTCTCACTAAAATGTACCTCTGTTAAGCCAAATAAGAATTTCCCGATATTTTCTTCCCGCGTACCGCTTCAACAAAGCGCGGCATCTCTTCAGTCTCAGGTCGTCAAAAACTGTCAAAGCGGTACGAAGTCCGCGGGTCAGCTAGTAATAAAATAAGAGTAGACAAATGAGTTCGTAGGGTAATAGCACCAGAGTTCGCCATAGTACATTGGGCAGTGTTCGACGCCAGCTTCTTTCTTCTTTAAAATAAATGACAGCTAGAAAGAGGAAGGAGGAGGAGGAAGGAAGAAGAAAGTGGTCTGTATATAATTGTTGCTAAAGTCACAGTGGCTGGCTGACCCGGTTTTCTAATGATTTTATAATAAAAAATACTTCTACTACGACTGCTACTACTGCTAATTAGACTTTAAATATTTTTGTTTACAGGATACGTGGCATCTTCCATTATGTTAACTGAAGTCCATGTTACGAACCTACATCGAAAATACTCAGGAAATAAGGGTAAGTCGCAGTCGGTACAATAGGGTAAAAAAATATAATGCTCCATTGACACGTAAGTACATAATAAAATCTTAGGGCGATTAGCATATATTCTTGATTAATTCCTGCTTCAAAAGTTATTTCGATTTTTTTTGAGCATTCACATTGTGCAAAAAACACTTGACAAACTACGATTTACTCCAGATTCACACAGAAGGTATAATAATGTAATGACTAAAAATTACATTTTCACAAGGTAGTCTAGTCTATACTCTATATAATACAGAGGTACTGAGTTTGTTGTTTGGGGAGGGTAAGTAATCTCTGGAACTTCGTGTCGAATACCAACAATTCCTTCCCTGATAATTGCTACTAGTACATTCCTTACGGGTAACATAGGCTATAATTTATTTTAATGAAAAAGGATTTGAGTTTTTATTTGGGACTTTTTAGTCGGAAAATGTGTAGGGAAAAATACGAAGTCGTTGGAAAAGTAGCAATAAATAAGTGTAATGTAGAGTTGAACTCACATACCTGTAAGTGTAGTTATGTGGTTTGTAGATGAACCATTGACTTGAAAACATAAAAATTTATGATACAAAACAGCCTAATAGTGTATTACCTGTTAAGATGAAATCTTCAAAAAATTAACAGGGGAATCAATGTATCGGTAACATAAAAGAGTTATTACTCGGATTGAAAAGGTGGTTTCAGTAATATTTAACAATATAGTGAGCTCCTCCTGCAGTAAGTCGTCTTTTTCAAGTGCTTATTTCAGTTCCAAAAGGTTTCAAATGTTTCATTATTATCAACCTTAACTAACTGATTGACATCACTGATTGTCGTCACTTGTCTCCCTCCGGCGGCCCTGTCAGAATAACAGCGCTCCTACGGTGCTCGGCCCATCTTCGAGTGTGTGTGTGTGTGTGTGTGTCAATAAATGTTTTTCTTTCTTTCTTTCTTTCTTTCTTTCTTTCTTTCTTTCTTTCTTTCTTTCTTTCTTTCTTTCTATTGAAATAAAATGATGACTTAAACAAGATTTTTGCTTAACCAACGACGGTGAAGCTGTAAAAACGAGTGTTCATTTCCTAATCTAAATTGTAATAATTATTCCAGCGCATAAGTGACCCTTGTTATTCCGTGTCAGGATAAATGGCCCCGTCAATAACGTCACTGATGAAGTCAAGGCGAAATGCTTAAATAATTCCGATAAGTTAACTAAAGATAAAGCCATTGTTTTTCGCTCTGCTTCTAAGTATGTCTATTTAATCTAAATAAAATAAAATTGAGATTGGCCGTTATCTTCAATTATGTCGTAGATTATCAAGAGCAGCAAACGATTATTGTTAATTATATATGTAAGTTAGTCCAGTCGCGCGGATAACGCACTGAAGTCTCGTGCGCATTGGACTAATATGGAGGGTGAACAAAATAATTGTAACAATAATAGTGATGGTGACAAGGTTTTAGCCAATAATGTTAGTGAGAACGACCAAACTAGCGACTCCGCCAAAGTGCAACGACATTCGAGTGTGTCCTCAGACAGCAGCAGCGGTGTTGTGCTGAAGTCTAGAATGTCTAACTTGTAAGTTGGCGAAAATTATTTTTTGTGTTTTGGAGTGGCTTGCTTTTGAAAGTTTAAAAGAAGCTACTTGAAAAATAATTAGTGTCGCTTATCATTTCCTTAAAACTTTGATTTGCGTTTTTGCTTAATGTTTTCTAAAGACGTGTCATTTTAATTTTACTACTGAAATTTCACATTTTATGACACTTACTTAGCGATCTGTATTTTTTAAAATACGATTTTAGAACCTAATTTTGTTTTTTCTAAAACCACAAGTTAGGAGGCTCAAAGGAGGCTCAAGGCTAGTAGCTCTTTTGGCGTAGCAGCTGGCGCGTCGGGTTGCAATAGTTCAAATTTAAGCAACTTTCGCAATGACGGATTTCCAGATGGGTGACCAAATAAAAATATCTTGATCTGCTCCTTATTTTACGTGTCATGCTTAGGCGTTGGTCCCAGTCATTGTCGTAAGATAGCAATGTTAAAACCCACTAATCCGCATTGGGTGAGCGTGGCGGTTTATCCATAGGTTGAGTAGTTTATCGCCCAGTCATCACACGTGGGAAGGCCTTAGCCTAGCAGTGGGATGTTTAGAGGCTGATGATGAATTGTATTGAATGAATTATCAGGTTTCGGCCTAGCAGTATCGTGAACCGCGTCAGAACCAAGAAAAGCAAGAGTCCCGTGTTGGTGACCACGCCCACAGCAGACGCCAACAGCAAAGCTATCGTCCCCGTCACCCAAAAGGTATTTAACTACAAGACACTTCATTTAAAAACACATACATCGACCTAAAGTCTGTAAACAATCACGCCTTTTTATGCTCTAGCAATAATTATCAACACTACCCGAAATAAAAATATGGTATACTATCATGCTTTCAATTATATCTGTCCAAGAATCAAGTCGATTCAGTGCTTAGTTTTGAAGTGAAGGAAGGACCAACATACAATCACTTTCGGACAGTATGTAGGTACTGGGAGTTCATCTGGTTTAATTCTGTTTTTTTAAGATGTAAAGTTTGTGAGTTTGTTGGAGGGGGTTGGAGGGGGGGAGGGGGGGATCTCTAGAACAACTGGTCCAGTTCCAAAAATTCTCACACTGATATAATGCTACATTCCTTGCGGGTATAACATTACCTATATGTCTCAAATCCACGCGGACGAAGACGCGAGTAAAGTGCGAGGAAAGTAAATTATAAAGTTAAAGATGTAACTACTCGTCTGTGCGTGGCAACGGGTGCAATTTTTTTCGCACAGCGCATCAGCTTGGTCGTTCAAAAGGGCAGCCATTAACGCAACGCCCGCCGCCAATATTTTTGGTATCTTACCTTCGGCCAACAGGCGAGTTAGCCGAAGTATTTTATAAGTACCTATGTTCAGTGATTGTTTTTTTTATTATTTTAAAATAAAGCTGATACATAATTATAATTAAAGATTTTCTTTTTATTATTAATATTAAGTTAACGCGAACACTACATATTGAAAAAAATTCCACGAGCAGGATTTGAACCTGCACCCTTCTGACATAACATATGTTTCGAAACAAAAATTTGCGTTAAAATTATATAAACAAAACAAAAACATTTTATAAGTAGCTTGCCTACTTCTTAACTGATCTTTAGTATTTGTAAAAATATTATGATCAGGTGTTAATGACGGTAGTTGTTGACATTGAATGGGTGCCTTTGGCTTACAAAGTAAAAAGTAAATAGTGTTGAATAATTTCGGCGGGCTGGTTAGAACCACGATAGCTCAATTGGAAGAGCACCTGACCCGGTATGTCAGAAGGGTGCAGGTTCAAATCCTGCTCGTGAAAATTTTTTCTACATTGTGTTTTTGTAATTTGTTTCGCAACAAAAATTTGCGTTAAAATTATATAAACAAAACAAAAACATTTTACTACATATTGAATTAAGACACTTTTTACGAATTTACTATAGCGTTTGATTTACATATTATTCTATATCTCCTCTCCTTACTATCTACGGGGTATTTTTGTGATCTTTTATCCAATACTAATGTCTCTAACTTAGAATCACACAGGCCAACAGATGTATCATATGAATGTGATAAGACATCTTTATAACTGGGACACAACGCAGTAGATTCCGACATTTACAACACAACCATACAAAATACGTAAACCGTCATGTCACTGCATATAACAATGTTTCTAACAGATAAACATAAATAATATCCGTTAGCCATGATAGCTGTTGTTATCAAATGTTCACCTCCTCGTGGACAATGACTTTTGTTGGTTTTAGTTAGGTGTAGATCATACGCGAAACACAGGTCTTTTTATATTATTTATAAAAAGAAAAGAGAAAAAGAAAAAAGTGTTAGAACATTTAATAACCGCGTATGGGATGTTGCGTTACGGCTACGAGTCGAAATGGGCTCATCAAAGCAATGTTGTTTACAGATATGTCCCGTGAAGGAGCCCAAAGGTTGGACCACCATTGTCAGCATAGTACTGGTGGAAGCTAAAGGACTACCTGTACCACCAAAGGGCGGTTCAAATATATACTGCAAAATTCAGTGAGTTTTCAATATTTTCTTTAAACGGTAAACTTGAAGTCCTTTGGTCTCCCAGGAGGCGTATATTGACAATGACGCCACTTTAACAACGAAGTCGGCCCTAGGTTGTCGTGCTCAACTGGTGAATTAAAGTCGCACACAGCAGAAACCGTAGTTGTATAAAAATAAAGAAAAAAAGATAAATCACTAATATACTTTTAACCAAATGTTAACCTTTAGAATTGAAAATAGTCATCGTTCTCAGAGTACACTCTTATAGAAAGTCATCAGCAAATAAACAACGAAGAGTAAACATTTTCGGAGGAGCTCGATGGCGCAGTGGTTAACGCGCTCGGTCTGCGATTGCTAAGTTTAAACACTCTCGCAAAGGCCGGTTATCGGATGGGTTACCAAAAATGTATCATCTCGAACTCTTGCGTGCTTCGGAAGGCACGTAAAGCCATTGGTCTCGGCTGCATTAGCAGTCGGTAACAACCACCTAATCGCACTGGGTCCGCGTGGTGGTTTATGACCCGTTCTCCCTGTCCATTCAAAGGGAAGGCTGTGCCCCAGCAGTGGGGACATAAAATGAGCTGGTGATGATGAACATTTTGCGAAATAGTGCCTTTTTATACTAGTTTCCGCTCCAGTTTTGTCTGCGTCAATTTCGGCCTGTCACGTACCTAACTCTTTGTTTGCTACATTTGACTGAGTTAAAAAGTCGAGCCTTTCAAATAGTTATCTGGGCAATCAGGAAGACCGTTTGATCCGTTTTAATGGTAAAGAATGACAATCTACATACTTTTTATTTATAATAAGCGAATAAAGAATAAAGAGCGAAAAACAAAACTGAAATATGGTGTATAACAGGTATATAGTTAATATGTAACAAATTTTTGTTTTTTTTATTTAATAACACTAATAGTCATTGTCTTTGTACCTGATATGCTACAAACTGTTTGTCACCTCTTTATATTTGAGGAGCTCGATGGCGTAACGGCTAGCGTGAAGGGTTGCGATCATAATATTCAATATGCATTGAATTTTCGCATAAAAAGCGTTTACTTACTCTAATCATTAATGTCGTATTAAATATAAATGACAACCACACTTAAAGGATTTGCAAGGAATTTAAAATTATATCAAAAAGTATTGTTATCGTTTGCTAAAAATAATTATTTTAAAGGTACACACGCCTGCACGTCAACCTACCACAATCTGTCAAATTTCTTCAATAGACTTTGAACTTTAGTGCTAAGCATTATAGTTGAAAATGTTTTGAAGAAATTTAACAGTTTTGGATAGGTTGATGTGCAGGCGTCTGTACATTAGATAATGAACAGCTGTTTATGCTTATTGTTTTCTAAAGTTTACGCGAACACTACACATTGAAATGAAACAACTTTTACGGATCTACTCGCGTTTATTTTACACATTAGTTTTAATTAATGTTTATCCTGACGTTTCGAACCCTTTGCAGGGTCCGTGGTCACGTCATGTTTATGCTTTTTAGGTGGTCACATTGTATTTGCATACGCAGTGGTGCTTAAGCGGGGCCCCAGAGCTCTTTTACCTAAACTAAAAGATCTGTCTTCTTGGAAGACCGCCTCAATATACTAGTACTATACATAGCTTAAAAGTACGATAGACGACGATAGACGATGACCTCCGTAGCCGTAAGGCTTGCACGCCGGACTTTGGGCGGCGGTAATTCTGAGGTCCCGGGTTCGATTCCCGGTCGGGTCAATGTCGAAAACGAACTTTTCGATATTGTGTCGGGTCTGAATGGTTGTGGTACCGTCGTTGTTTCTGATTTTCATGAAACGAGTGCTTTAGCTTCTTACCTTGGTATCAGAACAATGTTTGTGATGTTGTCTCATATATCTTATATCTACTTATCTAATTACGATAGATTGTGGAGAAAACTTTCTGGGTATTTTTCCTTAGAGCATTATCATATCACCATAGAGGGTTACCGCGCCGCGCCGTAACTGTTTTTAATATTGTTTGACACTTCAAATGGATAATAAAAACTCTAACATTTTTTCAAAAGATAGATAAGTTGTTAATATTTTATATTGTCCACGAAACTATAAACGATGTCATCTATCCGGTCAATAAACTGTGAAAATAAGTTGGAAAAGGTACATCACGTTCAACTTTAATAACAAATGAAGAATATTGTGAAACAATTGATTTAATTAGTCAACACATTTACATTGTAAACTATTATCTGTAGTTTTTACCTTCGTTTAGTTTATTAGTCAGAGTTCAGATATCGCGTTCATGACGGACGATTAATGTCTTTGACAAGTCCGGTTCGCTTGATACCAGCCCATAAGCTATTATCAATACTATCAAAGGTGTAATTACGAACTGTTACCACTGGCTCGGAATAATATTGATAGGTAATAGATAATCATATTTCAAAATAAGTAATAATTACAATAACATGACGTTTTGAAGGTCGTAACCTGGGAATCACGTTTTACATCTAATTCGATAAGTGGAATTTAAAGATTAACAAATTTATAATATTATCAGATACTTATGTCAGTATTTAGATTAGATAACATTTGTAAGTCAGATGTCAAAACTAGAACACATTATTCGTTGGCCTTTCGGCCCATAAGGTCAAATGAGTCAGAATGACCGGAATATCAAAATGTCCAGTTCTACAAAATGACCAAAGTTCCAAAATGTCTAGTTGCACAAAATTACCGGAGTATCAAAATGTCCAGTTGCACAAAATGACCGGACTAATCAAAATGACCAGTCGTACAAAATTACCGGAGTATCAAAATGTTCAGTTGCACAAAATTACCGGAGTAATCAAAATGTCCAGTCGAACAAAATGAACGGAGTGTCAAAATGTCCAATTCTGGAAATGGTAAAGTTAAAAAAATATTTATATATCGCCAGTGGTATTCTATGTTAACAGGAATAGTTTCTAGTGCCTATGACGAACATCGCACAACTAATAGGTTGGAAGGGTGGCATAGAAGGGTAAATTCTAGAATTCCAAAGACGCCAAACATATTCCTTTTTAATAAATGCTTACTAAAGGAATCTTTACATTATGATTATAAAACTAAAATAACATTTATTTTGACAAAAAAAACAGAAAGTATTTATATAAGCTAGCTAAGAAAACGAAGAATTATCACCTCTTCAGTTTTTAAGGAAAATTGTGTATTTTAAGCTTACTCTATAAATGTCGTGAAGTATAGGGACATTTCTTTTTGTGCACAAACAATATTTATCAATAAGTTATACTGAGAAAGCGTTTTTTTAAGTTTCATTGTTTCATTCTAAAGTATATAAATATAATACATAATTTTATTTAAAAACTACTTTTATGATACTCCTGTCATTTCATGAAACTGGACATTTTGATGCTCTGGACATTTCAATACCTGGACATTTTGATACTATGGACATTTCAATACCTGGACATTTTAATACCGGTCATATTGTAAAACTGGACATTTTGATACTCCAGTCATTCTGACACATAAGACCTTATGGGCCGAAAGATTCGTTGAGTATCGTTGGTACAGACACGAGCATAATATATTAACAGACATATATATTAAGCTAAGCATAAGGACAACTTGACCATATTATAACATATTTGTGAATGTAGGTGTACAAAATTGTAAATAGTTGAATAATAAAAAAATTTAAATATCTGTTTGCCTTTGAAATAAAAGAAATGAAACTAAACGTATACTATGTTGTTAAATTTACGCGAACACTACACATTGAAATGAAACAACTTTTACGGATCTACTCGCGTTTATTTTACATATTAGTTTTAATTAATGTTTATCCTGACGTTTTGAACCCTTTGCAGGGTCCGTGGTCACAGAGAGACTGAGGTGTTGGTCGTCTCATAATTAGTTAGTAGCTTGTATACCCTCATTTAAATTTAATCAAATGCGTTCCGTTTTACGCAGAAAGAGCTTACAGTATCTTTTGGTCTGGCAGTATGGTGTTGGGGCTGGGATTTAATATTCTGTATGATGGGATCCCAGGCTGGTGGTAGTGGTGGTGGTACCACCATAACTAATGTGTAGAATAAACGCGAGTAGATCCGTAAAAGTTGTTTCATTTCAATAAACGTATACTTAATAAGCAATTATACTAAAGGTAATGGAACCAGTGTTCCAGTACAGAAACCAGTGACACTTTTTGCCTTTAATCATTCAAATATAAATAGGAGTCAGTAACTGATTTTAGTCTTCAGCAACACTGGAATACAGACCGCCTGTTTCCTAGTGGTCATCCCGTAAAATTTAAATGGAAATCTATGTTATTTTTTGGCGAGAAAAACTGTGTTGAACACTGGGCTCTAAGTGTCGGACACCGGTGCCACTACCCAACTTAGGCCTCTTCCTCACCCGAGCTCCGCCGCGCACCTCACTCACACCAGTCACACCACACTCAGCGACTGTACAATATCGAATGAACAATACCGTACCGAAAACATCCAGAGCCTGTAAATGTTTGTAAACAGTCAGTAAATGTTTTTCAGCAGAAAATCTGTACAGATTCGGTGCAGAGGCGGTACCGAAACGAAAACGCACCGATCCGGTGAGGAAGAGGCCTTACTCAAACAGATTCAGCATTTTAGATGCTTGATGATTAATGATGAATCTGTTTGAGATAAGATGACTTATTTTTTTGAGTTATACTAGTAGTACTTTGCCAATAGTCATGAAGTGACAAAATGTATGGCTGTAGCAGCCTTTAATTAAATAAGCATTTCAGTATGCATATATGTATAACTTTTATGCATTATTACTTTTCTGTTTCTAGATTGGGGTCGGAAACCTTCAAGTCCAAAGCGGTACCGAACTCATCTCATCCGGAATGGAAAGAAAGATTTCATTTACGCCTGCAAAAGGACAATTCCCTGAAGTTATCGTTATGGGACAAGGGCAAGCAAAAGAACTTTATGGGAAGGTATGAAGACGATTACTTTTAACACCCTTTTCTGTTTTGGGTACAAAAATCTTTTGTGAGGTTTAGTTTTCGTATCTGACTGGTTTCATGTCATTGTATTCATAACAAATAAAAATAATTTAAAATTTATCTGAGATAAGCATAAAGTAATAAAAGTTATCATTAAACTTTGGAAGGAACGACAAAGTGCTATCATAATCTCAGATCAATTCTCAGCAGTGGGTACATATTGTTGTATTCTGTTTGGTTTGTGGTAGGGCTTGCTGAAGTCCGCCTGGCTTGTAACCACTATAATAACAATAATCAGTGGTAGTAGCATTGTAGTGAACAGATAGATAGCTCTGATCCTATCCGAACCCCTCGGAGAATCAAGGCATGGGGAAATGCCGTTCCCTCTAGAAAACCTCCGAAGGTGATTCGTTGCATACGGCTTGTTTCTCGCCGCCCCCAAAAAAGCCCGGTGAAGCTGAAAATGCCGTATGAGGGAATCAGCACACTCTCAAAAAAAAAACAGATAGATAGAAAGTGTTTGGAGATATTTAAACCAGTTTCTCAGCGGTTGAGGATACAGGATTCAGATTCATTCTGAGGTACACTGCCACCTTCAGCCTAATTTTCGCTCACCATCAAGTGCGATAAGGGAATTGCACTTCCGTGTGGAATAAAACAACAAGTGGCAAGATAATTAATGGAATCAGGCGTTATTGCGGAAATCCATGGCATAAAAAAAAATGAATAAAATTTCCTTTTTTTTATAGCCTATTATTTGCACAATCTCATGTTCTTACTACATACAAATTTTCATCAAGAGCCGTCACCCGCGTCATCGGTCAAGCCGTTCTTGAGTTAAAAGTTCAGACGACAAAAATTTCAAAAATCGTAGAATTGGTGTCAGTGAGTCATAAAATGTATATTTATCCCAAAAAAATTGTCAGTAAAATTGCAAGTACACACAGAGCCTACAGATTTATGTAGTAGTAGTATGATAGATATTTATTAATAGACTAACAACATTAATAAATAAACTACTAATATACTGTATGTACCTAATAATAAATAAATCGAAACAAATTGTCCCATTACCTTTAGCACAGCATTGGACCTATCAGAGTTAGAACGCGAGCGTACCCACGAGGTGTGGAAGCTTCTGGACGACGGGTTTGGCACCGTCCACTTCTCCGTGACCCTGTGCAACGTGAGGGACAAGCATCCAGACACCAGCAGCCCTACCTTCGACGTAGACGTAGTACGTGCTAGACATGTTCGTGTGTTTGTTGTTTTGTCTTTATATATTACAAGTAGGTATATTTATCATCATCATTATCAATTTCAATTTCAATTTCATTTCAACAGCATATTATATGTCCCCACTGCATGCCGGGGCACGAGCCTTCCCTGTGGGTGGATAGGGAGAACGGGCCATACATTTATGTCTCTTTTAAATTACTCGTTCCATTTTAAAATAATATAATAATACTAGCTGTCCGGCGGACTTCGTACCGCTTTGACAGTTTCCATGACAACACTACAAACAAATCATTTTGTATTGGAAAAATTTCAAAAATCTAAAAAAAATTTAGGGGTGGACCGGACCACCCTTAACATTTAGGGGGATGAAAAATAGATGTTGTCCGATTCTCCACCCTAGCCGATATGCACGCTAAGATTCACGAAAATCGGTCGAGCCGTTTCAGAGGAGTTCAATAACGTACACCGTGACACGAGAATTTTATATATTAGAAGAAGAAGATGTATTTATGGGGAACGTCAAGGGCTGACTCATCGGTGCATCTCAGTTGAAACGCATGAACCTAACTAAAGTGTACGCGAATACTAAACATTTAAATAAAGCAACTTTAACACGAGTAACTAGATCTGTAAAAGATGTTTTATTTAAATAATGCTAATTGATTTGCGTTAATCCCTGTTAGATTATTTGTTTACATTTATGTTGTTTCTGTCTTTGTTTCTACTAACAACAGCCTATTAAGGGTTCACTGGGTCTATATCAGGGGTTACCCAATCTGCCCTAGCAATTCTAAAAGATGAAATGAAGACTTACCTCAGTTGTGACCCGATGAGGACCTACTTTCGCAATCTGTTCTTCTAACTAAACTACCAACATTTTAATGTTTCTATCGAATTGTTCAAGCCTTGTAAACTGCCTTCTTTGGCGCCAATAAACATAAGTAATTTCAAATAAGTATATTTTCCGTGCTTCGGAAGGCTCGTAAAGCCGTTGGTCTCGGCTGCATTCGTTAACAACCACCAATCCGCACTGGGCCCGCGTGGTTTATGGCCCGTTCTCCCTATCCATCCATAGGGAAGGCTCGTGGCCCAGCAGTGGGGACATAAAATGAGCTGATGATGATGATGATAGTATTTTCAGGCAATCCACAACTTGAAGAGCGACTGGAAGCTAGTAGGCCAGTTGTACGTGAAGGTGATTGGGGCTAGGGGGCTTAGCGGCAAGCCTAATGCCTACTGCACCCTCGAGCTGGACAACGAGAGAGTCCAAACACATAGTGCCCGCGCCTCCTCTGAACCGCAATGGAATAAGAGCTACGTCTTGTGAGTATACATAGTCTTCTTCTTCTTTTTCTTCTTTCTTCTTCGTCCTTACTCTTCTACTTCTTCCTCGACTCTTGGCTGTGTAGTCGTGTTCGTCACTTTAGTTCCAGTGATCCAAAAAGGTAGAATTCGATTCTTTTTTGCAATTCTGTTTTGAATTAATGTATTAACTGTCAGCAAACCTAAGTAGGAGCTCGATGGCGTAGTGGTTAACGCGTCCGGTCTGGGATTGCGCGAAGGCCGGTCATCGGATGGATGTAAGGTGACCAAAAATGTATCATCTCGAGCTCATCCGTGCTTCGTATGGCAGCTAGAGAAATAAATAAAATAAATAAATTGAAGATGTATGTACCTACTGTCATTAAATTATGATTTCGGTTTTGTTTAGCAACGTTTATGACGTCACATCGACTTTGGACCTGAAAGTGTACGACAACTCGCTGGTGACAGCACTGCACAATGAGTCCATGGGGAGGGTGTCCATCCCCCTGCTCCGGATCCAAAACGGGGAGCCCAGCTGGTTCGCCCTGAAGAACAGGAGCAACCGCAGCAGCGCCAGGGGGAATTGCCCGAGGGTTCAACTGGAGATGACCATGTTTTGGAATCCAGTAAGTCTTATAAGAATGAAGATTTTAATTAGGTATTTTTGAACTTCAGCAGGGTGCTTGTTACACCGCCCCAATCAGGGGCGGAGGAGGGGCTCGCCCATCTACAGGGCGAGCAGTCACCGACGGGGTTGTGGAAGTGTCCGAAAGGGTTCCCATGACCTCGTCAGGCTCCACCATGTCGGCGTTCGATGCGTCCCCCTCGGATGAGGACGACGCGATGATCGCCGGTTTGCTGGTTCCAAGGTGACGGGAGGACATCGGAGTGGTTTTTACCGAGTCGGCCTAGACTCGCTTTCTCTAGGGCTTCGGCCCTGGAACAGAGTCTTAGCCAGCCTCGTACAGCCAGCGGGACCCCTCTTTGCCCGCTGATGCGTATGTTAGCAGATTTCCACTCCGTCAAAAAAAAAAAAAAAAAAGTGTGCTTGTTACAAATAGTTATATTGCCGTTTTAAGGAAGGAAGTCTTTTTTCAGTCTAGAGATTTCAGAAAATCAGTTGCACCGTTTCTGGTTATGTCGGCAGTAGGTAGGTATGTGTTTTACAGTTTAAGACCAGTGCCCGATACAATTTTCATCACCATAAAATAATATAAATGTTCATTAAAATTTTACGAAATGACAGCTAGGAAGCAGGAAGTCTGTATGTATTCAATTGTTCATAATATTTATTTTTTTTAAAAATTAAAAGAAATGTCGATCGCTGGTTCCTGTCGGACACTGGGGCCACTACCCTATTTTGTTTCAATGCAAGTTACTCTAAAAAAAGTTCACTGGGACTATAATAGTAAACTAAAATAAGTGCTTTTTCATACACTTTTTAGGGTTCCGTAGTCAACAAGGAATCCTTTTAGTTTCACCATGTCCGTCTGTCTGTCTGTCTGTCTGTCCCCAGCCTAGCTCATAGACTCTAGTTACCTCCCCTACACATGAAGTGGGTATGTAATTTTTTTTCTTGTCTACCCCATAGAATGGGGTGTCGTTGGATAGCAATTTCAAAAATATTGCGGGTTTGTAGAAACAGTTTTTTGATTGAGGCATCCGTTTGTGAACTATTAAGATTTAAAGTGCAAACCTTTGTTAGAGTCAAGACGTGTCCCCCCCTCTGTCAGTCAAATAGTTGTTTTTAGATACGTGAAAAAATTCACGGTTGTTGTAGGCTCACAGCACAGCTAAGTAGGCTTTACAAGTTTACGAGTAACAGTCGACTAACTGATAAAATGTACTTGGTGCAGTACAAATTCCTCATTGGGAACTACTTAAATAACTTTGTCAGGTGTGTGAAACCGGTAGTATCTACAATAAATAAATGTTTATAAAAGCCCTCTTCTCAGAGTCCGCATTATTGAGATGGGCTACGGAACCCTACACTGCGCGTGGCCCGACACGCACTTGGGCGGTTTTTAGAGTTAGTTTCAAACAAACGATCGTTCGTTTGTTCAAGATTTTTTAATAAGATTACTTTTAATACTCCCTGTGTGGTGCCGGAGATAAAGAATTGCACCACCCCATTTCTTCCCGAGAGGGTGTCGTAAAAGCCGACTAAGGGACCATTCCAGAGGATGGGCAGCAGCATCTCTCTAAGGTTACCATGAACCTACTGCGATCCCGCCTCCTAATCTTGGCGATTACGGCAAATACCCCCTCTTGATGATATGCACACCAGCAAAAACCGGCCCCTAGTCCCCGGCGGCCCTGCTCGCCCTAGCTACGGTAGCGGCCAAGGCAGCGACGGGGCAGGGGGTGCTAAGAATCTCTGGCAGAGATCTGGCTACCGCCAACAACGAACTCTGGCCCTGGCAACATTTAACACGCGCACATTGCGGACTGACGAGAAGATTTACGAACTAGAGGAAGAATTGAGCAAGATAGGTGGGACATAGTTGGATTATCTGAAGTTCGAAGAGAGGGGGAGGGCTCGATAATCCTCAAGTCTGGTAACTTCCTTTATTTCCGGGAGGGCGAACAACTGTTCCAAGGTGGTGTCGGGTTCATCGTCCACAAGTCCCTCGTGAACAACGTTGTCGAGGTCGGGAGTGTGTCGCCTAGGGTAGCATACCTTATACTAACTACTCAGAATAACCAAACGGTATTCGTTGAAGATCATACAGGTTTATGCTCCTACTATGACACACCCTGACGATTAGGTGGAGGCTACGTATGAGGACAACTCTAGAGCCATACAAGCCTCCAAAACTCATTACACCATTGTCATGGGAGATTTTAACGCAAAACTAGGCAAACGAAGCGGCGTTGAGATGAGAGTGGGACGATTTCGGGTTGGTAATCGGAACTCCCGGGGTCAACTGCTGGCTGACTTTCTGGAAAAGGAGGGACTGTTTATGAGGAATTCCTTTTTCAGGAAGGCCGAATACCGTAAGTGGATCTGGATGAGTCCCAATGATGTAACAAAAAACGAGATTGACTTTATTATGTCGACGAGGAAGCAAATATTCAATGATGTCATTGTGATCAATTAATGCGTTTCAAACTGGCAGCGATCACCGGTTGGTAAGAGGCACATTGAATATCAACGTTGGAAAGCTGGAAAGACGTCGATTGATAAGGTCTACGCTCCTTCCTGCAACTATCCAAATCCAAAACCCCGAAAGCTTTCAGCTCGAAATGCAGAATTGCTTCGAGCGCCTAAATGATTGCGAAAATGTGGACGAATAAAGCAACAGGTTTATGGAAACTGTCCAAACGGTTGGGTCCAAGTTCTTTAAAATCCACCGTGCAAAAGAAACCAAAATGTTCTCAGACCATACCCTAAAACTAATGGAAGAGCGGCGCGTTATAGTTCTGTTTTCCTCAGGTGATGCGTCTCAGTTTCGGCGGCTAAATAGGCAGATCTCGAAGACTATGACTCGCGACACGTGCCAATTTAATACTAACCGTATTAAAGAGGCCATTGAGCGGAACAAAAGCTCAAAAGTGTTCGCAAGAGATCTGGGTATTAGGCAGTGCCAACTGACGACGCTGAAAACCGACGACGTCAGAACTGTCACGACCAGGTCCGATGTAATAGGAGAGGTCGAGAAGTTCTATGGACAGCTTTACACATCCACACGGACACCTGTACAAAGTTTAGCTAAAGACCCTAGAGCTAAGTTAACCCGGCACTATACCGAAGACATCCCGGACATCAGCCTGTACGAGATTAGTATAGCTCTCAAACAGCTCAAGAACGGCAGGGCACCACGTGCTGACGGAATTACAGCCGAGCTTCTGAAAGCAAGTGGAAGACCGGTACTCGTAGCACTTCAGAAGCTATTTAATACCGTCGTACTATGGGGCAAAACGCCAGAGACGTGGCATGAAGGTATGGTAGTACTGTTCTTCAAAAAGGGCGACAAAACCCTGCTGAAGAACTACAGGCCCATCTCACTTAAAAGCCACGTTTACAAGCTGTGTTCGAGAATCATAACGAATTGTCTCGCACGCAGGTTTGATGGCTTCCAGCCTATCGAACAAGCCGGTTTTTGAAAAGGCTTCAGCACCATAGACCACATACGCTGCGGCAGGTTATACAGAAGACCGAAGAGTATAACCAGCTTCTTGGCTTAGCGTTTGTGGACTATGAAAAAGCCTTCAATTCGATTGAAACATGGGCCGTGCTACAGTCTCTCCAGCGGTGCCAAATTGACTACCGGTACATCGAAGTGTTGAAGTGTTTGTATGAAAGCGCCACTATGTTAGTCCGTCTTCAGGACCGGTTATTCCACGCTTAGCCAAAGTAACATTAAAAAAAGATAGCGAAGTTCGAAAACAATAAAATGTATGGGATTGATATAAGCCGCGCTAAATCACGTGGTCAATCTTATGTCAATCCCATACTTTTTATTATTTTAGAACTTCGCTATCGTTTTCTTAATGTTACTTTGGCTACCACCCCAGAGCTCGAAACCTATCCAGTTGCAGCGAGAAGTGAGACAGGGAGATGTGATATCTCCGAAACTGTTCATTGCTGCACTGGAAGATGTTTTCAAGCTTCTGGACTGGAAAGAACTCGGCATCAACGTCAACGTCGTATACATCACTCACCTTCGATTTGCTGACGATATAGTGGTCATGGCTGAGACTCTGGAAGACCTCGGCACAATGCTCGGTGACCTCAATAGAGTCTCTCAACAAGTGGGTTTTAAAATGAACATGGAGTAGACGAAAGTTATGCCGAACTCACGTGTCGTACTGTAGAGCCTGAGGGGCTTTACTTTACAGGGAAGACGTAGTCAAGGAAACAAACAATCGATCAGTAATAAACTGTATTTTTAAAACGAACTCAAGTTAACATTTATTGCCCTATCGCTGCGACGGGATGACGTAGAAGAACCGCGATCCTCTTCTGTTTCCTTCTATGCGTGTCTTCTTAATCAAGATGAGTTTAAACGTAGAACGCGACGGCTGCCAGTAGGCTCGCCCAATCAAGTAGTCCTCCTCTGAAGGTTGGGGTCTCTGCCCATGAAGTTGTGGATGATTATTTATCTGGGACAAACGGTCCAGCTAGGCAGGTCCAACTTCAGCAAAGAGGTCAATCGTCGAATTCAATTAGGCTGGGCAGCGTTCGGTAAGCTACGAAATATCTTTTCATCCGATATACCGCAGTGTCCCAAGACGAAAGTCTTTGACCAGTGTGTGTTGCCAGTGATGACATACGGGACTGAGACGTGGTCGCTCACTATGGGCCTTTTCAGTCAGGTCACTCAAAGAGGAATGCTGAGGGCTATACTCAGGGTTTCTCTGCATGATCGAATCAGAAATGAGGAGAACCGCAGAAGAACAAAGGTAACCGACATAGCCCGAAGAGTTGCTAAGCTCAAGTGGCAATGGGCAGGGCACATTGCTCGCAGGACTGATGGTCGCTGGGGCAGAATAGTCATTGAGTGGCGACCGCGTACCGGAAAGCGCAATGTGGGCAGGCCTCCAACAAGGTGGACCGACGATCTGGTGAAGGTCGCGGGAAGCCGCTGGATGCGAGCAGCAACTGGTCGATGTAGAGATCCTTGGGGGAAGCCTTTGTCTAGCAGTGGACGTCTTTTAGCTGAGATGATGATGATGATGATGACTTGTATTATTCTTATTTCCGCTACAAAGCTTTTAACTCTTCCACAATATAAAATGTAAGCTGTAAGCTGTAAGTCATCTAATTAATTGTAGTAATATTTTCTATTTCAATACTGCGTAAGTAGGTGGTTACTGAGGGGTAGAATCTTTATGATTTTTTTTATCATAACTTAATTATTATGTTATTTTAATATTTGTCTGTTTTTATGTATTTATTTGACAATTATACTTCTAGTATTTGAAATAACATTGAATTTTATCCATATATCTAGTATCTTTTATAAATTATTCAGGTGATATTGAATAATAGTTATAGTTTTGAATTCCATGAATTGTCAATGATTTTATCTATTTATCTAGAGTCCTATATAATTAATTTAGGTATTATTCTGTATTGAGCAATGTACTTATGACTTTGAACTATATTATGTGTTATATTTACCTTCTTTTGGTTTCATTTGTTGACAACTGTAAATTTTTATAGGTGAAAGCGACTGCCCGACTTTTCCAACCAAAGGAGGTGAAATACCTGAAGAAACCTCCAAAATTCGACGTGGCTCTCGTCTACAGCAACATGGAGTTTGTCAGAGACACGTTCACCACTCTGTTCGAAATAAACGAACAGTTCAAGTAATTTATTTATTAAATAATTTATTTTTATTTATCTAAAATGTTATACGAAAAAAACGTAACTGTAGCAGTCGTATAACCCAAATTAAAATTAACGAATAAAGAAAATGTACATTCAAATACCTACTCAATTGTTACAACAACTTAAGGGTCGGCCACCGAACACAAAACTCCTAGGTTCCTAGGTGTTTCAGATTTTTCAATGCATAGTCCGGATTTATAATCACCAACCCGCATTTGGCAAGCATGGTGATTAAGCCAGTACCCATCAATTGTAGCGATGATTTGAATTCAATGATGGAGACCTTTGCCCAACAGTGGGACAGTGTATATTTACTTACTTGCTTACGTTTTGTACTTTAAAATTTGTATGGAAAATGAAATTAAATGAAATGAAATTAATGAAATGAAATGAAAATACAGTCCACTAACAAAGACTTAGAGAGGAAAATACAAGAAGAAGTACAAATGGCGGCCTTATCGTTAAAAAGCAATTTCTTCCAGGCAACCATGTATTGTATGACACTTTGGTATCCATACACTGCATGTTTACTCCTTTATCTGACTATTTTTATTTTTAACCTACTTCAAAAAAGGAGGAGGGTTTATGCGAAATTAAACTCTTACCTATATAACCACTTATTTTTAAACCCTTTGCCACTACAAAGTATTCGGAATTCGATGTCAGGTCTCAAAGGGATTATTCCTATAAAATGTTTTTTTTTTACAGACGTTTGTTCGAGTGGGAGAACAAGGAGTTATCTTTTACGGTGCTGCTTGGTTGGTTGGTGTTCTGGTTCTACTTCAGACTGTGGGCAACGCCGCTGCTTTTGCTGCTGCCATTCTTCTATTTCTGGATCACACATGCGCAACAGAGTAAGTGATGAGAAGTGTGAATAAGCGAGAAAGATTTTTTCTTTTGTGTAATATGTTTATGTTTTTGTTTCTTTAACTAGCTTTATTTTGATCACGTTTGTCCATGTAATAATACTATTATTAAACATTTGGAAAGATATAGTGGCAATAACTACAATCCATTGTTTTATTTAAATTATTTCTTACGTGTAAGCACTTGGTCTTCATATCACTTGATGTCAAGTGATGATAAGGCCGAAGAGGGTAGCGTAATTCATCCGAAATCCTTAATTCTATCTTATCTCTAGCAGCCGGAATAAAGAAATGGTACAAATATTAATGTTACCGCGACATATTTAGGTCAGATGGTGGTAGCTAGCCAGGCAGACAAACAAGCCCTACTACATGTGAATACGAAAATCGAGACCGGTGGTCTTAAACACTAGCCCCCTTACAAATAAACAAAGAATAAGGTTCGAATAGTTATTCCGTATTTTGTTCCTGTCATGTAAACGTCATTTCAAATTACAATAAAAAAACAAGGAATAAGGACTTCTTGGCGGGAAAGTGAAAAGTCATGTCTGCGGTTTTGTTTTATTTTCTAAAATTTGTGTTATTATGAATATTAATGTGAAATAATGGTGGATTATTAACCGTTAAGTGTTCGTAAGTGCGCATGAGTGTTGGCAAATGTAACAAAACAGTGCAACTTAACTTTTCAAATTCTCTCAAGAAGTCCGCCCGAGGAATTAGTAAAGCCCCACATCTTTACTGAGATACTCTAGGGGTTGGGGGTATATCATTTCTCATTTCTCATTTCTATTATCATTCATCGTCATCATACTGGAAGGAAATATTGTATATATAAGTATTACTTGTAAGAAAAATTACTTTGACACTGGCTAAATGTGCTAATCGCACGAAGCCATACACTAAATGAAAAAAAAAAAAAAACAAGGAATAAATATTCGGAGCTTATTCTTTGTTTATTTGTAAGGCACTAGATCACAGAGGCGGTAAAGGTACTTCGAAAGACGTTGATGAAGCTTTTCTGGTTCTGAATATCTTCGGGCATTGTCCCTCTAACTGGCTGCTGCTGACTGGCTGTTGTGATTGCTTATAGCTTATAACGCTTCCGGATCGTGATAGCACAGAGAGGAAGTGTGGGAGTGTTTAGTGGGTATGCCTTTCTTCCCCTTCTTGAGAGGAGAGTACCACGTAACCAACTGCGTCTCCCCGGGCGCAGCCTATACATTTCCTTTTGTGTGCTCCTCCATGTTCCTAAAAAATGTTGGTTGATAAGGAGTTCGAACATTTAATTCGACACCAACCATAATGATAATTGAACAATATCTTTATTTATGTTACAGATGAAAGGACAATCACACGTTCATTCAATGTCGTTGACGATAACCCCGATCATAATGACGACGATAAGGTGTTTTTTTTTAATTTTACCTACGTAGTGCTGTCGTCATCTTTTGGCCCATAATAACATCGGCGCCACTTAATGCTACAGATACAATATATTATTGTTATCTTCACATTGGATCGTTATGAAATAATCTTATTATTGTAGTGGATACAGTCAGCACAGAAACTAGCAGACCACTGCTTTAATAGCTAGGGATTGTAGCATTTTTTTTACACTAAAACGGAAAAGTACTTGGTCTTCTTAACACCTGATGGAGTATGACGATAAGGCCTAAGGTGTAAGCGCATTTCACCCGGAATTATTAACCGATGATTGTAAAATTGTTATTAAATAATGGTTATAAACCTCGATAAGATGGTGGTAGCTAGCCAGATGGACTTAGAATAAGCCCTACTATTGACTAAATCATTAACCCCCAGTTGCGAATCGAACCTGGGAACTTAGGGTTGCCGGGGGATTGGTAGTTTAGCAACTGAACAACATAGCTGGTTTGAAAAGAAATTCACAAGTTCACAGATTAGGATTTGTATTAATGGTTGCAAACTTGTCAGTCATTTTGTGTTTAATATTTTTTTGAATTATCTATAGGGTGAAAAGGGGAATTGGCCTGGGAAGATACTAGGGCTCCAGGAGATGACCCTCACCATCACAGGAGGCGTGGAATACTCTGTTTCATTAGTCGAAAGAGTTTATAAGTGAGTTTATCAACTTTTATTTTTGTACACACACGCCTGCACATAGACTACCATAAACTGTCAAATTACCTCAGTAGACTTTGAACTTTAGATATTATTTTTTTATTATTAATTTATTTTTAAAGAAATTTGACAGTTTTGGATAAGTTCGAAAGTCGGTTCTACACGGTTGTAAAACGTAGTGAGTACTTGCTCAGTGCACGGTTGAAGTACAGTTTCTACTATAACTCAGACAGTGCACTAAGTGTCTATTGCGAGTTTAATTGACCATGCCATCACGTGAACGAAAACTAGTATTTATATGGACAATACAACCCACCTCTTTTTTCACCAGGCAGTGCTGCTTCAATTCTATTAAAATTCTCGTTTTCGTAATTGAACGAGAAATAAAATTCGCAATCGGAACGCTTATTAAAAGGATAATGTTATCCTATCCTGTTGATTGTTACCCTATCTAGTCTATGGTAATTCTTCCTCCTCATTTGTTCCCAAAAGCAAATAACTCGTCACCATTTTATCTTACTGTTTTATAATGGTTTTCTGTTACAGTTTGGCAAGTTTCAAAGTTCCATTCCTGAGCTTCCTGACAATGATCATTCTCGCCGGATCCGCGTTTGCGTTTTATTTTATTCCTATCAACTACATGATGATGGCTTTCGGTGAGTTTATTAATATTTATTTTTCTTACGTTTGCACAGAAAATAATAAAATATTTGTTTCATTAATAAACTGGTAGCATCTTTTAAAGGCTCAGTGTACCTACCTAGTGCGCGTTTTTTTTTCGATAGATTTATTGTTAACCTCAATTTGTATGAAATTAAAGAAGCGTTGCGCCACCTGGTGACAAGTTGGTTAATCACAAGTTCATGAAAACTCGCACTAGGCACTCCCGAAAATATAAACAACACTACGGAATGACACCTATTTTCTTAATTCTAGGTATATACAAGTTCACAAGAAAGTATTTGAACCCAGAAAGGACATTGAACAACGATATTTTGGACTTCTTGTCGAGAGTGCCTGACAACGAAATACTGGTAAAATACTTTAAGTGCCTTACAAATAAACAGAGAATAAGGTCGGAATAATTGTTTCGTATTTTGGTCCCGTCATGTAAACGTCATTTCAAATTAGAGTTAAAGAGACAAAACACAAAATAACTATTCAAAGCTTATTCTCTGCTTATTTGTAAGGTGGTATGTAAACAATCAAAATTAATATATTTTTTATTACCTTATAGTTGGTGCTGTTATGGAAGTTCTTCTAAAATTACTGAAGTTCTCAAGTTCCTCTTTAATTCTTGGCTATGTTGTTATATCCTTTAACTGTAGGCATCACCCCATGTGCCCTTCTGTATTTTTTTGTATTACACTTTTACAATTTAACTATCATTAAATTTTCGGTGTCAAAAATAATATAAATAATTTACCGGTGTCTTTGAGTAAGAGAAAAAGAAGCACTCGTAATTGATATCATAGCGTGAGAATTAGTCACCGGTTCAAAAACCCCTCAGAGCATAATAATGTATCACTGCTGGAAAACGAAACAGAGTCAGAGATCACTCATCCGTGTCGAAATGAACCAATACTGGAGCAGAGCTGAGAAGAATCGTTAAAATAAAGGGACTCTATTGGTTGATTTCCACACAGCTCAGCTCAGCTCAGCTTCAATGGAGTGGCACCTTAAGGAATCAAGCTCCTTTTACTCGAATTTTCTTTATTTACAGAAAAATTGGAAGGAACTGAACGTACCTGAACCAACAACACTGAAAAGGCAGCCTTCAGTGAAAAGAGTATCAGACAGTTCATAACTTCATAGTCACACACCTAATTGCAAATGTTTGCAATTAATTCGTATATTATATATTATAATGTCACATTTAATATTATGTTAAGTCTACATCCAAGGCTAGTTAGTACTTACCATTGTAAGATTAATTATATTATATTACATAATATGTATGAATATTAAACATATTGGGTAAGGCCGACTAACTTTGCCGATTTTGTATGATTGACAATGTTTGAATAATATTATGAAAAAAATGGTGAGGATTTTTTATTTGAACTAATTATTGTCATAATTAAGTTAACAATTTCTCTGTAAAAATTAAAACAAATAAAGTTTGTAGAATGTAGTTACACAGTTAAATTGATGCATTTTTTTAAATACCGCGTTCTGCTTCCATATAAAATTCCAGTGTCTTCGTAAGACCTTGCATTGGATATTGTTGATTCATTTGAGTACTAAGTTAGAAATACACAAATTATTGGGTTTCCGTAATAGGGTAACATAAATGTAGGAAACGTAAATTGTGATTTAGTGACTTTTAACATATTTTACAATAAAATCATTGAAAATAAAACGTGTCTCCAAATATTTTGCGTCGGTTACATTTTTCATCCGTTACCGTTTTCGGCAGATTTCACTTTAAAAACTGACAACATTTACTTTTTTTTAAGAAACACCAACACTGCTCAGTTTGACTTTTATGATGACAGCTCTATTCGACCGTTTTGTTTGAAGAAAATTGTTGAACGAATTTGTGTTTTCAGCGTGTCCAACTGATGTTTTCGTGAAAAAAAGCTGTTTTTCATTAAAGCAAGTGAAAGTTTTATCAAAATTTGCTTTAAGAAGCGTTGCTAATGGTCAGTTACAAAGGATTTGTGCAAGAAATTAGTTAAAATACCGTCCGTAACTCGAATCCGTTACCGTCCGTTACCTAAAGCTTATCTTATATCAGGGTTTTCTAATTTAAATCGGAGAATATAAAAATTATCATGATATTGCACCTCCGCTACAATACTGTCATAAAGTTGAAATAAAAAATCTTCTATAAATTCGCTTTCTTTGAAGAGTCAGTTTGATGTTAGAGAATATAATTATTTAGAAAAAATGTGTTATATTATGACGGTATTTTAGCGCGACACGTATTAACCGTAATGTATTTAAACCTGAAAAAGAACTTAAATACTAAAAATGTGAGCAAGAATATTAAGTATGAATCTGAAAAAGAACTTAATCGGTCAATTTACAGGTTCTAAATCAAATGTTAATAATGTTACCGCTGTAGTCGAAAGTTAAAAATTTTGTTTGATTATAAAAACAAGAAATCTGTAATTTATGTAGGCACAGGAGAGCGTTAATAAACAATAATAAACAAATAATAAAAAAAATACTAAGTTTATATTTTTATTTTGCAGTTTTGATCTTTTTTTATAGTAAGTGACTGCTTTACAATTTTGTCGCGTTACTGTACGTTACCGACCGTAACCGTCCGTAACCGCGTTAGCGGCAAAGTTTCTCGGCCTTACCCATATAGAACGTAAGTAAAACTATATTAATTATTATGAGAATTCCATGTCTATTTTAATAAAATTTTAAATAACATTATGTATAAAATAAAAGAGTTGTTTTAATAAGTCAAGTTTATTTTTAATTTCCTTAAAATTATAGATCACAATAAAATAAAGTTTATAGTGTTATTGCTATTTAGCAGCCAAAGTTTCCATTATAAATTGTAAAAAATCACATTTGGAGTATTTTTTTACATTCGTTTATGCTATTTTTATTTATTATTCTATCTAAATGGAATAAACTCATTTTATTAAATTTATTTTCTGTTTGTATACAATCTGTTCAGGGAAGTAGTAATCAAACTTTAAGAGCGTGATCTATGTACAATTTTATCGATAAATATACCTCAAATCAGGGTTCTGACTGAGTAATAAATTTACCCTCGTTCTTTTCTTTCCTCTGTTTTTTTACTTATATCAATCTTTACTCTCTCAAAATGTATGGGGCCCGTGTGTCTACTAATAGGTAATCTGTTAGCTATCGAATGATACCAAATATTTGCTTAAAGAAAATCTTAAAGGTGAGAGGCGGGCCAGACCCCTGATTTGAGGTAATTTTATCGATAAAATTATCCATAGATCACGCTCAAAGTGTGATTAGGTACTACTTCCCCGGACAGATTGTATACTTTATTAGATACTAATATGCGCAACAATTTTGCGCTCTGTACGTAGTACAACGAAGCTATGGGGATTGAAATGAGATGAGACTCTTTGCGAAATTAGATCTATTTTTTTCTGTTTGTTCCCGACAATGTGATATATTGTACAAAAAAAATGTGATGTTAATAAATAATAAAATTTTACTACTATCTTTATATTCCACATGTACCTACTTAATTCAATAGATCGTAAATGCAGTCAAGAAATTTCTTCTACATACCCTCAATATATCGCTGCCAATTCTTAATTTAGTCTTAAAATTTATTTTCCAGTCTTCTTATGTTTTTTTATTTTATATTATACTTACACCCATGTCTTTTGCTGTAAGTTTCCTACTTTAGTAAACTTTGCATACAAATGCAATTTTGGCTAAGTTCTCTAATCGTTAGCTAAATCTATGAAGCTTCTTATTCATAATCAAAATTGATGTTGTTTACAAATACACATTTGACGTTGTCCTACACACTAAGTTAGTTCGAGAATCTCTGAGAGCGATACCTTTATACTATGTCATTAATAAAGTGGATGGTAATGTTAATAAGTTAAATCTATGGCACTAAATACAACACAAATCCAATCAGATCACAGTAATACCAGTCTATGTACGGCAAGACGCAGCTTTGCGTGACGAGACGATAAGTCACTTCTTAACTTAACGTTAAAGTGTCTCTCTTTTTCGATGTTGATAATAATCTTCTGCGCAAGTTTGGCTCCGGCACTTTCAACTCCCGCCACTGTTTCTAGGATAAATAAATTAACAAGTTAGTGGTGATGGTGGTATGTTTTGTAGTTTTTATTAAGTCTTATCAATATGATCAAGTTAGTGATTAGCCTAATTACTGCCCCGCTGCAGGGCAAATGCTTACATTATTAAAATCAAGACATCGCTACAATTGATGGGTGTTGGCTTTAATCACCAAGCTTGCTGAATGCGGGTTGATGATCACAAACCTAGGCTACAATTAAAAAATCTAAAACGCAGCGCCTGTCCAGGGGGCCTACCGCCTAACTCAATTGCCATCGCTCTCGCTTTCGCGCTCTAAAGTTTATGGCGTCATCTTGTCATTTCGAAAGCGATATAAAAGCAATATCGAAAGCTATAGGCTATAGCTTTCGATATTGATTTCATATTGCTTTCTTATCGCTTTTTTGAATCTAGAGCCTTCGGATATCAAGGATTCCACCAGGTCACAGAGGCGATTGTAAAAATGTAATGTCGCGTAATTAACGACAGATACTTACCAACATCTCATTGTCAGGAACTCGCGACAGGAAGTCCAATATGTCATTGTTCGGTGCTCTATCCGGATTTAGGAACTTTCTCATAAACTTGTAAATACCTGGAACCGACAATAAGTAATATTAGAGTACTTTCTTGGTAATAACTTGGGGAGTACATACAGTTATTGCAAACTATAATTTTAAAGAAAAATGTTTTAGGTATTTTAAACTAGAAGAAAAATTATTCAATTAATTATTGCAAACTAAATTATAATTCAGAATAAGTTTGTTTAAGCCCAAACCTCCTGACTGAACGCGAAAGATTCAAAGTGTATAATAATATGTTATAGACCAAGTGATTAATAGGGCATTATAAAAAATGCCCGCGCAGTTTAAATAATGCCCAATATGAGAGGGCAGTGTAACTATTGAAATAATCAAATTGTCCGGGCATTATTTATAACGTTTATCACCTATGGGGCAAAGTGATTAAAACCAGGTTTTGGTCAGGAAGAATGGAAAGCATGGGGACGGGGGGGGGGGGGGAGGGGGGGGGGGGGCGCAGCCCTCCGCTAGAGGGGCTCACAGAATGTACGTATTGTTTAAAAAATATATACGTTGTAATTTGGTCAAATTAATTATTTGTAAAACGTTTTGAAATGTTTGTTTTCTGAACAATGTTGACACTACAGTTTATCTTTTAAAATAAAACAAAATCATGATTTATGAACAAACAGCTTGCCATTTGAATGTTTTGATGTGATTGTTAAAGCAATAGTTTGTGAAATGAAACGTTGACAGATGTTGCTTGTGGGTTGAAAATTGGCTAATGATTGGTATGGTAAACATTATAGCACCCCTTGTTCTCCTTTCCGCACCCCGTGCAATGTAAGTAATATACATAGATATTATCAGATTGCCCGAAAACCACATGGCAATTTTCATAGTGTCTAGGCAATGTGATAAATATGGAAGTTCAAATTATTATTATTTACTTCGCCCTAAGTAGCTTAATTGTCATTATTCATAATGCCCGGGCATTATGAAAGATGCCCCAGTTTATTACTTGGTCCTTCACATATATAATAAAGCTTTTCTTTACGAATTTCGTCAAACCGAAAATCTTAAAAAGTAATTTTTACCTAAATATTAACAAGAAAGAAATATTTTTTTAAAGATAATATGAACTTTTTTACTACAGCAGCGGCGCATTATTATGTACTAGCTGACCCGGCGGACGTCATGCCGCTTTGACAGTTTCCTGACAAATGTCAAAGAGAAAAAGTCTGCCAAAATTTCAATAAAAAAGTATAAAAAACTACCAAATTCCCAACATCAAACCCAAGACATAAGTAGTAAATTAAAAAGGTATGAGGTTCATTCCCGTGGGAATATCGGGATAAAAACTATCCTATGTGTTAATCAAGGTTATAAACTATCTGTATGCCGAATTTCATCTAAGTCCATCCATCCGTTGCAGCGTGAAAAAGCAACAAATATACACACATACACACAAACTTTCGCATTTATAATATTAGTGTGAAGATTATGTTAACTTAGATGGCATAGAAGGCACGTGAAGCCGTTGGTCCCGGCTGCATTAGCAGTCGTTACAACCACCAATCCGCACTTGGCCCGCGTGGTGGTTTATTTCCCGTTCTCCCTATCCATCCATAGGGAAAGCTCGTGCCCCAGCACTGTGCCCAGCGTGGGGACAGTAAAATGAACTGATGATGATGATGTCTACTTACCTAATGCCATGATCAGATAATTGATGGGGATCAAGTAGAGGGCGACCGCTGCTATCAACAGCGCCACTATCGCAACCAAACTCAAGTAGGGCACGGAGAAGTTCGCCAAACTGTAAAGCAATGGTAAATAACATAATTAGGATCTTATCTTATCTTAGTGGGGCCTGCCGAGGTTTCCCTCTCGCAGTAACACCTCGACCCATCGGGATCTTTTGTGCAACCCCATCCTTTCACTCTTCATAATTAGGATAATATTTTGCCTAATACCTATAAAAATGCCCTAACACCTTGCATGGTGAGGCCAAATTGAATAATATATTAAAAAAACAATAGCTATAGTAAAAAGGTAGGTATCAGTCTTTCCTCCAAAGTGCTAAGTGCGATTTTTATTCAGCACTAGCGGCCCGTCCCTGCTTCGCACGGGTGGACATTTTTTTTTGATACAGCCTATGTTAATCAGCGCTAATGTAGCATTCTACTGGTGAAAAATTTTTTAAATTGGTAAAAAAAATTGTTGTTTTTACTATTTTCCTCGTATTTATTATGTTTTTTTCTCTCCATATGAACCTTCCTCAGACTTCATCAAACACAACGAAAAAGAAATCAGCCAAATCGGTTCAGCTGTTCTCGAGTTTTGCGATTAGCAACACATTTAGCGATTCATTTTTATTTATATAGATAGATTACGAAAGAAAACGAGATTTTTAATATCTAAATTTTCGATTTTTGATATTAAAACTCTTACCTACTAGGCACTCGACACTCGGCACAAAGCGAGAGAGAGGTTTTTTTTTTTTTTTTTTTATACTTAGCACGGCAAATGACTCCACACCACCTGATGTTAAGTGGAAATGGAGTCCAGACGCGAAGACAACTGGTGCAGCGTGAAAACAACGCAGCATCAGTCAACCTCACTCTGCCGGCCCACAAGGTGCTTCTTCACGCCTCGTTTGAAGGACCCCATATCATAGGAAAGAGGGAAAACATGTGCTGGTAGACTATTCCATCTTTTGGAGGTGCGACAAAGAAACGAGTCACCAAATTTCTTTGTTCGCGATGGGATATGTGTGACAGTGAAGCGGTGACACCGGAGAGCAGCACGTGTACTCCTATGGAGGAAGGGAGAAGGTGGGATAAGGTCAAAGAGTTCTTCAGAGCACTCGCCGTGATATAAGCGATAGAAGACGCTGAGTGACGCTATATCTCTACGCAATTGCAGGTGTTCGAGAGTATTAGTTACCTCTGCATTGCCGATAATACGTACAGCGCGACGCTGCAATCCGTCTAAGGCATCGAGAAGATACTTTGCGGAACCGTCCCAGATGTGCGAGCAATACTCCACGCAAGACCGTACCTGTGTCTTGTACAAAAGACATAACTGGTCAGGCGTAAAGAATCGCCGCACTCTGTTAAGGACACCGAGTTTTCGTGAGGCTGTTTTGATCACGGCTTCGATATACTCGTAGTCCTTTTGATTCAGATCGCAGCGAATCGTCATACCGAGCATGTTGATATTGTTCTGCAGGCTTAGAGATGTGCCCTGAAGAGTTGGAAGAGGAAGGAATGGTGACTTTTTGGCCGTAAACGCACACACCTGTGTTTTCTTGGCATTGAACTCAACCAGATTATTGGAGCCCCAATTAGATATGAGGTCCAATACCCGATTGAGCTCAATGACAAGATTCACTCGTTTCTCTTCAGTCTCGACTCGCCCAGCCGCAGGGTGACCGTTATACCCACCGTGCACTGTACTATCATCTGCATAGCAATGAATATTTCCAAGTGGAAGCATATCATTGATATGCAGAAGAAACAGCGTGGGGGACAGAACGGAACCTTGAGGGACACCAGCATTTACTGACATGAGCCGTGATGCGCATCCATCAGACAGGACACGGATTCTACGCTCATGCAGGAAGCCAGCGACCCAGTTGCAGAACTGAGCAGGCAGACCGTATGCCGGAAGCTTGGAGAGAAGAGCTTTGTGCCAGACCCGATCAAATGCCTTGGCTATGTCGAGGCTAACAGCCACCGACTCACCACGCTTGTCAATAGCCTCACCCCAGAGATGTGCAACGTACGCTAGAAGATCACCCGTTGACCGCTTCGGCCGAAACCCGTATTGGCGATCGTGAATTATGGAGTGTTCTTCTAGGTAGTGGACAAGTTGTTTATTTAAAATGCGCTCCATGACTTTGCACAAAACTGAAGTTACGGCTATGGGGCGGTAATTCGAAGGATCTGACCGATCTCCTTTTTTGGGGACCGGTTGCACATTGGCCTCTCTCCAAGATTCCGGCACACAACCTGAAGAGAGCGAGAGACGGTATAGGCGCGTTAACACGGGGGACAACTCCGCTGCACACATTTTTAGGACAATTGGTGGGATGCCATCAGGGCCATTAGCTTTCCGGACATCGATTGACTGCAACTCCGCACGGACATCACACTGCCTGATTTTAAAATCGGGCATTGTGTGGCCACAGTGAGAAATTGTAGGTGGCTGTGCATTGCAGTCATCGATTCGGGAGTTAGCCGCAAAAAGTTTAGCCAGGAGATCGACCTTCTCTTGCGGCTTGTGAGCTAAAGTTCCGTCAGGACATCTCAGTGGTGGCAGCGAGGGTTGGCAGAAGTTTGACTGCACGGCTTTGGCCAGACGCCAGTAACTACGGCTGCCCGTAGGATGCGTCAGCAGTTCTTGGCCGACCCGTGCAACGCGCTGGGCATCCGCTCTGATGTAGGCTCTTTTGCAGGACTTGGTGGCATTATTAAAGGCTGCTTTCAGCGCGCGGGTTTCGGGATCCCCAAGAGCTCTACCTCTGATCCAAGCGCGGTATGCCGCCTGCTTTTTATCAACAGCGTTGGCACACTCGCGGTTGAACCATCGGTTGCGCCTGCCTTTGCTGATGAGATAGGAGTGCGGAATATAGTATTCCATCCCTAAAACTATCTCATCAGCAACTGCAGTCGCACTAGCTGATGGGTCCTTCCCACTGAAGCAGCGTTGCCCCCAAGGAACGGATGCGAAATAGTCCCGCATACCATCCCAATCTGCCGACGAGTAGTGCCAAATCTGGCGTTTCGATACCGCTGAAGGCGGCAGCGGGGCCAGAGGCACCCTACTGGATACCAAGCAGTGATCCGAAGATCCTAAAGGAGCTCGAACCTCCACCAGGTAACCAGCAGGGCGACTCGTCAGCAGAAGGTCCAACAAAGAGGGCGCGTGACCGACTATATCTGGGATCCTGGTGGGCTGGTTCACCAGTTGAGTCAGGTCGTGCGTGAGAGCGAACGCGTGGGCAGTTCTACCAGCATGGTCAGTTTTGGAGGAACTTAACCACAACTCGTGGTGAGCATTGAAGTCCCCCAAAAACACCAATTCCACCGATGGAAACCGCTCCTGCGCTTCATCTGCCACCCGACTAAGGTGATCCATGAGTCGAGTTGTCTCCATGTCGCCATTATGGGATCGGTAGACGCAGACGTAGACACGGCTATGAGAGCCCAAGTCGACGTGTACCACAAGGAGAGAAAAGGAAGGGTCCTCCAGACAGCGCAGACGGCGACTGCAAACATCCGCCCGAACGAATAAGCAAACACCGGCTTTGGCTTTGAATGATTCTTCAAGCACAAAGCCCGGATAGTGCAGGTAGGTGGTGTCAGCCGGGCAGATTATTTGCGTCTCCGTCAAGAATAACATTGCTGGCCGTGCCGTCTCAAGATGGTGATGAACGGCATTGAGGTTTGCATGGAGTCCGCGGATGTTAGCGAACTCAACCTCAAACGGTAAGGTTGTGGTGGGGGTGTGCACCGCTGAAGTACCAGTTCTTATGTTATGCGCTGTCATGGTGTAAGAAAGGAGGGAGGCGTGAATCGAGGAAATGCTGCCGCGATGCGAATGGTCAAAGTGTGGCGGCATGTTTCACCAGGAAACTGCCTACAAAAGAGTTTTACTAACCCGCCGAACGGAAGGGCCCCCGAACCCCCCCGGGAATGGCCGCCGGGACCCCACCTCCCGGTCACCAACCGGCACGACGGGCCACCCCGAGATTATGCGTGGCATGGTGAGGCAGCCTCACGAGCTGGTTAAGCTCGCTTGGGCCCCTGTACTGTGCCACGGGCGGCCAGCGGGACAGCCGTTTCTACGGGTCTCCCTGGTCGGCGGGTTAATGAAGTCCTCCTGGCACTGGTTTGACGGAAGCCTCCGCAGACCAAATGCATCGCAGCAACATTTACTCGAGCTCTGGTTATACGCTGGCTGATCCCGAAACGCGACCGACAAGCGGTCACTTGACGGGCTTTACACCGTGCGTACGGTGGTCACTAAACCAGACGGGCCAAGCCCTACCACGCAGTGGAGCATATGGAAGCTCGAAAATCCGTTAGTCGCCTCTTACGACACCCACCGGAGAAGAGGGGCGGCAAATTGTATTCTTTCTCCGTCACCGCACGGATAAAACTTCGTAACGGAAGACGTAAACGTAAACGTAACGTAAACTTCGTAACGTTACGGAGGTAACTTCGTTTCACCGATTTTAAGTTTACTCGAATCATCAATACATTTCCATATTATTGTTTATTTCATCGGTGTTACATTTCCCATAATTTTGTTTCCACGTAATTTTAGTCAGAAAAATAATTTTACTTCAAGTACTTTTTTGGACTTCTTAATTTTTGTTTCTACACATTTTATAAAACTATTTTGTATGAAACTTATGTTTAATTATAACTTTAAGGGTGCGCGTCATGATTGCTGGCCTGCTTACTTTTATGCGTGCTTGCTTGCATTCTTGTTTGCTTGCATGCTTGCTTTTATGCATGATGGCTAGCTTGCATAATGCTTACATGCATGCGTGCTAGCTTGCATGCGTGCTCGCTTGCGTGCTAGCTTGCTAGCATGCTTTTTTTTAAATTTATTTTTAAGAAAAATATAAATGATTGCTACAAAATTATTATCTGCCAAAATGCATATTTTTTTTTTATATTTATGTATTAAAATTCGTGCAATAGTATTCTGTGAAATGAAATTCGATATTTGAAAGTTCTGTGTGAAGTACCATTATTATTCTGTCTGCGTGAGTGATACATAATTAGCTTAGTATGAAAAGTCACGAGAGCGTGTTAATGCGGGCTCAGCACAGTTATTACGGCAATGCTCGTAACTTACTAATATTACCGTACTTATGTTTGTTCAACTTACTTATGGATCCTCTCCACGAGTGATACGATGTAGTCGATGCCATTCTTAATAGTGAACGTTAGATCTTGCAGACCATATAAGCGTGTTTTTAGTGTCTTCTCATCCTGAAATTTTAAAGTAGTTATATTATAAACTGGCGGCTTATAAAATGTAGCCTATGTTACTCAGCGCTAATGTAGCATTCTAATGGTGAAAGACTTTTTTTAAATCGGTCCAGTAGTTTTTGAGTTTATTCGTTGCAAACATACATACAAAAATACAAAGCTTTCCTCTTTATAGTATTAGCATAGACAACATCGCATAGATTGCTCAGGGTGCGTAGTGCGACTTATATTCGCCATTCGATCACGTTAACGAAAAGTAGACATATATGGCCAGATTTTAACTCTTCCCGCATGTCGCCAGGAGGCGCTGCTTCAATGCCTTACTAATTTTCGATTTTGTAAACGTATTCGAATGAATACGGTAAACAAAACTCACTCCAAAGACAGTAGCTTAAGCACTTGTGTTATGGAAATCAGGAACAACGACGGTACCACAACCAATTTAATCCGAGAAAACATAGAAAACCTTCGTCTTCTACATTAATCCGATCGGGAATCGAACCCGGGACCTCGGAGATGGCAACACCAGAAACCGGCGTGCGAGCCACTCGACCTCCATCGTCGAGTGAGTCGAAGCTCTTTCTATTAGAGGCTCTATACATCAGCTCTGGTTCTGAGCTCTGGTTCTATACATCAGTGACTAATCACTGATGTATAGAACCAGGGTGCCAAGTGGGAGTTTTGTCTACTATCCGTATTCATTCGATTACGTTTACGAAAACGAAAATTGGTATGGTGTGGAAGCAGCGCCTCTTGGCGCATGCGAGAAGAGTTAAAAAAATTTGCCATAGAAATTCTCGTTTTCTTTAACGTAATCGAATGACGAATGAAACTCGCACTTGGCACCCTGCTTGCAAATCAATAAAATAATGGTAGCTTTGACAAGAAATATAATGGAAGACTAAAAGATCTTTGGGCAATGAATGGTTTAACATTATAGCGTTGTATACCATTGAGTTATGGTGGTTTTAAACACTCGATGTACATCGACATCAACATAATTTAGCTGAAGAGTGGCAAGGCACGAACCTTGTCTCTATTTAGCTGAATTAGCCCTAACCTCTTTCGATCACTCGTTAAAGCAGGTTTTTTTTCATTTATCTTAGGGGTAAGCACTGCCTTCATCTCTTCGATGATACGGCCAATGGTGTACTACCAATGGCGCACTTCACCCGCAATCCTTAGGCAATTGGCTATCTTATCTCTAGCAGCCGGAACACAACAATGCTACAACCGTTGATGTTATGGCGACATATTTAGATAAGATGGTGGTAGCTAGCCAGGAGGACAAACAAGTCCTACTGGTGACCAAAACAAGTAAGTACAAAGATGTACAATCACCAGCATTAACATTTAGACAATGTAACTCTTAATACAATTGAATAAGATTAAAAACAAGTCAAAGTGTATACATGTTAGTGCTCGTGACTGTACACTGAATCGAAGCTGGGACCTCTGGTTTCAAGATCGGTGGTCTTAACCACTACCTAGAACACAGAGGCGGTTAAAACAATATAATCTATAGGTACTAATAATAAAGAGGTGATATAAAATAAAGATCAAGTTTCTAAATTCAGGTTGGATTGAGAATAATTAAGTTCAGTTACATGACATCGTTACCTTATGACTTTCAAGATCTTCATCCGATTCACCTTCGGTATCAATGATTCGTGGTCGCACCAACGAGCGACTAGCTGAAATAAGATATTAAACACTTGTTATTTTCGTTCCCTTCGTTATTTTAAAATAAAGCGCCAGGTTTTTGCCAGAACCACGTGTTTAGAACCACGATAGCTCAATTGGCAGAGCACCTGACCCGGTATGTCAGAAGGGTGCAAGTTCAAATCCTTCTCTAGGAATTTTTTTTCAACATTTGTGTTTTTGTAATTTGTTTTGCAATAAAATTTGCGTTAAAGTTATATAAACAAAACAAAAACATCTTATTGGTACTTTTAAAGACCACCACAAAAGTCGCCCTTGTAATGTCTCGTCACAAGTGCATCCATCTTTATCTGATCTTGATGATCCTGACACTATTTAAGGCGAGACTTAAATATTCGCCTACTCTTACACATTTGACTGTGCATGAAACCGGCCATAGGCTTACCACACGATACCCATTCCGTAAAATCTATCCTGGCTTTCCTGAGAGCCGAGCTGAGCCGTGCGCGCGCGCGAATAAAAACGGGTTCCAAACATCAAGATAGAATAGTATGTAACATTAATACGAGTAACACGTTTAATTTCACTATAAATAATCAATGTTTTGTAGTTAGGAATAATAATAATATAATAATAAAAATAAGTTTTATTTTCTCACTTAATAATATTAACAAAGGTTTCCTTACAGTAGCTTAAAGGACAATACATTGATTATTTTGTGGGAGACTTGTGTCTGAATAAGCAATATTGCTTGTCATTACAGCACCAGGTTGCCAAATCAACATGGTGTCACTAAACTTAGGTTAACCTTTAGATGCTTTGCTAAATAATTTTAACATAAAAAATAAGCTTACATGGCTTGCGTTTTATCTTAGTCCAAATGTGCTCAGTCCAGTAGTAGAAGAAAGTCGTGATTAGCAGCAGCGGTGCCATCCACACTCGGAAGACGTACCAGAAGGCGAGCCATGCGACCAGCGCGACTGTGCTCAGTTCCCGGTTTTCCCATTCGAATGCACACCTGCGAACGTTTTAATGACAACAGTAAACCAAAGCATAAAGCTACAAACTTATAAGCGAAAGCGAGTCCCCAGTCATCGTCACATGACTTAGATTTAATATGTGTTAAGTATTTTTAGAATAGAATAGAAAATTTTTATTTGATAAGAATATGGTTGGTATTACAATAAGTTGGTAATTTAAAATGTACATTTAAAATGTACCGTAGAACCGGGTTGCTTTTCTAGTATGAGATTGATCACACCTACAGATCCATAAATAACACAGAGGCTATCATTACCATCATCATTATCACCTCAGCTGTATGGTCTGTATTAAATTGGTGTCCCAAGTGTTCTAGGCGTCTATAGTGTCACCACCAGAGTCATACCGTCATAGGTTTACATACAAATGCTACGTACAAATAACAGGAGCTGTGATTTATGGTCATTCGATTCAAGTGTAACCCGTGCCACCCTATGGAATTTAATTATACATTTTATTATAAATGTTTACTAGTACAGCCCTAGATTGACTGACAAACCGTGATTGCACTAAGCTGTATTAAACATTAGTATTCTATTCTTTATTTTTTTTATTATTGCATTCACAATGCTATTTGTAGTTACAAGATAAAAATTTCTTTTGTAATTAGCATTCTCAAAATTTTCGAAAGTTAAAACATTGCAAAGTAATACTCGTATACTTTCTAAGAATTAGTAGTAAGTATACAATGGCCACTAGGCACGTTCCGGCCAAGGTAGGGGACGCTGTAGTAAAGAATAATTAATGAATGGAGACGATGAGCCATGGGAAGCCTCAAGGATCAATCCGTTATAATTTATTTTATACCACTTTGATTTTTTAAAAAAACCGCCTTGACTCGATCACTGTCAGGCCAAACTGATGGACCTGGAACGTTGAATTTTACAAAAAAGGTTGTTTTCATCTTTTCATGAAGTAGGCAAGAAGAAGCTAGTGTTTGTAGGAAAAGTAGCAAGCAGCCGCGAGTTTTTAAATAATTATATTTTTTTTGTTTATACTAACACTTAAGTTACTATATTTATGGAACCCTTAAACCCACAATTTATGGAAATACATTAATAGTAGATATCACTATTGGCAACTATTACCACACGGTGCATGAACTTCGTGAGTGGCAGCTGCATGTTCAGCTCAAATCGCACTTGAGTCGCTGATTTCATTCCACTAAGCTTATTTGCAGCTTTCCACTAAGCTTATTTGCAGCTTACTGCGCCATCAAGCTGGCGCAGTGAGGAGCTCGATGATGCAGTGGTTAACGCGCCCGGTCTGCTAGTGCTGAGGTTAAGCAACTTTAGCAAAGGCCGGTCATCGGATGGGTGACCAAAAATGTATCATCTCGAGCTCCTCCGTGCTTCGGAAGGCATGTAAAGCAGTTGGTCTCGGCTGCATTAGCAGTCGTTAACAACGTTCAACCAGCACTGGGCCCGCGTGGTGGTTTATGGCCCGTTCCCCCTATCCATCCATAGGGAAGACTCGTGCCCCAGCAGTGGGGACATAAAGTGAACTGATGATGATTTATTTTCATATTGTCAGTCACTTACTTGAAATGTTCGTTAGCAATTTGCACAGCATTGAAGACATCTCGAATGAACTTAAGGTTATTGTAGATTAGTGGGATACTGAATTTAGCCGGTTTCTGCATGTATTTCCTCTCCTTTGGGCTGAGAACTCTGACGGACGCTTTGATCTGCGAATGAAGTAAACAAATAACATATTTTTTTAAACTGAATTTGACGTTGACTCAAGTGTTTTCCACAGATTGTTATATTCTTTGCAGTCTCAGAACAAGGAGGTTCTTGATCTGAGTTTGCATATGCAATGCTTTGGTGCTTTGATAAGCTAATCCATCACCAATAAGTTATGGATTGGTGTGTCCAGATTCTACTATGAGGAATGTAGAACCACCCATGAAAATGCATGGTAGATAGGTATTACTAAAATATATGTTTATTACTAGCACAAAACCATGCCATTACAACCATTACAACCTTAACAGCCATGTCATACTACTTAGTAGTATAAGTGCATTGTGTGAAATCAATTACCCTATTAAAATTGGTTACTTAACTAATTTTAATAAGTTAATTAAAATGTGTATAATGTACATTTACCTAATTTTTATTTATAAGTTTAAAAAAAATAACTTGTTTTGTATAAAAGGAAATGTAAAACTTTAACCCCTTTACAAATAAACAAAGAATAAGGTCCGAATAGTTATTCCGTGTTTTGTTCCTGTCATGTAAACGTCACTTCAAGTTAGAGTAAAAGGGACAAAACACGGAATAACTATTCGGACCTTATTCTTTGTTTATTTGTAAGGCCCTTAGTTATGACTGTAGTTAAAATCATCTGCCCTGAATATTATCATTTTAATTGGAAAACGTTTGCCCATTGTCTCAGACAACATTTTCAGCGTCACCGGACTTTTTTTGGAGGTGACGAGAAACTTAAAGGGTTCCTCAAACCGTCAGAGGTTTTCTAGAGGGAATGGCAGGCTATGTCTAGATTCTCTGAGGGGTTTGGATAGGATCGGGAGCAAACTCACAGGGTTCCATACAACGGACATCTGCAGCAGTATCCTCGGGCAGTTGCCCTTCGCGCTGGCCTTCCCCGAACGGTCCTTCAGCGCGTACCACCGCTTCTGCTCGTCGCCGATCCTTAGCAGCGGCACGGACAGCTTGCCCAGCGTCTCCCCCCTCATTAGGTTTATGGTGGACTCGTCGTAGACTGTGATGTCCAGGGTCGATGTGATGTCGTTTATGCCACTGGAAATTAAGATATAAAACACATTATAGACATTATTAATAAGTCAAAATAGTACGTCACCATAACCAATATTGTTTTATTAGAGAGGAAATAAAACATTAAAACGACAGTAAGTTTGTAAAGCAAATAAGACTTTCGTACAGCGCAGCGTAGTACCTAATGCTGTACAGGTAAATAGTAGTTGTAGTTAAGTTGGTTGTAAGTTTAGTTTAAGTTGAAGTTAGTTTATGTACTCCACATTAAGACGAATGTTCCGAAAAATAGTAATTCATTCCCGTTCACAGTGAAAAGTTGGTAGTGATTATCACGCGACGTTCGTTTGGCGCGGTGGCCTAGATTGCACTCAGTCGGTTACGTAATTCGTGTTAACACAATATAATTAATAATTAGATGATACAGCATAAGTGACTCAGAACTAAAACTAAATGTTTAGTATAGCCGTACAACTTTTTTTTTGCTACTTTTCTTTAGCAATTATTCCTTTTGTTTATAAAAAAGTTAACGAATGGCCATCGAATTTAAATCAATACGTCTATGAACTAAATTTCGTATTGATCTGATATTAATTTATATGATAAAAGTAAATAGGTTGTTGATAAAAAAAATACCTTTCAAATCATTTTAATAATTACGAAGGGACTTCCTGGCGGGAAAGTGAAGAGTCATGTCTGCGGTTTTGTTTTATTTTCTAAAATTTGTGTTATGTCGAATACTAATGTGAAATAATGGTGGATTATTAACCGTTATGTGTTCATGAGTGTGCATGAGTGTTGGCAAATGAAACAAAACAGTGCCACGTCACTTTTCAAATTCTCTCAAGAAGTCTGCGTGAGGACTTGGTAAAGCCCCACATCTTTACTGAGATACTCGAGGGGTTGGGGGGTAATATCATTTCTCACTTCCCATTTCTATTATCATTCATCATCATCATCATACAGGAAAAAAAACATTGTTTATTTATGTATTACTTGTAAGAAAAATTACTTTGACACTGGCTAAATGTGCTAATCGCACCAAGCCATCAACTAAAGGAAAAAAACGAAATTACGAAGCTCGTTGAACTCTTTTCTATTAAGAAGCAGGGAAATTAATAAATAAATAAATAAATAAATAAATTTTCAAATAAATCATCATTATCAGTCTTTGGCGTTCAACTGTGTTCAGGTCTTCCCACAAACAATATCAGATGTTATCCTGGCCAAACGCTGGTTAATGGGATATACGATAAATAACGGGATAAACAGTTTTACGTTTTTTCTCATAGACTAAAATATTCTTACAATAAAAAGGTTTGGTTCCAATAAGTTCGTTTGTGGTGAGCAAGGCGTGTGTCTGCAGTTGCGTGGTCCAGCAGTCAGCATACACTTATGTAAAAGGCGTTGGCAACATAGCTAATAAAAGATAGAAGGAACAGTAAAGAACTTTACAGAGTGAAGAACTTTTTTTAGGAGAAGATCTTGTTCCAATACAGTAAATACCACATACAAGAAGAAGGTCTTGTTCCAATTCGGCTCGTTCGTGGCGAGCACGGTGTGTGTCTGCACGCGCGCGTTGTCCAGCTCAAGCACGCAGTACGCGTCGGCGCGCCCGCTGAGGCCGAGCGCGCTGAGCCCGCGCGCGCCGTGCACCGTCACCAGCAGCTGGCCCACCTCACTCCAGTTCTCCAGTTTGTACCAAGTCTGAGGAAACAGAAAATAGTAAGTCAGTTAACGTTTCTTTTGTCCAGGTGGGTTATCATACTAGTTACTGTTCGTGCTCCCGAGCCAACTGCACAAGTGGATGGTAAATTGCGTGTCTAAGGCCTCTTCCTCTTCGGATCGGTACGTTTTCGTTTCGGTACCGCTTCTGCACCAAATCTCAAGCACCTCGTGGGCCGGCAGTGTGAGGTTTACAGATGCTACGTTTGTTTTCACGCTGCACCAGTTATCTTCGCGTCTGGACTCCATTTCCACTTAACATCAGGTAGGATAGAGTCATTTGCCGAGCTATCTAAAAAAAGAAGCGGTACCGAAACGAAAACATACTGATCCGGTGAGGAAGAGGCCTTAGGAAACAGAAGATAGTAAGTCAGTTAATGATTTTTTTTATTGGTCCAGGTGGTTTATCGCACTAAACTAGGAGCCTAAATTGCGTAATTGTTAAATTGCATTTTTACTGGGTATGCCCCGCTCTGCATAGCAGTCGATCTTCTCAGAGTTGGGTAGGGAGCACAGAGACCCTAGACCCAGGAGAATGCAATGTACTTTTTCAGAGTTTAAAAATAGAAAGGAAAGTGGCTTATTATTAGTTGTTTGTGCAGTAATGTAGCAGCGTTGTTGCGTTTGTGATAATAAGACGCATGCAGCGACGTATACGCATGCGTCTCGTTTCACAACTGCAATAAACATTGTAGTTATGGCTTACCATAAGACCCCTGATCGTTATATTGCATTTCTCCAACCTACCTCAGGCCAGAAGACATTCTTTGTCGTCGAAACAAACCATCATGTAAAAGGAATTACCATTAATGTCAGCTGAAATATTATAATATAAATAACATAATCTGTCCCACCGCTGGGCAGGGGCTTCCATCATTGAAATCAAGTCAACGCTACAATTAATGGGTTTTGGTGGTGACTTAATCACCAAACTCCCCAAATACGGGTTGGTGTTTACATACCCGGGGACAAACAATGGGAAGACATTGGCAAGACCTAGTAATTAAAAATCGGAGCTCGGGATCTTGGCCACTCACGTACTAAACGTTAAATATTAAAATATGGAATGTTATTTACTAATGTACAGTCATTTTTAATAAAAGACGTCAAAAGCGAAAGCATAAAGATTTTTGCAAAAGATTTTCTTGAACTTTTGTCCGAAGGTGAGCAACTAGGCTCACTATAATTGCGTCCCGCGACTCAACCTTGACCTTCGACCTTATAACGCAGAAATGTGACTTCCGCTTTCACTTGACCAATCATTATCCTTCAAAATGTCATCGTTATCCTTAATTGCTTCATAATTCATAATAAAAACCTCTTATTATCTGTGGAATAAATAGGTTTTTACACTTGATGTTTTTGTACAACAATAAAGTTCCATTAGTTGACAGATTCCTTGTTATGTAGACTCGCTGACCGTGACCGTCTAAATGTAATTACTGTCTAGTTCTTACTTTCCAATAGTTTTTTGTTATTTGAAATTCTGGTTAAGTTGATATTTGACTGTAAATCTTCCAACAAGCAAATATTTGAATAAGTATCACTTTAATTGACATACACACTGTTAGCGATGCGAATGTTATTTATTTGTTTAATTTTATATTTTATTTTCATTTATTTAATTAACGGTAACTATTTAAAATTAAGTTACGAAAATGTTTGCAATATGATTAAAGTTTATAAAAAGGCCGCGCGACTGCGCGGCGGTCGCTTACTTGATGTACTTCTATGCTTAGGAGGCGCGCGACGTACGAAGTGCGGGGTTCAATCCTCCTTCCATTTTGAGACAGTACACACACAGCTCCACGTACAACGCACGGCTCCTATGCTCACAAATTTTTTACTTTGTCAAAGTACCTACATTTTGGAAATATAAACTCTTTTGGTGTAATTTTGGATTTTCACTCGAAATACTTTCACCGTGACCCCTACACACACTAAGGTCTTACAAATAAACAAAGAATAAGCTAAAAATAGTTATTCCGTGTTTTGTCTCTTTCACTATAATTCGAAATGATGTTTACATGACAGGAACCAGGACCTTAATATTTGTTTATTTGTAAGGCACTAAATAGTGAAATTATTAATGTAATTCTGTGATTTAACCTTACCTCGTCCTGAAATGCTTGAGTGATATTTGTTTTCGGGTTTTATTCTAAAGCTTTATTCTCATATTGAATAAGTCGACTTACATGAGAATCAAAATTTAAAAATAGGCCGCTGGTCTTAGACCCCAAGGTCCCGGGTTCAATTTCCAGCACGAGGTACCATGATTGTACTCAGTTTGGTTGGTAGTTTTATTTTAAGTCCACCTAGTACCACTTATAAGATTGCCAGATCACTAGTTGAGGATTCCGGGTGAAGTGCGCTTCCACCTTTGACCTTACAATCAGGTGAGATGAAGGTCAAGTTCTTACTCGTAAGGAATTTAAAATGAAAAAAAAACAATTGCTGGTAACTCACGAATTCCTCTTTCTCCAGGGTGGCATGGTGAATGCCCGTGGTGGTGGGGATGGCGTCAGCAGGCACAGCGCGCGCGGTGCCGCTCACCGTTACCAGCAGGTGCAGGCTTCCGTACCCACACTCCAGCTCCAGCCACAGGTCTTGAGTCTTCTCTCCTTCCAGTCGCGAGAGGTCGATAACACACCTGTAATAGACTACTCTTTGAACACAGCTGCTAAAGAAAATACTGCAGGAGGTTACGGTTTTTAAAAGGATGACTTGACCATTAACTAGTTTTTTTTTTGAGAGAGATTGCTGATTGCCTCTACGGCATTTTCAGCTTCACCGGCCTTTTTTGGGGGCGGTGAGGAACGTAAAGGGTCCCTCAAGCCGTGTGAAACGAATCACCTTCGGAGGTTATCTAGAGGGAACGGCATCGCGCATTAGTGCGCGTCCCCGTGCCCTACTAGATTCTCCGAAGGGTTCGGATCGAATCATTTCTTTTTATAATAGCCTATGTTACTCAGCGCTAATGTAGCATTTTAATGTTAATAATAATAGTTTTTGAGTTTATTCGTTGCAAACATACAAAAATACAAAGATTTCCTCTTTATATTATTAGTATAGACTACTGATGAGGATCTATACCAATTAACAAGCGTATTGGCTTCTCTGGGTGGATCAACAGGACTAATTAATAATGTTAATAGCCCACTCGAGCTTCCTGAGGTTGATCGATTTTTTCAGTAAAATTTTATCTTGTTACTTCATATAGCATTGGGAATGTTAAAATTAAAACAATGAAAGCTATTACTATTATTATTAATTAATATTAATAAGTGGGAGGAGCTCGATGGCGTAGTGGTTAACGCGCCCGGTCTGCTAGTGCGGAGGTTAAGCAACTTTCGCAAAGGCCGGTCATCGGATGGGTGACCAAAAATTTATCATCTCGAGCTTCTCCGTGCTTCGGAAGGCACGTAAAGCCGTTGGTCCCGGTTACATTAGCAGTCGTTAATAACCACCAATCCGCACTGGGCCCGCGTGGTGGTTTATGACCCGTTCTCCCTATCCATCCATAGGGAAGGCTCGTGCCCCAGCAGTGGGGACATAAAAATGGGCTGATGATGATGATGAATATTAATTAATAACGCAATAACCTTTGTTTGTTTATACGAATATATAAAAATCTCGTTTATTATAAAAAGGTGGACTTGACTGCAAGCTTTCTTTGCATCTCTATGTATGTTACTGGAAGTTATAGTACACACGCCTGCACATCAACCTACCACAAACTGTCAAATTTCCTCAATAGACTTTAAACTTTATAACAGAGGCATATGGTTGAAAATGTATTGAAAAATTTGACAGTTTTGGATAGGTTGATGTGCAAGCGTCTGTACCTAATTGATTAGCAACTGAAAACAAAACAATAGATCAGCGATAGACCAGTTTAATTTTTGTTGCTTACCTCCCCATAAAGTTCTTTTGTTTTTCCTTGTACCACAGCACCGTCTACGAAAAAAAACATGGGCAACTGAACAGTTTAATTTTCTAGCATACCTCCCCATGAAGTTCTTTTGTTTCTCCTTGTACCACACTGTCGTTTCGAGTATGCAGTCGTCGTAAAGATACATGTTGAACCTTTCGCACCACACGGCCTTCGACTTCGAGACATACTTCGATTTGTGCGTCTCCGTTCCTAATCTGAAAATTAAACACATTTAGTAGCTAAAATCTTTTAAATTAGCAACAGAATACATATTTTGGAAAAAACGTATGATCATCATCAGCTTATAGACGTTCCATAGCTGGGCATAGGCTATGGGCAATGGCATATGAGGAGATCTGACTATAACACGACAGTGGACTATCAACTCTCCCAAAAGATGAGCAATGGCACATGAGGAAATCTACCCATAACACCACGGTGGACCGCCATCTCTCAAAAAATCGCTCGTTTAGTTGGAATCGATTGGGATGCTTCAAAGTGACTGGTACGACTATAAAATACCCGAAGTTTTTTTAAATATATTTTACGGATAAGCCTTGATCTCATCTGATGTTAAGTGATGATAAGGTCAAAGATGGTAGCGCACTTCTATCTTATCTCTAGCTGCAAGAACACAACAATGCCACAAACATTGATGTTATGGCGACATATTTCGATAAGACGGTGGTAGCTAGCCAGACGGACAAATGCCCTACCACCAACCAAACCGAGTACACAAATACGTACCCCCAGCTGGGAATCGAACCCGGGACCTCTGGGTCTAAACCTGAAGAAGAGGTAGTATTACCTCTGCTGTAAACATAATTAACCAGGACTTGAACGGAATAAAAGACTGGTCTGAACATAACAGCTTACTCCTTAATCCGCTAAAATCTAAGTTCCTTAGACTTGACTCCAAAGCTCAGATAAGCAAAATTATAAGCAGTAATCCACGTGTTAAGTTGGGTAACGATTTTTTGAAAAGCGTTTTGGTGGCACGAAACTTAGGCCTTGTAATGGATAGCCTTTTCAGTTTCGCTTCTTTATTTTATATTTTATTTTTGTTTATTAATTTTAATTTGAAACTGAATAAATATTTTGATTTGATTTGATTTGATTTAAACCGGTGGACTTAACCACTAAACCACAGGGGCGGTTGTAGAAGCGAGTAAAGGAAACGGGTCACCTAGTGCGGGTAGGTGTGTTTTAACTGCCTTTATGACAGCCCGGACCAAAATGTACTTTTCCGAAGCATGGAGGAGCTCAATATTGTTATTTTTCATTGTTTAATTGAGCTCTTTTCAAAAAAAGAGTAACTACAAAAACCAGATTACTTTTTTTTAACAAATCATTGAAAAAACATCGATCCATTGTGATTCAATTTCCTATCATCGACGTCATTGAGCAAAAAGGTGATTCATAAAAAAGTGTTGATTACTTACTTGAATTTACAGTAGAGTCCATTGGATCCGTTTGCCGGTCCGTCGGGCAAGCCCTTGGCTTCTATAAGCACAACGTTCACGACGGAAGTCCATGTTTTCTTCGGTAGTATGTCGAATTTTCTGTTTTTCATAACATACTGTGAAAATTTTAAAATTGTTATTTTGCATTCAGTATTGGACTATTTTATTACGAAACCAAGAGAACACTTGAAAAATGCTACTAGTTACATTATATCAGATTTGAGACGAACCTCGAACTGAAAAAAGTTATCTATTTTCTTTTTCCTATTATTTATCAAAAAGTCGGAATTTATCTTTTATGTCATATTAATCAACACCATTTCTACTCTAAATAATGGAAGAGGAAAACAAAGATTGTTAGCTTTATTATGCGACATAAAAACTTTATTACAATTCATGGAGATAAATTAATATACTAGAAAAATGTAGATGACTTAGGCAAGATCAAAGCTTCATATCTAAATCTTCACCAGAAAGAAAACGACTGGTCTGAATGCAGAGTGCGAGTTTTATTCACCATTTGATCACGTATTAGGCCAAAACGTATTAGGTTAATTATGGTAATTAGGATAGGACGTCGCCGCACGCAGGCGAAAAGTATGGTTGAAGCAAGCTGGTGACAAATCCTCGTTTTCGTTTACGTGATCGAATGGGGAATATAAAATATTTAAATGTAGAAAAACTGTGCTGTAAATAGATTTATTGTTGTACTTGTCAATTAACGAGCAAATAATTATGTCAATTATCAAAGCAGTTTATGATAAAAACTTATTTTAATAATGATACTTATAGCTCTTGCTATATACAAACTTTTTGCATTTGTTTTTTCTTCATTTAACCTTTGGATCTATTAGATCTCCGTTAAGGATTTCATCATCCAAAAAAACTAATATAAAAAATCAACTTGAAAAGATACAAGCGATAACTATGACGACAATAACATGTTTTTCCTATAGATTATTAGCTTGAAGTCTTGATTCACAGACGATCACCACAACGGTTACATCAAATCCCTGTGGATTTCATATTAATTATATACCTAGTTGAGTTTAGCAAGATATATAAATAATATTATAAATATGCCATTCGTGTGTGTCACTGAACCCCTCCTAAGCGGCTGGACCGATTTTGATAAAACCTTTGTGTGTTTAAGTGGGTCCTTGGACGGTTCAGATTCACAATTGGACTCGGTAGGTACTATAGGATACAATTCTTTTTAAACCATTATGGGATACGGGTATTCACTCAAGCGGACGAAGTCGCGAGCGGGCCGCTAAATTCAAATTCAAATTCAATATATTTATTTGGCGTAGTAGTTGGGCTTAGGTTCTAACAATAAAACCAATACATAGAACTAAAATTAAAATGATACGACGAACTGGACTACTCTCGGCATAAGTTGCAGCTTCAAGAAACTGCAATGCTGATTTTCAGAGAAGCCCGTGATGTAAGAGGGTGTGTGTATGTGAGAGTGTGTGTGTGTATGTATTAATAAGATTATTTGATTAGTTGCTCCAGTACATACCTTTTGCACTTTCTTGCCATGGTCCCTGAGCAGGGATAAACCGCTCCCCAGCCGGCCCATGAACTCGTTGGATACCGCGAGCGCCGTCGGCGCCAGCGGGTCCATTACCAACCCGTCAGGTATCGAGAAAGACCTGCGAACAAACGTTTACATTTGTAAGAAATAAGTATTCACTGAACTGGACGACAGTAGCCGCGAATCGTGCTCAGTGACGTACACTTGGGAAGGCCTATGTCCAGCATTAGACTACTATGGCTGATGATAATAATAATGATGATTTACAACTTCGCTATTTCGAGAACATTAGAAATTGGAATCCACTGCTTGTGCTCTTCATACAACGTGAAGTGCTTTACGCGCTTTACTGCTCCGGTTAAAGTAAAAGTAGGGAGAGGACTATTAAGTGAAAATGGGGGAATTCCCTTGCAGCACTTGTCTTATCCGATCCGGTACGAACCCCTCGGAGAATCTAATAGGGAGCGGGGATAAGCACTAGTGCGTGATGCCATTCCCTCAGAAAACCTCTGGCGGTGCTTCGTTTAGCACGGATTGAGAAATCCTTTTAGTATCTCACCGCCCTCAAAAAAGTCCGGTGACGCTGAATATGACCGTGTGAGGTCATCAGAAAACTCTCCCCAAAATAGAAAATAAAAACTTGTCTTATGGGTACTGTAGTGACCGGGCCTACTTGGTGCGTGACCTGACTGGCAGCCATCGTGTTCTGCGTAGTTGAAAGTAAAAGACGACATGCGAAGAACAAATGAAGAACGTTCTATGTCAGCCTGCGGCTACGATAGGATTGATTTCTGTAATACGCTTGATAATATATACTACTCAAAACAAAATAAGGGCCACGAGGTATTTTGTCTGTACCATGAAAATAATAAAACCAATATTAATTTTTTTGTCTCCATAACGAAAACTAATGTTGTTTTTACCGTGTAGACCAATAAATTTATTCCAATAATAATGATCAAAAAGTTTATTTGCTTTTGAAAGAAAAAACACATTTAAGGTTAAAAATAAAAACAATGTAAAGTTACTGAAAACAAAAGAAAATACTCCATGCTCATCTTTTAGTAACGGGTATGCCCCCCTCGTTTCGTTACGCACTCCTGAAGCCTGGAGTGCATGCTCTCAATCAAATGCCTGACATTTTCCATTGGAATCTCTTGCCAGACCCTTTTAACAGCGTTGATGAGTTGCTGTTGGTTGTGGATTTTCTGATCACCGTCTCTAACTCTTCGTTTCAACTGATCCCACATGTGCTCTATTGGATTTAAGTCCGGACTGTTCGCCGGCCACGGCAAGACTTGAATTTGAGACGCTTCCAGTACAAACCGAGTCACTTGAGCCGTGTGTGCACGAGCATTGTCTTGCATCAAGATGAATCCAGGACCCGCTCGCTGGGCAAATGGGATCACATGTGGTCTGACGACTTCCTCAATATACCGCTGAGCAGTAACAGTACCCTCATTTAAAGTAGCGAGCTCAGTTTTGCCGTGTAAGCTTATCCCGCCCCAAATCATTACATTTGGACCACCAAAACGATCGACTTCATGGATGCAGGCTTCTGAAAATCTCTCGCCGCGTCTTCTCCATACTCTAATACGCCGATCGTCGTTAAAAAATTTAACTTTGCATTCGTCTGTGAAGAGCACCATGCCCCATTGGTTTATGTCCCAGTCCAAATGTTGACGGGAAAATCTTAAACGATTTGCACGATGATTTCTGGTTAATGGAATACGGACAACTCGCCTTCTTGATGCCTGCTGGTCTTCATGCAATCGATTACGAATAGTTTGGTCACTGACACGAGTACCCGTTGTGAGCCGTAAACGATTTTGCAGCTTGCGGGCCGTCGTTGTGCGATCTCAGCGCGCACTTAATCGAATGTAACGATCCTCTTGAGCTGTTGTAATGCGAACTCTGCCCGAACCAGGTCTTCTTCTAACACTGCCGGTCTCTTGGAAACGATTCCATAGATTTTGAATAGCTCTTCGAGAAAATCCCAATTGCAAACCCACAGATCGCTGCGAATGACCTTCTTCAATCATTGTAACGGCTCTGGTTGCTGTCAGCGAGTCCATATGACGCCTGCGTGCTTGTGGCATATTGCAAAAGATGTTTCTGACTCGAGATATCAATGAACTCTGATAATTTCTAATAAACCAAGAAGCTAAGGAAAGCAAAACATCAAAGAAAATGGAATCAAAATTTTCAAAAATAATTTTAAATCAAATTTTATTTAAAATTGTTGCCAGCATTAGATGAATACTACAATATTAAAAAGTTTAGGTATCAAAGAGTTTGTATACTCAATATTTTACTACTTTCAATATGTAAATGTTTAATAATTTACACCAAAATGAAAAAATACCTCGTGGCCCTTATTTTGTTTTGAGTAGTATATATATAAAAATAGTTCGCTGCGTCTTTTATTTATCAACCCCTCCGGTTGTCACAGTACCTAGGTACTTTTCGTGCTTTTAACTGGCTTTTGTTACCTGATACAGCTAGTCCACAGTTAGTTTTATTAGCGCAGTGTCTTCTGGCACTTCTCGTATATGTTAACTCATTCTTTGTGCCTAGGTAGTGGGAGTCAGTACACAAATACAGTTTGAGAATTGAAGAAGGATTTTACGTTTCAGTCACAACACCCGTAACAGTTTGGTTAAGCTTAAATGTAACCTTGTATAAGCACACGTGGTAACAATGGTGCATGATCTACGGACGTCCGTCCGCAAGCGACTGAGCGAGGAGCGCCGTGGCAGTGCTTATTTAAACTTATTTTTTTTAACACTAAGTAAATGTTTATAGAATTCTTTAACATTTTAATACATAGAAGGTGTTTAGATTCCGATGGATCCTCAAAGAAATTAAAATGACGCTAGTTAGACTATTGTTCAAGTGACACGGAAAGGATTCGAATTCTTAATGAGAGGAAAGTAATAACGCAGTAGGTAACGGCATACATTGTGTACTCTGTTTGACATACCGCTTAACGGTAGTGCATCATGTAGCTAATCATAAAATATACAGGATGTTTGGTAATAGGTCTATATTCCCGAAACATAGTCTTGCAACCAAGTATAAAAAACACTGTGATAACATGCAAAATCATATGCACGTAGATTTACTTTTCCATAAAATAACTCTAAAATTTCCTGCAATGTTGACGACCAAGAACAACGTATCAGCTTGACCTAGGGTTGTCACTTTACAGTTTTACTTTACAAAGAACCTCAATATCTCGGCCATGTGGTGCTTTCCAGTTATGTTCATAATTTTCTGAGGTATTATGAACGGTACCCATCTGCCATATTCGGGATTATACACGTATTATCAAACACCCTGTACAAGATTGTATGTACAAGTTAAAACTTTTTTTGCAAACTAGACTGGAATTGAGAATGTGCACTGTAGACAGTGTGATGGAAAAAAGGTTTCATGCTTATTCTGTTTAAAATAAGGATGAAATAACTCGTCGTCAAAGCTATCTCTACAATTAAAGTTCAATATATAAATGGTTTCGAAATTTTTCGAACCGATGCACTCTATAACAACAACGTGTTTACTATAGTAAACTTGGTTAATGTTGGGTGCCATTATAACACATAAATAAAATCTAATTGGGAAACATAATTTTATAAATAAATCTTGTTTAATAGCAATAATGGTTTAAGTATGATCTTTAATAAATAACGCAATAAAAATAAACAATCTTTCGAGAAATAATAAACAACTTGGCTTTATAATGAAATACTAAAATTCGCTATGCAATAAAATTAATGGTAAACGATTGATAATATTACCTACGTCAATGGCGAAATTGAGAATGAAGTACAGTAACATAAAAGACGCATATAACCAGCTTAGTAGGTCAGACACAATAAATCAATGTGGCTGACTATTTTTAAATAGACATAATTATTAATAGAGTATCAAAAATTCTTATTTAGATGTAAAGAGGTCTTAACGGAAACGGAGGAAATCTTAACGGGTCTACACATAATTGCTTGGGACGAACCAGGATTTTTTTATGTGGGACGAATCTTAGTGGGACAAACGAAGCATAAATCAACAATATGTATGTCGTCATTTTGTGAAAGAAAACGAGTTATTCAATATTTGAAGAGTCCAACGTGGCTCTATTATTAGTTTCCTTTCAGGTCATATTTGTTAACTTATCCAAGTCTAGGGTGCCTACTGCGAGTTTCATTGTCAACTCGATCTTATCAAACGAAATTTGTATGGCAAAATTTTAACTCTTCTAATATGTCGCGGCGGAGGCGATGCTTCAATGCAATGCTATACTAATTTTCGTTTTCGTAAACGTAACCGAATGAATATAGGGATAGTAAATGAAACTCCCATTACACATAGGCACCCTGAACTTGATCACATATATTTTTTTGTATTGTTATCGAAGGTCGATATTTGACAACTAGGTGCAATATAGAGTGTAAATATCCGCTAAAGAGGGATATTTAATAAGTTGTACGGGATCACGAAATGCGGGCGTCAGTACGACGATGGCACGGGCAAAGTCGCATGTGGTCGCTAGTTAAGTAATAATAAACAACTCACCTGTAATATTACTTTCAATTATTATCCAATAATAAGGCTACACTAATTCAAAATTAATGACTGTTATATAACCATTATCATAAGTTTAGTTTGGTCAATTATAGAATAGAAAATGTAAATTATAGAATAGGTGTTAAAAATTTTCCACTAGGGGATTTGAACCTGCATTTTTTGACGATCTGAGTCAAGCTCACTACCAGTCAGATCATCGTGGATATATCTGACCCACGCAAATTTAGTCATCATCACTCATAGGTACCTACTATGTAGGCCTGTATGCTAAAGGTAAGATAAGTTCAAATGCCGCTCGGGGATTTTTTTCAAGACCACAAGACTTACAGAGGAGACACGTTCTCAATAATATTTGCGGAACTGATAATTGATAGACAGTATTTGACTCATTTCGTACCTTTTTCGAAAACGGAATGCATTGACACCGTTTACGATCATTTAAAATAGCATTCGTTACAAAGTTTGTTAACCGTCTCTATGTTATACGTCGTCACCACCACCACCCAGAGGTCTATTACATGAGGTACATGTATGTTGTTTTAAGTCCAGCTAGCAACCACCTACCAACTAATTTAAGTATGTCGCCGTAATGTTGGTAGCATTGTTGCGTTCCGGCACATAAAGAAAGACAGACAGCCAGTTCATCAGTGTTTCAGGATATCGGGTGAGGTGCTCTTCCACCTTCAGCCTTATCATTTAGTAGCATTGGTTCGTTCCGGCACTTAGGAAAGACAGACAGCTGGATCCTGCAACGCTGAAGTGAAGGTAGGAACCTTCGGCCTTATCATCCCTTAAAAGCAGGTGAGAAAAGGGCTAAGGCCAAGCTTACCCGTAATGCCTAAAAAACCTTCGGTCTTATAATAATTTTATTATCATCGGATGTTCACCCGTAAGGAATATATCATCACAATACCAGCTTGTTTTAACCTTTAACCTTAGCAATCACAGACAGGGCGCATTTTCCACTGCAACATCGAGCTCCTCAAGGAATATATAAAAAAGAATGCGATGGAACACGCAGTACCGGTTTGAGAATTTTTTTTTGGAGAGAGATCGCTGATTGCTACAGACGGCATTTTCAGCTTCACCGAGCTTTTTTGGGGGCGGCGAGAAACTTAAAGGGTTCTTCAAGCCGTGTGAAACGAATCACCTTCGGAGAATCTGGTAGGGCACGGGGACACGCCTTAGTGCGTGATGCTGTTCCCTCTAGAAAACCTCGGTTCGGAAGGTTCGGATCGGATCGGGGACCGGTTTGAGTACGTACGTCATCAAGCTCGTGCCATTGCACTAAACTGGAAAATTCCAGGCCGTCATAAGACCGGACCTCGGTATCCGTTGAAGGACTACTGCGGTTTGTCTAGTTTAAACAAATACTCGATAATTGATAGTATAAGGTATGTTGCTTTACACGTTGCTGTTAAACTTAATTTATAGATACATTATTATAAAATAGAAATACCTACGCAACTAATATAGATTGATATAGATTACCGAAACTAAAAATTAAACTTCGGAAAAATACTACTTGCCTAGTGGAACTGGAACTCACGATCTTTCGCAATCCGGGCGACAGCGAAATGAGATGCTGAGACTTTGGTCACAAAATAAGGAGATCGCAGAAGGTAAGCTTCAAACGCGCGCTCGTGCTACGCACGCATAGACCATCTTACGGACACGAGATCTCGGACCAATTTAAACTAGTCCGAGCGCAGCCTAGGGAGTAAAATAGTTAGAATAAATACATTTTATTTTTGGATATGTGTTTTGTTAAAAAAAAAAACATTGTAAGTTAGTAAGTTAATTTTGTTTTGTTTGATTTGAATATAACTTTCTTTCTTTCTTGTCATATTGATGTACTGATTTAGAGAGAAATAAAAGATTAAAGTGATCGGATCGTTTTTCTAATAATAATATAGGAATATGGAGACTTCCTTGTGCTATGAATAAAATAGGAATTTAACAGCGAGATTCCGTGTCGTGAGAGATTGTCTATGTGTGCGTCGCTCGACCGCGTTTCGATGAAGCTTACCCTCTGCAGTCTCCTTATTTAGTGCTTTGGTTCTTTCGACTATTTTTTCAAGTGCTTGTTTATATCGGTATTAGCGAGATTGTATCCTTGATGTGTAGGTATTACACCTTACACCATGATATTGTAGTTGCGTAGCATTAGGGCTTACCCTTTGCCTTAGCAAGTCGGACTTTTGGACTTCTATGAAGGTCCAACAAAAGGTCGGTTGGATCAACAAAAGTTATGATGAAGGTACCAACTGCTAAGTTCACATACCTCCTGTCTTTAAACGCTTACTGCTGAGAGCCGAACTGCAGTAGTTGTTTCTAAAGAAAATTCTCTGGTTTCTTAAAATTTAAAATAACGGCTTAACTATTTTGCTACAAAATAATTTCAACATGACCCGCAAATCGCATTGTATTCAAATCGTGACAGTTTTGTAATGAAGTCAACCCAATTAAGCACGGAAGTGAGTTAATTGAAATGGCGCTGGTTCTGCCAACGCATTAGGAAACGAAAAGAAACTTATTGTCAATTAAAACATGATCATTTATTATTTGACTTAAGGTTACATTAAAGTATGATTAACTCTGTAAACGACTGTTAGGTGTTCAGGTAAGCTATCATTATCATCAGTCTATAAACATTCCACTGAAGGTCTTCCCATGTGTTGTAATAAATAAAAAAATTTTTAACAGAACACGGGTTAAGTCAAAACCCACTTACGCTGGACACAGTGCGCTAACGCCACGCGTCAAAGAGTTTCTCTATAAATTCTCTATAGATTATCACATTTCAATCAGATAAGTAAGAACAGAGGTTTTACAACAAAACTTTAGGCTTACAAATACGTTTTATATATATTCCACGATGCTCACGAAGGTTAATTTTGAAAACAAACAGAGGACTCATTGAAGGCACTTTAAAAGCAAGCATCGCATTTAGTATATGGCCTTTTGAAGGCACTATAATATATCCCCTGAGCACAAGGAATCTGTAACCTCTACGTGACCAATATACGGTAATGCGATGTCCTGGACTGTATATGTCTTGAATAACAATAAGCGTGAAGCCCTGATGGAAAAGACTCGATACCTAATTGATGGATAATACTTACGACATTAAATATATTATTTTAAACAAAAAGGGTAGGCACCTGTGTTCGAAACTTTAAAAGCGCAATCTTTGACACTATTTTCATTGCTAAAAATTATCATAAAATTAGTTTTTATTTTTAATAAAATCCGGACTAAAACGTTAAAATTCAGATATTCATTGAAATTTTAGGGTAAGACAACTAGACTCCTACTACTCAATTGTTGCTAAAGATTAAAATCAGTTGCTGACTCCTATTTTATTCAAGCTTTGATTTAGTTTCATCTGTCCCGATGATTGTTTGTCCGTTTGTCTGTAATCAAATCTTGCAAGTTAAATTTGATCCACTTCCCGGTTACCGATTGAGCTGAAATGTTGCATGCATGTGTAAATCGGATGATAATGCAAAATTATTACGACATGGAGCTGATCTGATGATGAAACCGGAAGATGGCCATAGGAACTCGATAGTTAAACGACACAACCCCATCGAGTTTGGACTCGTTTGATCCGTCTTGACGAGTACTTTGGTACTAGATGGTAACCATGATGGCACATTAAAGAACATTTAGCATTATTATTTTAGCTTCATTATTTTTATTTATAAAATAAAATCTTATTACCTATTCAGGTTTAAATTATTTTTACATTTTAGTTCTTTTTTTTATTAACAAGTAAGAAAAGCTTGTTTTTAAAAAGTTTTTTTAAAATTAAATGAAAATTATGCCGGTCATTGGTGACTGTCGAATACTGGTGCCACTACCCTACAAAGTGAAAATAGTGCGGCGTCATCTTTTCCAGACACCGGAGACGGATAGAGAGAACCTCTGATCTTTTTAAAACTCTAAATTAAGAAGCGTTGTTTACACCGATACAAAAGTTATCCTTACAAAAGTGTAGTAGTAGGTAGTTTATTACTTTGAATAAACTTTATTTTTAATGTCAAATGTCCAAAGTAATATTTGCGAAATACATGTTAGCGCTTAGGTATTGATGGCTCGTCACTTCATCAGACGTATTATTAGGTGTGAATTTAACTTTTTTGTGACTCATCACATCACACACAAAAAACCAATGATGTGACATCGTATTTATGAGTTATTTACGATCGTGACTACATTTTTCATGTGATTGGTAACTTATTCATAATATTTATCTCAGTTATTTGTTTTATTACGTGTTTATGTATGTAACTTATTTATATGTTTATCGGAAATCACAACTTAAGTTTTTTCCCACAGTTATGTATAACAATAACGAGAGAAGTAAATAACAGTGAAGAACCTCTAACGCTTACAATACGTATACGAATTCGTGTAAAACCTTCTTCTAGATTGTTTTAAACTATTCTTTTGCATTATGACAACTCTTAATCACAATAAATGACTTGTGTATTTATTTATACTAGTGGTCACCCACTGGTCGAATTTCGACCGTAATTTTATGCTGCACGGATTGTATTTGTATCATATGCAATAAAAAATTAAAAAAGACGGAATGTGAGTTTGGATCATGAATTAAGATGTAGTAACTGGAGGGGCCTGTTATTTGAAGCAGCCTCGGAATCACTAGTATCTTTCCATTCCATTCTTCTATTAAATATGTTTTAGCTAAATGAATTAAATCATGTGAATAATTGTGATATGGGACCATATCGCCTCATTAGCCAATCTGTCAGCTCTTTCATTTCCATGAATACCAACGTGACTTGGTATCCATGTAAAAACAATACTATGGAGTTTTCACCCGAGTTCTTGCCGTAATAACACGTGTTGTGAGACTCCATTTTAATTTCTATCTACCGTACTCTTACTACTAATAATAATAAAAATACTTGAAATTGGCTAAATGCTAAACGCGAAGCCATTAATTAAGATAATTAATTAAACAATACTATAACCCTTGCTTAAACACGTTAATAATATTCCTAATTGCAAAGATAATCGGGCATTGTTTATTACTCTTAAAAGGAAATCGTGATAAGGCCTGCAGCGCACTTGATGAATCGCTGAAATTATTGCTCTTGACAGTCTTGCAAGGACCACGTATTCAATTGCTTTAAAAATCGCAAAAAATTCTCCAGTAAAAACAGTGGTCTGAAGTGGCAGTTTAATCTGTTGGCAGTGGCAGTTTAACTTTATACTGTAAATGGAATACTCCCACTCTCCCACTCCCACTGTGTTGGACACAACTGTTACAAACTTTTTAGAAGAGTAGTTTTAAATGTAATAAAAAAATATTATGATGTTAAAAAATATAACGTCAGTGTCAAATTCTTTTAAGTTCTTTTTTGCTCTTGTTGAAAATTACAATATTTACAATTATCTAAATCTTTTATTCATAATGTAATGTAACATTTACGATCCAACAACATTGACACCTTTTCATTTTCTTATCGGTAGCTCATCGAATCAAACATTGCCAGAGACACTCGCAAATAGTGGCCACGAGGCCGTATTGCGAGGATGTTCCCTGGAAAGATGGCGTGAACAGGGCGGTAGACGTTGCAACAGTCGAGAGCACTTTACGTAGGCCCCTCAAAAAACTTGTAAAAATTAATTGTTAAGGTATTTTGTCAGTTGGTAATTTTGTTTGTAATAAAAATATAATAATGATGTAATAGTACATTACGATATTAGTGCGTTAAGATGGTTATAACATGCGAGGCGGAATTTCAGCCCGAGCCGAAGGCGAGGGCGTAATTGAGCCGAGCATGTTATAACCAATACGCACGTATATCGTACGACGTTTTTTAACACATTTGCGAGGAAACAGAAAAAAATACGCCAAAACTACATTTTCGGAAAATGACTTGGCATTTTTCATGTTTTTCCACTTCAAGAAATTTTCATACGTGGTTATGTATCTGTCCTTGGATATTGACGGCAGCAAACTGTCGCATGCGGTTCGCGCTTCTGTTAGTATATCCGGTGGAGTTGAAGTAATATATTGCTCATCTTCATTATTGAAAGTTGTAATTTTTAGATATTCTCAATACAAGTACAAAGAAAAGAAAATTTAAGAAAAATGGCGCGAGGATTATTTTCTGCCGTGGCTGCGTGAAAATGTTGGCAAAGACGCTAGAGCATGCAGCCAAGTTTTTAAATTACCGAATAAACTGTTTTTTTTTTATTTTTGAATAATCTCAATCTGTGAATGCACACTGTTGCTTTCCCGCCATTTTAACAGCGCGCTAGCGCTGCCTACTGACTGGCACCGCACGGCGATTAGATCGAAATTTGAATAGCAACAGCGCGCTGCTCACTAGCTGGAGTCGTGCGGCGGCGATCAGTTCCATATTTGAAATGGCAAATAATACTGTTATGGAATTTGTATGGACTATAACTTAACTATTTGCTTTGGTAACACACGCGTTTTTTATGACCCGCTTTACATATTTAAAACCGGTGGAATTACATCAGCTTTACGAGCAAGTGTGTTGAAATAGTACATTACGATATTAGTGCGTTAAGATGGTTATAACATGCGAGGCGGAATTTCAGCCCGAGCCGAAGGCGAGGGCGTAATTGAGCCGAGCATGTTATAACCAATACGCACGTATATCGTACGACGTTTTTTAACACATTTGCGAGGAAACAGAAAAAAATACGCCAAAACTACATTTTCGGAAAATGACTTGGCATTTTTCATGTTTTTCCACTTCAAGAAATTTTCATACGTGGTTATGTATCTGTCCTTGGATATTGACGGCAGCAAACTGTCGCATGCGGTTCGCGCTTCTGTTAGTATATCCGGTGGAGTTGAAGTAATATATTGCTCATCTTCATTATTGAAAGTTGTAATTTTTAGATATTCTCAATACAAGTACAAAGAAAAGAAAATTTAAGAAAAATGGCGCGAGGATTATTTTCTGCCGTGGCTGCGTGAAAATGTTGGCAAAGACGCTAGAGCATGCAGCCAAGTTTTTAAATTACCGAATAAACTGTTTTTTTTTTATTTTTGAATAATCTCAATCTGTGAATGCACACTGTTGCTTTCCCGCCATTTTAACAGCGCGCTAGCGCTGCCTACTGACTGGCACCGCGCGGCGATTAGATCGAAATTTGAATAGCAACAGCGCGCTGCTCACTAGCTGGAGTCGTGCGGCGGCGATCAGTTCCATATTTGAAATTGCAAATAATACTGTTATGGAATTTGTATGGACTATAACTTAACTATTTGCTTTGGTAACACACGCGTTTTTTATGACCCGCTTTACATATTTAAAACCGGTGGAATTACATCAGCTTTACGAGCAAGTGTGTTGAAAAAAAATATAACGTCATCGTCAGTGTCAAATTCTTTTCAGTTCCTTTTTGCTCTTGTTGAAAATTACAATATTTACATTCATCTAAATCTTTTATTCATAATACAGTCCATCAGCTCGTAACATTTGGTCCTTTAACTTATCTATTCAGTGACTTATTCAAAATTTTCATTTAATCTTTTGCCTCAAAAAATTTCACGTACTTACATTTTCACGTTGTTCATTACTCTATGATCACCCGGAGCAAAACAAAGGCAATGTCAAATAACGCTGATTCCGAAAGTGTCGCGCTGCAACCCGGTACCTCAGGTATGGCAGCCGACACCGCCTTTATCGAACACACGGCGCAAAGCCGATCAGCTCGTTCGTCGGCGACGCCGACAGTGAGAGCACAAAAGGCCACCGCCGAAGCGATCGCTTTGTGGCGGCGCCGGCGTTTAGACCGCGAGCAAGAGCTTGCTGCCCGAGAGCGCGCCCGTGAGAAAGAGATGGCGGCGCTCCAGCAACATGTCGAGGAGAGCGAATTGCAGGCAGAGTCGGCGGCTATCGATGTCGACGCAGAGAACAGCCACGCGGGGAGCCACGCCAGTCAATCCACAACTCCAACTCCACAAGGGTGAGCGTAGATAGAACCAAAAAATGGATAGAATCACATCAATTTGATATCTGTGTTGATAGAGTCACTACTACAATAGGATGCGAGCAATATTTCTCTGCTCCACTTCCCGGTCGCTCGGTATCACTGACGTTGGCCACACGGGCACCTGCACCCCTTGTTAACTCTTGTTCAACAAGAGCAACGAAAAAGAGTCACAAAAGTGTCCGAGGCGGTAGGCCACGCACCTCCGCTCGTTTCTACGGAACTTGATCATGGCCACTATGGCCAGCCTTCATCTCTTTTACAAGTGGTAGCAGACACCGCGGCAGCCGCAAAGGTTCTCGCTACTGCCGCGCCGGTGCAAAGAAACTAGAATTACCTTTATTTTCTGGTAACACACACACTGGCTTCATTTTAAGCAGGCTTACGATATACTCAGGTGAATTATTCAGCCTTCACAATTAGTACACAGCTTAGCCGCAAGATGGCTCTGAGCTGTTTCAAGTGTAGAAATATAAAAAATACCAGACAATTTCTAACGTGTTCATTGTGTGACAAATCTTTTCACTCGGATTGTGCGAGAGTATCATTTCAACGTTTTAAGATTATGACAATCGCAAATAAAAAAAGCATACAAACCACTCTGCTGCCACTCCTGTTCTTCAACAGTAAGAGTCCTGAGTATGAAATTGATGCAACAACCAATTACCAGAGTAGTACTGATAATCAAGAGCGAGATAATAATCTAATGCATCGTAAAGGGCATGAAATTAATATTTCTACTCTGAATTCGTCCGAGGCACTTTCTGATGACAATGCTGCTGATGACTCCTCATTAACATCCACGCCGAATACTGATTTGAATAAGAGCTTTTCAACATTACCCTCAAATGATAAAGAAAAGTTGGATGAACTACAACGAAAATTAAAAAAGCTCGAAGAAAAGCTTGAAATAGCCGATAATGAATTATCTATATAGTGTCCGAGAATTTTACTTTAAAAAAAAACACTTGCAATATGAACTTAAAATCAACCAACTGACTCATATTTGTAGAACACCAAAGAATAATTCTACAAACTAAAGTAATCAAAAATAAAACAATTGAAAATAAAGAGCAGAGAACGAATCACAAAATAAAACTAATTCAATCATTATGCCGGTAGAGGGCAAAACTGAAGATAAAACCACAGAGTGCATGTAATAAAACCATCGAACCATGTTTAACACATTTTGCAAGAGACTCAACAGATGGCGCTACTAGTAAAGAACATAATAATATTTACGTTTTAGGAGATGAATCATTATCATCTGTCAATCTTGTAAATTCGAGTTTTGGTAGACGAAATGATTATAAAATCCAAGCCCATATTATCAGCGGAGCCTCGAGTACCGAAATGCTAAATCTTTGTAACGACCTAAGTAAACGTCTTAATCCAAACGATATTGTTATATTAGGCTTTGGCAGGCATGACAAAAATATTCATTTACTCCATTCAAATATATGTACCTATTTTGTTAAATGAACGTTTCTGTCATTTTGTTACCTATATACAATAACATGTTTTTAAATTATTAAATAACGTTGAATTATAATATTAAGTTATGAACAAAACATTTTTTGTTTGTAATTACATTGACATTCAGCCAAACAACTTTTATGCTAACACTACTTTATTAAATTTATTATGTGACAAAATAATTAATTGTATTGACTATATCGCATACAAAAAACATTATTTAATTTATCTTATGAATTCATTAGAAATCATATTAAGGAGTCGAAAAAAGTCTTCACCAAACTACTATTTCCATTCCAAAAAAGGTAGGTACCTACTATACCATATTATTTTAAGAAGTAAAAAAAAAATCACAAGAAAATAATGTTATTAACATGAATCGGTCAAGTTCATCGGAGTTGTTTTTTCGAGAATAATTCAGGAAATGTCTTCAAAGTATTTCATAAAAATAAACATAGCATACTTTCTAAAAATTAATTATTTAAGTTTAAGTATCAGAAAGTGTCATATGTCTCACGGAAAGTTTCACTAGGCAGGGTGAAGAAAGAAATGTAAACATTAATAACTACATACTAGCATATAGCTTCTCAAGACCAAAAAAGCGCGGTGGATCTTGCATCTTAGCAAAAAAAGCCCTTGAATTTAAGAATTGACATGTCTTGATAACCTTGGGTTGATCTATCACTTTGAATGTTGTGCTATCAACTTGACTGCGAACAATATTGTAGTTATATGTATTTATAGAATACCATCAAAAATAACCAGACATACTCGGGACATCCGTGGAACAGATAACGATTCGGACTTCAATCGCGCACAGATTAAAACAGATCTGTAAGTGGTGACTGAAAAGAGAATGAATAAGTAGTAAGTATGGCATTGAACCTATATCGAAGTTGTCTCTATTGTCTCTATTAGTGTTCGTTTTTGTAGTGCTAGTGCTTATTAAGGGTAACATGCAGAAAAATAGAATGAAATTGCATTTTGGGGATTGGTTTTAAAATCCATTATGTTGAAATTTCCTACAACAATCAGGCGAGAAATACTACCATTGCGGCTGTTTTCGTATATTGAAAAGGACTAGTAAGTAGGTACGCATAACAGTGCAAACTGTTAGGTACTACATACACCAAAGTTATTAGGTACCTACACATATAAAAAAGGGAAAAGGTATTTCTTTTTTCATTCTTCGTCATAAATAAAAAAACTATACTTACATAAAAAAAAAAAAAATCTGTTTAAGGTTGTACAAATGAAGCCCTTTCATACGATACCCCATATGACACGGTTAACTTACTTCAAAATTTGGACCCCCGTTCCTTGCATAAAGACCCTGTTTTTTTGTGATTCAATTAAATACGTATAATTTTCAGATGTTTCCCTGTACTTGTAGTATAAGACGATATTACTTGCCAAACTTTATAGTTTTAGGTCAACGGCAAGTACCCTATGAATTTTGATTCCCTTAAGAGTGTCGAAATGTACGTTTTTTGCGACATAAACGACTGTATCCTTTTTTTTCGTCAACTTAGAGATTTTATCTGCCTTTTCCTTTATCTCGGGAACGCATCCCGAGATAAAGGGTCTTGACAGACAGACAGACGGACAATAAAGTGATCCTATAAGGGTTCTGTTATTTCCTTTTGAGGTACGGAACCCTAAAAAAGACAAAGTGTTGAAAAAATCCATGAGGGGGATTCGAACCCGCACCCCACGATATGCTGGGTCAGGTGCACTACCAACTATGCTATCGTGGCTCAATCCAATACGCCGAAATTAATGATTGACATTGAATATAATAGGGCTTTAGCTGCTTTGGCGTGCAGAGTAAGAGTAGATAGATCATTGCTTTTTTTTTATAAAACATAAATATGAACAAAAAAATAAATAATTTACAAGTTACAATTTAGCGGTCTTATCGCTTTCAAGCGATCTCTTTCAGACAACCAGTCGGATGGAGAGAGCTAATAAACTGTAAGATCAGAGGTGAAACTAATAAAACACTAGAATAATCTTTATTTAGAGTAGATAGTGTTGAATAATTTCGGCGAATTGGATTGAGCCACGATAGTATAGTTGGTAGTGCACCTGACCCATCATGTCATTGGGTGCAGGTTCGAATACCGCTCGTGGAACTTTTTCAAAATTTTGTCTTTTTTTTAAACTATTACGCTTCATTTAATTAAGTACCTACATTTAAATAGTATTCATTCATTTATCGTGGATAGCCTTACATTATTAAAAATATACAATCTGCTTATTCTAAAATCAACATCCCCGTTAGAGTGTTTCATCAACTTTTGATCTTCTATTATGTCTCAGTATGTATGTGGTTTATTTACTTCTGTACACTGCTTACCAATCTCTCCGCCTAGCCGTATGGTTGATTTATAGATAATGCCATATGGAATTAAATAATTAATTCCAACTTGAAGCTTTGGCAGTAAGGTTAAACTTGCGGTTGATAATTCGTTAAAAAAGGGCATCACCTGACCAGCGGGTACATAATTAGTGCGAGTTATTTTTTATGTAAAAAGATGGTAAACAAGCTAGCAAGCTACCTGATGGGAAGAGGTCAAGGTTACCGCCCATGGGCAAATGCAGCATCCGGAGAGTTGCCTTTGCGGTACTGACTTTATTCGATCACGTTGTAAAAGGTTCCCGATCCGATCCCAGCCCCTCCGAGATTCTAGTAGGGAACGGGGACACGCATTAGTGCGTGATGCCGTTCCCTCTAGAAAACCTCTGACGGTGTTTCGATCATCACCTTTAAGATTCTCGCTGTCCTGCGAGATAGAGAAAAAAATGTCTGGTGACGCTGGCAATGCCTACTAAAGCAATTAAAAAACTCTTTCAAAAGAAAAAGTTATAAAAACGAGATCTTTAAATGATTTTTTATCCTGCTTGTTTGCCCCGAGGAGGCATTGTTTCAATGCCATACAAAAAACTAGCCGAAGACATCCTGACCAGAAATAAATCATCAACTGATAGTTTCTTTAAAAAGTTCCGGTGTCCTTATGCCCTTTTAATTAACACGACGTTGAAAGGGTCATGTGTCAGGTGTTAATTACTTATATATTTACTCTGTGGTTAATTGTGAGTTCAATTCTGCAAAGGTCGATCTCATGAAGCTGTAGATATAACTGGAGAGGCCTGTTAGTTGACTTAGTTGAAGCAGCCTTGTCATCACTTGTTTGGTGGATAGGTATTCCTAGAGAATAAATAAAATTTGCCGATAAATGGGTAAACTAAAATAAAATTACCACTATTAAGTAAACTAAAATAAGATCGCACACGCAATTTTAACTAATAAAAGTAATATAATACTAGACGGAAATTTAAAAAAAAAATAAAACGTATTTTGTTAACACCCTGCTCCGTGAACTGTATGTAATCTACAATATATACCGACTTTTAGGGACCTAGTTATGTGGGCAATACTGGCCGCTATTAAATATTTAAATGTCAATGATGCCGGCTATCACTCATGTTTAGTTGTCGACTCAAGTTTTTACATTCATAATTTCACGTTATAGATTATTTTATTAAGTAAAATGATCCATAAATGTGTAGTGCGTGGTTGTGGAAGTACATGATATCCAGGATGTGAAATAAAATATCAACTCTTATATATAAATATTTATAAAAATATTACTACACAGAGGGTATCAAATGGTTTTCAACAAATTATTGTACTATATCCTCATAAAGTGTTGAGTTTAAGTGTTTTCCATACGTTAATTAGTCTTGGGTTTAAGTTTCAATAAGTTTTAAAGTGAATTAAATTGATTTGTGTATTCAATTGTTACCATAGTTGAGTGGACATCTAGATAGGTGGTGTAGTAGTGTAGTGAGACCATGAGAGAATTCTTTGAGTTTCATCGAGCAATTTCAATATTTTTAATCATTAATGGAAGACGTACTTGGAAATTAAAATTTAAAAAAAATTTGTTTTAGTATGTGGAGATTTTAATATAAATATTTTAGAAAACACTTCAACGAGTGTTCGTCTTCTTGCCTTATTTAAATCTTTAACCTATTAAATCTATTTCTCGAACCCACAAGAATAACTTCACATTCGGCCACTTGTCTCGATAATATTTTTACTGACTATGACCCTGTTTCTAAGTCACTCATTAGTAACCTTACGTCTGACCATTGCGATTCGAAGGTGACCTATGTATGATTCTGATATGAGAGATGATCCAAAAAAAAAAATGAAAAAAAAAGTGAACCGTAAACCAGTTACAAAAGAGCGAGTGGAATGTTTCAAAAATAGTATAGCTTGTAAAATATATGCATTGCCCTTTGTACAAAATTATCCAAACTTTAAAATATTCTTTTTAACTTAATCAAGACCGAATCAACCAGGTGTTGAACCAACCAAAAACAATAAAAATTACTCAAAAATTTAAGTTCTGTGAATGGACCACAACGGGTATAATAATATATAAAAGTAGAAAAAAATTGTATGATTTATATAGTTTAAAACAATATAACCAAAATATTAATTTTACGGAATATGTAAAGAATGTATATAAAAATACAGTGAAAAAATTAAACGCCCACCCGACCCAGCCAGGAATCGAACCTGGGTCTACCGCAATCCGGGCGGCTGCACTAACCGCTATGCTACCGGGAAGGTTGACGTAAGCGCTGAATTTTGTCACTGCTTTTTAATTTTTTGAGTGCTAATAGCGGCACAGTGCGCCATCTATCCAACGGTTATAATTTAGCTTCAGTGCAGCAAGCACTTAAAAAAAAGTAAAAATGTAAAATATTATTGAAAATGTTTAAGATGTTTGTTTTGTGTGTGCATAGTAGTAAAATCTAATTACATTAAAGAAAAAATTAAAAAGTCTAACAATAAAATTAAAGCTACTTGAGACATTATAAACCGTGAAACAGGTAAATTTAAACCACGGGATAATACTTTCACTTTAAAAGTAAACGACAACTTAGTCAATTCAAATTCACAAATTGCTAATATTTTTTATGATTTTTTTGTAAATGTACCTGTAATAACAACGTCAAATTTTGTTATTTGATTACTAATAATTAAAACTTAATAGTGTATTCTTGATTCAGTTGTAAATATTTATTAAATAAATATCAAAATTTCAATCAATCACTGAAATATTAATGAATTTTCCAATAAATATTGCATAATTCTAGTACACCAGAATTTTGGCCGAATTCACTACATCAAATATTGTGAGTAGTAAACTCGGCTACAAGCCCAGCAACATTGCCCGAAAAGCTTACGTCTGAATTTTAAAAGGGGAAATTCGGGCAAGGTTCAGTATTTTTGTGGCCGATTTGCCGCCTAAGCCTCTAGAACACAAACTGTCGGTATAAATGGTACTAAATCATTTGTTTCTCATGTAAAGATGGGAGTTCCACAAGGGTTGATTCTTGGTCCTTTTCTATTCTTGATTTATATTAATGACTTTGCAGATGATACTTCACTCATTTTTAATGTAATTAGGTGTAGGACTAATTATAAAAATGTAAATAAAGCTCTTTCAGAGGTACGCCGTTGGTATACTATTAATAATTTAGAACTTAACGCTAAGAAAACAAAATGTATTAAATTTATATTACCTAATGTCAAAAATGAACCAACCGATATTAGAATCATATCGGTTGATGGTGATCAAATAAGTTAGGTCGGTAATTTATAGTTTTTGGAAACACTCTATGAGCCTTCATTCAACGCTGGATAGTACACACGCCTGCACATCAACCTACCACATACAGTCAAATTCCCTCAATAGACTTTGAAATTTATCACTAAGTAATATGGTTGAAAATGTATCAAAGAAATTTGGCAGTTTTGTATATGTAGTTCTGCTTTGTAACATGCTATTTTCTTTGACAGTTATTCATATGTAGGTATGGTAAACATCCGTGGAGCAAGGCCGATGGCCTATATTAGTGTTCCTATTCAATATTTGAAGTAGAAACAAAGTTGACTCTACCTACAATGATTTATTTACACGTAAAAAATTGGTACTAAATTTTTCGTCTATTTGTGAAGCAAAAAAGTCGAAAACGATTTGAATAAACAGACAAAATTTTTCAGTGTTTAGCTTTTATAACGCACGTGGCGCGCATTATAACTACCCCGATCCGATCCGAATTCCTTGGAGAATCTATCTTCGTTCCCTCTAGAAAACCTTTGACGGTGCTTCGTTTCACACGGTTTGAGGAACCCTTTAAGTTTCTCGCCGCCCCCAAAAAAGCCCGATAAAGTTGAAAATGCTCAGTAGCAAACAGCAAATTCTCTCCAAAAAAAACGAGTCTAACTAGAGTAAAAGGGCTGAAACTTTAAAAACAAAGTAGGTACATTTCATTGTTATTTTACATTAAATGCCGAAATATCGGATTCTAATAAATACTATATAAATTATGGTACAAAAATCCCTCGAATAATTACTCTGACTTGATTTGAAAATGAAATTAGCTGTTGAAAAACAACGATTGATACATCAGGTGGGATAACCCAGGATACACAGCATATGAGCATTAACAGTGTTTTCTTCATTTTTATATTATTTTTATGCCTGTTAGTAACATTAGCTTACGTACAAACATATTGTTACTAACCTTTATGGATAATATTCGAAATATTCAATTATACGTATTTAAGTATGATGATGTTGCCAACATAACCATAACAATTGAAGGATGTAAACTTCGTTCTATTTTTGCAATTTATTCGCGCCACCTTTACAGAATCTAACATAAGATTTAATGTCATCGCTTCACAAGTTACCTTGGTACATTGGTTCTGATAGGTCGTACTGTGGTGAAACTGCATAATTATTATTTATAGCTTTTGTGAAACCCAACAATTACTTGACCGCTGTTCCACATATTAGACAAAACACTGACTCATTTGGAGTTAATATTCGTGGTCTCGTCAACGTTTCTATCTAGACCTAACAAGCACAAAGTTTTTTAGAATAAGGTGTTGGAATAATTTACACGAGCGGTTTTAAACACCTCCCTGAGTATCCGGGTCAGGACTCCTTCCTCCTTTTTTATTAAATGTTTTCTATAACACACCCTTACATCACCGGTTCATATTATGCCCACTGCTGAGGCACGAGCCGTCGCTATAGGTGGAAACAACAGTAAAAACGGGCCATTAACCACCATGCGGGCCCAGTTGTTAACGACTGTTAATGTAGCTGGGACCAACGGCTTTACGTGCCTGTAAATAATCTTTCTATGGATGTAGCTAACTGCGTAAAATTTATCTCTCTCACTAGCCGTCCAGTCTAAAAAAGGCTAATACTCGTAATACCATTGCTGAATGTTCAAAATTAAGTAAAAATTCAGCCCTCAAAATTGAGCTTTTACTGCTATAATTTAAACTTACAATTGTGTCTCAAAGCGTATGAATCGTACATTGACCGAAATGGCATAAACCATGGTCGTAAGTGCGAAAGCTGCTTTGTTTTTAATTTATTTTAAGACTATTAAAAAGGAGTAGGTTCTCAATTCGTCTGTATGACGCAGCTCATTGGTCCTGAGCCGTTCGTGGCACTTGCACCAAGTACCATTAACAAGGCCTTAAAAGATTAAATCGAAAACAGGCACGGCATCGAATGGAAAGAACAGCCGGGTATGAAACACCCTTCTTCCAACTTCCTTGGCAAAAACGCTTTAGGACGGAGTAAGTTCATATGCGGAGGCGGTAGAAGGCAGGCCCGACTAACCATCGGTGCCTTGACAGGGCACTATGCCACAAAACAAATGCTTCACAGAATGCACCTTTCAACAAATAGTTTGTGTAGGGCGTGTGGAGAGGAAACGGAGTCAATGCAACACCTACTGTGTGACTGCGACTCTCTGGCTAGGAAAAGATTGGGACTCCCCCGGGGTCGGCCTATCCGGAACCGGAGGACTTCAGGCTCTTCGCTCTTAAGGACGTTGCCAAACTTATGGCATCTATCTTTACAGAGGAAGAAGAGTGAAAGGATGGGGTTGCACAGAAGATCCCAATGGGTCGAAGTGTTACTGGGAGAGGGAAACCTCGGCAGGCCCCACTAAGATAAGATAAGATAAGATTCGTCTGTATACTTTTTTTTAATGCTCACGCATATCTTCCTTATTTCTGCACCGATTTGGATAATTTTTTTTGTTCGTAATATTTTTTTAACCTTCAAATACTTAATAATTTTTTCACAGCTCTTTAACAAACTTCCATCGAACATTAGAGTACGGATACTTTCGAAGCATTTAAAGCAAGACTGTGCAGACATATTCTTTCGGACCATACCTTGCTACGGAACTGAATGAGCGAGGTGTCTGTGCACTCGGCGCTTGTAGATTCCGGATAGGTTACTTTTAAAATTGTTATTTTTCATCTCTTTTTTTTGTCTATTTGTTTAGAATTGTAAGTTACTTTATGTTATATTGTTTTTATTTGGATTGCCACGACGCAAATTTGTACCTAAAAAATTGGTTCTCAAATAAGTGATATGTCTTTTATGTCTTTTATGAGAATAAAGTTCTATAACCTGAATAATTTAATTTTCTCTTTAGTGCCGCGGTGGTGGTAGTGGTGTCCAAGTTGTGATTTTTAAAGTCACTAGGAAAAGTTATAAGATTAAAACTAAAAGTCGGCAAAGCTAAGACCAAATAACCTTTAACTGTGGACATGAATTTTTTGATACACTTACAGGGACTCTGAGGCATAATAGGTATAATCTAGTAAGTCGTCCGAGATCCGTTATCGAGGCAACATCTGTATTCATTCGCTCCGTAAATATTCGTGTTAATTGGTGGTATAACTTTAACCCTTAAAGCTACACTTTAGTTTGTTTTATAGCTAATGGAATTATCTTCCTAGTAGTGGAAATAGTTTTTTAATTGAAGAAGAATTCGCCGAGATATAAGCCAAAACATTTTGCAAATAATAATTAACGGCCCCGAAATTTGAACTGGACGGCAGCGACGCTGCACTTGCATGAATCATCGTGAATCATCCTACCTACGCTCATCGCGGCTGCAAGCGAGAGCGACACGCCGAGCGGGCGGTACCGAGTGCCGGCGCCGACAGCTACCGAAGAAGATCGACGCGCGACGCTTGCCGAGCTCCATCTACCTACTGTTCGCGCGCGCCGCGGCGGATACAAGCGATGGCTACAAAGGCGCTAAGCTGCGCGGGATGTCGTAATGTTTTGAGCGAGGACTGCGATGTCATGCGATGTGTAAAATGTAAGCAATTATTCGATATTATTTGTGCTAGTTTTACTTATGAGGTTTACGCATCTTTGTCAATGGAGTTTAAAAGCTCTTGGGTATGCTTCGAATGTCGTAGTAAGAAACCCAAGAGCGACAACTCGGGAACACCGGTGCGTCACATGTACCTTGCGCATGATATGAGTATTGCAAGTGACTGTCCCGATATATCAATGTGCAGTATGGATAACGTGACAGTGCGAACTGGAACGCGCTGTACACAGGCAACTAACCTGACCAGCGGCAGCGGCGGCGATGCAATGGATGGCATACTTGACACCTTACGCACATCCATTGTACAGGAATTTAAAAATATGCAGTCAGAATTTGAAAGTCGTATGACGGCAAAAATTGATAAATTATTAAATGAGCATTTTAAGGTATTTAAGTCAGAGATAGGCAACCAAGTTATTAATTTATCTAAGAAAATAGAAGTACTGGAGAAAAAACTTGATAAAATGACACTTACTATTGAGGCGAAGACCGGTGAGCAAACTAAAGCTAACGTTCCAACTTTACCGGAGTCCCAATTTACAAGTCGTGGGGTATTTACTCCTCCTGAGTACCCTACGATTAGCGTTTCAAGCCAGTTAACGTCCGTTAAAGCCGGAGCTAACAATAGGAAGGCCGATATTAATATTAATAATTCATTGTCCAACCTACCCGATATACAGCAAGGAGTCTCGTTGAATGGAAATATTCCTAACTCTGAAGAAACGGGTGAATGGACGGAAGTGAAAAGAAAACGTCAGCGAACTTCAACTGCTTTGGTTTTACGTGGGACGGCGGCTCCAGGAGCTACAACGCTCGAAGCGTCAGAAAGATGGAAATACCTTCATCTGTTCTACGTCAAACAGGGTACAGGGGCCGACCAGGTAATTAACCATCTTAAGGGGGTTTGCAAGGAGGCGGTATGTACGGTTGAAGTACTTAAAGCACGCGGCAATTATGCGTCCTTTAAAATTGGAGCTCCGTCAAGATTGGTGGAGACGGTTCTAGACCCCGGAAACTGGGCGGCTGACATATGCATCAAGCCATGGCGACAGAACTTTCGGAAGAGTCGAGCAGCAGACAAAACTAAACAAACTTAATCACGACATTTGTTGTGGTAACGATGTTGCTGCGGCTTCCATTGACACAACACTAAGCCAAAGAAAGGCAAAAAGGATAATAGATATATATTACCAGAATGTTAGAGGATTAAGAACAAAAACAACGAGTTTTATGTCATTTATTCAGGCATCGGGATCTGATCTGTTTGCTGTCACGGAAACTGGGTGTAATGCATCGATTAATGACGCGGAACTCGTCCCGCCGGGATATCGTTTGCTACGCTGTGACCGAGCAGACGGTCGCAAACAAGGTGGTGTGTGTCTAATCACCACCCCTCAGTACGAATTGCGGCAGGTACCAACACCAGACTGTATCGACTTAGACGGTCATTCCTTTGAAATGGTTTTGGCATCAGTACTTTTAAAAGATAGGTTTTTGTTTGCTTGTTGTGTTGTATACATACCGCCGCAGGCTAACAACAATGAGTACATGACTATGTTTAGTATTATCGAAAAATTATGTATAAAGTATAGAAATAATGTTATTGTATTAGGAGATTTTAACTTATATTCCGCTAATATAGAGATCTTTAACTATTATGAATACTTGTTGTCATTTTGTGAGTTTAGTCAGTGCAACGGAGTACCGAATTGTAATGATAGACAGTTGGATTTAGTTTTATGTGGAGATGGCGTATGCGGCACATTGACGGTTAGAGAAGCCGAGGGCTTGCAACCTGTAGATAAGTACCATCCGCCACTCGCGGTCAGAGTGTCGGCGATGGAACCCGGCATACAAATAGGTGGAAGAGAACAATTGCTTCCTCCGCAAAATAACCAATGGAATTTTAGAAAAGCCAACTTCCAACTTTTGTATAGTTATTTCAATGACATAGATTGGAGTGAGTTATATTTAATTACCAATCCTTACGAAGCGGTGAGTTATTTTTATTCTAAAATTAACAATGCTATACAATATAGCGTTCCAAGTAAAAGGCCAGCGACCTTGGAGTCGAGGTATAACTATCCGGAGTGGTACACGGCAGACATCATAGCTGATATTAAGTTGAAGTACAAGATGCACAAGAGGTATAAAAAGAGTAATTTGAAATCGGACTATGAAGAGTTTTCAGAGTGTAGAGCGCGAGTTAGGAGAGCACTAGATTTGGCTCACAATCTATATAGGGATCAAGTGCAAAATAACCTAGCAAAGGACCCGAAATCTTTTTGGCATTTTGTTAAAACAAAGAGAGGGAGTGTGAACAGACAAAAATTAATGAAAGACGGTCGCGTTCTATCTGGGATCGAATGTGCGAGGGAATTTGCTGATTACTTCTGTTCTGTGTACAACCCGGAGGCGGCAGCGTTGGATGTGGCTACGGCGAGCGCTGCGGCTCCGGCTAGCGCGGCACGGGTGCAGGTGCATGCGCTGTCACTGGACGACGTTAAGCGTGCTTTGGCAAAGCTCAAGCCCAAGCAATCCTCGGGGCCCGACGGTATTCCGCCTTTTATATTCAGAGATTGTCACAAGTTATTAGCGGCGCCACTCCTGCATATCTTTAATACATGTCTCAAAAACGAAATGTTTCCGGATGAATGGAAGCTGACCAGAGTGGTGCCAGTGCCAAAGGGTCGAGAGGGAGCGAATGCAAGTGACTATAGACCGGTTGCTATTTTATGTACACCAGCTAAGGTGTTCGAATCCGCAATTTATCACTCTGTTTACTCGCAGGTGAGTGCCCAATTATCGGACGCACAACATGGGTTCTGTCCTGCGCGTAGCACCACGAGCAATCTGCTGCAGTTGATGATGCAATTAGTACCCGCATTGGATTCTGGGGCTCAGGTCGATGTTGCATATTTTGATTTTCGGAAGGCTTTCGATACCGTCGATAATGACGTATTACTCATCAAACTGGCTCTATTGGGCTTTACGCCGAAAACGCTTTCTTTTTTCGCCAGTTACTTAAGCAACCGACGCCAATATGTGGACTGGAGCGGGCATCAATCTGAGCCATACTTCACTAGGTCTGGGGTCAGTCAAGGAAGCAATTTAGGGCCCTTAGAATTTAATTTAATGATAAATGATTTACCTGACGTCGTCTCGGAATCAACTTGCCTTCTTTTTGCGGATGACCTGAAATTGGTACTGGAAATAAGAAGCCAGTCGGACTGCGAAAGGCTGCAAGCGGATATTGATAGAGTGGTGAAATGGAGTCAAACTAACCGGCTTCACTTTAATGTTTCCAAATGTTCGATAATGTCGTTCACGTTGTCAAGAGAGCCTTCAGAATTTCAATATTGTCTCAGTGGCACTCCAATGCAACGAGTAAAGGACATAAAAGACCTTGGAGTTAATTTCGCTTCGGATCTCAATTTTCGAGGACACATAGTCAAAGTTTGTAAAAAGGCGTACCGGAATTTGGGATTTGTGTTGCGCCAATCTCAAGGATTCACGAATTTAAATGCCGTAAGAGCTTTATATGAGGCGTTAGTGAAAAGCCACTTGGCATGCAATGCATGTATTTGGTCACCACACGAAACTAAATACAAGTTGATGGTAGAGCAAATACAGAACAAATTTACTAGGTTTCTGTACCTCAAGCTGTATGGCGTCTACCCCTTTTATCCAATGATGTATCCATCACTATTTGTACTCGGTATGGTGGGATACAATAGATTAGAAGTTGTACGAGGACTCAGCCTAGCTACTTATGTGTTCAAGTTATTGAGAGGGCGAGTGTTCAACCAAGCCGTGTTGCAGGCGATAGGGCTGTGCGTGCCAGATCGGTTCGTGTGGCGGCGACGACGGCCGCCTTTATTCGCAATTCCGCGGGCGCGAACTAATATTTTGAAGGAGGCTCCTTTCACCCGAACGTTGCGCACTCTTAACGAGATATCTAACGCAGTTGACGTATTCTGTTGCACTTTGACCGAATTCACAAAGGCAACACTGTTTGTCCTATGTTATTTGTAAATTTAATTTAATTTATATATTATTTTAATGCAAAAATTTTATATTGTAATCATTTGAATCAATTTATAATGTTATTGTTATTATTATTATTTTGTTATTTTATATAGTTATGAATGTGATTTTTAATTAATATTTTTAGATTCTTTATTTTTTGTAAGTGTTTTTGTAATGTCTAGTTGTAAAACTAACTCTGCTATCGCATTAGGTACCCACCTGTAATGATAGTTGTAAGTATTATGATCAATAAATAAATAAATAAATAAATAAATAAAAAATAATAAAAAAAGTTAAGCCTTCACTTTATTAAGTAGGCTTAAATGACAAAAATAAAAATAAAAATCAAATAACTTTTTATAAAATTTTACTTAATATTAGGAATCCAGTAACGAACGGTACGGCATATTTCAGTCATTGGCGACATGAGATCACTTATCGGTACTTTATATTTTAAATAAAGGTTAGAGAACAAAAAAATGATTTTCTTTTAAATATAAACTATGAGAAGTGAATGAAAATAAAATTTTACCTCTAAAACAGTAAAATAAAATTTTAGCATCTGAGGCTAGAAAAAATGCAGTCATCTCTTCCTGAACTAAAGGGTTTTTTAAGCACAATACTTTCCTTGCAAAACGATTTTCAGTGGACTTGGTAGGCCGTTTGATTCTGGATGTACTTGGCTGATGATTACTATTAATTTTTACAGAAAAGTCTAAAACAAAACGAAAACTTTTAAATACACTTTGTATGGAAAACGTGGACGTAGGATCTCACAGGCCCCAGCCGAATTTCAAAGGTTAAATACTCACGTGTTTTGAAGCCGGCGAAACAACCATCCCGATTTACAATCGTGTTGCTACTAACTTGAAAGGTACTGAGAAACTCAATGTCGGGGGAAGATGGGAAGGGACCTATATGTAAAATCCGCAGATAGGTCGGGGCCTCTTAGACCCCATGTCCATAGTTAAAGGTATGATACATTTTGTAACATCTATAAATATAACAACTTCACATCACACTAGAAATTCACCAATAGTTGTATAATACGGAATCTCAATCACAAATTAACATATTATAAATATAAATATACATCTCCATTATATGCCTTACAAGTGTCTCAGAGGTTTTATTATGTCATACAATTATATAACATCATAGTATAGTTATATATTTACATCGTTTCGGGTCATTTCCATCTTTATGAAAAATAATTAAATTTAAAGTTTAGATAATTAATGTGTTTTTTTTAAATAAATGTATATATTTTTTGAATAGAAATTGCCATGGCTAGTTAACGATTTTAAATGTAGGGAAAAGCTTTTAGTCATGCTTGTCAAAAAAATAGAAACTTTGTGATTACTTCAGTAAATAATATATACCTTGACTTTGCGACTTTATTATCTAAAAATAAGTAATTTCCTTACTTCCACTTGCTCGAAAACATGTCATCATTTCATCATGATCCATCTTAGATGCAACAACAACAAAACAAAAAAAAAAACATTTCGCTACTAAGTCGTAAAGGACAAAACTAATTAACCGTTACTCAAACCTTAATCGCCAACAGGTCATTGTGAAACTATTAAATAAATATAAACAACATTTTTAAGTGGAAATTTATAATTATATGATGTTACGTATGGATGACAAGGTATAGCACAAAAACAATAGAATACCAATGCCTGCATGAGATTTATATTTATATTTTATGAAACTAATATAAAGTTAATATAATTATTATAATATATAAAACTGTCTTGCACTTGCGCTTGTACAGCACAATAGCTACCGTCTCAACATTTTTTGCAAGACTTTTTACAAGTGGTTAATTTAAAGACCACCTTATTCCTTGTCCTATAAATTAATGCAATAACAAATCCTCCATTTATTGATTATTTTGTTGAAGGCGATCCCCCTAGACATCAATTTTTTTAAGTTTACAAATGTTTTTTTTATATTATACCTACTTGCTCACTTAGAAAAGAGCACTTCAATAATTAACAAAATGTAACAAATATTTCTATAAAAACAAATTATTTCAGTATAGTCACTTAAAAGAAATAAATAAAAATTTAATTTGAAGCTTTAAATAAATGTACAAAACAGAAACACCTGCTAAGTTATACAAATTTATAGTGGTTTGTTGAATATGAATATAAATAGTTAGTTCTCTTACGTAATTATGCCGGTGCAGGGCACAAATGTAGTACTGTCTTAATACATTAATTATGTACTATATTTTAATGTGAAGTGCAAATACAAGACTAATATAATATTCTTACATTCATAGTCCAAGTACACAAATCCATTCTCAATAATTTTTTGAGTGATTAATAAGAAATATAGTTAAAACAAACTTACATAATGCCAGAATCTTTTAAACAAATATTCCAATGTATGGTGTGAGCTTTCTTATTATCTATTTTCAGTAAAGAATTAGGTACGGACGCTTGCACGTCAACCTATCCAAAACTGTCAAATTTCTTCGATACATTTTCAACCATATAGTTAACTCATAAAGTCCAAAGTCTATTGAGGAAATTTTACAATTTGTGGTAGGTTGATGTGCAGGCGTGTGTACATAAAAAAAACACATCCAACAATTTACCTACGGCGTTTTCTTTTAAGTTTGTAACACCTACCTACAAGCTGTTATTAGTCAAGAAAATTAATAATTAATGATGATAATAATTAGCCAATGACACTTTCTATTCCACGACTCTCATTTATTAAGGTTCATTTAATTTGTTGTTGGAACATAGATTTTATTTTAGATTTCACTAGAATGTCAAAATCTCAGGACAGGATTTGAGAAATTTTAATTGTTATCTTATTTATTAATGGTTTACAAGTAGATTATATTTTATAAAAATTCAACGGTGTACCTAATTGGGTGAATTCAACGCGGTACTTAATTAAATTTACTTACGTTACGCCCGCCGGGTCAAGCATATCGAAAAGCAAACAACAATAAGACTGTGCACTATTTATTAGCAAACCAAATGAGGGACACAATTATAAAAGTCTATTTAGAAGTCTAATTCAGACTTTGCCGTATGAAATCAACTGTTTTTCCGATGCGTATTGACAACATTGTTTTCGAAAGTTCAAACACCGACTGAGCGGGCTGTGCATTGTTGTGACACAATTGCTATCTCGGAAGGAGATAAAGCAGACGTCTCCTATCTGATTGCTGTCATCCGATCTGTGTTGATACTCACGGGGAGTACTTCGGCGCAAGGTCACGCAGCCCGCCTCGTTGTGTGCTATCTCTCGATTCACTTATCGAAACACTTTCGACAGAGCTATCCTCTATCATCTCACAGTTTTCGACGGCTTGCGAAACCTCGACCGTCAATTGTTCGTCGGACGGAACAATTTCATCATTTCCCGACGCGGTTGCACTGTTGTATATCGGAGCACTTTCGAACGAATCAATGTTCAAATCATTCTTTTGCTTCTCGGTTATAGTCGGTTCTGATATACCGTTACTCTCTAACAGCGAGTTCTTTCTAAACGACAATGTTCTTATAAAAGACATCGTGCTCACTATCAACAGAACACAATCAATGCACCGCACCGCACAAATTACACTAGTTATATATTTTCAGAATGTATTATTTATTTGATACTACAACCTGACATACGAATGATCTAACAATAAGGCAATTTATCGCTATGACATGGGTACCGAGTTCAAGCGACATAAATTATATGAGTAAAACAAAAGACGAATAAAATTGAAGAATCTATTTGAACGTCACAACGTCCTCGATCAAAATTAATGATTTTTGTCACTTAGATAACTAACAGTAGCGGTAATGGAGTTGAGATAGTTAAAGTGCAATTAAAATGTAATAAAGATGACATGGTGTAGGTACCACCTACCTGTTCGCAGACGCGGTCGTCGCGACGGTGCACTATTGACTGATACCGCGAGATAGCGCGTTTGACGGTCAAGGGATTTCCACTTTGCGCGCTGTTGTTGACGCTTTTTTGTTGATGTGCAAACATTACCGAGTCACACAACTGAGGCTCCGGCCGACACCGTGTCCGCTTAACGTCTTAGCCGACCAACATTCGCACCGGCATTATTAATGAAAATGAATCGCGGCGTGTATAAATGCCATGCGCGTCGCATGACGTCACAGGCAACTTTTCTCTGACCACGTGGTGACAAGGCAGAAACGACATGCTTGGAATTTTCTTATTAAAAGTCTTTCATAAAAGGTTGAGATTGTTAAGTTGATTGACGGTATAAATACCTATATTAATAGGGTAGTAGCACAAGTGTTCGGCAGTACCCAGTGATACAGACACCCATAGACATTTTTTCCTTTAGTAATTAAAAATAGGGGCCAGCAAATGGTTTTAAACTTAATTAATTAATTAATTATCTTAATTAATGACTTCGCGTTTAGCATTTAGCAAATTTCAAGTATTTTTTATTATTATTAGTAGTAAGGGTACAATTTGTACGGTAGATAGAAATTAAAATGGAGTCTCACAACACGTGTTATTTATTACGGGAAGAACTCGGGTGAAACTCCGGTTTTAGACTTTAGCGGCCGTTTAACACCGACCTTTCTAGCTGTCAGTGTCATCCCGTAAAACTTCAATGACAACCAATATTATTTTTTGGTGACCAAAAGTATGTCGAACATTGGTCTTACAATGGTGTCACTACCATTATGTTTATTCTCACACACTTTTTTCAGTTAGGAACACTACGAATGAGATACTTGGGAAGCAGGTGTGCTCGTGGTCCAATATAAGTACCAACCTAAGTTTAATCAAAATCTAAACTTGGACTCGGATATACATGTCGGGTATTCCAAATTTTGCATAATTTAACGCATCATGTTTCATGCTATATTTGTATACCCAATCAAACAACAAAAGTATATATTGTTTTCTAAAGTTTAAGCGAACACTACACTACTTGAAATGAATGAATGAATGTCTCCCTGTGACCACGGACCCTGCAAAGGGTTCGAAACGTCAGGATAAACATTAATCAAAACTAATGTGTAAAATAAACGCGAGTAGATCCGTAAAAGTATAAATGAGTACCTACAGAAAAATACTAAAACAAATTGACTGTACAAAATAAAAATTTACATTTTGCACATATTTTTATTTAAATATTCAATGTGGATGTTACACCCAAAATAAAAGATAACATTATAAAAAAAACATCTTCAATACTAACCTTAATAGTACATGATGTTAAAATAATTCGCGCCCGTTTAACACAGATATTCATATATAGGAGCTCGATGGCGCAGTGGTTAACGCGCCCGGTCTGCGAGTGCTGAGGTTAAGCAACTTTCGCAAAGGCCGGCTCCTCCGTGCTTCGGAAGGCACGTAAAACCGTTGGTCCCGGCTGCATTAGTAGTCGTTAACAACCCCCAACCCGCAGTGGACCCGCGTGGTGGTTTATGGCCCGTTCTCTCTATCCATCCGTAGGGAAGGCTCGTGGGGACATAAAAATGAGCTGATGATGATGATGATGATGATGATGATGATGATGATGATGATGATGATGATGATGATGATGATGATGATGATTTATATATATAGGTATATCTGTCAAGTCGAGAAAAAAGCGGCACGGCCGTACCATCCTTTCTCGAAACAGTTCAGGCTATTTTCGACCCCCTATAAACTTCGTTGTGGATAAATCTAGAAGCCTGAATTTTCAGTAACCAAGCAGGCATTGTATAAACACGGTATATTTCAAATTTCAATCAATTTGAACCAGAAGTTTAAGAATTATGACTAGTCAAAGTTTCTTAATTTAGTCACTCACTCGCTGACTGACTGACTGACCGATCATCAAAACTCTAAGACACTTCTAGCAGACACAGAAGCTTCAAATTTAGAATACAATTAGTGTTTAGTGTAAAAATCAAGGAAAAACTAAAATATTTTGCAATTAAGGTCCAGTTTTTTAGATACACCAACTGCTAAATAAATAAATAAGAAAGAAATAAGATAAATAACAAAATCTCATAAGACAGAGAGTGGGCTTTAAGATAATCCGTTGTTGGTATTCAAGAAGTAGAAGGTACCGGAAAGGAAAAAAGTAGGATCTACAAAAAGAAATGAGATGCCATCAAAAACAGTCAATCTATTTATTTAAAACATAAAAAATTTATAATATTGATCTGGTCACTATAAAATGTTGTTAGGTTAGCTAATTACGTAATAACTTATATGCAGCAGGCCCCTTAAGTAGGGACTGAATAAACAACTTTTTACGGTAGAAGAACTGAGTTGCGAGACTTGGTTTTTTTTACAAGTATGTTTTTGATGGCAAAAATATATTTGCTAGTGCAAGTCATATGCAATCACTGAGCCGTAGACCCTTTTGACTCTAATTTGTACCTACTCTGCTTGGATGTTACCCCTTGTGAATGCTGTGTTTTTTGTTAGAGGCAAATAAAGTTATTTATTATTATATTAAGGCTAGCTTGCACTACCACTCAATAAATACGATTAACGAAGTGGCACTAGTCTTCGACATCGGCTTTCGTTGCAACAAAAATATACATGTTGACTTTTTTATCACCGTCCAAACCTTCTACAAAACATCAATATTCATTCGACCAAAATTTACGGAACAGCTGAATTTTATTTTCGAGTTAGGGAGTTGGTCCAATAGTAAGAGTTGTCCGTTTGTATCACGGGAGTCATCACAGAAGGTTTGGACGGTAATAAAAAAGTCAATCTGTATATAGAATTTCATTGAACTTCCATTTAAATTCTATAATATATTTTTAAGGAGTCGATCTCTGGTTCCTGTTGAGCATTGGTGCCGCTAACCTAGTGCTAAATATATATTTTAATATTTATTTCATTCATGCCAGTAGACGTACAAAAACGTCGTTTCTGGAGCTTCGCCGGCCGCTGCCGCGGCATGCTCGCTGCGCTCGCTCGGCTCGCGCGTTTTTGGTCACCATACTAACCTAACCTAACCCAATGTAATCTTTAGACTTCTTTCAAGGCGAGAGGCTTCGCCCCCCGAGCCCCCTTCGGCCCCCCGCTTCCCCGCCCTACTTTGGTTCAGCCGTTATAAAATATCAACAGAAGTACTAAAACACGTCTCAACTGCGACAAACACTAATAAATAAATAAATAAATTATTAATTTTCAATATTTTTTTTCTCGAAAACTATTAATCTCCGCAATATAATATTTTACACATGAGTTAGTAATTACGAGTTCCTTCACCATAAAAAAAATTTAACTTATAACTCGACGGCCCCTCTTGGAAATATGAGCCTAAATGTATTTTAGTGCAAGGCAAACACAAGATTTATCTTCTTAGAATTATTTATTTGCTATTCTACTGCGATATTTTATATAAGTCTCTTTTAGTGTTTCTTTAACAAGGTCACCTACATGTAAAGTTTTATTCTGAATTGTTGTTGGATATTTTATTTAAAAAACATTAAGATGTAGGTATTTTATGGGATAGCAGAAGATACCTAACTGGCGGGGAGAAACTAACTCCTCTTGCAAGGAGAAGATTATGGAAGGCCTTCACTCTGTAGATGGACAGATAGATGGACAGAAGAAAATGCTAAGCAAACGCAACCTTTGTAATGCGCGAGCGCTGATCAGCGCCACCAAACAATTAAAATTCTATTGTTTCTGTATAAACGGCAGTCGACGGATTGAGCAGCGGCTAAACCTAACCTAACCAACCCGCAGTGGGCCAGCGTGGTCGGTAATGGCCCGATCTTCCCTTGTCTTATTGTAGAAGTGGGAAGGCATAAAAAACCTAACAGTAATACGATTACAGGCTGATGATGACGTATATATGTAAGACAATGGTCTAGTCTAGTCTTAGCAAGATGGGTAAAACCTAGGAAAGGTACTACAATTATCTAATTATTATTAAGAGTATTAACATGCTGAGTCATGCTTAGTTCTCTGAACGTTCTTGGTTTGTTCTTGAAACCCTTGTTTTTTTTGTTGTTGTTTTTATGTAAAAAGACGGGTTATGCCCCGAGGACCCAGATCTCCCAGTCACCCGTGGCGGAGGACCACGATTTCTAGTTTTCTTGATAATGTCGATTAAAAGTTAATCATGCTTCAAAGTACTAACAGCAGGAATAGTGTTAAACGATGTTTGTAATACTTTACTTAGAATACGATTGACTGAATATTAAGGATCAGGAATAAATGATAAGCTCTAAAAAATGGTGAAAATAGTCGTATATGTAACAATATACACATATTAGTCTGTTGGATCGGGGTTCTCGAGGATTAACCCAAAAAGACGGTTAACGAAGAGATTCTGCAGTATCCGAGGAGGACTTAGTCAGCCCAATTTACACCTTTCTTATTTTGTATTAATAATTAACCCTGTCCAAACGCCATATTATGGTAGGTAATTGATTTAACCATTGTTATACGTTAAGGACAGTGAGCCTGTTATAAAATATCCTGTGCTAATAATGCACTGTGCTGATGTACCAATAGTGTTCCATAAAATTACATAATGTCATTGGCATGAATCGAAGATGATTATTATAGAGATAATATTGGTTACTTTGATGTACAGATGTACTGCATATCAACCTATCCAAAACTCTCAAACTCCATCAATACATTTTCAACCATAAATCTTAGTAATAAGCTTCAAAGTCTGTTAAGGAAATTTGACAGTTTGTGGTAGGTTGATGTGCAAGGGTTGCCAACATATCTTGGGTGAAATATAGTACTTTTCGAAGTTAGCAGTAAAAAATATAGTATCTACCCCTCAAAAAAAATGTATGGAAAAAGCAAACAATCTAGTAACAAACATAAGTGTCATATGTTTTGTCACATTCATACTTTTTTTAAATAAAAGATTTGTTCGTTAGGTTATTGCTTTTAAAATATAGTATTTTTGCGTACTATATATTTCTTCAACAGTAGATATATAGTACGCAGACCCAAAATGTAGTACAACACCTACTATATATCATAGTACGGTTGGCAATACGGACGCCTGCACGTCAACCTATCCAAAACTGTCAAATTTCTTCAATACATTTTTAACCATTTAGTTTAATCATAAAGTTCAAAGTCTATTGAGGAAATTTGACAGTTTGTGGTAGGTTGATGTGCAGGCGTGTGTACTACGCGGTAATCTATTGAACTATGCGAGATAGGACTGCTTTTTTTGGAAAGAGTCTGCTGATTGTTATTGGGCATTTTCAGCGTCATCATATCAGACTTAATAGCATCACGCTCTTGTGTTCCATAGATTTCATTACATGTTACAATACATTATGTATTAAAGTATCTATGTTCATACTCTTATATAATTGCTTAATTTCATGTGCATGAATCAAAGATGATTTATTATTAATTATTATAGAGGTATGTATGTTTGACGACCTCCGTAGCCGAGTGGCTTGCACGCCGGACTTTGGGCGGCGCTAACTCTGAGGTCCCGGGTTCGATTCCCGGTCGGGTCAATGTCGAAAACGAACTTTTCGATATTGTGTCGGGTCTGGGTGGTTGTGGTACCGTCGTTGTTTCTGATTTCCATGAAACGAGTGCTTTAGCTACTTACCTTGGGATCAGAACAATGTATGTAAAGTTGTCTCATATTATGTATATTTGTTACTTTGATGTTTGCTACGCGGTAATCTATGGAACTGCTAGACTGACTAACTGACTAAACATTCTTTCACCAGCACTTTCTTTGAGTTTATAAACTACCATTTTTCCTGGGGTAACTGAAATGTTCCTGGGGCACGCAATAAGTCTTTATTATCTTCAGAACCTCGATTTTGCTATTTTAAAATGTCCACTAGTATCTTTCTATCTGTGACCTCATTCAACAATAGTTCTAATATCAAAATTAGGCTTCTGACACAATAGTGAGACGTTATCGGATCAGAAGACTCGTTGAAACCCTTTTTATACAGGGGAAAATGCTTAAGGCATACCACTGCGCCCGAGGACACGGAGATAGATGGTCGTGTGGGTTTCTTTTCAGAGGAGCGTATATCTTTCAACATCTCCTGCACTTCTCCTCAGTGCCGCCAGGATGTTCAGGGACCATTATAAACAATCACTGGAGTTCACACCAGCAGAGGCTTAGCTAGTTTATTGTACACATAATTACCTACAATACTATATTTTTACACGGGACGTGTAAAGAACAAGCAGGGCGCTGGATGCGAGTTATATTTTTCATTCGATCACTTTAACGAAAACGAAAATTTGTATGGTTACTTAGTGCAAAGCAGTACACCTCGTTTGTCACCAGGGTGCCAAGTGCGAGTTTCATTCGCAATTCGATCACGTTAACGAAAACGAGAATTTGTATGGCAAAATGTTGACTCTTGTTGTATGCCGCCAGGAGGCGCTGCTTCAATGACATACTAATTTTTGTTTTCGTAAACGTAATCGAATGAATACTGATGATAGTAAACAAAAGTCACACTAGGCACCCAAGAGAGGTTGCTTCAATGCCAACAAAGTCAAGGTCTGTTTTAATAATTTTTGCTCGAGTAGTTAGTCGTGACTCATGTTGTCGAATATAGGGGAGAGGAAGTGTTCTTAAATTGATATTATACATATAGTGTGAAATTATTGTCACGGTTCAAATATTGTCATTGTTAACCTGTCCTTTCTCCATTTTCAAAAGAACTGACGCATCTTCTATTTTCAAACACTAAACAACACCAATTTACACTCATCGCTCTGGTGTTTATCCAATTCGCACTGTGCGCAATTGTTCTAATAAGTTATCACTCAACAGCATTAGCACTTCAAACTTGTTTATAACTATTTATTTTTCCAAAAAACATATTTTATAACCAAAAAAACACTTTAGTTACAAATTTATATCTATCTATCTATAACTTATTTAAACTTACGTAAACATTAAACAAGAACCACATCACTTCACGAAAACACCAAGTTGAGTTAACACGAAGGTTGAGTACAAGCCCACTCTTCCTTACCGTACGAGACTCACTGGCAGCAAGAAAGCAACCAAATTCAAAAGAGCCTAAAACTAATTTTATTCTCGCGGCAAATAAAGTTATATAAACAAGTAGGTATACACGCCTGCACATCAACCTACCACAATCTGTCAAATTTCCTTAATAGACTTTGAACTTTATTACACATTGTATGGTTGAAAATGTATTGAAGAAATTTGACAGTTTTGGATAGGTTGATGTGCAGGCGTCTGTACCTAAACAACTTCGTACGATATTTGACGTAGGTACACACGCCTGCATATAAGACTACCACAAACTGTCAAATTTCCTCAATAGACTTTGAACTTTATGTATATGGCATATGGTTCCTTCTAATAAAATAAAAAATATATGTATAAAAAAATATATTGAAGAACTTTGACAGTTTTGGTTAGGTTGATGCGCAGGAGTCTGTATGTACCTTTACCATACCCGTAGGTCAGAGGTATACGATAGGTACCTATGCAAAGTCCACCAACATAATAATGAGAAACATCATTTATTTGTAACATGTTTATAACGGACTAATATAGCTAGATAGATAATTATGGAAGTAGGATTTGTATGACTAAGGTAAGTAGGTATAAATAAACTTAGGTATAGATAGACAGGTATAAATTGAACTAAAAAAGTTCGTTCTTTTTTTTACAAACCACGGGCAGATTTAAGATTAAAATTTGTGGATACATCGAACCCACAGACTTCAACACCATCGACCTTCTCGAAATTGTCTTTGGACATTTTCTATTCAAAATGTTTATTGCCTTCCTCATTCTTCATGGTGTTAAGTTGATTATCTTAAAATTAAGTAAACGCCCCCCCCCCCCCATTATTTCATAATGTTTTGTAGTTTATTTCAACACGCGAAATGCGTCAGCTTATCTATTCCAAAGCATTTTTAAGACAAAGTAGGTAAAAGCTATTTACCGGTATCGGTTTCAGATTTGGTCACCTCACCTGCGCGCGCCGCCGGCTTTGTTTTCGTCGATTGTTAAACAAATCTATAGTCAAACATTATTAAGTTAGTTTTTTTGTAAAAAGTTTGCTAATTACCGCAATTTCAGCGTCACCGACTTTATAATAAGTGAGCGCATCTTTGAAGCGAGGTGCAAAAGGCACCTTTTGTCTGACTGTCAGAGTGCATGGAAAATAAAACTCGCACTCGGCACTCAGGAGGAGCAGGAGGTGGAAGTGGTTTTTTTTGGAGAGAATTTGATGATTGGCTCAGACGGCATTTTCAGCCTCACCGGGCATTTTTGGGGGCGGCAAAAAACTTAAAGGGTTCCTCAAGCCGTGTGAAACGAAATAAATCACCTTCGGAGGTTGTCTAGAGGGTACGGCATCACGCACTAGTGCGTGTCCCCGTGCCCTTCTAGATCCTCCGAAGGGTTCGGATCAGATCGGGTTTCGGATCGGTGTGGAGGTGGTGGCACTCCAGTGGCTTTTTATAGTGGTCCCGGGTCATCCTAGTGGAACGGAGGGGAAGTCCAGGAGTTTTAGTAGTACCACAGTACAGATTGTTTCACTGACTTTAGGCACAAAAATGTTGAATCTAGTAATACGAGGAATAAAGAAAGGGTGCCGATGATGATGGCTCCTGCATATTATTAGATGGTCGTACATAGTTAGTAACTAACCTGTGAATGTGGCAAAATTATGCGCAACTAGTGAGAACCTGACTAGTTATTTTAACACATAATTAAATGTTTATAAAAGTCTAATAGGTTTTTTTTTAGACGAATGAAAGGGCTCATAGAACTAAGAATCAGGTTGAAAACGAACCTGTCTTTTTTACAAGCTTTTATTTAGTTTCACCTGTCCCGATGTTTGTTTGTGATCAAATCTTGCAAGTTAAATTTGATCGACTTTCCGGTTACCGATTGAGCTGAAATTTTGCATGCCTGTGGAAATCGGATGACAATGCAAAAAATATTTAAGTAGGTATTTACTTACTAGTTATTAAAAAATAATAATTTGGTTTTGGTAATAGATAGATTCAAATAGGTATGTATTTAACTTAAAACTTAAAACTGCTTATATTTTATTTTAATATAGGTATATTATTTTATACATGTTTTCATATTTTTTTCAGAGCTGAGTAGAGTTCCTTTTGGCCACATTTTAATTTTTTTGTTTCTCTTCTACATACGTTTGTACTAACTGTGTGTTCTTATAAATATATTTCATTTCATTAATTTAAGATCTAGTAAGTGACGGAAATTAAATTAATCTACGCAACACTTTCACCAAACAAAAAGAGAAAAAAAGCAAGAGGTGCTTGGCACTTGCAGAATCTTAAGGACAACCAGTGGTAAGAGGTAAAAGCTGCCCTTTATGCTCTTCACGGTCATGCGGTCATATCTACCAAAAGGATACACATTTACTTATTAGCTGCGCAGCTGTGGAACAGGCTTTCTGCGGACATCCAGGATATTTCGTCCAATAAATCCTTTAAAAGGAATGTCAAGGATCACTATCACTTATGTCAACGCAATCATAGACACTACATTTAATTTTTATCCATGTATAGTATTAAAAACATACTGTATGTGTAGTTTTTAAGTAGTATAGGTAAATATCATTTTTATGTACCTACATAGGTATTGTAACTAATATTGTTATTATTATAAGAGATATTTTTGATTTCACTTTTGTCATTTCCTCTTAAACATGATGTTCCCATTTCACCTTAGGTTGGCTGGAAGAGATCTCTTAAGTCCACCTTAGTTTGTACATTGTTCTCTGTATGTATGTTTTTTTTGTGGAATAAAGAATATATTCTTTTATGTTAGGTAAATCTTTACTGGCTGCCTCAGCTGCTTAGCGCGAGTTCCAACCGTCGATTCACGTTATTGAAAACAAAAATTTGTATGGCAATCTTCGATCAATATTATGTACACATGGAAATGAAGTAGGTAGTGCCTCCTTGTGAATTTTTCCAGTCTAATGTTTATTTTCGTTAATGTGGTCCAATGGAAAATTCACACTAGGCATCCTGATTTTTTTTTTGCTGATGTCCTTTTTTGACCTTTTCAGCTTCACATAATTTTTGGGGGCAGCGAAAAGTTTAAAGGGTTCCTCAAGCCGTGTGATCGAAACAATGTCACAGCTAAGGGTTTTCTAGAGGCGATTGCATCATGAAAGCGTGCCTCCTTTCCCTACTAGGAGGGATCGGAACGCTTTATTTTTCGAAAACGAAAATTTGTAGGTACGGCAATGGAGCAGCGCCTCCTGGTGGCAAACGAGGAGGGTTAAAATTTTTCCATACAAAGTTTCGTTTATACTTTGTTGGGTATTTTAATGTAACAAGTTACTAGGTAAGTAAGTGATCATTATTGTTGAACCCGGCTGAACCACCGCGAAGATACCTACCTCACCTCGTAGATTAATCAGGGTTTTTATCAAGAACATAAGTCTTTTTGTCAATGAAATTGGTGCTGTTGTAATGAAGTTGTTTGCGACATGCACGACAGAAACACATTTATATTTAACCACGACACAAATGACGTGTAGGGAAATAGAGCTTGCTGAGTTGACTATGGTGTTCTTATTTCTGTGACTATAGCAAGCAAAAAAAAGTGCTGAATACTGTCAAAGCAAGTTCACCTACTTAATGAATCGGAACAGGCGGGAACTTGTCAACTCCTGAGTATATATATAGGCACTAGGGTGCCTAGTGCGAGATATATTTGCCATTCGATCACGATAACGAAAACGAGACTTTATATGGCAAAACTTTAAATCTTTTCGTATGCCGCCAGACGGCCATGCTTCAATTCCATAATACTATTTTTATTTTTTGGAAACTTAATCGAAAGATCATACGGATTGTAAACAAAGCACACACTAGGCACTCAGTTATGGAAATAGTTTCTAAATGTTGTAAACTAAAGATAAGAAGGAAGATAACTATTGTTGCAAGCAAAATAGATCTAGGATCGTTATCTAAAAGATTAGATAAAAAGAGGAGCTCGATCGATGGCGCAGTGGCAAACGCGCTTCGATCTGCGATTGCTGAAATAAAGGCCCGTCATCGGATGAATGAACCAGTTTCCATCCATAGGATAGCTCATACCCTAGCAGTGAATACATAAAATGAGCGGGTGATGTGTGACAGTTAGATGAATACTTGCGTTTACACAGCTGCGTCGCGTAGGTACCTACCTAATAAGAGTAATATATAATTGACCCTTGCATTAACTAAAATGGCAACTTCCTTAATCGGTGTCGTTAATGACGCACCCAAATGGACATGCGTTTTATTAGAGATTTCAGCGCACCTATTTAGACAGGTAACGTTGATATTTTTACATAACAGTAATAACTGTTTATGATGTGGCATAAAATTAGAAAAGTAATTACAATGGATATAAAAATATAAGACCAAACTAATTACAATTCAAAAGAGCTTTAAATAATCCGAGCGGGATGTTTTCAACATTTTCTGGATAATTAAAATAATTAATATCTTCGTATTTATGTAAGATAAGCAATTTTTTGTTTATTTTTGACTAGATACAAAACGGTCACACATTGCTTGTTAATCTTCATTATATTAATGACTAACAATGCTTAAGCCATTTCTCGTAGAGGAAAACTTCGCAAATACTCAGTAGTACTTATGATAATTGTTTTTATAAAACCACCTTTTAACATTAAGCACCAAAACCTAATAATTTTAATTCAAATAACACAACAAAAAATAAAAAAATAAGAATAAAAATGAAACATTTATTAATACAAAACTTATTCTAATTAATACAATTGTCCTTAACTTGCTAGACATATTAAGTATAAAAAATGTGTGCGAAATAAACAAAGTCAAAATGCCATTATAATTATAGGCACAAAGTACTCAAAAGTGTAAAAAGTTTACAAATGTATTTTAAACTGAACCATCTATTTGTTTATTATCTGTTAATTAATTAATTTATTTGTAAAGAAAAAAATATAATACCTTAGCCTAAATTAATTATTATTGTACTACATTTGAACATCAATCACAATTCTGTTTTATGTATTAATTTATATAAGACACATTAATAAAAAAAGAGTTCATTTTAGAGCTGCTTTACAATGTTCATTGTCTTAAGTTAGTTGCATAATACCAAAATAATTACAAACTTGAATTAAAAAAAAATATTTGTTGCACCATAAATAATCAAATTACTTACAACACAGGGTTTTTTTCTGAATTGACTTTAAAATTAATATGTTTTTTATCATTCCAGTGTGCCATTGGTCTGAAACCATCACTTCTTAAAATGTAACTAATACATCTTAAAGAAAGCTCCACAACAAAATTAATGTTCTGACTTCAGAATAGCAATTCAATAATTAACTGCCGTACTCAGAGACGTCAATTAAGTTTAATGACAATTAAATGTCTTTCCTTCTCTATTTAGCTCTATGCATAAGAAAGTGACAGCAAGAGAGTTAATTGTCATTAAAACTTAATTGACGTCTCTGAGTACCGCAGTTAGATTCAGTAGTATAGGGTTTATTAATGAGTCATTAAATCTAAGTGATGTGTCATAGTATGAATAACATGTCTTTATGCATACAATGAAGATCTTTAACAATATTAGTTAATCATAATGGAATGAAAAACAAACAGTCATAATTCATAGGTAAATGCTATTTAAATAATTAATGAGCACCAATCAAACATAACTGTGTACCATTGTGCACAGATTGCCTAGTAGAGGAATGTTAAAATATTGTTATATTTTTTTCGAAAATGCTTTATACAAAAATTGCTATAGGCTGCTACAGTCAAAATAAGTATTTTCACAAAAGTATTTTATTTTCAAGGTGGATATAAAAATGCATCTTAGATTTATGGCTACATTATATTAGTATTTAAAAAGCTAGATAATAGATAGTGTATGACTGTAGAAGCTCTAAACAAGTAGCAATAGTATTAAAAACATATAGATATGTATATATGTCCCAATCTTAACTAACATTGAAATAACCCACTCACTGGGCATCAGTCTTTTCTTAAATTTTGTCAGTGAACACTTTGTTTGAACAATGATCAGTGCAGAAACTTTAACTCGGTCACATTTTCGTTGTGGCTTCGAGTGAGCGCAGTAGGGGCGCGCGGGCCATATACTAGAAACGATCTTTTGAGGCATGCATGTCTGGGTTTGTGAGGTATTGCAGTTCCTGTAGCTCTTGAAACTTTTCATGATCTCTTATGTGTGCATAGTTAGCTGATAAACACATTAAATAGTGAACTAAGCTCAATATGACAAGTATGCATGAAACCATTGCCAGTATGAACATGAATTCTGCTTTCTCAACATAGTCTTTGCAAAACAGTTTCATTCTTTGAGCTCCACATATTTTCATGTCCTCTTGTCTTACAGATGCTGGGAACATAAAATCGAATTGTGTAAAGTCAATACAAGTCGACATTACAATGTTCTCTGGTTTAGAACATAATTTCCAGAATATAGTAAAAAGAAATGTTGTTATAACTAGAAATCCAAGTAATATTATCCATACGAATGTCAATATGTATGTTATAATCATGAAGACTGCGCAAGATATCCTTCCTCCGACTCTGGCTCTCCAAGCTCTGTAAACTTTTTGTCTGGTGGCACCTGTTGTGAGGCATCCTAAACACAGCAGCATGAAACCCAGAGCTGCCATGCAAGCGCTTCCAACGATGAATATCATTTGCAGAGCTTCAATCCATATCAGTCTAAAGTGGAATACCTCATCAAACATCAGTATGGAGAGCGCAGATCCTCGATACATTGTGCCACAAAACACCCCCACGCCCAAACAGCACATAATAGTTGCGATGAGAGTTGCATGGGGAACTCTCGTTAAACAAGCTTGGCAACCGTCGCCCATGATGTAGTTTTATTTACAACCTTTTCAACACAAAAAGATAGAAAAAACACTATTAATAGCGTATTTCTTTGTTAAAATCTCAAAGCGAAAGTTTTCATTAGCCTAGCCTAGCCTAGCATAGATAGATAGACGTTTGGTTTTCTCCATGAATGAACAAACAGGGAAAGCAATGGGACCTAGTTAATACAGCCTAGAAAATTTTAGAGCTTGCTTGATACCGAATTTCCATTATAAAGATCGTTAAGTAACGATATTTCTATAAAAGTAAATTGGTAGCAGGGTAACGCCTTAGTGCCTTACAAATAAACAAAAAATAAGCTTCGAATAGTTATTCCGTGTTTAGTCTCTTTTAGTTCCTGTCATGTAAACGTCATTTCTAATTAGAGTAAAAGAGACTAAACACGGAATAACTATTCGAAGCATAATCTTTGTTTATTTGTTATCCCTTATGGTAACGCAGATAACGTTATCAAGAAAAGTATCGTTACTTTTTTAAATATAAATAACAGTACAAAACTATTTTCTTGACCTAATGGACACTAGCCAATTCACGCAGAGCAGTTGTTTAATTAACCAGTAAAAATGAAAAATTACCTGTAACGATAATACAATGCTTAACGTTACCTTTGCTATAACTCTATAACCAATAATTCATAGAGGAAACGTTACCTAATTTTCAACGGTTTTGAATGTCCTAATGCCTAATGTGACTGATGTGATGATGAGGGGTCTTAGTCCTAGATATTTTTTAGTGAATAATGCATGAGTTATGTGAGATTCCTACATGAAGATGAAATGAATTTGGGTCCTGCTTGCCTGGATCAGAAGATTTGCTAGAATTCTTAGTAAGCACGAAGCCTGTAAAGATAATAATAATAGTAATTTCTTTGCCAAGCTAGTCTACAGTGCAAAAGTAATACAAGAAATTTTGACTGTTTCATTTCAAATAACAATATTTTTTTGATGTACTACATTGTTCTCGCTCGCTTTCTATACAATTTGTGGGAGTGATTTCGTAGAAAAGGGCGGAAGTAGGGTAGGGTAGGGTAGTTGTTCAAAACGGCTATAAAACAATAGCACGCATAGACTATAAACTATAAATTTCTAGCACGCTAAAAAATACGCTATATTATAGCTCGCTATGAATTAGGAAGCGTTTGGGCGCTCGACAGGCGCGATTAATCAATCATGCAGCATGCTAGATCGCGTAGCACATTACATTACATCGCGCGCGAAACGTAGGTACCTAACGTGCTGCGACTGCGAGAAATCGCGCGCGAAACGGTTTAACGTGCTGCGAGAGAACGTCCGATAGCATTAGCGCCTATATATAACTCTACTCTTTGATTAGCGCGCACGCGATGACTGACTGCTCGCCCCGCCCCGCGCGGCCAGCCAGCGCCGCTGCAGGTTGCCGCGCGCGATCTCACGATATTCATAGCGTATAGCGCCAACGCGCCTACATACATAGCACGCGATACGCGCGAGATACAGGCAGCGCGCTAGAATATGGTGCTATGGTGCGATATATTAACCACTCACCACAGTGTGATCCTGTAAATGTTACGTGTTAGTCGGGGAAGCGAGGGAAGCTACCAGTGATCGACACTTTAAGCCTCATGTCCGTTGTTGTAGGTCGTAATATTTGTAGGAGTGATGGCGGGAAAGTGAAGAGTCATGTCTGCGGTTTTGTTTTATTTTCTAAAATTTGTGTTATGTCGAATATTAATGTGTAATTATTAACCGTTATGTGTTCGTGAGTGTGCATGAGTGTTGGCAAATTAAACAAAACAGTGCAACGTCACTTTTCAAATTCTGTCAAGAAGTCTGCCCGAGGAATTAGTAAAGCCCCACAGTTTTATTGCTCTAAGGCCCCATATCTTTAAACAAAAGTTAAGGCTGTTTTAACTAGATCCCATACTTAAAAAAAAAAAGATCTCGCCACGTCAAAATGACATTCAGACTTGACTGGCAAATAAATGTAAAGCCAACGCATTTTCAACTTTATTGCCCTTGCTTAGTTATGATAATTTCGTTGTGGATTTATTTTAATTAAAAATTCAATTTAGACATAAGTGTAGAATAGTTTGATAAAATGGAAGGTTTATACCATCAAACAAACCAACTTTTACAAGACGCTTCAGACCTTTTCCATAAGTTAGAGAAAGAGCCACCTAATAGTGACGAAATTGAAAATGCAATTCAGACTAAAATTAACACAATCAATGGGTAAATATTTCCTTTTAAAATATAAATTTTTGATTCTATTTGTTTTTATAATTTGTAGCTTATCGGTTTTGTAAATATAGTGTTAAAAAACAATATTGTTACAATTAAATTCATGCTGTGATCTCTAATGTGGTATTATTTTGATTCCCATTCATAGATAAAGAGATTATTAGATCAAGAGTTAATCATATCAAAAAGTTAATAATCAAATCATGTTATAATCAAAATTATGTTTCTGGGATTACAGGAACTGCGAGAAGTTGGATATATTTGTATTCAAGACTCCCATTAATCAAAGACCAATGGCCAAGATGAGAGTGGACCAATTAAAATATGACAATAAACATATACAGGTATTTAATTTTTTTTTTACCTAGATATAAAGTTGAGGCAAATGTAATACATTTACATACTATAAAAATACAACTTTATAGTTTCTTTATATTTACAACCGTTATTCAGAGCTGGATGAGAGCAGCCGCGGATTGTGCTCGGTGGGATGCACTTGGAGAGGCATATGTCTAGCAGTGGACTAGTATAAGCTGATGATGATGATGATGATGATGATGATGATGATGATGATGATGATGATGATGATGATGATGATGATGATGATGATGATGATGATGATGATGATGATGATGATTCAAAGTAAATAAAAATGCAACATGTGGAAATGGGTTGGAACAACCTATTTACTTATATAGAACACTTTTGCAATTGACCATGGTATGAATAGTTGGTTTATACAATATTATGGTTTCCATGGTATGGTATGGTGCTACAATTGATATGGCAAAGTAACAAGAGGCATCAACAATAGAGATTTTTGAGAAATGTCATAATTTCTTGCAATATTCTCAGTGTAGATTTGTGTGACAACATTTCTATAAAGTAAACATGTATGTTGATTCCGCAGGCTTCTCTTACAAATTCCCAAAACAAAAGACGTAGAAGAGAGCAAGAGCGACTTGATAGAGAACAGTTGTTGAGCCGACGATTTGGCCACGACCACACCGCTATCACAGTTGACTACTTGGCACAGGAGCAGAACTCACTGGCTAATTCACACAGGAATGTTGATGAAATGATACACACAGGTATGATACAGGTCTTTAACCTATGACCGTTACCGTAAATTCCATAAAACAAAGAGACCCAAAAGGTAACCTTAATACATTTTTTTATATTAACGGGTAAGCACAGTGCCTACATGCCACGCTCGAGCAACTCACACATAGTTCCTATCACGGACACGGATCACTCAATAGTCCAAGCGCAGCTGCTGCAACTTTCTGTGTATGTGAAAGGTTGACTATGTTACGTATAAGTTGCTTGAGCATGTTTGTATGAAGCTTGCCTTCCGCAGTCTCCTTTTTTTGTTCCGATATTCAAATTCCAAGTGTAATACATGTAAACAAAGTATTCATATGTAAATATTTCACTGCTAGATAGATTAATACTAGTTTTAAAAGAGAGTTATATGATAACTATGAAAAATGGTGAATCATATTAGATATTAGTCCAATTGTTATTATGAAAGATTAAAGATAATTTGTATAAGTACTTTGTTTACAAATGCCTCATCAAATTAGGTCTGAGTAATAGACAATGGGCAGCAAGAATTAGAAAAAAGAATTATTATTAAATAGTTTGTAAAGAAACCTACACCCTTGTGTATTATCATTATGGTAGTTTAAAAAAATAAACTGACGTTAAATTTAAAAAACCTAAGCCACTCCAGCCAGCTTGTCAACTATGTATATCATAGAAAGTATGTTTATGGTATATGGTTAGATCTTGGCTTCTGGGACTTACTTGGGAGTTAGTGTTGCCCTTAAGTAAGTTTGGAGTTCCATGATCTCAACTATGGAGAGCTGTGACATCAGCCTTGTCGTATTCAAAACATGTACATTCACGAGCATTAACATGATACACCTTTGACTTGTTTTTCCATTGTATTAACATGTTACATTGTTTACATGCTAATGCTTGTGACTGTAAGTATTAAATAATTAGCCACTGAATGGGAGCAGCACAAAACCGGTTGTTGTGGAGATCTTTGGGGCCTTTGTCCAGCACAGGACGTGTTTAGGCTTAAATTATTAAATCATTACATGACAACAACAATGACATATAACATTGCAACGACGACAATTACATGACATATAACATCGCAACTATCCAACGACAACAAAACGGCGGTATACAAAACAATACTCAAGCCTGTTTGGACATACGGCATTGAACTTTGGGGCACAGCATCAAACAGCAACATCGAGATATTGGAGAGATTTCAGACAAAAGCAATCAGACACATGTTCAACATCCCAAAATGCATAAGCAATAACTACATCCTACAAGACCTGAACCTACCAACTGTAAAGCAGGAAATAAAAAAGAAAAGTCTCAAATATCAGGATAAATTGTCTAACCATGTCAACACCTTGGCTACAGACCTAAAAGGCACTGGCAGTGTCCTTTTCTCAAGACTAAGGAGGAACAGTGTCCCAAACCCTCCAAAATCGATTCCAATAATAAGTGAGTGAGGTCAGTGGACCATCCTCACAGTTTCAAGACACTAGCAGACACATGTCAAACACAGTATCAGCTAAATGTGGAAAAACAGATTGGTGTGCCGAGCAGGATACAAAAAAAAAATTACAAGACAACAAATTGCCAACTCACTAAGTTCAATTCACGGCAATGTAAATATGGTAAGGCAGGAGGCTAGTAAGGATGTAGGAGGTCTACAACGATTACTACACAGGCCCCTGCCCTAGTCGCAGCCAGACTACTGAGTGCAAGTTTTATTTACCACTCGATCACGTTAATGAAAATGAGAATTTGTATGGCAAAATTACTTACCAATAATGCCACCAGGAGGCGTTGCTTCAATGCCATACAAATTCTCGATTTTGGTAACATGTTTCAATGTTGAATAAAACTGGCACTCACCACTCAGGTCCATTTTACTCGTGGTTGTTTATTTCCATCCTTTGCGCTTGTAGCATATGCGTTCTACTTGAAACGGCTAGTCAAAACATGCCGGGGAAGGGTCTATAGGTATAATTAAGCGCGAATGGCGTTGGATTAACAAAACATCTTTCGCTAAGCTTGGTATCCGAATAGCTATTTAATTTTTATATTATGTCCTGTGATTCCTCATCAGGCATGTAGGGCCTTCAAGATTGATCTACAGTTAGACGAACCTGAGCAGCGATTTCGAGGTCGAATAGATACGAAACCTGTTTTCTCTACCTCCTGCCTCTAGTTTGCCTGAAACGCCATGTATGTAGGCATACGTACGACGACGGATGTTTAGGGCGTACCAGTTCGCACTTTCTTTCTGGTTTGCCAAGATGTAACTTGTTTTGCGGATGCGAAGAGCCGGATTAAGCCATGTAAAGGCAACTTCTTTCTCTGACCGAGGGGCCTCTGTACGACGCAGGGCCTAAGACCCATAGGGATAGGCACGTGCCTTTTTATGGTTCCGTAGTCAACAAGGAACCCTTATAGTTTCGCCATGTCCGTCTGTCTGTCTGTCTGTCTGTCCCCAGTCTAGCTCATAGACTCTTAGTACGAGAAAGCTGTAATTTGGCATGTATAATTAATCACGCCGACAAAGTAAAAATTTGAAATTTTTTTTTTTTAACTTGGCTCGACTTGCTTCAACACGTGAAGTGAAGATGTAATTTTTTTTTCTTGTCTACCCCGTTGTGTGGGGTGTCATTAGATAGCAATTTTAAAAATATATTGCGGGTTTGTGATAACAGTTTTTTGACTAAGGCATCAGTTTGTGAACTATTAAGCTTTAAAGTGAAAAATTTTGTTACGAGTTAAGTGTCTATCTTATTTTGTTTTTTTTTTGTTCTATTTTATTTTGGAATACCTGTCAGTCAAACCTAGAATCTAGAATTTACTACTTTGATGTTGGATATAATGTTGTTATGTTTTCATGTTTTACTCGCTACGGCCAATGATATTATATAATATGGCCATCTTAGAATAATTACGTAAATATAGAAAGATAGTCTTCATACAAGCGCTCTGTCAAAAGTGAAGCACTAAACAGATTCATACTTTCGTGACGATTACTTGCTTCTGCTTGCGCTCGGCGACACGTACGCACAGTAACTCCGTAGTGTACATTGACAATTCGGCGTTTGGAGCCATATCTGGCTCCTGGCTCTGTAAAATAGCCCCATTAGCTTCATTCCAATTACTGATTGTTACACACTATATGCACAACAGTATAATCACAAAATTAATTTGATTATTACAATAGTTTTGGATATTATTTTTTCCTAAATGAAACATAATACCCGGATGTTCAATGTTTGGTGGTTCCGCTTCAGGTTAGAGACATTATATAACTCATTGTTTAGCCAACAGCAAAACCACAGAAATAAAAAAAACCACTAAATCTTAATACAATAAATTATACGCTTCACGGTGTCCCAAAAAGTTTTTAAAGTTTAGTATTTTTTTAAAATATGTAATATTTTCCAAAACTATTGAACTGAAATTTTCTATGCTTATGAAATTTAAAGAAAATACGACATATTATCATATGAGATGTGGCATATTATCGGACAATATTAAAAAAAAAAACAACTTATAAGATCTGAAATCAACTTTCTAATTGAATCTAGTCTGGTTGAATACCTAACTGTATTTTAGAAAACTAGATCTTTGTATTTTTATTAAGCATAGAAAGTTTCATAGAATTAGAACTTTAATATCCTTCATTCAAAGGATATTGTAATTTATTTTAAAAGTAAAAATGTTTTTAACATTTTTAATTGCCAAGAAGTTTTGAGCACATCAAATAAAATAAATTTATAATCATCTAAACAGATAAAATTCGTAATTGTTAATCTCGTAGGAAAAAAATTATTAAACTACGAGCAGGAATCGAACTCGCACCATCTGACTTACCGAGTCAGATGCACTACCAAGTAGGCTATCGTGGCTTTGTCCGACCCATGCAAATTAAAAAAAAATCAAAATGTTTTGCAAAAAGGTTTACCAATATTTAGAATAGTGGGTTAAAGTAGGTATAAACCTGCGATTAAAGAAAATTTTACTTATCATTAATCTGGTAGTAATAAATACCTATAATATTTATTTAGAAATAAGTACAACATTATCGCGTAATTAGCTGTCGCACTTTTGCACTTTGACTGTCGACACGGGAGCGTAACCTTGGAGACGTTGAAGGTCTGGCCACACGTCCATAATAGGAAACCCAAAGCAGTCAAACCCGTCTGATCGTAATGTGACGTCAGTCGCACGCCGGCACTTCACAGTGCCGCTGTGCCCATCTCATGTCTAACTAGCAAACGCCGTGGCGCGTGAAAACATCAAACAAATCGAGTATCAAACAATACCCTTTTAATACATGTGCATTTAATTAGTGGAATTTCCGCGACTGTCAGCCTTCGATTCGAACTACTTACGTTTCGAAACGCACCGCTTTGTACTTACTTTAGTATTGTATGTCATCCGTGAGACCGGTTCCGCTATTTGTTCTAATAATAAATCAGTTAATAAGGATTTATTTCGATAAGTTGTAGTGCATACAAAAATAAAAACTTGTCTAATAAAAATAAACAAATGACGTGCGAATTAAAAAACTAAATTAGCTAGCACTTACCACATCATGAAGATAACGGCTTCACAAAACACTCACTGTTTTCTAACTCGATTTTGTTATCACATGGATACGTTCGTGTAATGCCGAAGTAGAGACAAGACACGGGCGACTGCTCGAGATCAAGTTGAGCTGTTCACCAGCGGCTAGTTCTTAATTATATGTACGCTTCGAATGGAGGCGACCTAGCGAGGCATGTTAGCTAGCACGCTAGCCTGCTTAACACTAGGGTCGCATTCGACGTTTATTATACTCAATTAAATTGAATAGATTCGCGGGTACGAGTGCTGCTATGATCGCCGCATTACCGCGAATAAACTAATAACAACATACCAATCGTGGTAAAGCCATAGCTAATATAATTTGTTTACAGCGCGCTCTGGCATTGTTCTTCCGGCTTTGAGCTGACACAGAGCTGTTTTTGGATTTGGAACTGGTTATATTAATCACCTACCTAGGTATAAATAGATAGAATGTAAATATTTATAAAATGTATAAAATACAGTGAAAAAATTGAACGCCCACCCGACCCAGCCAAGAATCGACCCTCGAACTCGATCGAACTGTGCCGCTATTAGCACTCAAAAATTAAAAGCAGTGACAAAATTCAGCGCTTACGTCAGTCTTCCCGGTAGCATAGCGGTCAGTGCAGCCGCCCGGATTGCGAAAGACCCAGGTTCGATTCCTGGTTGGGTCGGGTGGGCGTTTAATTTTTCACTGTATTTTATAAATTTTATAAATATTTAATTTAGCTTCAGTGCAGCAATTAGCACTTGAAAATAAAAAGTAAAATTTAGATAGAATCTGTAATGTGATTTTTTTAAACTTTTGAGTAATCAGATAAGTAACTGGTTAGCATTACCTAAAGAAAATTAAATATTACATAAAGTTATGTATGTAACGTATTTAATAAAACTTTATTGTTTTTATTTTATTACAAGCTTTTATTTAGTTTCACCTGTCCCGATGTTTGTTTGTGATCATATCTTGCAAGTTAAATTTGATCAACTTCCCGGTTACCGATTGAGCTGAAATTTTGTATGCATGTGTAAATCAGATGACAATGCAAAATTATTATGACATGGAGCTGATCTGATGATGGAACCGGAAGGTGGCCATAGGAACGCGGTAGTTAAACGACACAACCCCATCGAGTTTGGATTCGTTTGATCCGTCTTACGCGTACTTTGGCGCTTGATAGTAACCAGGAACTGATGATGGAGCTGGAAGATGGCCATCGGAACTCGGTAGTTAAACGACACAACCCCATCGAGTTTGGATTCGTTTGATCCGTCTTACGCATACTTTGGCGCTAGATAGTAACCAGGGACTGATGATGGAGCTGGAAGATGGCCATCAGAACTCGGTAGTTAAACGACACAACCCCATCGAGTTTAGGCTCGTATGATTCGTCTTGACGAGTACTTTGGTGTTAGATGGTAACCAGGGTCTTATGATGGAGCTGGAAGATGGTCATAGGAACTCGGTAGTTAAACGACACAACCCCATCTAGTTTGGGTTCGTATAATTCGTCTTGACGAGTACTTTGGTGCTAGATGGTAACCAGGGTCTGATGTAACCAGGGTCAACGATAAGGTGGCCATAGGAACTCGGTAGTTAAACGACACAACCCCATCGAGTTTGGACTCGTTTGATCCGTCTTGACGAGTACTTTGGTGCTAGATGGTAACTAGGGTCTGATGATGGGACTGGAAGATGGCTATAAAAACTCGGAAAAATAAGTTCGTTCGTTCGTACGTTCTGTTTGTTATGAATGTGGATTCTGTCTTTGATTAGATGAATTAGATGGATGACTCAATGTCAAGGTGAGCCCGTATGGATGGTATGAGGGTGTATAAACATGTCATATCGTTAACATTGCGCCTCAGGGTACCAGGGCGAACCCTGTTGTACTGAACCCCTTATCCCCCTACAAAAATACTAAAAAGTTAAAAATAATTTAAACCTTCAATTAAATTTAATAATAAGAAGTAATATGCTAAATGTTCTTTAATGTTCCATCAAAATGTAACACGCTTCTATTTATAAAGAATTTTTTTCTTATTATAAATTTTTTTATAGTTTGTCTTTGTGCTTTACACAAGATGTATATAATTAGTGATTTCAGTTTTATAATTAAAGCTTTTGAGTTTTGATTTAAATTTTTAAGCAATTAATTTGAATGAAGTATTTTAAATAAATGAAATCATAACCTAATAATAAGATGATCTGGGCAAAGTAATTTCAATCACAGTATCGATTTTTATCTTTATTCCATTGTAACACTGGCAACAGTTTAATCTTTAACTCGTGTATACATTGTAAGCCTGCATGATCTAACAGCAAGTCTGATTAGGGATACATAGGACCCTTAAGGATATCGTTAATAGTAATAAGTACTAAATAATCTGGAGCTGCTATCAATGTTAACCTTGATTGTACAATAAAAAAACATTAATCAAAGCATGATAGACGTGCAATGTGTCTATAGTTATGTTATTATGAATGAAAATTATGAATTTTTTTGCTCTTATTCGCTCCCGCAATTAAATTAAGTCACGCGATGCCCGTGCTGTCGCGGAGATGTAGTGCGTAATTGCACGACATCTAATGGTATAGGTTTGCGCCTTACATGCGTGGGTTAAGGTCAAACAAGAATATAGAGCGGGCGCATTAGTCTTCTGTACCACAGTCACATAATGTGTGCATACACATTGAAATTAATGATCTTTGATTATCGAAGATACAGATAGGTACTTCTGTTTGTGTGAATGTTTGCTACCTGCAAAACAACTGTCACTAAGTGTTCTGTTATTTCTTATAATCTTGCGCCTCCATCTTACTGGTTCCACGGATACCAGTGTCATGGCATGTCAATGTCATGGCATGAGCTGAGTAACTACCATTTAGGTTGCATAGTCTTTATATATTTAAACCTTCTGTGCGTGTGTATGTTAATGAACTCCTTCTAAATAGCTGGACCGATTTGGATGAAATTTTTTGGGTGTGTTCAAGTGTATTCGAGAATGGTTGATTTACAATTGGACTCGGTAGGTGGCGCTGCTATAGGGGTTCATCATGGGATACGGGTGTGCTTAAGCGGACGAATGATTTGTTTTTGTTGTCATGGAAACTGTCAAAGCGGTACGAAGTCCGCCGGTCAGCTAGTTCTTTATAAAAATTTTAATGCCCAATATGTTTATTATCATTATTATGCTCCAAATAAATAATTTTCATTGAATTTTTTGTTTAAATAAGTTTTTGTTGGTTGGTTGGTTGGTTGTGAAAATAAACACGAAAGATCCGTTTATATTGTTTCATTGCTATGTGTTGTGTTAGTGTAAACTTTAGAAACACAGTACAGGTATAGGTACTTATTACCTAGTAGGATTCTTCGGAAACCTCATTTTATTTTAGTTATAGCGTTTGCACACGACGTCGTTTTCACGCGCCTAAACCGCACGAAAAATGCGCTGTAACCGTGATTCTATCTCAACTACTTAGTACTTACCTATATTATTTGCAGATGTTCAATCATCAAATTGAGGCTTGCATTTATGTCATTATTTTGAATGAGTAAGTAGGTGTCACTCGTGTTTTTATCGTTGCGGGCGCAAACTATTGGCTTTTTCAAGTTTAGTAGCGCAGGTAAACGCGTCGATGGCGTGTGAAAAAGTCGTCGTGTGCAAATATTCTAACCACAAATAAGAATCAAGACTTAACTGCCATACTCAGAGACGTCAATTAAGTTTAATGACAATTAAATGTCTTTCCTTCTCTATTTAGCACTATACATAAGAAAGTGACAACAAGATACTTAATTGTCATTAAAACTTAACTGACGTCTCTGAGTACGGCAGTAAGTCTACTAATTCAATAACGTCTCAATAGTGTATCAGTAGCCTGATTTTGACATAAGGACTATAGAATAATTTCCAAAATCAGGCCACTGGGATACGATTGTGGGCGTTTTTAGTAGTAGAATCTAGCTAGGCCTACGTGTCTTAGCTTCAGCCTAAGGGCCTTACAAATAAACAAAGAATAAGGTCCGAATAGTTATTCCGTATTTTGTCTCTTTCACTCTTATTTGAATTGACGTTTACATGACAGGAACAAAACACGGAATAACTATACGGACCTTATTCTTTGTTTATTTGTAAAAGGCTAAATGTATAGAGAGTAAAATATGGAAACTAAACTAGTAGTTATAGTTTCCATTTAGGTTCAGCGCGGTGTAGTGTGACGGCGCACGGTGAAGGCTAGTTTATTGTGAAATTTACGTCTAGTAAATCTAGTGAAAGGTTATAAACAGACAAAAGACACCAGTTATAAAAAAATTACGGTTGGCCAATGTATCAACCTACCTATAATAATATAGTATCGAACTCGACTGCACACTTTTTGAAGGCTCCGACTTTCGAGCATTAGATAGTTGCTATTAGGGAAATATGGACTTAATAGTTTTTTGTTAATATAAGAAAAGATGTAAATTCTACTTACTGTACATAGTAATTTCCAACATAGTAATGGTTGTACAGACGCCTGTACATCAACCTATCCAAAAACTGTCAAATTTCGTCAACAAATGTTCAACCATATAGCCCTAGACATAAAGTTCAAAGTCTATTGAGGAAATTTGATAGTTTGTGGTAGTCTGATGTGCAGGCGAGTGTACATTAGAATTCGCTATCAATCGACTCCTGTTAAAGAAGAACCAACTGTCACTCTAAAATGTCCCATCCCAAGCGTTACTGAAAAATATAAATAAGTATGTATCTCACATACTTAATTTTTTTTTTCAACAGGATCAAACATATTGGAGACACTGCGTTACAACAGGGAGACGCTGAAGGGTGCTCACAGAAAGCTGATCGACCTAGCAAACACCCTGGGACTCTCCAACGCCACCATCTCCCTCATTGAGCGAAGAGTGTCCCAGGACAAATACGTACTCTTAGGAGGAATGTTTGTAACTTTGGCTGTGATAGTCCTTGTCATTGTGTATCTTACATAGACTTTGTATCATCATCATCATCATCATCATCTCAGCCAAAAGACGTCCACTGCTGGACAAAGGCCTTGAAAGAGAAAAAAAACAAAGACTTTGTGTATGAATAAACAATTCTTTGTTGAATCTGCTCTAGTAAATTCATGTTTATAAAAAGTGGACACTGACCGGAGCGATCATCGTAACGTAAACGTAACATACCATTCGCGGCGAGCTTGATATGTCATTGCTGACTGACTGATAACAGGGCGGAGCGAGCGGCAAGCGGCTCGGCTCGGCTCACTGTACCATGCTCATGCGAATGCTCGCATCGAACATGATACGTTACGATGATACGCTTCGGTCAGTCTCCACGATAAGGCTACGAGCAAGAGCACTAGCGTATTGCGACGTGTCAAGCGAATTTTTAGTTCATTGAGCGTTATAAAAGGGGAGTCTTAAACTACGGTAATAAAAAGCGCAATGAAAAGAAAAATCGCGCGCCGCGCCACACACCGCTGTGTCGTCGCCGAGCGGTATAACGGTGGCCTATATGCCTTATTTCACGGTAAAAGTTCATGCAATTTAACTGATTTTGTTATTTTAAAAAGTCTAATTTTTAGGTTTATAAGGTTTATAACGGGGTTCATCAACGCTACTTACTTTATTTACTTGGTATAGTTGTAAACCAGCGGTTTGTAAGCCGGTAGTTACCGAAGCCAGCGGCTAGAAACGAATAACCAGCCGCTTGATACCGGGTAGATACCCGACTTGAGCATCTAAAAAAACTATTTCTATTACATTTTTTATTGTTATAAGTACTTACTCTTATTTTTGCTATACAGTAGCACTATTATGTTCTGCTATTTTTGTTTTTTTTAAATAAACACCGAAGACACCGGTTTATACCTACTAATTTACTTAATTCAGAGACGAACAGGAAACTATGAAACAACGTTTGTGTTTAGGTGGTGGTGTATGAAAATTATAAGAATAAAGGTTTTTTTTTGAGAGAGATTCCTGATTGCCTCATACGGCATTTTCAGCTTCACCGGGTAGCTCTAAATTACTTTACTTTGGATTCAATCATCTTTATAAACCAAACAAAGAAATACAACTAAATGCTTACTATTACTAGGTATCTGTGCACACTTATTTCATGGATAAATACCTATTTCCTAAACATCTTGACAAATGAATTATTAAAATAGTCCTATTCCACTGCTGTGTCACATTTTGTATGAGAATTTTGAGTTTTTAACACTTAATATAGATGCAAATGGCATTGTTTATGTCTATTTATGTTAAATGTATCCTATTGTAAATAAATCAGAAGAGAAACAACAAAAACAAAAAACTAATCATGTGAATATATCAATGAAATGTAAACAGCCGTTTCCAGCCGCTAGTTATCGCTAGAAATGATAATAAGCCAAATAAGCCGTTTCTAGCCGCCAGGCTAGAAATGTTAGTAACCAGCTTCACATCTATAATACTTAGGTAGATATTACCGGTGCAAGTTGTTCAAAACGTCGTGTTTAGGTACCTCTACGACACCCACACCAAGTAGTTTGCGTTAATCCCCGATATAAACATTAGATTAAACTGACACACTTTACTTTAACTTTGTATATAAATTTTCTTAAAGTTCTTACGTTAAAAATCAGGCTACCGATATATTGAGATGAAATTGAATTAGCAGACTTAAGGTCTTAATGAGTTGCCAAAAAGTAACAAAATCGGCCTACAACAACCTTAATCTTTACTTTCACCAAGATTTTATTGTAACAAGATCATAGACTAAGTTATTCAACTGTTTGTGTATCAAATCTTCAGCACCGGACTTCAGACTTCAAAGCAGTAAACTAGCAAAAAGTTAAATATTAACTACTAGTTGTTGTCCGCGACTTCGTTCGCGAAGATTACAGTAAAAAAAAAAATTATCCTATATGCTGGTCTGGGTCATGGTCTGTATATGAGGAAAGTTTCACTAAAATCCATTCAGTAGTTTTTACGTGAAAGAGTAACAAACATCCATTCATACTTACTAACTTTCGCGTTTATAATATTAGTAGGATTTACTTTTGTGTTGAAATCGTTGTTCTTTATTCACTTTACGATTCTTTATAGGGCATTCAATTGTCATGAATTTTATTGTAATTTTACACTTTACGAGTATATTCGTTTTGAAATGCCAAGGCTGTTGAAGGGCGATACTTTTAACGATTCATTTGACTCATACTGAAAAGATAACGCATATTGCAACGGTGTAAAGTGCATATAATCCAAAGTGCCACGTATGAAGTCACGTAGTCTATTCTTGTGGATTGACTAACGTTAACAGTGATAAAATTATAGCTTACTTCACATTCCTTTCACGACTAAAATCTTGTCTCTAGTTTGTGACGATATCATTTTATGATCGTCGGTAATTAGTAAATATTGTATTGAGTTGACAGACAAAAACCTCTTGTTACGAAGAGTTGTGAATTTTGTATTAAAAATAAAATATTGTTTAAAGTTATTGTTCGTTTTTGTGTATTTCAAAACACCATTGGTTTTCTATACTGATTTTAATCCACGTTATAAGTGTTTTTTGTACCTAGAGTTGAACATATGAGTACGAAGGGATTAGTACTAAGCCTATATATTACTATTTTATGTTTCTGTATTTAGAGTATTGAAATTTTATAAATTCCCGTCGTTTACTTAATTCACCTGCATTAATGCACCTAGGTGAATTAAATATTCTATTTATAATCTTAGTTCACCTAGTATACTTTTAGTAAAGTTAAAAGGCTGTTTAAATTTTAAGTAAACTTTATTCACCCATTGTCTCTTACCTACTTTTTTAAAATGACTGACGACGATGACGGACGATTTCTAAAAAAATGGCCCACTGTTATAATATCTCCATTCAGTAGACTCATTTGCGTCTCGCAAATCATTTGTTCATTTATTTTAACACTAGATCGCCGTTGCTTCGGTACACGTTTTGAGTTAGCATCTCTTATAAAAGCTAGAATCAGATCTGTGAGGTTGTGGTTGTACTTTTTAATATTTTTACTCAAAATTGTATGTTTTTGTTTTGTTTATATAATTTTAACGAAAATTTTGTTGCGAAACAAATTACAAAAACACAAATGTTGAAAAAATTTCCACGAGCAGGATTTGAACCTGCACCCTTCTGACATACCGGGTCAGGTGATCTTCCAATTGAGCTATCGTGGTTCTAACCAGCCCGCCGAAATTATTCAACACTATTTGCTTTTTTACTTTGAAAGCCAAAGGCGCCAATTCAATTTCAATAACTACAATAACGTCATTAATCTGATCATAATATTTTTACAAATATTAAAAATCAGTTAAGAAGTAGGCAAGCTATTTATAAAATGTTTTTGTTTTGTTTATATAATTTAAACGCAAATTTTGCTGCGAAACAAATTACAAAAACACATGTTGAAAATAATTCCACAAGCAGGATTTGAACCTACACCCTTCTGACATACCGGGTCAGGTGCTCTTCCAATTGAGCTATCGTGGTTCTAACTAGCCCGCTGAAATTATTCGATGTTAATAACGGTAATTGTTGACATTGAATGTGCGCCTTTGGCTTTAAAAGTAAAAAAGTAAATAGTGTTGAATAATTTCCGCGGGCTGGTTAGACCCACGATAGCTCAATTGGAAGAGCACCTGACCCGGTATGTCAGAAGGGTGCGGGTTCAAATTCTGGTCGTGGATTTTTTTCAACATTTGTTTCAAAGTTGTATGCCAACCTTCTACATAGTTGTTGGTTCTGTGACGTTCTCCAAAAACTAACCATGTCTTTTTAATGTTTCGCCTAAACCGATTTCTCTTAAAATATTGAAGAAAGGGTTACAAGTGTTGGTGATGTTCGAATTGCTCCTTAATGTATTTTCAGCTTTCAGCAATTTTGGCACGCGGTAGCAAGGCAAGATTCAATACCTCTCTCTTTGTAGCGAATAGTAATATCCTTATTCCATCTGAATTATAATCTCCAATAAGGAAATCTTCGAATTTTTGTCGAATTATTATTCCTGCTATGTCACCATTACAGTTATAGGCATTTTTAGAAACATTGAGCGCCTTATTCCTTTTTTTCCGACTCGACTTTTCAAAAGACGGTTCTTCAAGGACGATATTATATCCAGTATTATGGTACTTATTCGCAGCTTCCTCAAATATTTTAGGGACTGGTTCGTCGGTGGATATTACTTTTTGTTTGCATGTTTCCAAGTGTTCTGCCCATGTGTTTCTTGCTATATCCATAACACAGCTGCTTACGTGTACATTTTCTTTAAATATTTCACTACCCTAATAAGAAACAAAAAAATTTAGAAGTCGTTACTGACATTGTTCACGAAGAGTCGGACGATTGACTTTCCGAAATGCACCATTCCATGTGGTTATTGTTAAATTCCTATTTTATAATAAATAATATTCCTAGTTTATAATAATAAACTTAAACCTCAGTAATATTACTATCGATAGATGAAGGATTGCAAAAAAATATACTAGAATAACATTCCTTACGATTATTGTGATGGTGCCAGCGCATATCATATTAGTCAAATTATTTTGTATATTTTTTTTCTAAAATATTGTCTTCCATTATGCAATAACACCGTCCTCGCCCTCTAATTATAAATTTAAATTCAGTCATATTTTTAATTTAGTTTTCATTCGTAGATAAGCCATACATTACCAAGAAACACAGAAATGAACTGCCTATAGTGACAATTATAATGACTAAATACCACTCCAAAAGTTCAAGTGGCCAGTGCGTTATTGATAAAGAGGATTCTATACCAATAAAATGAGTGGACGAATGGATGAATAAAGTTAACTAAAGTATATTTAATGCACCTATAAACTTTACTAAAAGTATATATAACTAGCGGCCCGTCCCTGCTTCGCACGAGTGGATTTTTTTTATAGTTACGTTACTCAGCGCTAATGTAGCATTCTAATGGTGAAAGATTTTTTCAAATCGGTCCAGTAGTTTTTGAGTTTATTCGTTACAAACATACATACAAAAATACCTTCCTCTTTATAATATTAGGATGTACCTAGGTGATGATGTTACCTGCATTAACGCAGGTGAATTAAGTAAACGACGGGTAAATGCTAACTGCTAAGTAAAATTAAAGGTTTTATTTTTATTTGTGTTTACTTAAATACTGTTTTATTTTCAGATATTCATTAATTTATTCGGACAATTTAAAGTTCGTCATGAGTTGGCGCTGTTCCAATCCCATACAAATTGTAGAAAACTCTATTCGATCGAAAAGCTTAGGTACCGCACGTGTTTACCACGCCACAGCGAAAAAGCTAGGCGATCGGCGATCGACAACCTCATTGCTACCTACGTCTTCAATAAAAAACAAAAAATACCGAAAGAACTAAAATGCTTTATAACAAGAAAAAAGAGCAAGACTTCTGCGTCAGAAAATTTTGCTATTTATCCCTCGTAGTTGGGTCACAGCACGGCAGCTTCGGCTTAACATGCGGGCAGGCGAAGGCCACATCCTCCTCCTTGGGGGGAGCGCACGGGCCCTTAGGCTCGGGCGGGGGGTTCACGCACGTGTCCACCGGCGGCGGCGGCAGCAGCGGGTGATCCGCCACGCGCATTGCCGCCGGCGAGATCTCAGGCACGTCGCGACGCAGCTTCTTCACGCGCTCGTACGCGTCTGACGGGAGCTTCATGTAGTCGGGCACCTGACGTTGGATAGGTTATCATTAGACTAGTGGTGTCAGACCTACACTAACTGTTTAATTTGAGCGCCTTTTGCCCCCCCTATTTTCATATGGTTGGTTGACCTCAGAGATCTCAGCACTGTCAGCATTTGGAACGCTGCTCAAATTTAAACATGATATGGCACGCTCATATATAAACCTTAGGGTCAAAAAATGCATTGATTCGAACGGAATAACGACTAGACCAGACCGCTTATTTCTAATCAAAAATTAGCAAAGGCGGGTAATACTTATAAGCTTTCTTGAGGGCACCGTGCCTGCTTTCAAGAAAGATTGGCGATAAATGGTGGAACAATGTTCGCAGGTTGACTGTATGTGGGGAATGGCAAAGATCGTGCCCACTGCATGTGATGACACGCCAATGTAGAGTAGTACACTTCTAAAGGATGATGTAAGTGCTTTTGTACCTGTTTGCAATCCACGCCGTAGGTGCCGAGGTAGCCCGGCAGCTGTGGCCTGTCGTCGGGCTGGTCACCCATAGACGCGGCTAATTGTGCGCTCGGTATTATCTCGTACGGGCAAATGTCTTGCGCACGTCGTTCGGCGCGCTCCTTTGCATCCTACGTGTTGGGTTACATGAAAACAGTCATAAGCATGAAGCGTTGTGGCCATTGCATATACTCGTAGTATCCTGAGCTCCATCTTTTTTTTTCGCAAGGTGCAAGCTGCTGGCTGTGATTGCTGCAGACTGTTCAGAGCTTTATTAACACCTACCAGTGTGTTACCAGAGATAAACTTAGTGAGCCTGCTCTGCTTAGTTAAAAATATTTTTTTAACTAAGCAGAGATTTTTTTAACTTAACAAAAACCATAAATTGGAAAAAAAAACAAAAATTAGGAAATAAAAAAAAAAGTTGAAATATTGCAATGACTGTTTAATACTTACGAACTAAGATATAACAAACTATTTACTGCATTTACGCAAATACAAAAATATACATTTATTTAATAATTTATATCTTCAACTAAGTATACCCACTGGCATTGACAAAATTTACAAAATTAAATGTCGTTCACCACTAAATGCCAATAATTACATGTTACATGTTACAATTACATGTATTAAAATAATAATAAAACTTTCGCAATTTATAGGCTACATATTACTGATAATAACAAGAACAATGTAGATTTATTGGTAAACTATATTAAGTAAGTATATAAGTAATTATTGAAATAAACTTAAAATAATTCGTTGCCTATTATCATACCGATACCGACAATATTTTTTTTACAAATGATTTCTAATTTCTAATAATGTAACACATAATTAAGCATACCGTATTTAAATAAGTAACCAGGTGATAGAGAAAACATATAAATAAATAATATCGAAAACCCTTTACAACCTTCTAAATACTAATTAAGTAACTAGATAGCTACTCATCTGACTACCTAGGCACAAAACAATTGGTCAATTTATCTTTATCTTATACACACATTTTCAGGTGGATTTCAAATACCTATACACATAAGCACAATTAACAGGCCGCCCTTGTTTAGCCCCTAAACTGTCGCCAAGATGGCGGCCATTATTTAAAAAAAAATCTTGATAATTTTTTTTTTTTTTTAATTTTTATTATCCTATGTTGTCCTGTAAAACAGTTTTCAATTTATAAAACTAACTTTTCAATATATTCCGTAGAATAATAATTTTATTAATTATAAAACTTTTAAACAAATTAAAATTACCGGGTGGCCTGTTACTTGCGCCTCTGAGTGTAGTTTAAACTTTATATTGTGTGGTCAGTCATCCTTATTACTCACCGCCTCCTTGAAACGGTCGCAGAAGTCCTCGTCCTCGTTGAAGTGGGGCTGCTGGCCGGGCGGGTACTGCGGCGGGCGAGGCTTGTCGCGGTGCTCGTCGGCCGCCGGCCCACTGAAGCACACCACTTTCTGGTGGTCGTCCTTCGCCGCGCCCGACTTCAGTATGCCCTTTAGAGGCGTCACGCCTTCGCATGGTGGTTTGCTGAGGAACGGAAAAAATCAAATAGATACCCACAGTATCTTTTTTGTTAAGCGTGGCTCTCTACCTCGCATCCTGCTTATTCTTGCCCAACTCCGAGGAGTTCGAAAGGGCGCAGGCGCTACTACTAAAAGAATAAGTGTATAAAACAAACAAAAAGAATTTGATGAAGAACAAAAAATCAATAGTTGTGCACTGATAAAAAAAATCTTGTCTTTTTTAAAGGCATGTACTCGACTTTGGTAAGTGCACTTTACGTGCATAAAATTAAAAGTGATACGCTTTTGTAGCTGGATTAACATTGCAAGTTGTTTATAATCAGTGTAAGTAGACCCATCAAGATCTAACCGAAGTCTGGCATTCTGGATAGCAGCATAGTACTGCCCTCCACTATTATCAATCACCATGATAAACATATACACCTCGCCAGCACTCATAAGTAGTGTACCTACTGGGATCTCACCTAAGTCTGGCAGCACGCAAAGACTCCTCGTAGGAGATCCTGTCGGTGGTCATCGGTGGGGTAGGCGGCCTGGGTGGTGTGGCACTACCCTCCACCACATCCAAGGCGGCCAGGCACCGCTCCATGGCGTTCGGCTCTGCCACCGCGGCCTGCCCGATCTTAGCCAGTTGAGCGCGAGTTACCGCCGCTTGTTCTTCGCGAACCGCTTGCTGTAATTCATGACAGTTATTGGGTATAGATTTTATTACGATAAGTGGTACACCACATGCTGATGCCTGTAAAAAACTGGCCTGCCAGATATTGGTTTCCCAATAGGAAAATCAATCAAATAGGACATAGTCCATATAAATACATTATATGGACTGAAGATATCAGAAGTGTTCCTCGATATCCGACTCGAACGCCCTGAAGAATCTAGTAAATGAAGACAGGTTTGCTTGATGCCGACATTGTATACCTGTTAATTGTTTGAAGATGATAGAGAGATGGGATCCATTATTGCTTAACTTTAGTGCTAAGTAAGTACCTGTAGTCTATCTATACTATGCGTCACTAATATGGCTGTTGCGGTAGTTACCAGCAACTCGTCCTTGAGATTGCCCTCGCGCATGTGGTAGTTGCGTACGTTGTCGATCACCTCCTCCGGGAACTTCTCCGGGTTGGCGCTCATGTACCGGTACACGAACAGGTCGCAGCCGGTAATCTTGAACCGGTGCTTGAACACGGGCACTATAGCACCTGGAAAAGTCATGGTATGTTGGAAGATATCGCTTTTATGACTTTTAATGAAAAACTTACTTGTACTTTTAAATTCTACAACAATAATTATCATTACCATAATTATTAGCTCATTTTATGTCCCCACTGCTGGGGCACGAGCCTTTCTTATGAATGGATAGGGAGAATGAGCCCTAAACTAGCATTGATTGCCTTTGACCAATGCCTTTGCCAATGACCTCTTTAGGCGTCATTGGGTTCCGTGCCTACGACGCCGAAGGCTACTTAAGGAGTCAAAATTACTTTTTTTTTTTTTTAAAAGGTTCGAATTACCAACTATTTAATTTTGATCGGAGCTTTTAAATTATATTTACTAATTGCCTACATTTTTTTTAAGTGTTATATTCCATGTGTTCATGCTAAAAATGATGTCTAAACTTTGCATTGAATTATTGATTTATTTAAACTTCGCACGACGCCAATGACTACTTTAGGTGTCAACCACGTGTTAACTAGTGGCGAGCTTTTATCGATATTTTATACCTATAGGATTTTTGTAAGTGTGGTGTGGGCACATTGAAAAAAGAAGATAGTATCAACAATAGATATTTATTAATTTTAAAATGTATGATAAGTAATATTTAGAATGATATGTTAGTATTCCGGTGAAGAGCTGCTTGATGCAATATCACGATCTCCTCTAGCTTTTCGTATGCAGTCGATTACTTGGGCATATACCAAGGAACGATCCTCGGGTTGCACCTTTTCCATTTCAAATGCTACCAATGCAGCAAAATGTTCGTTTCTTGGATCACGGGGCCGTTCATTGAAAAACTGGAAATCCTCCATATTTAACGTAACGGCTTGTAAGTCATCTTTACCCATTTTAATATAGGACTAAAACATTCTCTGTTTGTATGCCTTTATCCTTTTTGTTCTGATTATTTTAATTCTTCTTTCTTTTGCCATATAAAAGGGATGGAGAACTTGAGCCGTCATCGTCTTCCTGACTGTTTTCGATTGCTTCTGTAGACATGGTAGTAGACATGGTGTAATTTTCACTTTAAATAACTTGTAAAGTTAATACGAGTACTTACGAGAAAGCAATCACTGACGTTATATTGAACACCCCTATCCCAACGCTTCTTTTGTTACAAAAAACCTATACTGGTACGCCAAAGGCGCTTATAGGAGTCAAGTAGTGTTGGGAACTCTTGTTCCAATTATTTTTAAGTATTCGTTGATTTGTGCATTTTCTATACTTTTTTTTTGTTTGTTGAAATAAATAAAAGCTTGATACTGATTTTCCATTAGTTTTATTATTTTTCTTTACAGGAATGGTGTTAATACAGGTGGTCTACATATAAAAATAAAAAAATATCGATATAATTTTAACATCCTTATACTTTTTTTTTAATTTGCATTGTAAAGTGGTTTGGCGTACAGGGCACGACAATGAATTTTATGCCTGGCATTCAAAAGGTTACAACGGCTAATGCAGAGATGATACATTTTTGGTGACCCATCCAATGACGGGTATTTGTGACAATACTTAGCCTTAGCAATCGCAGAACGGGCGCATTGACCACTACGCCATCAAGCTGCACTTTTCGTAAACATGATCTAATATGTAATTTATTTAGAAACTTCTTATTAAGCACACCGATTACAAGCAACTACTCACCAATATAAAACTTGTCAGGCGTGTAGTAAGTCGGGAAGTTGGGGTCGGAGTCAGGAACCTGGAGCATCATCGGCTTGAGGAACTTGCCCTCGCGTATGCCGGAGTTGCGGCGGGGCACTTCGCCGATCTTGATAGTGCCATCGGCGAGGCTGTACGACAGCACGAACTTGCGCCCAACGTCCTCGGGGTGGATCCAGTCCAACTCGCAGAGGTACCGTAGGAACTGGAAGTATCAGAGGTAAATAATTAGGGTCTTACAAATAAACATATACTGAGCTTCGAATGGTTATTCTGTGTTTTGTCTCTTTTACTCTAATTTGAAATCGTTTACATGACGGGAACAAAACACGGAATAACTATTCGCATATTCTCTGTTTATTTGTAAGACCCTGTAAGATATATCTATTTGATTGTTTGGATTATGTCTAACTAGTTGTTGCCTGCGACTTCGTTCGCGAAGACTACAGTAAAAAAAAAAGTATCCTACATGCTGGTCTGGGTCATGGTCTGTATATGACGTTTAAAGTTTTATTAAAATCCATTCAGTAGTTTTTACGTGAAAGAGTAACAAACATCCATCCATACTTACAAACTTTCGTGTTTATAATATTATTAGGATAGGATAAGGTTTCGAACGTTTCACCAATGTTTCATCAGCGGCGCACGCGTTACGATAGCAGGAACCTATGTCTGTTTTAATCAGAATTTTTTCAATTCAACTAGCAAAGTTAGCTGAGGAACTGAATATCATGAATACATTTTTGAAAGCGTATTGAACTATTTAATGTTCTGCTGAAGTAGATACTTCTATCACAGGCTGTAAGGTCGTGCAAGCGTTACGCACTCAGTAAAATCAGCCTAATTCACATAAAGTAGGTATACTTTTTCTTTCTATAAAATTGAAATGGTAAACCAAAGAAAAAGAAGACTAATAGGATAGATGAATATGAGCCCCTGAGTAAATAAGCGAAACAAAGATGAAATCTAAACATAGCCATTAAAATGCTCTGTTACGAGTTGGTATGTAGGTAATTCTTGGAAAATTGTTTAATTGATATTTGTTCTATCGTGTTTCACCCTATTTAATTCAATTTGATATCTGTCACAAAAAGTTTTCAGTTTGTCAACAAGCCCTTATCGTAAAAAACGTTAATTAAGTCTAGACTATTTTTATCTACCCTTTTTTCCAATGTAAATTTTAAAAATAATTTTTCAATGAAACATTTCTAAAATTGGTCAGTGTACGTCTTTTATGTTCATAAAATTACAGAGACAAAGAGTCGAAACGCAGACCGAATAATAATATCAAAACTGAATTGGAAATTTAAAAGTTCCCCACAGCAGCTCCCGACGGAAGAAACTTTTTGGAACGCGCTAAGAAATCCGCGCCTCGCCCGCCACGTTGAACGCTTAAATATTTCAGGCGAAAGTCTAGTCACATAATATGGGGACCCAGAAGGTAAGCTTTATACATACCGCGCGTAAGCAACGCACACATAGACCCCATATAACGGACACGGATCTGGGAACAGTCTGAGCGCAGCCTGTTGCGAAATTCCGTGTCGGTACCTACTTTCTGCAGTCTCCTTATTTTGTAGTCTAGTGTGTAGTGATAGTGAATTTGCTGCGATCCTGCCCTGAGATAGGGGGAGCCGTCTCGTCGCGACGACGTCTGCGTTCGCTGCAAGTTTAATTGACTTGCGAACAACCTGCGAAGTGAGATGGCGAGGGGCGGATTGTGGGGCGGCAAAGTTATTTGCGGAGCGCGTTCAACTGTCGGACATCGAACAGAAGTTAACAATAAAAAGTTTCTATTGCAAGATACCTAGTTTAAGAACGTAAGAGTTAAATGTTAAGTACGGTTGTAACTTATTGCAATCCCTATATCATTAACTTCCATGCCGTATCTATGATTGTTTGAATCTGCGGTTTGATTTCTTAAGTGACAACTTGATAACTCCAAACTTTGTATTAACAGCTAAACTCGTTTTACTGAAAAACTGCTGAAGTTTTCACTTTATCATAACATTGACAAAACAATGAAAAGTTACAGTGCAAAGAAAAAGATTTCTTTCCAACTGTATCTTCAGAATACAGAATAAACCGAGAGCGCGTGGAAAAGTGAGGCATCCAAACGTTTTAGCAGTTACTTTGTCAGCCGCTGTTGGTATGAAGAAACCGAGTGAATTTCAATGATTTATGCTTTTCCTTCTCGTAAAAATTACATCTTCTGAGCCCATGAAACGTTGAACTTACATAAGATAAACATTTTATTGTGTAAATGTGTAAATAAAGAAGTAAGTATAATTTAATTTATGTTTTTTTTTGTTTTGATAAACAGTTGGTAATATCCTATATGTTGTAATACTGTAATAATATCGAACCGGTGACATTATTTAGTTTCTTACCTCACCATCACTATTTGTAACAAAAGATTATCAAAGCTAAGTACCTACCTACCTAAATAATAAACCTAAATAATAACAAATTGAAAATTTCTTATAAATTATTAATCTTATTTCTAAATATAGATTCATCCATTTTTAATTTCAAAATCACCGGTACATTTTAGAAACGCACCTCAGTAGTATATTTTAAAAATGGCTGCAGTTGACTTCCTGTTTTTACAATAGATGGTGTAAGTTGTCTTACCTTATTGGCGTTAAGGTTGTATTTGATCACGTCTTTATGAGGAGGCTTAGGCAGCAAACCGAAGCAGGACTGTAGCGTGTCTTCTGGGGAACCAATGCCGATGTGTGGCGGCAGACTCTGTGAATTCCAATGGAGATATAATTATAATGGCCGCAAGCAAGTTTCACTCACCTCACGTCATGTTAAGGAAACCGAAAATTTGTATGACCAAATCGCAACTCGCTTAACTCACTTCACCCGACCTAGTTTTTCACCGTGAGGCACTGCTTCAATGCCATACAAACTCTCGTTTTCGTTTACGTGATCGAATGTTAAATAAAACTCGCACTAGACACTAATGGCGCCCATTAGTGTCAACTACTACCGTCATTAACATCCGATCATAATATTTTTACAAATACTAAAGATCAGATAAGAGGTAGGCCAGCTATTTATAAAATGTTTTTGGTTTTGTTTATATTTAACCGCCCTAAACCAATTGAGCAAAAATGCTTTATAGTCTAGTTGCACATCTAGGTGCTTCGATAACAAGATAGAATTTATATTCTTTTCATATTTTTCTTTGCAACAAAAAGGAACAGTACTCAAAATGTTCAACTGAAATTCGGCTAAAATAATACTTGTATGTAAAATAACGCTATTCGCGTCGTATATTGTTTTACTTTTATCTGAACTCATTCGCATCCATTTTATTTTATTTCGGTGACGTTTGAAACTGTTTGTAAAGTACTTTATAATATTGTTATAAATAAACCAAGAGAAACTAACAACATAATTGGCTAGATAGCTATCAATTCTGCAAAACTATTTTCAATTTAAAAACCTCGTTAACTAGATTGTCTTGAAACGAAATGAGTTTAAAAAGAGCAATCAATAAATTTAGTAAATAAATAGAAAACAATTTCAATAAACCAACAGCTAGAAAGATATTTCTAGCTGTTGGTTTATTGAAATACTATGTTACCTTGCGGGATCCTTTAGGTAGTAGTGATCATGATCTTTTTAAATATTGTCAGCGCATTGAAAGGAAAAGCTTTAACGAAGGACTTTGTAGTATGCAGCTGCCGACAAGTTGTTTCGCAGTTTGGCAGACTTGTATCATAAGAAAAGTAAATTTATAAAAAAAAGAACAATAGACAATTTTTTTTTATAAAATAATAATCTTTCATGCTCCAACAGCTAGTATGTGTATGTTGTAAATATTGAAAGACGTGGTGTTACCTTGGGGAACTCCTTCTTCGTCTCGTGCAGGACCTCCACTCGCGGCGGCTGGTCTATGTTTAGCATCGACCTGGGCATAGACCGAAGCGAGTGTTAGAACTGGCCACAGTAAAATCACATGTCCGAGCAGAGATTCAAATTATGAATCCCTGTTTGCTGAGCTGAATGAAGAGCTGAATTCGAGTAGCCGCTAATCGTGCTCAGTGGAGTGGCTTTTGTACATTAGCGGACTAATATAGGCTGAATGATAATGTAAAAATATCGAGTCAAGCAATTTTCTGATGCTTCTTGAGAAATCTGCCATTAATAAAATAGTATCTCATATAAGTATTATATTTGTGGCATGCACTGAGAGAGGTTTAGCAGTAGACTGATGTGGGCTAATTATGATGATGATGATGATATAACAACTGTATTTACTTGCGTTTTTTTTATTCATTTGCATATTTTTCGAAATTGGTTCGCATGCATGAGTAAATGTAGTCAATAAATAATGTAATTAATAAATTCTTTTATTATTACTATTAACTGTATAATGCAGATTTTTGATAAAAATTAATAAAAAATGCATTCGAAAATTAAAAACCATATTAAATTGTATTCAACGACGCCCTATAAATTAGTTACATAATAATTAGAGCTCTGGTGAAAAGCAAACAAAGCAAATGCTAAGCAAGCCAGGCAAACATCTATGGAATGTCAAGTTAAATAAAAAATATATGGCATGTCTAGTCTTTTCTAGCTCTCGACCGCTGCGATAATGGCTGATAATTGTTGAAGAACGGCCGTTGTCTTAGGACTGACTGTAATAGCCTGCTTTAGTGCTAGTGTTTTTTAAACCTTTCTATTATAGCCGCGTAACGAGACATGCCCATGCAACAAAATTAATCGACTAAAATGAACCTAGACAAAAGAACAAATTATTTTAGTAAATTAGCGTTATCAGTAAGAAATTCCTCTTTGTAACTAACGGATAGATGCTCGGATTGAATGCGAAAAATCAAATACCCATAGCTCCATTAGACTTTAAAAAGTATTGTTTACTATCCGTATTCATTCGATTACGTTTAACAAAACAAAATTTTTTCTCTTCTTTTTTTCCACCAGGCGCTACTTCAATGCCATACTAATTTACGATCGATAACAATTCGATAGTCTATAGTTTCGTTACGAATTATAATATTGTCTACCGACTTGCGATAATGATGACGATTGACCACGTGACTTAGCGCGGCTTATGCGAATCCCATACATTTTATTCTTTTCGAACTTCGCTATTGTTTTTTTAATATTACTTTGGCTAAGCCTACTGTATGGATAGTAAAAATACTCACTTTATAGGCACCGTGTCTTTTTCTGTGATACACACACACTACACTGAAATGTAGTTGTTATACACTTTTCAACTTTCGCGTTCCATAGTTTGAACAAAGAAATTTGAACGGGGATTAACGCAAACTAAATAGTAAAAGGTTTCATACCTTCTTTATACCCGACGTTTCGACCGAGATACAACAGCCGTGGTCATGGGCTGACTCAGCCCGTGACCACGTACTTATAAAGACACGTACTCCGTATAAAGAAGGTATGAAACCTTTTACTAATTAGTTTGCGTTAATCCCCGTTTAAATTTCTTACGTAGTTGTTGTAATGTAAAATGTTATGTTAAAATATTCAAAAATATAGATGCAGAATACAAATAAAAACAAACGATATGTCGCTGCCGACGTTGCTATAATGCACTAATTAAAATAAAATTTAAGAATAACAACATTATACACATTCTTATCTATGAAATAGGTATGGTGTGTGTGAAATCTGCCGTTTTTGTAAGCTACTTAGCGAATTATAACTTTCGTTGAAATCACAATGCAATCGATAAATAATAGCACAGCTCGTACGGAATTAGAACAATTACGGCTACTTTTCCTGCGAACGTCTTTACTTATTCTATTTGAAGTCGTATAGCGCTTATAGCGTATAGTCTTTTGATAAATCAGTTCAAGGAAATAAAATTACTCCTTATTAGACCGAGCTAGGGTCACTTCAATGTCGCTGGAGATAAGTAGACACGAATATTTTACAATGAGAAGAAGCAAAATGGATTCTTTCTTTATGGGAAAACATAATATTATTATGAATAAATCTTGAAAGAGTTAAACAGGTTGACCACCCGCCGCCGCAGCCCGGGCCCGGGACACAAAAGAAATTCATTTGTCGGTCAATTGACTCTTTTATGGTGTTAATATTTATTGTATTAATTTGGAACAGTGGTTGTTTCCCGTTAGTTGTAAATAAAACAACGATTAACTGCTTTTGGCACGGTGTTCTAATGTTAAGACTAAGTTAAAGAAGTCTAATGCCAGTTTGCACTAAACTTGGGTTAGGCTTGTCCTAGTTAAGATACGCCTAAGCTTAGGAGCAGCCCAACAAAAAAATTGGTTTGCACTAAAAGTTCTGTCTCAGCTGTGACGAAACTAAGGAATTGCCTAGAATGAATTGCTATTGAATGATGAAAGAATGACGAACGATTGGAATGATAGATTGTTTATGGTCTATTATTTTAAAAAACAAAATCTGTTTGAATTTGTCAACAATCTTGACAATCTAATTTGTGGACTTTGTTGTCGTGCCATTCGTGGTATTTTCGTGTGGTTTTTATTAAATGGAATGCACAAAACGTAAACGAACACCGAATTTCACGGCGGAACAAAATAACCCATCAAAAAGTGCCTGATTGATTGATTTGATTGTGACAGACAGAAAATGACATAATATTACTACTTAAGTATCGCCTTACTCGTTGGGCGCTTCCTAATCGGGCTCATAAAGTTATGAATTGAAAGTGGAGTTAGGAATTGCCTAAGGTGCAAGCAAATTTTTCGCTAGGAGTAGTCTAAACAAATTAGGCAAGAACTTAGGCGATTCATAAGTTTAGTGCAAACGGGTGTAAGTCTCAAGAGTGGTTTGTGTGAGGTTTGTTTACTTTCCGTATTAATTCGATAAAGTTAACAAAAACTATTTTTTTACGGCAGCGCCTCCTGGTGGAATACGTGGAGAGTTAAAATGTTGCCGTACAAATTCTCGTTTTCGTTAACGTGATCGAATGGCGAATACAACTCGCACTATAGCCTGACCGCAACCGCTGTACCGCGCCTTAGGTATGCGCGGGGAGGTGGTGAGTGGGAAGTAAAGAGCATGAACTCACATGAGATTTGTAGTGTCAGACAGATCTTACGATATCGAAGCACAGTTTATTGGAGCTTTATATTTACGAGTATAATTACATCCAATCCGTTTTTGTCCAATATGATTTTTAGATGAGTACAATTAAAGAACCAATATAAATGAAATAAGTCTTTAAATCTTGGAAATATAAAATCTTTGTAGCCATTTGTTACATGAAAAAGAAAAAGAAAAAAGTGACTGACATTCAAACCAAAAAATTAAAAACTATTTATTAGGTAAATAAAACTTTGAAAATGACAGTCTTAATATCTCGAGATAATGCACGACCCATTTTTAGATATCTTATCTCATGTGCGTCTTACACAGACAGTCCGTAACAAACAAGACTAGTTGCCGCCGTTAGCGATGACGCCAGAATGACAAAATGGAGCAACTGTTTCGCCCCCCCGCCTCGCCGCTCGCATACCCAAGGCGCGGTACAGCGGTTGCGGTCAGGCTATAGGTACCCTGGACTTCGATTCACAGCGATGGCAGAATAAGAGAGGGTGCGGATCTCCTGCAGCCACTGCGTATTTTACCTACTTCTCGGTCCACGGTTTACGGTTTCTTAAACTCAAAGCGCTTTGCGTCATCATTTTTGATGAAGACAGCTAACCAGTGGAACTCCCTTCCTGCGGATCTGTTTCCTGACACGTACAACCTAGACATTCTCAAGGCAAGCGTGAACAGGCATTATCTATGCAATTATGCAACATCCTAGGCCACATCATCGCTTACCATCAGATCAGGCAAGATCGCGGTAAAATACTTGCTTATAAAAAATAAAAATAAAATTAAAAAAAAACTTGTTTTTCCGTATCTGCATTGCAAAAAAGTATTATTTCTATGTTTAAGGACAAATAAGATATTTTTTTTTTACTGCAACATTAAGTTCGTAAAACTTATTTTTAATATCAATGTCAGTCTCTTAGTCATTAATCATGTAATAGAACTTAATAAATGATTTATATTATGTAAAATACAAAATCTAGAAAGGAAATAATGTATTTCAGTAGGTAGGTACAGTGGCTGTCACAAATCTCCGCGAGTGCGGCCGATCATCAGTCAATGTCGGCCGCTACAGACTATTTACATTTTTCAAACAGGAAAAGAATAGGCTTTATGGACATTCAAAAGGGGTTTCAATATTATTTATGATGTGAAAATGATATGATGGAAAATGCTATTTCTATTTAATTGGAAAACAAAAGAAAATCTAAATACCTAAAAGTTTAGCAATATTGGTATTTTGGATGTTTCTAAAGTTTACGTCGAGACTACATACATTGCACCTTACCTATATAGATTTAACGTAGTGGCACACCATTGTTCGACACAGTAAACCAGTGTTGGACACCAGATTTCGTCCTTATATTTAATTAATTAAATAGTTTAGCATTAAGTCAATCAAGCAAGTGGTATTATAAATATTAAAAAAGAACTAGCTAACCCAGCGGACTACGTACCACTTTGACAGTTTCTATGACAACAAATCAAACAAATCGTGGAACATATTGTATTGGAAAATTAAATTGAAAAAAATAAAATGTTTGGGGTGGACCACCCTTATCACTAGTTGATTACGACCGATTGTCAGATCTACCGAATATATTGATCGAGCCGTTTCGGAGGAGTATGACAACTAACATGTGACACGAGAGTTTTATTTAAATAGGTAGATAGATTGTACGGTAGATTGAGTTTGAAATGGAGTCTCACGACACGTGTTATTTATTACACAAAGAACTCGGGTGAAACTCGATTTCGTTGAATAAAATAATATAAAATTACATTGCAATTTTACTGGATGCGCCATCGCCATCGAGCACCTCTATATTCCCTACTGAGTAGTGGAACAAAATATCTTCTCGAGTCTTTGAAACAATATTCTTATTACAGTTATTTATTAAGTGAAACAAATGAATTCGTAACAAAACAGATTCGCATTTATTATGAGCACGACTCATCCGTATTACCATATTCAATTTATCTGTGCTCAGTGGATTCCAACCCAATAAAACCGCGATTGTGTTGCATTAATTTAAAAAGAACTCAGTTTAATGTAGCGGATAATTCCACGTGATGCGGCGTCGTCGTAAGTTTATTGGTATGTCTATTACTTGGTATGTCGTACGTGAAAAGGAATATTAATATGTTTCCTTATATGTAAGGAGTTACACAATCGAGTTTTATACTTTATGTTATATATAGGACAGCGCGGTCAGAAACCAGCGACCACTACAGTGTTTTATTTTCAGACTTCAAAGATCTCATTGTTTCTTTTTTTTAATTTCTCTGTTTTCTCTCATTTTATACACGTACATATTATTTATTTATAGTTTCTACTTATTAACTAAAAACATAAACACAAAAAATATAAAAAGGAGTTTTAATCCCTTTCTTCACATCTGTTAAAATCTAAAGGTGACAAAGCAATTTAATTTAAAAAAAGTTTTACTAGAATAATAATAATAGGTAGGTATTTGTGAATCATTGGTGAATATACTTTCTGTCAATTCTAGTATATACGTGTAATATAGTAATAAGCAATTTTAACATTACATTCTGAAAAGCTAATTACTGAAATATTTTATTCGAATAATTATTCATTATTACTTACTTGGATTTTTATCAATGATCTGCACTTTATTGAGACTTATTATCCACAGTAAATATTTATTAATTTAGTTTACGCATATAAATTAATTTACATAACACTAAACTTTATACACAACACTGTACCTAACTTAAGTGCGCAGCTCCCCTATAGAAGACATTTGACATATCAAAATGACCTTTGATAGTCAAATGACACAATATGTCACATATAATAAAAATATGCCATGTTCATAATATCTAACCGCCTCTGTGGTCTAGTGGCTAAGACCATCGGTTCAGACCCAGAGGTCCCGGGTTCGATTCCCAGCGGGGGGTACTTGTTTGTGTACTCGGTTTGGTTGGTGGTAGGGCTTGTTTGTCCGCCTGGCTAGCTACCACCATCTTACTATCCATAACATGTCGCCATAACATCAATGTTTGTAGCATTGTTGTGTTCCAGCAGCTAGAGATAAGATAGCCAGTACCTCACTAGTTGAGGATCCCGGGTGAAGTGCGCTTCCATCATTGGCCTTATCATCAGGTGAGATCAAGGCACTGTGCTTACCCGTAAATATAAAAAAAAAATCAAAATCGATTTCAGGATTACACTGTTACACACTTCCGTCCCATTTCACGAAATCACTCTGTCCACCCGTGCGGCCAGTTTTTAATAATTAACAGAAACATTGTCGATCCCTGGTTCCTGTCGAACATTGGTGCCACTGCCCTATAACTAACTAATCAAATATTATGTGTAATGAGAACTACTTCACTTACTTGTAGTATGTCCTCGTGAATTTGTCGCAGTCACATATGAAGAACCGTCGCCCTAGCACGAAGATGGTCTCCCCGACGATCAGGTCCCGGGGAGAGTAGTACTCCGTCACCTCAGCTTCGGTGGTCTCCAGAACAGTCGACGGGAATGACACTGGGGGGGAATTGAAATTTAATAGTTTTGAACTTGAGGTTGATGTGCAGGCGTCTTTACAATGAATTCTTATTAAAAATTGATCTAGTAGGTCAGAACAACGGTGACTTGCGCCACAATTCATTAATAACGATTTGTCATCAACGTTACTACTACATATCTATTATTTCATCCTGACGTTTAGAAACTTAGTTTGTGGTAAGTAAAAAAGTTGGGATAGATATCTAATGTAATGTCTGTGTTAAAAAAATCAGTTAATTCACTATAACAACATTTGCTATCAGACGCTTGTATTCTGTTTTTAATATAACAAAATTCTGATTTAAAAATTCAAGCTTTTAAAGATTTTTAGTACTTATCAAAAGTGTCCATCATCAGTGGAACAAAATAAACTAACATTTCCCCTGTCAAAGAGTCTCTAGTTTAAAACTTCTTCATTTGCTTATACGATTGAATGAACATATTAATACTTTATTCATCATATGCATGCAAGTCACAAAACAAAAGAAACAAGCCATTCGCCTGTCAAAGTGTCTCGTACAGCTCTTTAGTTTGTCTGTAAAGCTTCTTAATTTATTTAAATGTTGGAATGCACATTTAGTTTCTCTATGACCGTATATACAAGACAGCAAAATAAATAAATACTTCCCTCAGAACGTCTCGTAAAGCTCTTTAGTTACGCTGTACTCGTAACATCTTGCTTAATTAAATGGTGGAATTAACGTTAAGTTTCTCCATAATAGCTACGAAGCAAAAGTAACTAGCAACTCCCTTATCAAATTCCCTGTCCAAAGCGTCATGTAAAGCTCTTTTTGGTTTGCTGCAAAGTTACATAATTTGTTTAAAGTGTCGAATAAACATTTAGTTTCTCCATCATCGTATAGGTATACAAGTGACTTAACAAAAGAAACAAAAGAACTCTACTTCGACTGTCAAAGCGAAATGTGAACCACATTTACACAGAACTTACATCCACCAGAAGCCACTAGGACCATTAAGTATTTAATGCACTAAATTCTCCGCAAGGTTAATTGAGACATTTCCTTGCTGTAACTGCATTGTTCCACGCTAGAAGCTTCAGACTCAGACTACCAACTTCACTAATTTCATCGAACGGAACGACTACCTAACTACTAGCGATAGCGGAGTCAAAAATGCGCATTGCAAATTGGAAATTCCTCCCGCAACTTTCCTGTTCAAAGTGTAGACAGTTTAATCAATAGGAAGTGTACAAAAAAACATTTCACCGCACCTCTGTGGTCTAGTGGTCGAGACCATCGCTCTAAAATACAGACGTAGTCGGTTTATGATAGTCCTCGTTTTGGTTGGAGACCACCTTATCTAATGTCACAATAAAATAGTTGTGGTTTGACAGTTCGACATAAGATAACCAGTTCTTCATTAGTTGAGGATTCCGGGTAAAAGCAATTCCACCTTTAGGTGCGATAAAGACCAAGCGCTTTCCCTTGAGGATCATAACAATAAATGAAAAAAATGACTCTCGCCACGTTTGAATAAAGCTTTGTTTCCGCATGTTTCACTTTTCAAATTGCATTTCGATGTTCCACTTTGTTGGTGGACGCTCTGATACACGAGATAATCCCCACTGGGGATTGATGCTTGAAGCGATAGAATACTTTATATCTGCTGGAAAATTTCAATCGCCTTGTGTTGGAGAAATTGAGTATGGAAAACACCATTTTGAAATGTCAGTTTTAAAAATCACTTGCTATCAGTTTCATATTTTTTTTTATCATCATCATCATCATCATTTTAGCTAAAATACTAATTGGCTTACTAACTGTGCTATCAGTACCTATTGATTAGAACTATATTTTTTTATAAAAATTGTAGTCTCTTCGTTTTATTAAAAAAAAAACCATCAGTTCATAAAAATATATAATACTTAACCTACTACAATTTATGTAAGTCTTAAAACAAAAGGCTAAGGTATCACTGAAATAAAATAAATGCTACAATAAAATTGATGGGTATGGCTCAATCACCACGCTTCCAAATGCGGGTTGGTGACACAAACCCGGGCTACAAATTATGCACTGAGAAAATAAAACACTATTTTATTAAACACGATAGTAAACAAAACTCATACTAGGCACCCTGAACACCGCCGGATATCAGCCGAGCGCTTTCCATTCGGCCACCGAGGCGTCGATGTTCATTTTGAAAATACATTATATATACTCCTTATTGCGACCAGCGCAGCGGCAGGTTAATCGTATTGTCAGACTAAGAGCGGCTTTATTTTAACAGGCTGCTTTTAAAGAGATTATTACGCTATGGAAGTTTCAGCTATCGAACTACATTCCCAAGTTATTTGTCGAGAGAGCTTATGAATTATAGCAAGTAACGAGAGCATCTCAGCCAACGTTGCTGTCTGTCTATTACATTAAACTTTGTTGTTTATGAGTACTTGGAAAAGTGACGCTTTACGAGACATTAAATGGAATGACACTTATGTATTTGACGGATTGGACAAAGTGCAAAAGGTCACTATGCACATTGAATGAAACTTAGGTACATAGTTAAAAAACCCGAGTTAAATTAAGGATTTATAGTAGTTCCATTCTATTCTTTTAGCATTTAAATTATTGTTTGTAAGGAAGATATACCAAACAGCACATGAGATAAAAGAATAAGCTTATTTTGAAGTGGTCAGGGTACCGGGTGGTATAGATAGGTATATTTCAAAAAATCGGGTCAAATCTTGTTTGAATTCCAACATTTTTTGAAATTGTGCCAATAAGTGAAATTTCTCATTAAGAGGTTAAACATTAATTAGAACGAACAATTATATCCAAAAAATAATTCACTACGTAAAAATGCTGCATACTGTATCTGTCGTGTCTGTTAGAAGTTTGGTAAATCAATCAAGCTATTATTTCAGGCTGATCATGCGAGCTGTAGGTAGCTAGAAGTTAATAACAGATAGATATCGACCAAAATGAGTCGTTGTAAGGATAATTTACTAAATTGTTCTTTTAACATAGATATCACTACCTATCTAATATACCTAATATGGTTAAGAGGGCTTTTGAAATTACGTAAAAAGAAATTTAATTAAAAAGAATAAATTAAGAAGCATAGCAGTAGTCGTCTCATCATTGCCCGATAAATCCGCAAATTAGGAAATCGGTAATCGATATTGTCGTTTCGTTTCCCTCCCTCGCCTTTTCGGCCGCCTAATGCAAAGGAGAAGTGATCAGTAGGAATACGTTATATCATCGGATGGCCCTCATTCTGATTGAGCCATTATTGGCGCAGGAATTCGATATTTTCCCTCGCCCCGGCACATATCACACGTACATTTTTTATCGCCTTTTCTCTGTGAGCATTTCAACAAGCGCCAATGTGGGTCATTAGAGGTTTTTTTGTGCCGATTCCTGAGCTTTCCTGGCTGAGCAAAGAACCTTGATTACTCGATACGACGACTCCCGATAGCTATTTCCTTGAAATGTTTAAAAAAAAAATTTGAATGACGAAGTGTGCGAGAAAGACTTAGTTGTCAGAAAAGGATACGGTTTTTATAGGAACCTATAGTCCGCAATGATGGCATGTTGAAAATGTATCAACTTATGGTTCCCTAGCGTAATATAAGGAAGTAGGGTTGTCTTTAATATAATGACATGCTCGACTTGTGCTCCTGGGGCACAATATTTAAACCGTTGCAATAAGTTGTACAAAGATAATAATATCGATTATGAGTGCTCATTCTTACTTGAATTTGAAGTTACCGGTTACTATTTTGACATTAAAAAAAAACTGAAGACACTAAATACGAGTATTATGAAAACAAATTGCAAATAATTCAAATCGTCACTGGAAAGGCAAAATTACTTAAACGCCAAATGGGCCATATTGAGTTATATACATATTCGAAATCAGCGGCGGTAGAAATACAAAAAAATATGAAGTACAATTTACCTTCTGCTGTATTAAAAACATTGTCGCATTAGAATTTTTGCTCTTCTTGTTATTTATGAATAACTGAGTTTATATAATTTTTATTTATATCATATTTAACGTGGCAAGGATGTAAGGCAATTGGGCTTATTATTTATATCCAGTTGATGACGTTTAAGTAATTTTGCCTTATTATTTTTATCAAGTGGATGGCGTTAAAGTAATTTTGCCTTATTATTTTTATCAAGTGGATGGCGTTAAAGTAACCCTCAAAAACATAAATGTGATATGAGGGCCAAGTTCAATATTATGATATATGCCTTGGTTGTTGACTTCAACGACAAAAGAAGTGAGATCTAAATGGGTGCCAAGAAAATGTAATTTCTTCTTATAACTTAGGATAATATATTGAAGCCTAAGGTCTAACTTGGCTAGTTCTCATATTCGTATATACGAATTATTATTAAGTACCTACTAAAACAGTCATGGAAGAGCCCAATGTTCGGTTCTATAAAACACTAATTTGTGAAACAATTAAGATTCATTTTTGTGATTATAAGTGTAATAAATGGAACTTCCCTTTATTAATACAAATTAAAAATAACTTTAATAATGTCTGTATTTTATTGCAATATTAATTTTAAATTGATAGTAGATATTATAAGTAATTTTACAAGTTATTTACTACAGACATGATTAGTATCTATGTAACAAATAACTTGATACGTACTGGACGCATGTGGCGAGGTGTCATGGTGATTCATAATTAGCCTGTTAACAGTGGGATATTCAAGCTTAAGAAAAAATTAAAAATATTAACTGAGACGTAACTTTTCATTTTTAAATAAACCAAAGCCGTCAGTATTTCTATGGCGGTTATCCAAAGTATCATTAGTCTCTTACGTCATTTTGGCCGATAAATAATTACGGCAAACTTAATTTAAAGAAATTTTGGTGAACTTACTAAATTATCTGAAGTACTTTTGCTATACAGATAAAAATGGAATATATATCCCGGAAGCAACTCTAGCTCACCAGCATAGTGGTATAGATAAACTTAAAGAAATTTTATCGTACTTCTATTTCTCTAAAAATTGTACTCAGTACTTTTTAAATAGAAAGAAAGTCTTATTTGACAGCGTTACAGTAACTCTGGCCTACTCTAAAATGAGGCCGTATTACTTAGCCGCTACTTATTTCCTAAAATAAGTTTCAAATAGATATACAGCACATCAATTAAAATAATAAAAAAATTAAGTTTTGCATATCAAGTTGTTTGATCAAATTCGGATAACAAAGTAAAAAGATATGATTAAAAAAAAATATCTTTAAATGATTTTTTTCTCGAAATGGCGTTTTGGCGTTTAAGTAAAGTTGCCTTTCCAATGAGGAAATGCACACCCTATACAATTACTAAAAATTTGGGTAACATTAAAATCCGTGTATTAAATTAAAAACAAGTAGGTACTTACCTAGAGCAAATTGGAAATAAAAATACATGTATTTTATAAGAAACATCAAAAAATATGCTGTCATTGAAATATATAAAACTTCGCTTCTCGTGAGTAATTTCCAATAAGTTTTATGAACAATAACATGATACGCCCTTACCTTGCAAACTTGAACAACTTGAACTTTAATAAGTTAATAAGTACTTATATCTACTCTTTTATAAAGTACTTAATATTGTCAGCTTCAGTTTTCCATTTCGCAAAAGCAAAATAGAAAAATCTTGATTTTTGATAGGGGTAAACAAACTCTTGCCTTTCTTTAACAATGCGTAGGGTTGACATTCGAATATCTAATCACTTCAACAGCTATTTCAAATTTAAAATATTGTAAAGTTATTTTAAACTTGTATAACTGGGTAACGGCATATAATTTTGTAAACGTCGTTACTTATTTAAAGCTGTGGGGTTTCTTGAGCCCATTCTTCTCCACAGCTAAAAAATAGACGTCCTGAATCGTCAAAAATTTTTGGACGATTCAAAAGCACTCTAAAGTTTAATTGAATAAAAAATATTTGACTATTTGACTTTGAAATAAAATGCTTGTTAAATACGTTAGCAAATCGCAGTGAGCGTAAATGCCTTACCGGGCTTTTCCTTCCATTTCTTTGGGAGCTTTGTTTTCTTGAGTAGTAGAGGGAAGGGGTCCTTTCCACCCCGGTCGTCGTGTAGTTCCTGCAAAACGGAATACACAGAGAAATAGTAAGCTTTTTCACTGATATTAAATAAAGGGCGAGTTGCACTATATATAGTAGGGTTGTGGGGGCCACCAGTGTTTAACAGGAACCAGGTATCGACACTTTTCTCCATTAATTATCAAAAATCAAATCAAATCAGCAACAAATTTTTGACTTTAGCAACAATTGAATGCTGGGTGCCTAGTGTGAGTTTTGCTTACTATAAGTATTCATTCGATTACGTTTACGAAAACGATAATTACTATGGCATTGAAGCAGCACCTCCTGGCGGCATACGAGAAGAGTTAACATTTCGCCATACAAGACCACCTGCTTGCTGGCTAAGTAACATTTCAATTAAATTCAGTAAAATTAAATTCAAAAGACAAAGTGTTGAAAAAATATATATTTTGGAGTTGGATTGAGCCACGATAGCATAGTCGGTAGTGCACCTGACCCGTCATGTCATGGGGTGCGGGTTGGAACCCCGCTTGTGAAATTTTTCTAACACTTTGTCTTTTTTCAAATTGTAATTTGTTCGCAACAATATTTGCGTAAAATTATCTATACTAATATTATAAAGAGGAAAGCTTTGTATATTTGTATGTTTGCAACGAATAAACTCAAAAACCACTGGACTGATTTAAAAAAATCTTTTACCATTAAAATGCTACATTAGCGCTAACTGTATTAAAAAAGGCTATATTAAAAAAGAAATGTCCACCCGTGCGAAGTCGGGACGGGCCGCTCTAGTATATAAATAATAAAAAAAGTTGTGAATAAACAAAACTTATTCAGAATCGAGACTTATCATTGCGCGAAGGACTGCCATCAGTCCATCGCAAATCTTTTTATACTTGCGTTAAGATTCGGATATCACTCCTAATACCCACATGGACGCAAGAATTCTCATTGAGCCCCATAATTGGAGGCCGACAGTGCTGGCCCCTCGATAAATATTCATTATGCGACGAACTCTCCAGCTCTCGCGTATACCCAAATTAAAGTGCAAAATCTCGTTGAGACCTTTCCCGTTTACTTTTGTTATATAATCTAAATGTTATAATTAATTCTGTTAATGGTAAAATGAAAATCTCAATTTTGTATCGATTCACATTTATATGATAACTGTGTTGCGGGACGCTAGGTTCCGTAAAGGTTTAGCTGAAGGTCAACTATCCTGTTTATCCTATCCTATCTATCCTATCTTATTTATCCTATCCTATTATTGTCGTAATTATCAAAAACGAGTCAATAGGTGACCGCAAGCATCTGAGAAAATCCTAAAGCCTTTGTAAGAACTCAAGTCTTAAATTAGTCTTAACTAAGTATTAAAATATTCGGCTCAGAGCTCCGTGTGCCAAGTGCAAGCCACTATTCGATTAGGTTAAAGTAAACAACAAATTTGTATGGGATCGAAGCAGCATCTCATAGGGATAAATTGGTTTCACAAGTTAGTCTAGAAGCGCTCGGGACGCGTGGTGGTTTATGGCCCGTTCCCCCTGTTGTGTTTTCACCCAGTATTTTTTATCAGTATCAGCTTATACTTATGTCTCTACTGCTGGAGCCTAAGCCTTCCCTATGGTTGGATAGGGGAAAGGACAAGACCACCACGCGGGCCCAGTGCAGATTGGTGGTTGGTTGGTGGAAGACCTCTTGAATCCAGTAATTTATGAGGACACACGCGCGTGCTGATCCACAGAAAACCTCCACGGTTATTTCGGTCTCCATGGTCAGAAGAAGAAATGGACATTCTATTTTTCACGTTGGGTTATTTCACCTCTGAGTACTGACCTTAACAGCAATCGTGTCGTCTTGAAGGAAGTATAGCAGCTTGTACGGCCGCAATTCACCATTTTCAGACTGACGATCGTCCCAAACGACGTTGAATCTGTTGCAACATAACAATGATGTTAGTTTCATAGTAGAGTAACATAGTAGGGAGGTATAACTGTAGATCAAACATGTCTATCGATTTTGACAAAAAAGTCTATTAATTAGGTATATTTTAATGGATCTACTAGCATTTTTGGTAAGTTAGATAAATGACTCTTCAGATGCAAAGATAGCTAGTAAAGCAGCATTCTGCCTCACTAGCCGTTTAATTTACATATAAATATATCGTGACGTTTCAACCCCTTTGCAGGGTAAAAGGTCACCTGGATCATTCTCCGTATGATTATTGATGTCAGAATAATGTTATATGTAAATTAGCGCAAGAAGATCCGTATAAACTGTTTTAGTTTATTGTGTAGCGGTCACATAAACTTAGAAAAAAATAAAATAATCTGACATTAAAAACAAGAAAAGAAAGGTTAATCTAAAAGGATTGTTCATTGTTATAAAAGAGAAAGGACTGTATATAGTTTTCTATCATGCCATTTTATTTTACTGACCTAAACTCCTATGAAACGAGTTTTTTTTTTTAAATATGAGACAACATCACATACGTTGTTCTGATCCCAAGGTAAGTAGCTAAAGCACTCGTTTCATGGAAATCAGAAACAACGACGGTGCCACAACCACCCAGATCCGACACAATATCGAAAAGTTCATTTTCGACATTGACCCGACCGGGAATCGAACCCGGGACCTCAGAGTTAGTGCCGCCCAAAGTCCGGCGTGCAAGCCACTTGGCTACGGAGGTTGTCAAAAATACTTCTACAGTTTAGAACCCTTTCATTTTTAATGATTCCGGGTTACCATGGACTAATGTAACTTCTGTCGCATTAGTTACTGTGACAAGGTACCTACCTACTAAAGTAGATACTTTGTCCGAACTCGACTGTCACGATAAAATACAAATGGTATACTGGCTGCAGGAGACTCAAGGAAAACTTATTCCATAACCGTTCCAGCCCAAACGCTCCCTTACAACGGACGCTGTAAATCCTTTCATCTCCTAATTTTATTCAGCCTAAGCCAAAATTAAAAGCAGCGGTGTACCGTCATTATAGGATGAACAGATTAAGAGGCCGTTTAAAAATTACAACAATACGCAAAAACACGCTGAACGGAGATGAGAAGTGAAATCCGAACCTATAAAGGGTATGTCAGGCACGCAAACCTATGGTCCTGCTATGTGGTAAACAAGCACTGCACATACATACTGTTCTATGTTTATATTAATAATACATACAAATTTATTATGTGTATTTGTAAACACAATGCCTTACAAATAAACAAAGAATAAGGTCCGAATATGTCATGTAAACGTAATTTCAAATTAGAGTAACAGAGACAAAACACGGAATAACTATTCGAAGCTTATTCTTTGTTTATTTGTAAGACTTTTTTATTTTGTTTTTTTTTAGTGTATAAAATAATCCAAAAATAGGTATGAGTGACTTTTCATTTTCGACACGAAGGTACGCTTTCTTCTCATCGCTCCATAAGAGCTGGCGTGCCGCAAGGTAGTGCCCTCTCGCCATTGCTGTACACAGCGTACACCAATGACATCCCCATTCCGTCACACGACACAGAGCTCTCACTCTTTGCCGATGACACTGCACTGTATCGTTGCGGTCGATGACCTAGGCGCGTGGTTTCGAAAGTGGCGCATCGAAGTGAACCCCGACAAAAGTGTCGCGGTGATCTTTGACGTAAAGCGTCGAACCCGGTTAGTCCCATATGGAACTCCACCGCTACGCATGCAAGGGACAGCGATCCCCTGGCAGCGTACAGTCAAATACTTAGGCGTTACGTTAGATAAAAGTCTCTCCTTCCGCCCTCACGTAGATATAGTAGGTAGAAACGCTAAGTTCTACCTAAACCGACTAAACCCGATATTAGGCCGACATAGTAGAATGTCTCTCAGAAATAAGCGAACACTATAAAGTTTGCGTTCGACCAACGATGACTTACGCGTCTCCCGTTTTTAGCCACATAGCGCCTTCTGGGCTAAAAAAGTTGCAAATTATTCAAAATAAGTTCACCCGCAGGGCCACTGGTGCCCCATGGTACGTACGGAATGCCGATCTGCATCGTGACTTTGAATTACCTCCCGTGCAGCAGCACCTCCGTACGATCACGGAGCGATTTTTCGAAGCGTCGGAAAATCACTCAAACCCGCTCATTAGAAAGGCAGTGGACTATAGTTCCAACCCTCCTAGAATCACTCATTTTCGTAGGCCGAAACACGCCTTATCGGATCCTGCCAATCAGTTGTCACGTGACCTGGACTGCCTTATAGCGGCTCAGGACACAGTGACACTTAGTTAAGCCAGCGGACATAGGCAGCTTTACTGTAGTATAAAGCGCGTCCCACTAGTGGGCGCGCCGTGTTTTCCCTTTTTAACGGCGACTCTTTCTGAGTAATCCTTTCTTAATCCTTTTTAGAAAAGGACAAGGCAATCCCCGGATCTACGGAATCTGCGTAAAGATTTTCCCATGGGCAAAAAAAAAAAGTATGAATGGTTTCATATCATCATTGGCTTTGAAATTGTGCTTTACAATACAAACATTATATGAAAACCTATTTTAAATCATAACTTAACTTATAAAAATTAAAAACCTTTATATATTTATCCATTTTACTTCTTGGTTTTATACACTGCTAATGTCTAATTAAGGTTATATCTATTTCTAGAAAGAATAGAAAATATTACATAATTCTTCCTTACTTCACTTAAATGTACGTCTGAATCAATTTTGATGAAACTTTTTGTGTGCGTTTAAGTGAATCCCTGGATGGTTTAGATTCACAATGGACTTGGCATGTGGCACTGCAATAGGGTTCTAAGTTTTTTTTTTTTAAATATGGGAACAGGTCTTCACTCAAGCGGACGAAGTCGTGAACGGGCTGCTAGTAATGTATAAAAATTAAGAGCGGTTTCCTATCTCAATATTTACGACGGTGAGCATAAAAGAGTCAGGACAAAATTATAAAAACATCTAGGTAGTTTTCGCTGTTGCGTCTACGGAGTCCTAAAAAAGGTAGAAAGAAAACTTCTACCCGCGGCAATTGAAGAATGTTGTGATTTATAAACCCAACTTGGGGAAGAGTGGCGTGTTTATTGTTAGAGCCAGCGCCGAGATAACGAGATGTTAATAAGTAATGCTCAGAGGAACGTGACGTGGTGAAGCTACTATCTGCAGCGAGAGCAATGTTACGTTTAAAATAACCGTGCGATGAGCTCAGCACTTTTGAGGAGCTACCTACTTAGAAATTGCTGCTACTTTAGCAAACTAATAAGAATAGAAATTCGTTTTTTTTTACGAGATTTAAGCTATACATAGACATGAATTTTTTATTAGTTTCAAACAATATAAGATAGTAATATATACCACGATATTTACTGCTACGGTCTTCGTATATCGGTTTTGAGTTTAGCCACCAAAATGAATGATGCCACTTTGTTGCAGCTACAGCAGTGTGCCGATGCCGCTGTAATATTACCAATAATGGCCAACGAAAAGCCAATATTCCAACAATGTATTGTAAGTACAAAAGCTCATCGACTAAGAATTGGATTGCCTTACGGTATGGTGTCTAAGTAAGTAACCCCCTTATTCATAAAAACTATTTAAGCGTTATTTATTTTAATATTGTTTTGTCAATGTCACACAAACGTCATTTTGAATTTGAGAAAAAGAGACAAAACAATGATTAACTAAATAATACTTAAATAGTTTTTATGAATAAGGGGGTAAGTGAATAGCCTATAATATTGTCCTATCTTGTAATCACAAACCCGAGCTTTATGCAGTGGCAACTCCAAATATACTTTGCCCGGCCTGGTAATTGAACACAAGACTGGACTATTGGACGTATTTTATTTTATTATCTTAGGAAAATCAAGGTTTACAAAATTAAAATAGGATCATCAAGTAATACACATAAAAACTACTAATAGGTTCTCACCGATAGAAGTTACTTAATAATTAAAACTAGAAGCACTAAGCAACGCATTATTAACCTCGCTCAAACTATTAACGAGTTGGTATTACCGCATTGTATTGTATTACTACTATAATTCGAATTTGTCTATATGTAAAATTCCGAAGACATAATAGTGATTTATACGAGTAATTTGAGTTTGCCTGCTAGCTTTTGAGACCAATTGAAACTGTTTGAAACAGTGAGTTTGTCGGTAAGTGCTAGGCGTGCTCTGACATAGTTCGCGTCTCACGTGGATCTAGTTTCATTGTTACTGGCATATTTAAGATTCATAAAGATTCTGGGTAAAATGTACTTCCGCCATCGGGCTTATCGTCCTTTTACTCACTTATCTAGAAAGCAGTTAAATATGCTAACCAGCCGGCGTCAAGGGATACGCAACGATTTCTAACGCACGAATAATATTTGGATATAACAGTCAAGTACGCGATGATAGAGCTTCTAGCATCATATTTTGTCAGTTTACAACTTTACGAGTACGCATTAACTGTGCAAAGATGCTCAGAATCACGTAAAGTGGGCAAGAATGACGTAGCAATAAAGTGGATTAGGGCAAGCCACCACTAAACCGCTGCGAAGTTTACGACACTTTTAAGCTATTTTGCAGGCGCACTTATAAATTTTCTGTTGACCTTTAGGGAGAGATTCGTAACGTGTACAAACTTAGTATGAAGCATTTTCCAAATAGACTTAATAAAACAATAATTGACAATATGGTTGTGATGGCTTACTATTGGGCATTGGCTTCCCGCATGGACGTGTGAGTTGAGAATTGAAAATAATTTATGGTAATCTTCGTCTGTGTACAGTATGGTAGGAACCGTAGGAACAATGATCTATCAAAAATGGTAAATACACTTTAAATATGTGACTGCCTAATAAAGAACTTGTACCTATAGTTACTTGCTGATCGACCTATTTAAACCTGGTACCTATTTAAAACTTAAATAATTCGTGTGATTATTACCAAGAAGTCCTTGTCTGCCGCAAGAAATATCCGCAAGTCCAACACAACCATGTCAATACTCGATTGTAAGGTAAAAGTAGTACATATATTCTCTTGTTAGGTTGATCAATAATTTAGTAATATATTTCAATTGATAGTCGTATCCGAACGAACTCAATGTTTTTATTTCACTGGTAACACTGAGTATTGGCGGGAACGAATGACGGGAAAATAACATGGCAGATCGAGTCACTAGATGACGGTCCCTTTGGAATATTTCTGGTGGACGGTTGATTTTGAGTTGTACTGGTTGTTGGAAGAAATACACCTTTTAAAATAATGTGAGCTTTATTGTGCTAATATATTATAAATTAATACTACAGGGTAAGGGGTTTTGCTACACTCTCATTCAATATTTCATTTGCAAAGAAATTGTTATTTATGACGTACTTAGAATAAAAATCCCCGGAATAATATCGGTCCATGTTTATGGGTCATAAAAGTCGGTTTGAGACGGCAGCCTGCGACCGACCGACTGTTGAGAGCAAACTTTACTTATAACTCACGCTCATAATGATTACTTCTTGGAGTATCGAGCGGGGGAAATTGCGAGGAAAATTTGTGAACCGAATTTTACATCACGTCTCGCTGGAGCCACGAAGTAAGGAGAACCTAGAAGGTAAGCTTTAAACATACCGCATTTACAAATAGACCCTTTCACGGACACGGCATCTCAGATCATCTTGAACCAGTCCGAGCGCAGCTGTTGCAAGATTCAATGTCTGTGACAGGTTGTCTATGAGTGCGTTAATCGAACGCGTTTGCATGAAGCTTACCTTCTGGGGTCATCTTTTATTGTGCTGGAGCTTAGCGCGACGGTTACGCTGGTGACATTCAATGGAATTAAATTTCGATAACTGGTGGCGATGCGGTTAAACATTGTTACTGCTTAGGAACTATAAGCTATTAGATTGCAAAACAAAGGTTATCATAGAACTGACAAAAAATACAGGGTTACGACAAGGCGGACTTATCGTTTTAAAGGATACACCGGTCTCGTTTTCACAACTGCAATAACATTGCAGAAATACTGCTCAAAGAGCTCATGGTAAGGCCCGTGGTCTCCTACGACTAGCCTACGGTTGGACTGGATGGCGATCACCCTAACATCTATTTCTACCACTAAACAGATTTAGATCTAGTGAAGTTATTGGACAAAGAAGCATAAGGACTGAAACTTCAGGCAAAGCGCGTGATACCCTTAATGTAGGAAGGGTCTATGAACTGAGGTGGCCGCATTCCATCATCTGTATGCTCGTTTGCCGGCTAAGTACCTAAAATATAAAGACAAACGATCTTTGAAACTATAAAAGCCGAGGTGCAATCTATTGGAACATATAAGACTATATCTTAAATTCTATGAATATCTAAAATTTCATGTATAAGTAAGTAAATGTTTGTATGTTTTCTATTATTATGTTCTGTACCGCGCGCCGGCGGCGGCAGGCTCCGCCAGAATACCAGCGTTGTTGCGACACGCTTCGTTCGCAACAACACAAGCTGAGGGGGATCCTGATTGACCTATTGTTGTTGTTTGTTTTATTTTATGTATATTAGTGTGTGTGGTCAATAAATGTTTCTCTCTCTCTCTCTCTCACTCTCATGTCGAATTTGGATAAGCATCGTAGGTAAAAAAAGCCACAACATAACAGTTTTGTAGCAGGAGACAGTTAAATGTAAGGGTAGAATCCACTTACATCCAAAAATTAAAAAAAAAACAGTTTGTAATTAAGAAAAAGGAACTAAAGTTCAAGGGACACTTAACAGCAATGCAATAAGATTCCTGGCTCTTTTGTTGTTAGAGGTAACTTGTGATGATGTAAAGAGAGAGACAGACGTAGTGCTGATAATATTAGTACCTCGTTTAAGAGAACGATACGCTTATTTAAGGTCTCGTTGTGGGGGTGAGATAGGAAACAAGTTAATGTACGCATCACTAGCCTTAATCGGTAACCCTGTGCTGGGGTAACTTTCCAATTTAATGAAGGCAGTTAAATGACTTTGTGTCTGTCTGTGAAATTCTGATGTTTTATCTCGTAAGAGTCTTGTTTCGTTTATATTGTACAGCATCTAAAACAGACGGTAACTCTCAGCTTTATTAAATACTACCTACTACTTGTTGAGGAAGCTACTTTCCACTCCTTCCTTCCTTATTTCTACTTTCCTATTTCTTTTTCTGAAGAAAGGAAATAGAAAGAATAGGAAATCCAGAAAAATCTTGTTATATAAAATCAACCGTGAACACGGCTAAACAATTACCGTCATGTGTGACATTTTTGTCATATTTTTGTCATTGTCTTAATTAATAAGACTTCTTTAGAAGAGCACAGAGCAGACGGCAAAAAGAGAGTCTTTCCCACTCTGCCCTTCTACTTTTCTCGTTAATTTCACTGGCACTTATCCATAGTTATCCTCTCCCGCTATCAAACGTCTAGAAACGATGAGCCAAAGTACATCAAAATTTAAAATGTAAACAGTAGATAAGTACCCAAAAATAATTAGAAAAAGCGCCGTTTGAAAAAGACAGCTTTGACGAGAAAGCAACGATTAAATTGACTCCCGCTTCCGATGAGTACGACTTTTACAAATTCCATTCTGCATTACTGGCGGCGTTCTGTAGAAAGTTTTTCGCGCGCTAGAATCGAAGGAAACTTAATTAAACCCAGCAATTAACAAAGGCATAACTCCGGGCGCGGGCCGGCGGTGCCAGCCTACGTCCGCCCACCCTTCTTGCGTCTACAATTATTATTTAATCTATGCCAGCGTCGGCGGGCGGTGGGCTGTCGTGGAGCCAAAATTTATCTTTAAGTACCTATAGGTAACAAATCACATAGGTAGTTAAAAGCATTTTGCATTGTCTCCGTATCTGAAAGTACTATTTTTTTTATGACAATTTGTAAGTTTTTTTGGTTGACATATTAATGTTATTTTCCGAGTGTTTTTACTTTTTAATAAAGGAATAATCCTATTTACTGGTCTGATGGTCTGACTTGACTGACGGGTCTTACTAACTGCCGTATAACTCTTCCCTTGTACACTACAGATTAGAAACTTTTGTTAAAAAAACTTTCAAAGTAACTACGTTGAACTAATACTACTACTACCGGTTACGTCGTGACTTTTTGTTCTGACAAGTTGTAGGTTTATCGTCTAATTCTATATCTTTCTATATCGTCTAACACTATTTTTGATCTAATACATGTGCACCTTATCGAAAAAACTATTCTACATATAACAAATGTGCAACTCTAGTGAACATGACCGTAATTCGGTACCACACATCACACCGTAGATAGACAAAAGAGGAATACTGCTGCGAAATTCCTCATTAGCCGCTGGAGTAGCAATAAATTTGATTGTCGATGGCCGACAGAGATTGAATTATCCACGATTTAGCGGTGCATCAATTGCTTCATGCATTAAGTCGGCTGGGGGCTGCGCAATGACGTTAGCCGACAATTTACCTCTCATTTGCATACTGGGAACTACTACGAGTGCAGTGAAATGGGCACCTGTTATTCACTACAGTGTACTTCAATTTTTCTAGATGACAGTTTTCTATCTGTCATCTAGATTTCAATAGGTTCTAGGTGAAAAAAACGCTTAAGACTAAAATCACCTATTTACAATGATTCATGGAAAAAATGTCGATCACTGGTCCCTGTTGAAAATTAGTGACACTACACTACTAAGGTAGCGGCAGGGTCCTAATAGTATACAGGTTGTGGTTTTGAACAGTTGCCATATTCAAGGAGGCGATTATGTTAATGTAACTAATAATAAATCCATTAAAAAAAAATACGTAAAAAAAAATACGAAAAAGAGCTACATGAAAATCACGAATAATTGTGAATTTTGGTCTGAGTATAGACTTTGACTGCGCTGGAAACTTCTCTGTACCTAGTATAGATACCTAGTATGAAATAATGTAAACTAACAGATTTAAGCTTCTGGTTTGAGTCCATAAAAACCTTTTTATAGACTTATTTTTCCTACATTTTGTCAGCGACTACATAGTCTCAAGATATATGTTGAGAAGGGTATTACGGACAGTGTATTTGATATGAAAATGCGCCGAAAAATAAACAGCATAACAAACGAAAAACGGAAACTTCAAATTCTAATACGTCACCTGTACAGGAAAACAACAAAAAGTATCTCACTTGTTTTCTGTTCACAAAAGAATTGAAAACAACGTATTTTTTTAAGAATTCACCACTCTCACCCGTGGTGCTCTAACTTAGTAATAAGACCTACCTTTTATAGTTACAATTTATCATGCAATGAGACAATTAAACATAGAAACCTTTCATTACAGAAGGCCATGTTATACAGCTGCAGATAGTGTAAAAGATATAAATATAATTATCCTTACTTGACACTGGCTAAATGTGCAAACCGCACTAAACCATTGAAATAAAAAAGTTAGCAATTAAAAAAAATTGTACAACATCCCTAAATGCATAGCAATGTAGATCTGCATCGTATGTTTAAAAGTAACAACCTTAAATAAAAAAAAACCAGCCAAGTTCGTGTCGGGCCACGCGCAATGTAGGGTTCCGTAGCCTATCTCTATAATGAGGATTCTGGGAAGAAGGCTTTAATGAATATTTATTTACCGTTGGTTTATATTCTTAAATGTAAAATGTACTACCAGTTTCATACACCTGACAACGTTATTTAAGTAGTTCCCAATGAGGAATTTGTACTGCGCCAAGTACATTTTATAAGTTGGTCGACTGTTACTCGTAAACTTATAAAACCTACTTAGCTGTGATAGTTTTCCTTTTAACTTCGTCATATACAACTACCGTGAATTTTTTCACGAATCTAAAAACAACCATTTGGCTGGCAGGGGGCCGGGACACTTGACTTTAACAAAATTTTGCACTTTAAAGCTTAATAGTTCACAAACGGATGCCTCAATCAAAAAACAAATCAGTTTTCATAAACCCGCAATATTTTTGAAATTGCTATCCAACGACACCCCACACTAAGGGGTAGACAAGAAAAAAAAAACATCCCCACTTCACATGTCGGCGTCATTAATATGTATATCCATGCCAAATTACAGCTTTCTAGTACTAAGAGTCTATGAGCTAGGCTGGGGACCGACAGACAGACAGACAGACAGACGGACATGGTGAAACTATAAGGGTTCCTTGTTGACTACGGAACCCTAAAAAGTTTGTCTTTGCTCTGGCTTATTAAGTAAGTAGGTTTTATGTGGTACCTAGAAAAATATAATGTCAGTACGGAGAAAAAACAAGTACCTAATTGCGGACATTGTTTTCCGTCGGACTGTCTATTAGCGGACAGTGAACAACGACTGATTAGATTTGTGAAGCCGCTCGGGATTAATTATTCGCCGCGTTTAAGAGGTGCAACGGCTGCTGGCTGCGGCCGAGATAAAAGTTAACTGAGGTAGTAATTATATTTGTATTGCAATGTTTCGGTTTGGAATGGGAGTACTGTAGATATATGTAGAATTAATTACCTAATATACAGGGTCTGGTCGGGTATTGACATTGAATGGGTGCCTTTGGCTTTCAAAGTAAAAAGTAAATAGTGTTGAATAATTTCGGCTGGCTGGTTAGAACCACGATAGCTCAATTGGAAGAGCGCCTGACCCGGTATGTCAGAAGGGTGCAGGTTCAAATCCTGCTCGTGGAAATTTTTTCAACATTGTGTTTTTGTAATTTGTTTCGCAACAAAAATTTGCGTTAAAATTATATAAACAAAACAAAAACATTTTATACAGGGTCTGTACGAAGTACAATCTCAATTTGCAAATTATTAATAACTTGATAACCACTTATTATATATTACATAAACACACTATTTTACACCATCCTGTTATAATCACGATTCTTCTACGACTTAGGAAAATAATGTTTTATAATTTAGCTTCTCAACATTGTATGAAATATTAATTTTTCGCGAATTTTAAATTGTATAACAAAAGCAGCTTAGGACGGTTTGTAGAATTAGTGGTACAAAGATTATTAATGTATTTTCCCGGCATTGTAATCACCATTTTCATCATCAAATGACATGCGCTACCCAAATCTGCCGTGTTCTTAACTTTGAAACCTTAACGGTAAATTAGTTTATCATTAAGATCAGTCTAATTGACTCCTCGATAACTCAGCAGCTAAGTTGACATCTGCAAGACACTCAGTGCGAGTCGAACTTCAGCTGTTCCGGTGGGAGTTACCTGTAGTATTAGAGCTACTGCGATTGTTGGCATTTGGCTAATTCACGAGCAAGACGGGTTGCATTAAACATAGCATCGATCAGCAGTGCTATCGCTTCATTTGAAAGTCAGGTATCTACCAAATCGGAGATAGGAGAGGAGAGGAGATGATTGTGCCATTACCAACCTATTAGATAAGAGTATTTACTAACGGAATAATTACCATGGTTCCTTACCTACTTACCATTTATTACTTTCAGTACATCCTTGATCAATGTGCATGCAACTGTGCCAAAATATTAGTTACACAGAGATAAAAAAAAACATGGTAATTATCCCGTTTGTTTATACCTACAGCACGTTGTCGTGTTATAATTTACATTTTATACATTTTTTGTTTTTTATCTATGGTCCGCTGTGTAATCTCGACTCTGCGCGTTCAGCATTAGAAAAACGGCGGGACCGCCATATTGGTTTGGAAGAAATAAAAAAGGTTTTTTTTTTGGAGAGAGTTGGTGATTGCATCAGACGGCATTTTCAGCTTCACCGAACTTGTTTGGGGGCGGCGAGAAACTTAAAGGGTTCCTCAAGCCGTGTGAAACGAATCACCTTCGGAGGTTTTCTAGAGGAAATGGCATCACGCACTAGTGCGTGTCCCCGTGCCCTACTAGGTTCTCCGAAGGGTTCGTATTGGATCGGGGTAAAGAAAATGCGTGCAGGAAAATTGCACTTACAAGGTTCAGATCGCGCTGTAAAATTATAATATTCTGGTCGATGCTGGATAATAACCTTGACTCTAACAATTCTAATCTAAGTTACTGGTTGTGAGATTATTCTAATACGGTAGATGTCGGACCTTGATCTATCAATGCTTGGCATACGTAAGTATTAAAATGTAAACAAGTACCTATGTACTATAATTTGGTATTCTGTAAATGATTAATTAAAGCTTATTCGCTTGTGGAGGAAAAGAAATGGAGATAAAGTAATTTAAATAGCTTAAAAACTTAATAGTGTAATAAAGTAGTGAAACTCTAAAACTTTTCTTATAAATAGATTTTCCAATCCATCCGAACTGAACAATATTTTAAGACATCTCTTAATATTTTCTCTTATCGCGATTTTGGGCTTATCTCGTCGTCGGCGTTTTAGAAAATATTACCAGGACCGTGGGTTGCACGAGGCCCAGACTAGCACACGATTGAGGCGAATGGCATAAGCAAAGAGAGGCCTATGCCCAGCAGTGGGTCAAGCTGGGCTTGGGCCACTTGGCCACCGAAGCCGATCATAGAAATAATTAAATAATATGTGCATGTGTAAATATCATGGTGCCTTTGTAACGTTGTTACAGGCAAAACCCTTTAACAGCTTATAGGCCATACAGTACATACGCGAGAACTTTTCCATCGTATTGCAGGAAGCGCAGGAGCGGATCGTCATGGCTCTTCGCTTTCTTGGGGGGCGGGACAGTCTTCCAGCGCTCCTTCTCGGAGTAGGCGTCTATAGGAAGATCCTCAGGCTTAGACACCTCCACCCCTTGCGACTCCAGCCATTCCTGGAATAAAAATAAATGTTGTAAGTACGTTAAGTACGTTAATGTGTCAACTTATTGATTGAAAAGCTTCAGCTTTTGTTATATTAAAGGCCGGCAACGCATCTGCGATTCCTCTGGTGTTGCGGGTATCCATGGGCGGCGGTGATTGCTTTCCATCAGGTGACTCGCCTGTTCGTTAGCCTCCTTCTAATATTTAAAAAAAAGCCATCATGAACAAGTTCGAGCGCAGCTGTTGCGAGATTCGTATATGACGTGCGTTCCTCGAGCGCGTTTGTATGAACCTTACCTTCTGCAGTCTCCTTATTTTGTGTTTTAACTAGTATTGAAACGGATAGTGGTTTGGCTGGATACCGGATATTCAGCAAGCTACGAGGCCGGAGCGCCGGTTATCCGGCCCTTTTTTGTTTAAAACATTTTTTATTTTTTAAAATTGGTCTTCATTTACCACAATTTGCCACTTTTTAATTTTGAGTACTAAACTAATTAATAAAACAAATATTTTTGACGTATGATTATAAAAATAAACGGTGTCCATAACTTATTGTAGTATAATTTGCCTTGTGTAAAATAATGAGATTGTTTGAACTTTTACTATCCGGTATCCGGCCGGATACCGAATTACTATCCTGTATCCGGCCGGATAGCGAAAACAGGGCCGGATAAGCCGGATACCGGATAGTTACCGGATATCCGATTCATCTCTAGTTTAAACGCTCCGCTTCTAATAAACCCGCTATAAAGACATAGTACTTACCTTAACCTTTACTTTCTCTATGAACATTTTAAGTATCGTGTTACTTTGCTATCTGCTACGCCCAGCGTCGCCAATTAACGTTAATAAGTACTTTATACATATTTTTGTGAAACAAAATGTGTTTACACAGGTGCAAAGTAATTGTTTATTATTAATCGACTTCTATAATGTGTCGGATTGTTAATTTCTTTAAAAACAGAAAGAGATACTGAAAGCGAAAGACTTCGAAGCGAAGCTGAAGGAGGAGGCTGAAGATCCGTAGCCGCCCCATGCCATAGCGAGCCAAACTACTAGAGACAGAGCGCGCCGCAAGTTTAACATATTTCATAAAGCGTTTCCCTAGATATATAATCACGCGTTTATAAGGTTGACTTGAGTAGTAACTTTGAAACAAAAATTTCAGATATCTTGTAATTTAACAAAAACTAACAGTTTAAAAAATATGGAAACAAGTTTTGATGAATCGAACACTTATAAATCATTAAGTAATTGATAATTGGAAATCATATCTTTTCTGATGAATATCACATTTTTAGATAATGAGTGCTTTCAAAACCGAATCTTCTACGTAGGTATTTAGTTATATTAATTGACCGATATCTTCAGCGATATAGTAACACATTATCTTAATTTGTATAGGTGTGATATAAGTAAATAACATTTTTTTTATTAATATAGGTGATACGTCGCGTAATGCTTAAATTGGACGGTGCAGCCATCAGCCTCCGTGGCGCAATGGCTAGCGCGTTCGGCTGTTAACCGAAAGGTTGGTGGTTCGAGCCCACCCGGGGGCGTTTATTTTGGAAAAATGTAACATGGTACCTAAGTAATTTTATAAAATCAACATTGTTAAAAATCCATTTAGTTTTACATAACATTATATTTTTAAAAGCTTTTTTTTGGTTAACGTTACATTGTTGGCACATTAAACGCTTTATCTTGTTTATATTGTGATTAATTTGATAAAAGAATATAATTATATGTATAAAGCACAAGTATAGGAGCACAATAAGAAGAAAAAGAAGAAGAAGAAGAATAAGAATCTCTTATCTGGAAATGTATATATTATTATATTATGTATACCGTTTGAATTAATAATATAATATATACTGAACAGCATGGTATTGAGAATTTTAGACTTGAATCTGGAGCTAGTGGTGTGCCTGTATGCCTAACATAGCCACGTCGCATGTTAAGCGGTTGCTAACTGCCAACGTCTAGGCACTTATTGTGTAGTAACCTTGCAACAGCTTTCAGACTGTAGTCCCGGGGATTGCGGGATACTCTCATTGTAAAAAAATAGAGTCGAACAATTGTGTTTTGATTTTGACATTGCTCTCAAATGCTGACATGAAAGAAAATAAAAATATCTTAGAGATGACATAGGAATCATGGTAACCTAACGTGGGTTACCATAATTCCCTACAATCTTTAATTTCTTTGAGATTACCGACCTAGTTACTTGTTTAAGATTACTTAAATAAGCAGTGAACTAATTTATTGTAAAAATCAAAAATAATTTGCGTGGTGTCCTGTATTAAAATGTTTCCCCATGTAACATTTTTACATAATTGCTGAATACCAACACACAGGAGTATCTTGTCAAAAATGCAGTTCGAATAGCATAATTAAAGACTCAAGTTTCGTAAGTTAACTTATAAAATAATGATTAAGTAGGTATTCTCGTCTTCAGTGCTATTTACTAACCTACTGTTTCAACCCTACGTTTTCCGCAACAATTTAAAGAAATAATAAAGTCACCATCCTGCGGCAAACACACTGACTAAAGGTTCTCCTAAAAACAAGTGAGTGAAGTCCTCCTGTTGCTCAAGTAAATCCCGGAGACCTGAGCCCCTGGATTACGTCCCAGACAATGATTGCGTGGTAAAGGGGCCTCCGCCCGCACTGCCGTTACATTACACAAATATGTCGCATGCCCTCTTCTTTATCCTCATAGAAAAGGAAAGAGATAGAAGAAACAATAAAGGACGAGTTGTGAAGTTGCAGGCAGTCTCTGCATGTAGTTTCTCCATTCAAATCTAGAGCTAATTTTGTGGGAACATGGCTATACTCCACATGTGCCGACGGCGATAAGACTATTAATAATTTTTGTTATCATAAAACTCCAAACGAGTTTGGAAAGGTGTTGTGTTGTTGTGTATATTTGGGTCAGAGATTAAACTAGCGTAATGCATATTATGTGACTATAGAATTATTAATCTACACTGATATTTCAGCAAAGGATCAATAAACCTATGGGCTACACTCGAATAGGTACATTCAAAGCAACCTCAAAGTAACAGAATAATATATTGTTATTGATAAACTTATCAACCTTTACTGAGTTAATATAGCTATAGGTATAATTATCTTCCACTCGGCACTCTTATCAACAACTGCGACATAAAAAAATATTTGGTTGCTATACAGTTAAGTATTTATTTAAAATAATTTCGACTAAAGTTCAAAAAACCGTCTAAATACCTTACGACGATAATAGTCATCAAAACAAACCAACCCTCAATAGACCATTGTGGGGGGTTACGGCCCGATCTCCTCATGTGCCTATGTGTCCTTGTAGGAAGGCATGATGATGACTGTAAGTATTTAATAAAGAATGAAGGTGGTTATTAAAGATACCGAAAAAATTTGGGTGTCATTAATTTGATTACGAAAACTGAAGATATAAAAAGATTTATGTCAACTTATAATAAAATTATTATTCTATAGCGTATAAGAAGAAAACATAGATATTTGAAAAATACGTAGGTAGGTTTTTTAATGTTTTGCCACTTTGGCATGATAACAAGTTTTATACAAACACCACCATAAAATCTAAAAACGCGCTTACATAGTCGCCACTACATTTGCATATTCGCTTTATCATTAAAAACACAATATTAACTTGAAGTTGATAAGTAACGGCACATTTCCGACTTCACGCCGCGGACCGCAGTGAGCCGCGCGCACGCACGCTTCGGTCGTAGGCTCTATTAGTACACAAGCCGGCTCCAACACATTGTGTCGTGTTCACAAATAAAACATTACAATGGTTGAATTAACACCTCTAGTGCAATCGTACATCGTGCACTCCGCTATTCTCGCCGTTAAATTACTAGCGTTGGCAGTTTTGACTTCACTGACACGCGTCGCACGCGGCGTTTTTGCGAACCCTGAAGATGCCAAGATCAGTAAGGGCAAAGTAAAATACGACGATCCAGCAGTGGAGCGTGTGCGGCGAGCGCACCTTAACGATTTGGAGAACATCCCGGCTTTCTGGGTGCTGGCAGCTCTGTACTTAACGACTGACCCGGTAGCTGCCTGGGCGCTGCTGCTGTTCCGAGCGTTCACCGTGTCAAGGATCATCCACAGTGTAGTGTACGCGATTGTACCTCTGCCGCAGCCCACAAGAGCCATCGCCTTCGGAGTCCCTTACCTGATCAATCTGTACATGGGCGCTCAAGTTGTCTTGCATTACGTTACAGCTTTGTGATTAAGGTTTTTTTGGGAGCGATTATCTTCATAATAGTGACCTTTGTCTAAGTTCATGGTGATGTGATTAATTCATTTTGTGGTGATGTGATTAATTTATTTTGTTATTGAACCCAATTTGCATAATGTATGAAAATAAACATTCATTAGAATACAATCAATATGTAGGTGGAGTTTGAAGCGAAAAGTGCGATTCTGGGCATTATTATTGTTTTTATAATACTTTTATTATATTATTTTATGTAGTGTTATTGAATCAATTACAAATGTTTATAAGTTGCCTTTTTGTTTTATTATTGTTCAATAATCCTAATGTTTAAATGTATGTTTGTTTAAAACAATGGATCTATGAGAATGAATAGAACATAACCTTAGTGCAAAGCTACTAATTCACATTGACTGTAAGCTGTAATTAGATAAGATCCAATTACATACCTACCTACGTAGAAATAGTTAATTAAGCTTAATTACAATACAAGTACCTTCATACGTGAAAGAAACGAGCAATAATGGTAGATAAGATTAAGGTATCTTATCTTTACAGATTCTATGACATAACCGTTGATAAGGTTTGATATCAACATATATTGGAAAGGTCATAGGACAAACAGTACTGTATGGAAAATGTAGCCTTGGTACAAATTGATCAAATATAGCAAGGCGTAAATAAATTCGTTTCAAATGTAAATTGGAAAAAAAGAGCAAATACTTATTGGCAAATCTGACATCATAATGAACACACAAAACAGTCGGTTACACACCAAAGTCGATAATAATTTGTTTGAGATCGTGTAAGAAAACAGCTTTTAGAATTTCTAATCATCAATCAATATGTAAGTAGCCAAATGTGATCATCACAAGCACCTGGTTCCGGCCGTTGGTTTCGGCATGTTTTAAGATGACAGTTGTTGGTACCCCATGACACTTGAGTTACTGCCGTACTCAGAGACGTCAATTAAGTTTTAATGACAATTAAGTCTCTTGCGTCACTTTCTTATGTATAGTGCTAAATAGAGAAGGAAAGACATTTAATTGTCATTAAACTTAATTGACGTCTCTGAGTGTGGCAGTTAGTGACCAGCGTATTGTTATGTATGATTCAATAACTTCACCGACCCTGACCAGATTAAAACCCAAATAAACCTTTAAATCTCTTAATTTAAAATCACCAACCGCTTACTACCTATCAAGTTTGCAAGTATATCTTATGGAAGTTGGAAGCTGTTACTGCTATAGTTAGATATCGAAAGAAGTCAAGCTAGTGACTAGGTATTAAATAATACGTGATATTTAAAGTGATATCATCTAGAGTCTAGATAGATAGGAAAACGTTGAATCTTTTATGGTCTAGATTCTAGACCATAAAAGATTCAACGTTATCTTCAAAACAATCGAATCCGAGTTTTGTTGTCATAACTGCACAGTCTATATTTAAAAACCTGTCAGAACCAAGGCCATTGCCACAGCTCAGAGATTTAAGTGCGAAACAAACAAAACACACACTGCTAGACGATAGGAGCCCGGAATACCTTGTGATACGAGTCACGGCTTAAAACTAAACTGGGCGCTGCCGTCGCCATTCCGCCGCCGGCGACAGACGAGTAACAACACGCGGTGTTACTGTGCAGTGTTTACATAACAAATTAGAATCATGGAGAACATTTCGCTGGAGAATCCCGCGGTGCGTTCTTACCTCTTTTACTCTGGAGTGTTAGGTCTCAAGGCGCTGGGCATGACGTCTCTGACGGCGCACATGCGGTCCAGCAAGAAAGCGTACGCTAACGAAGAGGACGCCACATTCAAGCAAGGCGTTGTTAACCTAAACGACCCTGACGTCGAGCGAGTTCGTCGCGCTCACTTGAACGACTTGGAGAATATTCCCGTATTCTGGGTGGTCGGGGCGTTGTACCTGACAACGAGGCCTAGCAACGCGCTGGCGATCAACCTGTTCCGTGCGTACGCGGCTGGCAGGATCCTTCACACCGTGGTATATGCAATAAAACCTCTTCCTCAGCCGTCCAGGGCCATCGCCTTCACAGTGCCTTTCTTCATTACCATCTTTATGGGTGTCAAAGTAGTGATGCACTACGCTAAGGCGTTTTAAAAGGTGTAACGATACTTATATATATTATTTCGACTGGTTTTATTGTATAGGTACTTAGATTAAAGTGGCTGTTGATTCTTGAAGGTAAATAATGATGTGTGATACTCTGAATGTAAGGTATTAAAATTGTTCGTTTCGTTTCCCCTTGTTTTCATTTTAATCTCCAAAGTTGTTATCTAATTATTTCGCTTAAAACTTAACGACAATCAGTTATCAAATAAACAAATTAGGATTATATATTACTTCCATTTTAATTTTATTTACAACGGAAAATAAAAAATATACTTAATCATGGTCGATGAGTCTTTTATGCTATGAATTTGGGACACAATTTTATATTGATTAATAATTTACTATAGTTAGGCGGTTTATTAATAATCAGTCTTGATTCAATGGTCAGTTAATAAATAATTTTGGCCGTAGTCACTTTATTTTACAGTAGATTCATAACTAAAACCGTGGCAACCAGTAATAATGAATTTTGTATCTAGTGCTATTACTTTTTGGTCAGTATAATATTTTAATGTTCAGTATAATAATTGAATGGGCAATATCATTAATATTATTGGGCAATTCATATCAAACCGAGAAATTACTTTGCTTGAAAAGAGCTGTAAAACATTTGTAAAAAGGGCGTGGAAACTTATTTATTTATACATAAAATCCAGTCAATAAAGAAACAAATAAAAATGACATCCATATCTTAGTTTTATACTGGCGATAATTAAAATATTTTTACCGCCCCAGATTTTATTTTCGAAATGAAAGTAGGTATTTAATATACGAGTGAGACCACAGGGAGACACTGAAAGTTTTTAGGACTGGCCACTTGTAAACGATATAATAAAAAAAATTGTTCAAATTTTGAAAATGGGACTTTATTTTCTAAAATTTGTGTTATGTCGAATATTAATGTGAAATAATGGTGGATTATTAACCGTTAAGTGTTCGTGAGTGTGCATAAGTGTTGGCAAATGAAACAAAACAGTGCAACGTCACTTTTCAAATTGTCTCAAGAAGTCTGCGTGAGGTCTAAGTAAAGCAACTGGGTCGCTGGCTTCCTACTTGCGCGTAGGATCCGAGTACTCATAGACGGATGTGCTTCGCGGTTCATGTCAGTGAACGCTGGTGTCCCTCAAGGGTCCGTTCTATCCCCCACGCTGTTCCTTCTGCACACGTTTTCCCTCCTTCCTATGACATTGGGTCCTTCAAACGAGGCGTGGAGAGGCACCTTGTGGGCCGGCAGGGTAAGGGTGACTGATGCTGCGTTGTTTTCACGCTGCACCAGTTGTCCTTGCGTCTGGACTCCATTTCCACTTAACATCAGGTGGAGTGGAGTCATTTGCCAAGCTAAGTATATAAAACAAATAAAAAAAAACCCCACATCTTTACTGAGATACTCGAGGGATTGGGGGTATATAATTTCTCACTTCCCATTTCTGTTATCATTCATCGCCAAGCAAACGATCGACTATTTGGCGATGTCAGAAGTGGAATTACTGAGTCACCCGCCATACAGCCTCGACCTCGCACCTTGCGATTTTTATTTATTCCCGAAAATAAAATAAAAACTTCGAGGAAAACGTTTTATGAACGCCGAGGAACCAGTGGCTGCATTTCAAAAGGCCGTCGAAGAGACCCCTAAGCACGAGTGGGCAAAGTGTTTTTCTCAGTGGTTCCATCGGATGCAGCGATGTATTGATGTGAATGGACACTATTTTGAAAAGATGTAATAAAACTAATAGCTAGTTTTTTCAGTTTTTGATTATGTAAAAACTTTCAGTGTCGCCATCGTATTTTATCAAAAATATTAATTACTTTTTATCTAAGATAAGACGATTTATAAAATACATGCATTTGTTTTAACCAATCGCGTATCGCTTAATCAGTCCATCAATTAAAAGTGGTTGCTAGTCGCGATCCCCCATACAGCATAAAAAATATGGCTTCCATATTCTTGGACGACCGGCAACCCTGTGGTGTCATGAAGATGTTGAGTGAACAGTGTTGTTGACATCGAAAGCGCGCTCCAAGAAGAAGATTTTCGCCAATTCGCCAATGCCAATAAAATTCTCCAGCGAACCGCCAATAGCGGAGCGGGCTCGGATGCATTTATTATTATTACCAATGGTGCTTATCAACACAATATTCTATCGACCGCAACGGATGTTCGCCGCGAGTCGCCAATCCTGCGCCGACTCTCGAAGCGTAAACACAGTAAATTAAACAAACGACAACCGAATAAAAAACATGGCTTCTATTTCATTGGACGACCCTGCGGTGCAGTCGTTTTTATTCTACACGGGCTTGCTTGGCCTAAAGATGTTGGGGACAGCGTTGTTGACATCGAAGGCTCGCTATACGAAGAAGATTTTCGCCAACGAGGAAGACGCAAGGTACAGCAATGGTGTGGTGAAGATGAACGACGCTGACGTGGAGCGGGCGCGGCGGGCCCACCTGAACGATTTAGAGAACATTCCAGTGTTTTGGGTGTTAGGGGCGGTGTATTTGACGACGGGGCCGAGCGCCGCCGTTGCCACAGCCCTGTTCCGGACATTCACGGCCTTCAGGTTCCTCCACACCGTCGTGTATGCTGTAGTGCCCCTTCCGCAGCCGACGAGAGGCTTTGCCTTCACCGTACCGTTCCTCATTACTGTCCACATGGGTCTCCAAATTGTCCTTTATTACGCTAAAGGATTCTAAATGGTATATATATATGTTGATTATTGAATTTTGTTAATCTGTATTTGCTGTGATGTGTCTTTATTCGTTTGTATTAAAATTGTTACCACTTTTAATGTTTTCTGGTTTAAGTAATACCTTCCCTTTCTAAGTTTTGAGTTATTTTTAACACTACTCTTCACATGTTTTTTGTTGTCTTCCGTGATCAAGAGGCGCATGCAACTGAGTCGATATCCGATTGCTGAACAAAAACAAAGTAAAAATCCCGTTCATAATTTAATTACTAACTTTTCTTTATTTTATTTTTACTAGCGGCCCGGCCCTGCTTCGCACAGGTGGACATTTTTTTTTATATAGCCTATGTTACTCAGCGCTAACGTAGCACTCTAATGGTGAAAGATTTTTTTAAATCGGTCCAGCAGAGAGTGGTCTGTATGGGAAAAGAAAATTGTTGTTTTTACTACTTTCCTCATATTTTTTATGTTTTTTCTCTCCATTAGAACCTTCCTCAGACTTCATCAAACACAATAAAAAAAATCAGCCAAATCGGTTCAGCCGTTCTCGAGTTTTGCGATAAGCAACACATTTAGCGATTCATTTTTATTTATAAAGATTACTTTTTATTTTTTATTTTTGTGTGACCAAAACTTCTCAGAGCTAAAAATTGTTTGTTCCAAATCTTTAGAGCTTCGACAATACGGAGCGTAACCTGTTATAATAAATATCCTGCATACTCATACATCCACAAACATACACACCACGGTCATTCGTACATCCAAAAACTGATTAAAGTCAGACAGACACTTATTATTAAAAACACTTAAATACTTACAATAACAATGAAATTGTGTTTACAAGAACAATAATAAAAAAGTTTTAAGTGTAACTAAATAGCTATAGATATGTGACATTCCGGCATTGTAATTGGGTATTTGACAGGTTTTAGAAAAATATGGCTAATGGTTCATTATAGCATAATATATTTGCAATTTGATTAATTCGTTGTGAATTTCTTTATTTTTTATGAAAATTGCCATTGAAATTCAAATGAATAAAATAGCCGCCAAAACGTCACGTGATGTCGTGACGTCACCTGCTTGTAAACAAACTTTTAGCTGTCAAATCACACCGTACAAAACTTCGAGTGACATTTACTGTAAACAAGCAGGTGACGTCACTCTCCAGATTGAGCCAAATCCCGTGCGTTTTCGACCACGTGGTCAATCATAAAAATTTAATTATTTTATTAATGATTTTCTATAAAAATAATACTTATTTTAAAATTATGTGCTGGCTTAATTGATTTATAAAATGTTTAGATTTTGTTAAGTTAACAACAGTTTGATCTATATTTTCATTGTAGTCAAATACCCTATTCTTATCTTGAGCTACGTTCCCCAACTTTTTAGACACAAACACAAACTTACAAATTATAGGTTAACCCAGTTTGGAAATTTTAATTTATGAAACAAGTCTTCCACGGTTAGATACTAGGAATTAGATTCAAACATTATAAACTCTTTGAGGGAGCTTTACAATATATATAATAACTTTACAATAGCCTTCCTTGCTATATAAGGGATAATACGGCTACGGAATAACTATTTAATATTCAAGAATTTACTTTGCCTTAACGTACCCAATTATCTATTTACCTATACTATATTACTAGCTGATACCCGTGACTTTATTTTTAATAAAGGATTACGCTGTTAAGAGTGTTTAATTTGATTATCATTGATAATCAGATTAATTTGATATAACAAGTATGTTATTTTTATTACTATGTGGATGAATGGTATTTTCTCTTTATTTGAGAGTTTGAGCTCTTTAAACCGTGCCTCATTTACTTTTAAATATGTACCAAGCTTCAATTGACAACAATACCGAGCTTCAATTGTCAACAATGATATTCTTATCTATGTTACGATTATCAACAAATGCTCTCCCCTGGCCGCTTTCCGCAGATAAGTAATCATGAACAATTAGTACCTACCTGCGCTTGTTTGCCAGGATTATAAATATTAGATATTATCACCCAATCACCTGTATTTTTCACATTGACTAGGTATATTTAAGGCTTGAGCGATGAACCAGATGTTTGTATGTGGATTATATAGAGTGAGATATTTAATTATGGTTTTTAGGAGACGCTCTGAACATCTGACGATTTGCAAAAAAATAAAAGAATAAAGCAATAAAGTGTTTTTCTAAACTGTAAAATATTTAATGCATTTATTACCATACATAATGTGTAATGTATATAATGTATGAAGTAGAAGTCTAACTAATGAAATGTTTTCCAGGTCCTTATTTTTATGTTTCTTGGGCTATTCAAACATTTTAAGAAATAAATGTTACAAACACAGACATACATCACATAGCAAAGGATACCCTATCTGTGCTTTATACGTGTCCTGTAAACACATAACTAACTTAATTGTTAAAAATATTTATTTTTAGGCGTGTCGTCTCGCAGTTAAAATTTGCAAACAAAAATACACAACAGCCAAGGTACTACTACATTAATTAAAAAATGAAACATCATTATGACTCTTTCTGAATCGTCGAATGATGAAACACTAAAATTATATGGTTAAAAATTGAGAGTCGGTACTCTCAACTTTAAACCATACGCGCCGGCCATAAGACTATCAATAGCGTGGCTAATAAATTTATCTGTGTTGTCATGCAGCGATAGAATTGTAAATGATATTGACCTACGTTCCGTTCCAAGCAAAGCGTAAAGGCGCGTAAACGATATGGCTTCTCTTTCTGTTGTATTAATTGAGCAACGCAGAGCGGGACAACAAATAAGCTGAATGACACTAGAGTTCGTGTAACGGAACGCTTCATTGTCACTACTTAATGTCAATACACCGGCCGTACCGGCACATTCAGTCGTTGATAATCAAGCGCTAGCGAAACTCCGTGTTGCGTTTGTTCGAAGTAAAGAAGTCTTTAAATTCACCAATCAATAAGAAGAAGTTACGAAGTCTTTACGTACAACCAAAAACAATCATGGAGAGCATCTCATTGAACGATCCGTTAGTACAGTCTTACCTGTTCTACTCAGGTGTTTTGGCAATTAAGCTGCTACTAATGTCATTTTTGACGGCACGGGTTCGTTTGGCCAAGAATGTGTTTGCGAACGAGGAAGACTTGAGTTCGAAGGATGCCCGTGTCAAACTGGACGACCCGGACGTGGAGAGGGTGCGACGGGCACACTTGAACGACCTCGAGAATATACCAGCGTTTTGGATCCTGGGGGCGCTGTATCTGACGACGGGCCCGGCCGTCGCGTGGGGCAGGCTCCTGTTCCGCGTCTACACGGTCGGAAGGATCCTCCACACGGTGGTGTACGCCATTAAACCTCTACCGCAACCGGCCAGGGGCATCGCATTCGGAATTCCGCTCTTCGTCATGCTGTACATGGGTTTCCAAGTGGTGTTGTATTATATAACGGCATTGTAAATTGTTTTGAGAGTTTTGTGACATTAGTTGTTTATCTTGTTGTAAATAAATGTTAATTTAATTTATTGATTGTGTTATTTGTGTTAACACTTTGGGAAACAATGTAGGGGAAATTGTTTATTATTTTCTTGTTTTCAATTATGTCACCTCTTGTTTTTAACGATAGACGCAAGCGCCGCTTTAAAGATATATTAATTAGGTATTCGTGTCTCTGAACCTCGGCAGTAAAATTAAAAGTAAAATTAATTAACATAATCGATTAAATAGTATTTGTCTTGTATAATTACTTCAGAAATTATAAAAAACTGTTATGATTTTTTTTTAATATATGTGCTTCGTGGAATACTTTAGGTGTGCTTCGTCTGGGTGTGCTTCGTTTGGGTGTGCTTCGTGGAATACCTCAAATATAGTTAGCAGTTATACGGATCCCGCGTTTATTTACATAATATGTTATTTCATTGTGACGTTTCAAATCTTTTGGATCTATGATTTTAAGAAGTAAGGTGTAGATTGAAGCCTTCATATAACCATATAGCCAATTCATTTGAAGACGGCCTTCGCCGTCCAAATATTTGAAACTTCCCTAACATTGTATAGAAACATTTCTAGTAATGCGTTTAACCTCATTGATTAATTGTTAGTTTAATGATATCACGCACGGGTGCACTACATATTACGAAAACTTAATTTCAAATATTATTATCATGAATTTCAAAATACCGAAAATTAAAATTCCGATATATTAAAAATTGTTTTGCTCGCTCAGCGAGCTTCAGCTGTAGTCAAAACAAAACTTGGAATATGGAAAATTACGAGTCTTATCAATGAACTTTATTTATTCGAAAAAAAATATCGGATTATTTGAGGTTTCCCATCACGCACGCGTCTTCGAACAAACTATAGAACGTAGAAAAGATAGAGTACCATTATATTACTGCCATTATAGTGCCATTCTTACATTATAATTACTTAATGAAAATAAATGTAATCTACACTCCCTCAACCAGAGAACTTTTATAATTATATTAGTGAGGAGATAAATAATAGATATTTGATTTGTTAAGAGGAAATACTAAGGTCGACTGAATTGAAAAAAATGTATGAAATGTAGACAAAATCAATGTTATGGAGTTAATATTAATAAAATAGAGATAAAAATTCCTCGCCTGTTGCGTAGAGATAACAAGTTGTTTCTTTGATGCGGTGTATGACTCTTTCTTTATTTATTATATTGTGGCGATAATGTCCATGTTATGTTGTAAATTATTTAATGAGTATAGCACAGAGCACGACTTCGATCTATTTACTACAAATATTGCATCCATCAGACGCACTATTACAAAAGCGCATTTTTCATAAGGTTTATGTTTATTTTATTTTATCTTGTTGGTACATGTATAATATATGTTGGTATATGTACATTATGTATATTAACTTTAATAACACTAATCACTATGTTTACCTATATGTGAGAGCTTGTAATTAACTTTTTACAATAGAAATATAAATTAGTATTTAAGCCATGTAAGCTTTCCTAATAAATAAAATAAATAAATAAATAAATAAATAAATGAAGTTCATTTTTTGAACTGTCTCTATTTTATTAATAAGAACTTCATAACATGGACTCCACACCGTGCTGAAAAAATCTAAAAAGGATCGAACAAATGAGAAGTACAAAATATTTAATATGCCAGGTCGATTAAAGGGTTTACTTACTCGTAGTATGAAGCTTAGATTCCGAAAAGCGGAAGAAAGGACGTCATCAATGTGGGCGTTAAATGATAACCCCGAGTCCATGATTATACCCAGATCCCTGATTTGAGTCACTCTTTACAATTTAGGCTATATTCTGCTAAGAAACAATACTTACTTATAAACTTATATAGATCCATATTTTTATTATGTTTGATGGCAAATAAATAGTAAGCAAAACAGTTAACAGCCTAGATATATAGTGTACCAGTCATTTAGTTAATTTGTGAACTTAATTAAACATGTAAAAAAAATGTCCTAAGAATAGGGCTCAGAAACTCATTATATATTTATTTAGTTTATTGGTCACCTCAGTCGCAGCCCCCTGATGGTCACCCACCGCAGACACTGAAAAGGACCGACCTTGCCACGTATTCGCCTGGATACCTACTCTCGTCGCGTCGCCCGTGCGTGCCCCGTCTCATCACTAAAGGGAGTGTTCCTAGCGCTATAAACACATTTCTATAAGCCCTCCGACCTCCCGTTTGGCTTTATTCTAAAAGCCATTTGGGGGTTTACTGCGACCATTCATTCCATATTATTGCTCTGTTATTGCTAAGAACCGCGTTTTGAATTTTAAGGCGAAGTGTATTATTTACTTTACCGTTATAATTTTAAAATAGTTGTTTCTTGCCTGTTCTAACAATAGTGTCACTATTTACTAATTTCCCAATAGATGCTAATAAACGACAGTACCTAGACGATTTTCATAGACTTTTTTAAAAATAAAAATGTGCCATAAATGGTGATTAAAAAATATTTAATAATCTTTAACATACTCGGCAGAGCTCTTCTTTGTAGCATGTCCCATGCATGTTCAATTGGGTTGAGGTCTCGTGATTGTGCAGGCCACGGCAGGATATGAGAATCGGCAAGAGTGCGTGTAACGACTCTAGCCGTGTGTGGACGTGCATTGTCATGCATTCAAAACGAATCACCCAATCGGCCTGATCGGGTTGAACGTTAATTTTCCAATGTAAAAAAAAATATTTATATCGTGAAATTCACAAAACAAAAATCAATAACGAAGTTAAAATATTAATTCTATAACGCAACTATAATGTATTATTGCACCGAATAGGTCGCACAGTACAGCTGACCATGGTCATTGTAAGTATATAAAATAGTTTTGACCGGGTATTTTGTATTTGGCGTTTTGCGTCAAGGTCTTCTAAACGCATCGTTTCAAATTCGTCTACATTTTTGTGGATTCTGTTACGCCATCCTGACCTATTTAAAGCAAAATGATCCCAACTTTCCACAGACATGCTGCTCGATATTAGGTGTCGTTTCAGGACGTCTTTAAAACGTAGGAATTCCGAATCAAATACTGATTTTGGAAGTCTGGTGTCATCTATGCGCACCAAATGTCCACAGCATCTTAGTTGACCTATCATAAGTAATAGACTCCATACCGATTACATTCGCTTTTCGTGGAACTTCTGAGTTTGGAATTTTATCCTGCTATTTAACTCGTAGAACTGCCCGTAAACATTTCAGATGGAAAGAGTCAAGACGCTTGATATCTGTTTTATACAAGAACCAGGTCTCAGATGCGTATAATATTGGCAAAACAATGGCCTTGTATACAACTATCTTGGTCTTATCACACGATCTGCATCGTGTGATTTCCAGACTTGTAAACAACACAACACCTAAACCTAGTAGACAAATAACCTAGTTTGGCGAAAACAGCAGCAGCCCTAGCAATACGTGAAGCGATTTCGGTATCTAGAGTAATCATATATAATTATATATTATTGAGTATGTTAACTGTTAAATTGGGGCTGTAAGCCTGCACCTAGGCCCGAAGACGTTCTGAGACTCTCAATAAATCTACCCATATCGTGATTATCAGCTAGACGTTGCAACTCTACAGTTTTGCCTACAGTGCTGATTAAAATAATATTGAATCCCCACTTTAAATAGATATTCTTTTTTTTTATATTAACGGGTAAGCACCGTGCCTTGATCTCACCTGATGTTAAGTGATGATAAGGCCGACGATGGAAGCGCAGTTCACCCGGGATCCTCAACTAGTGAGGTACTGGCTATCTTATCTCTAGCTGCCGGAACACAACAATGCTACAAACATTGATGTTATGGATTCAGTGACTATGCAGTTTTAGGTAACGGTTCTCTTGGAAAAAAACTGACACCGTATCACCGGCGGTCATGTGCTTATGGCAGAGGGGAACTTGTATCAGTGGCGTCTCCGGTTGGTTTAATGCTCAAAGCCTACATATAAGTTTAAAAAAATAACTTCAATACAACTCCAATTTGAGCGACTTATGATTAACTATACAAGCAAAGTCAGAAACATGACTTATTATTTTGATCAAAAGCTTAAACAAAAATCCGGATTTATTTTAAAGAAGCTCAACTTTTTTTTCTACCCGGGAACTCGGAGCTTCGTCAATCGTCGCGCCATCTGTCGTTGATTGATGGAAACGAGCGATTTAGAGTGAAACTCGTCAAGAAAACATAGATCTTGGTCCAAAGAATGGCATTTAACGGAGTGACGAATTCTTTTTCTCGGCTTTTAGAGCTTCCGCAAGAATGTTATCAAAGAATGAAGTCAAAGTTTTTTAGTCAATACTGAATTCCTTTAATATGACATAAATTAATATACCTATACGAAGAATTGAAACAATAATGTTAACAGTACTACAATATAAAAAGCGAAAATTGCTAGGATTGCTAAAATTGATATGAATTAGCTATAAAATTAGAGCATACGTATTTACAATGAACCGTAATAATGTAAACAACAATCTGTCAAAAAGCCAGATGACGTCAGTGACAGCAGTTGCAGTGGGTGGTCGAGTAGCATTGTGAGTGCGTCTAATTTGGCCGGTTTACCAAAACATACAAGTTGAACATCTCCAGTGACAAAAAGGTAAGGTTTAATAAATATTATTTTAATAACTTCTAGTTTTATCCGTTTAAAGTCACCTATTTATAGAGCGTAATTATAATCAGTCAGAACTGTTCAAAAGAGGTTAGAATCATCAAAACAACAGAGCAACGATCGTAGTTGGGTGTGAAAGAGAGATAATTTAGAAGTGAGACAAGCATAATAGTTGACATTGCCTTACCGCGCGGTCCGAAACACGCTTGTGAGCACACATGAGCGTGGGTTATTCCACTAACCTCCAAAAAACTTTCCACTTTAACTCCAAAACACTTTTAGTGAATATTTTATTTGTATTTAAATCATTCCACTTTGACTCCAAGATTTACAGTCAGCACGTGAATTCTCAGTATTCAGTGAACCAAACCAGTTCTAATAATTATTATAACAATAAGTTTTGAATAGATTATTATGACCACTGCTTTTTATAAGCTCAAATCTGAAGTTGTAATCTGAGTTACTATCTACGACTAACTTACGTTTGGTAAAGTCTAAATAAAATACTCCTAGAAAGTTGTTGAGTTTAGCGTTAGGTCGACAGTTTTCCTATTATATTTAGCAAAATAGCCGGATTTGCAGGATCCATGCTGAGTTGAATGAATCAGTGGCAGCCATTATGTCTTAAAACCTAAGAGTATCGCGCACATGCACCGCATTACCAAATCCCATAAAGTAATTAAGTAGCTATTATAGAATAAAAACTTTTGTTGTAGCTACTAACGATAACTAAGGATCTATGATGACCAGCCTGAGTATAAAATATTTTTATTAATTATTAAATAAATAGAGGCATGTTTTTTTTGCATTTTATCATAGGTATAACTATTGCCATATAACGTACACTAAAACAACTTCGAGCATTAAACCAACCGGAGAGGCCACGCGCCCTAATTTCTATGTAAATAAAGTAATTTTCTGCGCGGGGACGAGGAAACGCACACAAATAAAGTTCACACTGATGCATTTTTCAATGACGTCGCTACGAACGCAAACGACAAAATTATTAAACACTAGCATAAACTAGACGCACACTAATAAATTCACACACAGGGATAACCTGTCCGTGCACGAGTCTAACGTCAACTGTATGTAAACGTCGATAGTGATTGACACTATCGATAAAATTTGTCGATGCCAATAATGAGAAAAGATTTTATTTAATTCAGGCTCTTCAGTACATGGTTAATTAAGGTCGACACTTCGCTTTTCGTTGTCGTTAAAATCGACAAAGTTATTAATTAGAATCTGCAAAATATATCTATATAATTTGATTTCAATTTCAATTTCTTGTTGTTTTTAAGAAAAGCTGCAATCTTATTCTTTCATTATGAAGAAATAGTTAGCTATCTAATCGAGACTCTCAAACAGGAGGAACCGAAAAACTGAACAACATGTACTTTATGGTTCCATAACGCAGATCAATTCTTTTTTGTAGGTAAAGTAGAATCTAAATGTAAAATAATAATACAGATAAATAAAATAAAAAATAACATATTAATAGAGATCAAAACATATTTATCTCCATTTGGAGAAAAAGTAGTAGAATGTAAAGCGGGCTTTGTAGTATTTTCTATTATAAAAAAAATATATGCAGTATATGCATAAAGGGTATATGTGGGGAGCAAATGAAAAAAGTTTAATATACCAAAAAAGTCGTGGTGGCCTAAAGTATGCATCATAAGAAGTTATTGATTTATGTAGCCTTTGTGAATTAGAGATCCGCAAACACTCAACTGATGACAAAAAAGGTAAACGCTCTTGTTCACCGCATTTTGTTACAAATAAAGTGTTAAAACATTATGTTAGCAGACAATTGTTTACAAACATAGAGCAAGCAACAAAATGTTTTGTGTCACTTTTGATGTTTCTGTTTCTGAACAAACACTAACACACACACACACACACGCACGCACGCACAATCACACACACACACACGCACGCACCCACACGTGCGCGCACACAAACATATTGCATGCACAAAGCTGTTTAAATAGGTTAATTAATTGAATTGTCCTAAAATGTTTTTGTTTTGTTTATATAATTTTAACGCAATTTTGTTGCGAAACAAATTACAAAAACACAAATGTTTAAAAAACTTCCACGAGCAGGATTTGAACCTGCACTCTTCTGACATACCGAGTCAGGTGCTCTTCCAATTGAGCTATCGTTAAGAAGTAGGCAAGCTGTTTATAAAATGTTTTTGTTTTGATTATATAATTTTAACGCAAATTTTGTTGCGAAACAAATTACAAAAACACAAAAATTATGATATTATGATCGTGTGTTAATGACGACAACAAAATTTGCGTTAAAATTATATAAACAAAACAAAAACATTTTATAAATAGCTTGCCTTCTTCTTAACTGATCTTTAGTATTTGTAAAAATATTATGATCGGGTGTTAATGACGGTAGTTGTTGACATTGAATGGGTGCCTTTGGCTTTCAAAGTAAAAAGTAAATTGTCCTAGGTAAGACCAGTTCTTATGGAGGAGCGAGACTTCCTGAAACAAGTAACTAATAATTACTTAACAGGAGGTTCTCTAACTTCAATTAAGATATTGTAATATTTTGAGACAATAAAAAAACTTAATTTATTATTTATAAGTACCTACATTATCTAAAAGCATTAAATAAAATGAATCTATAATTTAAAAATTACATTAAAGGGATGATTAAATAAACTTTAAAATTAAATTAAAATAAACAATTTAGATACACAAATTCAAAATAAAATACCAATTAAATTAATACAACATTATAAGCAGTAAAATAACAGTTAATTTTTACTTAAAACTATAACAAAATTACGTTTCCAAAAACTATTTTAAACTATATGGACACAAATTTCGATTAGCAGTAGCATTAATGCATTAAAGAACTTTGCATCATTCAAAGATTTAACCTCGGAGAGCAGTTTATTATAAACCTTGACAGCATTATATTTCGCAGTTCGTTTGTATGATATCGTTCTGGAATTCGGTACCTGTAATTGAGATGTTTGTTTTAATTTAAGTCTGCTGCTTTTAAATTCATCTCACTGGTAACATCTCGAATAATTGCATTTGGAAATCTGAAAAATGGCCAGAATAAACATTATGATGAATTTGATATCGATATTTGTTTTTGTACTGTCGCAGCTCTAACTTTGTTGCAGTGTGGCCAATGTAATTAAATTAAAAGTTCCTATTTTTGGGATAAGTGACGGGACGTAAATATAATATATTAATGAAGTAGACCGATCATAAACATACAGTTTCATAGTATTGACAATTTTTATAGCAATTTTTAAAGCCCTTTAAAAAATTGTTGTGCCCTGATGATTGTTGTTCTATATTGTAGAAAAAACACGTTATATTCATAATTAGAAAACATTTCTAATTTATTCACCCAACTTCACGAGATATTTATTTTTTATTATGAACATAATTAGAAGATGGCGATGTAAACGGTAAAAACCAAATAAAACAAATAAAACTTATTACTTTTATGTATTGATAAGTAAAGACGAAAATAGGGTAAATACCTTAGACAGTATCTAGTATTATTGTAACTGTCTAGTGGGAAACCGTACAGTAGGGTGTTGCGCTCACACTATGACTGAATTGTGGTATCTGTTGGGGCCGCTTCAACAATGTGAGTGCTCCGGCTCAATTTCTGGATAATATCTTTTATGAAGATTAAATTATTAATTCAAGTATTAATTTGTTTTATTTTTAAATAAGTACCTACTTATTTGAAGACCTGAACTACCAATTGCTTGCCTTGAAAAACGAAAGTCCAGTTCCAACGGTGTAGAGCCTATAATTAATATTAAATGATAATAATTAAAATTGGGCTCAGTGGCATGCACTGGGAGAGGCCTATGTCCAGCAGTGGACTGATACGGGCTGATGATAATGATGATGAAGAAATGTTGAATTAAATGTTTTTAAATAGAGTAAACATCATAATTAAACATAAGTATTGTTTTGACAATGTAAGAGTACTTTCAAATGATATATTTATTTTATTATATGGTATGATATAGCTGTCTGCAAGCTGACCGAAACATTGCGGATGCGCTGCTATTCTAGTATACATTATGTTAAGACATAATCACCATAGTGATGTAGGATTGTGTATTGATTAGGAAGGAAATGTTAATATCAATGTCTAATTTTAACCTCTATTTCTACAAAAGAAAACATATATATCTCGTGAACCTGGGTGGATAAATTGAAAATGTTTTCTAATAATGAATATAACGTGTGTTACAATATAGAACAACAATCATCAGGGGACAACAATTTTTTAAAGGGACCTATGTGCCCATACAAAATGGGCATTCTTGTTTCGAAAAATAAAATAAGTTACAATTTACAAATGGTGATCTATCAATAATTAAATAAGCATTTATAGTAAAAATACAGTTTTAACGATAAAGAACGTGAAATATAAATTGCAATTAAATGTTGGCTCATTCATCTTTAAAAGTTACGCAAAGTTGCAACTTCACGTTTTAGTGACAACATTTTTTTATTGACAATATTGTTTCAGTTTTTTGCAGATTTAGTGTATTATTCAATAATATTAGGACATAATAATACTTACAAATGAAAAGTAATGTTATCCTTTTGTACACTCGACGTTTCTGATCGCTTTTTACACGAAAACACGCTGCAATTTGGCATTTTTTGCTTCGGAAGTTAAATAAAACATAAATAAAAAACAATTAAATAAGCCGTTGGTCCCGGCTGTATTAGCAGTCGTTAACAACCACCAATCCCCACTGGGCCCGCGTGGTGGTTTATGGCTCGTACTCCCTATCCATCCATAGGGAAGGCTGGTGCGCCAGCAGTGGGGACGTAATATGAGCTGATGATGATGATGGCTAAATACTTTTTTAATAACTTTCAGATTCATAGCAATTTTTCTAATGTCTATAGATTTATCATTTAATAGATACAAGAAGAGGTACGAGAAGTAGTACAAATGGCCTTATAGCTATAAAAAGCAATTTCTTGCCCAGGCAACCGTGTTGAACTGAACAAAAATAAAATATTTTTAAAAAATTTTAGAAAATACAGTAAAAAAATTAAACGCCCACCCGACCCAGCCAGTCATTTAATTTGGCTTCGATGCATCTATTAGCACTTGAAAATAAAAAGTAAAATGAACAAAAATAATTAAGATATGGACAGTTTATGATGTGTCCAGTAATAAGCGTTACGTTAAAATCACAAGATGTACTGTTCAAAGTGGCCTTTTCAGTTCTGCAGGTCAAATGAACTAGTGGGAATGGAGGCAATGCCGCACGTGTGGGTAGGCACCCAGCATTTCACGGATAATAGTTGTTGGAGCATTCCACCTCTAACAACCTTTCAAGCCAACCCTCCTCAGACCTCGCTCACACGTCTCGGAAATATTGGAACCAAAAAAAATTACACTGCAGAAGGTAAGCTCAATACAAACCGCGCTCGAGCAACGCACATGGCACCCTCTCACTGACACGGAATCTCATAACCACAAAAGCTCAAACAAGCTAGGTGGGCAAACATAAGGTGCGATTGGTCTGGGACCCAGGCCATATGGGAATCCACGGCAACGAGATGGCCGATGCACTTTCCAGGGAGGGCTCAGAGACCCAGCTTATTGGTCCTGAGCCATTCATGGCACTTACACAAAGTACCATTAACAAGGTCTTAAAAGATTACATCGAAAACAGGCACGGCATCGAATGGAAAGAGCAGCCGGGTATGAAACACTCCAAATCCTTCCTAGGCGAAAACGCCTTAGGACGGAGGAAGTTCATATGCGGAAACAGCAGAAGGCAGGCCCGATTAACCATCGGTGCCTTGACAGAGCACTATGCCACAAAACAAATGCTTCACAGAATGCACCTTTCAACAAATAGTTTGTGTAGGGCATGTGGAGAGGAATGCAGCACCTACTGTGTGACTGCGACTCTCTGGCTAGGAAAAGAATGGGACTCCTGGGGTCGGCCTATCCGAAACCGGAGGACTTCAGGCTCTTTCCTCTTAAGGACGTTGCCAAACTTATGGCATCTATCTTTACAGAGGAGGAAGAGTGAAAGGATGGGGTTGCACAAAAGATCCCAATGGATCGAAGTGTTACTGGGAGAGGGAAACCTCAGCAGGCCCCAATAAGATAAGATAAGATAAGACAGAGCGGAGTGTATTAAGCTTACCTTCTGGGGTCACTTTATATTGTGCTAGTACAGTGTTGCCATCTTGACGGATTTCCCGTCACATCTAGCGTATTGGGATGAGGTAAAAACGGACATATTGGTCGTCTAATGGTTGACGGATTTTCTAACGTAATGACAAAATGTTTAATAATATTGTATTGGGTAGGTACAATTTTTTAAATATTTAAGAAAATTGTCTAAAATTTGTGCACTGCAATCTAGTTACGTTTAATTTTCAACCTAAAAGTGAGTATAGTGGCGCTGTTTTATTTTTTTTAGTGTGACCGCGTTCTTTTGGGGTGTAACGGAATTCTAACGGAATGTTCGACTATGTTTAGCGGAATGTTGAAAAATAGTTGGCCGTTAGGTAATAATGTGAAAATGGTAGATTCCATATTCAAAGTGATGAGCTACTGAGTTTAACACCAAGTGAAAAATTAACTTATTTATATTACCTATTTAGGAGGTAGGCTCAAATTCACTGTGTAAGATGTTTAGCGTTTGAGATAGTAAAAAAAGCTTTTGTACTACGCCTACCCAATGATATTATAAACTATATATATGTTACATTTATAGTAATTTGGCGCTAACTCTGAGGTCCCGGGTTCGATTCCCGGTCGGGTCAATGTCGAAAACGAACTTTTCGATATTGTGTCGGGTCTGGGTGGTTGTGGTACCGTCGTTGTTTCTGATTTCCATAAAACGAGTGCTTTAGCTACTTACCTTGGGATCAGAACAATGTATGTGATGTTGTCTAAATATTTATTTATTATTATTATTTATTTATTTATTTAAACGGTTAGCAAAGTATTCGCATAGTTTGGCTTATGGTCAGCAAATATTTCTAAATCAGTCTGCAACTTATATCATTCTGAACAGCAGTCTTCTGCTGCTTCCCCCCCCCCCCCCCTAACTTATCAAAAACAACGATAAATAATTTTGCTGATAAAAATGCAACTTTTTACGGAGACGGCACGTTAAAAAGTGTGCCGCCGATATTTTATCAGCTATACACTATCCATATGGATGTAAATACCAACAATAAGGACACAGTAAATATTGTACCGATGACCTTCTGCCTACTGCCGGATAAAAGGCAGGAGACATACGTGAGAATAATTCAAATGAAAAAAATTAAATGTATGACTATGAGATTGCCCTAATACAGGCTTTAAAAATTGTATTTCCGGGTATATCCGTAACTGGTTGCTACTACCACTATTCAAAAGCAATTTGGAAAAGAGCGGAAAAGTTACGCATGTCATCAACGGCTAAAGGAAACAAAGAAATTACGCTCTGTGCCAACTTACCACTTGTAAAATGTTTTTGTTTTGTTTATATAATTTTAACGCAAATTTTGTTGCGAAACACTTACCACTTCTATCACCGCAACTCAACAAAGTTGTAACACGAATCTGTCATAGAATCTCAATATAAACATAAACAAAACCCGAAACCTACCTAACCTACATACCTACCGTATTAGTCATAAGTTAGAATTAGTATATAACAGAATACTTTTATTGATAAAGTGAGTATTTATCCAACATTCGTAAGTGTTATTTCTTCACAAACGTCCCCACATTGTAACATATTGGAAGTTTGGCAAATCATTAAATTACAATTACAAATGATTGATGACTACTTACATGGAAAAGCAATGGATTAGTCAGATTCCCGAACTTAACAGTTGTGCAAACGAAGTTCACAGGACAAATAATAGTCTAGAAGGCTGGCACAGGCGACTAAACGCAAGAATAAAGACCAAGCCAGGATTAGTCTCTTTTTTGTATAAGTTGAGGTGAGAGTCGCAGTGGCTAACCTTGAAACTGAAGTAGTCTTTATTTGAAGGTAACCTCAGAAAAAAAATAGACGTTCTGTTCAATTTGAAGTACAAAATGGAACTTGAACTTTTTAATAAAATATAACATAAGTTCTACCATGCCCATTTTTTTGATTTTGATTCAACATTAAGCACTCGCACCAAAAAACCATTTTGCTCTCTTGTTGCACAAACAACTACCTATGTAGATAATATTTTACAATATCACCAATTCTGTTGGTGGTTCCACGGGTAAAAAAAAATCCTATGGAACTACCAAGGTGCTCAGTCGTACCACGGGCAAAAAAAATTACCCGTAAATTACCGTACCAGTAAGACCATCGATCGACCACGGGTAAGAAAGGGAAAATAGTACTTCTCAATCGAAATATATTTTCGGCACCCAAGTGAAGCGATTATTATTATAAAATTTAAGTTTTCTTGAGAAGCTTTGCATGGATTAAAGTAAACATTTACAAAATCTGTATATTCGTATAGAAATATTTTAGTCAAAACGCGATTTAGTTAGAAAGCATTTTAGTCTAAACACTGCTTTAGTCCTAATGCGTTTATGCCTTATTAGGATGTAGCTCAAACAGTTTTAGTCTTATTGAATTTTAGTACAACAGAGATGTAGGCGCAGTGATAATTAGGAAGTTGGCGTTTTAAACAATGTGCGACTTAGGCCATATAGCGACATAGGTATATTAAGTTTTAGGCAGGCGTGAACAAAGGAAAAAAAGCTAGGACCTTAAATCTTAATATGTTCAAACGTTACACTATCTACACATTGAAATGCTACATCCTATACAAATCTACTACCTACAGTTCATTTCACAAGATGCCTAGTGGGAGTTCATAAAGCCATTCATCACGTTAACGAAGACGAGAAATTTTACTTTTCTCGTTTGTCACCAGGAGACGTTTTCAATTTTCGTATTTATTTAATATAATCGAATGCTAAAATGGTCTTACTGTGCCCAGAGTATTCTCTTATCCTGTCATTTTACACCAATGCCAATATGGTGTGCGAACGTGATCAAATGGTGAATTTAACTCGCACTTAGGCGCTCTTTGTAAATATAGAGTAATTGTAGTCGACTATGATTATCGACTATTAGTCGGTGCTAACGTAGTCAACTGACCTTAGAAAAGAGGTCGCAGGAGACTGTGTGGAACACCTTGCCGTAGATGCAGATGTCCTTGCCGTTGTCCAGATCTTTCCAGTGCCAGAACTCGCCCAAGTCATTCTTTGGAATTTTGCCCCTCTTCACCATACGACCTTGCCACAGCCCCGAGTTCTGCAATAAAATACATCATCATCATCATCATCTCAGCCAAAAGACGTCAACTGCTGGTCAAAGGCCTATATAATCTCGGTTTTAGACTTATTTCACAAATTAGTAGTTAGGGTAGTGACACCAATGTTCGACAGGAATTTTTTTTTCCTCTAATCACTAAAAATAGGTAAAATTAAATTTTATTTTTTATCAACAATAGAATGCAGACACTGTTGCCACTACGACTATATATGATTTATTAACAAACCAAACCAGTCTTGTATTTGTTATATAAGTTTTGTATCGAGTACCTTACAATGTGTTAGTAAGGATGTATTAGGACAGGTTGTCGGTAGACGAACGAGTAAAAACTGTTCCCATAGCTACGTCAGATTACTGACGTGAACCCAACTAGCGTACTAGCGTATTTCTTAAGGTGTTCAGTATTATATCATTAATGGAACCACTCATAATTTACAATCATTAAAAAAAACACCGTAGTATATTGATAAACAAAACGGGTCATGACCGAATTTTATTTTTTCGCAAAAAAATGAGTACTATTTAAAAACCTATGGGTACAAATAGGCACTTTATATATTAATAAAAACATTTCATACTTTTATGAGTACTTAGCGAAACATAACCATGCAATTGGGGGAGCACCTGACCAGGTATGTCAGAAGGGTGCAGGTTCAAATCCTGCTAGTGGAATATTTTTTCAACATTAGTGTTTTTGTAATTTGTTTCGCAACAAAATATGCGTTATAGTTATATAAACAAAAATTAAACATTTTATAACCATGCATTTATAATTTTAAATATTTTTTTCCACGCTTAGTGAGCTACCTCCGTAGAGGTTACCTCGCTACTACAAAAGATTTATAATGAATCCAGGGCCCGAGGCGACGACGCGACGGCGGCGGGCTCCACGGAGTTTGCCTTATGTTTCCAGGACACGTACACAGCCAGATATAGGTATTACAAAATAACAGAAACGAAATTAAAAAAGTAAGCCCCTCTTATACCACCGCACCCGCCGCGCCGCCCGCCGCCAGGCGAAACAAAACAGCTCGGTGAGAATTCATCCGGAGACAAATGCATGCTCATTTGCTCCTGTCCGCAATCGTAGATACGACAACTTTTCCTAGCATGTAAATGAAAGTATTCAGCGACGCATGAATATGTTGACTGTTTCTAAGAGTGACTTATAGTACGGGGGTCCGATTTGTAAACCAAACTGGTGATTTTGTTAATTCAAAATGACTAAAAATACAATATGAAATGTAATATTTTTTGCATTTTGTATATTTAGGTGGGTATACTGATCAGTCAAGAGTTTCCGTGTCCAAATAGTCACCGATAACTTTGACTACGAATATGGAGCATTCTTAATTGATATTTTCATAAAGACATACCACAGTACTACTAATTTATTAATAGATATTTATTTATTTGTAGTTAGGTGTCTAGGACAATCATATATTTTCATAACGACATACACAGTACTACTAATTTATTAATAGTTATTTATTTATTTGTAGTTAGGTGTCTAGGATAATCATTTAATTACAAAAACACAATGTTGAAAAAATTTCCACGAGCAGGATTTGAACCTGCACCCTTCTGACATACCGGGTCAGGTGCTCTTCCAATTGAGCTATCGTGGTTCTAACCAGCCCGCCGAAATTATTCAACACTATTTACTTTTTTACTTTGAAAGCCAAAGGCACCAATTCAATGTCAACAACTACCGTCATTAACATCTGATCATAATATTTTTACAAATACTAAAGATCAGTTAAGAAGTAGGCAAGCTATTTATAAAATGTTTTTGTTTTGTTTATATAATTTTAACGCAAATTTTGTTGCGATACAAATTACAAAAACACAATGTTGAAAAAATTTCCACGAGCAGGATTTGAACCTGCACCCTTCTGACATACCGGGTCAGGTGCTCTTCCAATTGAGCTATCGTGGTTCTAACAAAATTTGCGTTAAAATTATATAAACAAAACAAAAACATTTTATAATCATTTAAATTTAAAAAAAGACACATTTACATGCCAAATACAAAGATGACCGTCGGCTGTCAAGGGAGAAGCCCAAGACCAGGAAGGGCGATACGGAGGAGGATACCCACTAACCTCTGGGGGACCAAACTCCGATACAGTGAAGACCGCCGGTGGCAACCTAGGTTAAGTTTTTAATAATATTTTATATTGTAAATATGTTTTTATATAAAATATTGTAAAACAAAATGTTCTTAAGATACAAATAAAATAAATAAAAGGTAATAATAATAAACACATAAAAAATACGTTGTCTAAGGAAAAATATGTTTGAGTATATCATTATTTCACAAAGTTCTTCTATTACAACGTTATTATATTTGTCTACATAAACAATAACAACAACAACCTTCTTACTCTAGTGGAATATTGTAAAAAAGGAGGTAAAATGCCTAATTATTTGTACATCGAAATAGAATTTAGCCGCGAGCGATCATTTAAAAGTACATACTTAGCTGCTATTTTCCCTTTTAAATCAATATTCTATTTGCTAACGCAACATTAAAGGACGGGAAATAGAATCAAATTGGGCTTGGGGTTACTCAACAACTATATATTATAACTATATCATCGTCATCAGCTTATTTTATGTCCCCACTGCTGGGGCACGAGCCTTCCCTATGGGTGGATAGGGAGAACGGGCCATAAACCACCACCATGCAACCGGGGCCAACGGCTTTACGTGCCTTCCGAAGCACGGAGGAGCTGGAGATGATTCATTTTTGGTCATCCATCCGATGGCCGGCCTTGGTGGCGCGTTAACCACTGCGCCACCGAGCTATAACTGTATATTATATAGTATTTCTGCTACACCCTTCAGAGGAATTCTTGAGACATATAAATGGGATTCTGAAAAGTCTGGCGCCATACTTAACATTTGATATTCTGCCAATCAATCATCTGGCTAATAACTTTAACTATAAACTTTTATAGGGTTATGTTAATCGGACATTCGATAAAATAGTATTTTTGGTAGGCAGGTAGGTACATAATCTAAGTTTAGGTTTACTCCTAATAATAGTTTATCATTACATTCAAATTATCATTATAATTACTCTGTCTTATGGGTGACCCAGTATCATATAACGAGTATAACAAGTTGTCTCCATCCATTTCAAGCATAATTCTCGTAACAAGTACTATGTAATATCTTTCATTTGTTACTTTTGTGAAAAAAATATTAATCTTCATCATCGCTTTTCACACTACTAGGCAAAAAAAAACCATAGAACGCCCTTTTAAAGAAAAAAGATCAGATTAAGGCATTCTTTTTAATCTCGACGAGGCATTCAAATTAAGCGGATGCGGTGGAAAAACTCGGGAGATGAGCAGCATTGTTCTTGCCGAGATTATTGACGGTGAAAAGCGCATTTGCGTTCGCTCTGCCAAGATAAAATGGAATTAAGAGGAACGTAGGCACCTTACAGCTTCAGTATATTTTTATTGATTGCCCTGTGCATTACCAAAATTATGAAATGCTTGTGTTTAAACGCCTACCAAAAATGTATCAATTTTACTACCAACAAAATTCGAAACGCTTACCAAATCGGATAAATGATCACCAAATTGTGTTTCCTAAAGTATTATAAAAAGGATACAACTCATATTTTTATTAAATGCCTTAAAAATATATGAATACCCTTTAACTGCATTTCAGACCAAATAGGTATGTTATATTGTCACCAAATAGATAATACAATATTTTATACCCCGAGTTTCAATTTGGTAGTTTTTGCTTTCTGTTGTCTAATAAAATAATAACGTCTAACCTATCACGTGACCTACAGGAGTAGGGCAGCAGTATCCTCAATCATTTAAATAATAGTGTAAATATTTGGTGATCAGTTATCCATTTTGGGAAGCAAAAAGAATATTTGTACAATATATAAAATTATTGAGATGTGTGTTTATTTATTTTTTTTTGGAGTCATTTAATTTATTTAGTACTTAGGCTTAGGGTCTAAAAAATATTTCTGATGAGCGTTTAAATTATACCCATAATGAAATTATACGTAGATAGTAAAAGTGTACATTTTTAATATTCCTCATAATATTTATATTTTTTTGCAAGATTCACAAAATGGCAAAAATGTTAACTTAATAGTCATATTTTTGAGATGTTAAGCCCAAACATAATATGTAAATATTGTTTTATGTAAATTCATAAATACTTATAACGTGAATGTTGTTAGTTAGTTGATTTGAATTTCTGTTTAATAATATGTAGTTTTGTGTCATGGAGTTGCCACAGACTCCTATAACGCACACCAAAGAAGGAGGTAAAATTGGTTTCTTAAAGTTAATAAGCTATCTAAACCATGTTTCAGAATAAATATAAATTTTACATCGAAACTACGTGTAACGTAACGTCGTAATGTGTTTAAACGTGATTCTATATACTGTTTATTAATTGTATGTACAAAATCTATGTAGGTACGAGTACATAAGCCCCAGGTGCATATCATTGCAATGATTCATGCAGTTTTCCGTACTTTGCTGTGTGTGTGAGTTCCCGACTGTTCGCATGCACGTGTTGTGGTCATTTATCATACCCCATAGCAGCCATTAGCCCCGATTTGCAGCTCCAGTTTTAATAAAGGCAATTACGAATTAAATGGCGCTTTCATCCTCTGTTTTTAACAGCATGTTTAATACGGTTGATATTAATCGTTATATCTTTTTGAGATTTGCGTTAGATTTACGCAAGAATTAAGATGATACTAGGTGCCTAGAGCGAGTTTTTCGATTGAACATTTGATCACTTAGTAAAACGACTTTTAAGTCAAAAATTGGCTCCTCATTTATTTTATCCCCAAGAGGTGCTGCTAAAATCTACTCACTTTAGATTAAAGTGTAATACTTAATAAAGATTTTTTCGCGTGTATGTTATATTTTATTTTACCCTAACGTTTCGAACCTTTTGCATAAACATTTTAATGTTTCATGCCCGCGTAAACTATACAAAATACTAATCTTCAAATTTATCTCTTCTTCTACAACCATCCCATTGTTGGGTATGGGTGTCCTCATGATCCCTCCTCTTGGCCCGATCTTATGCCACTCGCATCCACTTCCTTCCCGCCGTCCTCACAAGGTCATCAGCACATCTAGCAGGTTGACGTCCGTCGCTTATTTTACCCGTTCTTGGCCTCCATTCCAGAAGTCTCCGGCTGGAGTGAACCTGCCATTCTTTCTACGACATGTGTTCAGCTCACCGCCACTTGCGCTGTGTGGCAGATTGTGCTACGAGTATGTCAGCTAGACCGGTTCTTTTGCCGATCTCGCAATGAAACGCCTAACATAACACGCTCCATTCTCCGTTGTGCCACCTGTATTCCAATTAAGTATATATGAAAAACCTACAAAATAAAGTAATGAACGTTCGTAACTTACGTCACTTAAACCACTTTCCACCGCGAATGAATATAAAAATTCGTTATGTAATTTCTCAAGTATGGTCTTAAGAACGCAAAATGTGTAGCGTTTTCCCAGAAAGTAGCAATTAATTTCAGCTCCCTCGGTATTTTAAAGCACAGAATTTTTACGTTCTTACACCAGATAAGTGTGAGGATTATATAACGGGTTAGGTTCTGTACCCACAATAAATTATAAATGGATCCCTAACATATAGTTTTTCGAATTTTCCAAACCAAATGTTCGACTCGTAATTTAATTTTGTTTTCCATTTCTTTTTCTGGGTTTTCAATAAATGTATTACCTAACAAATATGCCCTTCTCAACTCTAAACGTGGGCTAAATTAAAAACCTAGAGTAAAATTGATGCTGTATTTCCTGACTCTGTTAAAACAACTGAGACATGGATTAACAGGGATTGCATCCCATGCCAATAAATCGCACTAAACACTAGCGCTAAAAGCTAGCGATTACAATCTGTGTAATGTGGCAATTCATGACCAATAATGACCATGGTATTTTTTTTTATATTTACGGGTAGGCACAGTGTCTTGATCTCACCTAATGTTAAGTGATGATAAGGCCAATGATGGAAGTGCACTTCACCCGGGATCCCCAACTAGTGAGGCACTGGCTATCTTATCTCTAGCTGCCAGAACACAACAATGCTACAAACATTGATGTTATGGCGACATATTTTGATAAGATGGTGGTAGCTAGCCAGGTGGACAAACAAGCCCTACCACCAACCAAACCGAGTACACAAACATGTACCTCCCGCTGGGAATCGAACCCGGGACCTCTGGGTCTAAACCGGTGGTCTTAGCCACTAGACCACAGAGGCGGTTAAAAATGTATGCCGATTTGTTAGAATTTTGATTCATCATTTTTTTCGGGTACATTCCAATAATGTCTTTATTGTTTTAAAATTCTTAACATTATGTCATACCGACTTAACTCTTTACGCTGTCATCATCATCATCATCATCGGCTTATCTTAGTCCACTGCTGGACATAGGCCTCCCCTAATGAGCGCCATAGCGCCCTGTCCTCAGCTTGACGCATCCAGCATCTGCCTGCAGTCTTTCGCAGGTCATCATCCCACCTGGCTAAAACGCTGTGAACCCTAAAAATTAAATAGTCGGCCGACAAAGATAGGTAGCGCACTCTGCAGTCGTTTTTCGTCGCGTCGTGTTTTCCCAAAGATTTTGCTTCACTGCTGATTTGATATCTATTACATTTTTTTTGGAACTACCACTAGCTTAAAATTGCAGCGATTAAATCTATTGCTTATTTATAAAGCACCTCAAATCCATGATTCCATGACACATGATTTAAAATATAAACAATTCTTGAGATATTTGTAGTCAATAGAGAAGTAAGTGCTTACATCGTTTGAAGATATTTGGAGTACATTTCAAGTTCAATACCTTCCTATATCTATGTATTTTTTTGGGCACGAGAAAGATATTGGTACAGACGCCTGCACATCAACCTATCAAAAACTGTCAAATTCCTTCAATAAATTTTCAACCATAATATTATTAAGTTCAAAGTCTATTGAGGAAATATGACAGTTTGTGGTAGGTTGATGTGCAGGCGTGTGTACTTCATTTTGTTATGTATGACAATATAGAGTTAGGTCATATATATGTACCGGTACATAAAAATAAATAGTTTTAAAAATAGTTATTACTGCGGAGTATTACTTGCACTTATTAAATAATTTGGGATTTCGAGATCTGTAAATCATATTTTTTTATATAAGTATTCGTTGTATTTATTCTAGTAAAAAATTGAAAATGTACACACGCCTGCACATCAACCTACCCAAAACTATCAAATTTCTTCAATACATTGTCAACCTTAAGCCTTAAACATAAATTTCAAAGTCTATTGAAGAAATTTGACAGTTTGTGACAGGTTGATGTGTGTACATCGCCGACACTTACTATTTAAGTAAAAAGATTTTTTATCCAGACTGTGGTGAAGATCGCGGATCGTATGTTTGACGTGACTGATTTATCGGGTGTGTTGAGGGGGGATGTTTGTGCAGGTGAAACCATTTCCTATGTTTATTGTTGCTATGCCTTCAAGAAATAGGTAAGAAAGGTACAGACGCCTGCACATCAACCTATCCAAAACTGTCAAATTTCTTTAATACATTTTCAATCATATAGTTAAAACATAAAGTTCAAAGTCTATTGAGGAAATTTGACAGTTTGTGGTAGGTTGATGTGCAGGCGTGTGTACATATTCACAGGGCGCAGCAAATATTTACGATCTTTTAAGCATACCATAGCTCAAGTGCAAATGCAAGAGAATCACTTAATTGCACGTGAAATTGCTCAAAATACGGCTCAGCTGCATTATAGCGGCGGCCGCGCAATTTCGGCTGTCTCTACATATAAAATTATTAATATGTAAGTCTCACGATAAAGTCACTCATCATCAGACTATGAATATCCTACTGCTGGAATCAAGCCCTAGGCCATTTCGGACCATATCCCACCACGCATTTCCACACGTTCGAAATATAAAATAAAAAAGTGAAGTATAAATTATTGCCCAAAAACTGTCACACTACTGGGCAAATAGAACCTCCATCATTGAAATCAAGCATCACTACAATTAATGGGAATTCAATTTATCACCACGCTGGTTAAATCAATACCCATCAATAGTGCCGGTTGGTGATCAAACTCGGGCTATATGTCAAGAAATCCGAAACCCACTGAGAATGGAACTCATAGCCTTCAGATATCGGTCCGGACGCTTTTCCACTCGGCAACAGATAAAAGTACCTAAATACAAATACAATTCAGAAGGATCCAAACCTTCTTGACGTTAGGATACAAACCATTCGGCGGCATTGTTTCGTAAAACACGCGGCGAGCGCTTCCAGAATACCAACTAAGTAGGGGAACAATGAAAATATTGCGGGGGTTGGTAACACATTGGCGCGTGGACGTGGCGCCACTGTGGGATGGCCTTCAAACTGTGATGTTTTGGCTTTTAAATTGTCTGGGACGCGTCACAACATAATGAGATCCAGAAGGTAAGCTTAATGCAGACGCCTGCACATCAACTTATCCAAAACTGTCAAACTTCTTCAATAAATGTTCAACCACATGCCATATACATAAAGTTCAAAGTCAATTAAGGAAATCAATTATACAGTTTGTGGTAGTCTGATGTGCAGGCGTGTGTACATATTACCAACGCAATTTTTTTTTTTTTGAGAGAGATTGCTGATTGCCGCTGCGGCATTTTCAGCTTCACCGGGCTTTTTGGGGGCGGCGAGGAACGTAAAGGGTCCCTCAAGCCGTGTGAAACGAATCACCTTCAGAGGTTATCTAGAGGGAACGGCATCGCGCACAAGTGCGCGTCCTCGTGCCCTACTAGATTCTCCGAAGGGTTCGGATCGGATCGGGTCCAACGCAATGCACACAAAGACCCTCTCACGAAAACATATATCGGAACAGCTCGGAACAGTCCGCGAGCGTAGCTGTTGCGAGATACCATGTCCGTGAGAGGTAGTCTATGTGTGCGTTGCTCGAGCGCGTTTGTATGTCTATCCGATCCTAACCCTTCGGAGAGTCTAGTAGGGCACGGGGACGCGCACTAGTGCGCGATGCCGTTCCCTCTAGAAAACCTCCGAAAGTGATTCCTTTCACACGGCTTGAGGGAAACTTTACGTTCCTCGCCGCCCCCAAACAAGCCCGGTGAAGCTGAAAATGCCGTCGGAGGCAATCTCTCTCCAAAAAAAAAAAAGAAAAGCGTTTGTATGAAGCTTACCTTCTGCAGTGTCCTTATTTTGTGGTCGCGTGGTCGGCGATAAAGGCGAGAGCGAGAAACTGCTAAGTGAAACTTAGTGCGCGCTAATGAAATTGTATTTTCTCTTGGTTGTCGCTGGTGTAGAGATTTTGCGCATTACGAACAACTGTCTTTGTAACAAAAGAGGTTTTTGATAGTCTGCTATAGATGTCTAGCTGCTAGTTATTAATATTCAGTTGATACAGATCTGGTAAACTACACTTTTACAATTTACCTAATCATTGCAACTGTTTCACGTTTAACGTTGAAAATTTTTCAGTCAGTCAGGTCTTCACTTTATTTATGTCTTTTTTTCATGTCATGGTTTATCTATATAAGACATCGTTGTTGTTGTTAAGTTTTATCTAACTAAATACCTGCTTGTTTAATATGGTAGATATCCCTATAAAATAGTACGAGTATTTTTTTTCTCGCGGAGAAGACAGACAAGAGGAGTAATTTTAAATGGTTGATTGATGTTAAATATTAAGTAATACTAAACCCTTTATTGCTGATTGTACATACAATAACATTAAAGTAAGTTTGGCATGTAAAAAAAATATGGGCCGTAAAAGGAATATAAAATGGGACGAACCGAGAACAAAATAATTTAAATTATATTTCGGGACGAAAATCATATTGCTTGGGACGAACCAGGATTTTTTTATGTGGGACAAACGAAGCATAAATCGCAATAGGTACAATTGTAATGTTGTTGCGACATTTGTACATACAATAAACATAGAAACTTTACTATATTACTTATATGCTTATATGTTGAAAATTACATAGTGTAAAATTAAAAAAGATTTATTAACTATATTTTAAGTATTATAATATAGATAATTAGTGTAAGCGAGCGTGAACAAAGTGCCTAGCAACAGAGTAACATTCCACAATACAGACACTTCATTTCCAATGGTGTGCAAAGGTCAGGGGTTGGGAGCCGAAGCTCAGTTGGTATTATAATTTTGCGGCAAGTCAGTGTGCCCGCCGTAATGTTATGTGACGGATCGTATACAGGTACGCTGGCAACCGCCCTGCATACCTGAGTGCGGGCGAAATCAAGTGCTTTCTGTTCACCTTTATCAAGGTTCGGGATGTGGGTGTATACACCTTTACCAGCTATAGGTTACATAGGCTATAGGTTACATTATTATCATTATCTTCGCTCCCAGATTCATCAAGATCTCGCTTTGATGAGTGGACAACTCCGAGGCTATTCTAAAGTGTTAGTAGGTACGAAAAACCGAGGATACGAGCTGTGACAACTTTCATGATGGGTATAAAGTAGAAATCATAGGCGTAAATGTCATTCATTAAATTCTCCTGAAGAGTTAAAACATAACGTCGATAGATACTACCAATTCTTTTATTTATTTACTAGCTTTGACAGTTTCCATGATAATAAAACAAATAATACGTTGACAGTTTCCATGAAAACAAAACAAACAAAACGTTGACAGTTCCCATGACAACAAAAGAATTAAACACCCGTATCCCATGATTGACCTAGGGGTCCATCATGGATCTGCATCTGCTATAGGTAGCAGCTCCGCCTACCGGGTCCAATTGTAAATCTAAACCAATCTCGAATCCACTTAAACACGCACAGGAAATTTCATCCAAATCGGTCCAGCCGTTTAGAAGGAATTCAGTGACATACACAACACACGCACAGTAAATTGATATATATAAAGATGGGCTACACAACAGATGACAGTCAAAATTAGCAATTATAATAGAGCATTGCAAGACCGACATCCAAAGACGTGTACACACAGTTAATCATGCAGATGCGAAAACAATGAAAATTACAAGAAATTTAAAATTAAAAAGAACACTCATGTTATGCAGTAAATTAAATTGCAGTATAATTTTATTTTTAATTAAATAACATTTAAAACTGTATAGATATCGAGTTGTTCGAATAAATTAATTTGTTATATTGACGGCACATTCTTACGACGCGACGCCGCGCCAGGGTTAAAAAACGATGTGTTATTTTTAAATGTTTGAAGAACAAAAATACTTTTTTTACTTAATTCTTGTCGATTCTGTCACACATCATTCTCACACAGTGACACAGCCGACGGAAGCCGACGAAAGGAGTCCGGCACGCGTACGCAACCTTCTTGCATATTTCAGGGCACAGATAAATCGGTCCTTCGAGTTTGCGACGTGTAATGACATGAATAAATAATTTTGGACTTAACCAAACTTCTCTTGGACGGCAATAAACTCTCCCATTGTTGGGTACACGCTTCCTACATGGACAGAATCACAAAATGACGTCATCATTTGCCTGCCCTGTTTCCAATCTTATTAGAGTCCAGCACAATATATTCGACCAGCCGTCACCTCAACATATAACCTTGTCTATAATATATCAACACATAATGAGTAAGACCATTATTCACCTTTTATAATTCTGTCATTCCTATAGTTAAATGTTTTTATCTTCTAAATTGTAATTTAGTATTTTTCCAGAATGCTTATTGGAAAAATACCATATTTCCATAATATTATTTTTTTACATTGTATTTATATGCTTATCTAGAAGCCTGTGCACTACGGGTTCTGTGCGGGAACTCGTCTGGATATAATATATCTCATACCACCTTTAACTTAAAAATACATAACTGTATAATTATCTACCGACTTTTGCGTGCGTGAATCGAACTTGATACCAACGAGTAAGTAGGTATATTAAGAAAGAAAGTAAAACGTTAATTGCTTCTTATAAAAAAAACATTACACAAAAGACAACATTATATATTATCAAAACATTTTACTTTGATCTCTTATCATAATAATAAAGCAGACACACTCTGTCAAGTGAGTCGTTATCGCTTAGCTAAAAATAAAGTCAAGAATCTAAATTTACAAGAAAATCTAATTTTATGCCTCTCCTTTTGATAAGATATGAATAAGAAGTAACAATGGTTTTTGTTAGTTTCTGTAATCTGAAAATTATAGTAATTGGGGAACCTATTCTACTTGAAAGCCAATAATATATTTATTTCGTAAATCAATATTATTATCGAGGTTATGAAACTAGTTATTGGCATTATCTCATGATGAAAATTCAAAATTTTCCATCTCTGTCAAGTGCAATGTTCCTGAAAGTACGCGCATAAGAAAAATCTACAACATGTATTATAAATAGGGCAGAAAGTCGACTTCAGTAATTTTATTACCTAATAAAATTATTTGATGTTACATGTTGTCATCCCATCAAAGTTCGGAGTCAATAGCAATATTATCGCCATTGCGTCAAACCTTAACAAAAGCACTTACGAGCCATTGATTGACTCAATGCCATCAACGTCGGCCTAAACTAACTGTTGGGTTATAAACGCTCAGACATTACGACCGTAAATTGTCAGTTTAGAAACGGATCTGAATTTACCTTGCCCGGGACAATTCCGGTGTAATTGTGCTCAGCGTTACGTACCCTCGCGAATAGCTAAGTCGTGGGTGACCTTTCCGTCACATTTGCTCCGCCGTTGGCTTGTGATGTCTCCGTATAATTATACCTATCTACTCCAATGAATATTAACTGTATGAATACGAGTATTGTTTCGTAAGATATTAGGTTTATTTGAATGGGCCTCCAAAATACTAACGCAACTGGGAGCTACCGCTACCACAATTTGATTTTGGTTGAAACAAACTCTGGCCTTTACAGCGTGACCCGGGTTTAAGGGCGGCGAGAAACTTGACGTTTTCTTTACTACATAGTATAAAATAAAGTCGCTTTCCGCTGTCTGTCTGTCCCCATGTATACTTAGATCTTTAAAACTATGCAACGTATTTTGATGAGGTTTTTTTAATAGATAGAGTGATTCAAGAGGAAGGTTTATATGTATAATACATGCATATAATTGGACCCCCCGCCCGATCCTCTAAATGCCACTACACATTTACAGAATACATTAAACATGCACACTAGTTTAGGCCCAAGACACCGTACTCGTAGAACAAGGGTACGAAGAACCGGTTCACACGCGCTCTACACCAGGTACAGACATGTACCTGGGCGCTTCTCTCCCCCTCCACGGCCCGGTCAACCCGAGCCGAGGTCCGAGCCTTTAGAGGCGCCCTCGGGTTGTTCCGCTCCCCGATCCGATCTCCGAACCCTTCGGAGAATCTAGTAGGGCACGGGGACGCGCACTAGCGCGCGATGCCGTTCCAGAAAACCTTCGAAGGTGATTCGTTTCACACGGCTTGAGGAACCCTTACGTTCCTCGCCCAAACAAGCCCGGTGAAGCTGAAAATGCCTCAGAGACAATCAGCAATCTCTCTCAAAAAATAATTGGACCCGGTAGGTGGCGTGGCTTTAGGGTAGTAGTGTCCGCTTGAGTGAATACCCGTATCCTATATCCTATCGCATTGTGGACGAGAGGTAAAGCGGCCAGACATAAAAGTATGTGCCTGGTAAAAAGCGCATGAAAAACAGGATCCTATTCGTTAGTATATAGTAGCTTTTCGTCCTAAATAAGTGCGCATGTGAAGTATATGAGAATATGAAAACAGTGGTATTTTAATTGGGATTTGGGAATAGACTGTCGATTTTTTTCGGTCGGATCATCGAGGTCAACGTTACGTTGAGCGACTTGCTCAACCAAGTTTTAATTTAACATTATTATTCGTTATTTTTCAACTGTAGGGATGTGATTTTTCGATGTGATGATAGGTGATTATACAAGTTATATTATACCACTGTACTGTCTCGAACATTCCATCGCGCACAAAGAAAAGACAAAGACCATTATGTATGGGGTAGTTTGACTCTTTTTTTTCTCGCGGCCAGTAAAAATTGCTGAATTTCGATTAGGATTTATTATGTCTTATAAAAATTGTTATGCACACATTCTTCTAAACTCAGTCTGTACCGAGATACAGAGAAAGCCTAAACTTTTAAAAGCTGCAATGTGTTTAGGACTTTTGTACAGACGCCTGCACATCAACGTACCACAAACTGTCAAATTTCCTTAATAGACTTTGAACTTTATGACTCAGTCATATGGTTGACATTGTATTGAAGAAATTTTACAATTTTGGATAGGTTGACGTACAGGCGTCTGTACCATCCTACGGCCAACTACCACCGCGCGCTCATTCGTCAAATCAAATGAACGATCACAAAATAGTCAAAGTGTACATATTTATATTAAATACTCATTTAAATAATTTTTTACTGTATAAACACATTCATAATGTTAGTAATATACACTTATTTAAGTTACAATAAACATACATGAAAATATAATATAAAAGTTATGTTACCAAATACAAAATAAGTAACCAACAAACATGCATTTTTTTTTAGGTTTAGGCTTCTTATCTCAGTTCAGACTGAGTTTAAGGCAAAGTACCCATAACAAGTTTTATGCTGCACCAGTTGTCCTTGCGTCTGGACTCCATTTCCACTTAACATCAGGTGGAGTGAAGTCATTCGTCGGGCTACGCATTTGAAAAAAAAAACCTCCTATCGGAGTTAAGTTTATAGGCGGCGATTTGATCCCGACCGTAAGTCGATAAATTCAACTATAGGTTGCGCCAATAGATCCTATTTTGCTGATCATAAAATAACCATAGCGAGCGTCGTATCTCCCCAAATAATTCACCTATAAAGGTATATTGGTGCAATAACAAATCTTGGGGATAATGTGTGTAGTCTAAACATCGTTGTAAATGTAGAAATAGATGACTTACGTAGGTCACTGTTGATACGTTAAAAAAGCTAGTTACAAATTGTTGAGATGTTTCTAAAGATATTTTATGGTCGGGACTTATGTATATGAACGAACCCTATCCTATGGACAAAATTTTATGGTAGGTATGATGTCGTAGGTAGATAGGTAGGTCATCAATTAAGTCACAAATATTGTTCCTGTACAGCTACCAATATTAATTATATTATTACTTTTTGGACAAATACACAACAATATCTGCACCAGAAAAGTAATTATTCAACAATTTCTGCCTATACGATTGCACCTAAATTACATCATAATTCAAAAGCGGCTTGTAATTCTAGCGCCATAAAAATGTGAAACAGTATGTCAGGAAATACAGATCTTGCAATCTACGAGCGCGCGGCGCCCTTAGTTGTGTGAGTGACCAATCTGTATACGCGTCAATATAGGCGTGAGAGTGGCCGTGCGTACGGTTAGCAAACAAAAATTCATTAATTCAAGTTATGGATCTCACCCATTTCTATATATATATATTTTTTATTTACTAATAAGTAATAGTAATAATAAGTAATAAGTATTTTGACCACTCCTAATGAGGAGTGGTCAAAATAAAAATAAAACAACATTGTTAAAGTAACTACTAATTTACATTAGTAATAAGAAATGATTACAGGTAGAAAATTAAAATAAACACAAAAGAAATGTAATTCTAAACAATACCTTAACTCAACACGCTCTCTCACAAAAAGCTCTCTCAGTTATTATTAGTAATAAATAATATTAATTTATATCACTACTTTCATCGAACATTTCTACACTGATACTGTCATCATCTTCACTGACATTTATAATAAACTGGAAATCATAGTCGAAATATTTCATGTATTCTTTTTTTTCAACGTGCTTGCATGTATTTCGCCAGGTGGTTTGGTCTATATTATTTATTACATTTATTACACAGAGAAGCTATTCCAGTATCTCGGGTATTTTTTTGTAATATTTCCAACTTGGTAAATAAAAATAAGGTAAGAATTTTCAGTGCCTTAAAACTCACGTTTGATTCCAAAAACGTGTGTGATAAGCACTCGTTAATTATATATAGTTCAAGTAATATTGTTTCGAGGTTTATGCCAAATTTTTGAGGAGTCTTCTTTTAATATAAATATTATGACAATTACATTACTAAATTATGAAGATGCGTGCAATAAAGACTTAAGAGCATTTGAAAATGCTGTTCTGCAGAATGATGAGCAAAACGGGAACATACCCACATATAAACAAAGTTGGGACAGTAATGAACGCGTGCGGTGCGATTACGTCACCACCTCGTCGTACTTTAGGGGCTGTAAACAAACACGAGGGAACGGAGCGCAGGTTAATTAGACATCCCCGGTCCACATTTGTCTGACGAGACCATCGGAGGGTTGAAGTTAACCCGTCCGTAGGTTTTTAATCTCGAATAATCTATGCTCAAGAGCCTCGAGATCTTATGACCTCGCGAGTTGTGTCAAACGCGTGAATTTATTTAGAGGTGTAGTCTTGGGGCTGTTCACGCTTCATGATGGGGCTGGTGCAGCCATTGGTTGCAATGACGTCGCAAGATTTCATTTGTCAACGGACTGGGTCAACATGGTCTGAAAAGACCAACCCGTTTTGAATCAACCTATCTCACATAGGGTGTCATTAAATTCATCGGATATTGACGAAATAACAGAAGGAAGTTAGTTAATTTTACACAAATTTGGTAGAGAACAAAAATTATAATTTTGTACAGAAACAGGATCAGGAAGTGTAAGAAGATGTGAGTGCATATTCCCTTCGTGTGTGGTTGTTTCTTCAATTTTAATACCCTCGCTTTCATGGCGGCTATCAGCTTAGCTATCGACGACAGTTAATTACCTCAAAACTTATAGTCAATAAAAAGGCATCCTTCTGCTATATATACCCTGGAAAGCGGTTCATCGCCAAACGATTTAATGATTATGATAAAATCTAAGGGTCCTTTAGATTTTATCATTATCATCGTAAAGCGCTTACGCCGTTTTTAAATATGTGTATAAAAAATTACTGTTTTGGGGCACAAGCGCCTACTGCATTTATATAGCAATTTATTTACCTTCACTCTCGGTTCCATGACGGTGATGGTGTCGTCCTCGAGGAAGTACACGATGTTGACGATGCGCACCCTGTAATTCTCGTCAGGGTTGTCGTACACCGGCTGCTTGAAGAACGCCGTGAAGTTGAGGCAGCGCTTGTCGTAGTGCACCCAATGGGGCACCACTGCGGGCAAAGCAGGCTGCTTCACTCGACCGTACGTGAGCGATGGGTCGTAGCTGTAGGGATATCAGAGAATTGATTATTTTCTCTGTTGATGGAATTTTATGATGCAACTTAGTAGACAGTGTCCCTAATACTGCCACCTAGCAGATTTGTTTGCATTACTCCGTTTCAGTCTTATTTATTATCAATCCTCTCCGTCCCTAGGTTGCCTGGAAGATATCGCTTTTAGAGATAAGGCCGCCCTTTGTACGACTCCAATTTTATTTTTTTTACATTTGTCTTCTTCTTATGTGTACAACAACAGTCTTTTTTTTATGTGTACAATAAAGTATTTTATTCTATTCTATTCTATTCAGTTTTGAGGGTACTAGATCCAGTGATATGACGGGGCATAGGGGTATAAGAACTGAAGATTCAGGGCTGGCAACTTGCAACCATCCTTAAGATGCGATGATCGCTTTCCATCAAAACGCAGTATTTTGTCTGCTCATTACAAAAATAATAAAGTTCCTGGCTTTATATAACAAATAGATCGCTCTTGGGTAAATGTCAAACGTTTTATTACAATTAAATATTTATAAAAATTAATTTATAAAAATTGGGCTGGGTCGGGTAGGCATTTAATTTTTCACTGTACACAAATATTTAATTCAGCTTCAGTGCAGCAATCAGCACTTAAAAATAAAAAGTAATTTTTTTTTACAAGCTTCAACAAATTCAAGTGCATAGCTGGGTATTTATGGACAGATATCTTGTAGATCTAATAAGGGTAGCTAACAGACATATAGATAGAATTTACTGAACATAAAACAACCATTGAAGGCGTCGTAATTCTCCAAACAAATCACCTGTAAAGATATATATAGGAGTACAATCCTGCCGATAATATGTATTGGCTATTCCTAACATCTCCTGTTTATGTTGACACAATTGCAAATTTCAAAATTCCAATTAGTCGATCCAAATACAACCTATAATTCAGCAGCTCCAGCTATAGGTAAGTTATCACTTCACTTAGCCGGAAGGCACCAATTACAGTCTGGTTTCCTGAAAGAAATAGCGAGATACGACTTAGAATAAACAAATCGTTTATTTTAAGTCCTATCTCCTATTTCTTTAGTGTAGCAAAAAAGTATAGAACCACTCAAAGAATACCGATTATTAGATTTTCGGTATATCGGGTAACTTACTATACGTAGAGATTTGTAATGGTATTGGTTAACATAATTAATAAATGATATTTATTATAGTTTATACATACATAAACATTAACAAAATCGGATTTTGATCGCATTGATTATATCTAGTTAGGTAAGGTTTCATCTAAGGCATTTATCGTCACCAGCATATGAAAACGCCACATAAAATTATCACACTTTTTTTTTTAATATTTCTTGTTCTACACTTACATCAATTTTTACAGATCAGAGTAAATAAACGCCTATATCATAAACGCCTCGGTGGCCGAGTGGGAAAGCGCTCGGCCCGACACCCGAAGGTCCCGGGTTCAATCCCCAGGTCGGACAAAGTGCGTTTCCGATTATTCGATGCACAGCCCGGGTTTATGATCACCAACCCGCATTTGGTGGCAAGCGTGGTGATTAATTCATAACCCATTAATTATAGTGATGACTTATTTTCAAAGGTGGAGGCCTTTGCCCAGCAGTGGGACAGTTATAAATTTTTCTTTATCGTTATTCTAAAGGCGATAAAGAACAAAAAAAAAACAGATAAAAACCAGACCAAATATACTCAAAAACTCTTACTTGATGGAGTCTTCGGGCATTGCGAAGGCATTGCTGTCGACATCAGTAGCTGTTCCACCGGGACCTCGTATAACTGTGTCCGGGAACCGATGCCCCTGGTAGTAGCGCAACGAGCTTCGTATGTGGTACTGGGTCTTTGTGGGGTCCGCGAAGGTGAGGCCCGGTAGCTTCGGCAGGCCCCAAGCCATTGCTACCTATGACACATAAACATAGATAAAGTTTATTGAACTACATCTCAATCACTGTTACTGTAGCTCCACGCTTACAAATTTACTAGCTTTAACCATATCATACTAAATTTTTTGTAGCTCATATTAAAAGATGACCAGATTCGATTATATCGAGCTCCACTCCACCGTGCTTGGGAAAGCATTTCTTTTATACTTGGTTATTGTCGTAAGGTGGCACTTTTACGATTGGGCCAGCGTGGTAGGTAGGCACGATCTTTCCATGTGCTATAGTTAATGTGGGAAGACCTGTACAGAGATTCCCATAACGATACCGTTGCGACTTAGTCGTTAAAACAATTTTCGTGTTCACATCCGTCAATCGAGCCGATTTCAAAGTCGTTTGAACGAAGCTTCCAACCAACCGTATTCTAATCTACCGCACACGGTTGGTTGGAGCTTCGTTTGAACGACTTTAGAATCGGATGTGAGTATGAAAATAGTTTTAACGACTAACTCGCTACGATATCGTAATGGATTTTGTTATAGGAATCGGGATGCTGATCCCAGCTTGAAATGTTAATAGGATGAATGATTACGTGTTGTATTGGGACAGTATCAGATTACTGCTAACATAAAACGAGTACACACCCATCTAGAGGCTGTTCAAATGATTAATAGCAACTAGGGGCTTCTATGTTAGTGTAGGACTTATAAATCAAGCTGGCAACCTCCTCAAGTAGTCGTTAAAACCCCTCCGGGAGACATCAACGTCGGTCTCACGAGCGTACTGGTGAGCGCATATACCTTGATTTTACTTAGAAGCCCAAAGTAGCTTAGCTATCTACGGCCTATATCTAGTACGTTTATTTGCATGCCGTATCATAGAATTTTATGAATAACGAACTTTTTTTACTCATCTTATTTTTATTTTTTTAAGTGCCGTTTTTACGGTTAGTGTTACAAGCTTCCGTTGTTCGTTCTGTTTTGCTATTTTTCTTCCACTTTTTTTCTCCACTTTTTATTGCTACCTTTCATTATTACGGTTCGTTTCAATATGTGTTTTTTATTTCCGACTTCCCCGGCCAACCCTATTACGTTAGATCCTTGGATCCATAGTAAACTTACATAGTTATGAAACATTCAAGTTTTTATACTTAGCCTACGTTTAAGTAATCATTACAGTCAGTTTGAAAACGACTTTAAAAAAAAGAAAAATATTATTTTTTTCACTGTATTTTATAAATATTTTAATTCAGCTGCAGTGCAGCAATACCACTTAAAAAAATTAAAAGTAAAATATTATAGATTGAAAACGATGATAAACTCAAAATATTACCGTTCACTTAATAAATTATGTTCATACTAGTTGTTGCCCGCGACTTCGTTCGCGAAGACTACAGTAAAAAAATTAGTAAGAAAAAAAGTATCCTATATGCTGGTCTGGGTCATGGTTTGTATATGAGGAAAGTTTCATTAAAATCCATTCAGTAGTTTTTACGTGAAAGAGTAACAAACATCCATCCATACTTACAAACTTTCGCGGTTTATAAATTAGTAGGATTATCCATTTGCACTTGCCAATGACCAGTAGTGGACTAATGTAGGCTGATGATGATGTTAAAACCGGTAAACAAAATAAAAAGAAAACAGACGAAAATGCAGTAGATCGTACTATATGCGTACAACATACCTAGCTGAAGTCGTTAGTGTATAATATGTGCATAACGCGACGTTAGGGCTGTATATTTACATACGAAGGTAAGCATATGGTAATCCGCGCCACCTTTGCGTTCAGATCAATTCTAAATGTGCTTTTGAATTGTCAAAAAATCGTGTGTACGTCACGTATTGAACATTATTTACGTTAATCTCGTTAGAAAAATACAGTGAAATTGCATCAGCCTTTAAATTCATGCGCGTAAAGAAACGTATCCCTCGACTCCGCGGTAGTTTCTCCGCCTGTGAGCCTCCACTGATAAGTATATCTAGCCTCCCCTTTAACACGTCATCTTAGCCGGTCTGTACGACTGTCATAATAATAGACAATAATAGTTTTAAAAAAAGACAGAGTTGAAAAAATTCCACGAGCGGGATTCCAGTCCGCACCCCATGACATGCCGGGTCAGGTGCATCACCAACTATGATATCTTGGCTCAATCGCTGGTGGAATTTTTTCAACACTTTGTTTTATTTCAAATTGTAATTTGTTCGCGACAAAATTTGCGTAAAATTATATAACCATAATCATAAATAATATTGTTATTCATTTTTATTTAATATTTAGCGGAGATTCAGCTCTATCATCAACAGCCAAATTTATAGATTCTTAGCATTATAGCTCCTTAGATTTTGTTATTAGTGAGCGTGGACCTAAGTAGTATTTCGTTTCTATGTTGATAAATAATGTTTTTTCGTTTAATTCTAGCGATAAAAAATCTTTAAATATTAAAAGAGAAAGATTAATTTTCATTACAATAACGTCTTTTTGTATTCAAAACGTAGAAACGAGTGCCAGATGAAATGGGAAACAAATAAAACAAAATTGGTAGTTGCCAATAGATTGCTAAACTGCCATTTTAAATCAAATCTACGCTGAATCTCAATCTTCAAAAATAATATTTTAATTGACATAAATATCCATTTTAATTTGCGTAAGCTTGCGTCTGTCTGACTGTCAGTCTCAAAATCCAAAAAGATTCTACATGAGGGCCTGAGAGCTTGTCAAATAAGAAGTCCTCCCAACTCTTGGAAAAACTATTTATTTTAAAACCATATTATTTTACCATTTGGAAACTTTATGACAATTTGAATATTTATGCGTGTTTTGTTATCGTTACATTGCTATTTAACAATCATCCTCGACAGCCTATAAACACCTTACAGCTGGACTAGGGCTTCCCACGTGATCAACATCACATGGGGAGAATACCTGCCCAATACGAATTGGTAGGTTCTAACGACATTCTTTTTTCAGAGAAAATGCGTTCCGCATAGGTACCGTCGCGTTCGGGAAAACCCAACGGATATGTGGGACTCCCATATTCCTGAGATGGTACGGGGGGGTTAACCCACTTAAAACTCGGGCGTGACTTGCTGGTAGAAAAGGGGACCAAGCTACTGTTGACTGATTGTCCTTACTAGACTCGGACTCGCTTACTAGATTGAACACCTCGGAACACACAACGAAAACCCTCGAATCGCAAGGGCAGGGCAAGTGGCGAGTGAGAGGAACTGGGTATTAACGACTGCCATCTTAAGATAACCACTGGGACCAACGGCTTAAAGTGCTTCTCTAAGCACAGTTTCAATAGCAAATAATAATAATAATTACAATGTAGCTACTTACCTAAATCGTGTCCAATAAAACTTGTAAACAGAAGTATAAAGAGATTCGTCAACAAATATCACGTTATCAATTAAAATTTATTTAAACAGTGCAATCAATCGGAAATTGCAATGTATGTGACAGTTCCGTTGTCTCGTAAACAGATGTCATTGATGTAGGCGTTGCTATGCGACGGACGGCTACGTTAGTTACCGCCTCAGAAGTAACCGCACCTCGGAAAATGTAATGCCAGCTTTCCATGCTTGCCAAGCCTTGGCAAACGTCTTCAAGCCCCAAGCGTCCACAAATCTCGCTTGGCATTTGGAAGTCGTTTATATGCTTGTATATGCGTCAGTATGCTACTAACACCCAAGCATGGCGGACACCGAACTTGTGTCGGCTATTGCGTTTGGTATATCATACTTTTATTTGAAATACAAGCAGAGTAAAACAAAAACAAGGAAAGCTCGACGACCACGAAGATGGTGGATGATAAAGATTCAAAAAAATCGTAAACTCTGTTCATTCGACCAGCCACTCATTTTTAAGACAGAACTAAACAAAACATGCGCTCGTCGCGAGATCACAATGGCTACTAAACGCGCACCAACGTGTGAATGCGTCGCAAGCGCTTGCCGCAAGCGCCCTTTGATCTGTGTCCAAAAACTGACACTAGACCGGATCGGAGACAAGCGTGCGCAAGCTCACGCAAGCCAAGCCAAACGCCCTCTTTACACGCTTGTACTTGTGGACGCTTGCCGAGCCTTGGCAAGCATGGAAAGGCACCATAAGACCGGCCGGGCGGCCGCACTTTGGAGTGCTTTGGATGCGTTTTCGCTCAGAACAATTTTTCGTACTTATTCGACTCACAGGTACACGCACGATTTGCACTTATTGTACGAAATACCATAGAAGTTGGAGGTTTGGTATGTATCGCATCCAAATTGCGACTGTTATTGTTACCTCCGCCAGTGCGATGGAGCGACGGTATACGCAAAGTGGCTAGTAGCATTTGGATGAGAATAGCCAAAGATCGGGCTCAATGGCATTTGGCACGCATTAGGAGAGGCCTATGACCGACAGTAGACTAAGACGGGTTGAATATGATGATGATAAAGATGATGATGCTGATGATGATGATGAAGTTACCGCGATAACAAATTCATTGATTACATTTGAAAAGGTTGTTATGTTGTTAAAAATGCCACAAAGTCCCGAAACATTTTTCTATTACCCGACGTTACATAAATTAACTGATGAAATTTGAGCTTTTTTTGATTTGTTTTTTTGGTAACAAAAAAACGCGCAATGAAGAAGAAACAAGCTTGCCGCGTTTTTTTTTTTTTTTTTTTTTTTTTTTAATTTTTCTAGTTCTCCTCCAACATAATCGGAGATGTTATATACGCTTTCTCTTTCATACTAGTTCTCGCATTTATTCTTCTCGCACTTCTATACCTCATCCTTAACATTCATTCATCATCTTTTGCTCGTTTGCGGGTGGGACTCCCGTTTCCTACTCTACTCTACTACACTATAATTAATATCTTTATTCTTATGCTAGGTTGGGAAAATAAGTTTTTTCATTGAGCTATTTGCTCAGGACTTTCTTGTTCTTATAATATTCCTTAATTCTATTACATTTTCTTATGTCTATTTATTACTATATGTTGGTGGCCTTTTCTAGGTCCTTATACAGTTTTATTTACTTGCTAACTTTTACTTTTCTAATTACACTTTTAAACTTATTCTTATAATTACTCACTTATTTACTAATACATCTAGGGAACTACGAATATATCTCAGATATATTTGCGTTACCCTTTATACTATCTTATACTTATATAATTTTTTGCTTTTATTTCTTATTTCTAAGTCTGACTACATCTGTCAGTTTTGTGCAATATTCTAAAAACTTATCTCTATCTTTGCTGTCTCCAGCCAGTATTTTAGCGAAATTTTTGGGTAAGATTTGGATGCCCAAATAGGCCTCGATGTTGTACCTCTCCAAAGTGTGTATAGGGCACTCGGAGAGGATGTGTATGAGAGTTTCGTCTGTATTTGGGTCACAGGCGCACGACGGGCTATCCTTGCACTTAAAGCGATTTAAGTACGCTGAGAACCCGCCATGTCCTGTGAACACCTGTGTGGTGAGTTGTGTGGGGGTGATGTGGCGCGTGATTTTGTAAGCGGCAGTGATGTCAGGAAAGAATAGTTTGGTGACCTCGGCTGTTGTGCCTGCCTGGTATCGCTCGTTCCATTCGTCCAGCGTCCCATCTCTGATGAGTCGCCTGACGAAAGAAACGGGGCACCTGTCGTAGTCGGGTTTTCTCTTGGAGTGTAGAGCTGCATCCTTGGCAAGCTGGTCGGCCCTCTCGTTTCCCTCTAGTCCCGCGTGTGCTTTAATCCAGTACAAGTCAACAGACTTGCCCTGTTCAAAAGCCAGTCCAAGGTTATGCCTTGTGCTGACCGCGAGGGAGTGGAGGGAGGAGACATTCACGACTGTTTGCAGAGCTGCCATGGAATCGCTGTACACTCCAAAGGAAACTTCCCTTCTACTCAGCACTACCTCCGAGGCTTTATTAAGTGCTAGTATCTCTGCTTGGTAAACTGTGGCGTATGGCGGCAGGGTAAGTTTGACGGCCTTGGTTTCGGCGGTTCCATCCCACAGAGATATTGCCGCTCCTACCTTGCCGTCAATCTTACTGCCGTCTGTGTAAATGTAAATGTTGTGTGTATGTGCGTGTATCTGTGCGTCTTCGGTGATGTGTTTGATGTCGATGTTTTTGTACTCTGCTGGGTGTGGTGTGTGTAAAAATGAATGTGGAGTTTCTATGTCTCTACCCCGGAGATCTGACCGGGGGACCCCCCTTCTGGCCTTGTAAAGGGCGGCTGCCTCTTTAACTCGAAGGTCCAGTGGGAGCGTTCCGGACAGAACCAGGGCAGAGTTGAGTGATACTGTGTAAAGCTTGCCGCGTTGGCAGACGCTCGTGCTTGTGGTCGGATTCCATCTAAGGTCTTAAAAGATTTAAAAATACAAAATACAAAACATAACGCTAGTCTAACGCAAGACACAGTAGCAGCTATCATTTTAATTAAGGCGTGGTCGTCACCGTATCACGCATATGCAAATGTTTGTAACGCAAAAATTCAAAGTATGAACCAACCTGAAAATTGTTCAGTTTTGAACTCTATTACTAAAGTATTAAAATGCAAGTGTTCGGGATGCTTCAAAGTACACAGGTGAGGGCGAAGTATGGACATTGATTAATACGCCGTGACTGGGAACGCCGATAGCCCTCGTCAAAGTGGCCAGTTGACCCCGGCCCGTCTCATTTACAAGGATCTTTTGATCCGACGTTCGACAGGAAGTTTTTTTTACTTTTAAAACAAAATTACATGTTACTTAGCTAAAGATTTGACGTCGTTAACAGTTGTAATGCCTTAAAAATAATTCACTGGATATTTATGAATACGGTATAATTTTACGCAAATCTTACTCGTGGAAAATTTTTAAACACTTTTTTCACAATCTCTGGATATTTTATCATTTATTTGACTGAAATTCACACTTAAATAGAACAAACTCTGTAACTTATTAATAGTTAATAACCTAAATAAGTAATACATGATTTATACGTTTCGACTAAGTATAGGAATATTTTAGAATTACGTTGTAATGTATCTCTCCCGACCCGCAAGACACACTGACTGAAAACTCCTGTACCTCTAGCACAGAATACATAATCCTCTAGCTCAAATACTTAGCTAGCAATAATTAAGATCACAGCTCGAACCGATTAGATCTACAGCTTTCAAGGTGACTTCCTAACTCTCCGTGTCGCTCGCGTTCAGATTACAGACCTCAAGTTATTAGTGGGTATCCCCTCCGTCTTCTTTTTCGGTCTTGATTTCTCTGTGACAGCTGGCTTCTCCTCTTGTCAATGGGTGTGGTAAGGCGGACGGGCTCACCCGTTGACCTTTAGTGGGACTCATCCCACTAACGGTCAGCTGGCGCCATCACGCGGTTCAACGCGGCAAGCGAATTTCTTCTTCATTGCGCATTTTGTGTCACCAAACACTCCGTTTTTTAAAGTAGCTCTACTTTCAAACTTACAGACTTCCCAAATATGCTACTCATTCCTATCAATATTAATGATATCTTTATGATATTATGTAAAATTGTAGTCTAGCACAGAGCAACAACCTTGTGAGCGATTACCACCGGATAAGGCATAAGCTGTAAAAATAATCTAAAAGATAAGAAAAAGGCTATGTTTAAAATAGTTTGTTTTACATATTTCAGTCAGATTATTGCAAACTAACACCTTCTTGCACATGTCGAGTTTTTGATATAATATATTCTTTGTGAACTCTGATATATTAATTTATTGATACGATCACTATTTTTAAAAGTGGTTTTATGGTCTGCAATCGAAATATTTATTTTTACTCTTTGATTGCACGTCTCCGTAAGTAGCAAGTGGAAACGTCACTAGTTATTAATTGTAACATTTTCGCTCGGCCCGATAAACGGAGTTTCAAAGTCGGAGTTCAATTGCCAGGTCGTGCCAAGTGATATTCGGATTTTTGATGCATATCCCGAGATTGTGATCACCAATCCGCATTTGACTAGCGTGGTGATAAAATACATATAGAATAATAATAGATGTATTTTAAGTAGGCAAATAACTGTTACTTTTCTAACTTTACTTTTTACTTTTCAAACAAAGTAAAACAATTAGTTTTAATTAATGTTTATCCTGACGTTTCGAACCCTTTGCAAGGTCCGTGGTCACAGTGAGTCTCCCTGAACATTAATTAAAAGTAATGTGTAAAATAAACGCGAGTAGATCCGTAAAAGTTGTTTCATTTCAATGTGTAGTTCGCGTAAACTTTAGAAAACAATAAAGTAAAACAAAATAAAAATAAAAATATATATATACCTATTTATAATACCACATACATATATTTGGCAAAAGTTGCATAAATTGCATCACCGCACCGCTGTCTAACAAGCTCCTCTCACGGCATACCTAGTGCAGTACCTATTGAATTGATATTCTGACTTTGATATTTTGTAAACAGAGGGTGAGAGAAAAATAACGAGTTCCCGCAAAAGCCTTTGCTTACGAGGAAACCTCTTTAACAAAAGCGACAAGATGAGATATTAGGTCGGTTCTTGGCTTTAATGAAATAAATATTTCCTTTACTTTACGAGCAACGCCGCCCCGGCCTAATTGAATGGAGGAGTCAGTACAATTTTATACAACTAGGTATCTTTATAAGTTTACTCTTTCGTAAAAAAGGGAGAAAGGTGCCTTAACAGATACTGTGAATTTAGGTAGGATTAAGATACTCTTAAGAATAAGGAGTAATATGCATAATTTGGGAAAGACAGCTGAATAAGAAGAGTGTAGATACACAAATAAAAGCTTTTAGAGAAATATAGGCCTTTATAAGTTTGCTCTTTTGTAAATAAAAAGGGAAAAGTGCCTTAGCAAATATTGTGAATTTAGGGAATAAGAAACTCGTTAAATGTGCATAACTTGCGAAAGACAGATAAAAAGGGAATAACTTCGTGTCTATTACAGTAAGAATATTTTCAACACACTTGCCATAAATATTTCGATTTTCCATTCCACTTCCCATTCCACAGTTCCATGTTTCGATACAAAAAAGATCGTGTTCAATAGTACAAATAAATTAATGTACCTATTGCTTGCTCATTTCATGCAACTTCGTATTTAAATAGATAATTTCAACTTGTACGTTTTTAATAAATAAAACTTTCACTCAAATATAACTTTTGTTTTCTCTGTAATAAAGAAAACTTTGAATTCCCCATTTTGTACGTGGCTAAAACGCTATCCGTGAAAAGTCAAAATAAAAGAAACCTCATTCAATGTTAAGTATATGTTGTTAATTATATATGTACTTATTAATTAAAATGTCTACAAATACTAGTTAAGAAGAAAATGATTTATTTTGTACACCGCACTACCTGAAAACTCCAAGGACAAATATCTATTAGCGTACCAAAAATTCATACAATGGCAAAACAACAAGAATACGCAGTCTTTTTCAGAAAATGAGTTCATTTTTTTAAAGAATTATGTTCTAAGTACAAACCTAGCTCTTTGTGGTGTATATATTCAATGTGAAAAAGTACAGTCCGAACAAAGAATGGAGTAGACTTAAAAACATACTCTAATTTGTCAGCTTATCTAAAGAGAATATCCGATGGATTTAGAAGCAAGAAATCAAAGGTTTTAAAGGTGTTGAAAAATTTATAAAAGATAACCAATATCTGGCTACTAAGGTTAGTTAAATTTATTTTAAATATCTACGCGACTTCGGCCTGTGTTATATGTTGAACTTAATTGTTGTTTAGAAAGACATAGAGAACCATGACTTTTAGTGAAGATACCTATCACGAAAATAAAATACCGATGTCATTCACCATACGGTCCATTCTATGAAATTGAAATGAAACAACTTTTACGGATCTACTCGCGTTTATTTTACACATTAGTTTTAATTAATGTTTATCCTGACGTTTCGAACCCTTTGCAGGGTCCGTGACTGATGTCTCCCTGTGACTACGAGTAGATCCGTAAAAGTTGTTTCATTTCAATGTGTAGTGTTCGCGTAAACTTTAGAAAACAATATGTGATTCTATGAAATTGTTAAGAAGTATGAAAGTTTACGTTTACCAAAAAAGCAAAAAATTACCGTTTCTTTCTAAATTACCAGAATGGTAAATGTACCTGACAGCCTATAGGTATAAACAAATTTGGTTCTATGCCTAAAGAAATCGCTAAATTTTTAGATTTAGCAGATGCTGAGAGCTACACTGAACATAGTTTCAGCAGAACTTCAGCTACACTGCTGGCTAATTCAGAGGCTGATATAATTACTTTGAAGCGTCATGGTTGATAGAGATCTAACAATGTAACAGAATCATACAATGAAGATTCCATACAAAACAAGAAAGAAATTTGTGCAAAAATCATAAAAAGAATTAAACTTGATTCTGAGGCGCGTCCTACTGGCGAAACACCAAGTATATCCAATGATTGGATTTCACCTACCTACACGAATAATGAACCATCTCAAATAACAATACAACATGAAAGTATTTTAGTAAATAATCTATCTGATGAGACCGATATGCCATCAAAGACAGTTTAGTTATAATTTTACTAACTGCACAATTACTAATTGTTTCTCTAAATAAACTTTTTATCTACTAAATAACATGATTTTTTAGTATTATTTTCTTCACAAGTGTGTTGAAAAACGTCGTATGATACACGTGTGAATTGATGATTACCGTCCTCGGCTCTTTTAAGACCCTCACCTAACGGCTCGGATCTCAATGGCGCCTCAGCGGTAATCAACATTACACACTTGTACCATAATGTAATCAATTTGCACTTAAAGATACTTTGTATAATGATATACTGACAGCAACAAATATCTTCTTTCTTCTATCTTTATTCGTTTTATGGACCCTATGTCACATGAGTAAATATATGTGCCTATGTGCTCTTGCACAATTCTGCAAAGCAACAATTAATGACGCAGTCACATCGCAGAACTCTTTAGTACCTGTTATGTCATAAAAACTTTACTATAAGTTTACAAGCGTTATTATATTATTATTTATCTTACATTCTACTACATTCTTTACTTGCTTTAACAAAGTAGGTACTTAACTTACGTAACTTACGGAGGTACTTGTTTTGCTCCTTTCATTGCTAACTGTTGAATCTTGAAAAAATATACTTACAGTTATTTGCAAATATAATAATTTAATTTTTTTTTTAATTTTTGGTGTAATTTGGTTTAGAAACATGTAATCTTCATAGTGTTACCTATAAGTACCTTAAACTGTTTCGTAGTTTTTATTAAAAACATATTTCTACAAACCTATTCTCTATTACGCACGCAAACCTTAAATATAGAAACTAATTTTACATTTTCCATTCTCACAAGTACCTACTATTAAGTCGAACACTATTTTAATAACCGGTTCTATTTTTAGATTTATCAAGATGGCGTATTTGTTGAAGACTATGTGTAGGGGTGCACGCTCCACCCCCCTTTATCGGTTTTGGGGGTCCACCCCACCCCTCGTGTTCTCCGAGGAAGTTATTGCGGCGAAGTCAGGCGACAAGCCGGTAGTGGCTCTCGAATCCACGATCATTACTCATGGGATGCCTTACCCCAAAAACTTGGAAACCGCATTGGAAGTAGAAAACATTATTAGGCAAAGGGTATGTTATTTGACTCGGTACGTTGCTGTACAATTTCGAAGCTTTGCAAGTTTTTTAACTGAATATATATATATTAATTATATTTTAAAAACCTTTCCTAGGAAAAAGGTTTATAGTAAGTAGTTCGACAGAAGCTCTCAGATAGGTATAAACCACCTAAGTTTAAACTTAAGAGTGTCATTGTATCAAGAGCTGATGTCTATGACAAAGTATTTCCCATTATAAGATGCTGTTAAAGAAAGTGAGAAAATAAATGTCCTTGCCGGTTTTTCTCAATACAAGTTTGACGTCCTCCATAGTCGAGTGGCTTACACGCTGGTTTCTGGTGTTGCCATCTCCAAGATTCCAGATTCGATTCGGCATCGGGTCAATGTAGAAAAACTAACTGTTTCTATATTTTTTCTGGTCTGGGTGGTTGTGGTAGGTACAGTCGTTGTTCCTGATTTCCACAACACAAGTGCTTAAGCTACTTTCACTGGAGTGAGGTTGTCTAATATTTATTGAATTTGCTCAGAACTGAGTAAAATATGTTTAATGAAACCTATGAGACTCGAAAATCTAAATTACACACTCGAGTTTAATGCAAAAGTTGTTTAAAAACCGAATGAAGTAAGAAAGCATATAGTAGCAATGTGATCAGCTGGTAGACAGCATATTGTTTTCTGTATTTTGATAACTAAAACTAGCGTTTGTTTTATGTTTATTATTGGGATAATCTTCATTTCTTCACTTTACCTTATAATACTTAAAATAATTATATACATTCTCATAAAAAATCTAAATTGACCATATTTCTAATTTGTCGCAGGGCGCCACACCAGCGACTATCGCAATCCTCAAAGGTCAATTAACAGTGGGCCTAACTGAAGAACAGATCCGTGGTCTGGCCCAAGCTCGTGATGTGGTAAAAGCTTCTCGCAGGGACCTGGCACCGATCACCGCTGCTGGACTAGATGGCGCCACCACCGTTGCCGGGACTATAGTCGCGGCAGAACTGGCTGGAATACCTATATTCGTCACTGGGGGAATAGGTGAGTGAAATTTAAGACCCACTTCAAAAATATTGCCGGCTCTGCTCAAATGATCTACTGTCACAAGTCTCAGAAACAAAAGGTTCTGGTTGTGATTCCCCAGTGGAGCTATATACATTTGTACTAAATATTTATAAAACACAGTGAAAAAATTAAACTCCCACCCGATCCAGCCAGGAATCGAACCTGGGTCTTCCGCAATCCGGGCGGCTGCACTAACCGCTATGCTACCGGGAAGGCTGACGTAAGCGCTGAATTTTGTCACTGCTTTTTTTTAAATTTTGAGTGCTAATAGCGGCACAGTGCCATCTATCCAACGGTCATTGCAACCGATGGCCATGCAGATTCACCTTTGCAGATGAAATACCACAAATTTGATAACACAACGCTATAGTAAATTTTACTTTTTATTTTCAAGTGCTAATTGCTGCACTGAAGCTAAATTAAATATTTATAAAATTTATAAAACACAGTGATAAAATAAATTTAGCTTCAGTGCAGTAGCACTTGAAAATAAAAAGTTAAATTTATATACATACTGTTCTCGGTTTTGTCGTCATCTAAGTCTATCTATAACATGGTATGGTAACAACAGTGTCGGTAACATTGTGATGGGGAGTGTATGCATGGAATCCGTGCATGGAAACTTACCTAAGTTAGCCAGGTTGAGAAGATTCGAAGTTAAAGTTTTTTTTTGATACTCTTTATTTTGCTAAAAATTTTCAGACCAAGCTACTGACTGGCACAAGTTTGCTGACATACAGACACAAAGCGTGCATACGCCTGCACACCAGACTATTCAAAACTGTAAAATTTCTTCAATTAATGTTCATCCCATCGACATAAAGTTCGAAGTCTATTGAGCAAATTCGACTGTTTGTAGTAGTCTGATGTGCATGCAAAATTAAAACTTTGGTATGCTTTAGATATTCCTTTATTGAATTCATATATTAGAAAAACTCAGACAATGGTTTTGAGAATGAGCAAAGACTGCACATAATTTAAAATACCTACGCTTTACTTGCTGCTTGCTCGGATGGACGCTCGTTAAAAAGCGTACAAAAGATGGACTTGACTGTAACGACCTACTCCACCCTCGTAAAGTAACGAGTACCAATCAAATTAACGTTTATTATGCTCAGCTTGTTTCTGTATTAAAAGTTAGACACACTAACATTTTCATTATTATATTGAGAGTCAACATATAACACGCTTTTATTTATAAAAAATTGGGTCTGTGATAAAAACGCAAAGATTTTTAAATTAAATTAATTTTAACTTTTTAGTTCATTTTTTATTTACAAGTAATAAAAGCTTTATATATGAATAAATATAAATTATATAAATATAAATATAATTATATAAATATAATATAAATTATATAAACAAAACAAAAACAATTTATAAATAGCTTGCCTACTTCTTAACTGATCTTTGGTATTTGTAAAAATATTATGATGGGGTGTTAATGACGGTAGTTGTTGACATTGAATGGGTGCCTTTGGCTTTCAAAGTAAAAAGTAAATAATGTTGAATAATTTCGGCAGGCTGGTTAGAACCACGATAGCTCAATTGGAAGAGCACCTGACCCGGTATGTCAGAAGGGTGCAGGTTCAAATCCTGCTAGTGGAAATTTTGTCAACATGCAACAAAATTTGCGTTAAAATTATATAAACAAAACAAAAACATTTCATAAATAGCTTGCCTACTTCTTAACTGATCTTTAGTATTTGTAAAAATATTATGATCGGGTGTTAATGACGGTAGTTGTTGACATTGAATGGGTGCCTTTGGCTTTCAAAGTAAAAAGTAAATAATGTTGAATAATTTCGGCGGGCTGGTTAGAACCACGAAAGCTTAATTGCTCAAAAAGTTTTTTTAATAATAAGTAAATATTTCTGTTGGGGTTTCAATGTCTCAACCTTTAGATATCTATAAAATGGAGACTTCTTATTTAAGCAGGCGCGCACGTATCAAATGTTATATTTTTTGGTGTACCATTAAGTATATTTATGTTATCTTATCTAACGTAGGTAGATTAGGTAGGTTTTTACAGGTCAGCTATAGATAGATCTTTATCCGTTCTAAAATATTTATTAGTTGCTACGTTGACAAGCCCTCATGGCGGGACAACTGTAATTCAAATTAGTTGAGCAAACTAACCACGAATTTTACTGACCCGGAAAAACATCAAACAACTTACGTGACTGCTCCGTTGAGTCTTCTTTTGATGGCGAACAAAATTGGGGGGCGGCCTACCCCGTCCCACCAGGGATGTTCATGAAATTTCAATATATCATTTTTTGTTAAATTTGCACGCGATTCGTTTGCGAATGATTCAATAACGGAAGCTCGGCTCCGTTTTGACAGGTTAACGGCTTGATAACCGCAAGTGATTTAACGATTTAACAGTATCGTAGACAAACAATTTGTTACTGAAGAATACAAACTTGAAAGCGTTAGGGTGCCTTGTGCTGTTCATTTGGCATTCGATCACGTTAACGAAAATTTTAATTTGTATGCAACTTACCTCGTTTATCACCAGAGTGCCTGAGTGCCTATACAGTGTGAGTTTTGTAAACTATTCGTATTCATTCGATTACGTTTACGAAAGCGTAAATTAGTATTGCATTGAAGCAGCGCGTCCAGGCGTTCGTTTTTGTTAACGTGATCGAATGACAAAAATAATAACTCACACTAGACCCTCTGGTTGTCGCCGAAGATGCTTTATTCGATAAGACCTGCTCCAACTATATCATGGCGATAACTATAGGTAGGTAACGATAGGTATACAAGTTTTAATAAACAAGTAAAATTAAACGTTAACACACTGAGATGTACTATCTGAGCTACCGAGTCAAGTGTTTGTTTTCTGAGTCATACGCATAATAACTGATTGAAAGGCCGCAGCATGTAAGTCGCCTCCAACCTCCCCTTATAGCGACCCCTTTCCACTCGATAAACACTGAGCTTGTACCTGAAAATGTCCATGCCTGGACATGAACACACTGAACTGAGTCTGATGCGATGACGCTAGCACTATATACTCGTTTCTCGCATTACACGTACATGACACATAAAGGTAAACAACACAGAAATGAGATGGCATCTGTACAATAATTAAATAAGGAGATAAAAACTTACCGAGGTATTTGAAACTACGCGTGGCGGCTGTCCGGTTGCGTCTGAGTCATATTGACAACGCGCCATCGTTCAGAGCTATAGTCTACCCTCAACACAAATACAAATTTCTTAGCTATGGAAAGTCGCGTCGTTCGCGACACTGGTGTTACTATAAATTCTCTTTTCATTAACGTTATTGAATGATGAATAACACTCGCAGTCAGTACCCAGAGAACAAAATAGTTTCAAACAAAACAGATCCAAACTGTTTCTCATTAGCACAATGACTGACTACTTCTGTAAATACCTGAACTGTTAGACTATAGGAGTTTTAATACATTCTGTTTGACTACTTATTATAACATACATGGGTATGATTTTTCAATCGTCAGTTAAAGTTTATTCATTGAATAATTTTGACATAATGACAGTTTCTCTTACATGACAATGTTAATCGTTGGATAAAACTTATCTGAGGATTGAAAAATCGGGCCTTAGTAGTATAATATATACATTAAGGTTTTTTTTAAAGTATAATATACTTGATAGGTACTCGTAGGTAGTTGCTGCGATGTATTTAATTTTCACTGCAAATACTCCGTAGATAGGTAGGTACATTCAACGATCACTACTAGAAATGTCACTTTAATGTGATGTCGTTAACCAATTATAAATAAATAATAATAAAAATATATAAAAATATATAAAATTAGTAGTAAGGGTACAATTGGTTACCTCTTGAAACGCATAACGTTTTTAGGCATAAACTGAAAATGTATAATGTTTATGACCATAATTGTCACTTGCCATAAGTCTTTATAGCATAACTTGTTAACGCATATCATCATATGGCCGAAATCTGTAAGGCATGCAAGCAAGCAAGCAGCAGGCAAGCAAGCTAGCAGCATGCAAGCAAGCAGGAACCATGCAAGCAAGCATGCAACATGCAGCAGGCTTGGTTTCTGTCACGGCTCCTGCGCTGCGGGGCTCCGGCGGTCCCACGCAAGCTTATCGTCGCAGATGGTTTTCGCTCTCCACCGCAGCTTCGTCTTGCTAAAACCACCTGCTCCTCAGCTCGGGCCGCCTCGCCCCTCCGCGCCTACGCTTCTAAAGTACACTCTAGGGGTAGGACAGACAAGACTACGTGGAGTCCGATTTGCAGCGATTCGTTTCTGTCACTGACTTTTGTAGCACAACATTACTAAAACACAACGTATGAACTTTTTAAGACTATATTTTAAAACAAATTAAGGTTAAAATGCTATTTATATATAAAAACATAATTTAACTTAGTAAAATTATAGCAAGTGAATAATATACGTAATGATGTTATAAGAAGTGTATATAGACCAAGTAAAAATTATATCCAATGAACGTTATATCCTTTGAAATTAGTTCATTTGTAATTGTATGAAATGAAATACACCCCTTATAACAACTCAAGACTATGTCAAAACAAAATTATTAATGTTAACAGTTATGCATAGTACAATTATGCGTTTTAAAGTATGATTAATAAAATTATGTCAAGCAAAAATATAGATTTTACCGATTATGATTTTCTACATTATGCCTTTCAACAATTCTGCGTTATTGTGTTTGTGCATAATAAAATATTATGCCAAAAAATATTATGCTTTTTGATTTTATACCATATGATGTTTGGCAATCGAAATTATGACAATAAACGTTTTAAAGTGTCACCGGTACAATTTTACGGTAGATAGAAATTAAAATAAAGTCTCACAACACGTGTTATTACGGGAAGAACTCGAGTGAAACTCCAAGTGTAGCGGTTTCACCGTGGCCCGTTTTTACGCACAACCCCTTTCAGCGCAAATGCAAACGTCACGGGCAACAAGCACCAACGTACCGTTAACACTTCAATTATTCGCTGTGAGCCCACCAGCCCCTATCCTCAAGCTATTTCGTAACGATCTCGACAAACTATGCTTTGTCTCTGTATAAATCGAACATATGACAGTGACAGATGTAAAATAATCGAAAACTTCTGTTGCAACGAGTTTGGGGATAAGGAGGCTGAATATCAATGAATTTCGACTAAGCCTCGAGCTCGAGTGAACTCATCGCTTTCACGTGCGCACTTAATTAACGCGTGAATGAGTAGGGCTGCCATTTTGTTTTACGAACGTGTTAAATAGTGAAATTAACGTTTAAAAGTCTTACTGTTTCATTGATAAAGGTGTAACTAAATAAGAATGTCGATTGAAAAGCTTGAAATAGGAACATTGAAGCTATTTCCATGAATATTGGTAAAAAAAAATTCATGCGTTATCTACTGACAGGTTGGTATCACATTTTGTAAAAATCTGGGGCTGTTTTAATCACATATAATAAACATCCCTTAAGCAGATAACTTTATTGATGTAGACTGACCAAAGCATATCATCGTAAAGTAACATGTTCGATGCGAGCATTCGCATTTTAAGTACAGTGAGCCGAGCCGCTCGCTGCTCGCTCCGCCATGTTATCGGTCAGTCAGCAATGACGTAACAAACTCGCCGCGAATAGTATGTTACGGTTACGTTACGATGTTCGCTACAGTCGTTTCCACCATAACAAGATCGAATAGAGTGAAAAGTAAAAAGAAAAGACATCTAATACCAATCACGTCTCACGTCGGCTTAGGGCCCTTTCCCACGGGGACATCCCGTTTTTTGCAGGTACTGTTTTTTGCAGGATGCCGTTTAGTAGTATACGCGTTTTAATGCTAACATTCACACGGACATCTCGTTTGCAGTGAACCCGCACAAAACCGATCCGTTTGAATTTGCTATTCGGTTTTGTCATTAGACTGGACCAGTAAAAACCAGGATCCAGTTTGATTACAAGTACTGTTTAATAGAAGGATTCCCACTAGCAGCTTCCTGCGTACATTCATTCTCATATTGGTACCCTTTTTTTTAATTGTTTCTTCACCTTTTCTAAAAGGTTGTAAAACGAGATTATGGACATCCTAAAATAATTCTTTTCATCTCTCAAATCGCTCATTAGATTACTAAAGACACCCAATTTAGATCGTTGTTTCAGAATTGGGTGAACCCAAAATCTTCTTTTTTTACAATGCCGGCGGCGACGGCAATACTTAAACAATATCACAAGCGTGTTCACGTCCATCAAGTTTCAATTTCCAGTCTATTCTGCAACGAGCAGGATGCAAACTCCCGTACCGGAAAAAAACCGTACCTGCAAAAAACGGGATACGGCCGTGTGAACACACAAGTGTTTACTGCGGGATCCAGTAATGCAGTGATCGCGCAGAACTGATCTGCCGTGGGTAAGTAGCCTTAGCTGTCAGTAGAAGAGACCACCTGTACATATTACTTATCATACCACAACCCTGCCAAGAGGCATCCGGTGCTGAACGGTTGATATAATTAACAACGGTTTCTGTTTCGCCATTCCGCGATCCGTCACCTCTGCGTCACCCCCGTAACGAAATCTCGTTTTGGCCAAATTGAATTTTCTGTCGGCCCCGTGCCACTCGCTAAGCGGTCGGACGTGTTCCGGCTTTGAACACGAAACTTGAGGCGCGCGTTTGTGTGACGTCAAATACAGATTATACCGATAATGAATAATAAAACAATTTTTTTTTTCTTCTTTTAGTTAATAATTTCGTGCGGTTAACACATTTAGCCAGTGTGAAAAAAGTAATTTTTCTTTTAAGTTATCTATATATTAATATGTGAAGCAAAAACTTTGTACCCCTTTTTACGAAAATTGCGCGGACGGAAGAGTATGAAATTTCGCACACTTATAGTTTTTATAGAGAAGGAGTGCAAACTGCTAAATATATTTTTTTTAATATTGCATAAAAAATACATTAAATTAAATAATCATTGTTTCATACATTTTACCCTATGCGCTTGCCACGCATACAATCTCAAATTCCACGCTTTGACAACCTAAATGTTTATTTTAAAGCGCTGAATGACATAAGGAGTGGCAATACAATAGATCCCCCACGTTCACTCACAGCAGTATAGGTGAGACGCAGCAGTGCCAGGATGCAATCCCCAACGCCCCCCACGCAACGTGAAGACCCAGATTGTAAGTAGATAAAAACAAATAGGTATTACGCAGTTGAACCAAGCGTTACTCGCATCTGTCTTGCACGACAACTCTACGGAACCCAAAGATGGGTTGATAATCTTCCTGTAGAGATTGTTCGTGCTATGAGCAGAAGACAAAAACGCTGGCAGGGCCACGCTGGACAAATTTCTAATTCCGAGTCCTCCTAATCGTACAGGAAGTGAAGCCTGTAGCCATATGCGGTCGTTATATTGGACAATTTAGAATTCGAACAAGAGGAACAGAGCAGGAAAAAGCCAGAGTTGGAAATATCAAAGAACATAAGTAAATTTTGGAACGAAAAGACAAAAACGGCAATAATAAGGCTATGTGTGGATTAAGTTGGAATAAACGGTCTGAAGTTAAATTGAATTTAGCAATCGCTCCGATTATGAAAGCCGGGATGGCTGCATCAAGAAGCGGTGCGCCTAATAAAAATAACGAGTAAAAACATCTTAGTGACGGAGGCGGTCTGCCCTTCGCAGTAGCGTTGGTCCTAGCTGTTAATCATGTTTTCTCGCAGTAGCCTCTTAATGTGCGAGACTGGGCATGCGTCCTAATCAGGTCTCTTCTTCGACTTCAATCCAGCCGTCTTGGCCAGTTCATCGGCCCGCTCATTGCCCGGAAGTCCCGCGTGCGCCTTGATCCAGAACAAAGATACAACTTTGTTCTGGGTGAAGGCCCCTCGCAGGTTCTTCCGTGCCTCCACCGCCAGGGGGTAGAGAGAGTGATGGTTGGCGATCGTCTCCAGCGCTGCCCTCGAATCACTATACACACCATAACTCGCTTCCTTTTCCCGCGCAATCACTTCCGTGGCCTTGCATATCGCTAGAAGTTCCGCCTGGTAGACTGTGCAGTACGCGGACAGACTTAGCTTTAAGGATCGGGTCTCGGCCTCACCTTTCCATAATGGAAAGTGCTACCCCGATCTTTCCCTCAAGCTTGCTGCCGTCGGTGAATATTCGCACCTGCTGCACATTGTACCTGTCCACAAGGTTTTGGTCTTCCAGACACACGAACTCCAAACCCATATGCGCCGCCGGATGTGGAGCACTGACGAAGTCCACCGCGCTCTCAGTCTCTCTGTTTCCCAGTACTTCCAGTGACGACCCTCTCTTAGCCTCATACAGAGCGGCTGCTTCTGTAATCCTGAGGTCGAGAGGCAGCATCCCTGCAAGTACCAGTGCCAAGTGTAGAGAGACTGTGCGGTAGGCTCCGCAGAGCTTTTGCGCGAACCCCCTCTGGACCGTGTTGAGCTGCTTACTTACGCCGAGTTTATTCGCGGCCGGAGCCCATGCCGCTGCTGCATACAATATAACTGGCTCTACTGCCGCCGTATAAATTGACCTGACAATTTCGAGGCCTAAGCCCCAGCTAACCTTCGCCGCCTTGGACAACTGTTTATAAATCCCTATTACCTTTCGGCACTGAATAGCGATGTGAGTGTTAAAGGTTAATTTGTCGTCGGTAGTGAGACCCAAAATCTTCACCTCTCTCGACATGCCAATGTTGATCCCCCCCATGCCCAGCCGTGGCGTGTCGTGCTTCGTGCAAAGTGTATAAGTGGTGTGCGGTTCCTCAGTGCGTTAATTAAATCAATAAAAAATCCCAACAAATTCTTTGTTTACGTTCCTCACAACAAAACAGTGCGGAAAATGTGGCTTAATCTTGCGTAAAGATCATTTTGACGTAAGTCTTTGCCGAGACTCCACTGAGGGACTGAGGACTGCCCCGCGATACTGCGGACCAGGTCTGAGGACTGCAGCGCCGCGCCGTCCACCACGTGCACTACAGGGATCTCCTGTCCTATGCCTTTTAACCCCACCGAGCATGGGCTCTCCTAAATCAGGACACCACAACCTTCCCAACGGAAAACAACTCCCTATAATCCACACACCCCCCAAAAAAAATGTACCCCCCTGTCTCAAAAACACCCTTCCATTTTTCCACCCTTAACCAAGCTAAAGCCATAGCTAACTGTATTTATTATTTCTGTTACATTAGATAAACTCGTGATTTTAGTGACTTTTGGTTACTGTCACCATGCATGCCTTTTTGTTTCTAAAAACTATTATCAGTTGCTGACCTCTTTTTTAATGATTTAAGGACATAAATGTCAATCACTGGTTGGACTTCTTGGTGGGAAAGTGAAGAGTCATGTCTGCGGTTTTTTATATCGAATATTAATGTGAAATAATGGTGGATTTATTAACTGATAGGTATTCGTTAGTGCGCATGAGTGTTGGCAAATGAAACAAAACAGAGCAACTTCACTTTTCAAATTCACTCAAGAACTCCGCCCGAGGAATTAGTAAAGCTCCACATCTTTACTGAGATATTCGAGGGGTTAGGTATATTATTTCTCACTTCTCATTTCTATTATCATTCATCATCATCATACTGGAAAGAAATATTATATATTTATGCATTATATTACTTCTAAGAAAAATTACTTTGACACTGGCTAAATATGCTAATCACACGAAGCCATAAACTAAAGGAAAAAAATTACTGGTTCCTGTCGAGCACTGGTGCCACTACCCTAATTATTGTTTTGAAAAACAGTTTCAATCAAAAAAATAAGTTTTTTATCAAGTCAATTTTAATTTTAATTAATTTGCATTCCAAAATGTTACATACCTAGTTAGTCATTATTATAAAAGTTGACATAATTTTAGACATTGTTGAACACATTGTGGAAGAGAAGAAGTCATTTAAACTAAGAACAGTTATGCACATTTAAACTAGCGCATGCGTGTTTTCCCTATCGATTGATCAATCGAGGTAAAATAAACTCGAATTTGTACAACATCAAAACAGTGCCATTTATTGACAAATGTAATTTACCAGTCCCATATAACCTGCGTATCCCCAAGCTTAGGGGTAGGTCTTAGGCATTTCCTTCAGTATATATTATTGTATCGATGGTCCTATTATTTCCTGCCTTTGTTTCCTAAAAATAAACCAAAATAATGAATTAACAACTTAAAATGTTTTTGTTTTGTTTATATAATTTTAACGCAAATTTTGTTGCGAAACAAATTACAAAAACACAAATGTAGAAAAAATTAAACTGAACCAGATATAGAATGTAATAGCCAAGTTAATCGGAAATAGCTAAAATAGCGGCTCTATTACTACAGTTGGAGACTTCGAGGTGTCAATCATCCCCATACATAAGTTAGCTGTGACAATGACATTATGCAGATAGTATGGCCCACAGCTGCCTCGCCGCTTATATTTCATATTCATAGAAGCCTACGAACGAACGAATGGTTCGAATGTAAATCTTATTCAAGACGGTTTAAGGTATTATCATTGGTGTCCTTTTTCTTTTAAACGGTGGCAATAATAAAGCGAAATGGCTTGGAAACGATATAAATGTAAGTACGTAATAATAACTCACCTTTTTTGGCATTTGAGTCGTACCCATATTCGAAACGCGAGGTTCATATTTTCAATTGACACGGGTAATAAGTCTGTACGCTAAATATATACTTTTTCATTTGAAGTTTACTTGTTATTGGCAAACTTGATTTTTAATTTATTTGTCAATTTGTCTGAGTGTTTCTGCTGGTTGAAAATCCTCAATTTTCTTTTTCGTTTAAAATAAAAACATGATACAATAAAATAAAAATATGGTTATTGTTTTCTAAAGTTTACGCGTACACTACACATTGAATTGAAACAACTTTTACGTATCTACTCGCGTTTATTTTACACATTAGTTTTAATTAATGTTTATCCTGACGTTTCGAACCTTTTGCAGGGTCCGTGGTCACAGGGAGACTGACAGGGAGACAGGGTACAGGGTACAGGGTACAGGGGACAGGGAGACCTGCAAAGGGTTATAATATAAAGGCACAATAACGGACATCAGACAGAAAACTTACAATAATATTTACAACTTTAACATTTAAAATATCAAACTGCATGGCCAATTAGAATTGTGCACAACATTTACCAAAATGAAGAACAATGATTTAAAATTAAAAAACAGGCCAAGTGCGTGTCGGGCCACGCGCAGTGTAGGGATCCGTAGCCCATTTCAATAATGAGGACTCTGAGAAGACGGCTTTAATGAACATTTGTTTAACGATAGCTCATATACTTAAATGTAGATACTACCGGTTTCACACACCTGACAACGTCATTTAAGTAGTTCCCAATGAGGAATTTGTACTGCGCCAAGTACATTTTATAAGTTGGTCGACTGTTACTCGTAAACTTATAAAGCCTACTTAGCTGCGAAAGTTTTTCTTTTAACTTCGTCATATATACCTACAACTACCGTGAATTTTTTCACGTATCTAAAATCAACTAATTGGGTGGCAGCCCCCCCCCCCCCCCTTGACACTTGACTAACAAAATTAATAAGGGTTATTAATAAGGGTTCCTTGTTGACTACGGAACCCTAAAAAGGAAAGATTTTGAAATTAAATTTAAAAAGTGGTAAAATTAAATTAACTTAAAATGTATGTAGGTTTTAGGTGTATACGTTATTATAACTAGCAATAACATATATATTTTTGAAGTTTACTTTCTCATAAAACAGTATATAAACAATGAACAACTTTCTCGTAAAGGAATTTCAGAAAATCCCGCAATGTGTCTTGCATACGCCGATAGATTGAAAAGGGCCTTCGTCTCACCTGATGGTAAGTGATGACAAGGCCGAAGTCAAAGCGCATTTCATTTGAAATCCTCAACTACTGAGGAGTACGTGCTCGTACTCGTACTCGTATTTCTACATGTTTTTCATATTTATTTTATGTCTTACGTATTTATACGTAATTATATTTTGATAATAATAATAATGTTGTGTATATATTACTTACGCTTTAAGTACGTAATAAATTATTCTTAATGGAAAAAAATAAAATATAATTCGTTGTGTATAATAATGTTATATCTAATTCTAATATTATAATTAACATAATTGGTAAAATAACTGTGTAAATTTAATCGAATAAATAAGTAAATCGCTTTACTTAAACATGTAGTTTATGACATAAGAAACATTAGCTAGGTTCTAACTCAATAATAAACAGTAGGATTTTTAACAACAGTTTTCAGACTGTCACCACAAACACTAATTATTAGTTTCATCATCATCATCAGCTCATATATGTGCCCACTGCTGGGGCACGAGCTTTCCCTATGGATGGATAGGGAGAACGGGCCGTGAACCACCACGCGGGCCCAGTGCGGGTTGGTGGTTGTTAACGACTGCTAATGCAGCCGGGACCAACGGCTTTACGTGCCTTCCGAAGCACGGAGGAGCTTGAGATGATGAGAAACATTTTTGGTCACCCATCCGATGACCGGCCTTTGCGAAAGTTGCTTAACCTCAGCATTAGCAGACCGGGCACATTAACCACTGCGCCATCGAGCTCCTCAGCAGACCGGGCGCGTTAATTGTTAGTTTGGTTAGCTTTTAATCCCAAAGGCAATGCCAGAAGTTATATAAAGTAGCGGGAATACATGTCGGGGAATTAAAGTTTAAGCGGATTTCATTTCGAAAACCCATTTGCGCTGCTTACTTTCAGAGCTTTAGGTTAAGCGAGTACTTTGTTTTAATTACTGTCCCAATGCGGAGACACATGAAATTGTCACAATCTAAATCAATCATTATAATTAGACTAATCCTTTCCGACCGAATAAGATAATGATATTAATATTTTAAATTTCAACATTTAATAAATATTTATTTTTATTGTTGCACATCATCTTTACTAAAACAATAAAAAAAGAATTAATAATTATAAATGTACAAACATAATCTGGAGATTTTGTTATTAATATGATTATATTATTGACTAGCAGGCCGCCCCTGCTTCGCACGGGTGGACATTTTTTTTATATATATAGCCTATGTTACTCAGCGCTAATGTAGCATTCTAAAGGTAAAAGAATTTTTTAAATCGGTCCAGTAAAGAGTGGTTTGTATGGGAAAAGAAAATTGTTATTTTTACTATTTTCCTCGTATTTTTTACGTTTTTTCTCTCCATAAGAACCTTCCTCAGACTTCATCAAACACAACAAAAAATAAATCAGCCAAATCGGTTCAGCCATTCTCGAGTTTTGCTAATCGCAAACACATTTAGAGATTCACTTTTATTTATATAGATAGATTAGGTAGTATTTTTAGCTTCGTCATGTTAAAAAGGTTTTCAATAGTGTTATATCTGCTAACATGATCCGGAAACTCGTTAAGATTCGGTCCCGGTCAGCGGCAGTGTGGTGATAATCTTCCATCGAGGTTTCGAGGCCGGCTACCCGGACACCACACTGTGTCGCACGTCGCCGCCGCCCTTACGTGTAGCATAGAACTAAAATTAAATTAAACTAAAATTTTATATACAAATTGTATGTATGTTAGTCTGTAAGGTATTTATAATATGGGCCTCTATGTAACTTACCATCTGTACTTAATTTGTTGCCTGAATTAAATGATTTCTATTTCTATTTCTATTTATATAAATCTTGATTGGATTTTGTCATCTTAAAATAAATCTATGATAATACTCAATTCAATGAGTCGAGTCTTCGTACATAAAGGCTCGTTAAAAGGACTCGTAACTCAGAACTCATTTTAGTTTTAGAAGCTAAAGGACTCGAGATCTTACCAACACTAATTATGGCCTAATTCCCCATATTATTATGTGCTTTTGTTCATGTGAAGTGAAGGCCTGGTAGGTAACCATAAGCAATTCAAGCTCTTACTGCAATGATTAAATTTTCGTTAAATTATACATAAATAGTTATTTATAATGTACATATATAATTTTACGCAAATTTTGTTGCGAACAAATTACAATTTGAAAAAAGACAAAGTGTTGAAAAAACTCCACGAGCGGGATTCGAACCCGCACCCCATGATATGCCGGGTCAGGTGCACTACCAACTATGCTATCGTGGCTCAATCCAACTCAACGAAATTAATGTTATGCAGTTGTCGACATTGAATAAGGTTCCTTTGGTTTACAGTGTAAGAGTAGATAGTGTTGATTAATTTCGGCGAGTTGGATTGAGCCACGATGGCGTAGTTGGTAGTGCACCTGACCCGGCATATCATGGGGTGCGAATTTGAATCTTACTGCAATGCTATTGCAGTTTTGAAAACGACACAAAAACAAGGTATGTCATGCTACACGCGTCTCAATACTGCTTTAAGAGCTCAAGGTACCATGAGGCCTTCCCCAGAGCCGAGAAATAGGACATTCAAGTAGATGTTGACTATTGATGATGACTAATACATAGGAACATTTAAGGTGGGGTACATCGCGAAGGTGAAAGCACGTTGGACATATCAGCCGATTTGAACGAGCTTGGCCGCAGCAAGACGCTGGTGGTATGCAGCGGCGTCAAATCTATTCTGGACATCGGAAGAACTCTCGAATATCTGGTCTGTGGAATAACTAAATCATTGGTTGTACATGTACTTTTTATTTGAGTTAAGCCCTACACATATGTACCAGTAGGTATGGCTCAGTGAGAACGAGCTTAGTTTAACGGCGGCTATCGATTAACGATTGTTAATTCTAAGCAACTTTAACAATGAACGTCCCTCAGATTTGTGACCAATTGACAATGACAATGAATTGTAAGGGTATCCAAACTTTCAAGAAAAAATTATTCTTTTCAATTCTTTTTATTTCCATTTTATCTTAAATTACTTACAACTATCTTATGTTTGGTGGTTTTAGATTTACCCTATATCAATACTGACCCACTTTGAAAGCGTGCCCTCCCGAAACCTTAACTTTTCAGAGAGGACAATAGTAAAGACATTTTTAGGTATAATTTTAAATACTTGACAATATGCTAAATGTATTTCATAAAACCGCTTTTCTTTAGGAAACACAAGGAGTATGCGTCTGCGCATTTGGAGAGGCCACAGATTTCCCAGCGTTCTATACGACGCGCTCCGGGCATCGTGCCCCTTACCATGTGGAAAGTGCGAGACACGCTGCAAGTGTTCTGAAGGCGTCGCGCGTGCTCCAACTCCGCTCAGGCATCGTCATTGCTGTGCCGGTCCCCGAAGAACACGCCATGAATGGTAATTCTAGATAACCACTACATACTACACTTTGTTTCGCTCGCATTGGAGCTCTATAGCGCAGGAGGAGCTCGATGGCGCAGTAGTTAACGCGCCCGGTCTGCGATTGGTAAAGTATAGAAACTTTCGAAATGGCAGGTTATCGGATGGGTTACCAAAAATTTACCATCTCGAGCTCCTCCGTGCTTCGGAAGACACGTAAAGCCGTTGGTCCTGGCAGCATTAGCAGTCGTAAACAACCACCAATCCGTATTGGCCCGCTTGGTGGTATAGGGCCCTATCCATCCATGGGGAAGGCATGTGCGTGCCCCAGTAAGTGCCCGGTACATAAAATGCTTTTGATGATTTGCTTTTTTTATTGCACAACGGCTAAGCGTTTGGCTTTTATTATGCCTGATGGAGAGTGATGAATTATAAGATAGAAGCGCACTTCCCTCGGAATCCTCAACTAAAAGGTATATTATTCTCTAGGTATTTGTCCGTACACAACAATGAAATTTATGTTGTTGGTTTTAGCGCCGACTTGAAAGTGGTAGCTATTTGGGCGGACTGAAAACATGCTTAAATTAACCAAACCTAGTGCAATACGTAACCCCGCAGGAAATCAAACCAGGAGCCTCTCAGTCTAAGGCCAGTGGTCATAAGATTGTCGCAGAGCGGTTGATTTGATGGCTTAAAAATACTAGTTCCCTTTATGTTTAACTTCGTTAATTATGATTGTGTATACTGCTTTATGTGTCATCGTTTTAACAGCTGCTCATTTTTAATGGGTTCCCTATTTAATTCCAAAAGCCGTTTTACCGATTATTATATCAACGAAAACTATTAACTGATCACTCAATTGAACGATGCCTTATTTGTACGAAGCTTTAATTTACCGGTGTAACGATTCATCGAAAAACCAATTACCGAAGTTCATTTCAGCGACCATACATATAACCGACACATTATTTAACCGCTGTTCCATTTCACCGAATTTTAAGAGTATGTAGGTCAACGCCTCGGTGGCCGAGTGGTCAAGTGCCTGGCTCGATATCCGGAGGTCCCGGTTTCAATTCCCATGTCGGACAAAGTGCGTTTCGAGTTTGTCGATTCATAGCCCGGGTTTGTGATCACCAACCCGCGGTGGTGATTAAGCCAATACCCATCAATTGTAGCGAACACTAGATTTCAAATATGGAGGCTTTCGCCCTGCAGTAGGACAGTATACAGGCTGTACTTTCCTTTTTTTTAGGTCAAAAGCTCGGCTACTGGAACATTTATCACTAATAATTATACTAAATTAATAAAAGTGGGATAAATCAAATGACTTTTAAATTCAATGGTACTATTTAATATATATATAACTAGCTGCTACGCAGGCCTTGTTCTGCCCTATTTCTCTAAAACAAAGTTACATTGTTTTTTTTATGTTAATAGCTACCCGTTATTCGTTCTGTCAAAAGTTATTGGCTAACGTCAAATGTTTGACAGCTGGGGACAGAGTGGTTTGTATGGGAAAAGAAAATTGTTGTTTTTACTATTTTCCTCGTACTTTTTACGTTTTTTCTCTCCATAAGAACCTTCCTCAGACTTTATCAAACACAACAAAAAATAAATCAGCCAAATCGGTTTAGCCGTTCTCGAGTTTTGCGATTAGCAACATATTTAGCGATTCATTTTTATTTAAATTTAAATTCCTTCATTATGTAATCGTACTCGGTATTTTAAGGTTTAGGTGATTTTCTATGATAAACGAATTGATTTTTTATAAATTAAATTGTTATAATTTGCTTAAATTCTTTCTTAAAAAAATAAAAAGTACTACATACGTGTAATACCATGGGTTTGAGCTAAAATAATAAGCTTACAGTGTGTTAGGCTGGCGTTAAAAGGCCACACTTCACATTAGCGTAAATAATTCAAGACGAACTCCTGTCTGGAGGGTAATCTGACGGCGCATGTGACGTGACTAAGGACGTGACGCCCGTTGACACCGAGTCAAGTGACATTGGACCTTATTAATAATCGTTTCAGTAATTTTGAGGTTATGAACCCTATTTACTATAGGTTAACCTTTGTTTTTGCACAACATAGGGATAACGCTTTGCCTACATTTCTCCTGATCCTAAGTGACGATAAGGCTGAAGATGGAAGCGCATTTCACCGGAAAATTTATAGTCACATATATATTTACTAGCACATTACTTGCAACTTATCATAAAAATAAACTTTTCTCTAAAATAAAATAAAGCCTGTCGTCGGCTTAAGTGTCAAACCTCGTAACTCCATTTTTTTTTCAAATGACGTTTTTATATTTTTTTATTACCAATTTCTGAACGCATCCAATAGCAAAGCTCTTAAATCTTTTAAAAAAGACCGTTTCAGTTAAAATGCTAAATAGAAAACCACGTAACGCCATTTTGTTGAAAGCGAACCACGTATTTCCCCCCGCTCAGGGGCCCGACCGCCTAACTCGATCGCTTTGGCTACGTGTAAAGTTTATGATGTCATCTTGTCATCTAGCTAATATAGGCATATATCGAAAGCTATAGCCTATAGCTTTCGATATTGCTTTCATAGGCGGTACGAAATTACAAGATGACTTCATAAACTATACACATAGGCCTCAGTTGATGATATTGTGAGTATGATTTCAAGCCTTAATGCTGACCTTGGGATTATATATGATTGGAGTCGAGCCCATGGCCTAATGGTCAACCCCGACAAGTCACAGGCTATCATAATCGGGGGATTTAAACAAATTGCAAAGGTGAACAAATTGTCTATCCCTACGCTCATGTTTAACGGTGTCTCATTGACCTACGGTAACGTGGTAAAAAACCTAGGAGTACTTTTCGACAGCACCCTCTCTTGGTCTCCACAAATATCGGAGATGAGTCGAAAAGTGTTTGCTGCCTCTGGGTCGCTTAGGAGGTGGAAGAACTTGCTTCCTGTGAGGATCAAAGTTGAACTTGCGCAATCTCTCCTTCTACCTATCTTGGATTATGCTGATGTCTGCCTTGTGGACTTAAATGAGGACTTACTTGATAAGCTACAACGTCTCCAAAATCTCTGCATCAGGTTCATCTACGGTTTGCGTAAGTTCGACCATGTGTCTGAATACAGGAACAGGCTTGAATGGCTTCCCATTAGGTTGCGTCGCGAGGAACATATTCTCATCCTTGTTTTTAACGTGCTGTATGATCCTCGTACTCCTTCTTACCTTAAAGAGTGTTTCCGATTTCTTGGGGCGGAACACAACCGTGATCTAAGGTCAAATTCGGATAACATTCTTAAGCCTCCTTTTCCGGTCGGGATATTTTAAGGATTCTTTTAATGTCCGAGCTACTTGTCTTTGGAATAAGCTACCGTCTGAAATCCGTCACTCTAAGACCCTTTCCGCCTTTAAGTCTAAACTGCACAGTCATCTATTGCATCAGTCACGTGCTAATAACATGTTTTAGGTTTTTATTGTTGGTGTTATATGTATGTATGTATGTATGTATGTGTATTTATTATTTATATATTATATTTATATTTATATATTATTATTATGTATGTATTTTTATGTACTGGTATACGAGTGTTTCTATTATATTCTACTGTATTTGCGCACTTCCTCTATCTCCCTCTTGGGTTCCTAAACCAAAGGTTGTCTGGAAGAGATCGCTTAAAGCGATAAGACCGCCTTTGCCCATGCTAGCTTTAAGATTTTTTGTATGTACCTGTTTTTGGTTTTAATTTGTGTGAGCAATAAAGTATTTATCTATCTATCTATCTATCTATACACGTAGCCAAAGCAATCGGTTAGGCGGCAGGTCAGTACTGCATGATATGATATAGCGTAGTGACCGCACGTCAACAGACAGATTTAAAATTTGATCTGATGAGTTACGAGGTCTGGCACTTTAGCCGACGCTATGTTTCCTGCAAGGAATGTATGTATGTCTATCATTGAACGAATTTTTGGAATTGGACCAGTAGTACCAGAGACATAAACAAACAAACAAAGTCACAAACTTTACCTTTCTGTTAAATAGTCTAGAGTGCACCGTGTTGGTATGGTACATATATCTTACAATATTATAAAATAGTCATGTGCCCTTTTCAGGGTCTACAATGTAGAATATTGTAATTTTATTTACCATCTTCTTACCATTGTAGAATGCAATAAGTAATTGAGTATTGAGCCCCATAACATGACCCTGTAAGAGCATTGTGACAATTTGTTTAGTTTTTGTTTTTTTTTATTCTCCCACGATATGATGAGATTAAAATAAACTTAGGCATTTTGATATATTTCATCAGTTCCCCCTCAGTCGGTGTATCCTGTTTTTAATTTACGCAGTACATGCGTCTTCAGTAAGAAAACATTTTTCATTATATAACTTTTCCGTGAAACTTTTTATTATCAAGATGAAACACAATATTATGTGCTAAGGAATATGAGAGAGCTCTGAACTCTGAAAAAGTTCAATGTTCAGCATTGACTCTCTAAACTCTACAAAAATTTATACTTAATTTCGAAGTTAAAGATAGTTAATACCTAATGTAATCTATACTTAATATTATAAAGAGGAAAGCTTTGTATTTTTGTATGTATGTTTGTAACGAATAAACTCAAAAACCACTGGACCGATTTAAAAAATTCTTTCACCATTAGATTGCTACATTAGCGTTGAGTAACATAGGCTATATTAAAAATAAAATGTCTACCCGTGCGAAGCAGGGACGGGCCGCTAGTCATTAAAAAAAACACATAGGGTACTTCCCCCAGTCCCTCAGGACCATGTTGATTTAGTTAATAGTGAAGTCGATAGACTCTCGTCCCTCCCTCCCACCGCAACTATCCCGCCTGTTACGGAGGATGAGGTGCAAACGATAATTAGGCGTCTCAAACCCCATAGTGCCCCCAGGGCAGACGGCATCTCAAACTAGATCCTTAAGATTTTACCCGCTCAGCTTATCCTTTAATAGTAGCTATCTTTAATAGCACCATGACGCCATGATCTTTCCCGCTGTGTAGAAAGATGCGGTTGTCATAGGTATTCATAAACCCAGTAAACCGCGTACCGTCCCCTCTAGTTATCGCCCCATCAGTCTTCTCAAATCATTTGGAAAACTGTACGAATGCGTCGTATTATCCCGTTTAAGGGACTAAGTTTCCGCTAAAAATATTCTTATAAACGAGCAGTTTGGGTTTTCACCCCAAACACTCGTGCACCCATCAACTGCACCGCCTCACGGAGCATATACTATCCGGTCTCAATAAAAGGGCCTGTCTCAAGGGAACCGGAGCTCTTTTCTTCAACGTAGCGAAAGCATTTGACAAAGTTTAGCACAACGGCTTACTTTATAAGCTTTACAAATTTGGCGTGCCAGACAGACTCGTGCACATCATACGAGACTATTTGTCGGATCGCTCTTTTCGCTTCCGCGTCGAAGGAACGCTCTCCGCCCCTCGTCCTATTCGCGCCGCGGCGCTCCGCAGGGATCCGTGTTGTCCCCAATCCTGTTTGCGCTTTATGTAAACGATATCCCCAAGGCCCCACACTTAGAGCTAGCTGTATTCGCGGATGACACCGCGCTATATTCATCTGGTAGAGACAAAGCCAAGATTTCCAACCGACTCCAAACAGCCGCCAACACCCTCGGCGTTTAGTTTCGTAAATGGCAGATCGAAGTTAACCCCGAGAAAAGCGCCGCTGTGTTCTTTTCCCGGGGTACCGACGATCGTCGCCCTTCTTCATTTCATTCATCTCATTCATTTGACCGTGCTATCCCTTGGAAAAAGCAACTGAAATATCTCGGTGTCACCCTCGATAGAAGATTGTCGTTTACGCTTCATCTTAAAATCGTCCGTAACAGGGCCGCTTTCTATTTGGGTCGGCTATTCCACCTTATAGGCAGGCGGAGTAAAATATATCTTAGACATAAGACGACAATTTACAAAGCTTGCATTCGCCTCATCATGACGCTAGTATAGTTTTCGCGCATACCGCGCCTACCTATTTTTATCCTTTACAAACCCTCCAAAACCGTTTCATGCACGGGTTGCCCGTGGTACTATCGCAATGTCTGAATCTCCACCGTGATCTTGATCTTCCCACTATCAAAGATTTTATCAAGGACGTTCCCATACGTTACTGTGATAACGCCCCCCACCACCCTAACAACAAGCAATTTATATAATTTAAGTAATAATATTCGATTTCGCCGTATTAAGTAAGCTTATATTAAACTGAGTCAATGTACTCGTAAGACTCGTAAGCATTAAGCAACATATTTTAACCAGACCGTGTATTCCATATAATAAGTCAAATTGGTACTTTTATAAAAGCGTTTTACTATGACCATAGCTTACCTATGTAACGGTTTTTCAGAATCAGTTATAGCAGACGCCATAGAAGCAGCGTTAGCTGATGCTAAGAAGAAAAGGATCCAAGGGAAAGAAGTGACCCCGTTTATACTGGCCGCTGTGGCGAAGGTCACTGGCGGTGCCTCGCTAGAAACCAGTATCCTTTTTAAAAGTTTTTTTAATCCAGTATCCATATAAGTAGGGAGACAGCAAATCATTGATTATTATGTATATCCACAGAAATCTTTGATATTATCTGCTAACCAAGAATGACACTTCCCTCAGCAGTATCCCACTACTCCATCGAGGGGAGTATCAAATCGATGTCTCAAAGGGTAGGTAAACGATTTATATGTATAAAGAAGCAACAACAACAAAATAAAATATAGTTTAAAATTACTAAAGTCAACTTTATATTCTAAAAAGTTCTGTAAAATGTCACAAATCAGGCACAACATTAATATTTTATTCTTTTGGGGCAGAAAACGCTATCAAATAGATTCCCTTGACATCTAACACCTTCCAATAATAATGTCATAAAAAATCGTAATTGGAGCCGGTGCCCTCGCAGCTCCGTAATTCGGCTGCAAATTAAACGAGCAGAAACGGCTACGGCCGTGAAATGATAGTAGTGAACATAATTGCCACAATTTCTTCCCTTAACGATGCCCAGACATCGCCCTTATAAAGAACAATGCGAGAGTCGGCGCCGACATAGCAGTCGAATTTAAAAAACTCAAGAATCTCGACAATTCGATAGCTGGCAATATTGGATTCCCCGGATCGAGCACGGCCAATACTCGGAGACATTTTTATACGTCGTCCGTGACGAGAGACAGAGAGTTCAATAAAAGTGAAGATTGGCCGTTGTTTACGAAAGCGGAAGATTTACAAGGTGACGTTTTGGTGATAGGAGGTGCGAATATGGACAGAACGTACAGAGTGACTGAAGATAAAGTCCAGGTACGTACAATACAAACTGATATTTAAGAGAAAGTGATTGTAAACTATATCTGTGTGGACCTGCATAAATTTTTCTTTGTAACAATACAATACAGTACAGTTATGTTACAGAAGTTTTTTTAGAACTGATATTGAATGCAAATGGAATATGTTAAACCAAAACAGCTGTGTACCCAATATCGGTTGAATTAAAACGTATACTCTATATTTTACTTAAAGTAGATTTTATACACTTTGCTTCTGATATTGTTATACTCGAAAATATTCTTATTACCATTGCATTCAGTGTTGTTGAAAATGAACTTATCCGTATAAGATTATAAGAAGTGATACAGTGTTAGTAAATAAAAACAACAACTTTTTTAACAAACTCTTTATTTAATGCATTTATTATGATAATATTAGCTCTCAGTCGCCTAGTGCGTACCTTCGGAAAGTTGTAACAACTCTACTATAGTAATAATCACACGTAACAATTAATGAACACATAAAACTAATATTGACAGTGGAGAATCCAAAAGTTTCGTACAATCTAACGCCCGCCGGTGCCTGGAGCGCTCGCGTAGCTCTTTCCGCACTCCATGACGAAGTTTGTCCAAGTGTGTGCCAAAACTTTAGTGGAGAGCCATTCGTCATATTAATTGCAGGAGCTACGTACGAGTTGACACAGGTAGCTAGCTGACTGTGCTTACTAAAATTTAATATAAAGGTAAAAATTAGGACTAAAAGACGAAATCATTAGACTGGTTTGAAGGGTTAGGTAGCACATGGGACGAGTAGGTATTTTCGTTTTTTTTTTTTATATTTCGATTAGTTTACAATAAACACAACATCAGGTAAACGATTTTATAAGCCAAGGCACATGTTATTTTACCGTCATTTTTGGAAGAAATGCAGGATTTTAGATTGGATCCTAGCTACAAATTATTCAACTTTCCGAATATAGGTACAAATTTTTAATAAGATTGGTACATTCATGTGACAACAATATTAAAAAACTATTTTTCTGCATAAATTCACAAAATATTATACCTACTCTAAGCGAACATAATTTTCATACTCGTCATTACAATATATCTATAAATTTACGTCATAATAAGTACAAATATGTATGTAATGTAGGTATTCAAACATTAAGTTGATCGTACATCAAGTATCATTAGGTTATGAATCCGAGCCCTGTCGACTCTCTTAACTATGTCAACTGCAAACACTATACTCGCGTGGATTAGGTTACACCATACCTTGACACAGCCATTTATTTTCACCTAGGTACGTCGCAAAACGTCGTAACTGGCGCATTCTAACCCGAGAGCTACCTCTATATAGCGTTGTTGTTCCCTGGACCAAAACTAATTTGTCCAGCGGTAAAGTGTCATACGAAATTTTTTAAATTCATCTGTTTCGAAACGAAACGCTATGTATTCGTTCGCGTTATATTGTTACAAGCATATAATTGTAGGCACTACGTCGATAAGCTCATATCAGTACTATGTTTGTCGATCTGTCCATGCAGTTACTCGTATTCGCATACTACACATAGGTATACAAATTATGATTACTATTTACATTTACCGACATCGTTAGAGTTTCACTGTTGGTAAATTGGGATCTTCATAATAACATTCTAGACCACTCAGTAATCGCTGTAACTAAATCTGAACATTAAGAGCTTGATGCAATGGACATGTTTGGAGTGAGTCCCTAATATACAGCTATGAATACTATTCGGAGTAGAAGTGCATAATGAGAAAGCGTTACTTTCAACAAACAAAGGTAGATTAGTTATTAAATTCGTCGCTAGTCTCTAAACTAAAACGGTGATTATGATTTGGAATGTGGTGACATTTTTACCGCTTAAGCAATATTAGAACGTCGAAATCGTCCTTACGTATATTGGTATGTTTATAATTCTATTGGTACATATTACAATAAAAAGCTGTTTGAACTTACGGCTAATCATAATACAGTCAACATTTAATAAATTGTTATTATGGTGCAGCATGATACGAACCGCCTCCGCTCGCGGCGCGGGGGCGTTGAAGAACCTCTCATTGGTGGTATTTCACCGTAGTTTATTTTTTACATCTGCACTTTCTCACATCGGACACAATAAACGTCTTTGCCGCTTCCCTGTATATCATAACGCAAACATGTAATAAACTTCCTCATATTTAATAAAGTAACTTTTAAATGCCAAGCGTATAGGAACTAAACACAAGCTTTGCTCGTGGAATTCACTTTGTCTATGTAAAACACACTACACATCTCGTACACTTCTGTCTCACAGCTCTCTAGCACTGACAATCGTCTTTTGGTACCGTTTGTAACGACGCACTACCACTAAAATAAACGTACAGTCACGCCGGCTTCGGCAGTTGCAATTGACAGCGGGGATGTAAATGGCCGCGTCGCCGCTTCGCGAATGTCGCATCGCTTACAGCTCGAATTCGGAGCGGGTGTGGCGGCGTTGGTCGAGGCGGACGCGGGCGCCGGTGCGCCGCACGCACACGGGCGCCCCCCGCGTCGCCGGCAGCTCCGACTCGAACCCAGCGGCCGGGAACGACCGCCAGCGCCGCCCGAACAGCCGCTCCAGGTAACATCTTAGTCAGATCCGAGTCGCGGCACTGTCCGCCGCGAGTGGCCTGTATTCGCCACGCGCTAGCTCGCGCATCTCGCAGTTGTTGTTGCCGTTTACGGTCTTCGGCCCTAACGGCTCGTCGTGTGTGCCTCGCCGCGAACCTGCTTCGGAGGCACGTCCAAGCAGCGCATCGCGCTCGCCCGCCCTCTCTGGGCTGCCACCGTGCGTACGCACTCCACCGTTCGCATTCACTGCGTTCACTATCACCGTTTGCGACAACGGTCCACCGTGGATAGGACTGCTGTCCATCAGCTCTCCCGCACCGATCTCACTACGTAATATTCTAATTTTTTGAATCATCTCCTTTATTTCGTATCGGAGGATTCCTAGGAAGCACAACTTTAAAAATGCTATTACGCAATACCCTAACACGAACAATGCGTCCGCTGTCCGCCGTAGCCAAGCTAATAAGCGCTCCGCACAGGCGGCCGAGTGTGGAGCGCAATGCACAGGTGTGAAGGGCACGGGAGAGGAGGCTGATGTTGTAGCGAGCGACGCCGGCGTCACAGCAAGCGTGTGCGCCGGCATACGGCAGCAGCTCGCGGGCAGCGTGGTTCGATTGAAAGCCGCGAAATCGGCCGGACCGGTCACTCCACAGCAACGCTGCTCTCTCTGAAGGCGATCCCAAGCCTCTGAGAAGTCGAAATCGGTGTCGTAGTCCTTAGCGAGACGAATTCGCAGTTGTGGCCGTAATTCCCGGCAGACTCTCTCGAAGCGGAATGCCCAATAGACGCCAATGGCGGCGTCCCCGACGAGGAGAGCGAGGAGGGCGAGCCAATAGGCGTTGAGCATGCGCTCGGAGAGTCGTAGTGCGGCAAGGCAGCCGAGCAGCTGCAGCAGGCCGGCCTGCACGGGCAGCGCCGCGTACCCGTAAAGGAAGCCGGGCTGGGCGGCGCCAAGGCCGGGCACGAGATTGCGCCGGTAGTCGGAGAGCGCGCGGCCCGCCGCCGCGCAGAACGCCAGCGCTCCCAGCAGCAGCGCCCCGTTGCACGCGTAGATCCAGATGCGGTAGTAGCGCATTGCGCGGTGCGCGGCGGGGTGCGCGGGTGGCGCGGGCGGCGGCAGCGTCATGGTGGCGGGCGCCGCGTCATGGCGCCGCCCGCGCCCGCGCCGCCGCCACGCGCCGCGCCCCACGCCTCTGCAACAGATAAATGTGCTTACTAAATTTTCCTATAACAATAAAATAGTTAGTAATAACTAATTATCCCAAAATTTCACAATCATTTATTTAGTTAAGGCAACAAATTAGCTATAGTGAATGTCACTATGCCATCAGTTCGTAAGTCTACACAGGGCGGCAGAACTTGTACTGGGAAGTACCGGCAAGAAACTCAGCAAGGGCATTTATTTTCTCCCTTACAGCGATACATTAACAAAGCTATCGGTAAAACAAATAAACTCTATTTATGATAAAAAGTTTTAGCTCAGCGGTCCGAGCATTGGACCAGTTATTCAAAGGTCGTCGTGGGTTCGATCTGGTTCGATCCTACTCGAGCTTGCTGGGGCTGGTTGAGTTTTTCTGATAAAATTTTATCTTGTATCTATATAGGTATAGCATTATGAACGCAAAAATAAAAACTTTATATAGATATAGTTCAACAAAAATGGTTACTTCCATTGGATTTGGTTAGTTTTTGTAGGTAAATGTTAGATTGTGACCCCAATCGTTTTTGATATTATGTAATTATAATTACGGACGATAACTGAATACTAGATCAATCAAACAGAATGTGTGTATAAAGCGAGAATAAATAAATTGAAGTTACAGACGACCCATATGATTCCACGAAAGCAAATATAATCGTGTATGTATAGAGAGTGGAAACATTCCTAACGTTGAGTGAGTTCGACCCGCAACCTATATTTTCAATCTGAAGCGCATGTGGTTTTGAGTGCGGAGTGCCTCTCCAATGGCGCTTTCACTGGCTTTGAGATGTTGAAACATCCGCAAGAGCAAAAGTTTTGAATTAACAGTAAGCTTTCTAGTTTTCTATTCTAACTATTTCAAAAATTAAACGAAAACTTAGCTATTTTACATAGATCAGCGTTATAATGAAGGATTTTTCTTTTTATTTCAGCATATAACCTAATAAATATTTATCAAAGTAAATGTCGCTTTAACATAATGTGAACGGGTTATTTCAAATGCAAAATGCCTTTTTTCAGTATGAAGCTATAGATAGATAGATAGATAGAAAATACTTTTATTGCAACACTAAAAAATATAAACATGAACAAAATAAAAAAAATAAAAATAATTACAAAGTTACAATTTGGCGGTCTTATCGCTTTCAAGCGATTTCTTCTAGACAACCAGTCGGATGGAGAGAGCTAATAAACTTTAAGATCAGAGGTGAAATTATGGAAACACACTAGAATAATGTGTATTTTATAAATAAAGCAAAATAATAATAATGAAATTGATGATAATGATAAACATATAAATAAACCTACTTAAACATAATAATAGTCTCAGGGAGGAAAGTAGCAGATATGGCAGTTTTGCAGCTGGACAGGGTTAATCGGAAAGGTAGAATTTTTTCACGAGCTCTTTAAATATGTGAATGGATTTCGCACGCCTGATCGCAACTGGAAGCGAATTCCAGAGACGAACAGCTTGGACGGTCAAAGAAGAATCATAAAAGGTGGTGCTGTGTGGAGGTGTTTTAAGGCTTAAGTTTTCTGATGACCGTAATGAGCGCGAACCTGAACAATAATGATAACTGAAACGCTATAAATACCTACGTGAATCGTTTAGGTCTTTACTGTGATTATTCAAAGTCTATTGTTTGCTGTTATTGTATAAAGCCAATGCGGAATTATATTAAGCTTAATGCTTCTAATATTGCTTTCGCATATAACCAACTTTTGTATTTGTATTATTTATTGTAGTATTTGTGTATATAATATATGCTATGCATAGGAATATGCTTTCCCGTGCATGCTGCGATGGTTTGCCCTTACATTGGAGACACTTCCCTGTCAATATTTAAGCAACGCGTAAAGGGAGTTCTTGCTTATGACAAGATCTCTGGCTAGTTTCAGCAGAGGTCGTAAACATCTGAAGTTAGAAACGTACTCATAGGTTTGAAAGTGTAGCTAAAATCTGTCGTCTGTATCATCGGCAAGAGCCCTGGTTAGTCACAGGAGAGGGCGTAAAACATTTAAAGTTACTAATAAACACTCATGTGTTTACAATCTTCTGCCTGTGCTGTTGCCAAGATCCCTGGCTAGTCACAGGAGAGGATGTCTAACAGCTCAAGTTACAAATAAATACACAGATGCGAATGCGTACTATCCACTAGGTGTAGCTAGGGCTTTCAAGCCCTAGCTAGTCGCAGGAGAGGACTTATATTATTTGAAATTTCAAATAAACACACAGGTACAAATTAGTACTTACAATCCGCCGCCCGTGCCGTTGGCAAGAGCCCTGGCTAGTCACAGGAGAGGACGCGCGATTCTGAGCAGCACGCCTACCACGCCTGTTCGAGTTCTGAAACAAAAAACGTATAATATAAACATACATTACATTACTCCTACATAAGTAATATTTCCAACTTCTCTCTTTTCACTTAGAAAGCTAAATTTCAATTCAACTGATATAACAAAGAGTTAACTCTATGTAATATTTTAACAATTGTTTTATATTGGTGATCAAGACAGGTTTTGTAAGAATACAAAAGATAAAATATGGTACTCTGTGAAATGTTTAGCAAGTATAAAAAGCATTGACTTATTTAAAAAAGTAAACTATCTATTTTTCTGGATGTGGGTTTCTGTAAACCCATCCACTACAATAATTATGGTAATTATATAATAATGTATTGATTTGCGCACTTATAAAATGCTTCAAAAATAACTAAATGTATGTGAATACAATTAAAATGAGTAAGATTAATCTAAAAGTATGTCGAAGGCCAAGATCCCACTTCGGGTCGCTGAGCCAGCGTAGTAAGTAAGAAAGTAAGTAAGATTAATCTAAAAAGTTACGCCCTTACAAACAAGGCTGTTGAATCTACGTCACGTAACACATTTAGCAACCTTTTGTTATTATCGAAACGATGAGGATAAATTTTAACGCCATTGCAAAATTAATAGACGAGGTGCAGTGACGAAGTCTATCGCAGTAATTGGTCATTATATAAAGTGAGAGCGGTTTTCCACTTAATTGCTGATGGAAAAGCAGCGCCGAAGCTATTCATCTGCCGCCCAACCTTATCTCGTCATTAACGTAGCATAATTTATGGTTAAGTGTTTTTTTTATATATTTTAGCGTTTTATTAACGCTTAAATATACTTAAGTAAAATTTAAACACTGAAAAAAGACGACAACCTCAGGCGGGAATCGAACCACGCACCTTCCGCATTCCGGGCGACTGCCTTAACCACTTGGCTACCGAGGTCTGGCTTTCACCCGTCGAAATTTTTCAGTGCTTGATGCTTATGTTTTTTTAGTCAACATTGCTTCATCAATCTTAGAAGTTTTCACCTCTGAGATCCGAAAGAAATATTTTTACAAATATTTGAACATTCGGTTAAGGCAGCCGCCCGGAATGCGGAAGGTGCGTGGTTCGATTCCCGCCTGAGGTTGTCGTCTTTTTTCAGTGTTTAAATTTTACATAATTTATGGTGATAAAAATGAAGGATCCTCAAATAATTTAATTACTACCATATTAAGGGCTCGTCTAACAACTACGTAATATGACTCCAGTTAAATGAGATTTTCAGCTACAGCCTGAAATATTATTATTTATAAATTTAGTTTTGATTATTTACATTTTTATTCGGAAAAGTGTTAATTTACATTCGTTCATTTTATATAGATTTCCGGATATTCGGATCTTTCAATACCACAGCAGACATTTGACCACAAACTGCTAAAAAATTTTTCCGACTTTTGGCGACATAACAAGAAAAATCAAAAGCGATAAATAAAAAAGGTGTACAAAGGTAAGCTTTCTCCATTAAAAAAAATAGATAATTAAAATCACCGCCAACCCAAAACATAAGACCAAAATTAGCTAAATGCGCCTTTTTTAAAATTTAATAGCGTTACCGAAAATACCTAGAACTAGAGTTTTCCCAGAATAAGTACAAAGTGCACATACTAATGTTAATCCTAAATCTCAGAGTTCATTCATTTTCACGTCTGGACTCCGTTTCCACTTAACATCATGTGGCGTGGAGTCATTTGCCATACAGTAATCAAAAACATTGTAACATGTGTATATTACAAACAAAATGTACCAGACGAACTAGACTTGATGCTCTTCGGAAGCCCATTCCAAAGCTACGCTGCCCGTCCGCAAATTAATTCAACTACACGAATAAAGTACGTAGTTTCACAACGTTTATTAAACTGTTGTTCGCTCGGGCATCCCGGGTGAGTCGCAAAAATAGCCATTGTTGCCGCTTGTGGCTATTCGCGGAACTTGCGCCGACACTGTAACGCAGAACTTGCAAATAGGCTTCCTATTGAACTTGCTTTTTTTATAGTTAGCTCGGCAAATGACTATTCTACTCTTCTTCTCTGATGTTAAGTTGAAATTGAGTCCAGATGCGAAAATAACTGAAAAAGGTGAAAAAGTTAACTGGTCAAAAAGTTAACTAAAACAAACGTAGCATCAGTTAAACTCACTCTGCCGGCCCACAAGGTGCTTCTTTACGCCTCTTTTGAAAGACCTCATATCATAGGAAGGAGGGAAAACGTGTGCTGGTAGACTATTCCATCTTTTGTAGGCGCGACAAAAAAACGAGTCACCAAATTTCTTTGTGCGTGATGGGATATTTGAGACAGTGTAGCGGTGACTCCGAAGAGCAGCACGTGTTCTCCTATGAAGGAAGGGAGAAGGTGGGATGAGGTCAAAGAGCTCTTCAGAGCACTCGCCAGGTATAAGCGGTAAAACAGAGTGACGCAACATCTCTACGCAATTTCCTAAAACCATGTGTTAAGAGATGACCCAACCTATCCATGTGCTATTGTTAATGTTACAAGGCCGTAGCCCAACCGTGGGTAGTTTATTCGTTTGGACGCTTATAATATATATAATAGATATAAAATAATCGTTAAGCTTTTTATAGGAAACAAAACCTTAGGCTTTTCTTCTTCATTTTTTTACACTCTTCTGTTCTATTCTATTCATGTGGAAACCGCCAATAACACTTACGTAAAAACTAAACTTTATCCTACACAGACATAATCATATAAGATTCTCCCTCGTATATTGGGATCTTACATATTATATATATATTTCTGCCTGAAACCGCACAAACCTCAATAAGTTAGGCATTGTGCATGAAGACAACCACTTAGAGAGGATTTAACGAAAATTTCATGGAATCAACGAGATGTCAAAACGTTTACGACAATACTCGGGTACAAATGTATATATATATATATATATATATATGGCCATCGGTTGCAACGACCGTTGGATAGATGTCACTGTGCCGCTATTATCACTCAAAAATTAAAAAGCAGTGACAAAATTCAGCGCTTACGTCAGCCTTCCCGGTAGCATAGCGGTCAGTGCAGCCGCCCGGATTGCGGAAGACCCAGGTTCGATTCCTGGCTGGGTCGGGTGGGCGTTTAATTTTTTCACTGTATTTTATAAATTTTGTAAATATTTAATTTAGCTTCATTGCAGCAATTAGCACTTGAAAATAAAAAAAAGTATAATTTATATAGGTACAGTTGCCTGCACCATAATCACATATTTAACCGTTAAAAATAATCTAACGTTAGTGACCGCGACAGTTCAAAAGTTATTATCTATTCATTAAATTATTCAAATATTTAGAATCACGTATTTTTATCGTGGTAACAATAAATATTCACACACAAGTTTATTTCTCCATGTCAAGTAGATAGTAAACCATGCAATTAAAGGTCAAGGGTGAAAAGAAAAGTGAGCTCCATCGCTATTAACCACTCACAAGCCACGCATTAAATTGCCATGAGCTGTTGACGGTTCAATTTATTGAAAACACCGTAATTGGATCGATTAAATCGGGTTTAAGCCTGGATTGAACCGTAATTACAGATAAATAGTAATACAAACGGAATGGCTTTTCCGATATATAAATAGGAAATAAATATTTATTCTTCACTGTTTGTGCCCGCCCGCATACTTTGTTCGGATTGTCTTTTTGGAGCCCAGCTTTGGAGATATATAGCTTTATTACAATTATATTTTCTGTATTGGGTTTCATCACACCTGATGTTAAGTTACGATAAGGACGAAGATGGATGCGCACTTCACCCGGAACCCTTAACTACTGAGGTATATATAATAACTCTAAGTTATTGAGTTCAAACACTGCAGACTATCTACCTACTTTAAATTGCAATGTTTTTTTATCAAGCAGCAATGAAGCTGTTCGATATTTGGTGGCAAAATAGTTGACAATGCCTTCAAAAAGGTTATTAATAAGTTTCAACAATGGTGTACATAGCGTTGGTATTTTCTCCATACGAAATACCTACCCCTCTTATTGAAACAGGTATTCCCAACAGTATATACAACTGCTGAAGTTTCAAGTGAGTGTGAGTACTACAGACTACGGGGCAGACGATGTACGGAGATCCGAGAATGCAACGATGTCTTGTTTAGCGAAGTACTCCTCAAATTTGGAAGTCAAAATTATTTCAATTCGCCATTTCGCTTGTCAGCTTATGCGAGAGTTCTGAGCATCGCGTATAAACTTTTATTTAAATATTTTAGGATTCTTAAATTAAATTCAACAGTGTCGCCATGTGTGCATCACCAACAAAGTGCATACTAAATAGGTACCTAGACTTTTCTGAAAAAATATAGCATGAAAAACATCCATATAGTACTGTTTGAGAGTCCAGAAAACTACACTTCACGTATTAGATTTATTTCTATGGAAGAGAGAAAATGACAACTGACATGAGTCAAGCTTACACCATAAAAGTGGGCGTTCTTACAAAAACAATTACCTCGATGTATTTTTATTTATAATTCAGGCAAGGGCAACAGGCAATTAAGATTGTCTGTTAAATAATCGCATTCGCAAAATATTTTAATTAGCATTAAATAAAATAATGTTTTTGATATTTACTTATTAACCGCTTTACCTATAACGTTTACATTTAAATTCTTTTGTATAATATTTTTTTTATTACTTTACATATTCATAACGGGCGTCATAAGCTAAATTCTTTACAATATAAAATATTTTAGCAGTATTTAATTAGAAGCAGCAAAATTAACATAAACTGCTATGTATGTACACAGGCCTCATTAAAACTTGCGAGACATACAAATAAACTAGTAATAATATAAAACTTATTATTAACCACTAATCAACATTCACAAAAGTTTCATCTACACTCTAAGTAAAATAGAAAATATTTTAGCAGTATTTAATTAGAAGCAGCAAAATTAACATAAACTGCTATGTACACAGGCCTCATTAAAACTTGCGAGACATACAAGGAAACTAGTAAACATATAAAACTTATTATTAACCACTTATTAATATTCACAAAAAAATCATAGAAAATAGCTTACCGCATTGAACAACACTATAATCAAATAGTCTAAAAGGCTGGAACGTATAATATTTCAGTTCACGTAACTTGGCATCAGATTCTAAAGGCATCAGTATCTCTTTGGCAATGAAGTAGGTACTTTTGAACTAAGCTTTTGAATTCATCTAAGCTTTTGAAAAATCAATTCAAACTTTTGTTTTACACACTGTCAAGATGAAGAGAATAGCGAACGTTAGCTCTAGCCCGTGGAACATGAGCATCACTTCACTGCACACCAAAATGTATTCTAAGCGTAGAATATAGGTATGTATGGTAAATGAGAAAATAGCACACTCCTAGCTCCCACCGCTGAGGGTATGGTAAGGTAAGAAAAAGGGAATTCGACCTTGCGAATCAAAACAAAAACAATTCTTTAAAATCTTAATCCAATTCACCAAAAAAACTCCTTATGCGGAAATAAAAAAGGTCGAATGTGGCGAACGCTACACTATAATATACCGTTTGGTGAATCGAGAAAAAAATAAATATATTTCGTATTCAATTTAAAATTAGAACAATATACATAAGTCTTAGAGCACAATGCTCTAAGACATAAGTATAAAGTAATACAGCCAAGAAAGCGTATCTCAGGAGACCGTGTAAATATTGAAGAGTTGCCCAGATATTGATAAACGGAAATTATGAGATAATAATATCTTCTTAGCCTTTAATACGCCGGGATGAAACCCTAGTGGGAAGACGAAGGATATTACCGGCCATTGTAGGCTAAACAATATTTTACGAGAGCTTCGAGAGTATAAAAGAAAGTAAATTTTATAAATATAGCTTTTTATTTTAACCCTCAAATATTAGGTCAGCTAACGATTTAATGACAATTTTAATATTTATTAGTAGGTAGGTAAGTCATGTAGTATTACAGTAGTATGACAAAAAAAACGGCATTTTCACTAATGAGAAAGTATCCCTACTACACTATATCCAAATTGCAACGTCACTTAATAAACTCTCGCATGAAGACCGATTAAGATTTTTGTAAAGTCCCACATCTTTACTGATACCCAAGGGTTTGGGAGGAATAACATTTTTACAATCGATCACTCACTCATTATCAACTACTATTGAAAGAAAATATTGTACAATATCTTCATAACTTTAACACTGGCTAAATGTGCTAACTGCACGAAGTCATGAATTAAGGAAAAAAAAAGAAACTTCGATTGTTTTAAATACCTTTTTTAAATCTTGACCCTTCGATGGAAAAGCCGTCTAAATAACTCCACTCAACATTAGGCGGGCAACCGAGCACAGAAGACGACTTGACATTTTACGCGTTACGCCTAATAAATGTAGGCGAGGCCGTTCACTGAACAGTCTCGAACGAAATTCATTTCCTACCGCATCATCGTAAAGGTTAATTGTGAATATTGGGTCATATTAAAACCTTTAAGGTCGCCGCATTTGGTATATTATTAGATACGGCTGCAATATCAATATTTAATTTGGAATGAACTCGGGATGTTTATATTTAAACTAGGGGTTCACCTGCGAGTTTGGCGTAAACACCCGTACTTATCCCATAACAGTTTTACCAGTTGAGAAACATAGGGACAAAATAGCCAGTGCCTCAGTAGATGAGGATTCCGGGTGAAGTGCGCTTCCACCTTCGGCCTTATCATCACTTAACATCAGGTGAGATCAAGGCTAAGTGCTTACCCGTTAATATAAAAAAAAACATTGTATATAGCATCAACAATTTAAATTGTGAATGCCGAATTCAAAATTATAAAAATTAATATAATTTTAATAAAAAAAAAGGATGGAGTGGAGAGTAGATTATCGGCATGAATATTTAACCACCACAAAATTGAAATAAAACATGCCTACTACTTAATATAGAACTTTAGGCTATACATTTTAAAGAACATAACGTAATAGCACATTGGAGTTGTAACTAAAGACAACGATCTACATAGGCCCTCGCCTCTCAATAATGTTGATGCTTGCCAACCTGCGCAACAAAAGCAAATGATTTCGTTCTACATTTATTGCCTTTGTATTCGTGCCAAACTTAAAAGCCAAACATTCATCATAGAGTCCTCTGAAAAAGTGCTTTTGCATGACACAATATTATATACTCGTATTACTAGAGGTCGACCGGTGGTCGACATTCTACCATTAATACTTGTTCTAAAGAAGACCTAGAAAAACTGTTAAATATTTCGGCTGCAGGGATTGTACCCATAGCCACGTTATATACAAAACATATCAGAGTATGTGTTTGGATTGGCAGTGACAGATTTCCTCCGATTCCATTTTTGTTTATTAAAGTTTACATATTTGTAACACATATTATACATAAAATATATGTTTCGGGACACTTTCTCTAAACTTAAACTGTATCTAGACTAAATCTCACACTCCTCCGTGCGTGCTATGTGCTTAAAAAGGGGAAACGAAGTTTTCGCTTCACATATTAATACCAGTGTATAGATATTTGTTAATAGTCAATTAATTAAGTTAAGTTAAAAGACATAGCCAGTTCATTAGTAGTTGAGGATTCCGCGTGATGTGCGTTCCAACTTCGGCTTTATCGTCACTTACTATCAGGCGAGATGAAGGCCTTTGAAATATTCAAAAAATCAACAAAATGCGATTTGAACATTTCAAGTAAACCTTAAAGTCGCATATATTTAGTTAATATACTATAGTTTTACGTTGTCTATTAACTCCTTAGATCTCTGTATTTTCCAAAATAATAAAAAAAATTTGATTGAAATTAACTTAAAAGTTTCAAAAAATATTTAAACATTGTAGTTTATATAAGATACGGTTTCAGAACTGTAGCATTATGAAACCAATATGTCAACAATAACCAATTATCACCATGACCTGAGATCTCCCTTAAGGGATATAACTTTACTAAAGTAATTAAGGAAACTACCCAAAGGATAACTTAGAAACGTTCTTGGAAACGGTCATTATTATGACTTCTAGTTTTCTGAAATCCTTATCCTAACGTAATTTATAACTTCATAATCTCGTTATCATAATACTTTACGAAACTGTGCACTAACTAGATTTGGCAAATCAAGTAATAGCCGAATACAGAATTATCGCAGCAACAGCTGTGACTGGCGTAAGCGCGCAAACTAAGAACTATTGAAGCTATTGTTATCCACACAGAGAAGTTGATATGTATGGATTGCATGCCGATATTATAGAAAATATTTTGATGTCCTCTCTACTCGCTCATTTCTCAGTGTACAAATGATATTGACACTCAGGGTGACTTGCACTAAAAGTCACTCTGGATGAGAGATAATTTACGCTATATAGGTAACATGTTGCTCTCCGCTCCCGTTCTTAATGAACCGCCTCTGTGGTCTTGTGGTTAAGACCACCGGTTTAGACCCAAAGGTTCTGGTATCCCAGCGGGGGATACATGTTTGTGTACTCGGTTTGGTTGGTGGCTTCTTAGCTACCACCATTTTATCTTAATATGCCGCCATAACATCAATGTTTGTAGCATTGTTGTGTTCCGGCAGCTAGAGATAAGATACCCGGTGCCTCAGTAGTTGAGGATTCCGGGTGAAGTGCGCTTCCACCTTCGACCTTATCATAACTTAACATCAGGTGAGATGAAGGTAAGATATAACTTACCCGTAAGATATAAAAAAATACTATCACCGTCGTAATTTAACCAGTGACGTGGATATATATATAGGGACTTAAACTATGAATGCCATAACGACAGAAACAGGAACTTCAGTGATTGAGTATTCCAGGTGAAGCGCTATTTTATCTTCCGCATTATCGTCACGAGATTTGTCACCACCAGCTTGTTTTAAGTCCTCGCTGCTGGGGCACGAGCTTTCCCTATGGACGGAAACGCCACACAAGCCCAGTGCGGATTGGCTGTTGTTCATTACTGCTAATGCAGGCAGGACCAACGCTTTTACGTGACTTCCGAAGCAAGGAGGAGCTCGAGATGATAAACTTTTGGTCACTCATCCGACGGCTGGCCTTTACGAATGTTGCTTAACTTTATTAATCGCAGGCCGTGTGCGTTTACTACTGAGCCAAGAGATTTGTGATGTAACAAAAATAAAAAAAAAACATCTTTAATATAATTGCTAAAGCACAAAGGACCTCCAATTGTTGTATTTTGTTCACCCTCACGACGACACGAATACCTCAATTTCCTATCTATCTCCTATTACTTATTATTTCCTAACACTTCAATGAACCAATTTCCTGTATTAGGAGCTTACTACGATGTTTCTATCTAAACCAGGTATTAACTTCGCATAGTATAGTATATATTATATAAGTATTTTAATCAATACGGGGTTTAGATACAGTTACTCCTATGTGATAGGTAGTGTATCAAGGACTTAAATCTTTCTGTTATATGACAAAGTCTATTTCAGTGATATGAATTATAATCCAATTAAACTGACCAAAGAAAACAAAAGATATTAGGTATGCAACTTGTAACAGAAAGGTGTGGTCAAAATGAAAAGATCCAAAGTGTATCCGATCTAGATCTTGTATGCAGAGGTACTAAACCATAATTATTGTTAACTTTAATTTCATTTCTATTGTGACGTCACATTAAAATAAACAAGTCACAGCCCTAGTGATTTAGTAACCTCTGTGTACTTATATTAATGATCACTGTAAAACTGTAAACTTTACCAATATATCATTGTTTATGGTAAAAGCGTGACGTTACGCTCTACACTGACTGTCACAGATAAAATATTATTAAAGACACTTTTGTATAATGTACATAAAATGAATACTAAAGCCTGAAACTATGTGAATTCCTCCGATTGATATATTAAAAACGCCGCCATTTATTTGCCCGCCAACTTTTTGTGACTCCCGCTGCATCGCACGCGAAAATAAAATAAATTCCGACAATCAACTTTGCGAGTGATATTGTGCTGTGGCGTGTTGCAACGGTTTTGATTAAACTTTTTTGAAATATAATTTTTATTTTTTGTCGCCTCGGTACCCGCACGGCAAAGCGCTCAGCTGATACCCGAAGGTCCCGGGTTCAATTTCCAGGCCGGGCAGAATGTTTTGCGGGTGTTTAGATATACATAGCCCGGGTCTGTGATCACCAACCCGCATTTGACAAGCGTGGTGATTAAACCATTACTTGTGATTAAGTGGTGACTTGATTTCAATGATAGACACCTTTGCCCAGCAGTGGGACAGATATAGGTTATTTACTTTTACTTGTTTTTTTTATTTAATTCGAGGACGGGAAAGCTCTTGGCGTTCATCTCACTTGATGACCTAGACTTGCCTAGACAAGTGACATAAGGCTAACGGTAATTCTGACGTACCACAACACGGTCAATACGAGCCGAAGTCCTAGCCGTTAAAGGCTATTCTAGGTTTTCCGCTCACGTTATAGAACTCGAATGCCCCAGAGAATTTAGTAAGGTACGGGGACACGTTTCCGATGTCAACCCCTAAAAATCCTTCAGGGATTGTAGTCGAGTCGGGTTTAGGAACCATAACTTTTCCGTTGCCAATAAGCCTCAGGGATGCCAGGTGTTCGGTATTCTACCAAACCGTTCGTTATTTTAGCACTGTGTTCAGTGTTCGGTATGACAACAAAAATACCGAAGGAGGGGCGGGGCGGTCCCGTCTTTTTTTTGATTAATTTTTCTCCCTAATATACGATTCAACTGTAAAATTTTACGCAATCGGCAATCATTGTTGCCGTTTCGCGGCACGCGCTCACTGTTTTCGAACCAATCGAACCGAACTCGCGTTAAAATTAAAGTTAAAATTATTTTTATATTAGAATCTATTATCGAAATTACAGTACACACGCCTGCACGTCAACCTACCCAAAACTGTCAAATTTCTTCAATACATTGTCAACTTTAAACCTTAAACATAAAGTTCAAAGTCTATTGAGGAAATTTGACAGTTTGTGGTAGATTGGTGTGCAGGCGTCTATACATTGATTTAAGGTAAAAAAAATTTGATCATGTGTGACTTTTTTTTGCCAGCTGTTCGGTATTTGTTTGAAAAAGACCTGGCTACCCTGGGTACACTGTATAGGTAGGATTTAGGGAACCAACACAAAAATTTTCATTCATAAAATATAATGTTTCTGTGTTTGTCACGTAATGCGTTGCTTCCTTTATCTAAAAACTTTGGTAAGTTGTTTTGCACTTGTCCGCGAATTTTCCGAGTTAGTAAGACCATCACGTTATACGGGTGTTCACGTGGATGACAACGTGGGCTATGGCCACTAGCCTTCCATACGAGTATAAATAAAAATGAAATGCTGTTCGTTGGTAAGCTCATCACTTAAGAACGGCTGAAAGGATGTGAATGAAAATTTGAATATCGGCCAGTGGTCTGCGCGTCTAGACTCCATTTCCAATTAACACCAGGTGGCAGGGAAGTCAGTTACCTTGCAATTTATAAAAAAAAAAAGACCATTATCCGGACTGCGATATAGGATACTTTTTATCCCGGTAACAGGATTCTGTGGATAGTGTAGTCCACGCGAACGAAGTTGCGGACGACACAGCTAGTTTCAAATAAAAAGAAAACTAATATCGTGAAACAAGTGACAGTTGACAAATGTACAAGGCTGTAAGCTACACGACGTGCACTATTTTAAAGTCCCTGATAAACACAGGGCATGGTAAAATGGTTGTTAACTATTAAACACCTGTCAAAAGCTTTGAAGCCAGTACTGGTGATTTTCACACCACAAACGGAATAATAAATAATGGTAACTTATAAGGCTAACGTTGTCGAATGACATATTATCCGTAAGGGACATTTGTTAGGTAATATGAGTATTAAGTAGTGCACGATGCGTACGACTATGTTTGTGAACGGCCTTGACACTTTGGCAGGTTTTTTTTATTACCTACCAAACTTATTCAGCGCTAATAGAGTTCTAACATTACGGTGATGTCTTCCGTTTTCTATATCTTGATCGGCTTAATTTACGGCTTATATTAAAATGAATTAAAAGTAATAATGCTGCCATCCACATTGCCGACGTTGACCGAAACCGATAGGTGCTCTAATTAATAAATATGTTTCTAGCAATAAATGGATATGAAAACCTAGGGAGTTTCACCAGAGTTCTTGCCGTAATAACACGTGTTGTGAGACTCCATTTTAATTTCTATCTACCGTACTCTTACTACTAATGATTATAAAAATACTTGAAATTGGCTAAATGCTAAACGCGAAGCCATTAATTAAGATAATTAATTATGAAAACCTAGTCATGTTTTGTTTTATGAGAAATAATAGCTATAATTTATATAATTTAGGGTTTTCCGGGGGAGTTTTGAATGCAGAACTTTTTTTACTACCAATAAGTAAATAGTTTCAGATTGTTTTTTTATTGGCTACCAAAAGTCCTCTGTCAAAATTGACCTAAAAGCTCGGCTAAAGCTAAGCCAAGCCGACGCAACGGCAACGAACCTCATACCGCTCACTGCTACAAATTGGGAGAGTGCCTAACGAAGATTGACAGTTGACTCATCAAAACAGAATAGAACGGTAACAAAAAGCGCCCGGGTAGACTGCCCGGTTGGACTGCCGGGACCACTCGCCCGGATCACGGCTTTATTGGCACATCGATGTCGCTGGCCAATTCTAGTTCCGTTTACCTTTGGGAATGAAGCCGGAGTGACATGTCTCTTTTTCGCGTTAAAAAAACTAAACTTTTTTCGCATGCGAAATAGGGCAAACCAAAACTGGTATGTTTGTTTGTAGGCATATCTGCCAAAGGTAAAGAATAATATAAATTTACTTTATTAAAGGAATAAAGGCAAAGTAAAACATGTTATTAATAAAATAAGAAATAGGGTATTTTACACCATGTAAGAAAAAATCTAAAAATACGTTTTTACGATAGATTTTGTAAGAAACAAAGGAGAAATGTTGATTTCTATTCATAAAAATGAAATATGAATTTTATATTTCAAGTTGAAAATTATTATTTTTCAAAATGTCTAAAACGCTATTCTCCATATTGGATTCCAACGTGACGTCACTTCGATAGTAAACAAACTCGATTTTTGTTGCGCTGCGTGTCATTTATATTTTTTTCAAGTTATTATCACGTTTGTAGAATTTTATTGAAATCGTAACATGAAAGGTTTTGTAAAAGCAGAAATAATTACTTTGATAGTGGCGAATTTTTTTTCATGCAATCCCGATTTCTGTTCTGCCGAGTTGAGGAATGTTAAAACTTCGGTCACTTCAATGTAAGTACCTACCTATTGTACCAAATTTTGTTTAACAATAAGCACAACAACAAACCTAAATGGTGTGCAGTTTGGTTTCATTCGAATCCGTTTAACAGAGCCCATTATCTTATATTTTGTCTTTTGTATTAAGTATTTTGTAAAGTTATATATGTATATTTCCAGCTAAAACACCTAATAAATAACAAATTTTGACCTTTGCACTATCAGTTTTTTTGTTGGTCAAACGACAGTTATTAATAATAGGATGTTATTTAAACGGTCAGCAAAGTAATCGTATTTTTGTTAGCAAAAACATGCTAGTTGGGCAGCAAAAAAGCTAGTCGGGCAGCAACTTATGGTTAGCAAATATTTCTAAATCAGTCTGCAACTTATATCATTCTGAACAGCAGTCTTATGCCGCTCCCCCCTTCCGTGACTGGCCCTCGCTACGCTGTGCTTCGCTCGGGAAAAAAAATAACTTAACCTAATCAACAGTAAGGATTTCTTATGCTGACCGATTGTATAATTCTGCTGACCAAATAATAATTTTGCTGACCAAATATTTATTTTGTAATACAAATAAATTATTTCCCTTTATAATAATACTTACTTACATCAAAGTGATCTTCACAGAAATACAGTCTAGTATTTGTGGATCTTTGGATCTCTTCTTACCAATTTTAACCAAGTATTTCTCATTTTTATATTAGTTGGCACTGGAATCCACAACTTTCCCGGCGTTTTTATGCTCGTATTCTTGCATTCAGGCACAATACATACACCAATGTTGGGATATATCTCATTATTAATTTCGAAAAATAGTCTATTGTATTATATTTGTAAATTAATGTTCGTAAGCGATATTTATTTACTGACGCAGTGACGTCACGAGCCGAAACAGCATGGCGGCTAGCGTCTCCGCCCGAAAATTTAAAATGATAATTTAAAAGTATTTATATGGCAATAATCGGTTTTAAAAAAATCATGTCATCAAATTATCATTATTTATTATTTATTATTATTATTATTATATATTATATAAACCAATTTTTTTTTTAGAGTACTGTAGTGTTACTGTATGACATTGTGTAAATTGAAACTTTTACCTGATGTTTTTTTTGTTAAGTTAGTTTTTTATTTTTTGTTTTTTTTTACATGTTGTGGTTGTCTTCTATAATTTTGTGTTTATTTGTAATGGAAAGTGTCCTGCTATGATCGGGCATTTTCCAATATTTTTGACGCTGTAAGGGAGAAAAGAGCTGGACATTTGCTGAGTTTCTTGCCGGTTCTTCTCAGTACGAGATCTCCCGCCCAGAGTAGACTTACGATGGCATAGTGACACTCACAAGAGCTACTTGTAGCCTAAACTGAATAAATGATTTTGAATTTTGAATATTTTTGAATTTTGAATTTTGAATTTTATGTAAAAATTATAGTGCTTTATTATCACTCTAGGAGTCATTTAAAACTTTTCGAAAAAGGGTGTAATATCCTATTGTTTTTAGAACACATACCAAGTAATTAAGTAACGACGACAAGAAGCAGTAAAACAAAAGACAGTTTACAGGTTATGAAGAAATAAAAAAAACAACAAAAGTATTTCTTCCGTAACATTAAGAATAAACTTAAATGTGGTTTGTATTATACGTTACCTACTATAATAAATGACTGTTATAAAAAAAAACGAACGAGCCTTACAGTAGTCGCATATGACGTGTAACATTTAACAGCTCACCTTTTGAAATCAATATTACAATAGAAAATAGAATATAGAATTAACAATTACGTATATTTTTTTTACAATAAAGAGAATACAGTAAATACTCATTAGAAGACATTTAACATATCAAGGTGATGACACATTAAGTCACATTTAATAATAATATGTCTTGTTCATAATATCAATTTTAAATTTACAAAATGGCGCGCGCTTGCGCGATTTCCCGACTTTCTGTCACACTGTTGCGGACCTACTTCCGTTACATTTCTACGAAATCACTCCCATAGAAGGCAAGCGGAAAGATGTTACGATATATTTCCATCACATTTCTACGAAATCACTCCCACAAATTGTATACATATATAGAAGGCGAGCGGAAAGATTGTTACACATCAAAAACTAATATTTTGCTTAATCTAGACTTAAACTATTATCAAAACTTTCAACTTCACTTATCAAAAGCTTCACCCAGCAAAAAACAACGACAGTCAAAGCCAATCCGAAATCAATCTGCATAAACAAGTTTGTCATCCCGTGCCATCGGAACTACTTAAACAGTTCACGTCCAACATTGAAACTGGCGCAACAAACGCGAATAAAAAGTCAATAGTCAGCGTTTATTTGTAACAGGGAGTCGAGAGCGAAACGATGTTCCTATTCGAAGAAAAACATAGTAGTGCTCAAGCATCTGGCTGGCAGCGGGCCAGAGCGGTGGCCTTGTAATGACGACCTCTGATCACTTAATGAACAGACCGTATACATAGCTGGAATCCTTTTAGCGACACGGCGTCTCTAGTTAAGTTCATTTGAATATTATAACGGCCCACTTATTTATTTGAAAGGCTCGATGACGCATTGGTTAACATGCACAACTTTCAAGATATACATAGTTACCGCTTTGAAGCTAAAATTCTGTCGCTATTCGCTAGTCGAATGGTATTATGTAAATCAAATTAATCAAAATCATAAGGCATAGAAGGCATTGTAATTACGACAGTACTTTACAGTAAAACACTATACAAAGCAATTCATTAAAACAAAAAAAAAACAAATGAAACTCCAATTGGAATTCCAAACGATCAAACAATACTAAATCAAATATGTAAACTAACAGCGGTCAGGGAGTTAGCATTGTTGTGTGAGCGATTGCGAGCCCGCGGGAGCATCGGCAGTGATGTGAGGCACAATACGATTTTATCTTTCACGGTATGTTTGGTAATGCCTCTGTGGCCGACTGATAACAGCGCTCGGCCCGAAATCTGAGGGTCTTACAAACAAACAAAGAATAAGCTTCGCATAGTTATTCAGCGTTTTGTCTCTTTTACTCCAACTTGAAATGACTTTTACATAACAGAAACAAAACACGGAATAACTATTCGGAGCTTACTCTTTGTTTATTTGTAAGGGGCAAAAGGTTCCGAATTTAATTCTTAAGTGAGGAAAAATATATTTCAACTTTTTTTATACAGAGCCCGGGTTTGTGATCACCAATTCATATTTTGGTGATGGAGACAATATACCCATCTCATATAATTAGGGTAACACACACTATAACGCTCATTCACCGAACAAAATATTATTTTATTTCCAAACTTTTACAGCACATTATTTAATTGATTGTCAACACAAACCTTTCATACGTATAGAATGGGTTTTACTTTTGATATAAGTGTAACTTTGATCGCAGCTATAAATCCTAAAGTAGCTGCAAATATGGGCATCCCTAGCGTTCTAGGTGCCTCTAGTACGATTTTCTCCAGGCTCATACCGTAAAACTACATGTGGAAAACAACTGTAGAGAACCCCGTTAACCCCGTTCTACCGTACTGTAAATACGATCACCGATAATGATTAAAACATATTTGAATATTCATAAACTATTTCCCGATCGGCTGGAGCATGCTTTTGTGAAATGATTTGAGCATTTTGTAGAGTCCCCCTTACCCCTGATACAGCGTATCGTTACGCAGGCGTGCACGATTACTTAATTAATCATTACACTCTGCTCGTATGATTAACGAGTGTTTTGCATGCTCGCGAAACTGAGCAATGATTTTTACGGTCGATTTAGGGAAGCTAACCCTGTCGATTTCGTGAAATTTCAGTAGATTTAATCTGAAACTTCAAGTGTATTTAAATGGAAATGAAAGGTACATCCATCTGATCTACCCATACATAAAATTTGCAAGTGCTTATTTAATACTCTATACGCTATCGTTAATCATCTCGGTACCTAATTCAAGTGCTATTTTCATTTTTAAGCATTAGTCGCCCACGTCCGATAATCGGTAACCAATACTTTAGTCGGTGAAAATGAAATGTATGGAATTCTATGTTGCAACGCACACGTCCTACAAAAAGTCTGTTACAAAATCGGTACTAAAACCTCGGCAAAAAATCGGTCCGATTATCGGTCCTACAAAAAGTCGATATTAGGCGAAACCCGTTAAACTTACAGCATTTGAAATCGAAAAAAAATGTTTTAATGAAATAAATCTGTTAACAAAAGCTGAGTGATAGCGTTCGGATTGTTTTGTATATGTCATTTCAGTAGCGGTCAGTATCCTCGTGTCTTTATCGTAATTTCAGCTGAAAGACGTCCACTGCTAGACAAAGGGCTCCTTCAAAAATTTCCACAATGACATTTCGTGTGCTATCTTCATTCGGAGGTCTCCAGCTACCTTTACTGCCACTTTATCCTCAGATATACGACTAATATAATCTCTTTCAGAAGGGTGCACATAAAATAATACCTTTCTACATACGAGACTAAATTCAAAATCCATTAACGACCAAACAAATGAAGTTCGTAATTGGGTTAGGCTCGTAACATGTATTAACTATTCAATGAATCTTTACAAATCTGTTATTATTGGATAGTTCTACAAAAAGTTTTCCATTGTTTTCTAGTGATAACCACGCGTTGGGAGGTGTGGTGTAGGGTAGGGTATGGGAGGGGAGGGGTATAATATCCGCGTTATTTCGCTAAAAGCATTTCTCTATGGCTGCCATACGTGACCCCGTGACCCGCGTGCCCGAGTATGTGTATAAATTAAGCCATTCAAACTTATACGAAAGTTAATTTAGGTTTAGTGACACGCTAATTTCGAGACTCGACCCTACTTAAAAACATGACATGTCAATCTGTTATGTATTTTGTAGAAATTTGACAGTTTTAGATAGTTGATGTGCAGAAGAGATAGATAGATGTCCATGAGCGGCGATGACCACTTCCCATCAGGTGCTCGCTAGCCGTCTTCCTAAGATAAATAGGTAACATACTGAGTATTATCTTATTATGCACGTGTTGACACACCCAGCGTATGCTTGGGAAGATTTTATGGGGCATAAACACAACATGCAAATGACAAGCCATAGGTCGCCAAGGCTGTTTGGCTGGCGTCTTCGCTGCGATGCGACTTGGCAACAATGGTCATGAATAATGGAACACGATCCTAGGCGACACCATGAACTTTTTGTAGCTATTTCTTGTTAACTCTGAAATGGGGAATGCGTAGTTTGTTTAATATAATAGTTTTAATAATTGCTCAGAGATGCTTACGCAATCGAGACTAAATTTTGATTTTATCACTTCAGTCATAACTATTTGCCATTTTTTCTTAAACAGTTTCCATAGAATCATAGATACGAAGAACCAGAGCAAGCAAGCAAGAGCCTTTATGAATCTTTAATTTAATAATAATGAAGAAACTGTTCTGGACAGTGACAAAAATAAAAAAATATGAAAACCTATATTTTGAGGTACCTAATTGTCAATATTGTATATTTTCTAAAGATAAAAATTCCTAAACAGTTTTCAAAAACCTATGACAAATCAAATCAGTTCAAAATTTTATTCACATTATTAAATACTAGCGACCCGTCCCGGCTTCGCACGGGTGGACATTTTTTTTAATATAGCCTTTATTACTCAGCGCTATTGTAGCATTCTAATGGTGAAAGAATTTTTTAAATCGGTCCAGTAGTTTTTGAGTTTATTCGTTACAAACATACAAAAATACAAAGCTTTCCTCTTTTAAATATAAGTATAGAAACGTACCGCACACAAGCAATTACACAAAGAACGTATAAGAAATCTAAACGACCTCAAGCATCTCCCAGTGAACACTTCGCATTTAAAACGCTTCGCCTCGGATCCATTATATTTATCAACGTTGGAAAATTATATTAACCTGTCCCGTAACTTGATTAAATGTGACGGAGTGCCCCAGGATTACAGGGGACGATGATGGATGGCTGCGCGTGAGTTCCGAACAGACACTTCGAATACAAACAATGTGTGTGTGCGTAAGAGAATAATGTAATCACTACTTGCCTCCATCTGCGGTATATTGTAGATTTTATCTGTGACATCGAGGTTGGTTGGTTGGTAACACAGACCTTTTTTATTGTTCTGTGGTTTGGTACCAATGAGGTTGGTTTATAACATGTACGTTTTGGGTAGACTGCACATGATATAAGTATTTAATTCTTGTATTACTGCATTCATTGTTTTCTAAATTGTAGCTAAAGATAAGTAATCAGTCAACCCGACTAGCTATTGCAAATTAATCAGATATTTTTATCATATCAAGACAAGATTTGACTATTCCACCCATAAGTATTTTGCAGTTAAGACATTGCTGCTTGGTGGCTTGATATGCTTTTTGTGTATCATACTACCCAGCTTATTAATTCGAAAAAAGATAAAATATAAACGACAGAGTGGTTGTCTACCTAATTTATGTCTGAAATTATGTTTATAAGGTGAAGGGACTTATTTTGTTGAATCAATCACCGCGCATATCATGTACACCGACTCGCAGAGTAAATATGTTTTCAACAAAACAAAACAGTCATCTGGCGTTATCAAACAGTATTTTGCAACAAAAAAAAAACTTTGAAATTGAATCAAGTTACGGTTACGCACGATAGAGGAAATGTTTTAAAACTTAAATCCGTACTTATCTCGGGAACATAATCCTCGAGATAACGTGGAAGTCCGGGCACAAAAACTCAGCCCAGCAAACTTTCCACTCGTGAGTGATTGTAAATCTTTTATCGGGTACTAACGACCATCTGAAGATCCAAATAGATTCGCTGCCAAACTAAAAGGGTTGAGTTACATAAAACTTGTGTATCCCGCCTGGAGCACTGAGTACCCCGAACCTCCAAGTTTCCGGGCTCGAGGGTCAGTACAATAATACCGATTGATAGGGACAGTCTAGTTTAGTCTAGTATAGACGGTATGCGACATACTTGCTCCCAAGTTAAAGTTTCCGCACGATAGCAGCACTAGATGAAAATTTTGATAGATTTTCTTTTGCGTAGATAATATTGATTTATTTTTCTAATAGGTGGCAGATGAAATATAGAATTTAGTTTAATAGCTGTCAGAGAGGATTATAGAAAAAGGTTTATTATTTTCATTAACCTGTAATATAGGTACCTAAAATACCTGTGTTACTCTAAGTAAGCGTTTGTTTTTCATGCTCCGTTCACTTTAATTATTCCTTTATTGCAAAAAGAAATTACATTTTAACACACGTTACACAGGACATATACAAAGGTGAGCTTATCTCTAGAAGAGATCTCTTCCAGCCAACTCTAGTGGTGGTGTAATAAACATGTATGCGGGACTAATAAATTGTTTAATGTGTTAAATTTGTTTGTTTTTATGTGTTTGCTACATTATGTAATTTAGTTTGTATGTATAAATATAAACTTTTATAGATTATAGGATTTCTATGCCTGTGTGTATCTTTTAACTATAAAAACTCAAATGACAGGTACAAATGTATGTACACACACCTGCACATCAACGTAACACAAACTGTCAAATTTCCTCATTAAACTTTGAACTTTATTCCTAAAACATATGATACCCGAAGGTCCCGGGTTCAATTCCCAGGTCGAGCAAAGTGTGTTTCGGATTTTTCGATGCACAGCCCGGATTTGTGATCACCAACCCGCGTTTGGCAAGCGTGGTGATTAAGCCAATACCCATCAATTGTAGTGATGACTTGATTTCTGATGGAGGCCTTTGCCCAGCAGTGGGACAGTATATAGACCATTTACTATGTGATTGAAAATGTGTTGAAAAAATTTTACAGCTTCAAATAGGTTGATGTGTAGGCGTCTGTACATACGCCAGCACATCAATCTAACACAACTGTCAAATTTCCTCAATAAACTATGAACTTTATGCCTATGGCACACACTTTACATTGTATTAAAGAAATTTAACAGTTTTGTATAGGTTGCTGTGCAGGCGTCTGTACAATTGTTTAGTTAGAAGCAAAAACGTTTTCTTATGGATGTACTAGTTGTTGCCCGCGACTTACTTCGTTCGCGAAGACTACAGTAAAAAAAATCCTAGTAGTAAGTAATCCTATATGCTGGTCTGGGTCATGGTCTGTATATGAGGACAGTTTCATTAAAATCCATTCAGTAAGTTTTTACGTGAAAGAGTAACAAACATCCATCCATACTTACAAACTTTCGCGTTTATAATATTACTAGGATTTAACATCTCCATACAATGCGTTCTCTTCTACATAATTTATAAGCTGTGAGTCAATTTTAAATCACCTCATCTAGTTGGTGAGGTAATTTAAACTTTTTGATGCGAGCAATAAAATTGGGTTAATCTTTATTTTTTTTCTATGGTAATTTTTCAAAGTTTTATGGAATGCGAGTTTACGAAAGAACCGGACCGTAGAGAAAGAAGAGAGGTTTTCGGCAACGTCCGAAATATTTTCAGGATCTTCGCAAAATTCGAAATCTATTGGAACGATCGGAACCTTAACGTAACGCTGATTACCTAATCCATAGGACGTTTTATAACATTTTTATAGTACAAAGCACTTTTTCAGAACTGTAGAGAAAAAAAATTAAAACACAAAATTAATTACGAAAAAAATGCCAGAAATATTTATTGTTTTGTAATTTTTACAACGATTTGTATTTTCCGATTACCTATTCTTTGCCATTATATTATTCGATTAATACAGCTTCAGACACAATAATATAATATATGAGAGATGTTGTTAAATTATGCCTCAATTTGCATTTAATAAATGTTTTTGAGCTACATTAGCACTGATTAAAGTATTGTATATACAAAAGAACGTAAAATTTCACAGGCCAACTAATAGGCGTGACGAAAGATTTTGAAATCCTCTTCCGTAATGTAGGTACACATTTACTATTTACGAAAAAATCTTTATTTCGGTAATAAACTTAAGTTTAACGAAGTTAATAGCCATTTTTCTAATATTTTTTCAATAGTGCGCGAACACAGCTCGCAGGTGTCATGGCGTTGGCTCTGACGTCACGTTATGGTAAACATGTCATTTCAATGTCATTGTGTATATGCGTAGCGAAGAAAGTAAACCAAACATAAAATTGATTCGTGTGATAAAAAATAATTTTAAAGTTTGTAAGTAGTGTACAATACATCAGTGTAAAAACAAATCAAATGAGAACACCCAACAAAGTGTTTGTACATGTTCCAAACAAAAAAATAATAAGAGTTAAGTGGTTAAAGCTCGTACGGCGAAATTTTAGGTGTTTACTATTAGGAAAAATACTACTAGTATTAGTAGTTGCTTTATAGTTATAGAAATTTACTCGTTTCATCGGGCATTAACATGGTATTAACTCAACAAAGTAACAACTTACAAACTGTGAGGGAGCTAACCTCAAAAATAAACAATGACACGTTTATTGTAAAAATAACCTATGAAAGTAAAATAAAATAAACTCGCATGAGTTCAAAACGAGTTTGATTATCTAAGTTGGTTATATCTAGTGGTAAAGATAAATAAATACAAAATTTACTTACAAGGAAGTTGTCACGTTTCTAAACTCAGACTAGCATAATCTTTATTTGTTGCGAGGAAATTGCCCAACATCAAGACATCAATCCTGGGCAAATTTGAGCTGTTTGCATTAACAAAGCTTGGTTCCATTGTTATAGTCGAGTGGAGTCGATAAATCACACGTAAACGAATAAAAAATCAATCCAAATGCGTAATCAGTAGTATTAACAACAACAACAAAACACAGTGAAGGACAGTATTGACAGCGGAGTTCAAGTAATAGTGTTCTGTGGCGGAGTTTACCTAAGCGTGACGTCATGCGGTGTTTCAGTCAAAATGGCTGATTGCAGTATTTTAATGTTTTATTTTATTGAAAATCTTAATAATCTCAATTTTTTTAATAAAACTTAAGCAGTGTTTTATAAAATCCTAAAATCATTAAACCGTCGATTTTTTAATACTGTCGTCATGCCTATTATTTCTATTTCATTTCTTCGCTTTGTTAATTTTGGTTTACCACAAAAGTCGTAAACGGGTCGGTTGGTCGTAAAAATAGGTTAAAGAAAACTCTTAGGTCCTCTTAGGTAACTATCTGTGCAAAAAATCACGTTAATGCATAGCTCCGTTTTGACGTGACGGGAGAAAATACAAACTTTCGCTTTTTTAATATTAGTTCATATATTTATATCAAACTAATGGCCCACTTGCGACTTCGTCCGCTTCAGTAAACACCCGTATTCCGATGAAAACTTCTTCTGTATGCTAACATTGTCCTGACAATTACGAAAACAACAAAAAATAAATTAGCCAAATCGGTCGAGCCGTTCTCAAGTGATGCTATGACATCTTTATGACATACATGTGGCAATTGATTTTTTATAATGTGAAATGGTAACTTTTAGGTTCGTAATTGAACGATCAATTTGATAATTACTGAAATGCGTAAACCGCACTGCGTTTGACTTCATATAAATTACTGGAATGCAGTTCATAAGCCAATAAAAGCTCCGATGATACCATTGAATGTTGGCATAGATCCAGTGGAATAGCAAACAGCATTAGCTAAAGCGCGTCATGCCAGTAGTTCGCTAGGCCGGCTGACACTTTTATTTGGACAATCCTAACTGCAGTCTGAAATATAGACCCTACAAATTTATAGTTACTTAAAAAAAAGGCTTCCAATGTTCAAACAAATGTATTGTTTAAAAAAATATTGGCTGTTTAAAATACGAAAGCTACGAACGATATTTAAAAACTTTATATCTGCTTACTGTTTAAAAAAAATGTATATACTCTACAGATTTTTAGCAAAAATACAAAAAGTAATTTTAATAAATCCCTTACTTTGCAAGATCACCACGCAAACGCGCAAGCCGCTGCGCCTTCCGAGTTCCTAGTCATCTCATCATCATTAACAGCTCATTTGTATGTCCCCACGACTGGGGCACGAGCTATCACTATAGTTGGAAAAACAACAGCGGGAATGGACCATAAACCACGGATTAGTGGTTGTTATCGACTGCTAATTTAACCGGGCCCAACGGCTTTACGTGCCTGCCGAAGAGCGGAGGAGCTCGAGATGATACATTTTTGGTCACCCATCTTACGACCGGCCTTTGCGAGAGTTGCTCAGCTTCAGCAATCGCAAGCCGGGTGCGTTAGCCACTTGGCCATCGAGATCCTGATCTCATGACTCATCTGACGACATTCAATATCATACAAAGTTTGTGAGGAATATGACATTGTAACAAATTTAAACAAGACGCGATAAGACAAAGCTAAAATTAACATAATGAAGTGATGTTCAATGGCCGACGTTGAGTTTGGAGCCAAAGTAGGTGTTTGCAAAGTGTCGCTTAGCGCGATTTGGTTTTAAGTCAAAGTCATTTGCCAACACTACTATAAAAAAAATCATTTAAATAAATTAAGGCTATGCTTTCATTAGACTCGATTACGAAAGCCCTGTATCCTACTCATTAGGGTATTTGACTATAATGAAAATATAGATCAAACTGTTGTTAACTTAACAGTAAACTACAAAAACACAAATGTTGAAAAAATTTCCACGAGCAGGATTTGAACCTGCACCCTTCTGACGTACCGTGTCAGGTGGTGTAATTTGTTTCGCAACAAAATTTGCGTTAAAAATTATATAAACAAAACAAAACCATTTTAACAGTAAACATCTTTTTAAACCAATTTAGCCAGCACATAATTTTAAAATAAGTATGATTTTTATAAAAAATCATTAATAAAATAAATAAAAATTTATACAATTTATAAAAAACAGTGAAAAAATTAAACGCCCAGCCGACCCAGACAGGAATCGAACCTGGGTCTTCCGCAATCCGGGCGTCTGCACTGACCGCTATGCCACCAGGAAGGCTGACGTTAGCGCTGAATTTTGTCACTGCTTTTTAATTTTTGAGTGCTAATAGCGGCACAGTGCCATCTATCCAACTGTCATTGCAGCCGGAGGCCATGCAGATAAAATAATTATTTTTTTATGATTGACCACGTGATCGAAAATTCACGGGATTTGCTGAATCTGAAGTGACGTCACCTGCGTGTTTACAGTAAATGTCACTCAAAGTTTTGTATGGTGTGATTTGACAGATAAAAGTTTGTTTACAAGCTGCATGCATCGTTTTGGCGGCTATTTTATTCATTTGAATTTTAATGGAGTTTTTTATAAAAAATAAAGAATTTCACAACGAATTAATAAAATTGCTTATATGTTATGCTATAATGAACCATTAGTCATATTTTTCTAAAACCTGTCAAATACCCTATTACTATGTTTCATTTTAGAACTTACATGTTATATAAAAAAAAGTTTTTGTTATAGCGAAATTTTGTTATAGCGAGTGAAAGCGATAGAGGCGACTTTTCCTAACATTTCATTATCCGTATATATATTGCATTTACCATGAAGCTATAAATTTTGCCAGGCCTATTTTTATTTATTACACAACTGGAAAGAGCTTTGCCTTCATCTTACCTGCCTCCCTTAATCCCATTAAGTGATGGCAGGTGTAAGTCCTGTAAGGCCTGAAGGTAGAAGAACCCTAAAACCTCGAATCATTACGTATTACGTGTAATGGCAACATACTTAGATAAGATGGTGTTAGATAACCAGGCGGACTTAGAACAAGTTCCACCACCATCCCCAACCGTGTACGACAAGTATTATTAATTAGTCAGAAAAACAACGCTTCAAAGATCAAGTTAAAAAAACAATTAACAGAAACCACGAGAACAAAGGAACCACACGTAATACAATTAAATTAAACATAAAGCGAATGATGAAAAAGGAAATGTGCCTTCAGGGCTCATCCACTTCATATGGAATAAAAACAAATGACTTCTCCCTGCGGCAGTAACTTTCTGGGCTCCGCAATTATCCTAATTTGAACGCCAACAAACAGCCGTGCAGAGCGGCAAATGAGCTATGTGCTTTCAAACCAGCCGGAGGGAGGTGTCTCTAGCTTAAGAACCTTTATATACGAGTATTTCAATATACCATACAACCGGTAAATTTTTTTCACACAAAATATACAACGTTAATGAAACTTTCATGCAAAATCTTAATAAGTAATTAAAAAAACGACAATGTTTTATATCGCTAAAATTCGATTAACTCAACGTTTTTGTATACTGTTAATTACTTTCTATTTAGATTTCTGTATTTTTATTATGTTTCATCAACAATGTATTTGTGTAAAAAAAGTTTGTAAGTATTTGATATTTATTTTATTAGTTATTTAAACCTTCTGCAACTTTAAATTGCATTGCGGAATTAATGTCTGAGACAATCTCTACATTTCCTATCAGTAGGTTGTTGCTTAAATGATTTGGTAAATGCAATTCTGAGCGACGAAAAAAGATTTTATAAAAATATTCAAACGTACTTATAATAAATAACGCTAAATGTATACTAACGCCACATTAGCCGCCGCACATTAGATTATTTTAACCGCCTCTGTGGTCTAGTGGCTAAGACCACCGGTTTAGACCCAGAGGTCCCGGGTTCGATTCCCAGCGGGGGGTATATGTTTGTGTACTCGGTTTGGTTGGTGGTAGGGCTTGTTTGTCCGCCTGGCTAGCTACCACCATCTTATCTAAATATATCGCCATAACATCAATGTTTGTAACATTGTTGTGTTCCGGCAGCTAGAGATAAGATAGCCAGTACCTCACTAGTGCGATTCCATCATTGGCCTTATCATCACTTAACATCAGGTGAGATCAAGGCACTGTGCTTAGCCGTAAATATAAAAAAAAATAGTATACACTTATGGCTGCGACGTCTCAATAGATGTAGTTGGCCAGCTTGAAGATAAATACAAATTTATGTACGTAATGCACTTTATATACTTGTACGCAGCTACACTTTACTCGTAAGTCGATAAAGGCTGTCGAAATAGTTTATGTCGCACTAACGTTAGAAAGAAAGAAAGAAAGAAGAAAGAAAAAACATTTATTGGCTCTCACATACACAGACACAAAGACATGAAATACAATACACAAAAAAATCAAATAAAAATAAAAATAAATAAATAATTAACAAATAAAAGAACACAAGTGTGAGGAGCCAATCAGGACCCCACCTCAGCATATGTCGCTACGGTGTGACAAAGCCACATCGCAACGACGCTGGTATTCTGGCAGGGCCTGTACGAGGTGACGTTTTCTATATATCCATATCCTATTTAGACTAATAAATAAATAAAATATAAATATATATATGTGTATATAATTGTACTTATATAAATAAACCTATATACTCCTAAATATATATATATTAAAAATGCACATACATAAAAAAAAAACAAAAGTATACAAAATAAAAAACATCGTACACAATAAACAAAAAAAAAACCATACACTAATAAAAAACTGGCGAGGCGGACTACACACCAAACGCAGCCACACTGTCACTGTCGTATAAGCGACATTGACATTTTTGACCACGTACGGTCGTGTACCCTACGCACCCGCGCCTCGACCGCCATCATTCAGGAAAAACCCATGCGCTTGCCACGCACACATCTCAAAATTCCACGCTTTGACAAACCTAAATAACGTAACGTTACGTATCAGTGAAATAATGCTTGTAACTACATAGTAAACCTACGCCCTACTACAGCGCTATCGACAACTTTTCGCGTTTTCGTTTCAAAGTACAGCCGCCAGCACGTCGTCGGACTACAACAAACTGTCAAAGGAGATGTTTAATTTTGTATGGAGAAAATGCCAACACCTTGTACACAATACCGAAAGATAGCTAATGTATGAAATAAGCTTATTCGAAATGATTTTCTTCAAATAAATGAATAGTTTTAATGTAAGAATTATCTGAAACACTAAAATAAATCAACTTTCGTGATGGCAGCGGTATTCTGCCAATGTCAAGTAGCTGTCAAAACAACGATGTTTTTCGGTTTATTTTTACATTTTTACATAAAAACGTCAAAGCGTATTGAAGTATTACTTATTTTAACTAAATACATGTAATTTTTTATATTTTTTTATTTAATGTACAGGGTCTTGGCATAAAATTAAACATCTCCTTTACTCAATAAACTTGAAACTTTATGTCTATGATATACGGTTTAACATTTATTGAAGTGCTTACCTAGAAATTCTCCAACATTATTAAAAAAATAATTTTACAAAAAAGAAGTAGCTCACAATTCATCGTATTAGCAAACAACATTCAGTTAGACAATGTTTAAGACTTACCTATTAAATGAGATATTAAGCGAGATAATTTACATTAATTCATACTTAAAGCTTAGCATACATTTTGATTTAATCTAAGTAGCATGCCCATGAATTTTATACAATACCAATTCGTAGGTCGAAAGAAGGTTAACGACCCTGTTGGCAGCTAAGCTATGGAATAAAACAGTGGTACATTACAGTGTTAAAAATATTCTAGTCACGTTCTCGTACTCTCCAGAGTCACTGCTGTACATACATAGACGCCAATGCAATTAATTATTACCTACGTATTTTCGATCCCTGTCTCACTATGAATGAAATTTATACTCAGCTCATTCGATGGATAGGTAGGTAGAATATTAGATAGTGATAGTAGCGTAGGTAGCTGTGGAACATAGTGGATTGATAGCAGGATAGGTGGCTAAATCTAATTATGTTGAGCTCTTCCGTTCTTCGGACGGCACCTTAAGCAGTTGGTCCCAGATGGCATTAAGATAGCAGTTATAACCCACCATCACGCACTGGACCAACTGGGTTATGGTGGTGGCGCAATCTCCCTTGTTAATAGGGGAAGGCTTGAGCCCGGTAGCAGGACGGGGACATATAAGCTGATAATGATTATGATGATGATCAGATCTATGGGCTTTTTAGTCTTTACTTCTAATTACGAGAAAATTTTAATGGCTGATGATGACGACATAAAAAAACTAATAGACCTTTTATAAAGGACGCTTTAGTATCATAAGTCAGCGATACTCGACACTTTTGGCTTGAACTTAAAAAGAGGCATAAAGTTACTAGAAGCGATCGTAAAAAATAAATCTGTGCTGAAAATAAAAATAGGTTTTAGGTTACCACATGAGTTCGGTCCGACTCGGTGTGTTTGAAAAACTAAGTACCGCTGCTAAGTGGCACACTGAATCATTTTCCTAACTTGGATGGATCCTCGGAAATGCTGTCGCCCATTTGCTTGAAAAGAAAAATAGCTGAATGGCCGACCGACCGGCAATGCGACATCGCATGCAAGTCCCAGCGGATTTAATTCAAAACAGTTTTTTTTATATTCAGTCACATCAGAACTTCACTTTTTACTAACATACAGACTAATAAGCTAACGTAACTCTGGGATTTTTCTATTTCATAAAGTAGCTTTTACTTTAATCGTTTTCGTTTAATTTAATATTATTAATATAATTGCGGCGAGATTATATTAATATTGTATTAATTGTAATTAATATGCTTTTAATTATTCATTATAAAAGATGTCCTTTGCCTAATTTTGATGACTATATAGATGGACTATCTGAGCTTGTTCAGATAGTGATCGGGAGAGGTAAGCAACTTTCACAATGCGGGTCGCGGTCACTAATTAAAATAGTTTGAGGCCAATACATGCGATTGGAAGGCACGTTTAGCCCTTGATCCCGATTGCTATGTTAAAGTAGCCACACTCAACTACCATCAGGCATTGGCGTCCCTGATGCACTTTAGCTAATAGCGCACATGGAAAGCCATGAGACCAGCCTTAAGACGTATCATTATCATCATCATCATCTCAGCCAAAAGGCATCCACTGCTGGACAAAGGCCTCACCCAAGAATCTCCACAACGACCGGTTGTGTCCTGCTCGCATCCAGCGGCTACCTTCACCAGAGCGTAGGACGTAAATCATCATATTATGATGATTATGAACAACTGATGAACGAACAAACGAACTAATTATGCTGATGATGAAGACTGATGTTTAATTCACTACGTTTAGTTAAAATATGGTGATCACCATCTCGTAAACAAAAACGTTGACAAACAAAGAACGCATTTATCCCCCATATAGATAACGAGGAAAACTAACAGCAAACAGACGCAGGACGTAGCGGTCAGAAGCGTCGGGTGGCTGCCCGCTGCACAAACAGGCTTGTTTGTTTCGTTCGCAATATCGTGCGGTTAGTGTATGCATAAACAGCAGCAACAAGTTATAACTCTTTTAGCGCGATATTAAACGCTTTAGATGCCTCGACAAACAATTGCTATATAGAGTGGTATGAAAAGGTTATATCATGCCTAAAAAGGTGTATGCCAAAAGAGGTTTACAATACCGAAAGTGATATATTTATGCGAAAGACATGATGCTGAAAGTGGTGTATGATACCTAATGAAAGACGGAATATCAGCGTTGAAGTTTTTGTCCAATGCAACAAATCCTGAGTGAAGTCCTTTTAGAACACACTTTTTAATTATGTTTTATTTTGTTTTGCTTATAAGTTTATATTGTGTTCTAGTAAATATATTTCATTTCATAAATACTACTTCACACGCCTAAATTGTGACAAACGTGATGCGTATTGCTAAAAGTGGTGTATAATGCCGAAAGTGGTATATTATGCTGAAAATTGTTGAAAATTTATACTGAAAGTGATGTATTATGCCGAAAGGGGGATACCACCCATCGATTTATGCAACTTTTACTTTGAGTTGAGACCTTGGAAATAGCGAAAAAGGTCTGCTTTTATGTTCGTGATGATGAGTTACTTTTCTCATTATCTTATAGGAACTTTGCTTAATTAAAATTTTTAAGTTATTGTACACGTTCATTCACAAAAAAAATATTTCAAAACTGCTGTTTGTGCTTTGCTAGTTTTTACTACTGGCCTTCTTGCCTCATTATAAAAATAAAAGGCCTGTCATAAAATGTCCAAAGTACGGTCAACCGAACCCCGACAAAAACCAGAACCTGGCTGGCCGGACAAAAGCCGCAAGCTCATTCCGCCGGACCGTCCCTAAAAATCGGTTCCACCACCTTTGTTATTTTATTAAATCCCTCATTTAGTGGCTTCATTTCCTTGGTACGTGTCGATGCAATTTTATTGTGTAAACAAAGTTGGTAATATAGAAAAGGTAAGGAACTGAACTCCTTAATATTATTAGTACCTCTGCAAGGTTTTCAGTCTTCTGTAAGCTTTCACCTATGATAAGCCAAAATGTGCTGTGTTTCCTCGTATAAACTATTTAAATGAAATAGTGTCTACACGATGTGTCATCGATTTGACAAGACTCGCAAATCGTAAGCTTTTTAGCTTTAATTTTGACAGTTTTTTCCCATGGTTAGCTTTTGCCTTCTCCGTATAAACTTAAATTCACATGTTTTTCTCATTTTTGTAAAACAAAGGGCTGTTTACAAGCTTTGACGTCAATTTAGCAGGACTCGCAAATCGTAAGCATTTCAGCTTTATTTTCTTTATTTTTTTCTGACTAAGGTCTTTTCTTCATAAACTTTCTATTCGCCATATTATAATACATTCTAACTTTTGTAAAAAACAAAACACAACAAGCTATCTACAAGCTTTAACGTTATTTGCGGGTTCTTGGAAAGTCCACAATTCTGTCGATTTATATGGAGCGCCGCCGAGCGCTGATGTTTTTAGCTGTTCAGTATTTTAAATTATTTTCCATTTTAACCTCGAACTGCGAGGTTAACGACGTGTCGCGTGCTTAACTACGACGTTAAATGTCCCATCATATTCTAACGACAAACAGTTAGTTCCGTTGTTCTAATCTATTTTGAACTTTGGTTCACATATTATGGCTGATGCTATAGTAGATAACGTAAAAAGATTTGTCGCACTAATTGCATGGTGAGAGTTCTACCTTCGGCTGTTGATTTTAGTTTCAGTCATCATCATCATCAGTATTAACGTTCTACTTTTAGACTCGAACTTTCCACTATTACAAAAGTGGCGGGCAGGGTCATAACCAGTGATAGAAATACCGGTATTTACCGGTATTGTTTAAAAAAAGGTGATTTTATAACTCTAAGCAAACTTAAAGCAGACAAGTCCCGTCTATTCCCATCACTAGTTAAAACTCAACACATTGGCCCGATGCAGCTTGGTGACGTTAAATACTACCATTTTACGACAACAAACTGAACCAACGGCTTATCGTACCTTCCTGAGCATATGGAGGAGATGAGCTTATTATATTTGGTCATTCAACCGAGGACCAGGCATGTTAACAGTAGCTTCTATCGTAACCCGAAAGTGCTACTAGTAGTCGCAGCGCTACGTATCAGCTCCGTGTTTAAGAGAAATTTTATAAAAAAATAAAAAAGTTATAAATGGATCATGTGTTGTCTGATTAAATAAATAAATTATTTTTGTTATTATTTTTATAAATTAAGTAAGTAAGTTATTATAAAATAAGTTATCTCCATACAAGCAAATGCAAAGGGAAAGAGGCAGAGCGGCCCGTTATCCGAAGGACCTGCATTTCATTTTGTAGCGTTTGCCACATTCGACCTTTTTTATTTACGCATAAGGACTTCTTTTTCATTTTTTCACTGACGTTTAGCCTATTGATTATTTTTTTTTAATTTGTCAGATGATGATTTTGTCGTTTAGTCTTAATGGCTTGGAGTTTTTTGGGTGAATTAGATTATGATTTTAAAGAATTGTTTTTGTTTTGATTCGCAAGGTACCATACCCTCAGCGGTGGGAGCTGGGAGTGTGCTATTATCTCATTTACCATACATACCTATATTCTACGCTTGGAATACATTTGGTGTGCAGTGAAGTGACGGTATTCTCTTAATCTTGACAGTGTGTAAAACAAAAGTTTGAATTGATTTTTCAAAAGCTTAAATTCGAAAGCTTAGTTCGAAAGCACTTCAATGCCAAAGAGATGATGCCCTTAGGATCTGATGCCAAGTTATGTGAACTGAAATATTATACGTTCCAGCCTGTTAGAGTGTTTGATTACAGTGTTGTTCAATGCTGTATGTAAGCTATTTTCTATTTCACTTGGAGTGTAGATGAAACTCTTGAGAATATTAATAAGTGGTTAATAATAAGTTTTATATAATTACTAGTTTGTTTGTATGTCTCGCAAGTTTTAATGAGGCCTGTGTACATAGCAGTTTATGTTAATTTTGCTGCTTCTAATTAAAGATTTAACTTAGAGTGTAGATGAAACTTTTGTGAATATTAATAAGTGGTTAATAATATTTTTTTTCAATTTTCAATTTTCAAGTGCTAATTGCTGCACTGAAGCTAAATTAAATATTTATAAAATTTTATAAAATATAGTAAAAAATTAATAAGTTTTAAGTAAAGAATTTAGCTTATGACGCTCTTTATGAATATGTAAAGTAAAAAAAAAATATATACAAAAGAATTTTCTCGGTGGAATTGATGGGGCGTTGTGACTTCTTTATGAGCTTTACTTATTACCTTAACTGCTGACCTGATTGTATCCTCAATATAAGCTAATATATTAGCAGCGTCGCATATTATCAATAGTCAAAGCCTTAAACACAGTTTTGAAAACCCAAAAGGAATAAGTAAAATATATCTCTTATTTGTATGAAAAGAAAAGCTGTGGTGTTATATAAAAATGTTTTATACCGTTTCTCTTTTAGAATGAAGCCATGGACATTTTCTTTAGTAAGCCTTATAGAACACAATGCAGCGCTTTGAGGTTTCTATTTAATGCATTATTCTCGGACGTTGCTGACATTGGGTAATCCCTCCATCGTCACGGCACTGTCCCAGAGAATAGACGATGTTTTTCCTGAGTATTTCCTATAGAAAACCTTTCGCGCGCCGAGGCTACTATTAGGAAAATTTGAAAGGTGACATGTTGATTTAGTCGCGGTCCATGCAGACGATATATTATGTCAGATAAAATGTCTAGCCGTTCTAAAGAAATATCGCGCAGGTATATGTAAGTTTTCCCTGTTCACGCGTCTAAGGGCGGCAGGTGTAGCGTTCGGAAATGGTTCGAAATATATTACCTACTAAAACTGTGCCTCTAGCCAAATAAATAATACCTTTGGAGAACAAAAGTTGTTTCACTGTTGTCGAGTCTCGTAACCCCGCGCTCTTGACGCTTATTACGGATTGGCAACTTTTGTTGTAGAAATCTAGTTTCCTTTAGGTTCACGTTATAAACACTAACATTGTGACTTCATTGAGGAATTAATATAAAACTTAAGTGGATTAATACTCTGTGCCTGGCATGCGTCACATCTAAGCATTGTGATTTAACTAAGGAATTAAAACAAATGATAGAAATGCAACTACAACAACGACAAGATATATTTAAAATTATATGTGTACGCAAACTTGGCTTCCTTACTTTAATGTGTTAAAAACACATTATTGTAGTTTACTTTTAAATTACTTTTTTTTAAATTAAGTAAGTATGTCATATTGCTCATTTGTTTTGCATTCGCAATTATACAAAATCAAGAGCAAATGATGTTTGCTGCACAACGCTAACCGGAATCGTAGCTCCAAAGCTGTCCGCACAGTGGTTGACACCGTAATACCATAGTAAGTCAAGGATTACCTGTAGTCCGGGTGCAAGCCACGGACACTGTAGGATACCGCACATGCACACACCTCGTCCTATTACCATACAAATAGATGTGGTCGCATGAACACGCTATCACGCCCGTTCTGCGCGAATACACGCCAAGCGGAAACGTATAAACGTATATCAATATAGGTATCCATATGTGTTCCGGATATTAATATATTGTTCACATTGACGTGTAAATAAGCGACAATCTGTTGTATGACGGTCTCCTTAAACAATTGAATGTTATGAAGTTGTATAGAGGATCTAATCTAGATTTTTAATATAGACAGTCGTCAAAGACTATGTTTTGCAAAAAAACTAATACTGCCGCGCGTGCAAAATTAATACCTTGCCCAATTGTCAAATGATGCGTCTTGAAATCAATCAAAGAAAAGTTGTATAAAATTAATACATATATTTGGTCTTTTAACAAGGTTTGAAGAAACAACTTGCGGGTCGGCTTGGTGTGCTTCTTCACGGCTAATAATGCACAACTCTGCTTCACTAGCTGGACTGCGCTTTGAGTCCAGACGCGAAGACAGCTAGTACGCACTAAACGTTGTTTTTGCCTTCCTATAAAAAAAATAATCAAACAATATAAAATCAAACAATAATCAAACTCACATTACAGAAAGAATGAACACAAGGACAACTAGTTTTTCAGCGCAAAAGAATAGATTCTGTGCAAGCATACTGCGTTCGCATTTGCTCAACGGTACTCACCGGAAAACTTACGAAGTGCTTTTTTCTTTCAATTTTATGTAAGGCAGGGACAGATCACGGTGGACCATTTTTTATGCCACTCGCGAATTAAATTGTACAGTAAAAAACAAAGTTTTATGTGCCTACAATTATTATTTATACAACAAACTGAAAACAACGAATTAAAAACAAAAAATATTTCGTATTAAAGTTATGCCTAAGGAATGTGTACTAAAAACGCGTATCTCATGAGACAGTGTAAATATCACTAACGGAAATTATATGATATCTTCTTAGCTTTATAAAAAAGGATTGCAATTGAAAGAAAGTAGAAGAAAGAAGTAAGTAAATTACTTAAACAAAACAATTTATGCATTTAGGTTTACCCATAATTGGCTGTGCATTTAGATGGCACAATGGCTTTTGCTTAACCAAATTAATTAATTAATTAAAATAAAGTGCAAACGTAAAGGTAGGGTGATAGGGTGTTTGGTAACCTGTATAATCCCGAATATGGCAAATAGGGCAGTGCATATTTAATAAAAATTACAAACATACCTAAAAAGCACCATAGGGCAGAGATATTAAGGTTGTTTGTTACTTAGTGACAAACCTAGGTTTAGTTAATAAATTGTCTTGGTCGACAACCGCATGGTCCAAACGAAACAGATGTCAAAATATGTAAGGGTTGAACAAAATGATGTAACAAAGTTAATTTGAGTTGCTGTATTGAAAAGTTAATCTTCAAAATTATGATTTTGTATGTTATCATGGTGTTATTATACATATATTACCAAACACCCCGTATATCAATACTTTTGCTTCGATGTGGTTCCAATTTAATTTTGCTTGAAAGCTTTCTGCTGGCTATATTTTGTGACAGCGCCGTCGATGTCGTTTCGAAGACATTTTTACTTCTCATTTTACTCGCTTAGCTGTGTCGGCGTGCGGTTCAGTAAACAACTGCACAGAAACTTTATCGTAATAAACAATTTGCTAAGTAATTAAGTTTGTAAGCCATAGGTATTCATAAGGAACAAGTGACAATTTCAATGTATAACTTAAACTATTTAGCAATTATTTAGAACCTACCGCCACCTACCACCAAGCAACCTTCGTAGGTGCGTAGTGCGAGTTTCATTTATGCGCATTTATGCGCCTAGTTAAAATTTTGCTATACAAATTCTCGTTTTGCATGATTGAATGGCAAAAACTGACACTAATTACAACTAGTTACTACTAAAATTAATACCCTGACCACGTAGAACGAAGGTTAAGTAGTCACACGTTTGTAAACCACTTTTAATTAAAAAAGAGTACCTAGCTGCTAAGTTTCTTGCTGGAGTCTTCTTAGCAGAATCAACCTTGCGAACCTGCCATTCAATATATGTATTGTTTATCAAATTATATATATCAAAGCATTATTGTGTGTACTCATATTATTTTTATGCGTAATATATTATTAAATATTTATAAAATTTTATAAAAATACTGTGAAAAAATTAAACGCCCATCCGACCCAGCCAGGAATCGAACCTGGGGCTTCCGCAATCCGGGCGGCTACACTAGCCGCTATGCTACCGGGTAAGGCTGACGTAAGTGCTGAATTTTGACACTGCTTTTTAATTTTTGAGTGCTTATTAGCGTCACTGTGCGCCCGCCATCTATCCAACGGTCATTGCAACCGATGGCCATGCAGATTCACTTTTGCATATAAAATACCACAAATTTGATAACACAACGCTATAGTAAATTTTACTTTTTATTTTTAAGTGCTAATTGCTGCACTGAAGCTTTATTAAATAATTATAAAATTTTATAAAAATACAGTAAAAAAATTCAGTGCAGCAATTAGCACTTGAAAATAAAAAGTCAAATTTAATATATTTTTGTTTCTTATGTAACTACTTGACGAACACAAGTGTTACGTATATGCTTAAAATGAATAAAGGGTTTTCATTTCATTTCTTAAGTTTCGAAAAGAACGCATGATCTTACGGTGGTCTTATCAAGGTGGAAAGCACATGGCCCGTATTTGTTAGTTAGCAGTATGTTCGGTCGTCCTTTACTCGTACATACTGTACGGAGAGTATGGACCCGCTCGCAAGTTGGAAACTAATTTCCTGTGCCACAAAGCAATCGCCGGGATCGATGTGTGCCATCCCTGGTAGATACGACCCGGCACGATCCGATGCCGATTGATTTTTCTATCTCCACTATCTTTTTCCAATTTAATTTAGTTTGAATTGGATGCTCAAAGTTGTCTGAAGTTCCATTAAAACTAGCAAATGTAATAAATACTTGTAGTTTTGCTTACTACATTTCGGTTCATCTCATCATGATTTGCTCATAAATGTCCCACTGCTGGGCTCATTGCTTCCCATATGAACAGTAGCACATGGGGAAGTTGGGCATAGTTCACAACTCAGGCTCAAGTTGGTGGGATTCAACAATTGCAATCTCTCTACAATAACCGAGACCAAGGACTCAACGTATTATCCAAACCAAAAAGAAATTTCCGATGTTTAAAAAGTTACTTAAGTTTCAGAATCCCCAAAAAAGCAGCCCGAGCCCGCTAGCCTTTAAAATTCAAAAAATGCTCACGATAGGTGGTGGTAGATATTGATAAGTGGTGACTGATAAAAAATAATATCCCACAACCCCTTTGAGTTGAGATGGTAAACTGTGGTAGTGATGGTAGATGGTACTAAGACATCACGCTTCAGTATGCGTACAACACAATAATTTTAGAAAACAATACATAAAAAAATTAATTGAATTTCCGCAAAATAACGCCTGATTTCATTAATTAAAACAATTCATAATAAATATTTCATTCTTCACTTTTCTTCCTGACTGTTTATCACACATTGTTTTCTAATCTATGGAAAGCGAGGGACGAGCTTATAACATCAAAATAATCAGCCTATAAGGACACGGAATCTTTTGAATCAAAAAACTTTTGTTTGCTTTTCATTTGTTATGGCATTCATAAAAGTGTGCTGTAGTCCATCACAACAATTAAAAATAGATCCAGCTTAATGCGATAACAATTAAAAACATATTAAATTAAACGTAAAAATTTACGTAGGTATCTGTTAACGGCTTTTCTAATGGCTTTTCTTACCTTTTCAATTTTAAAGAATTGAAAAGAATAAATCAGCTGCGTAACTTCCTGTGCATGTCGTTAGAGCCGACGAAGGGACAAGGGTTCTTAGATGCTCGCACATCAAGCTATCGGCTAGCAGCCTATCACTGATGTTATTTATGCCCCCTCGGAGCTCTACTTTGATTAAGCTAAATGTGGCGTCGAAGTCCCTAACGGCGAGTTTACTCAAAATAGGTGATTTTGATGCTGTTTTTTGGGAGAAGAACGTGAGAGTATGTATGTAAAAATAGCCAAAACAAAAAAATCACCCGTGCAAGCCTGTTACGAGCTTTAGTTTGTTCCAAACAGTCAAAAGCTGGATATAGGTAAAACGTGTGCCGAGTGAAAACTCTTTTGATGCCAACCTTTTTTTTATTCAGAACGGGTAAAGCGACTGGCTTTCATATTCCCCTAATGGTACTGACCATTAGGGGAATATGAAAGCCAGTACAATCCAAAAAGTAATGCAACTGAGTTTATACTCATAAACTCAGTTGCATTACTTTTTGGATTGTTAGAACTTAATTGTATTAGTTTCTCATTAGTAGGTACGGCGTGAAGTGGGCTTTCAGCTTGGGCCTTATCGTTCCTTAGTATCAAAGATGAGATCAAGGCCAAGCAGTTGCAGTCGAAAAAATTACATATATAAATTTTAATATTAACATCGAATGTGACGTAGTTATATTTATACGTTATGTTATAATATAAGTATGTAACATTTGTTATACGAATACTGAAACAAACTATTCACAGATACGTAATTTATTACAATAATATAACGAATCACAAAATAATCAATTCATTTCGATAAGACTCGAACTTTACAATCATCACGCTTCCCGCGTCCAGCCATAGAGTAAAAATTAACTTGTCGATGGCTGCACAGCAAGTTGTCATAACCATGAAGGCGTGTTCATAACTTTTTCCAGTGGCGCCATCTTTATCGAATCACGCCTTCAGAAACTCCTTGACTTCCAGCCTCCTTACTAAGTATCGCAACAATAACTGCGATTGCCAACACATTCGCTTTATTACACAAAATATATCTTTAATAGTACCTAAACTTACAAAGACTGTATTTTTTGTGATTTTGATAACAACCAAATTTACATCAGAAATAATTCTAGTAAGTAACAAATTTTATTTGAATATGATATGAAATAATATCAACTTTCTAATAACCATACTACGTAGGTAATAAGAAATCACCTAATATACCTGTATACTCTATTCTCGCTAGTTTAATAAAGGTGTCACATCAAGAAACGCTTTGTGCCGACAAGCGGAATAGCATTCGTGAGTACGTGAAATCAACTTCGAGAGTGCATTGTGTGTCTGCAGTCGGCACTGGGTGGCACCACAACTCACAACTAATAACTTACTCCATTATGCACTACCCTTACTATCCTTATATACAAAGAACATCACAATGATATGAAAGATTGTTATTTTACAACGGCGAGTGTTCTGAAGAACTCTTCGACCTTATCCCACCTTCTCCCACCCTCCATAGGAGTACGCGTGCTGCTCTCCGAAGTCACCTCTGTACTGTCTCAAACATTCCACCGCGCACAGAAATTTCCAGCCCAGTCTCTAGTTACCCTACAGCGGTATACCTAGCCTAAAGGGAACAAAGTTGTTAAATATAAGAATAGATTAGATAGAAATAAGCAAAAACAAAAAATGTTCTGTAAAAAACTTTCCCATGTATAATAAGATAAGGTAAGATGTTGAAAAACTTATTTACACGAAACTTATAAAATAGTAAATAAGTATAATACAGAATAGGAGTAAAATAGGCAGAACACCCACTGCCAAGAAATAAAAGGGATGTATAAATGTGAAATATGCGGAATGGAAGTGCGAGAGGCAAAACTGATCGAACTAGTATGAAAAAGAAATAGTATAGAATAGCTCCGATCATATTGGAGAAGAAAGAATTTAAAAAAAAAATTATACCTAGCCTTGAATAGATAGGGTAGGTAATGGCACCAGGTGTTCGACAGGAATCAGTGATCGACACTTGTTTCCTATAATAGTCCTATTTTATTACCATGTATAAAATAGGGAGCAGCAACTGACTTTTCAAATGAAAAATCATAGTAATCTATACTAATATTATATAGAGGAAACCTTTGTATTTTTGTATGTTTGTAACGAATAAACTCAAAAAGTACTGGACCGATCAAAAAATCTCTTTTACCATTAGAATGCTACATTAGCGCTGAGAAAAATAGGCTATATTTAAAAAAATACACACGTGCGAAGCCGGGGCGGGCCGCTAGTAATATTATAAAGAGAAAAGCTTTGTATTTTTGTATTTTTAAATAAATAAACTCAAAAACTACTGAACCGATTAAAAAAATATTTCACCATTGAATGCTACATTAGCGTTGAGTAACATAGGCTATATTAAAAAAAAAATTACCGCCCGTACGAAGCAGGGAGGGGCCGCTAGTATTCAATAAATTTGCGGTGCTTAGCCCTAATCTCCGCTGATGGTGAGGTACTATAAGGATAAAAGTTGAAGCGCATTTCACCCAGAATCCTTAACCCTTAAGAGACGGAACACAACAATGCTAGTAAAGTTGCTAATGTTACGTTACGTTTAAGCACCAAACGTTGTTAAAATAAATATTTATAAAAAATACAATTAAACGAGGTCAAGATTACCCTGGAATTCTCAAAAACTGAGGAACTAGCTGTATATATCTACCTTAAGGAACACAACATTGATTTTATAGATAAATAATGAATTTTTATTTTCCATCCCAAAACTGCTTCTCAAAATACTAGTTTTACAGTTAAGTGCTTTCATATAAAGTTATGTTATGGCGACATACTTAGATAAGATGATGGTAGCTAACCAGGCGGACCTTACAAGCCCAACCACCAACAAACCGACTATAATCATGTGCTAAGAATCGAACCCGGGACCTCTGGGTCTGACACCGATAATCCTAACCACTAGACCACAGTGGCGGTAACCTTAGCTGCCGTAAAAATTCACCCTTTTAGAAAACGTAGAAGAGGATAGCAAGTTGGCAGAAGGCTTGGCTAAGATTTACACTGATGGTAGTAAACTGGAGGGGAAAGTCGGAGCCGCCCTGACCTGTTGGAAAGGGAAGGTTGAGATGTGTACCCGAAAATTCAGACTGGAGCCGTACTGTACGGTCTTCCAAGCCGAGTTATATGCTATCCTCCAAGCGACCGAAATTATTATTGGCAAGAAATTCGAAGAAGCGGCTATTCTGAGCGACTCGAGGTCGGCTCTCCAGACGCTGATGGATCCAGACTCCTCGCACCCAATCACGAAGGCGATACAGGGTAACCTGAAATTCCTGAGAGACAACCACCAACTAGTCTCTCTATACTGGATACGGGCCCACGTCGGAGTAGGAGGGAACGAGAGAGCGGATGAATTAGCGAAGGAAGCCGCCCTCAAACTGAAGACCAGAGCGGACTATGACTGCTGCCCCATCTCGTACGTTAAACGTCATTTACGGGCGGAAACGATCGAGCAATGGGACAGCAGGTATAGGACGGAAGCCACAGCCGCGACCACCAAGGTCTTTTTTCCGAATGGGGTGGACGCATACAACACCGTGAGGAAGATGTCCATCGACCGGCTTGCGTCGCAGGTCCTGACAGGTCATGGGGGATTCTGTGCATACCTGCACAGATTCAAGTGCAGGGACAGCCCCGCATGTGCCTGTGACCCGACGATGGACGAGGACATCTTCCACATATTATTAGACTGCCCAATACACACGCAAATTAGGTACACTCTGCAACAGACAATCGACACAAAACTGAGCAAAGACACCCTTAAGGAGATAATGAGAAATAAAAAAGAAAGAAAAGTGTTTATGGAAATAGCCAAAAATATTGTCAACCTAGTAAATAAGAGGAATAAGGATGATTAAATATAAGTAAGTTAAAGTAAGACCACTTGAGTGGCAGGAATGTACATGGGGAAAAGAAAAGAGAATGTAAGCAATATAATAAGAGCCGAGAAAAGAGGAATGTATAAAAATTAAAATATAACAAGAGAAATGTATATATAATAAGAAAACAAATTAGAATAAGAAACATTGTATTTTTAAAAATAGAAAAAGTAAAAATGTACTAGAAATAAGATTAACTGTAAAAAAAAAAAGAATGAAAAAAAAGAAAAGCATTTAAGATATAAAAGAAAGAAATAAAATTAGAGTAGAGCTCTTATAGCTCAAGATTTATTAACCCCAAAAAAAGAAAAAAAGAAAAGAAGAATAAAAAGTCCTGTCAAAAAACGGGGAGTAGCTGCATAAAAAAAAAAAAAAAACCTTAGCTGCCCAATCTAACCAATTAATAGACCCTTTTCGTAACAACCTACCTTGCGCGATTGGGGCAAAACAACACCTATGTAATAAGAAAAGAAGTGCTTAAAATCCCGCTCGCGGGCGGGCGCCGCTCAGGTCATAGTTCAACAGCTCACCCAATGTACGTGGCCAGAAACCAATTTGTTCCGCTCGATTAATAGCGCCAATAAATCTGGCCAGATACCTCGTGGGCCCGGCGATTTGCCACGCACTCCTTTTTATTTTTAAACCGAAAGCCGAAAGCTCGGCTCTACCCGCCACATGATTAAAATTGCAGCGAGCTTAACGACTGTGAACACGAAACAAACTAATCTACATTAACCCTTGAAAACGGCCCGCGTTATTTATTAGCATTGTTAGAGACAATTATTTAAAAGTGAATCACGCACACATGGAAAGTTTCTTTGTTTGCTTTGCTTTGAACTTATTTAAATAAAAAATAAAAATGTCTACCTTCTCTCCGGCGTTGCCTATAACAATATCATCTATATAGATACAGGCTTGGCCTACTATAATATGCGCTGTTTCCATCCAAGACTTGTCCTGTCCTCGGTGGGTGAGTGGTAAAACGCCCGACCGATATCCGGATGCCTTGAGTTCCACCCTGTCCCACCCAAGTCCCACCTAAATCAAAGGTATTTATTGTCAACAAAGAGTACATAAAGGTCTACAAATATTTAGTGCTTACAAATTACTTACCTTTTACAGGCTCTGCTATTATCTTAACAATAATAATGAGTAGTTATTACAATAACATACACACTATAATTTAAACATAGAAGGTACACAACACATTGTCAGCAAAAAACTCATCAAGTGTGTAGTACCATTTTGACAACTTTGGCAAGCGTAGTAATTTAGCCAATAGCAAACAGTTATAGCGTTGACTTAATTTCAACGATGGAGGCACTTAACCAGCATAGGGACCACTTTACTGCTTCTTAAAAAGGTACAAGCCCGGTCTCTGATTACCCCTCAGCGACATACCTAGCCTTGACCTGAAATACGTTCACCTATTAAACAGCTTGTAACAAATAAAAAATCTTTAATTTTTTATGTCACCTCCCGCTTGGCCTTCATGGTTTTGGCCCTCACCTAGTAGTTAGTGACGACAAGAGTAAAGGTGAAAGCACTGCATCTTCTAGTACTGAGAAAATGGCTATTATGCGATCACAGCTCATTTATAAATTTGTCTCTTGTAAATTTAAACAACTGTTGTGAACATCACTACTATCCATACTATCCACAAGTTTTTTCTATCAGACACGTTAGGTTTTTCAGCACTGACCTCTAGTTTGTTATTGTATTGTTAAATAGCTTATGAATTTAAAATATTTACTTAGTAGCTTTATATCGTCAATGTGACACCTGCATGAATTAAACAATGGTGAATCAACGCCCACTCGTTGTCTTTGTCATTGGTTTTATCAACGAACTTAACCTATTAGTCAGCCCGCTATGTACGCCCTTCAACTTCGCCCTTGTACTAAAAGTCGAAAATAACAAAAACTCTTAAATGAATTTGTAACGACTATTATTCTAAACACACCTGACGATCAATAGCGTCGCCATTTTGCTTTGAATATATATTTTTATTTTATTATATGGCTTGGGGCGGTCTACATATTGGCCAGTGTCAAAGTTTCACAAAACGGTTCCATTAAAAATACACTTCATTCGTTAACTTTATTTCTTACTAGTGTACTCCCCGCGACTTCGTTCACGAGGAGTACACTATCCTTCAGGAAGCTGTAACCGGGATAAAAAATTATATGTCTTAGTCTGGGTCATAGTCTGTTTATGTGTAAAATTTCATCCAAATCCGTTTAGCCATTCTCAAATGATGTGCTTACCAAATAACAGCATTCATTTTAATTAAGAAGATAGATTGAAACATTATTTTAAGGAATATACACATTGATCTCAGTAGCGACTTTAGCAGACGCGATTTAAATATATTAAGTAGAAGTGACTCCGTCAGAGTAACTGACACCACACATAACTACTCGTATACGAGAAGTTCGTAATCCTTACCATGCAAGCTTTTCTACTCCAGATAAATGCGTGGCACAATACGTGGTGGGTGGACCGCGCATTACTGCCATATATCATCTACACCAAAGCGTAAGCCAAAGCCGAAATAAAAATGTCGTTTTGTTAAAAAAAAGACGGAACCTAAAAGTTACGAAACTCATAAAATTTATGGATTTTAAAAATGCGTCGGCAATGCTGCGACCCGTAAGGCACGTGACAAAATACAACATTCAAATATAATATGGCAATCGGATAAAAATGTTATATCGTCCTACCTTTTAAATTTGATGACGGAGTTGTCGTATTTGTTTTCATGACAAACATGTTTGCTTCCAAAAATACTTTTTTAAAAAGTCAAGAAAAAAAGAAGGATTCAACTAAAATTGTAAAAAATAAGGTGTTTGAGAGATCGTGACTACAAAAAAGATGGTTTATTTACATTTCACTTTTTGTTTTCTTATTAATAAGGATAACAAAAAGGATCGTCTGTTTGTTTACGATCTGTTTAGTCATGACGATGACTTAACGGAAAGTTAGCAGATTAGGACTTTGTATAGAAAACGTATTTAGTTGTATAAAATTTTCCGTCCGCGTAGTTTGCCTTTGAAGAAAAGCTTGGTAATAAAAAAACATTACAAATAAAGCTCTTAATTTGTGCGAAAATGTAAAGTATTAACAAAAAAATTTTAATACCAGCGTAAAAAAATGATTAATACTACCTACGGTAGGTAACTACGACAGCCCTTACTTAGGTGGCATGCTGAAGAGTTTGTACGCGCTGGAAATATCCTGTAATGAAAGAAAATTACAAGTCAATTACATGCAATGATTACGAGTATATGGAATTGTCTAATAACCATGTGAACGTATATTAGTATATTGTATGTTTTTGCGCATACATACACACGCATAATATACATACACACGCGTATACATACATACACACACATGCGATGCCACTAGTAATATTTTTATCATAGCTTATATGTATCGTGCGATAGATAGCTTAACCATTTTCCAAAATTGTTTTTTTTTTACATATTTATCATATTTTATTAGATTGTAGCAGATTAAGATTGAACAGTAAAGTAAAAAACATTTCTACACCACAATTCTGTCATTATAAAATGTTTATGGCTATGGAGGTGGAGGAGGAGTCTATGAAGTGAAACCCGATTCATGTTTCCGTTTTAGAACAGATGGTGTTGTAAATAGCCGTTAATTAAGTGTATAAGGAAATTCACCCACAAAATTAAACCAAAATTAAAACTCCATTTTATTATGAGTAAACATTATACTACCTACCAATGAAACAACTTTTCCCGTAGCCCTTTGCGTAGCTTTTACGTACCTAAGCAGACACATGTAAGAGCAATAAACAGGCAGTACTCAGTAACCTCGTAAAATAAGACGCTTAGCCCCTTAACAATGATGTTCATTAGGGGTTGAAGAAATAAGCCTTTGCCATTACTCATTAAAACTACATATATTGAAACGTAACAATTTATTTCTACGAATCTACACAAGACTTTTATTATACATATTATTTTATCCTGACGGTCAGTCAGTCACCAGTGACCGATAAGGTACTCAAATATATATTTTGCTCAACTTTACTGGCATTATTAATATGTTGCATATTCGTGCACAATCTAAGTTAGAAAGTGAATATTTTAAAAGCGCCGTAGTCGTGAAGTCTTGTCATAAAACAATCTGTTAAATCTATGTGCTTCTTAAAACAACAAGAAGTATTCCAAACTCTTCAAAAAAACACGGTTCCGCAAAAAAGTTAAGTTAACGCTACAGGAACAGTGTTTTAATCTGTTGAGGCATTTCTTTTTTTTTGTTAGGTTCACAAACTGGTACATACAGTATTAATATATATATACTACTCAAAACAAAATAAGGGCCACGAGGTATTTTGTCTGTACCATGAAAATAATAAAACCAATATTAATTTTTTTGTCTCCATAACGAAAACTAATGTTGTTTTTACCGTGTAGACCTATAAATTTATTCCAATAATAATGATTAAAAAGTTTATTTGCTTTTGAAAGAAAAAACACATTTAAGGTTAAAAATAAAAACAATGTAAAGTTACTGAAAACAAAAGAAAATACTCCATGCTCATCTTTTAGTAACGGGTATGCCCCCCTCGTTTCGTTACGCACTTCTGAAGCCTGGAGTGCATGCTCTCAATCAAATGCCTGACATTTTCCATTGGAATCTCTTCCCAGGCCCTTTTAACAGCGTTGATGAGTTGCTGTTGGTTGTGGATTTCCTGATCACCGTCTCTAACTCTTCGTTTCAACTGATCCCACATGTGCTCTATTGGATTTAAGTCCGGACTATTCGCCGGCCACGGCAAGACTTGAATTTGAGACGCTTCCAGTACAAACCGAGTCGCTTGAGCCGTGTGTGCACGAGCATTGTCTTGCATCAAGATGAATCCAGGACCCGCTCGCTGGGCAAATGGGATCACATGTGGTCTGACGACTTCCTCAATATACCGCTGAGCAGTAACAGTACCCTCATTTAAAATAGCGAGCTCAGTTTTGCCGTGTAAGCTTATCCCGCCCCAAATCATTACATTTGGACCACCAAAACGATCGACTTCATGGATGCAGGCTTCTGAAAATCTCTCGCCGCGTCTTCTCCATACTCTAATACGCCGATCGTCGCTAAAAAATTTAACTTTGCATTCGTCTGTGAAGAGCACCATGCCCCATTGGTTTATGTCCCAGTCCAAATGTTGACGGGAAAATCTTAAACGATTTGCACGATGATTTCTGGTTAATGGAATACGGACAACTCGCCTTCTTGATGCCTGCTGGTCTTCATGCAATCGATTACGAATAGTTTGGTCACTGACACGAGTACCCGTTGTGAGCCGTAAACGATTTTGCAGCTTGCGGGCCGTCGTTGTGCGATCTCGGCGCGCACTTAATCGAATGTAACGATCCTCTTGAGCTGTTGTAATGCGAACTCTGCCCGAACCAGGTCTTCTTCTAACACTGCCGGTCTCTTGGAAACGATTCCATAGATTTTGAATAGCTCTTCGAGAAAATCCCAATTCGCGATTCCCAATTCCCAATCCCAAATCACAGATCGCTGCGAATGACCTTCTTCAATCATTGTAACGGCTCTGGTTGCTGTCAGCGAGTCCATATGACGCCTGCGTGCTTGTGGCATATTGCAAAAGATGTTTCTGACTCGAGATATCAATGAACTCTGATAATTTCTAATAAACCAAGAAGCTAAGGAAAGCAAAACGTCAAAGAAAATGGAATCAAAATTTTCAAAAATAATTTTAAATCAAATTTTATTTAAAATTGTTGCCAGCATTAGATGAATACTACAATATTAAAAAGTTTAGGTATCAAAGAGTTTGTATACTCAATATTTTACTACTTTCAATATGTAAATGTTTAATAATTTACACCAAAATGAAAAAATACCTCGTGGCCCTTATTTTGTTTTGAGTAGTATATAAACAAACAACATTGCGAAAATTGAGCGGTGACTTTATGCTCTTCTTACTGTGAACACAGCATGCACACAAAAACAACTTTAAATAAATAATAAGTTTTACACATAATGACATTGATTGATGGGAACTAAAATATTAAAGAGATAAAAAACAATACATTTTATAATTTGGAAAAGTGTTGAATAAATTTAGTTTAGGTACATACCTACATAAATAAAATATCTTTTTATATTTTTGACTGATGCATTGAAAATATCCAGTTCTTGGCAAACATCATTATAGTACGAACACAAGCGGTACAATGGCGAGTGTTGACCATATTTGATACGCCGTGAGGGCAGAGTGAATGATTTACGGTTGTGCAGTCTGCTGCTGGTACGTGGTAAGGTAAATTGCAGTCTTTCAAGAATGTCGGGGCTGTCTATTTTCCCGTTAGTAATTTTAAGGAGAAAAACAATGTCTGCTATCCTGCGCCTGTTATCAAGTAGAATCATTTTGGGATGCTAGAGTCTCGACTGATAGGTAGTTAAACTGCGGCAACGATTGTTAGTATAGGAAAGATGATACAGAAACTTTTTCTGTAATTTTTCAATCCTATTGACATGGACTGCGTAGGATGGGCTCCATATCGTACTGCAAAATTCGAGAAGACTTCGAACATAACTGAAAAGGACAATAGGAATTTCAGGGTCCTTGAAAGTTTAAGTTTGTCTTACTACAAAACCCGCTAGTCTGGCCCCAGTTTTAATTTTATGGTCAATATGTTCGCGAAAGTCTAATCTATGGTCCACAATAACTCACGCATACTTAAAACTTCGCTAATCGGTACAGTCACATTGCTGATACTTCTACACCGAGTGAACTTCATGTGTGGTTTATGTGTGGTGTGGTTTAAATAAATTTGGTTTTTGTTACACCAGTGATTTAGGTTGTCAAGGTCATTTTGTATACTTGCGATATCAACACACGACTGTATCACTCTGTAAATCTTTGGGTCGTCAGCGAACATTTTAAACTATGAAGATATTGTAGAGCAGAGGTTGTTTTTAAAAATCAAAAAGTACAGTGGACCAAAGTGGGAACCTTGGGGTACTCCTGACGGTAAATTTTTGACTGAAGACTTAAAACCGCGTACAACAACGAGTTGGGACCTATTCTGGAGGTAAGATTCACACCACCTAAGTAAAGAGCCGCAAATGCCCGCATGACCATTGTCTTGTTTGGACAGTATTGTGTGGTTTACCAAATCTACCGCCTTACAAAAATCTGTATATACTGCGTGAACTGTAAATTTATTCTCGAACGCCTCTGTTACGTCGCTGACATAGCTAAATAAATTGGAGGCAGATGATCTCCCCGGCAGAAACCCAAACTGTTGGCAGTCCATCAACGGCTTAAATTGGAAGTAAAGTACTTTTTGAACCAATGATTTAAAAAGCTTTCCCATGGAAGACAAAATAGATCTAGTCTTATAATTAGAAACATCACTCAGGTCGCCTTTCTTATGAATTGTGTAATATGGGCAATTTTCCATCTTACATGAAATATACCGGAGGTCAGACTTGTTCAAAATTATATGCAGCGGTTCGGCTAACTGGCACATTCCTTAAGAAATAAAGGCGGTATATTGTCTGGACCAGGGCCCTTGTTTGTCACAATGTGCTGGAGGGTTTCAAGAATAGCTGGTATCGATAGAGTTAGTGACCCTAGGGATGCATGACTATTTCCAGAATCTTCAGTTGAAACAATAGAAGATGAATACCCATTGTAAGTAGAATACAAATATTCTGAAAACAAATTACTAATCTGCTGCTGTCCACCTTCAACTTTCTGACTATCGAGAAACATTTCAACTGGAATTTCATTATTAGCTTTAGCAAAATTTAAGAAACTCGATCTGTTGTGTTTGATTTTCTTTTGAGAATTGTGTTTGAGTATTATATTTAAAGCAGGATGGTGACTATATCTAGGGGCACAAGTGGGTTGGTACACATCCACTAAGAAAGCTTTCGGAGTCTTAGAGAATACCAAGTCTAGCATACATCTATAGTGTTTGAATACTGGACTAATTTGATGAATTTTATGTTTAGTTTTAAGCATGAATAAGGTAACAGTGGCATTCATATATTGTTTTTTATTTATTTATTTATTTATTTATGACAGCAAATCTTACAACTATCATTACAGTTTTCCACTAATGCGATAGTGAAGACATTAATTTATTATTATTATAACTGAGTATCAAATTTATAGCTTTTAAATATCTGTATAATACGTACCGTGTTTCTTATAAACATACTAGCAACTGCCTGCGTCTTCGTCGTGACGCAGATGGGTGGAATTTCTACGAATTTCTCTCGAGATCACGGGATCATTTCGTAAAAGAGACTTTGGTAAAAATCCCATCGCATCAGTTGCCTACGTCAAGAATGGGATCTGCTTGCAAAATTTCAGCTTTGAGATCCAAGAGTTTGTTTGGGCTGGGCTTTGCCGATGCCGAGTCAATCAGTGAGTGAGTCAGAACTTTTCTTTGTAGAAGGTGATTTGATTTGAAGTCTCTATTCGTAGTTCGCCGACTGCTAATAGACGTATGACTGGGCACATATAGACACAAAACGAAGAATGTAGGTACGCTAATCAATTAGTTCCAATATCTCCTATTATATTTTTATACCTTCATTAGCACCACCACCTTCACCATTCTATATAATTAATTAGTTTTAGATCTGTTTTGTGTACCTAATAAATAAATAAATAAATAAATAAATAAATAAATAAATAAATAAATAAATAAATAAATAAATAAATAAATAAATAAATAAATAATTAAATATAATTGTCATATAAATGAACGTATGTGATAACGTCATCCCAGCACCTCAGCCAGAATGAGCCAGAAACAGTCAGCCGTATTTGATGATTACATGACGCATTTGGCATTTTATGTAACGTTTTTGTCACTATGGACGTAAGCGCCGAACTCGTAACGTAATCTACGTGAAACGAGTCTGTCATTCACAGGCTTGAAAGTCCGAATTTAGCGTAAATTTTATGATAGAGCTCGCAATTTGAGGGGATTGACGTACGAATAGGTTCTGTGTCGTTTTGTTTTGCATATATTTAATGTTGGCTGGAAAGTATTTACTTTCCAATATTACTGACTATTCTTGTACAATATTACTGATCGAAACTTGGTGTAACTTGGTGTGATTAACGCATAAGATATTTTTTATACCGGAAAACTCTAATTTCTTTGAGAATGTACTGATTTACGACCGGTCGAAGGCTCGTCAAAAGATAGTATCAACATCACCAGCTCATTTGCGGTCCCCCTACCACTGCTAGAGCAAGGGTCTTCTCTATTGATGTATAGTTAGAACGAGCTATAAGCCACCACGCGGACCAGTGCGGCCCAGTGCAAATAGATCAAAAGATAGTATCATTATTGCCATAATTTATTGCACGTGTATAAATACGTACGTAAAGGTCAAAGGTACTACGTAGTGTGTAGGATGAAGTATTCATAAAAAATTTACGTTATTGCTATAATAATCAATGTGTTAAATATATTAAAACACTCACTCTCACTCACACTCAGTCTATAAATGACCCACTGGTGATCTTGATCATCCCATGTGACTATTACCACGAGGTAAATTGGTCGATTACCTTCAATGATGGCCAATAAAAAAATAAAATAAAATAAAATATTTTTAATTCAGATTTCCATCCATATAGAATTAGTAACAATGAAAGCTTATGAACTATTTTAGTGCATTGAGGCAAATTTTTTTTTATGTAAGGAAAAACCCACCCTGCCCCCCGGTCCACCTGGCAGATCAACGTGTACATGCACCCAGTGCCTCCAGATGCCACGTTCGGGCTTCTTTCGGACCACACTCAGAACACTGTTGGAGCTTCCCCGCACCCAGCGCATTAAATAAACGATCCTCCCACGCAACACCGCATAGAAGTCACTAGTGTGAGCGTTTAGTAAGTGATTTGTCTAATTTATGAAATAGACACGTTTTCACAATTTCGTAACACTTTTAAAATGTATAAGGTTGTGGCGGAACATCAGCGACGGCTGAAAGGTAGGATGTCAGTTCCTTTTTACTTCCATACATGTATATTGTAGATTTTAAATGCTTGTATTTTTGAAGCAAATAAATAATTAAGTAGTTTATTTAAACTTTCATAATTGTTTAAAGCATTTTATATAGAGTACGTTTTTTTGAAGAGAAAAGACAATATATTCAACGCAAATACATTTTACAGTTATTAAATTAAAAGAATACGAATTTTAAAAATGCCCCAGATCATCACCATAAAGCACTCTGCCTGCAAGCTAGCAACATCATACTACGTAAATACATACTTTAATCTGAATTTAGTTGTAACGAAGTTCTAACCTATCAACTCTTTATTTTTTTTTCTTTTAGTTGATGGCTTCGCGCGGTTAGCACATTTACCTAGTAGCATTTAGTTAGAAGGGTGCAGGTTCAAATCCTGCTCGTGGAAATTTTTTCAACATTTGTGTTTTTGTAACATTTATTTTCTTACAAGTTATTAATATAGATTATATATGATCTTTTGTTAATATAAATGATGATGATGAATGATAATAGTAATGAGAAGTGAGAGAGAGAAATGATATACCCCCCAACCCCTTGAGTATCTCAGGAAAGTTATGGGGCTTTACTAAGACCTCACGCGGACTTCTTGAGAGAATTTGAAAAGTGACGTTTCACTGTTTTGTTTTATTTGTCAACACTCATGCACGCTCACGTACACTTAACGGTTAATAATCCAACATTTCTTCACATTATGATTCAACATAACACAAATTTTAGAAAATAAAACAAAACCGCAGACATGACTCTTCGCTTTCCCACCAAGAAATAACTTTCAACTCTAACTCAAAATTCAAATAATCGTCATCAAAACAAACTCCTTACAATTAAAACAAACGAATGCCTACCGAAATATGTGAGCGCGCATTAACATTTTACGCAATAACTCGCGATGGCATGCGGCAGGTGGCGGTAGTAATTAGAATTAATACGTCTGAGAGGCTCAGCTCCTCGGAGGTCACGCACTCATAAATCCTTACAACAGCTCGTTTACACGAGCGTTCATTAAAGATGCAAGCCCGCCGTCAGACAAGTGACAACGCTCTACAGACTACAAAGAGGCACACCAGAAATGCCATCCATAATCAGCATTTTTAGAACGATTGGAGCACGCTTTGAGATATTAAACTTAATCCTTTTTCTCTTTTTGTAGCCTTTTCTCATATTGTTTTCTTTATTATGGGATCTCATCATACAAAACATTAAATCCCAGCCCCAACACCATATTGCCAGACCAAAAGATACTGTAAGCTCTTTCTGCGTAAAACGGAACGCACCTGATTAAATTTAAATAAGCTACTAACTAATTATGAGACGACCAACACCTCAGTCTCCCTGTCACCACGGACCCTGCAAAGGTTTCGAAACGTCAGGATAAACATTAACCTATTTTTATTTGATGTAAGCATGTAACCTAAAATTTAGTTATAAACACTCAGTAGAAGAAACAAAATAGTGACTTCATAGTTTGCCATTCCCATACAATTTCTATTAAAAGTACCTAATTAAGTAAAGTTAGGTAAAGTTTCTCTATTAACTAACCAGTCACCTATCCTATTACTATATTAAACCCATATCCCAATGCCGAACTCAGAATTTATAGCACGATGATTATACGTAGATCGCAGTGATGTTATCACTGCTATCGGTTGCTATCATCAAAAATAACAAAAAAAATCATAAAAGGTACGATGGTCGCTTCTTTCAATAAAAAAGGCATTATTTTACTTATTGTCACTATTCAAATTATATTGCCACCAGATTGCGAGCAGTAATTAGAAATAAATGACCTAAGAAATTTATAAAGAACCTAAGAATAAAGTTCCTATGAAGTTCACGAGCTAGGTCGTCACGTATACTTATTTATAGTCTTTTAATTTAGAACCTTAATAACAGATTCATAACTATTACAAGGTAAGTCGTATTAGAACATCGGAAGCTTTTATAACATATACATAGTCAGGTCATAAGTATTGTCACACAGTAAAAACTTTTCTTTTAGAATGCTGGCCACAAAAAAGTTTATTGAATTCGAATTTCGAATTGTTCATGAAAATAAAAATGTATACTCTTTAGAATTTTACTAATTTTTAAATATGGAGTGGACGCTTAAACAAGACCGTGTTGCAATTATTTCGTTGCATCGGTGCGGTTACGCGCCAATTCAAATTTTTGACATACTGAAAAATTTGAATTTAACCAAAAGATTCGTTTATCGTACCATCAAACGATACAATGAAGACTCTAGTGTAGATGACAGGTCAAGAAGTGGTCGCCCTCGGTCTGTTAGGACTCCAGCAGTGATAAAAGCTGTGAAGGCGCGAATTCAAAGAAATCCCAAACGTAAGCAGAAACTGTTGGCCCTTCAGATAGGGTTAAGCAGAACCACGGTGAAAAGGGTGTTAAATGAAGACTTAGGGCTTCGGGCATATCGAAGAAAAACAGGACATTGTTTGAATGCTCGTCTAATGGACCTGAGAGAAGAGATGCCGCGCTTTGTTGAAGCGGGACGCGGGAAAAAAATTTCGGGAAATTCTTTTTTCGGATGAAAAAATTTTTACCGTAGAAGAGAGCTACATCAAACAAAATGATAAGGTGTATGCACACAGTAGTGAAGAAGCGAGCAACCGTATTCCGCGTGTCCAACGAGGTCATTTTCCATCCTCGCTCATGGTATGGTTGGGAGTTTTTTATTAGGGCTTAACAGAGGTACATTTTTGTGAGAAAGGTATAAAAACGAATGCAGTTGTGTATCAAAATACAGTCCTGACGAACCTTGTGGAACCTGTTTCTCATACCATGTTCAATAACAGGCACTGCGTATTCCAACAAGATTCGGCGCCAGCTCATAGAGCGTAGAGCACATAAGACTGGCTGGCGGCGCGTGAAATCGACTTCATCCGGCACGAAGACTGGCCCTCCTCCAGTCCATATTTGAGTCCGTTTGATTACAAGATATGGCAACACTTGGAGGAAAAGGCGTGCTCAAAGCCTCATCCCAATTTGGAGTCACTCAAGACATCCTTGATTAAGACAGCCGCCGATATTGACATGGACCTCGTTCGTGCTGCGATAGACGACTGGCCGCGCAGATTGAAGGCCTGTATTCAAAATCACGGAGGTCATTTTGAATAAACTTTATTGTCATAAGAATCTATGTTTTGTTAAGTTCATTTTGGTATATAAATGGTTACATAATGAATAAACTTGTCCCAATTATTTTATATTAAACATGTGACAGAATTTATGACCTGACTGTGTACAGTGCTTCTGAACGATTAAACTACAAAATGGAGGGAAACGACGGCCGTCTGGTGTAATAGCGACCCGATAGATAGCCAGATGAACCGGGTTCCATTCCCGGCAAACCTTAATTATTGATGACTATGTCATTATTAATACAGGGAGCCATCTAAATGAGTCAGTATAGGGTATAGGCAAACAGAGCGTAATAAAGAGAGATACGGGTTCTTAGGAACGGTAAGTAACATGTTAAAGTTGAGTGAAAATGCATAATTATTATTTTTTATACTCTGATAAACAACCGGGAAACAAACCCGGTTATTGCAGAACTTCCTTATTTCTCACAAAATTTATTTGTTACAAGGTTACAAAACACACCATCAAAGCAATTTTTACTAGCCTAAATTGTGGTCCCTTAGAACAAACCCAATGTCTCAGAGTCTGAAACTCTGAGACATTGGGTCTCCACTTCCTCATTTGAATTGCTCACCCTTTATATTATTGTACTCCTAAAGCTATCTAGTATCGTTAGCGTCCCACTGCTGGGCTAAGGCTACAGACCAAATATCTCAGGCCTTCACAAACGAACAATAGCACATGGAAAGGTCAGGCCAAAACCCACCACATAGTAACGTAATGACACCAGTGTTTGAAAGTTCAAACCAAGTGTTTCGCCAAAATATAACATAGATTTTCATTGAAATTTTACCGGTTGACGGCTAGGAAGCAGTTTGTATATATTTACTTGTTGCTTAAGACTAAAATCAGTTGCTAGCCTCTAATTTTTAATAATAAAAGGAAAAAAAATGTCGATCACTAGTTCCTGTCAAACCACCAGTGTTTGTCAGGAAATAGTGATTAACATTATTTTCCCTTATTAATGGAATCAGGCGTTATTTTGCGGAAATCAATGGTACAAAAAAATGTAATTGAAATAATATGTAGTGTTAATTCCGCTAACTCACACGTTTATCCAGCTTGAATGCAGCACGCATACACCGCCCTCCCGCCCGCAAAAAGTATTCACATGCGGAAGAAACAATGGATGCAAGCGAACATGCACACCAACACCGATACCCAACATGTTTCCCCTTCTGCGGGGCATCCTCAGGAGCTGTTGACTGGTCTAACTAGAGCTGCGCACAGACTGTTAACTGGCCAGCTCCCGGCCCCTTATAAAGCGCCATCGTTTGACATTTGTGACGTACTCCCCGCGACAATAACATAACAATGGGGATGAAACTAAATTTGTTTGGTCATTCAACAGCGCATGACTGTCATTTTAATTTTTCATTTCTTTTTTTCCTTTCTCACTACCATATACATTGTCTTCTTCATATCATTCATACTCCCCACAAGTCTTACAGGGGTAACCAGGGACTGCTTATAGTTCGCCATTTTCCGCCGTCTCACGCTTAACGCTTCGTTAATTCCTTTCACGCGGACCCCAGCTTTTCAAGACCGGACCGATTTTATTTCCTATTTTATCTTCACACACTTCCTTCAGCTTTGAATCAGGTTAGTAATCACAATCATTTTTGGCGCACCAAATTTTTAAGAAGTTACACTGAAATATTGTAACATAAGTCTGTTAAATTAATTACGTTTCAATAGTGTTTCGGTACCTTGATATTGACATTAGAACAATAAATTGTCGATATCAGGCTACCGGCATACGATTGTAGACATTTTAAAATAGCAGAATCGAAACCCTAAAAGAGCGTCCTAGCAAGTTTTATTGAAACTCGTCTAGAGAGTGGCCGATAGTTGATGTGAGTTTAATATTGTCTACGTCTTCCATGTTATGAAATACGCTGTGTACAACAAAACAATTTCTTTTGTCGAACTCTAAACAGTTTTGTACGTCAACCCTGAATTGTACGGGTATTTTATTTCACCTTTTCCCAGAAATACCGAAACAGTGTTCAAATATATCTTTTCCTAGAACCGAAGATAGGAAAGTAGACGCTCTTCGTGAAATCGCTTTATACGATCTCTGAATTTATCGCGCTTCAAAGGTTTCATAGCTTAAGATGTTCAATTAAAAATCGCTTGCTATTATTGTGTTATTTATTATTTCTGTCCCAATATTAGTAGAAATGTCAAAATCAGGCCTCTAAGACAAAATTGAGGACTTTTAAGAATAGCTAAATCGACACCGACATCTTACAACCTTTTTTTTAATAGAGAAAACGATTTGTGTGTACATCTTAGAATATTAGACGAATGATACCTAGACTACATACACAAAAACACGTGAATTGAATGATAACAGTGAGGGAGGAAGCAAATAAAACAGAATATACAATAAAGGTTGCTTGTATATTCGATAGTAACTATCAGCATTAAATATTTCTGTCAATAAAAGTAATGGGTTACATTATCACGTCACGAATGTCATATACAGGGCAGCCATTAGACTTGGGTAACTCCAGATTTAGTAATGCCTGTTATATCCTATTACAGATTCATATCTCTACATCCAATCACCAATTTACTACAACTCTCTCCTATTGATGTTATCTCGGGTGCAGCGCATAGATGTTGCTAAATGGAACAATACAGCGGAACATCAGTTATATAATTCACAAGAAGAAGAAAACTTGAGATTTCCGTTAAAGATAATAATTTACAATCTAAAGCAAAACCAGCTACAACAAACTCTGAAAACTGATCTAATTTATATCACTGTTCCATACTGGTAACATAATAGGAGTATATATCTAAATTCTTACTCATGGCCGCTGCTGGGGCGAAACAGTTCTCGAGTAGCGACCACGCACCGAAAGATGCTGTGTAATAGGCCTCCAACAAGGTGGACCGATGATCTGGTGAATGTCGCAAGCTGCCGCTGGGCAACACAAAATCGGTAATTTTGGAGATCATCAGGGGAGGCCTTTGTCTAGCAGTCAACGTCTTTTGGCTGAGATGATGATGATGATCAAACTCTGTAGAACCAGAAAGTCTAACATAAACACTACAATTATGCATCTTGTTGTCTCGTCCTCTATGATGAGGGTTACTACCTGTTAGTTTCGATTCTTCGTACTCACTGATGCCACATAGAAAAGTTTTATGAATTTTCGCTCTTCAAAATTGCGTTTCTGAACGCGTCAATCGAACGTCATCATACGTCCCGCGCAACTTGCTGTCATTCGTTTCTTATGTCGCTTTACCGGCGGCGGCGCCACGATTTTCAGGGTATATTCAAATAAATGTGTAAAATAGTGTAACTATAATCCATAATGACAAAATAAAGAAAGCTGGAAAATGAAACAGCAAAAATAGATAAGAAATTGAAACGATTAAGCAAAAAATTACGGAAGTTGGATTCCGACTTCGACAGTAAAGGTGCGTACAAGTTTCTTACTTCTAGCAATTGTTTTGTTATAGATACTCAGGCCCACCTGCGGAAATGAGGCGGTATCAAAACATTTCAAAACTTACTTAGTTCAATAAGTATATACTCAAGCCGTGGATAAACGAAAGCTACCTACAGGCCCACCTGCGGGGATGAGGCGGTATCAAAACATTACAAAACTTACAGTAGGTAGAACAAGTATATACTCAAGTATATAAACGAAAGGTATATAACGGCTTAAATAGTAATTGTAGTTGCTATGTGCTGTAGAGCCTAGATCTACAATATAACATTGCCAATAAGATTACATACACGTCACCTCACATCAACAGTGTAATTGTTTCAACCACGTCTAGTTCGGTACCGACTCAATAGAGGTCCCTACAGTATCTATGGAACAAGACATTTAGCCTACTGATAATTTTCCTGCTCAGGAGCAGGAAGTCTCTGTTATAGACACTGAAATACTATCGGCTATGGGGACAGTGGAAGAAATTATTAAAGGGCCCATAGCCCACTATATGGTTAACAGGTGGAATCACATTTTTAATAAAGGACTGACAAAAGACCTCAAGAATGAGCTATTCAAAGCATATATACCTTTCGAAAATATTAACTTGCTCCCTCCCAAACGCAATGCAGAGCTGTCAGCAGCGATGTCCAAGGCGGTCTGTAAAAAGGACCTTATAATTGCCGAGAGACAGAGGTAGATGGGCATTGCTTTGGCAGCCCTTGGGAAGTCCCTCGACTTATTCATGAAAAACAGCAACAAGCTAGAAATTGTGCGTCACGTAAATGATGCCGCCAAAATGCTTTGTGACACGATTTACATGGATACAAAAAGCAGAAGACCCCTCATCTCTGCTGTGATCAACAAAGAGATGAAGGAATTCCTCACAGACGAACCCGATAGCTTGCTCTTTGGGACAAACCTATCAGAAAAAATCAAAGCTACAAAAGCTGTACAAAGGTCTGTAAAAGACCTTAACACCTTTTAAACTGGGCCCCGTTCAAGCGTCCGGACTGCAGCGGGAAAGAGGCCATACTCAGCCAATCCAAAACCCAAGGAGGACAAGAAAAGGCAACATTTCCGGAACTCTAACTCGAACTACCAGAAACACTAGAAGTCCAGGTAGGCAGACTTCCATTCATTATCAATAATTTGGGAAAGATCACCAATGATAAAACTGTGTTGAATTGGGATATAAAATTCCATTTGATGAGACACCGTTTCAACGGGTTCAGCCTTAAAATGATTTATTACCCCAAATCATTTTAAGTTGGAAGATTACCGCACAGTTTGTAAATTAATTAACAAAGGTATTATATGGCAACAATAGATAAAAAAGATGCATATTATATGTACATTATATATGTTATCTGTTGATTGATATGGCTGATTTTTAATGATTAATAAAAATTACTGTGTCAAATTGTTACTCCATAAGATTGTAATTTTTAGAAAATTATTAAAAGGTCTGATTCTACAACTGGACTTTAAACATCTAACAAGTAGTAATCCTCATCATAGAGGACGAGACAACAAGGTGCATAAATGAACAATTAAACAAACTAACCAAGTGTAGTTCGATTGAAATTATGCACCTTGTTGTCTCGTCCGAAGATGATGAGTCCCTCCCATTCTTTCAGGTACTCTAAATTACCTACACCCTACAGTTGCAGAACCAGTTACACATCCTGACTTTAAACTTAATGACAGCAAGAGGCGCGGGACGGATGATGACGTTCGATTGACGCGTTCAGAAACGCAATTTTGAAGAGCGAAAACTCATAAAACTTTTAACTATACTATACTTTCTACTTTTTTTGCGTCAGTGAGTACGAAGAGTCTATACTAACAAGTAGTAATCCTCATCATCTTCGGACGAGACAACAAGGTGCATAATTTCAATCGAACGTTTTGAATCGAAAGTTTGATTGTTCATATACTTTGCATACTTGCTATTGTTTACCGACATACAAGTCTAATAAGACATAATTTCGATTACAAAGTCCTCTTACCGGGACTGTTAATTAATATCTTGGAGTGTGGCTTGCCAACAACCGAATCGCTACTCCGACGGTAAAATTAGTTTCTCTTTGTCTCATACAATTATTAAGTAACATTTTAATGAAGCGCCCGGCAAATTCAGTTTGTGCAAACTCCAGAGGAGTTGTACTACAACTACAACTGTATAATTGTGTTCTCTATCTAATTTGTCCTTTAGACACAATGTTTTGTATTACGATGTGTTTCGGAATATTAACGTTTTTATTGATAGATTTATTCAATCGGTTTTTACAACTATGAATGAATGGTGTATACAAGGTGTTTGGTACTACCCTTATAATATCGAATATGGCAGATAGGGTACGGTGCATAGAACTCCGTAAAATATACCTGATATAAAACATACCTGAAAAGCAATATATATAAGCAATATTGAAGTCGTTTGTAGTTGTAAAGTGACAGTACATTGTTCTTGGTCGATAAATTCACGGTGAAACAAAAACGGAAGTCTTAGCATGTCAGGGATGAACAAAAATAATATATTCAAATTTTAACGTTTTGTATGGAAAAGTTTACGTTTCACGGTATTCTTTATACATGGTTGCATGCATATGTTTCGGAATTAATACATATTAAGTGTTTTTTATATATTTTAGCGTTTTATTAACGCTTAAATATACTTAAGTAAAATTTAAACACTGAAAAAAGACGACAACGCCCCCCGCCTGAGGTTGTCGTCTTTTTTCAGTGTTTAAATTTTACTTAATACATATTAGCAAACATCCTGTATACGGTGTGTGTTATAGGAAGAAACGAAGGTATTATTAATATACAAAGATATATAATAATTAACACAGATAATTTAAATTAACCTAGCTAGTTGTGTTCCGCCCGACAGTTAGGGAGAGAAATATATGAGCATAATATATTTATAAGCTCAGCTCGTCAGCTATTTGCACTGACGTCAGTATCTGACATGTGTAAATCAGCCATAGGCACTAGTTTGCTGGCTGACTTCGCATTTGGCTGTGATCATGACGTCACGCTAGATACTGAAATGGCGTCGTGTTCACTCTGGCGTCAAGTTAGCGTCAACGCATAATCCAATGAACGAATTCTCCTCTCGGAATTGCAACGCTCATTCAATCTCGGCTCTCGACTGGTGCAATCCCGAGTTAGACAGTCATAAACAAAATACTTTATTTGTAACAGATTAAGGTAGACGATAAAACAGAAATGAAGGATTTTAAGTGGATTTTTTTGTTTAATCACAAATCTTTTTTACACAACACCGGTAAAGCGACTTGACCTTCACCAGATCTTAAGTGACGATAAGATGGTGGTAGCTAGCTAGGTGGACTTTAAACGAGCCCTAAACTACCAAACTGAGTACAAACATATACCCATTGGGAATCGAACCCGGGACCTCTAGGTCTGAGACCAGTCGCCTTAACCACTAGACCACATAGGGGGCTGATGGTAAGTAACTAAAATAAAATAATAATAAATAATAATAATTAAATTAAATTAAATTAAATTTATTTCACTAAAAAGGTTTGGTTTAGGGTACATTAATTAGTGCCCGAAATCTCCTTTTAAGCAATGAATGCCTGTTTCGGGTGACTCCGCTCTTCCATTACAATAACTAGGTATGCTATGAAATTATACAATAAAATTTCGTTCGTGTGTAGCTGTGTGTTTTACCGATAGGGTACCGTATGTATGGCTTTATGGAATCTTTTTCTGTCACATACGAAAAACAGAACAAATCAGGACAATAGTTACTCGTAATCAATAGAGCATACGTGCCCGATATTGATTGGCCACAATTTGTTTAATTAAATTAGCCGGTCGTTCACCCCTCCGCTACAAAGGTTAAGGATAAGTTGATCCAATTACGAAATGGCGGCTAAATATTATGTTTGTGAATTAACAATAGGACCTGAACAAATCTCTTTCACCGCCTCTATGATCTAGTGGTCACTGACCGATCACTCAGACCCGGAAATCCCAGGTATGATTCCTAGCGGGGGCCATATACACGGCTGGCGGTAGGGTTTATTCAAAGTCTGCCTGACCAGCAACTACCATCTTAACTAAACCAGTCACTATAGCAACAATGTTGGTTGAGTGGTAGTGTGTTTTGATAGTAGGAGCTTATTGCGACTATAGGAGACCGATAGGAGGACTTTATTGCGTAAGTATTATTTTATTTTATTTTAATGCAGGACGCCCTCAGAAGCGAGGATCTTCGCAAGGATACTTGCAAGAGCTGGATGAGTAGCTGCGTATCGTGCTCAATGGCGTGTACTTGGAGAGTCTAAGTCCAGCAGTGGACTAATACAGGCTGATGATGATTATTATTTATTTGTACTAGGTTTTACGACGTTTTCTTATAAAATATTTGAATTTTTATATTTATTTTTTATAAAATGTATTACAATCAGCCCATTAACTTCACACCGCCGCCGGGCTTAGGAATTCCCACACGGACAACAGCAGTAAGTAGAGATTGGACGATAACCCGTTACGCGGCGCCATTGCCTGTACATCGTAAAAACAAGGTAACTTTGACATTTTACAGGGCACTACCAATATTTTTCACGCGGCAACACCGCAAACGATAACAGCGCAGGGTGTAAAGATATAAAAACATATTGCGTTACAGATACTCGATAAATTTTTGTCTTTGTGTCCAGAAAAAAAACCAATTCGTATAATTGCCTTTATGCATCGTTTTTAAACTATGTACCTAAATCCTGTACCAGCGTAAGTTGCGAAATTGCAATAATTATTTCTAGTAGTTTCTAGTTTGTTTGTATTAAACCCTCCTGTTATTTTAATGGCCTCATACTAGGTTTGGTTGGTGGTAAGGCTTGCTAGTCTGCCTGGCTAGCTACCACCATCTTATCTAATTATTTATTTATTTGGTTATATATAATTTTTAGTCTCTTTTTTCTTTCTTACAACCTCTTACCTTTTTTATTTACCATTTTTAATTTATAAAGTGTGTACTTGTAAATGACAGTGTATCTAAATTGTTATATTATTTTAATTGTTGTATTTTCTTTGTAGTCCAGTCGTTGATAAATTAATGTTATAAATAAATAGAAATACAACAATACGCTGCAAAATAAGGAAAGTAAAAATTTCCTATATGTTTTATAAGAACGCTTATCGTTGACTGTAAGGTAAAAGTATATCTATACGCGGTATATTATAATATTTGATATCGTGTTTAACAGAAAATGTGCCTATCTATTCACGTGGAAGGACAGATTCATGGCTGGTAAAATAAAAATATGCTGACCGTGAAAAAGTTACTACGTCGGGGAAGTGGACAAACACTAGTGGACAAATAATTAGGACCACTTATGAAAGTGAATAATTCACGAGCAATAAATACAAGAGATGAGTAACTGAACCTCAAGTTTTTGTAAATACATTTGACGAAAGTTGTATCTTTCTTTAACTTTAACACCAACTGCTCAGTTCCACTTAATCGAATGAAATTATAAAGAATAGTATACACCTTACAGTAGGTAACTGACACCAAACCCTTTGAGACCTTGGGAGCGATAGAGAGAGAGAGAGAGAGAGACCATTATAATAGACGGCTAATTATGTCTTATGCAGTTAAATTAGCTTTGCCAATAAGGCATGTTAGCTAGCACGCAGTCCACATTTCATCGCAGCGTTACAATCGCTGAGAATTTCTACAATGTCTGATATGTGAGTGTTGCGGTACTGTCGTATGTCTTGGGTTTGATTTATCTTGTAACTAAGCTTTAATCAAAATATATATAGTCTATGAAGGAAGAAGTGTTTAGTTTATTAGTTACAGCTATTCAAATAATCTTATTTCGCCTTTGCCCACCCCGATATAAAAATTTCATTGTTTGTTTTTACTTTTAAGTGTGTGTGCAATAAAGAATTTTATCTATCTATCTATCTATCTATCTATCTTATTTTGTTACTTTTGTGGTTGATTATTTCTATGTCATATTATTTATAAGGCATAAAACCATAAGCACTGAAGCTTCAGTATCAGCAACGCGTCCTTGGTGTTGCAAACGTCGATGGGCTGCGGTAACCGCTTACCAACAAGCTTGCCTAATGCTCGTTCACTGGAAGATTGACAAAAAAATAAATTACTATAGTGACCCTAACATATTGCTCGCAAGTGTAAAGGGCGATACTCGTGGGGCGTCCATGGATGCCGGGGCGCCGGACCTGCAGATTCTGAACCTATTGAACATTCCGAGGTACAATTTATTGCCGGAGATAAAAGGCACAACTTCTTATCGATACACGGTAGGTATGTGTGAGAATTTACCTACGAATAAAAGTAAAGAGGGCAAATTATTATTCGCATTTACTTTCTTAGGGGCAAGTTTATATATATATTTTAACATAAAAGAAAAATTACAAAAACACAAATGTTGAAAAAGTTTCCATAAGCAGGATTTGAACCTGCACTCTTCTGACATACCGGGTCAGATGCTCTCCCAATTGAGCTATCGTGGTTCTAACCAGCCCGCCGAAATTATTCAACACTATTTACTTTTTATTTTGAAAGCCAAAGGCGCCCATGTTTTTTTTTTAATTTTTGTGTTTTTGTAATTTGTTTCGCAACAAAATTTGCGTTAAAAACATTTTATAAGAGGATTATTTTTTTTACTAATAACGTGATAGCACAAAATATAGGACTTATCTCAATCTATCAGATTTAACAGTAAACTTAACAACTAAGTAAAAGTGAATTCGTAGAGAGTAAAGCTTTTCATTTATTCCACAACGGAGAAACGTAGTCACCTTATGATATGGTATCCATCTCATGATAAGGTAGAGAATCCTCGAGCCCTGAGGCTACTGGCTTTCATAAGGTACTCTAGCTGACGGAACACAACAATGCTGATAACATTATTGTAATTGAGACAAACGAATATTAAAAAGACAAACCCAATGAATGAGCACAATATTTAGGTATCCCTTTGTATATCGAAGTTGAGACCTCTAGGTCAAAAACCGGGGTCTGATCTCATGATCTGATGATGATATGATCATTCATATACGCGGTTAAACAACTAACATGAACAATTAACTTAGTTTATTCAAATTGACATATCCCTAAATATGTAAATAAATTCAATTGGCATACCTCAGCAAATCTGTGGTGTATCTCAATTTAGAACCCTTGTAGTTCTGTACGTGTGATATCAATCAAACAGATCTGGAAATACCATCATTCAAGCAACGCGTAGATTGAGCATTCAGCGCCTTTCACTATTTGCCCTTTGACCTTTTGATTTTATATGTGCTGACGTCATGCCACTATACAGTAAGCATCTTTCTCTTGCTTACCGTAATTTATTGAAGTGATTTCTTGTGTTTATATGTGTAAAGTCAGTGCAATAATTATATACCATTTTCAAATTAAATTATTCAATAACATACATACCTACAAACAAAGATACATAATTAGTGGTTTCGTGCGGTTAGCAAATTAAGCCAGTGCAGTGTCAAATTTGTAACACATACAATTTAAATTTTCTTTGTTGGTTAATAAATGAGAATGGATGATAAAAGATATGTGGGACTTCACTGACATCTCACGCGGATTTCTTGAGGGAATTTGAAAAGTGACATTGCACTGTTTTGATTAATTTGCCAATACGCATGCACGTTCGTGAACTCTTTAACGCTTAATAATCCACCATTATTTCACGTTAATATTCGACATAACACACATTTTAGAAAATAAAATAAAACCGCAGACATTTCTTCATTTCATCGCTAAGAAGCCTATATACGCTTCAAACTAGCTTTTCCTCGGATTCTGTTCGTGTAGTTTTAGGCTTTGTATTGTTAGTTTTCATTACATATACATATTAATAGAACCGGATGAAGTGCGCTTATACCTTCGACATTGTCGTCACTTACAGCGGGGGAGATGAAAACCATTCGCTTCCCCGTTGTGGTATAAAAAACCACTTTAAGATTGACATTCGATTGGATGTCATGAAACAACTACCTCCGTAGCCGAGTGGCTTGCACGCCGGACTTTGGGCGGCGCTAACTCCTGAGGCCCCGGGTTCGACTCCCGGTCGAGTCAATGTCGAAAACGAACTTTTCGATATTGTGTTGGGTCTGGGTGGTTGTGATACCGTCGTTGTTTCTGATTTCCATGAAACGAGTGCTTTAGCTACTTACCTTGTGATCAGAACAATGTATGTGAAGTTGTCTCATATTTATTTATTTATTTATTTAACTAGATAAGTGCTCATAGGTACCAAACTGTTAACAAAGTATATTGAAGCAAATCACATAATCAATTAGGCGGTTGATACTAAATAAACACAGTCTAAACAGGCGTTTCGTCCTAAAAATAGCACAATTCTGTTTGTGTGGCCTCGTGACGACCCTCGGGAGAGACTTCCCCCCCCCCCCCCTCCAACCCCTCGTCTCCCCTTGCCCCGACCACGCCACAGACATGATTTATTTCCATAGGATCCTTCCCATTGGATTTAATAAGTTCATAAGAAGTACAACTACAACGAAGTCTATGACAAATTGTGCACTGCAGCTTCATCTGCGGATGTTCCGTAACTTTAATACAGTTGCTCCAACAATCTCCTGACTTTGATTGCGAGTTCCTTGGAGAGTATTAATGCAAACGATAGTAGACGACGCGAACAAATAAAGATTAATTTTATACTATGAAGTAACCTTCCTTTGTATCGCTACTTTTACTAACAAATAACTTTGATTGCACTCTAAGATGTTGCAAGTTTCTTAAGTTTATCAACTTACATCGTACATAAACGTTATTATTAGCAATCCTTTTGCAATTTGAATACCTACAGAAAAACTGACGAATATCTATAGCACGAGCGTGAATCAAACACAATAACAATGTTAAATGTTTAAATTGTTACTTTGAATTTTTCGAAATCGTATAAAGTTACACACGGTGCAATTGAACAAAAGAATAGTGGCATATCTCGCACGGACTACCGGATAAGCCGAAATAGTTTTCGATGTCAATGTTGAAAGTTATTCAATTCTCTTGAGATAATAGTTATCGGATCGGAACTATCTCGTGCTTGCCGGGGCGCAGATTGTTTCAATACCTGATTCTATATTGAGCGCCCTCCCCCTCAGGCAGACAAAGGCGAACTTTTTTATTTCAAGGAACGGTTATCGGGAGTATTGGATGATAAAAATCCTTAACAAAACTCCATGCCTCTTCTTACTAGAACTACTCTTCTCAAGTTCTTAAAACTAGCTGGTGTTATGTCTTTATAAACATGATAAAGCAATACAGCAAAATAATGGATTTTTCATTGAATGAAACATGAAATAAAATGAACTTGTCAAAAAGATTTTCAATACACTTTTATGAACTGATCAAAATATTGTGTATCAGTCGGAAGTTTCTCCCCGTTTTTGTAATATAGTGGTAAGACCACAGGCCTAATAATGTCTCAGATTTGATACCATTCGAGAAGGTGATAAGGCTCGTTCTAAGATCCATCTGGCTAGCTTCAAACGTAACGGCAACATACTGTTGTAACATTGTTGTTGTTTCCACAGTCATAGCCAGTACCTCTGCAGTGAGTATTCTGAGTGAAGTAAGTACTTCCACTTTCAACCTTAGTGTAACTTACACTCAGGTGAGACGAAAAGTACTTCCTTCTTTTAAGGGAAAACTAATGACCTCTTGTGTCGTTTCAATCATTTTACTGCTGACTGTAATAACCACATCTCGTATTACCTAACCACACAAATCAGAGAAAGAGCATGCTGAAATATTGAACGGCGTTACTACCACAGACATGAGAGATTGCTCGGGACTCCCACTAACCTACTTCAAAGCAAAGATTTATTATAACAGGACATGTTTGTTTCTTTTCTCTGGAGTAATGCGTTATGTATGAGCCGTGCGCCATCAAGAGCCGCTTTGTCTCAAGTTTCCGACAGATGAGATACTTACTACTAAACATAACATTAAGTATAAATGTCCTAAGTAAACCAATTCGTTCGGTCTTAAGCCTTTTGTAAGCTAGCTTTCGCCTGGGGCTTGGTGCGCGTGGAATTCTGTCAGTCAATAAAGTCTGAATTGCGTGCTCCCAGGAACATTGTATTCGATTGATATAGGTAGCTGGTATTAATCAGCTACAATGCAGCTTTTTATTAGTAAGAGGTTGTTTCGAGTGTGTAGTTCCAGAGACTATTGTTAGAGTAGTACAACAACAAACAAATTTATCCTACTAATATTATAAACGCGAAAGTTTGAACTACTGAATGTATTTTAATGAAACCTTCCTCATATACAGACCATGACCCAAACCAGCATATAGGATACTTTTTTTTACTTTTTTTTTTACTGTTTCCGCGAACAAAGTCGCGGGCAACAACTAGTCTATAATATTAGGCGGCTGGCAAGAGCTTGATGAGAGTAGCCGCGGATCGTGCTCAGTGGCGTGCATGCGGAGAGGTTTACGTCGAAGTGGAATAATATATGCTAATGAATGAAGATGATGACGATTATTATATTAGTATATAAACCATAGGCACATATTAAGTCTTATTAGCATACATGTACTAGGTTCCTCTATCTTTAGACAACTATAAAGGCTACATAGTAAAGGCATGCACAATATGAAAACTGTTTTGAATACTTTAGCTTAAAAGTCTTTGAAGCAACCAATCGGGACGGATGTTAATAGAATATTACAATTTGTCGTAACTCGGCACGGAATGGACCACCCCGAACGTCAGCGTTGCCAGACGTCTATACGGAACCGTAATTATATGTCCTTTCAGTGCCAAAACAACTGTGTAGACTGAACGATGCGATTCCATTTATAACTTAGGAAAGTAGTGTTCACTTATAGTGCGAAATAATTCTGAGAAAGCTTCGAAATATCTAATTAATTATATACCGATTAGCGACTTTACTACATTAGCATCGAGAATGGGACACTTTCGGATTCGATATTTTTATAACAATTTATACCATAAAAACAAAAATAGATTTTAGGAGTCGGTCGACTCATTTTATTAACGCTTTTTTAAAACATTCTAATCAACATTTGGAAATCGCGAACTGTGTTGGTTAGTCCGGGCTTTGTAGAAGTTTTTTTTTTATTTTCATTATTCGAGAACGTTAACGAGAACAAGAATTTGCATGCTATGGAAGCAGTTGTACCTCCTTGCGACAACGAGATGAGGTGACGAGGTGAGATGCAATTCCGACATACAAATTTTAGTTTCCATAAATTTTGAGGTTTATGGCCCGTTCTCCCTATCCATCTATAGGGAAGGCTCGTGCCCCAGCAGTGGGGACATTATATGAGCTGATGATGATGATTATTTTAATCGAATGGTATTAAAACTTACCCTGAAGTAAAAAAAAAGCTTAAATTATTCATATTTTACATTAGATTTGACATACCGTAGTTGAAATATTTTCTGTCGGAAAGGGTTAAATAAGAGAACAGAGCACTTGTTGAGCAGAACCGTAAAGTTCAAAGCTGCACTCCTTTATGGCCCTAAACGGAACCCTCGACCGTAAATTCCGAGTCCACGCCATCGTCCCTAATCCGTGAGTTATTGTCGAAGCAAGATTGTGATTGGACCAACGCAGCTTATCGGTGCCAATTTTGTTAAATTTGCTGTTAGATTTTGTACCGAATAGGCAATCAGTTAAACTCTAAACTTAGCTTTCACATTATTTTGCGACTTATTTACTGCTACTGTTATAAATTAAGTACATATAACCATATCGATTGTGGAGGAGGGTAGAAGAGTCCCACATAACCTTGGCCCCAATATAAGCATTTTCCCTAGTCACAAAAAAAGTCTCCTTCTACTAAGGAGTTTGTTCAAACGCTTCTTATTCAAAAGTACTTAAATTATTACTGCCTTTTATGTAAATACTAGTTGTTGCCCGCGACTTCATTCGCAAAGACTACAGTAAAAAAAGGGTAAAAAAAGTCCTATATGCTGGTTTGGGTCATGGTCTGTATATGAGGAAAGGTTCATTAATATCTATTCAGTAGTTTTTACGTGAAAGAGTAACAAACATCCATCCATACTTACAAACTTTCGCGTTTATAATATTAGTAGGATAATATCGTGTGCAAGTTGAAATAGAAAACAAGACAACAAACGACAACCAACCCGTCTCAACGGAGTCGCAACGAGCCATGAGGAAGCCATTACCGTCTAAAGCACGAAACAAATGAATGAGGTCGAAGACAAATGAATACACGGCACTGCACTGGCAGCAGTTGCATGCGATACAAATGGCCAATATGGATTATTGGATAAAGCGACACGGCAGTTGGAAAATTAAAATGCCGTAGGGAAACGGACAGATTTTTCCTGCTAACGACAAAATGCCGAGAGTTAGCAGCCGTGCGCTAAAAATAGCCTTATCCAATTACTGAGTCTCTGGCGCCCGTCTCGCCGGGCAGCTTGCGAGTTCTCGTTAAATATGCAATCAGGGGCTACCTGCGTTCATGCTTTGGAAGAAGACTAGCCGTTTATCTTCCAGTTTCAATTCTTGGTAGCGGCAGTTGAAAGGCACTAAATTATTCGAGGTATGTTATGCGGTTCGCAAGTGGCTTGCTATCTCGCGGTTGGAAAGTACATTTTTGATTTGTGTACAGGTGAGTTCTATAATATGCTTACAGTTCAGCTTGTCATTGTATGACTTCCTTGGTTGTATTGTTAAAAAATATGCTATCGTCATTTAAAGCCGTTTTTTATACACCATAAGTAGGCACCATGAATAAAGATCAGATGCGTCTACAGCTAGCGAAGCAGAAGCTAGAAAAAGCGAAATTTTAGCTTGGTTTTCGTACTGTTTTCAATAAATCCATCACTTTTAAAGGGTTTAGCTTTAAGCCATTAATTACTTAATGCAACTAGTGCGATCCATCACAGTTGTTACACGAGTACATGCATACGAGTTCATTATGAACGCTCTAGTAATAACTTCATAGTGGCAATGAATAAAATGTTATGCGGGCTTTGCAAATTTCAATGGAGTGTCTACTTAGCATAACATTTTGTTTCGCTTGTACTCTGAATAAAATTGCAACTGGCAATACATTTTCACTGCATTTAGGGAAATTTTATTTTATTAGCGGGCGCTTATTAATATAAATGCTACGTGTAATAAAGTACGATATTAATGAGGGCCTATCTAAATTAAGTTAACAGTAAGGTATTATAGAATTATATCTATAAATTGTTTTTTTTTATTTTAATCCTAATTGGTTTTTTTTTTGTAGCCCGTGTTGGTTCATTTTTAACACAGACCTTTCCAATTTCGTTCCAATACTTTATGTCTACTGCTAGTAGTCATCCAGTCATAACTGTCCTACATTAGTATAAATGCTATTTATTTTAAAAATCTATTGAATAATGTTAAAACACTGCATCAGGGCACTGCTCTAAGAGTTAAACTTTGCGAAGGGTCGTGACTCGTGAGTGAGGATCCTATCTCAGACACTATAGGGAATTCAAAAATGTTACGTAATTTTAAGAATAACTAAAGCATATTTTTATTAACATGTTCGTCTCCAGGCACGCCATCATGGAGCCATCCTTTTTATCATATTAAACAAATATTTTTAGATGGTTTTAACAAAAAAACTGATAAATTTTTACCGACAAATTGAGAACCTCCTACTTTTTTTATAAGTCGTTTTTAAAATAATAAAATTTATTGTTTCTAGAACTACGAGTACCAATGAGCGTTCATTTAGTGTTGCAATTAAAGGGATTCGGCTCCCTTTAATTGCAGCATTAAATTGAGCTTTAGCCTCTTACCAGGAATCCTAATCTAGATTTTATTCCTTCCAAGAAATGCAAAATTACTTCAGTTAATTTTTGCTACAAATATAACTTTAAGCTGCCGCCCGCCACGCCAGTCTGTCGTAAATTTCAGCGGCAGTTACATTTTTTTATGGAAAAAAAAATCTATGGCACACTCTGTTCTTTCAAACTATCTCAGCGCAAAAAATCTTGTGTATAGCATGCATACATTAAGTCGCAGGCAATCAAAAGTGCTGCTAATCGATTTATTGCAAAATAAATTAAAAGTAAAAAACCTTTTTAAAAAACAAGCTTTTATTTAAATGCGCTATAAAAAAAAACTTTTACTTTAAAACTTTTACTATCAACTTATAACCTACACAATTTATATGATATAAAAGCTTGTCGCGAGATTTAAGTACCTAAGCTTATTTACTTAGATTGAAAATTTTAATAGTTAAAATCAATCACATCAAGTTATTTAATTTACTTGTTTTTCTACACAAGTAAATCTCGCGACAAGCTTTTATATCATACTAGCTATCCCGGTGGACTTCGTACCGCTTTGACAGTTTCTATGACAACAAAACAAACAAACCAACCAAACCAAATATAGAGAAAAGGTAAGTATGAGTTTCATTCCCGTAGGAATATCGGGATAAAACTATCTGTATGCCGAATTTCATCCAAATCCATCCGTTGCAGCGTGAAGAAGCACACACATACACACAAACTTTCGTATTTTTAATATTAGTGTGATAAATTGTGCAGTTATAAGCTGATAGTAAAAGTTTTAAAGTAAAAGTTAATTTTTTTCTTTTTAGCGCATTTAAATAAAAGCTTGTTTTTTAAAAAGGTTTTTTACTTTTAATTTATTTTTTACTTTTTAGTTATCGCTGTACACGTTTCTCAGTCTGTTCATCTGATTCCTTTCATTTGATACCCATATTGTAGGCAAGCATTAAAAACTTAGTCCCCCATATTGGATTAAGGGGGTGTGTGTGGTGTGTATGTGTGCGTGTATGAAGTGTGTTATTCATATGTTGTAAAAATAACTCTGTTTTCTCATAATCAAGTGATGCCAATCACGTAAGTACCCTCTTTTTACAATCTTTGTATTGTTTGAAGTGAATAGCTATTTTTTATCAACATTATTGTAAATTCGAGCTTTGCTTTAGTTTGGGGAACTTTAGCTACTATGCTAGACTAACTAACTAACTTTAGCTAGAATGACGTCACATAATGAACCTTGGATTGTCATCCGAACTGAACATGTATACAAAATTTCAGCTCAATCGGTTGAAGATATCTGCTTCAAAATTGAGTTGCAAGATTCCACCCGAACAACATATTACATACATACATTGCAAGCAAAATAAAAGCTTGTAATAAGAACGCAGTAATACTTGTTGGTAAAGTGATCTTTTTCTTCAATTCTCTAAAATTAAAAGTTCTTTTTAATAATGCGTGCTTTTGGTGGCTATCTATACCCTACACACTTTATCTATAAAGGTGAAGTTTGTGACTTTGTTTGATTGAGGAGGGTAATCCCTGGAACTTCTGGTCCAATTTCAAAAAATTTTTTGCTGTTTGAATGCTACATTCGTTGCTGATGACATTTGATAAAAAAGTTACGTTTTATAGTGTTTAAATCCACGTCGACGCGGGTAAACTTTAGTAACGATGCCTCTAACGAGCCGATGTGCATTTCATTATTTACAACAACAGCAAATCTGCCGACTAATGGGCTTATCGCAGCTCGTTTTAACCGCTTCTGTAGTCTAGTGGTTAAGACCACTGGTTTAGACCCAGAGGTCCCGGGTTCGATTCCCAGCGGGGGGTACATGTTTGTGTACACGGTTTGGTTGGTGGTAGGGCTTGTTTGTCCGCCTGGCTAGCTATCACCAACTTATCTAAATATGTCGCCATAGCATCAATGTTTGTAGCATTGTTGTGTTCCGGCAGCTAGAGATAAGATAGCCAGTGCCTCACTAGTTGAGGATTCTGGGTGAAGTGCGCTTCCATCAATTGGCCTTATAACCACTTACATCAGAGTGAGATCAAGGCGCTGTGCATACCCGTTAAATATTAAAAAAAGGAAAAAGAAAATATACGAACACAGGTTAATTGATAAAACGCATATACTATGTACATCCGTCGCGTGGCGTGGGTGATCAAATAGCATGCATGAGTGTGTCCCCCAGAGGAGTTAATTAAACGAGCGTTGTTAGTACAAACGGAGCACCGTGTAGTGACGACTTGATGAGACCGCTTTAATGCACGGAATACCGAATTAACATTGAATTAAGCGAAAATTGTAGTGTATTGTAGCAATGTTTTTATTTATAACAGCAGCACTTTATGCTCACAGATCTAAGACTCTTTGAGCCTTACAAATAAACAAAGCATAAGCTTGAAATAGATATTCTGTGTTTTGTTCCCGTCATGTAAACTTCATTTCAGATTAGAGTAAAAGAGACAAAACACAGAACAACTATCCGAAACTTTTACCCTGTTTATTTATAAGCTCCGAATAGTTATTTCGGCGTGTTTTGTTCCTGTCATGTTAAACGTTATTTCAAATTAGAGTTAAAGAGACAAAACACGGAATAACTATTCAAAGCTTATTCTTTGTTTATTTATTAGACCTTTAATGCCTTACAAATAAACAGGGTATAAGTTTCTAATAGTTGTTCCGTGTTTTGTCTCTTTTACTCTAATCTGAAATGAAGTTTACATGACGGTCTATTTTTAGATTTTTAGTCTGTTATTATGTCCAAGCCATGGCAGTAGTGTCTATGACATGTAATTAGATCGGTTAGCCGCGTAACAAAAGGTTAATGTTTTTTTTTAAAATAAAACTAACAAATTTCGTTATGTCACTTCATACTTTTTTTACATCAGATTTTATATAATCAAAGCCAAACCACGAACCTTTCTAAAGTCTTGTTAGTATAAAACTTTGCTAGTGGAAAAGATTTATTTTTTATATTAACGGGTAAGCACAGTTCCTTGATCTCACCTGATGTTAAGTGATGATAAGGCCAATGATGGAAGCGCACTTCACCCAGAATCCTCAACTAGTGAGGTACTGGCTATCTTATCTCTAGCTGCCGAAACACAACAATGCTACAAACATTGATGTTATGGCGACATATTTAGATAAGATGGTGTTAGCTAGCCAGGCGGAGAAACAAGCCCTACCACCAACCAAACAGAGTGCACAAACATGTACCCCTCGCTGGGAATCGAACCCGGAACCTCTGGGTCTAAACCGGTGGTCTTAGCCACTAGACCACAGAGGCGGTTAAAATTATGTTGTAAATAAACAAGATAGTTACTTTGGAACAGAGCTCTCGACGTGTTCCCAAGATGTAGTGAAACATGCGCTGCCGCTGTCTAAAGTTCTGTTGCCGTACTAATAACTTTACGCCGGCAGTACTCGCTGACGCAAGCATTTATGTATTACACACCCAAGGCCGAAAGAAACAGCGCGCCTTCTAGTAGTATTTAGAGGTTAAAACATTTTTTATACAAAATGTATTTCGTTTCTTTCGTCTGTTTAACGAAGAAGTGAATTGGTTATTTTTTATTTATTAAGAAAAAAATACTCATAAAACATACTTTAAATCGATTTAGGAGCTGATTTTTACTTTTAGGGTGTGCATTTTATATGACATGGTATAAAACGTTATTTTCAACACGTTGACCGCCGCCGGGCCCAGTCACAATAGAAATTCAATTGTTTGTCGGACATATGGCGTTTAGGTGTTAATATACACTAAACTTGATAACGGTATTTATGTTTTAGTAAACGAATTCAAACCCGAGACTCGTTTACGAAAACTCGAGAATAGAGATATAAATTTGTTTTTTTCTTTTCTAGAAATTGCTAAATTTAACATTGCATTTTACATAAATCTTCAAATTGTTGTCTTTGCATTAGCGAATTTGACTTGGTTTCCGAAACAGAATAAACGCTTGTCAGGTTTTGAATACAAAAATAACCTTGTATACCGGTGCGTCTCACTTGATATACATACATATACATTTGATATAATTGAACTTTAATAACATTAATTTTTTCATTATAATCATTTGTTATACCAACACATAATATAATTTTTATTTATCATAAAGTTTACTTTACATAATGTTCATTTTATATAATACCATTTAGTATAACGTTCATTAAGAATAATGCCATTTGAAATAAAACTCATTTAATATATCGTTTATTTCATATAATTTTGTTTGATATACGCGTCATTTTATATAACTATTATTTAAGATAATAACGTTTCAAATAATGATTGATTGATATAATCTTCACTTGGTATAACAATCAATTGACATAATAATCTGTTAGTATACAGTGTCAGTAACAGAAACGAATCACTGCAAAACCGACTCCACATAGTCTTGTCTGCCCTACCCCTAGAGTGTAATTTAAGCCCGTGGGACTGCCAGAGCCCCGCAGCGCCGGAGCCGTGACAGAAACTATGTTCGCTGCATGCTGACTTGCTTGCATTCTGCCTGCTTGCTTGCATACTGCATGCTTGCTGGCTGCATGTCTGCTTGCATAATATGAATTGGATTTTATATTAAGTAATCATTCTATGTTTTAAGGATTATACAAAAATAGTGTTATCGTTAATGAATGTTATACTACATGTTTTTATACTAGATAAACGTTGTGTTTTAATAATTATATCATGTAAATGTTATATTAAATGAGTTTAGCTCAATCGTTTAAAAATTTGTCGTTAGTCGTTTCAAAATTATGTATTTTACAATTATATCATTCCATCATTATATTAAATAAGTGTTATATTAAACAAAACTATATCATTTGATTGTACATGTTTTGATCATTATACGATATGTTGTTATATTATACATTACACACCCATTGTATACTGCTGTTAAAGGTGCCGGTTTTTTTTTTTTTGAGAGAGATTGCTGATTGCCGCTGCGGCATTTTCAGTTTCACCGGGCTTTTTTGGGGGCAGCGAGGAACGTAAAGGGTGTCGTCCCTCAAGTCGTGTGAAACGAATCACCTTCAGAGGTTATCTAGAGGGAACGGCATCGCGCACAAGTGCGCGTCCCCGTGCTCTACTAGATTCTCCGAAGGGTTCGGATCGGATCGGGAGGTGCCGGTGAATGATAAAGCTCCACCGGGTTGAATTTAAAAAGTAAAATAGACTAAAAATAATAAATGAAAACTTCGAAAAGGATCTCTAATATTTGTTTTCTTAAGTTTACGCGACTATTCGTACTTGCTACGGGGCAAAATGCAGATTACAGCGTAGCAAAATTTTGGATGGTAAACCGTATGGTAACCGTTGGTATATCATTTTCCCGTATACACCGATAGATGGATACTTAATCAAACAATTTACATTGTTGTGCAAAATATATACTTACGCAGTCGCTAGCGAAAAGCTTTTAAGTAAACTTATAGTTTGACCACGTTTCTAGCAGGGTTTGGCATTTCGTTTTATGGTTGTAATAACAAAAAATAACAAACCTCAACAAAAATTAATCTACTTAGTTCAGTAAAAACAAGACCGTCAAAAACAAGGTAACTACAAGAGTTTTCTATTCAACGTTTTGTTGTCTATAAATACCATATCGGGTAACATTAATAATGTAATTTTGTGCTTGTGAACCTTGTTCTTATATCTTTATTGCCTTCTAGAAGCTGTGCATGGTTATTTTAGTTACTAACCATAATTTTAAGAAAAGCGAGCAATATTAATGAAAGAACCATCTCTTTTCAATAAAAAAAACATCTATGCTTAATTTGTAAAATAAATGCTCATTTCAACATTTCCCATAATAAAAAATGCCTTATTAAATGACGGTTAATCATATTTTTAGTTAGGGATTAGGGATAAAAAAAATGATTCAGTGTCTTGGTCTCAATAGGTACACTTATTGGTTTGAAATCAAACATGAATTATTTATTTTATTGAAACAGGTATTTATTGAGATCTAATAGAACCATTGACAGTTTAAACACTTTAATCTCACTACGTGTCAATATATCATCATCATCAGCCTACTTTAATTAGTCCACTGCTGGACATAGTACAGTATTATAGACAAGTGCACACCACTGGGCACAATCCGAGGTATATAAGGTATATATCGACTTGCAATTGAAGATATTTAAAGTAACCAATTCATTTCATGTTTAACCAGTTTCGTTCCCCATTTCATTCGACAACCCTAATCCCCACCCTCGTAAGCGTGGCAAACTCTTCCTGCAAACTTCAAATTATATTTTACTCGATCAACGTGCATTGTCACCTTTACGGCGTGCTAGGTATTAATTATAAAGCAAACTATATTTGCGCTAGTGTGGTCAATTTATCGATAGTTTTACTTTCAATAGTTTTTATCTAAAACAGCCGAACTATTGATAGTTATATATTTATATCTGCAGGTAAGCACCTGGCAAAACAAGGCACTTGGCAAACATTGATGTTATGGCTACATATTTAGATAAGATGGTGATAGCTAGCCAGCCGGACTTAAAACCAATCCAACCAAACCGAGTACAAACATATACTTGTATGTACATGTAATTATACAATGTATAATGTATGTATGGTGAGTGTTGCGCTTTGGAAATAGTATTGTACCACTCCTAGCCAAAAAGCAATGAATATGGCTATGTTTGGCGTTTCTCTGCGGGGCCGAACCCGAAATATGAAGATCCCTAGAAGAACAAAGGTCACCGACATTGCCCGAAGAGTTACTAAGCTCAAGTGGCAGTGGGCAGGGCACATCGCTTGCAGGACTGATGGCTGTTGAAGCGGAACAGTTCTTGAGCGGTGACTACGCACCGGAAGACGTAGTGTAGGCAGGCAGTCAAGGAGGACCGATGATCTGTTGAAGTTCGTTGGTAGCGAGCAGCACAAAACCGGTCGTTGTTGAGATCCTTGAGAGAGGCCTTTGTCCTATCGATATAACTATCAATATTTAGACTGACGGTCGCTATCGATATTCGACAAACGATCGGCAACACTAGTCTGCGCACAGTTTTCAGGGTTCGCGAAGCTTCTGCCCTTTCTTTTGTTTACCGAGACAGTGCAATGCTCTTCTAGACTTCGTGTTCTCTAACATTGTAATGTAATATTGGAATTTTCATTCATTATTACACTCATTGTCTTGTTCGTGTGCTCGTATATGTTCACTCAAAAGGTCCTTATTTAAGACCAGCGCTCTCTGTCTACAGCCATATTAAGATGAGTTGGAACTTTCTTTTGTAATAACCTTAAATTTTCTTTATTTGTTATTGCCTTATTTTATAAATAACTATAATTTTAAAGACTTTCCAATATTTCCGTCTGGTTCTTTAACTTCCCGATGATAGAACTATTGCCTTCTATCTACCGGCTGCTAACCCAATAATAGTTACTTTACAAAGCCTCTAATTTGCTAATTCGATAACGTCCGTTATCAGTTTTTGACGATGGGAATATGGGTAAATTAACATTATCATTGTAACAGTCATACGATTGTGAACGTTTTATAATTTCTTGATGGTAAAGACGACCTGTCAATTGATAATAATTCATTATCACACAACCAAGTACGAGAATAAAGCCCTAGTACCATTACTCAGTGTAAATGGATTTGATATAACAGATAAGCGTCAGGCATGTCATTTCGTTCCAACGGCTGTTTACACAGCGCTTTCACTATTAATCATTGTGATAATAGCTCTCATCTATCATCTAATTAATTCAACTGATAAACCTCGGTGAATATCGGCTTTTAATAACGAAATGGCTATAGGCGTGTAATGATAACGGACTAATTGGCAAAAGATTATCGTATCTGCCATGTTCGTTGCGAAACTTTCCGTTCTATTAGAGATGATAGTTCTGTTAAACCACCGAGTAATTATTATAGTTACTACGTAGAACTTATAAAAAGTTAGATTATCAACATGGAAGCATGTTTTTTTTATAATCGGAAGGTATTATTGCTTGATAAGTTACCTAGGTAAAATATAATCAGTCAGCCCGTCCCAACTATTACTCTTTCCCCAATTACTTTGTCCCATCTTTAGTCGTTATGAACATTTGTGCAATATGCCTGTTTGCCATATTTACGTCGTGAATATGGCAAACAGGCATATCGAAATAAGTATGTAAGTATAATAAAATTCTTTTTTGAAAACTTAGTTATTTAAAATTTATTACTCTCAGCATAAAAATAGTACATTAATATTTGAGGCCCACTTATTCTTCCTCGTCAACGTAGGCGTTTTGTTAAATCACTAATCTTAATTAATTAATCTTAATTTTTTTCAAATTGGGATATACTTGTGGGCTGTTAAAAGTAGCAAATTGTGTCGAGTGATGAATGGTTTCTTGGAGTTCGTTGGAGCTTTTAACTAAACTTCAATTTTTTTCAAAAATATTAATGATTTTATTTTCGTAAAAACTGTATTAAATGGCTGTTACCATTTACAAATATAATAAAAATATAAAGCTTAATATCTAAATAGTAGATTTCAGTTTGATAAAGTAATATAAAATCATTAATTTTGTATAGATTTAAATAAAAAGTAATAGTACGTTTCTCCAGAAAGTGACCACTCACTTTTTGGAGAAATGACAGAACAGTCTATTTTGAAGCTCGGTTGTACATTAATAAGCGTGTTTTAAGGGCTAATATTACCCATATTAGATGAAGTATGTTGTCACCTTTCGATATCACATTATATCAACTCTGTCTGATCAAATTGCATATTCCGCCAGGTGTAAGAGCATTTGTATGAGATCGATCTACTGTGGGTCGGTAAGGTTACTCCAGGCCAACGGCTACAATAAAATGCTACGTACAACAGTTATTATCATTCGAAAGTTTGTACTTACTTAGCGAAAAGTAAAAATTACGTTCAAAATGTTCATGACAACGGCAACGTTGGTTTTCCTTAAAGCAGAACATATTGTAACATCACATTGGGCTCACAACAACACACAATTGCAAAGCAAACATAAGCTTTAAAAAGCAAAACGGAACGGTCCCACAGAACGGCTATTATAACTTAAACGCATCGAGGCAAGCAAAACACATTTGCAGTATGTTTGCGGACATCCGGATGCGAGAATTCCCCCGCTTTTCTAGAAACTGAACGCTTTAACACGACCGTGGAGACTGCAGCGTACGATTCCAGCTCACGGCTCGTTGGATCGTGTTTTTACTGTTTTTACCTGGATCTTCTTTGTATGAACAACAACAATCCAAATGGGTAAATAAATGGAAGTCTTATTAATGTATTTAAAAAGAGAAAAAATCGCTGTGTACGTAACAATACATACGTTCTTAAAATAGCATCTAAGTATACTATCTAGGACTTACCCTGCGTAAGCATCGGCACCGGTGACCCCGGGGGAGTTCCGGTAAATCCCGCCTTATCTCTTGCCTACGTCATAAAAGGTCCTGAATTTTGGCGTTGTATGTAGGACCAGCGGTTTGGGCTGTGTTATTGATCGTTCCACTCTTATTTTTTGGCACAGAGTTCCATTACGCTTGTGCTTTAGAGCTTTAAATGTAGTGTTACTTTACCTTTAAAAATGAGATTGTTCCTGAGAACAAACCCTGTATCTTCAAATTCAGACTTCCAATTGGATTGCTCTTCTGTAGATTCTCGCTTTCTCTATTCAACCTATTTAGAATACCTATATCATTCAGTAAGCAACATACGACTGTCTAGCATCTAGCTTGCAACGTCTTGTTGAGAAACGATAAATGAAACATGTAAGTTTTAGTTAAACTTTGCATAAACTTGCTTGAAATTAACTAAATCTTAAGTACTGCATAAGCACATTGCTAGTATAGTGCACTGTTGTGGTTTCATTGTTCAAGACTTGAGATTCTGAGAATCAGTAACTTTCCCGAGGTATTCGCTTGTATAACTGTGAACAGGAATGCAAATCCATGGCGAATATAATACATAAGTACAGCGGCTAGCGTGTAACCCTTTGACAGGCAATGGGAAGTATATTCCCACCCCATTTGAACTTTATGTCATTGAGATAAGATGAAAACCAATGAAATATTCAAACATGTTATGCCTGTTAAGTCACATATACAATGGCGGATGGATGACCAAATTTTTAAAATATGAGCGCTCCTCCCTTATGTGTAAGCCGTCGGAACCGATAGTTGCCACAAGTAGCAGTCATTAGCAAATTACAAACCCGCATTTGGGCAAGCCTAGTGTTTTATGGTTTGATCTTCTCATGTCCATTTAGGAAGAACTAAGCCCAGCGGTGGGACGATTACAAGCTATGACGATAGCTCTATTATCGAGATAAGTGGTTTTAAAATAATAACTAAATCAAATTCAAAGCCACATTCAGAAACGTATGTGTATTAAGTGAAATGATGCATTTAAAATTAATTATCTCATTCCACAAAGCTGGGCAAGTAACAGTAACTATGTCAGTCACTGACGCATTCACGCTGTCAAATATCAAATTTCGTGTCGCCGACGGGCTATATCGTTACACAATATACAGCAACATTATTCCGGCAAGCCTATTGATTTTGTATCGTCTCAAAAAACAGAACCGACACCCGTCGAGCGTGGGCGTCGGAACGAGAACAAATAGCCTCCCAAATGCCAAATCGGGCCGGATTGTTTTCGCGCAAACTCATTCTGGTTACGATTTCAACAGACTATATTCTAATTCTGTCTTGCGTGTTTGAAATCAACGGACTGCCGCAATGGCGAACTTTAAACTTGGGTGTTAAAAACGAGGTTCGTTGAACTGCTTTTGCATAGATTACATTGAATGGAGGGGCGGCAAGGCCCGCTGCACACGCCACCGGATACGCGATAGCGGTATGCACCAGTGAAGTGAAGTATGAGCGATGAATAAGTACAGGCTGGCGTTCGCAAGTCGCTGCGGTGCGGGACACGCGATGCCACACTGGCAATGCACCAAACGATAGTATGATGATAAAAAAATTGGCGCAGAAACCACAGTTAATGAAAAAATATTATGTACACTTGAACATTTTACTATGTACGAGAGATGTGCCAAAATACGAGTTTCTACTCGTTTCTAATTAAATAACTTAATTCCATTCTTCTTAGTGCTTATGTATCCTGTTTTGTATAAAATACCTGCTGTTGTAACCTATGTCTTGCCATAACAAGAACAACAACAACAACCTACAAGTGTCTCAATTATTACTACACAGTAAAAGTGTGTACCTAGTTTGAGCTTCACTGAGCTAACTGACTTTGAGAATCTGCTTACAGCAGAGCTTAAAATCACTACATCATTTGTTATGTAACATTGTATATTGGTACTTAAGAACAACATTGTTCATTCTAGTAACAAGTTGGTGAGTTTTGAATTAAGCTGGAGCTAACTGCCGTACACATAGACGCCGACGCTCGGCCCGATATTCGGAGGTCTTGGGTTCAAACCCTGGTTGGGGTCATTTTTCGGATTGTCTCTGCATAACCCGGGTTTGTGACCCCCAACTTACATTTGCCAAACAGTGTAATTAAACCATAAACACCATTTGTGGCTATAACATCAATTGTAGCGTTGGAGGTCATTGCCCAGCAGTGGGACAATATATATGCTAATAATGTACTTTTATTACATAAAGTTACTTGAAAAGAACATTGTTTATAATAATAATTACTTAAAGGTACTTTAAGTTCGTGAGTTTTGAACTATACTTTAGTATCGTATAGTATAGCTTAAGCTAAACCATCGGCGCCATCAAACACGCCAATTCATATTTATGTTTATATGTAGCACAAAAAAGTAATAGTAAAAAAGTCTCTAAAAATAACGTCATAATCAACTTTTTATAACCAAGTAATCATTAACGTTAATTGGTGTCTCTAAGTTCGGCAGTAAAAGTAATAATCGCCCAAATATAGACGTATCTCCGAACACGACCAGCGGCATTTTGACACTATCACGTAACCCTATAAAACAATCGTAAAAGTATATTATCCAACTTCAATAGAGCTGTTCCGCAGAATAAAGTTGAAAAAGTATGAATGTTACAATAATCGATATCAAATTATCTGTGAGAAGAGGGAAGGATCGGCTCTGTGTTGGTACTATCTATCAATTTAACAGACATTCGTGTGAAGAGTGAATCAATCATAGCATCACTTTCGTGGAATAGTCACGCCTCGAGAATGGCAAAAAAATGGAAATATCATAATATTATCATATTCACGATAACGTTATAACATTTTTCAATTAAAGATTAGTTTTGCGCAAAAGTACAGTTTGAATTGTTTAAAAAGTTGTGGTTTCAATGTACTTAACGATTTTTTTATCACTTAGCTTACAAACTAGTAAACGGTATAGAACAGCGAAAACGCTAGCGAGTTACTGACCTTAGCCGGTATCGCGAATGATTTGACTTGCAAAATCGCCAAAATTATATTGAATCTCAGTTAAATCACAGCCTCAAATAGCTGGCGTTCTTTATTAATAATTACAGAATGCTGGGCAGCCTTAACGGCATCATAAGTTCGCTCGCTGGTAGACCTGACAGTGTCGTACAAAGACAATGAGTATCCGCCCTAATACATCCCCAGACTGAGTCCGAGTATCAAATTAATTAATTGTATGTTGACATGATGATAATATAATAATATTTAAATTTTAATGTAATAATCGATGTGTGTTTTGACATTTGAGATTTTAATTAAATTTTTGAAAATAACTATGAATAATCGATGTGTGAAAACTATAAGTAGGTATCTGTTCATTATCAATTTATGGATCTTTGTTATCTGAATTATGAATAATAAATAAAATTTACATATTTATTTACAATAAGACAATTTACTAATATACAAAGAATCTAAAACTAAAAACCTTAAAAAGTATAATATAATAATTAAAATATATTATTAAAAGGAGTCCCTTTAGGCAAGGTTCCGAAGATACTGGCAGCGTTCCAAATAAAAAAAAAGAATAATAATATGTAATATAAATAAAATTAATTAATTAATGTAACAAATACTACTACGAGTACCTACTATCCATTAAGATCAAAGCCATAAAATTCTCTCGACATTGTCTTTTAAGCTTGCGTGATTGTAAACACGCTCGTATTTCCTATTTATTTTACTTTCTTAGTATATGGCAGCACAGATGTGTTTTACTTTTGTTGGCAATGCTCACAATAATATTCCGTGCACCCGTTACAACCATTAGACAAGAAAAAGAAAAGCGTTATGCAATAACATTGTAGTATTAATGCAACAATTCTTCTAGTGCTTGTTCAAATAATGTTTAGGTACTATACCTTAAACATCTGAGTAATATTTAATCATCTTTTTTATTTTTTTTATCCCGTTCACTAGGAGTAGCTTGATGGTGCAGTAGTTAACACGCCCGACTGCTAGGTTAAGCAACTTTTGCAAAGGTCTGTAATGGGATGGGTGAACAAAAATATCCTCGAGCTCCTCCGTGCATTAGCAGTCGTTAACAATCACCAATTCACAATTAATCCGCGTTGTGGTTTATGGCGCGTTCTGTATAATCCATCCATAAGGAAGGCTCATGCCCCAGCAGTGGGAACATAATGGTACATTAACAATAATAGTTGGGAATTATAGTTATATATAATTTTACGCAATTTTAGTTAATAGTTGGCTCAACCATTGTTCTATTTTTTGGACAGTAAACCTGTTATAAATAAGAAGACAACATATGAACACTACTGCGCTCTTGTGCTCGATTAAAGTATTTAATCTCCATGAAAAAAGTATATCATAATTTGTTATAGTTTCTCATTGAATATAAACATCATCGCCATCCCTTATCGTAAAAATTAACTAATCATTTGAAAAAATCTTAAATTATTTCTATTAATGTTATTCATTTATTTCTTAACATTATTTATTGTAGCATTATGCATGTAAAATAATAAGATATAAACTAATATTATTAAATAGACCTCAGATCATTAAAGATTCTTCTAGCATTAAGTAGGTTGTTTTCTTGTATCATTTTCAAGTTTCCAATCATATAACCTACTAGGTATAAGCTGTTTCATGAACCATCAGCCCATTACCTGTAAACGCTTGCAGTGCCAGGCGTAATTTTCACGTCCCTGAATCTGTGTTTAGAAATTACAGCTTTGTGCGGCATACGCCAAAGCCTGCCGCCGGCCCAGCTCACCGCAGGGAAACAACACAACAAAGTAACGAACCTCACATCATTACCGCACACTTGCTTATCCTGCTATACACTCACGTGATATTAAAAGCTACAATCCTATGTTAACAACTAACTTAAGGCTTATAACGAGTAGTACTTTCTTTGATACTGGCTTCGCATAATAATAAAAACTACACCAACACTTTAAATTTATTTTTTTTAAGTGCTATTTTATTTTTGTTTTTTTTTTTGTGGATGAGGATGGCTTTTGACCGCGTGCGAAGAAAGAGGCCTATGCCCTGCAGTGGGCGTAAGTGGGCTGATGACGATGATGATGATAATTTAAATTTACTGTTTGTATAATTTTAAATCGAATCAACCTGTCGCAATGTGAGCGACAGCTTTCCCAACTTAATGTTATAGTTTTCCATAAAAAGTAACCTTTGATTATTAATCACTGGATACACAATGTCCATTTGTTACACGTAAACTGTTTACCGTGCATGTTTGTCAATGTCAAAAATCTTTTGTATTTGTATGTAAACGTATCAACACAATAGTTCATTGTGTAGAAAACATAAAAAAAATGATAAATGAAACTCAATGAACAGTAGCAAACATTACAAACTGTACGAGCAAATGCTGAATCATAAAGGCTTTAAACAGACGAAGTGCAATTTTAGAGCATTCTTTCTGCACGTGAAAATCGACAACACACAATTATACGAAACATCGCGTACGGCGCGGCGAGTTTTTACTCTTCTTTTCGTTTTCTTTTTAGAACGACTGCAAAATGCTTACAAAATGCATGCATCGCAAAAAGAATGTCAAGTCAACGCTTCGTTCTCAATCGCGTAAAATGAACGTCTGTTAAAGGCCTAAAAGGAAAACTACACGCTGCTACATCGTAGTACGTAGCAAGCGGACGTGCTACGGCCACAATAGCTCGCAGCTATTTTTAACGCGCTTGAATTCTGTTCAACGAAATATTTTTAGATTTGTGAAGGCGTGAGCTAAGTAAGGCAGGTGGTGTTAGTGAATGAATCCATTGGTTTCTCGTTTTCAAATAATTCTGCTCATAAGTGCTCTATTCCTTAAGCACGAAGCTGTTGGCGACAGCTTCTAAAACTATTTTGTTCGTATATTATATTTTTTGACGTAAACAAGCGCCGCTGAAGGCTTATTTTGAATAAATGATTCGACTTTGGGTCTATTAGTTTATGTATTCTGTTTAGGGCAATTACGAGGCTCTAATTGTATATTCTCAGATTAAGTTTGCCTTGTATTGTATTATTTATTAACATGTAGAAGGGAATATGTTTCGCTTAGTAATGAAGGTTGATTACATTCTTTTGTTACCTACTCCATAAATAATTATTCCTTTGTTAGTTTGTGCTTGTATTTAATACAACTACACAATTTACAATTAAAAAAGAGGCAAGTGCGTATTGGAATAGCGCTGTAAAAGGTTCCGTTGTCAGGTCTAATACTAATCTATTAAGCTACATATTATTATATCCTATCAGACAATGCTTAAGTCATAATAGGTGACAGTGTATACATTTGTTACCTCAACTGTTCTAAGAGCTACATCTAAAAGTTAGTATAACAAAGAAAGACGTCGTTAGTAAAAAGAAAAAGTACTGGCTGTAACTTTTAAAAAAAACATTTGAATATCACCGAGCGTTTGATGTTAAAGATTTAGGAACTTGACCTTCCGCAAACATCTGAACAACTTCTGTATCATTACAAGTCAAAGAAAAGATGGCAAAGGCACTCCAAAAGAAGGTCAAGTATATGAAAGTAATCTTTTTTATAGGGCTCGTGCCTTATCGCCGCAACCCGGCAGGCTAAACGACACCGCCACGTAATAAGGGCCCGCGACAGAAACCGTATCTTTTACATCAGCAATGATCGCAGGATCATCTGCTATTTGTCGAACGAGCACCGTGACATAAAGCTTACCTTTGTGAAGAATCATTTCGAGTGAAGGTAGTGTGTGTAATGTCAAACCAATGTGCCTAAATAGGAAAATATTTTAAAAGGCTAAATACTACTAACGCTTCTATCGGGTGGTAATTAGATATTCCAGATATTCTATGCACTTTAGATATTGAGGCAATTTACATCTTCTTAAACCTGAGAAAAAAAATCCCGCTATTCTAAAATGTGTTTTATGTGTGTATTTGGAATTACGGCTTTTTCCGTTTGCTTTTGTTAACAAGAATGAGACAGTAACAGCTTCAAACTAGGACTTTCTTTAGTTCAGTATTGAAACAAAAAGGTAATACGAGTACCTATGCTCGTTAATGGCTTAGTCAATAGGATTAAAAAGTATATTAGTATTAGATAGATAGATAGATAAATACTTTATTGCTCACACAAATTAAAACCAAAAACAGGTACATACAAAAAATATTAGTATTATTTAGATTACATTATCACCACCCTTAATTTCTTTAATAATCGCGAACACAGAAAATCTATAATAAAAATTAATACTATAACATATTCATTGATTTTATTCAAAATAATAGAGTAGTTACTGTTTTATAGTCAAACTTTTTATAGCCCATTCCAAAGTAGCATTAACCTATTTTCGTCAACGAATAATGAATTCATGCCAAATGTGACTATGTAATGAAAAAAGCAGCGATACCGTCAGCAAAAAGTAAATAAAAAAAAGACTGTGTAGCTCGCCTAAGAAATACGAGGTGTAAGAAAGTGGCCTGATGTAATCGCGATAGACATGTCTTCCAAAAGAATCATAAAAAAACCCGTGATATATGATCATTATGTCGACCCCGACACAGTTAGCGTGGCTCTTACTATAGTTGTGGTAAGTACGGTTAGCCGTGATGCTAAAAGAACTGAAAAACCGAAATACGGTCTTTCAGTAAATCTATGGCGTTATATTAGTGCGACTATATTAATGATATTATGTTTGACATTAAATCCTATTCTCATCAAAATTTTACACAATATTTTATTTAATTCTGGCGTTTCGAATCCTGTGACCATGGGCCTTGTGAAGGTAGACAGTACCGTATTATTCTGTAAACGCATTGTCAATTTTATGTAAATCGATTAATATGTAAAAATGGATATATTTCAAATATATTAGTTTTTTATTGTTATTATGCTTGCATATGCTTTAGAAAACATTATGAGATTATGTTTACTGGCAGCATTGTGTAGACTGCATTTACTTACGGCTAATCCGGAGCATTGTTGTTGTCTAAGTGCCTTACAAATAAACAAAGAATAAGCTCCGAATAGTTATTCCGTGTTTTGTCTCTTTTACTCTAATTTGAAATGACGTTTAGATGACAAGAACAAAACACGGAATAACTATTCGGACCATATTCTTTGTTTATTTGTAAGGGGGTTAGTATCTAAGGCTAGTGCTAATACTCGGTGTTCAGTGGCATCGGAAGCTTAGTACTTTGGAAGACAACTTGTATGGCATTAAAAGAGGAATGACCTGACTAATCCTAGGGGTGATAACCTGAATATAGGAGACATGCTTACATTAACACATTAAGTATAGTTTCTGGAACTTACTTACCTTAAAATAATCTTTCGACTGAAGAACTTAATTTTAACATGAATTTGAAATTGCAATTTTCTTTCCTTAGCTGTAGGCGGTTCTAGGGTCACTGCCAATGTAAAACACAAAAGTTCCGAACAAAATATCACTTTATTCGCCGAAAGACAAAAGCACGTTTTTTTTAAAGTTATCGCGAGGTAGTACGGTGTCACTTCCAGAGAGGCTCATGGCAGACTGAATCGACGTTACTCGAAGCAACGGACAAAAGGCGCGCGGAGGTGATTTCGAACTACCTCATATTTAACAAATATCAAAATTATTTTATAAAAACTTAAGTTAGGTACAAAATTGGGAGCGCGTCGCTAACATTCCCCACCCCAGTGCTGTTACAGCACTACTCAACTAAAGGTATTCTAGCGATGCGCGCAGCGGACCGCTTCAACGTACCAGTTTTTGTACGAAGCTCGACAACTCGGATGCGACCGTCCGCACCTGGGAATACTTGCTGAATAATGGCCCTTGGCCACACATTGCGAGGAGCTGCTGGATCTACCATCAGAACCAAATCACCAACCTTCAGAGGCTCCTGCTCTTGGTTCCACTTACGACGTGGTATGAGATCTGGTAATACCTCGACAAGCCAACGCTTCCAGAACATATCAGCCAGCCTTTGCGACTTTCGCCATTGTTTGCGTAGGTATAAGTCACTGTCATCGAACTTACCTAGGGTCGGCATATTAGATGATGTTCCTAACAAAAAATGATTAGGTGTAAGGGATTCTTCCGAATTAGGTTCTACTGAAACATGAGAGAGGGGACGGCTATTAACAATATTTTCCACCTCTGCTAGAAGGGTACTTAGAGCTTCATCCTTCGGTGCTCGCTCTTTTAAGATGACTCGGAGTGAAGTTTTGATGCTCCTTATAAGCCTTTCCCAAGCCCCACCCCAGTGGGGGCTTACGGGCGGTATGAAGGTCCATTTGGCAGAGTTGTTAGCAGCTTCGATTTTGAGGACCTCATTATCCAGTTCGAGCACTGCCCTTTTCAGCTCGGTGTCTGCACCCCTTAGATTGGTGCCATTGTCGGACATTATATGGCGCGGCCAGCCTCGTCGCGCTGCCATACGCCTGAGCGCCATTATCAAAGAGTCAGTGCTGATAAAGTGTACTATCTCGATGTGCACCGCGCGTACGGTGAGGCATGTAAATATTACTCCGTAACGTTTCTCGCGCCGGCGCCCTACCGAGACTTCTAAAGGGCCAAACAAGTCTATGCCGCAGTAGGTGAACGGACGCTGATGGTGAGCCATCCGGGCCAAAGGTAAGTTACCCATTCTGGGTACTTGCGGTTGCGCCTTCCGTATTCTACAAAGATTGCACCGCGACACTACGTATTTGACAGTTGGTCTTATTTTTAACACCCAGTATTTTTGTTTCAGGACATTGACAACGGTCTCGTGGTTCCCGTGCGCAGCCTTCTCGTGGTAGTGCTTAACGATCAACTGCGCGACACGAGTCTTACCGTCTAATACAATTGGTCTTTTAGTTTCAGGTGACACACCGCGAGCAGCGTCGATGCGGCCACCGCAGCGCAGGACGCCGTTTTCATCTAGGACTGGTGATAAGTTAAGTAATCTACTAGAACGATTAATACATTTACCTTTTTTTATTGCTGATATTTCCGCTCTAAAAGAATCCAGTTGACTTTGTTTTATTAAAAGTAACTCAGCATCCTCCATTAATTCTAATAAAATACTTTGATGATTTTTTTTACATTTGTTTATAAATTGTAAAACCATAGCCATTGTTCTTAGCAATCTGAGCCAAGAGGAAAAGCGATCGGAATCTGGAACAGGTAAGTCGTCAAGAACCTCCTGAATAAGGTTTACGTGTTCCTGATCGCTTTCGGACTTATAAGTGATGACGTCATGCGGCCAACTCATCTGTTCGCTCAAGAGAAACTTCGGGCCTGACAACCATTCGTTTTGAAATATAGTTGCGTCATAACAATTTTCCCTGGTGCCGACGTCAGCTACATTCAATTTTGTAGGTATGTACCTCCATTCGGTTGATTTCGTTAAATCATCTATTTCGCCTAGCCGCGTCGCTACGAACATTTTATAGTTGCGAGCGTCATTCTTTATCCAGTGTAGCACTGTAGTCGAGTCGCACCAAAACATTCTTTCCGTAATTATTAATTTATGTTCTCGAACAATTGTTTCTGCCAGCCTAGCCGCGAGCACGGCCGCTTGAAGCTCCAACCTAGGTATAGTGGTCGGTTTTAATGGCGCGACACGACCTTTGCTCGCAACCAATACAACACGTACCGAATCATTATCGTCGATCCACCGCCAGTATGCAACTGCGCACATCGCCTTAGAGGACGCATCACAAAAAACATGAAGTTGTAGCTTGCTATAACAATTCCCGTTATGTGCCGTAGCACGCCAAATACTCGTGGCGGTCGTAGCCGCTCCTCGTAGCGGCGGCGCGGGCGCGGGCGCGCGGGAACTAGTTACCTGTTGCCGTAGTGCTACGAATGATGTATCATCCGTCCCTGTCGCGCTCGGGGCAGATGCAACTTCTGGCTCTGTCGTGCGACTGGAATGCAGATAACAACGCGGCACCCGCAGGTCTCCTATCTCTTTCAATCGTGTTATCCAGCCGACCCATTTATCGTAGACAACGTCTGATATTGTTTCGTCCCAGCCGGTGTTTTCCTTCCAAACGTCTTGCAACATAATTTTACCTTGTATAGTAAATGGCGTAAGAAGGCCGTAGACGTCAAATATCGACATAACCACCGCTAGCATTAAACGCTTTGTAGGTTTGCACTTGTTTTGTCTTATACTTTCGGGAATCCGTTTCAAAGACACATCGAAGGCAAGCTCATCTTTCTCTGGGTACCATATCATACCAGTGTGCGTTCACCACTATACTGCGTATCCGATTTAAACCTTACGGCCACCTCACCTAAGGTTTCTTTTGGCAAGCTATTTAAAACACACTTACTGTTACTCGTCCAATTTCTTATCTCGAAACCTCCTTGCTTATGAATTTCGGTGACGTTTTTTATCATTTCTATAGCGGCAGCGTCATCGGGCAGGCTATCAATATAGTCATCCATATAATGTTGTTCTACTATTGCACTTACCGCGGCGGCCGGATGGGATGACTCATGTAGTTGCGCGTTCTTATTCTTAATGAATTGAGCTATGAATGGCGAACAGTTCGCTCCAAATATAAGCGAAGTCATTACGTATGTTGTTACCTTATCGTCGGAGCGATTTTTCCATAAGAAACGTAATGCATTTTGATCCTCCGGTTTAATTTTTATACGTAAGAACATATCTTTTATATCACCGGCAACACCAACTTTGTTTTCACGAAAACGTAGCATTACACCAAACAGTGAATTTAGTAAATCAGGGCCTGTTAATAAAAAATCATTTAGTGATTTACCTTGTACTTTAGCGGCGGCATCGAACACTAATCGTAGCTTCTTTTTGTTGGGGTTCTCCACTCCAAAATGTGGCAAGTACCAAGTTTTGTGTACTTGCTCATGCCCAGTGCTTTCAAGCTGCTTTGCAAAATCATTTGTTAAAAGATGATCAATACGATCTTTATACTTACTACCATAGTCTTCACTGGCCATAATCTTTTTATGTACGTTGTTCAGCCGGGATAGTGCGTAATAATAGCTGTCGGGCAACTTACAATTGGGATCCTTCCATGGTAAGCTGACGTGCCATCTGCCATCAATAAGTTCAGCGCTGCTTTGCAGCGCAGCTAGCGCCTGCACCTCGTCCCTATTTTGCCTTGGCTTACAAGTCACACCTATAGCGTCGATGGAAAAGGAATGGCGAACCAGCTCATGCAGCTCGCGCAATGCTGGGTCGTCCGCCCGCGCCTGCGGGAACGACGACGGCGAGAACGGCGCATCTTCCGCGAGCAACAAACTAGTATGTGAGGCGGTCCGCCGTCCCGACGACATTGGTGAGTGAATTATACCGTGCACGCACCAGCCCAGGGGTGTTCGAGTAGCTGACGGCTCATTGATTTTACCAACATTTACATCCAAAGGAACCAACAAATGGTAGTTATCCTGTCCGATCAATATCTCAGGCTTACATAAACTGTTACTATCTATTGTTACATTTTTTAAGTGTTTATATTTCATAAAATCAAATAAAGAAACATCTTGGACTGGTAAGTTAAGATCATTAACACTACGCAATTTAATTTGAAACAATTGATCATCATAAATACCTGACAAGCTCATAGTAACAACAGTTGAATTACATACGTAAGTACTACTGTCCCAAGCACCTCGCACCCGCATCGTCCCGCTGCGGCCGCAAAGGCCCGCGCGGGCCGCCAGCGCCGCGCTTATCAGCGACACTGTGGACCCGTCATCCAATAACGCACTAGCACTTATCACACCATTAGGACCGCGTATTTTAACCGGCACCACTTTCAACAACACTTTACTTGTCGGCGAACTTAAATGCGTGATGGTTTCCGTCGGCGGAGCACCGCTCGACGCCGACGCGTCCTCTGCTAGCCCCGGTGCTGGCGGCGGCGGCGGCGCCGGCGGCGCGGCGTGGTCGCGCCGCACGGGATTATGCAGTAACCGATGATGCGCTTCACCGCAGGCGTCCTTATCACAGGCGGGCGCAAAACAGGTTTCTCTATTGTGACGAGACAATAAACATTTGTAGCAAATTCCATTACGTTTGACGTAGCTCCATCTGTCCTTTCGTAACGCCTTAATAAACAACTTGCACTTAGTTAATTCATGACTATTGTTTTTGCAAAAATTACATTTATCTTCTCTGTTGTTCGTATTTTGCAACAATAGTGTGTGGGGACTTTTCACGTGACCTTCTCGTGCAGTGTATTTGTTTTGATTACAAATACGTGCGTTTATTGTTGTCAAATTAGAAGTGGTAGATATTTTAATCGCTTCCTCGCGTAGAAAATCAGATATCATGTCTATTCTTGACTTTTTATTGTCTAGTTTTAATAGTGGAAAACTATAATCGGCCCATTTCGAAATTAATATTGTAGGAAGCTTAGACAAAATAATATTTGATAGATGCATACCACTAAGACATTCATCACGCCCCACGACTCGAACAGCTGTTATATAATTTTGTATTTTGACTGAAAAGGGCACAATCTCAGTATGATAATGCGGCGGCAACGGTGGCAACTTTTTTATGTCTTGTGTTATTTTATGTAGTAAGATGTCTGGGTTGCCGAACCTAAGTTCTAATGTAGATATCAACTGATCTGGTGAGGTTGTGCATATTAATAGGGCTGCGACTGCATCCTTGGCTGCTCCTCGAAGACATTTTCGCAGTCTCCACACGTTTTCCATATCGCTGAAGCCACATATTCTAGTGGATTCTTCATAAGCTTGCTTGAATTGAAGCCATTCAAGCGGATCACCATTATACTCTGGTAATTCTTTTGGTACACTCATTCGACTTAAAAATTTAGTGTTAGTCGAATTGTTAGCTGCAGAAGTGGTAACTTCCTTCAGTGCGGTTGCTAGCAATTGGACGGTTCCATGTAGCTGGTCCAGCGCGCCCGAAGTTGAGCCCTGGGCGGGGGCGGGCTGGACCGTTTCCATTTCCTGCTGACTTCGCTCAAGCCACTTCTCAACTTCACTATGAGTGTGTTGACTTTTACGGTCACCTTCGAGTGGACTGTGTTCATCCTCTAAGTCGGCTAGGTCGGCTTCTAGTCGTTTATCGATTAATTCCATCTGGATCCTAGCCTTTTGTTCTGCTGCCTCAAGTTGTAGTCTTTTACGTAACGCTTTGACAGAAGATGACGTTGACACTTGTGACTTCTTACGTTCGCGACGGACGGTTCCATTTTGTGACGAAGTAGCGTGACATTGTGGAGGTTGTTGTTGCAACACGTTGTAAGTAAAAGGCTGTTGCGTTGGTTGGCCCGGATGAGCTGCCGCGTCATGCTGTGTGGCAGCGCCCACTGCCGCTTGTGCTGACGTTGACGTTTTGGGCGGTTGCTCATTACGTGGCACAAGCAACTTTTCGGGTTCGGATTTAACACTTCTTTCCGGATTCACTTCACCGGGATATAAGTTCACTTTATTTTTACTCGCGTTGCGCGTAAGCACCATTTTCGGAGGTGGCGTATGATACATCGGCAGCAATCCGGCTCGAAGGACCAATATTTGTAGGCGGTTCTAGGGTCACTGCCAATGTAAAACACAAAAGTTCCGAACAAAATATCACTTTATTCGCCGAAAGACAAAAGCACGTTTTTTTTAAAGTTATCGCGAGGTAGTACGGTGTCACTTCCAGAGAGGCTCATGGCAGACTGAATCGACGTTACTCGAAGCAACGGACAAAAGGCGCGCGGAGGTGATTTCGAACTACCTCATATTTAACAAATATCAAAATTATTTTATAAAAACTTAAGTTAGGTACAAAATTGGGAGCGCGTCGCTAACATTAGCTCTTATCAAATTTAACGAAAAAGGTACAAATAACCTGACAACTATATTTAAGTAGTTCCTAATGAGGAATTTGTACTGCGCCAAGTACATTTTATAAGTTGGTCGACTGTTATTCGTAAACTTGTAAAGCCTACTTAGCTGTGATCAATTTCTTTTTAATTTCGTCATATATACAACTACCGTGAATTTTTTCACGTATCCAAAAAACAACCATTTGGCTGGCAATATTTTTCAAAATTTTACTTCACCATTTTGTCATCGTGATTAATATGTATATCCATGCCAAATTACAGCTTTCTAGTACTAAGAGTCTATGAGCTAGGCAGGGGACAGACAGACAGACGGACATGACGAAACTATAAGGGTTCCTTGTTGACTACAGAACCCTAAAAAGGTAGAAATTCCAAGTCAAGTAAAACATAATTTTACAACTTTTCAGTTACTTCTCTTTTGTTTTCAATGTAACTGCTTACTTACAAACATTAATAAAACCGCCAGTCTACTTTATTCAGGTAGATTATCAGCTTGTCGATTCCACGCTTAACATCGTCACCCCCTTTGATAAGCCTCTAGCTACAGAGAAGCCGTAATTCTATCAGCTAATCGACGGCTGGACGGCAAAGTGCGGCGCCATCGCCACCGGTTAAAATAACAGATTTTAAAGTAGAGAAAACTATTGAAAATGTAATCAAGAGGAGAGAAATCCTTTTGCCGAACTTTGGCTATAGAATAGTATATAAAACAAATTATTTGATAATAGCAACGTGTATTCAAAACAAGCTTTTGTCCTAAAAAGACGGATAGCAAAAGCTACTAATCTCGTATAAATCTATATACACATTTTTCATTTATTTATTTATTTATGGTACAGACGCCTGCACGTCAACCTATCCAAAACTGTCAAATTTCTTCAATACATTTTCTACCATATAACTAAGGTATAAAGTTCAGAGTCTATTGAAGAAATTTGCAGTTTGTGGTATGTTGATGTGCAGGCGTGTGTACACAACACAGATTATAGATAAAATATGAATAGCGTACGTAATCATATATAAAGTATTTTGCTAAATATCCAATAATGTGTGCACACATCACACATTAATTAAATCATAAATAAGTTTTAATGTACATATTTTAGTCTTTTATCCATTTTTTTTCTTATCGCCCTGCCTCTGCCCTAGAGCATTAAGTCCGATTTTTGCTATACTTGAACAATAAAAAATAACTTAATAAATAAATAATGAAGCTGTCCAAAACTAGATATTATCAGGTATGTTGAAACTGACAGAAAGTAGGGCGAAAATGTGGGCGAGCCACTCGAATAAATCCCATCAAGATAGGCATTACCGACGGAAGCAGTACAAATAACTTGGGCCCTACACACTGCGCGGTGAACCGGAAAAATGGCCGGTGTGTTACCGTCAAGACAAAGGCTGTCGGCGGGGGCGCTGTTATAATACCTGGCATTAAGTAATGACTGCTTCGGTGTAGGGCGTGTACAGTCGCGGGTATTAATATGTGCAACTGGAAAGGATTCGGGAATTTTTTTCTTTTTTTGAGTAAAAAATTAAACTCGCATGAAGGTTTTCTGTCAGTAGAGATTTCTTAATTATTTTACTGTTGTATAACTTTGTGGCTAACTAACATTACATACGTCCTCCTATTAAATGGAATAAAATAACTTTTCTGTCTGCAAGATAGCAGTAAAATTTTAAGTATGATCTTTCATAGACGGCTTATTCTAGCGTATTTTGTCACAATATTTTGACATTATTGCGTCTATATATATTTTTGCTAGTTGTCACTTGTAATGTTAGAATTATGTAGCCGCCTATGAATGATCATATAAATTTACACCAGTTGTGTAATCAAAAATTCATATAACCTGCACATAATATTATGATAATAATAATATTATGATGATTTATGCTGCTGACTGTACATACACGTTCGGTTCGTTTTGTGACGTGTCAATTACGAGTACGTTTGCGGTTCACTAACAAATACGTTTATGTCAATTAGTTGTTCGAAACGGTTCGTGGATTTTTGGTGAAATGAAAACATTAATCTTTTGTTTATGTATATTCAATTCTTTATTTATTTAGGTTGTGCTTAGGTTAAGCTATGTTTTTTTCTCTTCACAGTTTGAATTTACTTGTAAATAAAGTTATTTACTGTAAATACTGTATAAATAAACACTTTTCCACTGCTGGGCAAAGGCCTCCAATGTGAACCCACGACTTTCTGTGACCAAACCGAGCACTTTGCCACTTTGCTACAGAAGCGAAAACATTATACATATAGGATTCTTTTTTTGTGTGCCTGGACAGTGTGACATGTGACAGTTTGTAAGCGTGCGTTCGTGCGTATTAACACTCAAGTATGCTATATACCATTTATCATTACAGCGAACTAGACCCTGTTACACATTAGACTTCGTAGTAGCGTGGAATAAAAAGTTGCCAGGAAATTAATCAGTAGGGTAGGTTGCCTTTGCCTTAAAAATTAAAAAAAAATCGTTTAGAGTGATACGCATTCAACAGTTAGGTAGTGCATATTAATTATTTCCACCAATGAGATTTGAGCTTCGTAGAGCCGTGTAGTTGTTCTTTTTACATTATGCAACTATCGCTTCATCCATCATGCACGTTTTGTCTTGTATTTCCAATCTTCCAAGCATTTCGCAACCATTTTTCTTCAAGTGACGTGTTTGTTTACTTGTCATCAAATGTACTTTAAGATAAGTTTAAAAATATTACTTTCAGGCCAGCAACGCAAACGCAACCTCCTTGATGTTGCTGATGTCTATATGCTGTAAAGACCGCTCACCATCAGGCAGCCCGTCTGCTCATTTGCCTGCTTAGTATAGCAACAATAATTAAAAAAACAAATGACTAAATGCAAAGACAGCTGTAAAATACACGTCTCTACGCTGCCATTTTGCCAAAGGTCTATTACACCCTCATTGAAGGACATAATACGAGTATATTAAAGAAAATACCAAACATGAGATCAAATTACTAATTGCAATGGCGATCCTCTCTGCCCACAGTGGCTATTCCTCTAGAAATATGGTGTGGGAGAAGGAAATATTATTTTCCAATACAAATACCTACACCCACATTCTACTATCGTATTAATTAACTGAAATGGATAAAATTAATTTGTTAAACGTCGATATCAACTTAACGGTAATCCAACCCAATATGGTTGGTTAATTCGGGCATAATGGAGGAATTAACTTGATGGCCACACATTCAAGTGTGGACATATCCTTATCGACTAAACGTTTGCTGAGCGTGCACTAAATGAACAAACAATAAGGTCGAGAGTGGCATGTGGAGCAACGGAGCAATTATCGTTGAATGTAGCCGAGCGGACATACGCCAGTGCAATATGCAAATGTCGATCGCTATCAGAGAGTTTGTAATATTGAAAGCTTTGAAGGAACGACACAGGTAGTACATTATTATTATTGTTATTATAAAATATTGTCTGTCGCGATCACAATGTATGATTGATTATTAATACAACTGGCAGGGTCACACTGTGATGTATATGTATATTTTGTTCTACATGGTTAAGCACTTGGTTTTCTTACCTAATGATACACGATGATGAGGCTAAATATAGAAGCGCACTTTAGCTGGAATCCTCAATAGCTATATCTTATCTTTAACTGTCGGAACACAACAGTGCAATGCGACTAACATTAATATTATATTATATGCAACATATTCAGATAAGATGGTGATGGACAGCCAGGCGGACTTAAAATAAGCTTATTCACCAAACTGAGTACAACATTGTTTCTCAAGCTGGCAATCGAACCCGGGAACTTTGTTTGAGACTCGGTGGCCTAACCGCTAGACCAACATAAGCGGTTACATAAGAAGCCTTGTGGTGTTACTGGGTCATATGCGATGAGGCATGATGGACGAAGCCTGGCAGAGGCTCCTCTTAGTCTTCGGTTCGATAATAGTCCAATAAAAGATTAATTCCATGAACGCATGTTTTTCTGTAAGGCGTCTGGTTACTAACTGCATAGGATTACCTTAATACTGTTACAGAAAATATGCAAGTCAACAGTTAGGTTGAACGTACGTGTCAGTCTATAATAAGATAAGGCAGTGCGAATCTATTTCATTCACTACAGCAAAGATAATAGGTATAATAAATTTTAGTTAACCGTAACAACTATTTAGAAAGTATTTTTTGTACAAAACATTGAAACATATTTTTGCAATAAACATGACTTTAGTGCAAAAATATTAGATTGTGTATAACTTTTAAATTTTATTAATCAAGTGTCTTATTATGTTTACATAGAGTTTACTAAAAATAATTAAATTTAAAATAATTAATTGCCGTAAATAATAATAGAATTCACAATAATATAATAACCTAAAGTAACTAAAACTATTACGAAACTAAAATATGGCGTCAAAAAATTCCTCCGCGTCGCTGTCGACTGGTAATGTACCCAAGAGACTGGCGGCATTGCCACGTTGTATGGCAATGCTTGGCCTCTGGCCAAGGTAAAAGCCAGCCCTTGGGTCATGGCAAGTGTCAACCAGAGTTTACTTATATCATGCTGATTTTAGATTATGGTAGGTTTTACAAGAGATTCTCTAGTAGTCTATCCAATTACAAAATAATACCCTGGTTGAAATTTTAGAATACATTATTACTTTAATATATTAATATTTTTTTAATATATTATTACTTTACAAGTACGAATCACGGAATCAGAATGGCGAAGTCGCATTACTTATTCGTGCTTATAACACACACGTCGTGTTGCAAGGAAAATGGTTTCTGAGATTAAATCACGAACCAGCACATAAACCAAGTCAGGCTCACATTTCCAAAGTTCAGTTCCGATTCGTTTTTATAGCATTCAATAAAATTCTCTCACTGCATCGAAGGAAGGCGTCGTCGTCTAGTTCGTAACACGAGTGAAATAATGGCGGCCAGTGTGATTTACATTTATGAAATAGCCAAAGAGTTCTTCAGATTTTCGTTTTTTTTTTATTTCACAACGCGCGCACATTTTAATTCATTTTATTTTTAAAGCGCTTGGCCTTTCCGATATGTGATGATAAGATGGAAGCTATCCACCCAGAACATTGAGGGCCACTTGAACCAGAATATTAAAACAAGATTTTACTAAATATTAATTAAAATATAATTTTGTCCCTAGCAACTTTTAACAATAACAACGATGCTGTAAGCAAAATCAGCGCTAAATCTAGACTCAGATCTTGGTGCAAGTGTACATCATTGTCAAAGTGACGTCACTCGACTGCGACACTGACCAACAAATCAAGGACTAACCTAGTTTAATTAAAAAAATACTATAACTCCATCTATAATATTTCTGAAGTCGGCATTTAGGCATTACAATTATAAAATGGATGTTTGTTACTCTTTCACGCAAAAACTACTGAATGGATTTTAATGAAACATTCCTCATATACAAACCATGAGCCAGACCAGCATATACACTTTTTTATTACTGTAGTCTTCGCGAACGAAGTCGCGGGCAACAACTAGTAAAAAATAAAATTATATAACAGAAATAAAAGGCTCGCTCTACAAATTCGTACGAGAATGCAACTAGAAAATTAGATTCAGAACGAATCCGTCTACATTTGCCAATTTCAAATGTGACATCGATGCAAATACTACCGTAGACGGCCATGACAATGCAGTTCCAGGCAATTTTAGAATTCGTATAGACTGACGTACGCTTGGCAGCAGAAATCACTGCGCATCATAGTTGTAGCCACATCATCACGCACGGCAGTTTACTATTTTGTAAAGGTCTGTGCCCATTAGACCGTATCACACCATGACCGTGCTAGGAACGTATCAGGCACGGAAAGTAACACAACAACGTATCATAACCGTGCATAACAGGTTTAATGACAACCATCAACAATTAGTTGGCGAGAATATTTTGCTGGTGCCGACATATACTAATAACTACTTACAATACTTGTTATTTTAACGTTCCTGTAGTGTCATTACTAACAGCTGTCAGTGGAAGTCCACTGTTCTGTTATGAATTTGCGAAATACCTACTACTACGAGAATATTTTGCTGGTGCCGACGCTCCGTGCATGGTATGCGACGGTGTTGGTCGGTGGCGGAACGGTTTAGTGGGCATAGTCTCATACTTCTCACTACAAAGAATATTTTTTTACCCGACACGTTCCTAGCACGGTCATGGTATGATACGGTCTAAAGGGCAGAGACCTTAAAACGTCCGCAATCGTGTACCGTTTTGTCTGCCTTTGACAAGTTACCTGTTGTCCTAAAGTCAAAATCAGACTACCGACACACTATTGAGACGTCATTAGCAGGAGGTCCTGTATCATATCTACTTATAATACTTGTTATTTTAACGTTTCTGTAGTGTCATTACTAATAGCTGTCAGTGGAAGTCCACTGCTCTGTTATGAATTTGCGAAATAACTACTTCGTTATAAATTATGTGGAATGTAACGTAGTTTTAAAAGTCGTTGACCCACGACGTCACGCAAGTTATAATTAGTTTAGCCAATTTATAAGTTTGAAGAACATACTGTAGAGCATAATTCTGTTTATTTTTTAATAGATAGTAATGTTAGATGTTGAATGATTAAATATATTCCTTCTAAACCGAGGAGGTTTCAGTTTAATTAAGTTTTTTTAAGTTTAATTAACCATCATTGTTGCACGTCGATTAATCCACCATTATTGCGAATATTCATACGAATGAATATTCGGCAAGACACAAATCATAGACACAACAAAACTGCAAACATGACACTTTACTTTCCCGCCAAAGATTCTAATAACATTTCTTTTTTTTTATTGTACCGACTCATATACAAACTTTTTGCAACTGTTCCCTATACCTTTTTTATCCAGCCAGCTAGCACCCACTAACATAATTGCATGCAAGTTCCCTATTCGTTGTAGTGGGTACCTTTCAGTGGGGAGCCTCGAAGCAGCGTAATGAGTCGCATTGTGGTGAACCGCTTGTCCGGTGAGGGCAGCTGCACTCTGCAACAAATGTAGAAGCATTTAAATTAATACGAGTATATTAATATAACACATACATGACATTGTTTCAGTACTGAGTAGCATTTCCGTTATGAAAATCAGAACAACACCGGTGCCACAACATTCAGACCTGAGACTATTAAAACAGTTGATGGTTGTTGTTTCAATGACAATAACAAGAGTGTTACTCATAGTCAATATTTTTATTGCAAAACCATAATGTGTACATAACAAAGTAACAAAATATAAAAAATATAAATATAATAAAAAGCGTATTCTTTTCAAAGTAAAGTTTTAAAATTATTCGAATCAGAATCCCACAGTTTTCTTTCTTAAGTGCCTTAGATGGAATAAAACAATTTTCTTATAGATTAAACATTATTCTGCGTTCCTTCTATCGGAATTAAATCAAATAATCCAATCAAGCTTGAAATAAGAAAACCTAAGGACTGGCAACTTTAATTTGGTGCTCCAGAACTGTATCGAGCTCTCCCCACTGGATTGCTATGCTAATACTTTTTACTCGGCGAAACCCACTTTGATTTCCTATGAGATCAACTGGATGTTGAAACTTTAAGCCACTCCAAATTCTTGTCTGGTTTAAATGTATTACAAGACTGATTTATGTATTAACTTTTTATGATCAAAGTATTGTAACATTTTTGTTCGCGACTTACATCTTGAAGAGAAAACTCGTATTCATCATATAAACGACACATCTTCTTAGAAGTATTAAAACCTCAATTCAGCTAATTCCATAACGTCTCAATAGTGTGTCGATATGTGGATTTTGTCGATAACTGGTTTTGTCAAAATCGTGTCACCGAAACACGATTGTATCCGTTTTAAAATAGCAGCATCGAGAAAGTAAATAAGTACACTGCATATTCATATAAGCACTGCATATTTCATATAAGTACGCTACATCATCCCGAAACAACGCAAAAAGAAATATGTAAACCCTGACCAACGGAACCCAAAAAAAAATGTTGACCACTGATCAAAAGTTCCCTAAAGCGGACCCTTAAAAGGAACTCTAAAAGAAGACTCAAGACAGTAAGAGAATTGAGCAACAAGAGACAAAAAACAGGCGAGGGTGAACCGAAACGGATGAAACCTGACACAAATTAAACCACCAAGCGTGCATGATGACTAATTGTTAGCAGTCCAACACTACGGACCATCAGCGCTTTCGACATGAAATAGGAAAAAAAAAGGGAACGAAAGGGAAAAAAAAGGAAAAAAGGGAAAAAAGGGAGCAAAAGGGAAACGAGGGCACAAAAGGGAAAAAGGGAACAAAATGGAATAAGGGAATGAAAGGAAAAAAAGGGAGAAAAAAAAGGGAACGATAGTGGAAAAAAAGGAACGAAAGGAAAAAATGGAACGAAAGGGGGGAAAAAAGGATTGAAAGTGAAAAAAAGGGAACGAGTTCTTAAAAAAAAAGGAAATAATTGGCCGATAAGAAAAACGCTCCTAAAAAACCGAGCTAAGGAAAAAAAACCGGGATGAAAGAAAAATTTAAAATCAATCATAGCAAGCTGGCGGCATAAGTGCTTACACAGCCAGCCCCACCCCACACAAAAAATGAAACCACCAAGCGTGCATGATGACTAATCGTTGGCAGTCCAACACTACAGACCATCACCGCTTTCGACATGAACTAGGGGAAGAGAGGGAACGAAAGGGAACAAAAGGGAAAAAAGGGAGCAAAAGGGAAACGAGGGCACAAAAGGGAATAAGGAAACGAAAGGGGATAAAAAGAACGAAAGGAAAAAAAATAACAAAAGAGAAAAAAGGGAATAAAATGAAACGAAAGAGGGAAAAAAGGATCGAAAGGGAAAAAAATGGAACGAGTTCTTAAATCGGCGAAAACCGATAAGAAAAACACTCCTAAGGAAAATCAATCATAGCAAGCTGGCGGCATAAGTGCTTACACAGCCAGCCCCACCCCGCACAAAAAAGAAAGAAAGAATTAAAAAACAACTCAAAGAAGAAAGAAAGAAGAATAATAGCAATAGCTATTTTAAAATATCTTTTTTTTCCTTGCTAACTTGCTATTAAGCACGTTATATGTAACGTGCACCATACAAAAAACATATTTAGTCACAATGTGTGCAACAAGAGACTATCATACCCCTTAAAAAGTTATAACTTTACATAATTACAAACCTACGTGGCAATAATATAGCATCTAAGGCGCTTCCGCAGTCATTACGCACGCGATGTGTCCCTCGTCCGGTCCGGCGCCGGCGCGCACAATACGCCGTATAAAATTTAACTTTTTACGACCCCACTGTCATCGTATGTTCCGTACAAATCCTTGGAATGAGCCGTAAACAACTTCCCTATCGGATTGGCCCATCGAAGCTGCTCCGTACTGGCCATTGGTTTATTTTCCTATTTATGTAATCTCACGTGAATAGGAAAATAACCATTGACCTATTTGGGGGTCGCTTGGGGAATTGACGCTGTCTGTGGCCGATGTGTTTTGCTTTCTTTGCTTTGGTAAAGTTAAAAAAGTATTAAAAAATTATGTTATTTTTTAGTATGAATCCACTTAAACAAAAGGACATACATTTTTATTATTTTGATTTTTGCATTCACAATGCTTTAATATATAGTTACAAGATAAAATTTTATTGAAAAAAATCAACCAGCTCATGATCTTTGAATAACCGGTCCAAGGCTCTAACCACTGAGCTACCGAAGCCCAAGAAGACTCATTGAATTCTTCTAGTAGTTTGAGATTTACGCTGCATGCCAGCGGTATTACGTTACTGTTACTACCCTCATTACACTAGAGTTTACTACATTGACTACATTATTACTACATTAAACTAGAGATCTATTGCGTTTCAAGACCTCGAGTCTGAGGTTAAAGATATTTTTAAAATAAACTTTCCATTCCACTTAGTGAAAAGTTATACGCTTATTAATATGTGCACAAGTATATTAAAACGTACGTAGATTGAATATTAACAGTGATCAAGTTTTAAGTTGTAAGCAATGCAGTAACACTTTTGAAATAAGGTATAGATTGCAGTTACGTTACTACTCGGTAGGTACAGTAAAACGTTGGAAATATTGGATAGTTGTCACAATAAACAAATACTTAGAATATTCTTTTAAATAAAGAAGTTTTTTTATTATTTTCGAACCCTTTTTATTGCATTTTTCTTTATCACTTTTAAATCATTTTGACAATGAAGACACTTAAATCAACGAAATTTTACAGAAGCCTTTGATTTTAATGTGATTAAATTGATGCTAGTTTTTAATATTATCTATCATCACTGTCTATGCTCAATTTATGACTAGACCAAATAGCCAAATAGTACTGCGATTGCGTTGAAGCAACGCAATACGTTCGTACAGCCACACGTTAAAATAAAATAAAAAAGAAATAAAAATAACAATCAGCTTTAAAACATTTCATCAGTTCCACTATCGTTGATCGGTTGCGTTAACGCCGACAAAAACCAGAAAATTACTTACATAAAAAATAGAAAATTATGAACCTGCTTATCTAAGGGAAGTGAGGTTTCGCCCCTTCCGCTCGTCAGTTCACGCAACATGGCCGCCCTTCCGGTCAAAAATAGTTACCTAACCGCACCGTCTACATACATTATGATACGTTATTAGATAATATTTGGAAAATCCGGTTTGTGATAAATTAATACTAATGCAATAATTATAACGTACCAAAATCGAAGCGAAGGGGAAACGATTCATCATGGGCGTTGACACATGAATATGCCGCTGCCGCTGGTTGGAACTTTCTAACTTCTCTACTTTTCACGTTGTTTTCATCCCATACAAATCGTATATAACTTTTACTTATTTGATTAGTGAAAAAACTAACAACCGGCACTTCAATCATCGACAATAAAAAATTTACAACAATAAATTTAAATTAATTTTTCACGACGATATTAACAATATTTTGTGTCTAATAATGGTAAAATTGTAGGCATATTACACCACAGTTGTTCTATAGCTCATCATCTTCAAACTTGCAACATCCTACTGCTGGCACAGGCTTTTTCGGAGATGAGGTCAAATACCCCGCCCCCCCTGCCCCCCCCCCTAGAGGAAACCATTTCACAAATAATGAAAAAACGTATTTCAATTAATTAAATCTGTTACTAACAATATTGGTTACCCAAGAGGGACGTTGCTTGAGGCCAATCACTTTTTTGTTTAACCGGTAAAGTAATATAGAAACACAAACTAATAATTTATATTAAATTGGGATATAGTTTTATCATTCATAACTAACTTTTGAATCACATCAGCATCAGCAGTCTTACAATATTTGTTCTAATTCACTGTTTTTTTTTTATTGGGATCACATCGGGACTTAAATTTGAGTATTTGTACATCTTGACACTTTATGCTCCGTGCTATATTTGTTAATTATTTATTTAGATTTGACTACACTGTGTCAAATTTGAAGTATGTACAATTATACAGTTGAAAGATGGATTTAAATAACAATGTATTTTTAATTACATGAGCTCCGGTAAACTAGCTTTGGGCCTCTATACTGGAAAGTATCACATCAATATCTTAAATCTAAAACTATTTTAAATCAGATATAAAAAAGCTTGGTTTTGTAGTTTTATAGTATAGCTTGTAAGTATGTTATATTTAATTGTAGACTCAAAAAATTAATCTGCATTTTTCATTTAAGGTTATTTTTGTATAAGAATACTCGTGTATTGATAGATGTATCCTTTCATACCGCTTTCATCATCATCATCATCAACAGCTCACATATGCCCCACTGCTGGGGCACGAGCCTGCCCTATGGATAGAAAGAGAGAACGGGCCATTAACCACCACGCGGGCCCAGTGTGGATTGGTGGTTTTTAACGACTGCTAAAGCAGCCGGGACCAACGGCTTTACGTGCCTTCCGAAGCACGGAGGAGCTCGAGATGATAAATTTTTGGTCACCCATCCGATGACCGGCCTTTGCGAAAGTTGCTTAACCTTAGCAATCGCAGACCGGGCGCTGTAACCACTGTGCCATCGAGCTCCTCGACTAGCGCTTTGTGCATTTGTTATCTTAAGCACTCCTTGTAAAACATAACGACCGTTACGCAACGCAAATGTTCCTGCGAAAAAAAGATATACCGTTTTAAAAATACACGCGTCACGATAGCTTCCTACCTACATTCCCGTCTTCGAGCTCGTTTATTTGGCAAACGGTTACGGCTAATGGCAAAGGAATCCAATCAAATACAGCCACAAAGCGACGTTGCACGGTCGCTCGTCTCGTTATTCCGATCCGAGCTCAACTTCTTATTTTCTAATTCGTACCGGTCACAATGAGATCCTGTCATTGTACGTGACATTTAAAAAAAAACAATTTCTGGACCACTGACTACTGATGAAAAACAGTGAATAATGTTGTTGGATATTTTAACAAGCGTTCGAAAAAGGAACGAGTAGTAAAAACATTGAAAAAGGTATATTAACAAAACGTTCGTTTCGTTTTGTCAAAAAAAGCAATGAGATAGAACAAGAGAGAACAAGGTACAATCAATATAACCTCTTTCTTAGCACAATTATATTTTTAAGGAATGGATTGGTTGGGAATTGTTTGAACCAAGTCTGTTTGTTATCTTCCGTAAATAAAATTAATAATCAAATAAGGATGTTTACAGTAAGAAATAGGTTAATATACGGAGAGTGTTAAGATGAAGGCCGACCGAGGAGAATAGACGAGCAAGATACATTGCGCCGACCCCAAATGACATACCACCAGGTGAACTGCGGATTTGTTTGCTACTTCTTACATTAAAAAAACGAGGATATGGCAAGTATATGGTAATACAGACAATGTTGCAATAAAAGGATCTAACATTTTAATTATATAAGTTGGCATTGAATCAAGAGCGGTGTTTTTTAGTACCTACAGGTCATTTTACAAGAGTTATCTGCTAAATCTAAATCTAAATCTAAATCCCTCTATATTTTCCTTAAACATAAAGTTTCATAAAAAAATAACTTAACGGTTTGAAACATATCTAATCTTAATGAATAGATTCGCTAAACGCATTTTGTCAATTTCAAGTAGTATTGGTAATAGTAAACTAAGAAAGATACAGTGTATTGAAAATGGAGTCTCGCAAAATGTGTTATTTATTATAAAAATAACTATTTATTATAAGAAGAGGCTACGGTGGTCCCGGTTTGTATCAAAGAATTACTGTTTATGAAGGACATTTTTTGCAGAGAGAAAAAACTAATTTTCAAAGTGTCACAGGCACAGCAAAGTCTGACGGCAACATCGGGAGAAAAAAAGAAATATAAAAGTAGCAAGTCTTGCCATTTGTCATAGGACTGTATCCGTGACGACATTAGAAAAGTTTAAAAAGAGATACTAACTCGTCCCTACTTTACAAAAAACTTGTACAAACGTGTGTAGTACGGACAGAGACACAAATTAAGGAGACTGCAGATGGTAGGCTTCATACAAACGCGCTCGAGCAACGCACACGTAGACAACCTCTTTCGGACTCGGAAACTCGCAACATCTACGCTCGGACTGTTGCAATTGCGAGCTGTTTTGTTGCAGTCTCCTTATTTTGTGTCTCGGTCCTGCAACACAAAGTTTTAGGCGTCAACAACTGTTGACTGCAACACAGTTATATGGTTGTTCGTAAGCTATTCTTAGAGAAAAATAGTTTATAGCATCTAACCTTGTTCATTATTGCTGCATGCAGTATAATTATTAAAAACTAGTGTCCACAATTTACTAACAGATCGAACATGCAATTAAATATATTAAAATCACAAATTGACGTGATGAATTGATATGTTCCTTTAATAGAATGATCATTATCGATTGAACATGCTTATTGTATTATTTAAAAAAGTATTAAAGGCATATTAATACCGATAACGAATGTACTTTTGTATATTATTCGTTGTTTACTTTTGTTGTTGGTGTGCTTACATTCATGTAAGGTTTTCGTCCTATCCGGACTAAATAAAATGTTTAATAAAGTGCTCGCTGTTAACATTCCATTTTAATCAAGCTATACAAACACAGTGTTTTAATCAAAATGTTTTAATCTATCTACGCCAGAGCCTGTAGCAGATATTAAAAAAACTTCAAATTAGAATTCATAATGGCTATATGCCAATTTTACGTAAATTTTGTTGCGAACAAATAACAATTAAAAAGCGTATTCAAAAAAAATGTTGTCGACATTGAATACCTAAGGTTCGGCAGATAGTGTTGATTAATTTCGGCGGCTTGGACAGAACCACGATAGCATAGCTGGTAGAGCACCTGACCTGGTATGTTATGGGGTGTTGTTCGAATCCTGCTCGTGGAATTTTTTCAACACTTTTTCAACTTAGAATTGTTAAACCTATTTAAATTTGAACTGATAAATAATTTCATTTTAAATAAAACTTTTTTAGATTATTAAACCTAGCTATAGATTTATCGACAAAAATAAAGTTAATTGAGAATTTTCATCTGTCAATGGGCCCGTTTAACTGTAAGACAATTTTCCATCGGAAAAAGTGACAAGCATTGCGTGTGCCGTAAACCTTTTTGTGGAGAGCACTGCAGCATTAGTTAAAAAGTGAGAACGTCTGCAAGTCTCGTGAGGCTCCCGACTCTCGAGTCAGAGTGGGCCACTGAGCCGGGCGGGCGCCCGTGACGTTTTAATTTCAAAGGGCGCTCCTTTTGGCGTGATAATTAAGGACTTTGTTAGTGCCACGTGCGCTATCCTCTTTCGTTAACCGAAATGTTTGCGTAGAGTGCTGCGCGCGTTTGTTTGCTGTCTTTTTCTTGGTTGACAGTAGGTAGTGTTTGTTCCGTATGTATTTTGTAGTCATGCAAATAAAATATTTGATTTGTTTTAACGAAACCAATGTCAGTCTGTGACTTCAATTGCAAAATGAAGCTTATGTAACGTAAGAGTTCAACCTGTATTGGTTTATTACAATGTTTGGAAAGGTTCAATATAATTATAAAGAATAAATAGTAGTGTATATGAAGAGTACAGTGTAAAATTTTAAATATCATTATACGAGCTATTAAGCCCCATCTGGGTTGCCTTGAGCTGGGTTAACCCCAGTGGTACTAGAATACACTGCGTAAACCGCAAAACATATGTTGAAATTAAATTCAATTGAGATAAATAAATATCCTACTGCTTTTAAAAAATAATTTTAAAGCTAACCTTAATATATCGCGTCCGTAGGGGGGATTAAAGTTACTCGCGTCCGTAGGGGGGGTTAAAGTTACTCGCGTCCATAGGTTTACCATTGAGATACCCTACACGTGACCCCTGGGTGGTGCTAAATGAGTGACACTGTCTGAGTGGTAGAGCCACGCTGCGTTGCAGCATGAAATATGCCGGCTCACCCGGCGTAATACCATCCTCTCACAGAATATCCGCGTAAACAATGGCACTGGTTGCTGTTGCGTTTCGTCCGGTGAGTGAAAGTACCGGAGGCCCATCTCTCACTTCTACCCCCTTCCTGATTCCTACTCCCTCCTCAAGATCCATTTCCTTCCTCAAGGCCGGCAACGCATCTGCGATTACTTTGGTTTTGCGGCGGCGGTGATTACTTTCCATCAGGTGACACGCCTGCTCATATGCCTCCTTTTAATATAAAAAAAATCTGTGACCACGGACACGGACACAGCAAAGGGTACGAAACCCAAACTAAAATAATGTACCTACACGGATACATCAGTGTTGAAACAAGTAGATTTGTGAGAAAAATTAATCATTTCGATGTTTATTGTTGTAGTAGGCCCTTAATAATAGTGACACCACAGACAGCTTATTTAAATACAAACTCAGTAAGCAGTTGAGTAGTTCATAAAACGTTGACAAATAAATTACATACTTCCAGAGCAGTAGGAACACTAAATTATAGCCTACATGTCAATGATTGCCAACCTACCATACTCGTATAACTATTATGTCCTGAACATACTTTTTAACTGAGTAATAGAACTATTAAATACTTTTTTTCTTTCCCAGGACTGGATCTTCAACTTCAACTGCTCTAAAATTATCCTATAATTTAGTTAACTCCTTAAATCGTAGGTATCTACATCAATTCTTTGAAATACTCAACGGGCAAACTTAAATCGTTGCGCTAACAAGAGCACTCGACTCGGAAATTAGTCCAAAGTTTAAAAGTAGCGCGTTCACTATTTAAAAAAAATTAAGCTAACAGATTTAAATTCGACTTCATTCAGTTTAACTAAGTAAGCTGTCTTTATGAAACTCCCTTTATAACCGGTGTTGTTTAAGTATCCCAAGGGGAGTGGTCAAACCGACCAGACCAAGTTTAGTTTGGTTCAGTTTTTGCTGGGCGAAGTGGGAATACACATTTAGAGTTACAAATCGCTGAGACACCGCTAAGCTATTATGTTTAATTGTTTAACATTGACTAACTCTTTGAAGACCGTTTTCTGCAATTTGTATTTTAGCTGAAGTAAAACGCGGTAAATCGGGGCTACTTTTAAATCGATTATATACAGTGGTGGACATATAAGAATTAGAAACACTACCAACGGAACTTAACATTATACAAGACATTTGACTCTAATACTTTTTATTTGGAAATGAAACAACAAATAGCATAAAATATGTTCAATAACTTATCATTTATAAGAAAAAAATATCAACTAAATAAGTACCGGTTCAATATTAAATTTCATACAAACAACTAAATGAGTTTTAGAGTACCAGCAATAATGGACAATTAATTGGAAACAATACAAAAAAAAGAAAGGATGAATAATTTATAGTTTTAATTATTGAGCATTATATAATTTTGGTAATAGATACTGTGTTTATGCTAATTAAACTTATAATTAATATTTTGTCCTTTATTATCAATCACAGCTCTACAACGACGTGGCATTGATTCAAGCAATTTCATACATTTTTCTAGTGGGATTGAATTCCATGCTTCGACAAAAGCTTCGTAGAGTTCGTTGTGACTGGAGTTACGTTGGTTTGAGACTTTCTTTTTTACGACATGCCACAGATTTTCTATGGGATTTAAATCAGGGCTATTTGCAGGCCAGTCTAAGACGGAAATACGCTGTTCCCTAAAAAAATATTTTACACTGTTGGAGGTGTGTTTAGGGTTATTATCAAGCTGAAAGATCCAGGTTACAGGCAAATTGTCGTCAGAGTAGGGAATCATTGTCTCTTCTAAGATGTTTTTGTACTGCAGTTGATCCATTGTACCTTCAATCTTTCGAACGGGTCCAACTCCACATCCGGAAAAACATCCCCATACCTTGATATTGCCGCTCCCGTGCTTGACTATGCTTCTAGTGTATTTATAATTAAAAGTATGGTTTATTGGACGTTTAACGTAACGCTTGCCGTCTGAATTTACCATGTTTATTTTAGTTTCATCTGAGAATAAGACTTATTTTCAATCTCGCACCGTCCAATTGACATACTTTTTAGCGAATAATAATCGCTTCTCTCGATGTTGCTTGGTAAGAACGGTACCTTTCGAGAAACCCTCCCAATCAATTTTGCTTCCACTAATCTACGGCGTACCAGTCTTGACGAGACGTTTCTAGGGTCATCAGGCGAAAAAACTTCATTTTTAATCTGGTTGGAGCCCTTAAATGGGTCATGTTTAGCAATACGTAGGATTAGCATATCTTCTCTGGTCGAAGTTTTCCTCGGTCGAGCCTTTCTAAGAACATTTTCAATAGTTCCCTGTCTTTTATAATGGTCAATAGCATTAAAAACTTTCTTTACGGAACATTTTAAATTATCAACTATTCTCCTGTACGTCCATTTTTGGTCGATGTGCAAATTAGCAATTATTTGCCTAGTTGACGCGTCAAAAACTTTTATTTTTGCCCATTTTGAACATAAAAATCGTAAACTAAATTCCGCCAAAACGATAGAAATAGCTAAGAAATAAGTTTAATTTTTTCAATTTCAAGAATGGAATGTGCCGTGCATTCTTTTCTAAAGTGTTTCTAATTAGGCGTCCAAGCGGCCAGTAACAGAAAATAAGCTATGTATGCTTCAAACTCTTTTTATGATTGAAGTTTAGATAGTTTTGTTTGTTTAATGTATTTTATGAGTATTATAATTGAGTGGCTATATTGTTGCATGATTATTAAATATTGAATCCATAAATTTTTCACGAATATTGTATGTGGACTTCAAACTTTCATAATTCATATGAAGTGTTTTTAATTACAAGTCCACCACTGTATGTATGACATTGGTCCTGAATTCTGATCTATTAGCTGTAAGATAGTCATACCATGAACGCTTAGGTAGATTAGCAGTTACTCAAGAATCTAAAGCTCCTATTAATGTTACTATTAATTCTAAAATAACCCCGCTTAACTGTACCTACCTATTTGGTTCACATTCGACTTTCATTATTTTGTATTATCAGTAATATCAGCATTAAATAACAGTAGTTAAAGCCCAGCGGCATAGTTTAATTGAGTAGGGACTGCGAGCATTACGATTATAGTTGTTATTCAATTTACTGTCTTTAAATGAAAGCGATAGGGCTGATTTTTCAATCATCACCTGAAACGTACTATTAGTCTGATGGTTACTTATTTAATAGCAATTTGGAAAATGTGTTATCTGTTTCCACCCTTTTCTTTTACACGTAAAGTTTGAATTAAATTTATTCTTAACTGATTAGTACAAGCTATAGATATACAGTACATTTAGTGTTCACGAAGGTTTACTTACAATGCTCAGACGGCTTACTTTTGAACATCCTTTTCATATATTGTGACGTACTTATTCCTTTAGGGGGAGAAACAAAAAGATTTCCATACTTTTAGCAAAACTTAAAACTTTTAAAAACAAAAGCACATCAATATCACTATTCTGTTGCTTGCAGCTTATAACGTTTACTCGCTGCGAAGCATAATGGCGTCTATATCAGATTATGTCACACCGCATTACCGGCGGAGACACTCATTTCTTCCCGAGTCGGGGCTGAAACTTGTCCAACTTATAATAACATTGGGTGGAGGCACCGAGCAGCTCTCGCGAGGACTATATCATTCTTATGTGCTAACCGCTTTGATGGAAACTTTGAGCGTTCTATCAAGATTTGAGAGGTATTTTCAAACGTGAAAGGGTATAAAGGGGCTTTGGTACAGTTTATTGCCAAATCGTCAAAATATCTTCAATAACAAAGTCGATAAAGACTTTGAGAAGACTAAAGAGAAGACAAATTGCGTCCATCCTCTTTGTATGATTCACACTCCTCTTCTCATCTCGTGTCATCTTATTGAACACGCTGTTCTGCATTGTTATTTTAGGATACATCCTTGATACAACGAACAAAGCTATAACACAAGACATTATGAGAATAAATATAAAGTAACAGTGTTTGCTAAGCTAGAATGTTATATGTCCAACCTTTATATTTTAAACTGTCTTTTGACTACGGAAATGGCTATTAATGACCTTTGAATAGCAAAGTTGATTAAAATGTCATTTTTATGAGAATCGTCCATCATCTTTATGTAGGTTCAATGGCCTCGTTCTTTATGGCACACAGCAAACGCTCGTGTCATTTTATTGAGCATACTTTCTTTCATTATTATTTTATGAATCAGAAAGAATCGTTACAAAAAGCCAGTACGAAAATAAATAAAAATTGTAACAGTGTTTGCCTAACTAGACCCATAGTTTATATTTATTATCATAAATACTTCTTTTGGTCACGGAAATGGGTTTAAAGTAGTTTTCATGCATATCAGAGTCAAAATGTCTGATAATACCTTCTACGTTTACGAACAGAGTCTTTAATAAAACACAGTTATAAGTATCGTCCATCATCTTTATGAAAGTTCAATGTTCATTATCTATGGCACAAATACAATTTCTCTTGTCATTTCATTGCGCACACTTTCCTGCATTATTTAATGAATCATTAATAATCGTGACCAAAAGACAGTATGATATTAAATGTGTACTAACAGTGTCAGCTATGCTAACGCCAGCCAGGTGAAGGCTCCACCTTGTATCGATTGACAGCGCTTAATTCACTTCATAACCGGTTGTTGCGATTTATTTTTGTCGTCCATGGCCATTGATTTATCGTTGCAAAGTCGACGGGCGATGACTGTAGCCTACGAGCTTGCGATAGCTCGAGCACTGATTGGTAATAGGATCGTTGACTTTCCATAACAGGAGACAGAACGGTGTATGTGATAACTCTGTTAAAACGGACGATAGTTCAGCACAGCCTTTGGGTTACAATGACTGTTTACGGAAAAACATTATTCAAAACGTTACCAGCATAATGTCAAACTCAAAGTTAAAACATGCGAAGTAGCATAGTTGGCTGAGTTTCCTACGTACGTATTTAACCAAAAAGAGCAGAATGTAAGTAGTGAGTTATGTACTATTCCCGACCCTATGAAAGGATACCAACTTTCGAAGTCACATTAAGTTCAGTATCATTCGCATAAATCGAGATCGTTTTCTATATAAAAAGTCTAAGTTAATCAAAGTAATGGAACGTCAGTTTCACAAGCATAAGAAGAGAAGAGAAAAATAACGTAGCTAACAGTTAACAAATTGTACGATGTAGGTACGTAAAAGATTTTCTTGTAGCGCAGTAGTCGCTTAATCAATCTGCTGAGTACTAAATCAGACGCTCCGCCTTAGTCATACATTTAAGCTCAAGGCTACAGTAGGAACAATTGAAGGCTGGCAATACTGGGTTGCATAGCTCATATATTAAAAAGCTGCCTCGGCTGTTTAGTAGGGTAGTTTTTCTACAACAACCCTGTCCTAGCTAGCACCACCTTTGTTGTGTTCTTACATCTAGGGATAAGATAGCCAGTTCCTCAGTAGATTTGATTTGCAGTTATTTTTCGTATTGCTGTTTTTTTATGTAATGGGCTAATTATGGGCTTAATAACCGGCTCACCAGCTGTGAGCCGGTGAACCCGTAAGACGTGAGCCAGTCTGCGCATTGAGTATATTAATAAATATCATATTCACATATAAATAAATATCGTATATGTAAAATGGTAAAATGGATCAAAGTAATGTTTCACATCATACCAACATACAGTCTAACTACCCAGACGTACCTAGCGTTCGGGTATACAGAGAACTCCCCTATTCTAATTCCGTCAGTGAGTTCTCGATTATCGCCCTTTGTCTCCGCTCAAAGGGCCACTTTAAAAGCCTAGTTAGGAACTTCCCTCGCTCACAACTCTTAACGTTTTTAATAAACGACTCTCGTGAAATCTTTTCAGGGGTCGCTGAAGTCTTTGACTGAGCCTTGATTTGCATTCTAAATATTCTGAAGTTGAAGTTCGCCCATAAGTGATTATCAGTTTTATTTAAATCAAATGTTTGCAGTGACTTTCGTTTGACAACTTCTTCTCTGTCTGGAGGATTGAGACTGTTTATTTTATTCCATTCAACTTAATGGCAAGGCAATATTGTCTAAACTGTATTATTTACTCTTTTTTGTTTGTGTTAGTGTATTATGACCCGCTGAAAGATATGAAATTCGAAACGAGTTATGCTGATTTAATTCTAATTCTGAGTTTAAAAGTAATAATACTACAATGTGGTCACGAGCACGTTGCGTTGTGGCAGCCGCCGCTGACAACTAACTAAGCGGCTGTGTTTTGTGGCTCAGGGTTGCCACAACACAATGATATACAATTTAAAGGGACAATAAGTTTTTTGTTTGGTTGTTTTTTTTAACTAAATCAAAAATACTGTTTCTTTTGAAATTAACTTCTTTTCTTTTGATTGACACTTTTTCAAGGTTTTTTTTTTAGATATGAGACAACCAATACCGCAGGCTTCTTGTTACTATGAAGTCTGCAAACGGTTCAACATTTCAAGATAAAATAGTATGTAAAATTAACGCTTTGCACCTAAAACCCTTTACAAACGTAACTGACTAAGCCAGACAAAATGTCATCGTTTCTAATAAGAATATCGTCAAGAATATACTTAACGTCTAATGATACACTTGCAGCCTACAAAAAGTTTAGCATGTCTGTGGAGAGGACGAGAGCACGTTGTGTAGTGGCAACCGACGCTGACAACTAACTTAGCAGCTGTATGTTAGGGCTTAGGGCTGCCACAATACTAAGTGTTTTATAGTTTTGTTTTCAATAAAAAAACATAACAAAAATTAAAGTTAAAACTCAACTAAGACTAAGTTGCAGGTAATAAACATGATAAACGAATATACAACATAGGTTTTTTTTATACATTAAAAACGAAAATACTATTTATTTTGGGATTAAACACTTGAAGGATTCTTTAATTACGGGACAAACTTGTTATTATGTACAAACAAAAAAGTTAAAATGTCTAATCAAAGGGCATTTATTTCGAAGCTAGAAATTAACGAAATCACTAGGAAAATTGAATACATTATAGCTGTCCGCATATAAGTTAAAAGTCCTTTGTATTTTATTAAAACCAATAGAAAATTTGGATTGCGATTTATAAAGGCAATTTTTTTACTTTCAGTTTAAAGAAAAGATAGGAGATCTTATTCAAATTTATTCAATATTTAACTCTCACCAGAATTGAAGCTTGTATATTTTTATTGCTTTATAATTCGTTTTACGAAAACAGGTGACTTACGATAAATTACTTAATATCAGGGTAAATGAGAGTTCTACTTGGATTTACAAATGTGAAAGTTGTTGCCTTTTTTAGAGAAAATAATATATTTTACAGTAATATACCGCGGTATTGTAGGATTACTATTTAACCTGTGCGATTGTATACTGCCAGTTTTAATTGGCAGTAGCGTTCATGCTCCCGTGACACGGACACAGCGTTATCCAGCGCAAGTTTTAAGAATTGTTTATTTTTAATGACTTTTACGGATCACTTATTTGTTGATGTAAATTGAATGGCTATTGATTTTTATTATTGTCGTACTAATAAAAGGCATCGTCAACTAGTATTATTAAATATTATTATTTATAATTTCGTTTAGATTTTTTCACTTAACAAGCATGTTTAGGAACCCTCTTCCGTATTACCATATAAAAATATATTCAAAACAATTATCGCCATTACTCAGTTGACTAAGACAGTTGTAAAACCTCTTACTCTCTCTTTTGTTTTGCTCTTTTAATTAATATGTCAGCGTCAACATTATCTAATAATAATTTAAAGTAACTTAAAAACTAATATTTTTTACTTTTTATTTTCAAGTGCTAATGGTTGCACTGAAGCTAAATTAAATATTTATAAAATTGAAAAAATTAAAAATTAAACGAAAAAAAGTGAAAAAATTAAACGCCCACCCGACCCAGCCAGGAATCGAACATGGGTCTTCCGCAATCCGGGCGGCTGCACTGACCGCTATACTACCGGGAAGGCTGACGTAAGCGCTGAATTTTGTCACTGCTTTTTAATGCTTTTGAGTGCTTTTTAGCGGCACTGAGCGCCATCTATCCAACGGTCGTTGCAACCGATGGCCATGCAGTTTCATCTCTGCCGATGAAATACCACATATTTTATAACACGACGCTATAGTAATTTTTTACTTTTTATTTTCAAGTGCTAATTGCTGCACTGAAGCTAAATTAAATAAATAATGGGTGGGCGTTTAATTTTTTCACTGTATTTTATAAAATTTTATAAGTATTTAATATTTATAAAATTTATTTGTGCAAAATACTTACTAATTTACTCGTAAAGTAACGTTCAGGGCAGTGGGCACTTGCTATCAACTTCTTAAGTATGTTTAAGGCAACTATGGCATTTAATATTGAATGCGCAAAATTGTCCTAAGTATAATCCACAAAATGACGTTGTCAGCCCTGCACAAAGGACGGGTGCTGTCAGCAGAAGGGCGCCGCGCGCCGCGTCGCTGCCAGGCAGCGCTGGTTGCGACCAGTATTTACTAACCACTGTAGTAACCACCCAACTCCTTTTAGTTGTATATCTTCATTAATTTACTAGCGAAAGTGTGTGAAGCGAAATTTGTGATTAGCAGGACTGTCTGTGTTACTTTGAGTTTTCCCCTCTGCTATGTTGACTTCTACCCTCTCTAAGGAGTCCAGAATGCAGTAAAACTTGTACAGTGTACCTATAATGTTACTATATGATTTTGTATTGGCTATGTATAACTATGTAGTTACTACGGAGGTTATATGTTACATTTAAGATCACACCCAACAACAGTAATTTAATGAAAATTAAACAGCGTTCCAAAAAGTACACTCTTTTAACAATTTTAACAAACAGTTCTCGCTTCTCTTTTAACAATAATGAAAACATGTTGTCTTAGAATAACTTTTCGATCGCGAACAAACACCACCCTGACGTAACGGCGAGAAGAGCTCCATTCTAGTGATAAAAAAGTTTCATGTTTCGGTATTATGGTAATCAAAAGTCAACCTGCATTTAAGCAACATACCATTGTGACATTGAGCGATAAAGCTTCAAGTCCCAGAACCCCTAACGATAAAGCAAATGGACAGACGATATCTTCTGCCGATCAGATGTCATTCATTTGATTAAAGTAAGACTTTGTTTGGTTGCATTACGGTTAATTACATAGTTGATTAATTTAATGTACACATTAAATTATGGAAATCAACAGTTAATCTGCATTTAAGCAGCATTCCATGGTGACATTGAGCGATAGAGCCCCGGTCTCCTACCAGAGTAAATGGATGGACGATATCTTCTGCCGAATAGATGTCTCTCATTCGATTAAGAAAACATATTGTTACTATATTGTTAAATTCAGCCCTAATAAATAATATTCTAATTGCCATTATTCTATTAAAACAAAACCGCTTTAATATTAGTCACTATTCTAGTACTAGTAGTCACTATTCTGTGATCTAAACTATAAATATAATTCCAAACACCTACGTATTTGTACGAATTCTTATTAGATACATGACTACAATCGGTATGAGTTTCACGTGCCAGATTACAATTTACATGAGACCTGATTTCGTAGGAATCACAGACTTCCTTAGGCGCAGTGGCTTCGTAGCTGAGTGTAACGTTTCCATCACGATAATGTGGTATCGACCCGTGGACTCCAGGGCGGGGAGACCGCGCTACATTCTTGTCTCGGTAACGTCCAATTAACCATCACAACCTCATTTGTCTACTTCATCGGCCAATAGTTTTTATTGATCGTTCTATTTTATATCAATATGCTAAATGCTTGTGGTAGGTGTCGCCAACATAACACTAAATTACGAAGCTAATGAATCATACTAAATATTACTCTATGAACTACTACTACTCTACAACTTACAATAAGTATGTCACAATATGATTAAGTAGACCTTAAGATATAAGCAGTAGGAACCAAATCACCAAATTATCTCTCTATAAAGATCTGATCTTGTAGGTATTGTTGCTATCATCATCATTATCAGTTAATAAATTTCCACTGGCTGAACCCAGGCCTTCCCATAAGAACAACAGTACTTTACTTGGAGAGTTGAGCTATAACCATCTACGTTTACCCAATGAAAGTTGGTGGGTTACAAACTGCCTTCTTATGACCACAACCAGAATTAATCTTCCGAAGAGTGGACAACCGTCAACTGACTCCGCATTATAAAAGTTGCTTACCTTGCGATATAAAATTAAACACACGCGCAAACAGTGGCGCTATAGAGGTCCTCGTACAAATTGGAGTAAGCAAATTAACTATTTCTGTAAGTTTATCAGATTCTAGAAACAGTTATTTATACCTGTACCATAAATTCACCAACGTGCTCGGTACATGTGGGCAACGCAAGTCGTAGGTTGGCTTGGCACTCGCGTTCTTATACACACGCCTGCACATCAACCTTCACAAAACTGTCAAATTTCTTCAATACATTGTCAACCATATGCCATAAACATAAAATTCAAAGTCTATTGAGGAAATTTGGCAATATGTGGTAGGTTGATGTGCAGGCGCCTGTACCTAGGTAATATCCAATTTTAGACTAAGGTTCTAAACTGCTACAGTCTCAAGGGTGTAATTTAGTTCACCTGCGTTGCGTACCTCATACTGACGGCACTATGGACATACATAAACTTGCTTAGTTCAACCTTAATATATACTTACACTCGCGTATTGTTTCGTGTTATGAATGGCATTGCCGAATAGGTAATCAGGCAGGCTGGGCAAGATTGCAAAATATTACAATGCTGTCGCAGTTTTGAGGTGCTGTTTGCGAATTTAAAGGTGCTTTAACTTTTGTTGACACTCTTTTTTGCTGGTCAGCCCCCAAGACTTAAGGATCCACTAACATTCTCGCCATTCCTTCCAATTACGTTGTAAATGTCATAAGAGGCCCACCACAGACGTGTCAAAAAAACTTTAGACGATGGTAGAAATCTGAACCAATATTGGTATCTACCGCTACCTATCGTTGCAAGTTTCTGGCGATGGTATTAACCGTTTAAAAATCTACCTTTATCGCAACTTAATTCGCAAGCTTTTGGCGGTGTGGTAGCTACTGCACAAAATCCATCTGGATCGCTATCTAATTTTTTTAAAGGTTTTAACGATGGAAGTGGTGCATATATAAACGTTATGTACATTAATAAAATGTTAATCATCTTTAGTACCAATTTACAGTTCTGATAACGCAGCATTACGATCAATTTACGACTTCCTAGGGCCTTCCAAGGTCACGGCGACCGATACCGCGGGTGTTATTACATACTGACTTTTTCAGTGTTTGCATTGTAAAAAACTTTCGTTAAAATAATATTTATCTACTAATAAAACACAAAATAACACGTCCTAAGAAAACACCTCAACGTTGCCTGTTAGGCAATGTAATAAGACGTTTTTATTTTAAGATACAAAACAATCTGAACCAAGTAATACCTATTCTGTAACATTAGTGATACTCAAATCCTTTTGTAAACGTTTACTCACACCAAATAACTCGTATACATTCTAATATCGCTTCAATGTAAATGTTAATGACTTCTAAAGAATGGACCGTACACATTTGCGGCATAAAATCTCTATCTAACATTTTCTTAAACCCCCAACGGTCGTAGTCAGCATTTCGTAAGGAGCCGTGGGGCACATCGGCAATGCGTGTGGCAGGATGCCAGACTAACTGCCCTGCCAGTCATGCTAGCGGTCTTGGGGGCCGCTAACGGCGTTATGTGGGCGTTTGTGTTTACATGACACAGATCTTGTTGCCAGAAACTGCCTTATGCTTATCTCGTTTGGATCAACTCGTTTCATCAATTGAGAGAAAGACCTGCGAGATTTCGACGAAAACGAGAATTTGTATAACAAAGTTTTTACTCACTTCGTTTTTCACCAGAGAAAAACTCACACTAGGCAAAGTTTTCTTTACTATCCGTATTCATTCGATAACGTTTACGAAAACGAAAATTTGTATGGCAAAATTTTAACACTTCTTATATGTAGCCAGGAGGCGCTGCTTCAATGCCATACTAATTTTCGTTTTCGTTAACGTGATCGAATGGCAAATGAAACTCACACTAGGCACCCAGGTAGCTGCTTTAATGTCATACACATTATCATTTTCGTCAGTAACGCGATTGAACGGTGGATAAAATTCGCAAGCAGCACCAAGAATTAGTGCTCTCCCTATTTATCGGGTAATCGTGTAATTTATATTTTGTATTTAAATTGATATATGCTTCAAACCTCCGTTTAAAAATTATAGCAGTAAAAGTGTTTCTTAGAATATTTTATTTAGGTTAGGTTATATTTAGGCGGAGCCATATACTTGTAGATGCTAAATCGAGAGTCGATTTGATCATTTTCAACACTTTGATTTACCTAACAACAAATAAATAGGTGTTCCAATGACTGCTTTTAGGTTAAATTCGTTAATTCGTATTTCTTAATTCCAAGTGTATAACAGTTTCTGTCTTTTACGAGCACAACGCTCCTTTACGTGCAGCAGAGCCACGAACAAAGACAAACTTGGACAAAGCTCGCCACAAAATTAAGACTGAATAATTTTAAAGTCTTAATTAACCCACCAAAAAGTAAATTGAAATGATGTTAAACTTATTCATTGTCAGTTTAATGACTTCTGTATTTTGTTGTGGTGATACCTATGTCGTTATTATTATGTGACCTCGGCGCCAACATACAAAAGAACCACTAACAGCTAAACCATCACACTTATCATAATGTCATAGGTAGGTGTATACATGTGGTTATAAATTATAGCAGACGAACCATTAATCTACATACAACTTATCTGTGTCGTTCCTCCTTACAGCACAGGGTGTAAGGAGATACGCTTCTTTAAAAAAATAGGTACTTTATGGTGCCTATAGATGGCTTGTACATTCCGGTTGCGATCTTTCAAGATAAACAACTTTTGCAAATGCTTAAAATGTATTAATGGTACTCCATGATTTGAAAGGCACGCCAAGCTTTCGGTTCTAAGATGTCAATCGTTAAAACCCTATACGCATTGGGCCAGCGTGGTGAATTACGGCCTCATCTCCTTTTATGCTATAATATTACGTGGACAGACCTGAGCCCAGCAGTGGGACGCTTATGGCTGACGATGAACATTTATTAACAATTTTATAAACAAAATACTATTCACAAATCTGTGTTTTGTTTTAGAAAAGTAACACGAGATGGATTCGAACCCGTCGCACCGTCTGACAAACCAGGTCATGTACGCTTCCAATTACGCTATCGTAGCTCTGTCAAACCCGTCGCCATTTATCAACATTATATATATAGGCTCTATTTTTTTTTAAATTACGGATTTATACAATTTTACTCAAATTTTGTTGCGAACACATTATAATTTTGAAAATTGTTAATAAAACTAAACGCAACAAAATTTGGTTTTATCATATAAATCCATAATTATATTTCAGTATACAGATACGGAAAAAGAAGCGAAACCGCTGGATGCGATCAACACAAAACCAGTCGTTGTGGAGATTCTTGGGGGAGGCCTTTGTCCAGCAGTGGACGTCTTTTGGCTGAGATAATGATGATGATGATGATGATGATACAGATACTGACACAGTAACACAGATAAACTGTGTTTAGTATTATTAATATAAAAAAGAGTACTAGACTAGCTTAACACAGGCCTCCGCCACCTACCTTTATCCCCAAATGAACCCAATTAGTTTCGTATCTGTACAAGAACGATACCTATTTGAAGTGGAAACGAAGTTACGCGCACCTGAGCAAATGTTTGTTGACGAAATAGATATTTGTTCGGGGTTCCGTTATATTTGGGCGGCCTCGTAAAAAATACACGAGCCAAGGGTTTTAGGAGACATTTACGATTTACTTTCAATTAAAATATCGTTACGGTAGTCTGTTTGTCAGTTTAAAACAACGAACCATCGCTGCATTAGTAGTTTTTTAAACTTTTGTGGTGTCTAATTAAAGGTTATAAACTGGTTAATTTTTTGTAATACTTTTGTATTTTGTAAAGCTTTTTTAAATGTTATTTATTTTAAGTCGTTACGTTATACCCGCATGTATGTGGGAAGGCCTTAGCCCAGCAGTGGGACATTAATAAGCTGATATTGGTGTTTAAATAAACAATATATAACGGCAAAACCACAATAGCTGGTTTTTAGATTTTAGTATTATAAATGCGCTGTGAACTATGAAATGCGCATGGTGCACGGTTTATATGTGTATAAAGAGTAAACAACAATATAACGCCATGAAAATTATATTGTTTTTAAAACGCAGATTTTTTTTTAATTTTCTATAGAAAAATAAATCTAATGACACCTCTAAACAGTATCTATTGACATGATTGACTTTTTAGATTTTCAAATACAGCTTTTATCGAATTTCTTTACTTTAATCCAGTGGATCACGCGCTGTTTGCATACCTTTTGCTTGTATGTTCGACAGTGAGCACTGTTTCATAGTTGTCAACGCTATAAATAGTCTCATAAAATGGTTTGTAGTGCCATTTATTAAGAATAATTTATAACATTTAGGAAAAACATGATTTAAAACCTACTACTTACCAAGGCGAATTTCAACTTGGCATTTTTACCAGGAATAATTTTTTACTGCATTTGCATACCGGATAGTGAGGTCGTGCATTTTAGTAGCAGCATTGAAAAATAATATCAGATTCCAGCTCCAATCCATCTTAGTGGCTTCAGGCCAAAACTGGCCGGCTTAATGTGGTGTGAAGTTTTTGCGTTGCCAAATGAACTCCAAGCGCCAATGGAATCAATGGTCGAAGTTTAATCTATTCAAAGTTCAGTGATTGTAAATACGGTCGTTGGTACGTACTGCGTTATATGCGGTGCTCGTGGATAACGTTTGAACTGAAGTTTGAAAAGCTCTTACTCTAATTGAGTTTGTTACTTTTAAGCGTAAACTTACCAAGGCTTTCGTATGTACTGGTAAAAGGAAATAGATGGCGTAACATCTATTTCAGTGAATCAAACACAAAAATATATTTAGGAAAATGTGTTAAAAATATATTCCCCGATAGTTTTTTTAACACTTACACCAATTTTAATAAAATGATTTACATAACCGTGCTGAGGACTCGTATGGGATAGTATGTGTGCTACGTGCTACGAGATACGAGCTACGAGCTACGAGCCGTTGCACAGTACAACAGTGTACATTAACTAAATAATATTTTCACAGACATTATATACGAACGATATTACTATGATCTTTATTTTTTTGATTAAGTAAGAATATAAATGATTTTAACTACTGTTTTCCAAAATTTACGCAAACACTGTACATAGAAATTACTTCAAACTAATCTACTCGCGCTAATATTATATAATGTTATCCTTACGATTCGAACTTTATACTGGGTCCGTGGTCACAGGCAAACTGATCCGTTGGTCGTCTCAAAATTAGTCTATAAAATAAACAAAATTTGTTTACAACAGACTACTTTCAATTACGAAAGAAAATCAGTTCCATATTAATATTTGCCCTTATGAAAAGCAATTCAAAGTAATGGTATCAAGGACTTGTTATTGGCCCCTATTACCGTTGTTATGATGTCAAATGTCGGTTATCACGTGTATAACTCCATAGCCCCGACCTTTTAACTTTTAACATAACCTTATTCTACTTTTACAAATTACTCAATTTAATATTTTAAAATTACTGTATCATAAGCTGGGGTAAATACTGAATATTTCGTATCCAATCATATCCCATGATATAATGATGGTCCTAGATGGTGGTAAGGACGGGCCTAGCAGCGAAATGCGGAGTGGAGTATAAATAAACAGTATAATATCGTTATCAGAGAGGAATTGTGCGAATCAAAAATCCTATCGACTATTTACGATTCCTTCCCAGAAACAACATAATATCGGCCTCGCTTCTTCAACGTTTAGGTATAAAAACCTTGAACATCATAATTTCAATAGGTTTGTAAATCTAATATGTTAAATCATTATCGTGTAATATATATAGTCTTGATTAAACAATTAAACTACATACTAAAAATAGTTAATTCCGTAAAAAATATAATAAATTTTACATAATGTCCTATGATATAATGTATGGCACATGAATATGTTACTATGTAACGTCCTCTTGTCCTCCCTGTTATTATAATGTTACTAGGCAAATAATCAGATCAAACAATAAAAATAGGGTTGTTCTGCGATTGCTAAGGTTAAGCAATTTTCGCAAAGGCCAGTCATCGGCTGGGTGACCAAAGATTTACCATCTCGAGCTCATCCGTGCTTCGGAAGGCAGGTAAAGCCGTTGGTCCCGGCTGCATTAGCAGTCGTTAACAACCGTCAACTCGCACTGAGCCCGCGTGGTGGTGTATGGCCCGTCCTACCTATCAATCCATAAGGAAAGCTAGTGTTACAGTAGTTTATGTATATAAGCTGGTGATGAGGCAAATAAAGAAAATAAGGAAATTTTACAACAGATTTACGAGGTACCCAATTCTAACATTACGCTACAAAGTTCTATTTAAAAAGAAATTGCTTAATAGACTGTAAATTTTGCTACGAAAAAGTCACATACTAAATCTAGTTCGTTACGCTTGGTTTAAGTCATCGTGGGTAGCTCTAGCTAGGAATCATGGGTGCATGAATAAGTAAATGCTGGAGGCCGTTCGTCTACGTGCCGATGCCAGCGACGTACACCCAAGGCCGCTGGGCGAACATACAGGACCAAATGATGTGGCCTTTGGCTTTCCCCTACGTTACTATTTCAAGGTTACACACTTTCACAAACGACAAAAACTATTGTTCCCTTATTTTATTTTTTAAGATTGTGGGCACATTCCGAAATATGTGTGTGCTAGTGTGTGTTCACAATTTTGCAAGTGTGTTTCACTACATAGTATGAAACTAAGTCACTTCCCGCTGTCCCTATGTATGTATGTATGCTTAGATCTTTAAAAGTACGCAACGGATTTTGATGCGGTTTTTAATAGATAGAGTGATTTAAGAGGAAGGTTTAAATGTATAAATACATGCATAATATAGTAGAGAAACACTGATAATTTTAGAGGTTTCACATTTTTTTTGCGCTTACATTGCAAACGCTGGCTGAACCCTACGAGGTAGATCAAAATAATGTACTACAGTATTGTACACCTTAAAAAGTCCGCGATGGTATATGTCTATCTCTTAGGAATAACCCACAATGGTAATTTATTATCTTTTACTTTTTACGAGAAGTAATGGCTTATTTACGAAACGATTTTAAGCAATATAGCATTAATACTTATCCAATTAAGTACCTTAAATACATTGTGCATTTAATATGATATGTCCCTTTACATCATGTAAGTTAAATGAATATTTTCGAAGATATTACAGATTTAAAATGCAGGGACAGCGGTTGCGTGTATCAGCATTGCACCCGTGCGAAGCCGGGGCGGGTCGCTAGTTAAAAATAATGCATGCTTCAACTAATGATATCATTCGCAAAGTTTTAGTGACTGTTAGTGTGCCCGCAATTTTGGAGCCGAGTGGGGTGTTGCGATCCGATGGTAGGAGGCCTGACGGAATGTCCCTTGTGCCTTGGAGCATGGGGAGGAGTCTGTGATTTGGGATGCGACATGTGAGGACACTTTGGCCCCGTGTCACATTGACGCGACATCATCCCAGCCATGTGCGGCTGCAATCACCGCAGATTAGAATAAAGTACGGAAATACCGGGTTTTTGGTGAGACTTACTTTTTCCTTCCCTTTGCTGTGGAGACGATGGGCACATGGGGACCTAATGCGAAAAGGTCTTTAAAAGCCTTAACTGTTCGCCTGTACGAGGCAACGGGTGACTGGAGGTAATTTTTTCGCACAGCGCATTAGCTTGGCCACGAGTAAGTTGAAGTTTTTTTATTTTTGAATTCGTAATTTTAAATTTTCATTTTTTATTGTTTTTTATGAATAAAACCAATGTTAATGACGATTATATAAATCATAAACAAAAACCAATCTCAAATTTTATACTTATACAAATATTATAAAAGCAACAGTCGTAACTTTTATCAATGTTAAACGCTGCACCTCTCCGTCGTAAAACCAATATCTTCCGCATATACACCACAAATAAGTGAATGCGAGTGAAACAGCATTCGAGCTATATTAAACATATTTATTCTCTAATCATTATTATTCTTGTCTATGTTTTACTTCTGTAAAGATCTATGCTACACGAACATTATGCACATATACATTGTTCGAACAAAAAGGTACCATTTCATCTTCATCATAGTGCTCAAATATACATCCGTGACGCTTTAACATATGAGCATTGTTTGCGCCGATTCTCAGTTCTTCTCCTCAGATATTAAGGCGCATTGTACAGACAACTACTAGAAAATTTATGGTTTCTGTTGTAGCTGCTCTCTGTTACGTACTAACAGAAATGGTGTTCATCGCATTGGGATTGGTTGGCTTATAAATCTTGAAATTTTTCGGGAGAATTGTGGCAATCGTTGATTGATAATAATATTAATACATTTCAAGTTTACTTTTTATGTTTTAACTTACGTCTCCGTGATTGCGTTCACCCAAATCTCACTTCACAAACATTTGCGTTTCAAAAATTTTGTGTAATAAAACAATTATTAATACCAGTAAGTAGTATCATGGGTATGAAAACTAAAATTTTTTTTTTTTTTAGAAATCGTTATGAAAATATACCTATTCCATGTTTTTTGCAGTTACACTAACACTGCACATTGAAATGCAACACTTTGTATAATTCTACTCTACTCGGGTTTATTTTGTATACTTTTTAACCCGACGCTTGTCGAGTTTTCATAGAGTAACTCTCGCTACATATACTTGTTTATATATTCAAGCAAATATTTTTACGATTTCTAAACACGATTGTGAAATTGGACTCCAATTTCAAAATGTCCATCGACTTTAAAACGTCAAAAATAGAACCGTCATTGTCGCTCCTACAATTTCGAGCATTTGAATTCAGATTGCTAGAAAATCTCACACTGCAATAAAGATCAAAGGGCCTGTGTCGTGCTACAATGGTAGCGAGGAATTTCTTTAATCTGTCTTGGGCGAGCACTTCCAACATGAAATTCCAATGTTGATTGTCAGACAAGCGTTAAGAGTCTGCTCTCGCTTTGAAGTGAGACATAGTTTCAAAAGAGTAATCATCTAGTTGATAGACATTAAATATGTAAGAAATCTCTATATACTCTATGTAACATTTAGATCGGTCAGTATGAGAAAGTCTGAAACTATAAGACACACGAAGATTTGTTCTCAGGAGCCATGTCATCGATTTTATTAACAAGAAAAACTGCATTTATACATTTAAAAAAAAACTTGTACTCAGCTCGGGAATCGAACCCGGACGTTTTGAAAAATAAAACTAACACTATTTCTATTTAGATATCGATTGTGTAGTTTTTAAGCAGCAAATGTTACTATCATTTATGTCATTAATGTCATTTCTTTTTGTAGATGTTCGATATGACTTCCATTTTTTTCTGTATTTCCATGTATTAGAAGTCATCACCGCTATAAAACCAAGTCTTACCGTATAGTTATTAGAAATAAAGAGTCAACACGGCTTTGTTTTCAGTCATAGTAGCCAAAAGGGCAACATTTATAAAGGCACACGTAATTATAATTTCGTCTGGGTGATAACCACGGCCCTCTTAATTAGATGGTGTACAAACACATTATTATTAGCATTAACATGTAAACAATGTAACTCTTAATACAATGGGATAAGAGTCAAAACTAGTGAAATGTGTTTACATGTATTTCTTTTAATATTGAAATGAGATACCTCAATTTGTGTACTTTGCCGACGGAGAACATAAACGTTTACTGCAAAAATATTGAGAGAACAGAACATATTTTAATTATATTTACTCAGATTGTTGTTTCATTGAACATGAAACTTTTGCTATAAATAAATAAATAAATAATAGATATAAAATAATAGATACTAAAAATTAAAAAAATATATTTTATAACTACACTTTATTAAAGCGTAATTAAAAACTTTAAGAACCTAGTCTATACTATCAATAAAGAGGTAAAGATTGTGACATTGTATGTTTGTTTAAGGAATACTGGTCTTTTTCCAAAAATACTTTCACTGATACAACGATACACTCCTTGCGCATTATTACCCGCACGGAATGTATCAAAATAAAATATAAACTATATTTAGTGTATATTTTATTTTGATAAAAAAATATTGTATTTTAGAAATACGAAATCAACGTGGACGTAGTCGCGGACAAAGTACTAGTGTATACTAAAGTAGGATTGGACGGTAACAATTCACTAAAGTGATACTAACTATTATTTCTTTTCACTATCTAACTAGACGCCTTTGAGAGGGACTGGCAAACGGTGGCTCAAAATCGTTAGGAGTGGCGGGAATGGGGAGAGGCCCTTGCCCAACAATGGGATGATACAAGGTAGCTATATTGTAAGTCGCAAGCAGAGTAATATGCAAGAAGAAGAAACATAAGTTGTAAAGCGAAGAGAAGAAGAAACAATAATTGGCGTCTGTACCTAATTATTAATAAATAAATAATAAACAACTAATTATTAGTCAACTAAGTATTTCGTACCATTACTTAGCAATATTAATCTACATACCTAAAAAGTATAGAAATATCAAGGATTTACCTATTACAAATAAAGAAAGAAATTAATAAGTTATAAAGTTTGCAAAGATGGCCGCTATCTAATAACTTATTTATGGAAGCCAGATATTAAGATTCTAATTTATGGACAACGGCGACCAGCGAGGGGACAGCTTTAAATCATTTACGATATTTGCTGTAGCCCGACCGTAATTGGGAAATGATCCCGTTATATACAGCCGTTCTCGTGTTGTGACATTTTCTGTACTGGCAATTAACCCTGACGTTACGTCATATTAAGTTTTTAGGGAGGCTCTAATCGTTAATCACACTATTACTGTCATACGTGTTGCCCATTTGCGAGAAATCGGGTTAGGACTAAAATGCAATGTCCTGCACGGTACACGCTTTAATATCGATCTAATAAGTTGTATTCAATTTAATTTTAGGTAGTCGTAAGAAATAATATTCAATAAAGAATCATCACCATCATCAGCTCATTTTATAACCCCACTGCTGGGGCACGAGCCTTCCTTATGAATGGAAAGGGAGAACGGGCCATAAACCACGACGCGGGCCCAGTGCGGATTACTGGTTGTTAATGACTGCTAATGCAGCCGGGACCAACGGCTTTACGTGCCTTCCGAAGCACGGAGAATAAATAATAATTCATTAAAATCACAAACATTGACGATAAAATTATGATAAGATTCTTTAATATAATATGACCCTTAAAGCTATATGTTCATAAAATTATACGTATAATGCCATCCGGCACTCAGACCTCGGTTTATGTGTCAAGGGAAATCCAGTATCCACATAGCGACTGTCCTCCACTTTTACTTAGACCAGTGTTATTATCATAAAATTCGGAGTTGCCAAGACTAAATAAGAGCTATATTTAGGGGCAGAAATCACAGTAGTGTTAATCAATGGTAGGTATATATATATATATATACGTGTACTATATATTTATATATGTGAGACAACATCACATACATTGTTCTGATCCCAAGGTAAGTAGCTAAATCACCCGTTTCATTCTGAAACAACGACGGTACCACAACCACCCAGACCTGACACAATATCGAAAAGTTCGTTTTCGACATTGAGCCGACCGGGAATCAAACCCGGGACCTCAGAGTTAGCGCCGTCCAAAGTCAGGCGTGCAAGCTACTCGGCTACGGAGGTCGTCAGGTAGGACTTTTGAATAAATTAGACTTAAAATCTTTTTGGTATTTGAAATTTAGTGTCCTTTAAAATAAAAAACTTCATGTACCTAACTAGTACCCTAATTTTTACTTTTTGCACTGCAACTAATGAGTGAGAGATGAGGGTAGTGGCACCAATATTCGACAAGAACCAGTGATCGAGATTTTTTCCTTTAATCATTAAAGGGGCAGCATTTGATTTTAGTCTTTAGCAACAACTGAACACCGACCACCTGCTTACTAGCTGTCATCCCGTAACAATTTAGAACTTATCTTATTTTATTTTTTGGCGACGAAAACTGTGTTGGACACTAGCTGCCGTACAAATAAACAAAGAATAAGCTCCGAATCTTCGATCAACAAAGCTCCGAATAGTTATTCCGTGTTTTGTTTCTGTCATGCAAACGTCATTTCAAACTAGAGTAAAAGAGACAAAACACGGAATAACTATTCGGACCTTATTCTTTGTTTATTTGTAAGTCACTAGTCACTACGACAGCTTGATTCTTATTTTAGATGTCATTGATTTATTAGTCAATTCTACTTTCACAAAGTTCACCATGCTAAAATCTCTTGAGTATACCTACGTTATTTTGCGGTAGACATAATTCATTGTATCTGACATACTGATTAAACAGCGTTAGCTCGTCGTATAACACAAAGCTAAATTGCCGTATTTCTTGGTACGGTAATGAATAGCGTACGGAATACCGTATAATCTGTAATAAAACAAATTGCCGTTTCTTACGGCAATTGCCGTATCGATAATAACTACTCACTTGCGCTGTTCCATCATAACAAGTGTATTATATTGCATTAGTTACAGCCTGTGATCAAAAAAGTCAGTGTTTCAAGGTTACTAACCATGTATTGTTGGGAAAAATATCGTGATATGCAGGTGATATTCTTAAAATAGGACTGTCACTCAAAATCACATGCTACGTCAGTAAAACCAATTGGCGATATACTACTGGGTTTCTTGCCGGTTCTTCTTTCCCGGTTATGCAACTGTTTTGTGTAATAAATACATTAGTATTATTATTATTATTCTTAGCCCTAGGTCTCCTACCATATTAGACTTACGTAGCGACAGTGACTTTCATATTAGCTATAATACAGTAGCTTGAAGTGTATATAGCAGCCTAAATTTGGTATCTACAGTTAAATTCAAGTGTTACTATTGTGAATCTGATATTTCGGCACAGTTACAAGGGCCATGATCACTAATAAAATTTATAATAAGTTATCCCGTTATTAATTTATCTAACATAAGTGGCCATGATAGTTTATATATATGGAAATAGACTCTATTTTCTTTTATTTCAATATATTATGTATTATTTAATAGTTTTCAACTATGTATATTTAATAAAAAATTATTATTTAAAATCACTTTCAGTTGAACATTTAAACCCCTATGTGTTTACAATGAAAGCTAAACTGTATAATGTAAGCACTTAATAAGATCTAAGCATCAAAATACCAATCAACTTCACATAAAAACAGTAATTGGAGAGTAGTGAAGCGTTTATGAATTTTTAATAGAATGATAGCTTTGTTGAACAACATGGTTAGAACAAAATCACCATTATTCATTATAATTGAATACAATGAAAGTTATATTTGAGTAAAGACTAGTGTATTATTATAATTGAATATCCGTTTAACTAACTGATAATAAAGTGATTAAGTTATTATGGGACTTAATAAAGTTATTAAGTCCCATAATAATAAATTATTTCTTACACTCACATTTAATTTATTAGTTCTTTGTTTTTATTCTTTGGGTATTTTAGCCTGTTTCAATTTATTGTTAAGTAGCAGATGCTCTGCATTAAGTATACTTACTTAACCAATAACGTGACAGTTCTGGTTAGACCGTTGTCCTTTCTTAGAAGTAGCATCTAACTGTTTCTGCCGTCAAGCAGCAGCATCGTAATTATAGCAAGATTAGGCAAAGAGGCACAAAAACTAAAGCCTCGGGTAGAACTTGTCACTTCCGTTACATTTTTTCCCCAAACTACGAGTAAAGCCAGTTTTTTGTTTTAACTGTTTCGTTATTTTTTCAAAATTATTCTTAATTGCAATTAACTCTTTTCTTTTTAAAATAGTATATTTTGTTTGTTAAATTAGCCACTCCACTACTTTGTACACATTACCTAGATCCGTTTCTGGGTCGCTAAACTTCATCTCTGTGCCAAATTTCATGTCTATCCATCAAGTAGTTTCCGAGAAAATTGCTTGTGACACATGTATAATAATAATAATAATAAGCGAGGCATTTTCCAGGGCGACAGTTTGAATCCATTGCAGTTTTGCCTAGCCCTGAACCCTCTCAGCAACCTACTGAAGGATTCAGGGCTAGGCTACCGCCTTCGTGTTGACGAAGAAATTATTTCTCATCTGTTGTTCATGGATGACCTGAAATTATTTGCACCGAAACGTCCTGACCTGGTGAAGCTACTGAAAATCACAGAAGATTTCAGTAGTTCTACCAGGATGGAGTTCGGTGTAGACAAATGTGCGGTTATGCATGTATATCAGGGGAAAGTTGTAAATTCAACAAATTTACAACATTCTGAGACAATGGCTCTCAGTTCTCTCCCGGAGGAGGAAACTTACAAATATCTTGGTATGTCACAGTCTCTGAGTATTGCGGGTGGGGACATAAAGCAAGCGGTGAAGGAGCGCTTCTTCTGTCGTCTGACAAAAGTACTTAAAAGCCTTTTGTCGGGGGGCAATAAGGTGCGCGCCTTCAATGCTTAGGTAATGCCCCTACTCACGTATTCCTTTGGCATACTAAGATGGACTCAGTCTGAGTTAGACGCTCTGGATAGGAGAGTCCGTCAACAGCTCACAATGCATCGCATGCTTCACTCACGCTCATCTGTTATGAGACTGTACATCCCGCGTAAGTGTGGAGGTCGTGCGTTTTTAAAAGCCAAGGCTCTCCACAACCGCGAGGTGTGCAGTCTTAGGGATTACTTTCTTAACAATAAGTGTGGGATGCACTGCGACGTTGTAGCAGTAGATAGGAGCCACACGCCGCTCTCCTTGGCAGACGAGAACTGGCGTAGACCAACGGTTCTGAGCACTGAAGACCGCAGGAATATATGGAGCTCCACGGGCGGTTCTACCGGGCTTTAACAGGGCCCGATGTGGATCTGCTCGCGTCGGTAAACTGGCTACGATTCGGAGACCTCTTTGGGGAAACCGAGGGGTTTGTCTGTGCAATTGCAGACGAAGTCATGATGACGAACGACGAATAATTACTGGAAATATATCCTGAGTCGGTCGGTACGGTCGACATCTGTCGGGCATGCCGCCGCGCCGTCCCGGTGAGTCACTCTGGCATATTATTTCCGGTTATTCTCATCTGGCTAACAGTGAGTAACAGACATAACCTTGTAGCCAGAATTATCCATCAGCAACTTGCTCTTCGATATGATCTTGTAGAATCGGAGGTGCCGTACTATGTCACGCTCTACTGGGATCGATCAGTTATCACGCACAGGACTATTATTACCAATAAGCCTGATATCCTATTGACAGATCGATCGATGCGCCAGGCAATGCTGATCGATATCACCATCCCGCATGACAAGAACCTTGTGAAAGCCGAGAAGGACAAGGTCAATAAGTACCTTGACTTGGCTCATGAGGTGACCGCTATGTGGGATGTGGATTCGACGATCATTGTCCCAAGGGTCAGATACAGAAGGCAACACTCCTGGACACGGCACGCATTGTCAAGATGTTTCTTTCTCTGCAGCCTTAATCGCCGGTAGCTTGAGTCTTGCTCCGCTGCTGGCGGCGTTCTTGGTTTAGGTTTTAATAAAAGTTGTATTTTTGTATGATATTTTGTTATGTTTTACTTTTTATATAATTTTTATAAAACCAAAATCTAAGTTTTTAAATAAATAAAGTTATAATAATAATAAGAATATTTATTTTCTCCTATTACACAGTAATCTTACAACTATTTATATTTTAGTGTCAAATAATATAGGAGACTGGTGCCCTAACTAGGTAAACCCTGTGCGTAGGACACCAGGTCTCTTATCCCTGCCTAAAGGCACAATAAGATATAAAATAGTAACTTTCATACAATGAATGCGAACGTGAGTGTGTGTGTGTGTGTGTGTTTGTGATTTGTTTATTTTGAATAAGAATAAGAATAAGAAATTATTTATTGACGATCACACAGAAAGAACAGAAAAAAAACAATGAATAAGAAAACATTTAAAAAATAATAATATTATAATAATAATAATTTTGCGATCGTTGTCTCTGTCTCGTAATAGTCCATAGACTGCAGCCAGTTTTGAATTATGTTTTTACATAATATTATAATGGTTCCCGTTTTTCCTGATCGCATGAACATTATTAGATATACATCTATTGATTAGTAACAAAGAGAGCTTACATCTTTTGTTATAAAATAGATTCTTTTTTTATTGTTAGATAGGCTTGCATTTGACTACTATCTCACCTGATGGTAAGTGAAGATGCAGCCTACGATGTAACATGCTTGCATAGGCGGTACCTATTAAGGTACGATTATTGATAATTAAAGGATAGTTGTTGTTCCCACACTGATCAGGTAGCATACTAGATAGATTGTGGTAAAATCTTGAATTATCAAATACTAACGGCTCGTCCCGGCTTCGCATGGGTGGACATTTCTTTTTAATATAGCGTATCTTACTCAGCGCTAATGTAGCATTCTAATGGTGAAAGAAATTCACCAATAGTTTTTGTGTTTATTCGTTACAAACAAAAATACAAAGCTATATTAGTATAGATAAGTGTGTAATTCCGTAACAACTTTCAGACAGCCTTTTTTGGCTACGATGCAACCTGCGCAATAACGACTGTAAAAAAAGGCGTAAGAAAATAGGAAGTGGACTGTACTAATAGAAAAAGGAAAACTGATTCGGCTAAAGCTAAAATGCCAATGCTGAAAAGCTAAAATATTCCTGGTTAGCGACAGAACACTATAAATAAATTATTATAGATAAATTGGCGAAACAACATTTGTTGCTAACACGAAGCAAATGGTACCAATTGAACAAGTTTAAGACAACACTTAATGCTATTAGTAACACAAGATCGGCGCCCATTAACACAACTATTTCTTAAACTCCACCTACAAATACAACAATTAATTAAACTTCTCCCAATGTTTCATCCCAGTATTATATTAATTACTATTATTTGTTCTGTGTTAGCGTTCCGAAACGCTATCGAGGAATGTCTCGGAGGGAGTCCCCTCTCTGATCGTAGTTCCGGCCCGCCCCGAGGGCCAGGTTAAGTTTATATCAAGTACAAAACAAGCTTGCTAGAGCCGTTTGTTTTCCATTGTTGTCTCGATCATAAATATTTAATATATTCGCTTTATTCAGCGCTTGAGCCTGGCTTACGGCCTTTTGTTGACATTGAAGTGAGTTACAGGCAACTTAAAAATTGCTCTTAAATTAAACTTACACGGAATTCGTGTAATTAGACGTCAATTAAACATTCGCGACTGTTTTGTTTTGTAAAGTAAAGCGTAAACTTCGGGAAAATGTAGCTTAAAGCTTCATTAATTAAGAACATTTTGTTTCGTCCGTCAAATATATTATGTTAGCGAAGTTCACAACGTGACCTACGCCATGTTCTTTATAGTCTTAATACAAAATGAGGCAAGCGGAAGAAATGAAAGATATCTCGAAAAATTGCTCGCAATAAATTATTTCGTTTGTGAATGAGGAAAGTCTGCAAACAACATATATGAAGTTGGAAAAATGGATACAAGGGTTAATTCGAGACTCGACACGAAGGGGTAATTCGACTTCCGACTTTTGGGGTACTTTTTAAGATATAAGCCTTGCTTACAACAAACGGAGATAATAAGGATAAAAATCACCGAATTTAATTTATAATCAATAGCGCGAAACCCTGTTTTTTTACCGACCTTTCCTTAAATTTAGCTAAATGTTAGGCTATACGTATTAGATAACAGATTTCGGCAACTATCACCTAGCAATGCTTATTGCTACATCGTCTTCGGTTACAACGGGCATGAGTGTCACTTTTGATATTTGTACACATTTTAAAGATCTGATTCAACAATATTTTGAAAGTAAGTAAGTAAGAAACAAACAAAATGCTGCAAACTTTAAATCGCTGAAGAAATAGAGACGAACAAAAGCACTTCAAAAGTTGATGTTATAAAACCGACGAGTTGGGAATTGGATCAATGGTTGCAAGTTGCGACGCAAACGAGGACAGCGGGCGAACATTCAAAACAAATACTTTTAAGAACCAAGTACTATTTAGAATTTTATTTGCCATAATGTTATACGGACGTGCGATCTCACTGTTATAACAAATAAGCTACATGCATACTGTCAAGTCCTTTTCTCAGAAAGGGGTAGACAAGACAGTGCATCAAAATCACTAATTTTAACTATTTAAACTATAAAAACATGGTCACTTGCATTAGAGTAATAATAACGGTATTTGTCTGCACATAAAAAATCCACCCGCATTAACTTCAGTAATTCCGTGATCATGGCGCATGCAACTGTGCCGAACTATCGGGTACTCACAGATAATAAACATGGTAAGAATTCAGTTAATAATTACTCTAACACCAATTTTAAGTACACCATTAGTGACCTCGACGCCACATTTAGCATAATCAAAGTAGGGCTCCGAGGCGGAATAGATAACATCAGTGATAGGATTGCTAGCCGATCGCCAGATGTGTGAGCATCTTGGAACCCTTGTCCCTTAGTCGGCTCTTATGACATGCACGGAAAGTTAGGCAGCTGATACATTATTTTCACGTCGCAGCCAGATAAGTTAGCAGTCACCATATTGTTTTCAAAAGTTATCGCGAACACAAGGTTTCAACCCATTTTGTAAGGCCCATGGTCACAGAAGCTGTTGGTCGTCTCGTAATGAATAAGTAATTTGGTACTGTATTTTTTATTTAAAATTCCGGTTTACGCAATATGAGTTTACAGTCATTCGGTATTGTAGTGGTGTGGTGTTCGGATTGAGCTTTAATAACTTCTACCTATCAGTCACTTGGTAGATTGAACATACAAAAATGTCTTAATAAAATAAAATAATATAATATAATTTATCATAAGTAAGTCAATTGACATTAATACCTAATTAGTTATATAATTAGTTATATTTTTTTATTCCGAAATAGTGCTTACAACCGATCTAAGAGACACTTTTCACATTGAAAATTATAGATAGTAGGTACTCCTTGGTTAACTGAGCAATGATTACTTACTATTAGTCTCTGAGTGCGGTAGTTTAAATAACTTCTATTTCACAATAACAAGAAGTCCTTAATTAGTAAATGTATTGGTACACAATATAATCATACAATAACAATATAATATAATGTATCACTCAGAGACTAATAGTAAGTAATCATTGCTCAAGTAAAGTTAAAGTGACAAAAGATGTACTCCTAATAGTTCAATTAATTTCCTTCAAACATATACATTTACTGTTTATGTATTGTTTGAAGGAAATTAATTGAACTATTAGGAGTACATCTTTTGTCACTTTAAGCATCGATCCTAGTCATACATGCTAGTTCATAATTACCTTTGGCTTTTCTAATATTCTTACCTAAAAACAAAACATTTATTTATGTAAGATTTCTCTTGGTTTATACTCCTAAAAGGACTGTTTGTATTAATCAATATCAATTTCAGGACTGAGCGAGTAAATCCGAAGTGTGAAAATATGCTTTCTTTTTATCACCTCGGAACATGAAGCTTCCATAAGTCATCGAGAAAATTACAAGCTTTCACTGGATTTATACAAAAATATTGTGTATACTTAGGCTACCTGAAATCGGTGTAATAAATTGTTATGACACTATAAAAAACCGCCCTTTTTCTAAGGTTCTTTCCTTATAGTGAAAAAGTAACACTATAGGTTAAATCAGTTTTGTAATACTAATTCAAATAAAATAATTTATAGTTATGTAGTGTATGTAGTAATTTTGATACAAGTATACCTACTATTGTATTAGATTTATTTGTCGTTAAATCTCATTACTAAGGCTGACGAACACTGTTACTTCGATCAATACGGAATGGTTGGTACGTAAAGTTTCGTAGGAATTTTTTAATTCATTAAAGTTTGTTGTAACATTATGTAACTACGAGTGTAAAGAAATAACACGCCAACGCAATTTTACGTGCTCATGAAAAATGTGAATTTGGTTCCTTGCTTTGCCAAACACCGAATCGTTTACATTAAGACAAGTTACTTTGTTTCTTAAGATACTATATTTAAGCTGTGAACAACATCTTTTTGCGACCTACAATCTAGCTACATAATGTTTAAAATCCTTACGAATTCCTTTCCGGTCACGAATAAATTCCAACTCATAAAATACGATAACATTTATTACTGAAAGTTTTTCCTTAATCAAATCACGTAAAAGCCACATTTGATAAAAGTACGTCACTCGTGCCACTATGCGGCTAACATTTACATTGGCGAGAGCGGAAAAATGGAAGGCTCCAGTCTAATCTCGTCCCATAGCAACCGAATATAGACAGAGTACATCTAGCTATCTACCTACCCAACATTTTAAACAGACTCTCGAATATTTAATAAACATCAGTTAAAACACGGCGCATGTTAATTGAATAATTACTTTTTAACTGCTGTCAACCCTCAGAGTGGCGTAAAAATACCTACTCAACAGAAATTTTAAAAAATAAAATGGCCTCTAGCTTTGTTTTAGCCAGCATGTGTGTTAATGTGTTAATTTATTGGATAATACGGCAGAGTTAGAAAATATTTGTGTAATTTATTGAAAATTGTTTAATCAAAACACGCTCTATAGGTTCTATAATCACGAGAAACAATTTTGTAATTTATTTGAAGTATTAGAAAAGTATCTACATCGTAATATTTTCAATAATGTACAAATTATGCTTAGGTACTGTAAAGACATATTTGATTTTCGTAATCGATTCTACTCTTTTTTGTAGATATTCAAACATTGTCATGTCTATTGACAATGAAATGGTACAGAAGTAGGCATATACGGATGAACCAATTACGCCATTTAAAAAATATTTCTCGATTTGTTATTTATGTTAACGATGTTTCATTTAAATTATCAGTTCTAGACACAATAAAACACATAATTAAAAGTCAAGTCAAATGCTACATTACCCAATATCATGCCGTAGACAAACTGCCGCCGCCCAAACTATTCGTTAAACACAAGTCTACTCTCACATATCATAATTATTTATCACACTAACAATTTGAACAGTTGCATCGGTCAAAGGTTGGAATACGCGGCGTCGGTGCCGGTACCGCGCGCACTGGTTCACGTGTCAAATTGAAGTACCCGGCTATGGGTAGTGTAGTGTACACTTGTGGGTAGCGGGCGCTGGGTAGTGGGTAGTGCTCGTGAGGCGTGCGCGCCAGCCCTCCCCGCGGTCTCGACTGAAGGGCTTCGGCTAGGGCGGCGCGCCCACGCTCGATACCGCCGCCTTCCCGCCGCCCTCCCACATTGCAAAACCATTTATAAAAATTCACTTGTTTACTGCTTAATGTTATCAGCGATATTGAATTGTTGACTGTTAACGCTACTACGGAGCGCCCGAGCTGTACGAGTATACCGTCACTTGCAGTAACCGCGCGGGGAAAGTTCCAACTGAGAGCAGAATTCAGGGAAAATGTTCCCAACTATATTTTTAGATATTGATATTATAACACTTGAAAACTATCGTTAGTCGATTTTTAAGTAATTATATTATTTCGACATAAAATAAATGATAATAATATATAATATAATAATATATATTAAATAATAGATAGCACTAAATGATGATGATGATAAAATAAATATATTATGGAGAATGTAAACATACCAAATTTCAATTAATTCGCACGTTAAAAAGTTAGTAGGTAGGTAGTTTAAGAAGTCCATAAAGACCGGTCGTGCCCTTCTTTATTTTATATCATAAATAAGTAAGTCTTGCTATAATAAACGATAATATTAGAATTTACTAGTACTCTGATGCCGGTTCAAAGTTCTAAATAGTTCTTAATTCATTTCTAAATTTGAATTCCATGTAAGTAAATAGCCTTTGACTAACCGCATTCGCGCCTCAAAAAAAATATCTTTAAACATTACCCGATACCCGGAAGACCCGGGTTTAATTCCCAAGTCTAGCATAGCGCGTTTGGGATTTTTTCGATGCATACCACCACGGGTTTGTGTTCACCAACCCGCATTTGGCAAGCGTGGTGATTAAGCCATTACCCATTAATTTTGGTGATGGCTTGTTTTCAATGATGGAGGCCTTTCCCCAGCAGTGGGCAGTCATAGGCAATTTACTACTTACTTACTATTATACAAATTGTTTTTATATGCATAATCATCGAAACTGTTGCTTCGATTAACTAAATAAAGAAAATCGCGAAATTAATAATTTACAAACGTCCTTGGCGTCGGTTTTAAACGCTCGCCGTCGCTGTGCCACCGACAAACACTAACTTACACGCAAGCAATTATCGTAAATTCAGAAACCTTAATTTTTCCTAGTTAACAACTTTATAATAATACTAGTGGCCCGCTTACGACTTCGTCCGCTTGAGTGAACACATCCCATGATGGTTTAAAAAAATCTAGAAACCTATTGCCTACCTAGTGCCACCTACCAGTTCCAATTGTGAATCTAAACCATCCAGATACCCACTCTAACATCCACAACCATTAAAATTGGTCCAGCCATTTAAGAGGAGGCCAGTGATAAACACACGTACGGAAGAGTTATGTATGGGCAGCTTCACTGCAGAATAAAGCGCGTCCCACTAGTGGGCATACCGTGTCCCACAAGTGGGCACGCCGCGTTTTTCCTTTCTAACGGCGACTCTTTCTGAGTAACGCCAACCGCGCCCCTCGACCTTCGGGGGGCGTGCGTTCCGGCAGCCTTCGCAGCTTTTTTTAAGGCTAAAGGCGAACCCCAGGTTTTTCCACCCCAAGGCAATCCCCGGATCCAAGGAATCTGCGAGCAGATTTTTTCCTGGGCAAAAAAAAAAGTTATGTATGTAGGTAAATTAATTAATTATCTTAATTAATGGCTTCGCGTTTAGCATTTAGCCAATTTCAAGTATTTTTATTATTATTAGTGTAAGAGTACGGTAGATAGAAATTAAAATGGAGTCTCACAACACGTGTTATTACGGCAAGAACTCGGGTGAAACTCCGTATGTAGGTAAGTATTAAGATTGTTTTGACAATTGCATTCGGTAGCTGTGTGGCAAAGCGCTTGGTCCGATATCCGGAGGTCCTGGGTTCAACTGCTAGGTCGGGCAATATGTGTTTCAGATTTTTCAATGCATAGCCCGGTTTGTCACGACTTTACACGACCCTTAAATAGTAGCGATGACTTTGTTTTAATGATGCCTTTGTCCAGCATTTAGACATTATAGTATAGAGCTGTTTACTTTACTTTGACAATTTCACTGTTTTAAGTATAGTCAACCATAAAGGGCTTACATACGTTAAAGGTGAACGTTGTTTTCATACATAAAGAATAGGATCTATTTTAGCTTCCAAGAACAAGTAACATATACATTGACATTGTTAACAAAGAGGCTAAATAGTGAAATTATTTGAAATAGAATTTTTTGTCAAAATATAGTAAAGCAATTTCATAGTCGCTTATACCACAGTATAAGGCATTAATACTACACTTTGTGGTATATCTATGTACAGAGTCAGGAACTACTAGCCAGGCGTAAATACGAACGAAAACATGATGGATAGCCCCATCTCTTCGTATAATTGAGGAAGGTCGATTTCGTATTATAGCTTTTCATCGAGATATATATATTTTTTTTATCCTCCCCCTCTCAATTAACCAAATATTTGCTTAGGTATAATTTACGTTTTCCGGGTCGAATGGCAGTGTCCGATCATTCGATCATATATTATGTCCTCGCTAGTCGATCTCTTTTCTAGGGAGCGTAGACGATTCGCATAGGAAAATGGCCTCTGTTTTAAATACGAAAGTTTTGATAACCCGAATAGTTTGTGAGCGAACTACAATTAGGTCAGATTAAATGACAAATTGTCGTTAATATACTTTTAAGAATAAACTGACGTAACGCACAGTTAGTTTTTAATATGCTTACCTTAATAACAGTAAAAATGAATTTTAGTGCTCTAAAAATACTCGAAAGCATATGCTTATTAATTTGTTAAAAAATGAAACTCCTACCACTGACCTCATACTCTAATGACCGATTTACACTTCAATAAGTACAGTAGCGAGTTAAGAAATCAGTCAGTTAACTAACAAGTAATAAGTTGTAAGTAGCGTAAACGCAAACGTAGGCGAGTGAGTAACCATAAGTTGCCGTTCCAACAAGAAGAAAAATGTATGCGTTAAGTTGGCGGGGTGCAGGAGACGCGAGCGAGGGGCCCCGGCACTGGACTAGCCGAAAAATAGGATCGCGATCTATTCAAATCAACTTAATGAACTACTTACTACTTAACTCGCTTTTGCCGTTCAATCGACAATAACAACATAACTCGCCGATGTCGTAAGTTAACTCACTACTGTACTTATTGAAGTGTAAATCGGGTTTTAGGCACTGACATTCGTAGCAGCAGCAATGGCGGCGTAGCAATGGCGTAACGAATGGCGTAACAATGTCGTAACGATGGCGTAGCAAAGTCGTAGCGACGGCGTAGCAATTACGTCGTGAAACTCGTAGCTGAGATGTTACTGTTAGCTTAGCACTCCTCCTCGTATTTCAAGGTGAAATTAAACACTTTTAACGAATCTACTCGCGTTTAGTTTTACATAATTATTTCATCTTGACGTTTTGAACCATTTACAGAGTCCGTCACAGGGAGAGAAAGGTGGGTCTCCTATGTAAATTTGTCAATTATCTGATCGATGTTCATTTTGGCGAACACCATTGATCGGTTGCTCCATTCAACGGTGCCTTGTTACAACGACTCTTTAAATACGTTTAGAATTTCTGTCAAGTTTCTATCGGAAGACAAAATAATTAAAAAACTCGTGTTTACCCATCACATTTCAACAACTAATCAAACAATTGTTCTGTCTAAAGTTAACCAAAACTCTTTCGGCTGAAACGACACTAATGCCCATATTTATATTTCACCCAAATGATATTAAAATCGTTGTACAAAACATGACATCAATAATGCTATCACAGAAGCGCTGTACAACCTTAAATAATTGAGTGAATACGTAAGTAACGTATTACCATGGGCCCTCGCTCTTGTAAACCCCTGCCTATTTTGAGTATTTTGCTTAACTAAGCCAATCTATTACTAATATCAAACAAGAACGGAACACCCTTGAACCAATGAATTAATTATCGTGCGTCGTTTGACGCCATCACAGCAATCGTTAATTTGTAATTTGACGCCGAAATTACAATATGTGCCCACTCGAAAACCCGAGTAATTACAGCCGCTTGTAAATAGCCAGATTATGTCGGTCATACTTGACGATCCAAACCAATTTCCGTCGTGTAACATGATAGATATACAACGGGCTCGGTGGCGGAGTGGCAAAGCGCTCTGCCCGATATACGGTGGTCCTGGGTTGAATTCTCAATGAGGGCAGTGTAGTATGTTTTGTTTTATGTAGTTGGTTTGTTTGCTTTGCGATGGCCTTTGCTCAGCAGTAACACAATATATTCTAATTAGTACCACAATTTTGATACTTGGTTGATTTAACGTCATATCATTTTGTTTCTAAAGTCAAGTTCAATTTGGATTACCGCAATCGGATGGCAAATGGCAACACTGAAATTGTTAGTAAGCAACACTCCGTTAATTGGATTGAAAAGTCTTGATAGTTCCTTTTTTTACTGAATCTATGCTATTGGACATTTGTATAAAAACACTTGAAAAACACTACAGTGGCTTCAGTTTATATAGCGTTAAGCGTTGTGAATGCAAAAATAAAATTTAACAGTTATTAATTTATTAATAAAAATAAGTCAATCATATACCCACTTCTTTAAACATTTAATAGATAGGAATATTGTTTAAATATAAAAAAGCTAAAACTAAAAAAACTTTATAATAATTTCTCCTGCATATCCAACAAATCAATGATTTTAAGTTTTCCTGACATGTTAACCACTAAAACCCCTTATAAACCAGCCTCATATAAAAAAAATGTCCATAACAAAATTAAGTATCAAATCTAGTCAATCGTTCCTACCGGTCAATTCTCAAATGCGCTTCAAAATCGAAGATTGTCGCTGTCCTCAGCGATAGAGTTTGCAAACAATAGGTCTCGCTTGGAATTAAAGTTCTATAAAATTAAAAATTAAAATTGAAATCTAAAAAGGTTGCGTTAACACAACGTGTACTTTGAATTGACAAGCTGATAGTTTACTTAATAAAGTCAAAGTCAAAGTCAAAGTATAAGTCAAAGTATAGTGTAAGTAAAGATATCATAATACTTGAGTTTGGTTTATCGAAAACATGATAATCATTATTTTCCTTGCTTTGGAAAGCTCGTAAATCTGTGGGAGCCACAGATTTACAGACTGCATTAACAGTCGTTTACTACTACCAATCTGCACTGGACCCGCGGCCGCGTGGTGGTATACGGTCTGAACTCCTGTGTGTTTTCATCCAAGGGGAAGGCTCGTGCCCCATCAGTCAGGGCTTAAAAGAAACTAGTGATGATGGTAAAGATGTTAAATGTATTTTTATTTCTTTTTGAGTGTCAGTATAAACCGACCGGTACGGTACAGTCACGAGCATTAAAATGTTTACACTCTTATTCCATTGTAACACGTTGAATGCCGACCTGAACAGCTGGATTTCATGAGATGGCCAAACAAGACTGACTGACTATTGACTGAGTAGCAAAAACAATATGGCGCATCCGCAGGCCACTCCCACTACTTAAACATAAGTCCCTTCCCTAGCGGCCGAAATAAGTTCCACGAGCCGTTGCGCTGTGGCCGCTATTCCACAGCTCATACAAATCTATTAGGAAGAATCACGCGATAGCGCGTGAACGGCCACCGGTTGGCGGGCCAGATCACGCGAAATCGCGGAGTTACATACGTAATTAACAAGTGCACAATATTGTCCCTCCCTCAGCAGTGGTGTGGTGGCGTTTATAGGCTGATTACAATGGTGACGTGACAAAGTCGATAACTAATCTGTAAATTGTATTAACACGGTCGCGTTGCTGGTAAGCTATTACAATGCACATTCCGATAAAAACAAAATAATTGCCTTTGTTTCAGGCGAGTTCCATTTAAATAAATACTTTTTGTTGTTAGTAGAACTTGTGCACATAATGCAAGTGTTCCGGATCGCGTGATCCGCCGCTATCGTGGCACCGATGTAGGGCATTCTTGCAGCTGACACAAAGCACTGCATGGTTGAGCTTGGATTTAAGCCCTGTGATAAGGGAATTATAGGGCGTTGTTGTTTAATATTTTATACTGTCTCAGACTGGTTTGGTGGTGGTGGTGGTGTATTTTAGTGGAACCAGTTTTCGTCATCAGCTTTCGTAGCTAAACGCAGGTGGTTTAAGTATTCAATTGTTGCTAAAGTCAAAAATCAGTCTGTTGCTGACCTCTATTTTTAATGAATTGTTGATCGAAGACTAAAGGAAATAATATTCCCGTAAACAAAACACCATAAAACATTGCTGTAAATGAAAATTATTAACTACATCTAGGTACGTCCATCGAAAAATTGGCCATATCCTTTAAATTCCGTAGAGGTTGTAGTTCGTTTAAAGAAATTTGATCGTGTGGTCGATCTAACAGTTTTTTGGGGTCAAGACTACTATAATAGCTAATCTCGCCAATATTTTTACTCTTTATTGTTTTTTTGGCGTATTCACTCCCACGGTCAAAACAAATCTAACGACACCTCTTATGTTAAAATCCACCATGCCGTTTGGGCTGTAGAGCGTGCCAAAGAAACAGACATACATACATACCTACATTTATACATACATACATACACTCGAAAAACATAACCCTCCTTCTGACGCAGTCGGGTAAAAATTACTATCATTGGTTCCTGACGGACACTGGTGCCTTACCCTATTATCTTTTTTGTTGGTTACAGTTGGACGGGAGCACCCACCCTTGTCTCGTAGAGCAATGCGGCGGCGGAGTCGGCCGCAACATGGCGGAGGCTCTGTGGCGATTGCGTGGTGGCAAGGTGCGCCTGCTCACCGCAGTGGGCGACGACGCTGACGGCCAATGCATAGAGGATATTGCACTAGGCTTACTCCTAGACGGTAGGTGCCGCAGGAATATAACAGGGAGTCTATGGCGATGGTAGTTTGCGTCTGCTTACTGCTGTGGAAGGGGCACGCTGACGGCCATTGCATAGAGGACATCCCACCAGGCTTACTTTTCTTCTAGATGGTAAAAGAGGCAGGAATATGGCGGAAGCCGTGTGGTGGCGGCAGAGTGCGTCTGTTCACTGTAACAACAAAAGAAGCTTAAAACTTTAGAAACGTCATAGCCTTCCTAGAAGTCAACAAGCTTCTAATAGTTATCTTCTAATAGTTCTATTAGTTAGTTCCTGGAAGTCAACAAGCTTCTAATAGTTCTATTAGTTAGTTGCGGCTACACAAAGTTCTCAAGTATTATGCGACTTCATTGCTGAATCATACGTACCCTCATAGTCATCATCATCATCATCGGCACTTCAGTGCTCATGGCAAAGTATAAAGCATAAGTGTGTGCAGTACCTACTCACTAAAAACAGTAATTACAGTAGCCGTAGTGAGTGAAATCGTCTCTTATTCGTTCGTAAAACAAAGGGAGCTTTTTAAGTTGGCCCTCGACAAAAATACTCGTTTTCGTTAGAAAATATAAAATAAAATAAAATTCATTTATTTTGGACTTGCATCCATAGTGTTAGACACAATTTACTTAATTCTATGATATTAGCTAATAAAAATTATTGTAATTTATCCTAGTGTCTTTAGCAATATGGATGCTGGTCCAGTGTAGCATAATCGCACTAACGTGATTAAACAACTCTATCACTAGGCAATTTGGTGATATTATTGTCTTCTTACTTATTCCGCTTTTTAAAGTAGCTTTTTTTTTAATTTTCAGGTTGCGTTGTCGAAGGAGGTCGCACGGCAACCTATGCGGCCATTTTGGACGTCAAAGGGGAGTGCCTGATGGGTCTAGGAAACATGGATCTTCACAATCACATCACAGTGAATTTAGTGAGTACCAAAGATATTTATTACCTACTACAGACCAAGCTACAGACCGTGAATATTGGAAAAAGGGAAGTGAGGCCTTTGCCCTGCAGCGGGACAATATAGGCTGAAAATAAAATAAATAAATAATAATAATATTAAATCTCTTTGGTGAGTACCAAGATGTGCTACCCTACCTACCGCTTGTTTAATATTGATCCTCTCCACCCTTAGATTGTCTGAAAGATATAACTTTCAGTGGCAAGGCCTCCCTTAAACTCATTGTACTTACTGGTTTTTTTTTTTATTTAAACGTGTGTATTTTTTGAGTCGTTCATTTGAGAATCTATGCTACCGCGATACCAGGTACGAGACGAAACGAGTACGTCAATACGAGAATTTGTATGTGTTATGTGTGTGTTGTTTGTGTTTGGCTCATTATGAGAAGCCTATATCCAGCAGGAAACAGTTCAGCCGTGAGATTTTTGAACTGGTGACTGATTCTCACGCTATGGATATCAATAACGAGTCGCCTTCTCACTGTCATTCAGTCACAGGTAACAAATTTTTGGCGCCAAAAAGTTCGAACGGTAGTGTAGGTGTATATCAAATTGTAAATAATGCAACACTTATTATATTTCGTTGTTTTTCATATCACTTTTATTTTGGAGATCATCGGTAAGATTCAAATATCGCCCCCAGACTAGATATAATGACAATAATGCCTACCTAATGAAGTAGATCTTCTATTTTACATATAAATGCCTGTAAAAAAACTACGAATTTCGAAAAAGTTCAATAACAATTAAAATTTTGTTACAGGTAAATAAACATATTGATGTACTCAAACAGGCCCCGTTAGTGATTATTGATGGTAACGTGCCGCAAGACACCATTGAACATATATTGCAGCTTTGCAACGAACTGCAGAAACCAGGTATGTTTTCATTTTACACTAGTTTTGGTTCGCGGCTTCGCTCACGTGGGCTACATGACCTGTTTGATCTTTTTTTCACACTTGGGACTACACACTCTGTAGCGCAGTGGTTAACGCGCTTGGTCTGCGATTGCTGAAGTTAACCAACTGTCGTAAAGCCCGGTCCCAGACGCATTAGCCGTCGTTCACAACCACCAATCCGCACTAGGCCCGTGTGTTGGTTAATGGCCCGTTCTCCCTGTGGTGTTTCCATACATAGAGAAGGCTCGTGCCCCAGCAGTGAGGACATAAAATGAGCTGGTGATGAGGAATAATAAATAAAACAAGAAAAATCAAAATATACGACATTTATTATTATTTCAGTACAAGTGCTTATCCATTAAATGGTTAAAAATAAAGTTAATTGGGACGGATTAAATTGCAGCTAAGTTCATGAATTCGCAACAAGAATGCAGATCACTTTTTGTTCATTTTATAACGATGTTTGTACAGATTTTGTACATCAGAATACATTGAAAATTGTACATACTTACTTTGCTTATAAAGCTTACTTTACTCAGATGGACTTAGTCTCTTCTTTGTGTTTTTTTTTATCTTTATAGTAACGCTATTTTGTAAATAGGCAAGTTAAGCGTATACTTAGTTTCTACTTATCTTGTTGCAATTCGAAATATTTAACTAAATACTTAGTTACTTAATTTTACTTATCAATACATTAAAAGCTACAAAGAGAAAGCAAATACTTAAACTCTGCTGCATAGAGAAACGGACATTCGTATTTAAATACTGAACTGTAAAAGCGTACGAAAATATTAAGGACAATATTCAAAGAAATTATCTCAGTAAATTCGAACAATAAATGTATAACTTTAAAATAATAATTACAATGATACTTATTTACCTACACATACTCAATTATTTAAGGCACTCCATTTACACCATTCTAAGTTTATAATTTAACTAATACAACCGAATTATGAAAAAAATCAGATTCATCATTATTTTTTGTCTTCGTGTACAGAGCATCTTGTCTATCAGTGCTTTTAATTTTAGTTAGTTATTCTATTTCGTCCCACTGTCAGGCAAAGATAATAACCTTATAACTTCTAAATAAAAAGAGATTATGCTAAAATACATAACAGAATTAATTAAGACCTTTCATCAAAGAAATATTAATGTGAAATAAAATTGAGTTTCTTTCCTCTGAGCTCTGTGGATTCCAATACCCCGATCTAGTTGTTGTTCCACCCGATGCCCCGTTGTTGGTGTAGCTGGTCCCTGAGCTGATGCAGCGCGTGTTCGGGCTGGCTGTGCTGCATCTGAGCCACCAGGTTCCTTGCCTCCACGCGCAACTCGTACAGCTTGCGAGACTCCAGGTAGAGGAGGATGGACGCAGCACCTGAATAAAAACATTTAAAAAGGGTTTAATTATGTAATGGCGACATAAATAGTAAATAGAAATTATACTGAATAAAAAAAATGGTTCACATTAAAAGTCAAGTTATTGTTACATGGTAAAAAGACTACAGGTTCATAATACAGGGCTGTAATATTTTTTTTTTGTTGCTAGATTGAATTATAGCATTAATAGTTTAATACCATTTTTTGATTTTAATTATACCATTTTAATATTAATATTAATCATTTTCAATATACAACGTTAGTCGGAACGGAGGTACTAAGCCGAAAGGAGGGTACATACATATACATGATAGTGAAGAACTTGAGTCAGCGTACCACTGGTCAGTTTCCTTACTCGTCAATTTCACTAATTCACCAGTTTACTCATTAGTCAGTTTAGGTAGGTTGACAATTTTCTTATTTGCCAGTTTCCCTATTAAGTTGGTTTCCTAGTTCGCAAGTTTCCTTGTTCGCAAGTTTCCTTGTTCGCAAGTTTCCTTGTTCGTCAGTTAGTTTAGATTGTCATTTTTGCTATTTCGTCATGTTCCTAACCCGTTATTTTCTTTTTTCGCTAATTTCCTTGTTCGCCAGTTATGTCAGTTAATATTATGTTTTGATATTTTTAACTATCTTGGCCGATCTAATTGTTTTTGTTACTAACTGTACCAATAAGACAATTTTTTTTTTTAAATAAGAACAAACAATATTTGGATTCCTAACATTTTTTTTTAGATTAACATTTTTAATTTTAGATTAACAGATTTTTTAAGATTTCAAAAGAAATTACGCTGTAGTAGCCCTGGCAGTCACAAAAAAAGCAAATTAAAAGTTAATATTATTGGATACATTAGTCAAATTATGGAGAGAAAACTCAACTCTTTACAATGCCCATACATTGACATTAGAGGTAAACCTATTTGCCGAGAACCTACGTCAAAACCGTAACCTACTATATTTTTGTAGACTAATCAAATGCAAATAAACTAAAAAAAAGCTTAAAAAAAAAGTTAAAAAAAAATTTAAAATTATAAATAAAACTTAAGGAAGGTAAGTATAGACTTACCCTCCTTACGGCTTTGTACTCCCGTTCCGACTAACGTTGTGTAAGCTTTCACATGTACACACGCCTGCACATCAACCTACCACAAACTGTCAAATTGCTTCAATAGACTTTGAACTTTATGCCTTAAGTATATGGGTGAAAATGTATTTAAGAAATTTTACTGTTTTGGATAAGTTGATCCGTACTTATCAAAGTCGAATTTAGGTTAAACTATTACTAAATATTATGCCTTCAACCAAGAAGGTAGGATTTTTTATAAAACTTACCAAACAACATGGAAGCAATCACAGCAAATGCATATGACCATGAGAGCACATTGAAAGAAGGGTACAGCAGCCAATCACGTCGGTAACAATTGCCACCAAATATTGCTACTGCCAGGAAAAGGAAAGCACCTGGAAACAAAGTTTTATTTTAATACATAAGGACTATTTAATTTACTTATTATTTAAGAGGCTACAATTAGTCTCTAACAAAGGATCCTTTTCATATTAAATATGTTTAATTATTTTATTTTTTTAAGGATCACCAACATGACTTATACCATAACAAAGTTACAATAACAGTAGGTAAAGTATACAGCATGCATTACTTATTATTGTTCACTTATAGGCTGACATCTTCTGTGTGCCTCTTGGCAAAGGCCTCCCACATCTCTCCATAGGATGAGATCATGAATAGAAACAAATTAATACAAAAATTATTTACTACCCCTATCAATAAATTATTTTAATCATCTATTGTGTTCTTGGTAACAAAGAAATTCCAATAAAAAATATTAGATAAAAATTTTCATTTTCATACTTACTAGATATGGCTACCATAATAAATGCAGACGTTACATAAATCCACTCGTAACGCAGCACCGATCTTAATGGCCATCTCATTATAACACATGCCAACAGACTTTGTGCAGTGAACGAGAGCATAAGAGCCAGCGTCACAAACGCCTGCACAGCCATCAACCAGCCCGGGAGCAACCATTCACGTATAACATAGTACTCCTAAAAATATTATGAGTAATTAAAATTTAAGGATTTCAAAAAGACAGAAGAATAGCACAAAAAAACTTATATAATAGAACATAAATATTATATGCAACTTTAGTATTATTATTACTAGCCATCATAACTGTCCCACATAAAAATATCTAGAGCTCCTTCAAATGCTTTGAGAGAATGTTAAGCCGTTGGTCATAGTTATTGTAATAAAATAGTAGTTCTCTATCAATCTGAATTGCAGTGTGGTAAGTAATGTTTATGACCCATATACCATGTGCTGTTGTTCATGTAGGAAAACACAGCAGTGGTGTGTATATAGACTGACAGTGATAAATTTTAATAACTAATAAACTAACCTGACTGAAAACATAATGGCATCCATGGAATAGTTTATAAAATTGATAAGAGGGGAATTGAAAACGATCAAAGCAGTACTCCCACAAGCCCATGTGTTTAAAGGATGAAAACATTTCAGGGTATGACTCAATCCAGTATGGGCCAGCAAATGATAGCAGCAGAAACAGCCCTGCCACATAGGTAATGCTGGCCCCAATTAAGGTAGCATCTGTAAAAGGGTAAAAAAATTATGATTATTACTAACTGAAACTTGAACAAATTGTTTTACTATTTTTTACCAAAGTTTAAAATATCACAATGCTTTCCAAATTGAACCGGGGTTTTATGAAATAAGTAGGTACTAGGTAGCTGCCAAGATGTTGTATTTATATGCAATTCGTTATAAAGAAGCTACTATTGAGTTTCTTGTCTTGCTTTTCTCGATAAATTGAATGTATATGCATTAAAAACCGGTGGTTCAATTAAAAACGCTTTTACAGTAAGCTGACTTAAACAAAATCGTTTTTACTTTTAGTTGTTTCTCATGCATAGTAGTAGTGAAAGATAATAGTGATAAACATTAAACAAAGTTACATGGAAACAAACAATTAGTAATATAGATAAACAAATAGGTTTAAAAAAATATTTATGAAATGTGGGCGTGCCCATCAAGCCTTACTGGACGCCTTCGGATATTCATTATCAGCCACAGTCATTTTGGAACTTATCTACAGTGAAGCGTAGTTTTTTTTAAATATTTATTGATCCAATTTAACTAAATTAAAATACTGTCTTACAAGAAACAAAAAATAAATTTTAGCCGCTTTATTTTCGTTCGAATTGTTCGACGATCAACAATACAACATTTTTTTTTTTTTTTAAGTTTAGTTTGTTCTTTAAGGAACCGGCTAAGGTCATAGACCATGCTGCCATGTCATTAGTTTCTTAATTTCATTGTAATACATAAATAAACAATAATATATTGATGATGATGAATGATAATAGAAATGGGAAGTGAAAAATGATATCACCCCCCAACCCCTCGAGTATCTCAGTAAAGATGTGGGGCTTTACTAAGTCCTCGCGCAGACTTCTTGTGAGAATTTGAAAAGTAACATTGCACTGTTTTGTTTCATTTGCCAACACTCATGCACACTCACGAACACTTAACGGTTAATAATCCACCATTATTTCACATTAATATTCGACATAACACATAATTTAGAAAATAAAACAAAACCGCAGACATGACTCTTCACTTTCCCGCCAAGAAGTCCCAACAATACAACATGACAATTGTTGTCTGTCACGTTGACAGTAAGCTTCATAATTATCGGTAAAGGTAATTTTTTATACAGCCTATAAGTTGCTGTTATGTAGTAAATATGAGTTGTTATAATAAGAAGCAGACCAAACATTATTTCACAATTACATAGATGGGAATAAAATAATAGGTATTTCTACTTCTTTCTCTCCAACCAATAAATAAATAATCGATTATTTTTAGATTATAAATTAAGATTTTATTTTTTTCTTTTTTATTATTATTGATGTGTAACATCTTACCGCTTGCTTTCTTGCAATTTGTGGGAGTGATTTCGTGAAATGGGACGGAAGTGTGAAACAGGAAGTCTACTGTAAGGCTCGCTCGTTTTTTTTATTACTATTTATTTGATTATAGTAGTGACGATAGGATGTGATATTAATTTATCTAATATGTCTATGATATGTATGATTGAAGAAATCGGATGTGGAAAAAAAATATTTAAATAAAAAAACGATTATTTTTGATTTGTAAATCAATCAATAAAATCGATTATAGAAAATCACCTGAAATTACGTTCCATCGGTAAGTTTTGTTGTGCCATCTATTTTCCTAATGGGTTTTTAGTCACTGTGTGTGATTATTGTTAATCTTTCGGCATTGTGGAAGTAGTAAATAATTGTTAAAAGTGCAAATCTCTTAAAAACTTAACGTAAAGTAATTTCTGAAAGATTCTTGAGTAACAATAATCAATTATTTATTAACTCCGATCCTGTTTGACGTTTCATGTACTTGTACAATTTTACAGGGCCGTATTTAGGCTCCAGTTTTGTTTAATAGGTATATTTTTGAAGATTGATTAGATTTAAGTATGCAATATATTCTTTCTTTAGGGATAAATTTTTATAATGAAATCATTTTCAGGTTTCCAAAGGATGATTATTTAAAAAAGTGCCTGGTTGAGTTATATGAAAAGAGAACATTGGCAGCCCAAATCATCAAAGTGTGCTGTGTTCAAATCATTTTGAAGCTCATTTACTGGATCACAGGGTCGCTGACTATTGGACCAGCCGGCGGTCTTATCACTAGTTTTAAAAATTGTGACATTATTTATTGTAATTAAATTTTAAATTTTATTAAAAAAATTACAGCAGAGTAAGTACGATGTTGTTTTTATTTATTTAATTTTTTTTAGTTTACCAAACTGTTCTACTATTTCATACATTTTATTTAAAAGTTCGCAGGCAGATATAGATACAGAGATAGCCTGACACTCAATGATAGATAACATAGCATTCTACTGGTGAAAGATTTTTTAAAATTGAATGAGTTCTTCAAATCTCTTTATAATATTATCCTCTAACTTTTCCATAGATGTAGGTACATACTTGAAGTCCCTTGCGTGCCTGAGATCGGCCCCTTTTATTGTAAATGTGTGCGTGATTTTTGTCTGTAGGCGTAATTGGCACGCTTTTTTGTTGTAATGTTACGTCGGTGATAAAATCATCAATAAAGGGTAAGTAATCATATCGTGATCAAATCCATATAACCAACCACCTACTTCCAAACCAAACCAGTGTTAATGTAGGAACTTGCTGACTAGTTGAGCACTCACAAGTTTTTCTCTGGACCTATTTATAAGAATGAGCTTCCGAAAACACATTATAACTGTGTCCATTTTAATACTATGAGACTTTATAAAGCCAATTTTGTGACTCATTGCCATGCAACTCTATAGAATAACAGAATTCCAAGTTGGACAAAGCCTTTCGCAATTTTTAATGCATAGCTCGTTTATGTAAACACTTTAATGCCGTGGGTCTATCTACCTACCTTTACTGGACAGAGTTTGAATATGTAGATTGGGTGCAGTTTGTAAACTGGACTGTAGGGCTACTACGGAATAAAAACTTTTTAATTGTGCTTTATTTACGCTATGAATAGTAAAAACTACTTTATGGCATAAATTACTAAGAAATTAAAAATTCATAATCATTTATTCGGTTTAGGCTACAAATAGCTCTTATGAACGTCATTATGATATCGCTTCGTAAGACAAATCTATGTAAAGATATGTAGACAATGTTTGTCATGAATGAAAACAATCTTATATTAAAAAATATATTTTATTAAAATATAAAATACAATAATGGACGGCAGTAACTGAGATTCTTACATTAGAAAGCAGGAATGTTCATTAATGCTCAAATACTAAACATTTTGTCACATACGCAATATCATTGGAAAGACATTAAAAAAAGTTAAAGCATAGAAAGATACTAGGACGGAATTTAAATAGGTACATTGTCGACACGTAAATAATACAACTAAGCTTAGATTAAAACAAAAAGGGAAGATACGGCATGCTCTTACTTGTAGTCAATCAAAATATAGTCCTACTCAACTACATATGCAAAGACTCACACACGCACACCTATAAAATGTAAACCGAGCGAGCGAGGCAGAGCGGTAAGTTTCAACGTCAGCGAGTAGCGCGTTGACGTCTCGGTCGCTTCGCAACTCACAAGTACGACTGATTCCGACTCTAATGTTTACGCAGATGGTTTTCTCCCTCACACAAACAACTGAATTGTATTCAAGAGCGATGTAGCATGATGTAGCCTGTTCGCTCGACAAATTGCGACTGAAGTGAAATTGGGCCTTTAGGCCTAATTTTAGCGGCGCACTCACGAGACGCTAGTGCCGTATCTTCCCTTTTTGTTTTAATCTAAGCTACTAAGGGCTAATTTTTCAATCTTCACATAAAGTTTATTCATTGAATAATTTTGACATAATGACAGAATCTCTTCAGAAAATATGTCACAATGACAATGTTAATTGTTGTTATTAGTTGGTTAACATTTATTTGAGTATTGGGAGTTTCACCCGAGTTCTTTCCGTAATAACACGTGTTGTGAGACTGCATTTTAATTTCTATCTATCGTACAAATTGTACCCTTACTACATACAATCAAACACTTGTAATTGACTAAATACTAAACGCGAAGCCATTAATTAAGATAATTAATTAATTTGAGGATTAAAAAATCGGGCCTTACTAGGGTAAGTGGCACCAGTATTCGAGACAGTTTTCGTTGCCAAAAAAACATTGATTTTCATTGAATTCTTACGGGATTCTGACAGCTAGGAAGCAGGAGGTTCAATGGTATTCAATGGTTGCCAAACACTAAAAATCTGTTGTTAACCCCTATTTATAATTATTAAAGAAAATTATTGTCGCTATTTGGTTTCTGCCGAACACTGGTGCCATAACCCAACCTACATACAACTTAATTACGAAAAAGAAATTAAGGTACACACGGCGGCAGATCAACCTACCCAAACCTGTCAAATTTCTCCAATGAATATTGATCCTTATATCCAAAAAATAAAGTTCAAAATTGATTGTAGAAATTTGACAGTTTTGGGTAGGTTGATCTGCCGCCGTGTGTACATTAAACCATGATATTTTACTCTTGTGATGCACGAAAACTCATGAAGCTCATACTTTGTACACACGCCTGCACATCAACCTATCCAAAACTGTCAAATTTCTTCAATACATTGTCAACCTTAATCCTTAAACATAAAGTTCAAAGTCTATTGAGAAAATTTGACAGTTTGTAGTAGGTTGACGTGCAGGCGTGTGTACGTAACATAAAAAAGTAAAACTTCATTCTATAATAAAATGTTATGAATCTACAATATGAAATAATACATTTTGTGAATTACATATAAATACACAGTTAAAAATATCGTTAAACACAGTATAAGTATAATTCTACGTTATTATATTGTTACAACACTGTAAAAGCTATGTGCATTTGTATTCGTTGGTAAAAATGTAGAGGTAGACTCTAGTAATTAAACTATTTACATAGAAAAACAGTATATAATGAACACCACTTTTCACAACAACTGGTCATTTCCACTAAAAAGACCTTAGCTATAATTTGGACATCTCTATACCTAAAGTGAGACTATAGTAAAACTTAACTCCAATCATAGGCACTTAAAGGACGGTACTGTTACATTATTGCAAAAAAACATAAGTTTTTATTTAGTATAATCATCTGCATTACTTATTATTATAGGCATATTCACTTGCCAGAAGGGCAACGAACAGTTACGAATGTGTTATCAGCAAATTAACAATCAAAATAAAATAACTTTTACGGATCTACGCGCGTTAATTTAAAACATTGACTTAAGATATTATTTTATCCTGCCGTTTCGAACCCTTTGCCGGCGGATCCTGCAAAGGGTTCGAAAGGAAGACATGTCTCCCTGTGATAATAGATAGAATAAAATAATAAAAATCAACGTGTAAAATAAACGTGAGTGAATCCGTAAAAGTTGTTTTATATAAATGTGTAACTTTAGTAAACAATAAATTAATAATCATTATTATGTATCCTTATCAGTTTAGCATAAGATCGTTCAAGTGAACTTCTATACATATATTGTTATTGTGTTGTATTGTATTTGCATGCAAATAGTAAATTTAATATTACACGGAAATTGAATAAGAAATATTTTTGTAAACAACCTAATAAACGGTTTTTCTATAACAATAAAAAAAAATAGCTGCAACAACCAGTAATAATACTATTGAAAAAGGTTCATTTAAGATAGCAAAAGCGATGAGATTGTTAATTTAACTTTCGATAACTAATAATCAACATTAATATGTTTTAAAAGTAACAAAAAAATCTAAATAGGTACAATTTTCTTAGCTGCTACAAAAAATGTTAAAAAGACATTAACTTATCAATAGTTGTGTTATTAAATGTGTTTACTGCGATCAATAATGATACTATTTATTTCTGATAAAATACATCTACAGATATGATCTTGGCTGGATTATACAATTTAATAATAATTCAAACTTTTACTTAAGTCATGGACAAATATAAGTTTATCTGTTGAGAAATGGACGTCAGTATTTACTTATTTATATAACTACTCGACAGGCACTCTTAATTCATAGAGGCGGTACATTATTTGTAAACCTCCATAAAGGATTGTAAGTAGATAAAACTAAAGACGTTCATTAACCAAATTTATTCTAAAGCTGCGCGTCGTTTGTTTAGCTTAAGATTCGTACTCTAGTTCGAATCTCGCTTGAGACTCTTTTAACTTGTCGCGTTTCTTCAATTGTATGTTTGCTTCGGTCAGGAACAAGGCCGCCGTGATGAGACAAGCCACCGCGCCTACAACACCGAGGCCGAACGACCACCCTGTATAAAAATGCAAACCATTAAATTAATAAAAAACATTTTCATTGATACCAGTCACCAGCATTATTATTATTAAGTATATTATTATTTTTATATTATTTTGAATTTTGAATTTTGAAGATAAAATCGGCCTCGGTAGCTCAGCGGTCAGAGCATTGGACCGGTTATCCAAAGGCACCGAGGTTCGATTCCCACTCGAGCTTCCTGAGGCTTGTAAATTTTTTTCTAGTAAACATTTTTATCTTGTAAATATCATTATTTATTGTTTTTTTAATAAGTGTCAAAACTAGTCATCTTGTTAATGCTCGTGACTGTACTACTAACAGGTGCTTAATATAAGGTCCGCTAACTGCCTGATCAGCGATTTTGACTAGTTTTTTTTCTCCATTGAATCACGTTAACGAAAATGAGAATTTGTATGCCATCGAAGCAGCGCCTCCTTGGTGCCCTATTGCGAGTTTTATTTGTCATTCGATTACGATAACGAGTGAAAAAGTAGATGCGTTGCAATTTTGCATTCAAATTCGCGTATTCGTTAGCGATGATCGAATGGTGAATAAAACTCGAACTAGGCACCATAACAGTAATCAGTTACAGTATCAGGAAGCCTTTGGTTGGACGCATGGAAATCCTACCTAAATAATTGTTGGGGTGGTCTGGCATCCATCCATCGGTGTTCCCCAAAGAAGCAAAAACTATAACAGCTATGACCCCGCAAATGCCTAAAACACAAAAAGAAATTATCAAAAAAAACATATTTTTAATTTTAAACTGTTAATTATCAAATCGCACATCTAGTTCTTAAAAGTCATAAATGTAAAAAAAAAACCAAAGTTGAGTTAACGATGCCAGAACTCTTCTTTTATGTGAATGCATCTAGTGGTTAAAGGTCGATTTTTAATTTAACAACTGTGCGTTAGAGAGCGCCACTGCTATTATAGCATTAGTCCCGGTTATGACAAAAAAAATCTGTAAAAATTTAAAAATTACATTTATTACTATAAAGAACAGATTAGCTAAATGAGAAACTCGATTTACCTGATCCCAGCATGATGAATCCAATACCTTTAATTAACGTCAAAAATCTGCTTTGGTCAGGTCCACAGCAGAGGAAGAATATTAACACCAAAACTGTTGATATTAGAACTCCGAGAAGGCACAATGTGAAGAAGAACTGTGTTGCTATCATGAAACCTGCAAAAAGATAAACAAATTTATAGCCAAATATTCGGCAGTTGTTCCACCACCGACCGCCGAGGAAGCGACTAACTATCGACTACTTTCTCACTCAAGAAACTTACAATAGATGTAGATTCCGTGTCAATAAAAAAATAATACAATAATAAAAAAACACATTTAAAAAAGTGTTGTTAAAATTTCCTTGTCTGCCGGTATTTTTTTAACACTTCTTTCAAATTGTAATTTGTTTGCAAAAATATATGCGTAAAATTATATATATATAAACATAGCGATACATATTTTAATAGTTGATAGCTGACTGGTTCACACTGCCAGCGAGAACTCACTCTGTACTTGTTTTTCGCAGCGACAAGACGCCATCTCGTTTCTAGTTTCTATCTTTACTCGGCATCCCGTTCATCATTGGCGGTAGGACAAGTGCCTATTACAATATGCTAAGGAAGACAGTCGGTTCATTTATCTCACCTGGTAGCAAATAGCCTCGAATTCTATCGTATCCAGTGGTGAACGGATCGTAGACCCAGCGGCAACCCACGAAGAACCGTCTTTGATATTGGTCCAATGGGTCTGGGAGAGATCTGAAGCAGTGACTCCATAATCCTAACCTGAGGAATAATTGTCTTTATTAAGGACCTACATCGAAAAATAACGAGTTGTGAAAAGTCAGCGATAGCGTAAGTAACTGCCTCCAGGAAAAAGAATGAGACAGGGCGGCGCACGCGCCCGTGGTAACAGTTCTAAACGAAAGTGCAAAAACCAAAAAAAAAATATATTTTGATAGTACTATTTAATTATGAGAAACTCTAGGAATAGCAAAATTAGGAAAATATTATTTTTATTTGGACATAAAATTTTTATGCTTTTATATCTGAGGTGGGGCTTCGAAAAACGCATTTTTTTTACATATCCCATAAATAAATATTCCATTCCTCCTTCTCCTCCTCCATTCTTTTAACGGGTTCACGAAGTATTTACGAAGTATTTTTTATTAAGGCCTGCAGATGACCCCTCTTTCAATATGTAAAATAAGTGCGAACGTGAGGTCATATAATGTACCTACGACCCACAATCATAAAGCTGATGCCCACAATGCTTCTACATACATTATCATAGAGTTTCTAATCCTAGGTAAAATGTATTACAACTGTAAGCAATGTCATAATTTAAATACAAAAGCCAATAGTTCTGTTTGCAGTTTTTAAATTCGACGTTTCTTTATCGTGTATTGTTACTACTTACTAAGTCGCATTCATTAACATAACTTATCAATTCACCTAATACAAGTTAAAAAACCTCAATGCAACCGACGACGACGGCAACGACAGTAAAAACCGTCTTGCGTACCTTGTAAATTCAAAGTTCAATATAATTTTATTCAGTTACAAAAATTTGCTTAATGAATGCCATGCACTCTAAGGTCATGCACTATGCCATCGATCATCAAGTCTACAGGGCGGGAGACCTTGTACTGAGAAAAACCGGCTAGAAACTCAGTAAGGGAATTTGTTTTCTCCGTATCTTTTACAGCGTCTAAATATTGGAAAATGCCCTATACATTCCATTAAAAGTAGTATATTAAGTAAAAAGTCTATAACTGTCCCACGCTGGAAAAAGGCCTCCACTATTGAAATCAAGTCATCACTACAATTGATGGCTTAGCTCTGCTTAACACCACGCTTGCCAAATGCGGGTTGGTGATCACAAACCCGGGCAATGCATTAAAAAAATCCGAAACACATTTTGCAAGACTTTTGGGAATTGTACCCGGGACCTTCAGGTACCGGGCCGAGCGTTTTGCCACTCTGCCACCGAGTCGTTCCATATAACATACAAAGAATAAAGGACAACAACAGTATTTAACAATAATGATTTGAAGTTTGCAAATCACATCAGGTACCAATTTCAATTTCCACAATGTCATAGGTACAGGGTGCCAAGTGCGAGTTTCATTCGCCATTCGATTATGTTAACGAACACGAGAATTTGTATGGCAAAATTTTAATTCCTCTCGTATGTCGCCAGGAGGCGCTGCTTCATTGCCATACTAATGCTCGTTTTCGTAAACGTAATCGAATGAATATGGATACGGACAAAACTCACACTAAGCACTCTGGGTGCCTAGTGTGAGTTTCGTTTAGAATACGAGAAGAGTTAAAATTTTGCCATACAAATTCTCGTTTCCGTTAACGTTAACGTTAACGTGATCGAATTGCGAATGAAACTCGCACTAGGCACCCAGAACTATGAAATATACTTGCCTGTCCAACCTGGCGCTTCTTATTCTCGAGTCGCTGACCAGCCAACTGGGCGTACCGAATGCCAATGCCACTGTGACAAGGGCAATGACGAACACACCAATGCCACAGTTGCCCGCCAAACTTCTATTCTTCATTGTGTCTGCAATTAGAAACAACAACAAACGGTTACAAATCAAACGACTTCCGATTTAATTGTCGGAACAGAGTGCCTGTGTGAGTTTTTTTAGTAAACAAAACAACAATACGGATAGTAATCCGTTTTCATTTGATTACGTATACGAATACGAAAACTTGTATGGAAATATTTTACTCGTATGTTGCCAGGAGGCGCTGCTTCAATATCATACTAATTTTCATTCTCCTTTTCGTTAACGTGATCGAATGTCAAATTAAACTCACACTAGGCACCCTGCCCGATCCTCTTAATGCCACTACACATTTACAGAATACAGTAACATGCACACTAGTTTAGGCCCAAGAACCGTACTCATAGAACAAGGGTACGAAGATCCGGTTCCCCCCGCGCTCTTTATCAGGTACAGACACGTATCTGGGTGTCTCCCCACCACCACGACCCGGTTAACCCGAGCCGAGCTCCGAGCCTTTATAGGCGCCCTCAGGTTGTTCCGCTCCCCGATCCGATACGAACCACTCGGAGAATCTAGTTGGGCACGGGGACAGTTCGAGTCGTGATGCCGTTCCCTCCAAAAAACTTCTGACGGTGATTCGTTTCAAACGGCTTGAGGAATCCTTAAGTTTCTCGCCGCCCCTAAAAAAGCCCAGTAAAGCTGAAAGTGCCCAGAGGCAAACTCTCTCAAAAAAGATAGGCCCTATTGTGTTGAAATGTAGAGAATCGGGAGAGAAACTCTTACGCGTCACTTACAATCAGATAACAATGCATTCTTTGTGTTATTACGCTAAGCAATTAGCATAATTTCTAATTGCGATCCATTTTAGGCGCTTTGAAAGCGAGTGTGAAAGGGATGAAATCGTAATACCTACTGTGCAATAGGTCCGTTTTCCGATTTCATAATATCACTGTAACTTCATTGATCGTTTTTGCCATCATTATTTTAATTGTAATTTCTGCTTGTAATCAGTTGTTCTTAAAGTGTAAATATAGATATCATACAACAGATTAGTATGACGCATAACGCGTACTTTAGAGGGGAGTCATTTGTTATGTGCCTACCACAGTTAATCAACCTCGAAGCAAGTTATGAAAAAGCTTTACAATAAACATGGTTCTTTGCACAATAAAGACCGATTGCCTTCAAGTTAAAACGTGGAGTCTTATTAATGTCCAGATAGTCACATAACGCGGATGAACTAGCCAAGCGACTAGTTTTAATTAAGGCCATTCTATGACTCGTATTGTGCTTTGAACCTATGACTAACGATGCAGAAGTTAATCTCTAGGTTAATCAATTAGGTACTATTATGAGTTATGATAGAACAAGGGCTTTAAATAGAATAGAGTGCCCCACTACAGTATTAGACTTTAATATTGAGTCAAAAAAACTGTGTCAATGTAAATAATTATTCTGCTTCGATTCTTATTAAATTTATGGTCAGACAATCCTGACTCTTGTTCTAACGGAACTTGAAAGAGCATGCTGTCTACGACAGTTTACTTGCTGTGTAGAATAATGATAATAATAATAATAGTTTATTACAAAAAGGTTACACAACATATGGGTTACAATAATAAAATCCCAAACGAGGTAATCCTGTATCTTGGGGACTTAGAGTAAGAGATTTGCATAAAGCTATGAGTTATTATGAGTTGTTATATAGTACATTGTTGTATGAGATTATAAATGAAAATTTTAGACCGATATATTTTAAAAACATAAATAAAAAAAAAATAAAAAAAGGTGTGGTTTGTGTGTGAGAGGGTGTGCGTGTGTGATTTATGCTTCGTTTGTCCCACTGAGATTCGTCCCACATAAAAAAATCCTGGTTCGTCCCAATCAACATGATTCTTTCGTCCCAAAATATAATTTAAATTATTTTATTCTCGGTTCGTCCCATTTTATATTCCTTTTACGGCCCATATTTTTTTTACATGCCAAACTTACTTTAATGTTATTGTATGTACCATCAACAATAAAGGGTTTAGTATTGCTTAATATTTAACATCAATCAACCATTTAAAATTACTACTCTTGTCTGTCTTCTCCGCGAGAAAAAAATTACTCGTACTATTTTAAAGGAACATCTACCATATTAATATTACTATTTTGCCGCTCTTATTAAGCAATTAATACGCATACACTTCTTGTCGTGTCTCGGTCACTGGAATCTGGTTTTGAAGACCAGGTAAAAAACCACCCTTTTTTATGTTGCGTCCATTGTTTGTTTGCTATTGTTGACTCATTTGACCAATAGCGTTACTTTGCGATATCAGCAAAACGAGCTTCCCTGATGTGCACTTGCAAAGTGCATTCAAGTCATTCGTCATTCAGTCAGAATCCCTTAAAAGTGTGTATAGTGAGTGTGTTGATCAAGTCTGTCATAGGTAAGTTAATATTTTTATATAGTTTAATTAATTAAATTATTAATTAATTAATATTATTTTTAAGTAAGGGAAAAAATGTGACTGCCGTTTTATATTATTGTTTCATCTGACAAAATTTTAAGTTTATTGATTATCTTATATTAATTTTTTGATAATTCTGATTTAGTAATTGCTGTTTACATTACGAAATATTTAATTTTTCATCATTTATAATTAGGAATTTAATTTGTTTAAATTATTTCAGTATTTACAGTGTTACATACTTTTTGCCTTTAAAATGACCTCTTTGATAATTTATACACAATTCAGCTAAGATATTAGTTTACTTATATTAACATAGTATACGTAACGATCTCGTGTAAAGTAGTATACATAGTTGATTAAAAAAAACAGTTTAACGATTTTGTTTGTGGTTATAAATGTTTCTACCAGTCTAAAATGATAATTATCTTTTAAATCAGTTGATTTATTTGACTGTTCTGGGCTGGGCTGGTAAAAAGTATAAGTTTCGTATTACAGCAAATCAATGAATCAATATTATTTTACACAAGAACCATATACATAGTGTATAGTGATATAACTTATTAAGTGGCGTGCTTTGGTGTACTGATAGTTTTTCTCCAATATTTCCCGCAGTACATAAGAAAACTTAGTAGCATAAATTGTTAAAGATACTATCACACTGAAACAATAAGGAATAGTAGAATTTTTCAAACTGTTGTTGTTTTATAAAAGAATATTTGTTTAAAAAAAACTTATTTAAGTACTTACACTATTTTTATGACTTTACTTTTAACTATGTACTTGTAATTTGGGATGAAGCTTTGTTTTAATACTCTCATTTAATTCTTCGGTAAATTCAGTAATTAAAATTATCACCTAGTGTCTTACATATTGACTGTTCTGTACACGTACGTAGCTTAGGTATTTAAACTGTATTTATAATAAGATGATACTATACAATTTCTGTGATTTTTGATTGTGATACTGGATAATAAAGATGATTCATACCAACATGCTTAGAGTTGTTTTATCATAAAAATATTGTTTTAAAATAAATAAAAAGTATTAACACTTTTTTTGTTGACTTTACTTTTAACTATCTACTTGTAATTTGGGACGAAACACCACTTCAATAGTGATATGGGACAAATTAAGAATTTTTTGGAATGTGGGACGAAACTTCGGGACGAACCAATAATAAATCGCGTGTGTGTGTGAGGGCGTGGGGGTGAGTGTGCGTGTGTGTTCCGGTACTTCCGGTTGAGTGAAGTCGTCTAGAAATTTAAGGAATTAAGATAATTGACCTAAGTACTTCCTATTATTATTGATTCTGTTTCAATAAAATTGAGGTTTTGGAGCCAAGTTTTTAACTTTAGTTTAGCCCTCATTGGATGAAGTGTCCTAATGTCGCACTTAGCTACAACTTTATTGTATACGAAAGGGAACAGTTACGCGCTGTGTCTTTTTGCAAAAGAGGTTAGTGGTTTTGGAGTCTTAGTTGCAAAGGTACGTTTCTTAAGTAGCTCTTCGTATTCATCTGAACGAGTTAGAGGCTTGTGAGTGGACATTACAGCTTTGAAGAATCTACTATGCAGATAAGCATACCTAATTCTCCGAAACTTCACCACATTCATTCTTTTTACGTAAGAAAACGCCTGAACAGTCAACGACATTTAATTTTAACTCGCCGTTTAGAATAATCTATGATATAATCTACGAATAATTAAAGATGGACTGGGTAGGTACCTAATATGTTTTTCTAAAAACCTTAAGCCAACCACATCCACGAAATCATAGTCTCAAAAAAGGCATGTGTCATTTATCTCCTAGCCAAGGTTCAGCTTATGACGGACAACAGACGTTTCGCAATCCACATGCATGCGTGGAGTGTTAAACGGACGCTACGTAACATTCAAGCTGAAGCACAATGCTAAAAGGTTCACACGAGCTGCCGCTGTGGGAACTTAAAGAGAACGCAACGCGTCGAAAATCGTTATCGTCGTTATCCATCCTAGCGAAGCAATTGAGTGGTGTTAAACATTCACAAGTACAGTTTCCTCCTGAATACTGAATAAGGGTTTAGTAAGGTCCAATTCCTAGTGTGTATAGTTTTATAGTTTATTTCATTCGCTGAAATAGGTAACACTAAATCGTTATAAACATTTACCTACAATACAATAGATATCTGTCCATAGTTCAAGTGTAAAAAATTCTTGTAGTTATATCAATGCATGAAGAAGTTTACTCGAGAAACTGAAACTTAAATCTATCTTTTCGTCAGTCTGTCTTATAAACTTACGCGACAGGTATTACATCTGCGGCATGTAAATTTTACTTTGGTCGCGTTATCCGAATATGCTGTATAAGGTTTTAGGATGGAGGATCAAACTTGAGTAATAGCATCTAATTTAAAGAAATTAATAAATGAATTAAATAAATAATGGATTCATTGTTTGTTTCTCCCAGCAATCAACATAAAAACGAGAGCACAACAACGACCTAGAGAATGTTAAGTCTACATGCAAAACATGCTACCTAATTAACACCTAGACTTTGTTTACAAGTTTTTGCAATGGTTCTTGGTAGAGACTCACCTCGAAGCTTATACCCGTTATTGGCATTTTAAAATAGTACACAGCTATGTTACAATCGTATGCTAACGCCAACGTTCTATAATGGGTAGGCACTTATTTGAAATGATCCACTTAACCAAAGCCACGCCTTTACTGTTCTGACACTACAATTGTCCTCTTTTTGACCACGCACAGCGACTGGCTTGGTTTTTCATGTGTCATGTCAAATATTTTGCTTAAATAAACGCAGTTGATATAACTTGATATATAAGCTTTAACCCTTCCGGCAGCTAAAGGTAATATGGCCAGTTCCTCATTGAAGATTTGGCTGAAGCACCATTCCACCTGCACTTGCCACTGCCTTGACATTTTTATTTAGTGTAGGTATAATTGTTTCTTATTTAATTAATGTTATATATAACTGATATCCTACACCACCTAACCACCTAACTGATATACCATTATCATATGTTTATATCGCACTGTATTAGCCTCGCACTAGGTAGTAGGTACCCAAAAGTGCATTTCGCACTTCTGCCTGGTGCCTACTGCGAGTTTTATTAATAGTAAGCTGTTTAATAACACCTTACTTTGTATAACACAGTTTCGTTTTATAATAATAAAGAAAGTTTTCTCTTTTAATAAAAAAATACCTAAATAAAACTGGTACCTAATTGATTAAACATGAACAAACTATGGTAGGGTATAGATATTTAAAAATCAGTATTATACTTACATTATCATCAGCTCATTTTATGCCCTCACTGCTGGGGCACGAGCCTTCCCTATGGATGGATAGGGAGAACGGGCCGTAAACTACCATGTGGGCCCAGTGCGGGTTGGTGGTTGTTAACGACTGCTAATGCAGCCGGGACCAACGGCTATATGTGCCTTCCGAAGCACGGAGGAGCTAGCGATGACAAATTTTTGGTCACCCATCCTGTGACCGGCCTTTACGAAAGTTGCTTAACCCAGCACTTGCAGGCACTATCGAGCTCCTCGTAGGTACCTACTCATTCTACTAATTCTCACTACAAGCCATATTATGAGTAGGAACTCATAATATGGCTTGGTAAAAGACAAAGCTATCTTGACGAATTTCATTATCATACATTGTATTAATGCAAGTAGCAGTAGCACCCAACCTTACAACGATAACAAATTTTATGAGCATTGTCGTAATCACAGAATAATGAACAGTACCCACTTCGTAAGTAGGTAAAGTGAGAAGATCGATGATGATGATAGTTGGCGCACGCAGCGGCTTGTGGGTTCTGATTGCGATCTTGCAAGTGAAACAGATTAAACTATGCCGGTACACCGGATGGGTGATAAAATTTAGTGAGCTCCTCCGTGCGTCGGAAGGCACGCAGAGCGGCTTTTTTTTAAAATTTCAATGTTTTTAACGAAATAATTATGGGTAATGAGGTTTCATTGCCGAGTTTCATTTTATTTAAAAAATAAGATGGCAGTTGATGAAATCTACTAACCCCATTCCACCAGGGCAAGGAGGAAAGTGGGTAACAACCAAATTGTTCATTTGAAAAGGCCTGAGCCCAGCAGTTGACGTTTATGGAACGATGATACTGATATAGGTAGTAGGACATTGTACAAAAGTAATAAGCGACTTAACAACCATCTTTCCACCAAACAACTGTGCTCATACTATCTTATATTATTATTTATTTTTATCTTGGTTACACTTCATTCAATATTGATTGAAGTGGTTACTGCATCATATACCTATTTATACCAATTTGTTTTCATTTGTATAAAATGGTAATGTTGTGTTAGAATAGAATGTTGACATGACATGACTTAAAGACTAAAAGATTCGACGGGGCGCCGTGAAAACTGGATCAACCTATTATTATTTCTTGTGGGGACGTCGCCAGCCGAATGGACGATCCACCCGCTATCTGCGGACCACTTCATCCTTTTCCCCGTTCAACCTAACGTTGGATCAACCTAAGCTCCCTCAAAGGGGAGAATGGGAAAGGATGAAGTAGCCCGCAGATAACGCAGGGGGATCGTCCGTTCGGCTGGCGACGTCCCCAAGAGAAATAATAATAAATAGATAGAATGTTTGTTTATGCTTAGATATGAGTTTAGTATGAATTATTAATAACAATAATACAGTTTATATCATGTGTTTATTTTAATGAAATGTGCTGTTATTATTTATGATATTAGAGTACCTACCTATCTTTCAGTTTTGATGCAAATGCATGTTTTATTTCATTTCAATCCACCAGAACAAGGTTTGTGGGTTAACGATAATGGTGCTTGCTCAATAAAACAATCACAATTACATTTTTGTAGATTACTGAGGCTACTTTATGTTACTAGTTGTATAGTGGAAATACTCCATTCATTTATTTAATTTGAGAAGTTCATACAAAAATCCTATCCAATTGTTTTTATTTTACTTTCACAATTATAAATATTATGTATGGTGTGTAGTGGATCAAGTGGTACCTAGTATATTGTTATAATTATTGCTCAATGTTGAATGCTAGTAAACATTAAAACCTACACTGGTTTCTGACAAACTGCGAGAAGAATTATATTTCCTACTCGTTTCCCACTCAAGCTTCATGGGACTGGTTGAATTTTTCTAGTATTTTTTTTATTTTGTAGCAACATATGTATAGCATTGTGAATGCAAAAATTAATATAATAAAAATATTTATAAGAAGTATTGTTTATTATCGAATTGTATATACAGTATATTAATAATACTTTAAAATACCTCAGCGGTAACTGCTTGCAGATTTGGGTTTATAAATTAGATTGGCTGGTTGTCCATGTTGTAGCCTAACCAAGCTTCATTTGAAGGCTGTTAACATGTTGCACAAAGAAACACCATGCATACTTCACTGAGTAGACTAAGTAAAATATTTTTATGTGGTTCTAATATTTTGTTAATAAAAAAGTTTATAGATAGAAAATACCCAAGTTTCAATCAAAACAGGAGCTAGTAGTAGCAACATGGAATCAAATAGAAGACAATTCAGCATAAGTATTGTATCTGTCATTTAATTTAATAAACTTAGAGAAATAAGAACTACATATTGTGGCAAGATAGCAATAATAAGAAATTACTATTTACTTAAATAGGTATTTTAATTTGAACTCGATTACTCACCGTCACCACCTTTAATGACTATGGAGTACAGAATCCGATACGTATATCACTTATGTAAAACCGTATTTGTTTATTTATTGTAAGCGAATAGAATAACTCGCATTAATTTATATTTATTTTAACACAAAACACCTTGTTTACGGGCACTGGGCTGGGTAGGTACCTACGTTCGTTCGTGGTTCGTTCAGTTTTTTTTTTTTTTTTTTTCTTCGGTCGTAGACCGAAGTTATGGCTGTGCACTTGCACGCCAATGTCCAGTAGTTTTCGTGATTATATTATGTATCATGTTCTGTCTTGAGAATTTTTTATTCTTCTCATGTTTTCTTCATAGAAATCGCAAGTCTTCTTGGGTTTTAGGAACATGGTTTGGAAAGGATTTGATTCGGGAACGATTTGTTTTAAAGAAAATTAGGGAAACGGTTATTTACAAAACAAACCGGAAATTACGGGATAGGTCATAGGATCAGGAAAGAAAGAGGAAATTGACCTAAAAATAATACAAATATAAATAAATTAATAACTACCTACAAACTAATTTTTACAATATTTACAAAGATAGGAGAAAGAATATAATATAAATATGAAATAAAAAGGTTTAAATTTTAATATTATTTAAAGATATATAATTAGATAATGCTAGATAAATATGCGGGTCATTTGTCGAAAGTAAGATATTTATTTGTGTAGGTAAAGCCACATGTAAGGATTCCAACGTTTCATAGAGATAACCACTGTCGAACAACGGGCAATTAAGGAAAATGTGGTTGATATCGCTATCCTCCTCACCACAGTCACACGCGGCACTCTGCACTATACCAAGTCTGGCAAGGTGAGATGGTGTACAAACGTGTCCGAGACGCATTCTTGTTAGGATTGTAGTAGCAGTCTTGGAAAGTTTGATTTTATTAAACCATGGTTTTTTCAAAATAGACGGTTGAATTTGATAGTAGTATCTGCCTTTTTTTCGGACGCTATCTATCCATAATTCGTTCCAGGCATGGTACATGTATGTAGAGGGTATTGATGCTAAATCAGAGGGATAATTTATGTACGGAAATAAGTCACCACATTGCACCGCATCTCTGGCTAGATCATCAGCTTTAGAGTTCCCATGAATACCAGAATGTCCGGGAATCCAAGCAAAAACAACAGAAAGTCCCCTCAGAGAACATTCGTAGACTTTATCCTTTATCTCAGAAATTAATGGAAAACACTTACACGATTTAAGCGAGAAACGTTTCAGAGCTAAAAGAGCACTTTTAGAATCAGTAAAGACTACTGTTTTTTTAAGTTTCATGAGCAATATTAATTCGATGGACTTAAGTATACCAAAGCACTCCCCAGTAAAGACTGACGATTCAGGAGGTAATTTGACTTTTTGAACTATATTACTCTGCTTATGAAATACTCCAACTCCAACACAGCCTTCGGGTGATAATTTCGAAGCATCACAGAAAATTTGATGCCAATGTGGCCATTTAGAATCGACAGCAAAGTTAAATTCTTGCTGAGCGTTAGGAGTATCTTTGCCAATACCTATATTGTCATAAACTTTTATAGGAGAGGTTAAAGCTTTAAAATTACTATTGAAAATAGGTAAACGAGGTGACATGTAAGTAGGTGCTTGGATGGATAAAAATCTTTCCCAACTGATACATAGGCACGGAGTTTTTTTGTGTGTCCAATAGGGAGTATTTAATTGTTGTGATAAGTCATACAGTTTAGGAATTAATGGGTGATTGGAAAATTGAAGGACACGATAAAAGAATCTATCACACAAAAATTGTCGTCTTAGGTGAAGGGGTGGATCCACGCATTCTACCCTTAGGGCATTTAGAGGACTAGACTTCATAGCCCCTGCAACAATTCTTAGAGCTTTAGCTTGAATACTATCCAATCTCTTTAAGGCGGTTTGATTGCAAGGTTCTAACAAAAAGGTTCCGTAATCTAAAACACTTCTAATGAGGGCATTGTAAATAAGTTTCAATGAGTAAGGATGGGCACCCCACCAGACCCCAGCAAGACATCTCAAGATATTTAAGGTCTGCTCGCACTTATTCACTAGGTAATCAACATGTTGAGACCCAAATAATTTTGAGTCTAGCACTACACCTAAAAATTTAACATGTGACACGACTGGTAAAGCTGTGTTATCGTATTTCACTTCTAGAAGAGGTGGACTCCTATGTCGAGTAAACCAAACTACAGAACTCTTGTTTATTGATAGTTCCAATCCATTACTGTTCAACCACAACTTCAAATAAGTGAGTGAGTTCGTTAGATCTGAAGAAGCCTGAGAAGCAGACTGGTTCACGCAGTACAATAACAGGTCATCTGCATATTGCAAAATATTAGCCGTATTATTTAATGAATTCTCAAGGTCATTTGTGTAAATGTTATATAAAATAGGACTAAGCACTGAGCCTTGAGGAAGACCTCTCCAAAGAGTTCGGCGATCGGAATTAAGGGATAATTGTCTGCCAGATAGTATGTTGATTATAAAATTGATAAGTAAAATAGGGACATTTAAATTATGAAGTTTATTCTTTAGGACGGTTAAAAGAACGTTATCGTATGCAGATTTTATGTCTAAAAAGGCAGCAACAACAAAATTATTTTGTGTAAAAGCAAGTCTTATATCAGTGACAAAAATGCTTAAGTTGTCCAGTGTACTCTTTCCTCTACGGAACCCGTATTGTGAGTCTGATAACAAATTATTACTTTCAATATAAAACTCTAACCTATTTTTTACAAGATGCTCAGCCACTTTCGCAATAACTGACGAAAGCGCTATTGGTCTAAACGAGGAAATATCTGACGGTAATTTATGTGGTTTTAAAATGGGCAACACTAATTGGGATTTCCACGCTGTCGGAATGTCACCTGTCAACATGACAGAATTGATAATGTCAAGATAATATTGTAAACTGTTTTCTGCAAGGTTCGAGATAAAACTATAAATTATGCCATCTTCTCCTGGTGCTGAATCACGGAGATAAGATAAAATGCCTTTCAGCTCCTCTAACGTGAAAGGAGAGCCGAGCCCAGTAGGATCGTCACTATGGCATTGTAGTGTATGTGGAATGACTAACTCTGCTTCTGGTACAAAAGGAGGAGCCAAATTGTCCAAGTATTCAGATGTTTGAGATGGTGGTAACGTAGTAAAGGACTTTTCAGACATCGCACCTTTAAACCTTCTGATATTAGACCAGACTATATTTGCCGGGGTATTCGGAGAGACTGAAGAACAAAACGATCTCCAGCCCAAGAAACGTTTTTCTTTCAAAAGGTTTTTAGTTGTACTCATCACTTCCATTAAACTATTAAAATTCTCAAGTGTCATCTTATTTTTATATTTTAATTCAGCTTTCTTTCTTTGCTTTACTGCTACTGTGCAGTCGCTGTCCCACCACGGGGGTGAAGGAATTAATTGGTATTTACTTCTGGTAGTATAAACGTTATCAGCTGATTCTATGATTAAATTAGAAAAAGCATCAGAACAAACCTCTTCAGAGGAGCTAGATATTGAGGGTAAGCTAGGTATATTATTCTCTACATAATCTCTAAATAAATACCATTTATTATTATCTGGTATTCTGTATCTTTTACGTGGGCTAGGGTCAACATTAGGCTGGATACTATTGTTTGGGAATGTAATTACTATAGGAAAATGATCACTGCCAAAAGAAGATGAAAGCGTTTCCCAAGTTAATAGACCGGAGAACTGTGACGAAGTGAGAGAAAGGTCAATTGCACTTCTAGCTTCTGTAGGTTTAGTTATACGGGTTGGAGAGCCAGTATTTAATACACATAAATCATAGTTATCAAGTATGTCTACAACAAGGTTACCATATGAATCTGTCTTAGAACACCCCCACAATGTATGATGTGCATTGAGATCACCAAACAACATGAGAGGTTTAGGTAAGTAATGAATAATATTATTTAGTTCAAGGAAAATATCATGTGAAGGATGAGATATATAAATAGATACTATACATATATTATTTACAATAGCTGCTACTATACAAAAGCCATTATTAGAAGAAGAGATAGGGTGAAGTTTGAAAGAAATTTTGCTATTTACAAGTAGTGCAGTACCACTGCAACCATCTGGCCTGTCACTGCGCAGACAAGAATAGCCAGATACTTTAAATGTAGAACCTGGCTTTAGCCAGGTCTCATTCAAAATAACTATTGATGGATTGTACTTATTGAGAAGAAAAGTGAAATCACTTTTCTTACTTCTAATACTACGGCAATTCCACTGTAGTATTTTGTGGATTTTGTGGTCCATTGTGTACCGTAGTTTTATTGATAGCTTCAATCATAATGGCAGCGTGGTCAGGGTTAATGAGGTTGGACTGAGAGAAAGAGTTAATTAAATTAGTTATGATATCAAATACATTCATATTATTATTGTCAGAATTATTATCAGGTGATCTCAATGCACACCCATTACTGGGTGATGGCATGTCATAGTCTCTAACTAATTGTTTATGGGCAACTTGATCATATTGAGTGGAAGAATAAGATTTTTTAGGGGTATGTGGTTTTAATAACACTGTTTTTCTATATGATGTAGTGGGTGAGGTGTTTTGTGTGAAGTTACGATGTTGTGGACTATTTGGTGGTTGGTCTTTAGAGACCCTCCGTCCCTTCAAAACATCTACAAATGATTTATGTACTGCAGGATGTAATTTGGATGCTTCAACATAAGAAATACAGGAGTCCGCCATGGTTTTTTTAATGGAAGTTTGTCGTGAAAACTCTGGACATGATTTGCTCGTAGCAAAGTGACTACCAGCACACAGTAGACAAGATGCAAGGTCTTCTTCAACATTACATGAGGAACCATCGTGTCCTTCACCACATCTATAACACCTAGGTTTAGATCTACATTGTACCTTAGTGTGACCGAAACGGCAGCACGCAAAACATTGGATCGTTGGATAAATATACAGTTCTACTGGTAATGCATTGTAACACATGTAAATACGCCTTGGCAGCACCTGTCCATCGAACGTCAGAACAATAGTTTGGGACGGTTTCCAGGTTGGCTTACCGTCTACAGTGACTTTATAGTTTAATCGTCTCATTTTTAAAACCTTTCCACACCCAAACGGCAAGTTAATATTTTCCATAACTTCTGAATCAGTCCAGTCAGCAGGTACACCACGAACAATTCCTTGTCTAGTTATGTTGAAAGATGGTATGAAAGCCTTAAATTTGTTTTCAAGTAATTTTGTACTATTCAAAAAATTGTTCGCATCTAAATAGTTGGAAAAAGAGAGAGACATTCTATTGCGACCAATACGTTTTACACTACCATTTATAATGTTGTAAAAATTATGTTTTTTAAGAAATTTGCCAAATGTAATGGGGTGCAATGTGTAACTGTCATCTAAGCTAGTGGTATCTTTTTGAATGTGAATGAGAAAAGGTGAAACATCTGTGGACTCATACTGTGTACGAGCAACAGGCAGTGGACGCACAGTTTTATCATTTGTTACATTGGTATGTGCAGGGCCAGGTGCAACTATGGGAGGAGTAGACTGCGAGACATGAATATTATGTGTAACAATGGTGTTTTGATTTGCTTGATGATCGACAATAATATCATTCTCTAAACAATTACATATGGTATTAGGATCAGCAGTGTTTGAAAGTTTACTTAGCTTCTTCTTTTTTCTGCAAGTTTTGCATTTTTTACTAACATGCAAACGCTGCCTCTTTGTACCCTTGTTATTAATTGTGGCAGACCCGCTAAGTGTGACAGACTTGTTAGATAATGTAGAGCCATCAGACTCCATTCCCGATTCTGACAATGTCACAAAATATCCTGCAGGAGGTGGGTCCATGTCCATGGATCCACCTCCGGGGTCAGGTTGGTCGGGCGGCTTGTTCATCGCCGCCCCCCTCTAACTAAATATACTAAAAAAACTTACCCACTAGAAGAAATATTTATATACACAACTAAGCTAAATAAAACATAAACACTATACAAAAACTCCACCCTCCTGACCGCTATTTATACAATAAAATTATTTTTTAAAATTTTTACAAGAAAAAACGCGCCTACTCTTTTTCGTCGTTTCCCGCCTTTTCTCTTGCAGGTTTACATTGACCGTTCGTTCAGTTTCGGTTTGACAGTTTAGGTTAGCCATGGGCGTTATTCAACTTAGATAGTTATACTACTATCTATTTGGCTGAACAACGATCACTAGTTATCCAACGACAAAAAATCTATCTATTTTCCACAACGCTCTAAACTTCTATAACCGAGCGAATGTGCACTTTATGTAAACGAGGAAACGATATATGGTTTGTTTACGCATGAGTGAATAAACGAGACTATATTTATGACGTTTGCATAAGAAGTGTGATTAGATTATTCATATTTTACTGGCAATATAGCAATAAAGACAGTCCTAAGCCTGGTAAAGTACGAAGGAAAGTTAATTGAAAACGTTAACAGTAGCAACAACTCAAACCTAACAACATAAAATGTTAATATTCATACAGTTCGACGACGTTGTGGAAATAGATAGTTGTCAAAAATAAATAGTTTTAATAAATTTATTTACAAACGGATAACGTTTTCGTTTCGTGATTTCAAAAAACGATAACGACACATCGCTAGTTTAGGTACATCAAAGAGAACCTAACACTATGAATGAATAGGCGTTGGCCAATGGGCCACCTGGCTCACTATTTTACCGTATGGTAATTTTCTAACAAAGAAAGAGATTTAAAAGTAGTTAAATGTCGTTTTTATAAATACCATCTACTACTAGCATGATTGTTCAACCTCTGTGGGCAATTTTCCTGCAGTCTCCTAGTGAACGCTAGATGGCGCTAGGGCTTTGTTTGCATGCGAAAACCAATGTTATTTATAATTTTGAAATCCTGGTCCTGGGAACAGAACCTGGTACCTTTAGATGTCGGGCTGCACACTTTGATAGCCGGCCACTAAGGCGTTACAGTATCATCCATCAATATTACTTGTCCATGTTAAAGAGCGAAAAGTGCCCGCCGAAAGTCACTACTAAAGTGGAAGGTGGAACGCTGAGGAGCACCAGCGCCGCACAGCTTTAACATTACTGCGCTACATGGTTTTCTCGGCAATGTCTGTCCTCATAGCCACTCTGTGCTCCCGTGTCTAGACTAGCTCTGTTTTTCAGGGCAAGTTCCAACTTAAATGAACGATCACTCGGTGTGACCCTTCTAACTATTGCCTGCCTGTCTCCTCCCGTCACTTTAATCCATGCCCCGAGACACGATGAGATTATAGTAGTAAAGTTAATTAGCCTATATAGGTACTGTCCCACTGAACGGGCCTCCCATCATTGAAATCAAGACATCGCTACAATTGATGGGTTCAATTGCTAAATGCGGGTTGGCGATCAAACACTCGGGCTATGCATAGAAAAATCCTAAACACCTTTTGAATTTAGCCCGAACATTGGGACGAGCGCTTTGCCCGGCCCGGAAATCCTCAAAATTAAGTGTACTCCACTTAATTTCGAGGAGCAAAGTAAGACAACACTGCATTGAGGCATCATGATCACAAAGTTTAAATAAACTATATAAAAAATCTATAGTTATTTATTGTGCTACCAATATAAAAATAATATATACCAAGAACTCTGACACACCGTCAGAGATTTTCTAGAGGGAATGGCATCACGCACTGGCGCGTTTTTATCCGTTCCTTACTAGATTCTCCGAGGGGTTCGGATCAGATCTGGAGCGGAACCACCCGAGGGCGCCTCTATAGTCTAGGATCTCGCTTCTGGTAGACCGGGTCGTGGAGGGCAGCCTAACTCCCGAACTTTCCAAAATAACTCCAATTACAAATAATAAATATATTGTTTCAGTTTTCTTCGAGCCAACAGACCAGAGAAAAGCCATTAAACCATTGATAAGCAAACAAGGTTTAACCTTCGCTTCACCCAATTTAGCAGAATTACGGGCAATGGCGACATTTTTGGAACCCAATGTTAAATTAAACAAGTATATTGATAATGACGTACGTATGATAATGCAGCTATGTAGAATCGTATGTGAACGCGTGCAGTACCTCGTCATAACAATCAGTTCTAAAGGTGTTATTACAGTAAGGAACTTCTCAAACCAACCTATTGAAGCCAGACTTTATCCAGTAGAGCCCCTTAAAACTATAGTTAATGTATCTGGTGCTGGCGATTGCTTTTCAAGTGGCTTCATTAGTGGAATGCTTTTAGGTCACAAGGAATCATTTTGCGTATCATTAGGTTTTAGAGCTGCTAAATCTGCTTTATTATCCAAAAACACAGTACCAGAAAACATTTCTTTGGAAAAACTAAAACAGGAAGTCAAGTATACAAAGTTAGATTTGCATACCATTTAGATTAGTGATAGTTACAAAATGAAAACTACCACACAAAATCCTATCATTTATTTAAAAAAAGTACATAATAAGGTTAACAAGCAATTAGTTGAATAACTAATCAGTAATTAGTTATTCAACTAATTACTGATAATTCATCATTACAAAATCATACTTAACTTATTAGACTTATTAAATCATATTTTTTTACTTAACATGAAGGCACTGCATAATAAATTGTACAATAATGTTTAAGTCAATTTATACATTAGATATTGTAAAAATTTACCTAGATTGAGTTTAAAATTTATAAAAAGAAACAGTTTAACATTACATAAAAATATCAGTAATTTTTTAATAGCAGTTTAATTGAGATTCTTAAACAGATAATCAGTCAAAGCTCACAAATGGACGGACTTAAATTAATGTTAAGAACATTTAATGTGTCATTAAGTAAAAAATATATAAAATTAAATATCAGTATGACCTCCCGAGTAACCTCTCCCACCCTCCACCCTCTTTTCATGCATTGTGTATGAAGACGGCTCACGACTTTGCATTTCATGCAACCGTTTGTACTTCTGTACTCGCGCTTCAACTAAGAAGAGTATACCCGCTGGGAAGAGGAAGATTACTCCAATGACTGCAAGTGCAAATGCCCAACCAAGATCGTTGTGGTCCCAGTTTGCCATCCAATCACGCCCGTCACCTCGAGCTCCAAACGTGATTACCGATATCAATCCAGAAAACCCTGAAAGCAATGAAATTTGCTGCTTAAAGTATTATTATATTTTTAGTACCTAGTATGTATTATTTTAAGTTTCACTTTTTAAACCATTATTATGATCCAAAATAAATGTAATATAATATTGTAATCTTAAATTTCTTTCATTAGCAAGCTTTTTGTTTATTTGACAAAGAACATTTTAATACATTTATTTATACTAAAATTAAAATTTTGTATTAAGAAATTAAAAACAATCTAACAGTACCTAACTCTCTCTCTCTCTCTCAACTCAAATGGGCAAACATTACTGTACACTAATAGTGTAGTGGCACTTTAAAAGCCCAGTGTTCACTAAAAATAACATAGATTTTAAAAAAATTGGGCTGGTTAGAACCACAATATTTCAACTGGGAGAGCACCTGACCCGGTACGTCAGAATGGTACAGGTTTAAATCCTGCTCACGGAATTTTTTTCAACATTTGTTTTGTAATAGATTTTTATTCAAATTTTACGGGATGACTGATAGGAACAAGTAGCTTGTATTCAATTGTTGCTCATTTTAAAATCAGTTGACCGTGATCAGGTGACCCGGTGATCAGGTGGCCCCTTTTTTTATAATTAAAGGAAACAATGTCAACCCAGTTCCTATCAAACACTAGTGCTAATACGCTATAATAATATTAAAATATTTTATGGGTCATACATACCTCCAATAACTAATACTGTGCCTAATGTAACTAAAAGTGTTACAAAATTGTCATCATCTCTTTCTTTCTTCATATAAATAAATGACAAGAACATAGATGCCAGGACACAACACAGAGTAACAGTAAAGAAAAATTGTGCAGCTATGAAGAAACCAGGCAGAAGGATGTCATGTATGATGTAGTATTCTTCTTCGAATATCCACCAACATCCCGTGAACACAGTATCGTACCAATGATGAACATCTTCAAACTCACTAAAGCATACTTCCCAAAGACCTTAAAATAAAATAAATGCATTAATAGTCATGTTAAAATTGTTTATTTTTTGCTCTGTTATTTCTGTTTTAGAAAATCAATAACTTTTTGGATTATGGAACTTACCAACTTTAATAAACTTAGGATTTTTGAGTTTACCGTCCGTAACTAACCAGTATGGGCTTACAAATGCAATTATAATAAATAAAGATGCAACTATAAAAAATCCTAAAGCAAACAAACCAGTTTTAGATTTATTTATCATTTTAGAGCGATTTTTTTAAATTCTAAAAATGCCGAATATTTACGTTTTTTACCATCACATCATACGACACGCCCTAACTTTTTTTTAAACATTTTGATTACAACACACAAGTTTGATTTCAAACAGGCATAGGGATCTTGCCTACACAGTCTTTTCTTCAGCAATAAATTTTTCATGATTTTATGGTGATGATGATTAGTAATAAGAAGTGTGCTTGTGTGTGTAAGAGCTTGGTAGTGATGAAAGCATGTTATAAGAATAATTCATGATTCGTGATGATATTCCTGTTACTTATTCTTTAAGTTATTGTAAAGCGCTCACCCATTTATAAAAGAGGTTTGCCAGTCAAAGCTAATTTATTGTGTTGATGACATCCGTAGCAAAGTGACTTGTACGCCAGTCCTATGAGCATTAAACCAACCACCGCCGGGCCGGACTTATAAGAGAATAGGTTTTGCCGGACTTTGGGCGGCGCTAACTCTGAGGTCCCGGGTTCGATTCCCGGTCGGGTCAATGTCGAAAAACTAACTTTTCGATATTGTGCTGGATCTGGATAGACGACGGTACCACGTCGTTGTTTCTGATTTTCATAAAACAAGTACCTTAGCTTCTTACCTTGGGATCAGATATCAGAACAATATAAGTGATGTTGTCTTATATTAAATATTGGATGATGATGATGGGTGGGTAAACTAATAAGTCTTTTAGTTCGTTTAATACGAGTGGCGAACGCGCACCGGAAGACCGACGAACAGGTGAAGCAGACGAAGGTCGCGGGTAGCCGCTGAATCGTTGTTGAACTACACACAAAACCGGTTTATTTATGAATGTACTGTTTTCACAAGTATTGCAAAATACAAAAGGTTTTAAAAGAAATACACAAATAGGATTAGAACCTGAATTGCGCCTAGTGGTTGCATTGTGCTTTCCACTTGTTTTGTTAGCTAGTGTTCGTTTTACTTCTTTTCTGCCTGATTTTAAATAAATATTAAACCACTAGTGTTCGTTTTACTTCTTTTCTGCCTGATTTTAAATAAATATTAAACCATCCAGTTATGCTATCGTTTATTTAGTAGTAAAGCATAAAACAAGTTTCAATTTACAAACACCTGCTTATCCATTAGTGTCATTTTCCAGGGTGAATAAGTCTGCCACTTCCCCTTCACATGTTTAATATATCATTAGTGGGCAAACACTAATGACATGTTAAACGCTCTGCGAATCAGCTCCACTCACATGCTGGCGACTCTCTCCGTTCCATCCACATTTACACATAAACGCCCGGCTTCAGCCAAAACCGGTACTCAGATTATTCAGTTGGCACCAAACTGTTGTTGTTATGCTATAAACAGTCAAGACAGACAACTACTACATTGTTAACAATTTTAGCTAAGTTAGCTGCTTAGTTGACTGATGATGAAAAAAAATAAGGATACTTATATGACAGGTTTTAAATAATAATAGATAATAACAATAAATAACATGTATATTCATTCATTAGTTACACTCTTTATTCTTCTTCACATCATTCCTTTTGTCTGCTATATCTATTAAGGTCTTATTTTTCTCTTCTGCCCACACACCATTACCTGTGAAGTAATGATTCTTCTCTAGTAAATACAAAACCAAACTTAGCTTCTGAGATTTATCTAGTTTGTTTACATCCAAGTATTCATGCAAAATCTGTGCTTTTTCTATGCCAATCAATGTGTTCTTTTTACCATTCAAATAATTAAAAGTATCCTTAATTTTACTCCAAGGATACAACAGTATTGCACAATTGTTGTAGATGTCATTGTTAGTAAACTCAATAGATAATTGCTGATAGACAAATTTCACCTGGACTAGAGGTGTGTTGATCCAATACGGATGTCTTCTTATCATTCTCCTTATTTCACTTGCACTGTAATTTTTTCCTAGACACTGAGATATGCAAAATACTAGGTCTCTACCTTTACCGAATCTGTCACCAGGAGCTTTTTCAAAGGTTTCAAAATGTACCGAACTTCCTGATAAAATATTCAGACTGAGACATTTCTTGTTATTGCTATATAAGTTCATAATTCTATTCATGGCTTTATTTTTATAATGAATCATTTTCAGAAACCTAGGATGACTGAAGAATGTATTGAACTCTGGTATCCGTTTGGCGTCTTCCAATCTTTCTCTAATTGTATCCGGTCCTAAAGTATAAATGTCAAAACATCTAATTTGTGCCTCATTGCTGATATCATACTCCTGTAATACTTTTCTTGTTTTAACCAGGGAGTTATAACTTTTAGTGGCTAATTTAGGTCTCATTCTAATAATCTCTTTTATGTCAATGCCACCAATGGAACAGAACTTGTAAATAATTTGTTTTAAGTTTTCAGGATCCACATGTACTAAGTACATATTATTCTTGATTTTGTGATTAGGCATCATTACAAGTGATTGTAATATATTTAATGTTTCCATAATAGCTTGTAAAGGTCTATGTTTGATAGTAGGGTAAGTTTGGATGCTTCTATAAAATTCATCTTTGGTTAAATCTAGAACTAATTCAAGATATTTTTGTATAATTTGAAGACGAAGAGTATGTAGAGTCATTTCATTTACATTGCCGTAAATGGATGTTGTGAGAGAAGTTGGCCACTGTGTCATGTAACTTGCCAACCTGTTTTCCAAGTTCAAAAACGATGGGATATCATCAGTGCTTTTTAAATCACCTATAGTTTTCTGTTTCACAATTGGTAAATAAGATAATATTTGAGTTGGTGATACATTTTTTAAACCACATTCTTCTAAGACTTTATATCTATTTTTTAATGTAATTGGTAAAATACTAAACAATAATGGTTCATCTACCAACACTTTTTTAGAGAACCCCAAGTCATTTATAGTTTCTATTAAAGTTTTTATTCTTTCAATATCTAATTTCTTAATAACAGGATGCTTTAAACAAATAAATTCAACTGTACTTTCACTTACGTTTAGAACTTTGCTTAAAATAAATTTAGGTGAACTAACAGTACATAAATATTTACATTTTATGTCATAATGTGGGCCCCGGTATAGAAGCCTCACACGAGGGTACCTTAAGATAACCGTATACGAAACCCACAGCATATTTTAATGTCACAGATAAAAACTATATATTTTACTCTTTAATTGTTTAATATTCACAACAATTAGTTACGTTGAAGAAGAAATTAAAGTTTATATCTATACGTAATGTTTTTTTTCGATTTTTTTTCTTCTTCTTCTTTGTTTATGATTTTTTTTTTTATTGCATTTGACAGACAGTTTGACACTGAACATTTTTTTTTTAGTTTAGTTTTTTCCTTAAGGGACCGGCTAAGGTCATAGACCATGCTGCCATGTCATTAGTTTTTTAATTTCATTGTAATACATAAATAAACAATATTGATGATGATGAATGATAATAGAAATGGGAAGTGAGAAATGATATTACCCCCCAACCCCTCGAGTATCTCAGTAAAGATGTGGGGCTTTACTAAGTCCTCACGCAGACTTCTTGTAAGAATTTGAAAAGTAACATTGCACTGTTTTGTTTCATTTGCTAACACTCATGCACACTCACGAACACTTAACGGTTAATAATCCACCATTATTTCACATTAATATTCGACATAACATAAATTTTAGAAAATAAAATAAAACCGCAGACATGACTCTTGGATTTCTTGGCGGGAAAGTGAAGAGTTATGTCTGCGGTATTGTTTTATTTTGAAAAATTTGTGTTATGTCGAATATTAATGTGAAATAATGGTGGATTATTAACCGTTAAGTGTTCGTAAGTGTGCATGAGTGTTGGCAAATGAAACAAAATAGTGCAACTTTACTTTTCAAATTCTCTCAAGAAGTCCGCCGAGGAATTAATAAAACCCCACATCTTTACTGAGATACTCGAGGGGTTGGGGGGTATATCATTTCTCACTTCTCATTTTTATTATCATTCATCATCATACTGACTGGAAGGAAATATTGTATATTTATGTATTACTTGTAAGAAAAATTACTTTGACACTGGCTAAATGTGCTAATCGCACGAAGCCATCAACTAAAAGAAAGAAAAGACATGACTCTTCACTTTCCCGCCAAGAAGTCCTTGACACTGAACAACTTTTAAGTGTGTGTCAGTTGTGTCACTGAGCAAGTAATCACTACGTTGTGTGCATAGTTGTGTGTTTAGCTCTGAGTGCTGTAGGTGTTTAGTTAGTTTAGACTGTGCAAAGGGATCTTACCCATTAAGCCTTCAAATGTTTATTCGCATTTAACTTTAATAATTTGTGTAGGATAAATTTAATGAAGAAATTAAGTTAGAACTAACAAAGTTCAATTTTTAATTAGGTAATTATAATACGAGCTTTTTTCTGATTGGTTAGACCCAGAAGATGACCACGGAGATAAAATTAAATACCTGGTATTAACTGTACTCTGCTGTTTACAGGGTAGTAGGTACTCATTATTATACTGTGCTACAGGTATCAGAACCAAAACTAATTATTTTAAAGCTGGAAGGCAAACGAGCCTTCGGTACCAAGTTACAAAAAACTACATGATCATAATTTATAAAACCAAAAAAAACCTTAGACGATGGTCTAAGAAAAAAACGTTTCCGTTATGGTGGCGCACACATGGTCTAATTCACGTTTGTTGTTATGCCCTCTTTTAGGTGCGTAATTAGTCCGTAATTACTGCAATCATAAAATAATGACTGCTTCTTTACTTTAAAAAATAAAGACCTTTTTTAGTGGGTATGCTGTTATCACGATCAAGCTAGCGTACACGTGACCGTTCGCAAAAACTACTTATATTATAGTAACGAAATTTTCATACATATTTAGTGCCTTATTAGTGCCCACGCTATGCAAAATTTCATAAGGATTACTCTTAAAGGAACGGAGATATTTAACAAGACTTGTGAATGACATTTCGAGCTGGCGTCTATACAGCGTACCCATGTTAGTGCTTACAGAAAGCGATCTTTTCTTTTTATATAATTGTTTTAAGTATTAATAGTGCGTGAAATACTGACTCTGTCAGTATAAATAGTTTAATTAAATTCGTAGTGGACCTATGTAAAAAATATGTTAAATTATAGGAACAAATGACTGTTATTGTCATACAGTCGCACACAAAACTAATATTATTAGTGAGATTATACAGAGAGATATTGTAAAATTTTACCAGTAAGTTTATTTATTTAGCCGATAAGCCGTACTCAAACTTTAAAAAAAACTATCATGTTTGCTGGTTATACTGTAATATCAATCACTCTAACTAGGCATGTAGGCATAGAGTTCAAAAGTTCAAAGTCTATTGAGGAATCTTCCAGCGCATCATAAGACCCTGGTTACCATCTAGCACTAAAGTACTCGTCAAGACGAATCAAACGAGCTCAAACTCGATGGCGTTGTGTCGTTTAATTACTTACCGAGTTCCTATGATCATCTTCCAGCTCTATCATCAGACCCTGGTTACCATCTAGCACCAAAGTACTCTTTAAGACAAAAGTGAACAAGGGGCCCTTAAGTTGCATTTTTGATGACCTCCGTGGTCGTGTGGCTTATTTATACACCGGTGTCGACACCTTGGAGGTCCCGGGTTCGAATCCCGCCAGGGGCAAATTTTGTGTATTGAACACGAGCATTAGCACTTGAGTTATGGACGTTTACTGGTATTATGTTTACATATGTATGTTTATCCGTTATTCTACTTATTTTGGGGCTGAATAATTGTTGTAAAAGTTAATTTATTTATTACCTATGAAATTTAGGATGTGAATGTGAATAAAATAATCAGAATAGGAAGTTATTGAGTTGCACCGCTTTGCCTAGTTGATCTCGCCTCAAGATTATTGTTGCGTAGGCAGTCAAAACACAACGATAAAGATAGCTTTGTATTGGGCACAGAGATTTATTTAACGATATTCAGGTTAAAAAAAACTTAATAGTAAAACTAGCGTCAATTTTGAATTTTAATTGAATTTTTTGAACTTTAATTGAACTTTCATTTTTTAAATCAAACCCAATATGTATGAGTTTTAATAAACATTAAATTTTATTTATGTAAACTGTTAACAAGCTAGCTTTCAATCGTTTAATAGTTTTCTATTTCAGTTGAAACACAATTTTGCAGTTTTAAGAAAAAATTATACTAAGTAAAGTCAGTATTATCATTATTAAATAAATACATTAAAAAATAAAATAAATTGTGTCGTTTGCAACAAAGCATGAGAACTTGTCATTTTATCGGTTGATCTTCTTAACTTAGCATGAACAGGTTCTTATTAAAATCTAAAATTAATCCAGCATGTTTCTTAAAACGCATTAAATACGAGTGATGACCCAAAAAGTCCAATATGACGGTGCAGTCGACAACTTAACAAAAGCAACTGTGACTTTGCTCTCAAACTCTATTCTTACCCACCGTAACAAAAGGGAGTAAAGCTGAAAATTATCAAAAAATGTTTTTGAGACAACAACTTTGAAGTCGTTTTTGAAATTATTTTTTATAATTTTTATACTGATATGATAGCCTTTATCGGCAGTGTACAGATAACAAACAGCGTTGCGTTAAATAGTATCTTGAGTGTCACATGCTCTCTTTATTGTCTCTGCGGTGGTGGCGTGTGCGTCGGGTCGTTACGTTCCCTAAAATATAGTTCAGCGAAGCGATGGCTGATTTATATGTCATACTCGTAAACGGGTGCCACCTGTGGAGGCTGGTCTGCTCTTGCATACTTATCTTATTGTTATTTTCTTTATTTATTTTTTCTCATATAAATTTACATTTTTAAATAAGTATTAAACAAAATAAATAAAACATTTAAAAATAAAAAAAAATAGGGATCCGCCGGCATCGAGATCAGGGTCCAAGCTACCGGTGGTTAGGGCTCCAGAGACAGGAACCTCCTCACAATGCGTGCCGTATCGAGGAGAACTGCCTTCTGAATCAGGCCCTTTATCCAGCCACCTAACGAGGGCCAGTTTGACTTTGTTTTTCTTAAACAATTTTTGATTTTGACTAGAGTACTGTAGTGGTACTGTATGACATTGTGGAAATTGAAATTTTTACCTGATGTAAATTTGTTAACTAAGTTTTTTTTTTGTGTTTTTTTACGTGTTGTGGTGTCTATATTTTTGTGTGTTATTTGTAATGAAAAGTTTCCTGCTATGATAGGGCATTTTCCAATATTCAATTCAATTCCAATTTTTGATGCTGTAAGGGAGAAAAGAGCTGGACACTTACTGAGTTTCTTGCCGGATCTTCTCAGTACAAGATCTCTCGCCCAGAGTAGACTTACGAACCGATGGCATAATGACATTTACAACAGCTACTTGTAGCCTAAACTGAATAAATGATTTTGAATTTTGAATTATATGAGTAATCCTTATGAAATTTTGCATAGCGCGGGCACTGTTAAGGCACTAAATATGTGTGTGAATTTCGTTGCAATAATATAAGTCGTTTTCGAGGACGGCCACGGATACACTAGCTTGATCGTGATGCAAACGGGAAACCGTCACTTTATCGCAATTAATTAGATCGAATTTCATTTCCCATAACACTATTCACCGATGTTATTATTCATTAATGAACAATTCCGCGAATCTCATTATATATATTTTCTCGAATAGTTTTTATGACTAAACTCACTTCGTCGTATTTTTTTTCGTTTTTTTTTTATTTCATCGATATATTGTTAGATCGATGTTTCGTTTCTTATAATTTTGTTTCCACTTAAGTTTCAGGTCGCATAATAGTCGGTTACATCAAATTTCACTTCACTTAAGTCATTGTACATCGAAAATACAAAATACTAACAAAGTTCACATATTTAAACGGGATTTAATGCAAAACTACTTAGTAAAGGCATTTCTTTCATTCAGGCATACCTTTTAAACCCGACGTTTTTCCTTCCTTCTGTCCTTTACTTTACGGGATACAATACTTATCATCATCAATGTGAGTAATTAATTTTAAAATATTAATATTGTTTAAAAAAGTTAACACGTTGTGATTTATGTAATATTGCGCTACTAAAGTCAAATCATTGACAGAAACGAATCGCTGCAAAACCGATTCCACGTAGTCTTGTCTGCCCTACGCTAGAGTGCAATATAAAAGCGCGTAGGCGCGGAGGGGCAAGGCGCCCCGCGAGCTGAGGAGCACTGCCACTTCGGGTTGCTGCCCGGCTGCGCTGGCCAGCCTCAGCCGCGGCGAGCGTTACATCCATCTGCGACGATAAGCTCGCGTGGAACCGCCAGAGCCCCGCAACGCCGGAGACGTGACAGAAACAATACCTGTTGCATGCTGCATGCCTTCTGCTGCAGTAGTTATGTAGTTAGCGAGTATAATTATTAAGCTGTAGTAGGTAGGGAAAAAATATTAATATAGAACTGACCGCAACACAATTTATCGTCAACAGGCGAATGCATCGTTCAATGAAACGTTACTGCGATAAAAAGTTGTTAAGTGAAAAAGTATTATGGGTTCCGATACATATTGTATTATGTTTTTACGAAGAGTTTCATCGATAACTTAATACTTTTATGAAATGTAAGTTCGATATACCGTTTTTCTGGTAATCAAAACAACTTTGAAAGATTTTTTTGAAGAATCGTTTATCGATGATATAAAACAGCGATGATTACCTATTAGATGAATTGAATAAAAATATATATTAAAAATCGTGGAATAGTTTTCGGTAAAATGAAATTCAATATTAAAATAATCTATATTCTAATAGACACCCGATGCAAACGTACACACAAAAATAGTTATTTTTTTCTTAAACTAAAGAGACACTAATTACACAACAAACGTGAATTAGACTATGTGTACTTAATATTTACTTACTTTTGTTTCTGTTATTTTTTATTATTAAGTATGAAATATACTTAATAGTGGTTGTTATTTAAATGGTTAGCAAAATATTCGTATTTTTGCTAGCGAAAAAATGCTAGTTGGGCATTGGGCAGCAAAAAAACTAGTTGGGCAGCAACTTATGGTCAGCAAATATTTCTAAATCAGTCTGCAACTTACATCATTCTGAACAGCAGTCTTATGCCGCTCCCCCTGCGCTGCTTTCTTATGCTGACCGATTGTATAATTTTGCTTACCAAATATTTATTTTGTACTACAAATAAATTATTTCCCCTTGATAATAAACAATAACAAGGGTGTGAAGTTGTTTACAGCCCTCAAGCTTTCGTTTTCGTCCTAGACCTGAGTTATAGACTATTGCAAGGAATAATGACTAAATTAGTTATTGTTCCTGACCTAAGGCCTTCGAAAAAAAACTATTTTCTTTTTGGCATGCACCATAGACTATGTCTTATGTTTCAGTAAGGTTTTAGTGTATCTACCGGCAGCTATCTACTCAGAGTTTTTTATGTCTGTGCCACTGCCACTGACACTGACTGCGTGACTGACTGACAGTCTGCCTGCTGACAGTTTGAAAAATGGCGACTTTTCTACCTCGTTCCTTTGGTCTTGCAGAAACTTATTTATTGAAAAATGGAAGCAAGGTATAGATAACGATCCATTTTCATATATTTTTTAAGTGTTTCACAGGCTAAGCTTTAATGTTACTTTAATTAAAACTCGAACTTCCCTGTAATCTACGAAAAATTTGTAAGCTGATACAATTATTAAATTTTTCATGTAATTTACTGCTTTTTTCATATTTTTTACTTTATTCTTCTTCATTCCTGAAAAACTGAAAACTGTCACCTAAAAGACCTTGATTATATGTTAGCAGGTTATATTTATAAATTTGACCTTGTCGTTTTCAGCTCTATTGTGACCTTACGTCATCGTAGATGTGTATTTAATTAAATTTCTATAAAATCTACATTATACTCTGACCCATATTAATATCAAAAGACTGGGTAATGTTATAAATAAAATAAACAGTTAAGGCACTCCCATTTCTCTGCACTACAGTATATTATCTAACTTGTAGGACACATTTTATTACTTATGCCAAGAATAATAATAATATTTAATTATCTTTCGGGGTCTTAGTGTAGCAAAAGGTAGAAAAAAATTGAAGAACTTAAATTATATTATTCGAAAAGATACCTAAATCTATTTCTGTGTGTGATTCATAAATTACCTATTAATAATTAGTAACTTAAAAATATGAATTAAAAGATATTTACTTATTCGAAATAATACAATTAATTGACACACCTAGAACTAAAATGCAAAATTTATTGCCATTGTAACATTGGGTAGAGGTGTATTGTGAGCTTTGCTTGGACCCCCTGCAAGCAAGCTGTCACCCCTGGGTTGTGGCAGGTTGTGGGTAGGTACTGGCCAGGCAATCTTAGTCAGAAGCTCTTAATTAAGATAACACATCAAGTAATAACAACAATAAACAAAAGTATTTGTTTTGATGTCATGTAATTTGTTTACACTGAGAAGAGATGACTGAGATCCACACAAATGAATCACTGAAGGCACTGGAGACAACATAACATCAATGCCAGAACAATAAATGTAAAATAATTAAAGAGTCATTGATTAATTTTTTTATTTGTTCACATAGCTACTGGCGGGGACTTCTGCAAATGTGATTCCAAGCAAGCAGCAAGTCCGTAACTTAAATGTTCATGAATATGTCAGTTACACTTTACTACGGGACGCTGGAATCCCCGTACCTAAATTCAATGTCGCCAAGACCAAGGAAGAGGCAGTTAAGTTTGCTCAAGAGCTCAACACAAAGGACATCGTACTCAAAGCACAGGTACTAATTGTCTTTATTTCTACATAATTTTCAAAGGATACTACTTTAATATTTAAAGTAAAATAGCATAGGTGAATAACTATAATAATTAGGCATAAGCATATTACTTATTTTATTTTAAGCAAGTGTGTTCCACATATTGCCAATTTTATTCAAGAGAAGTGTGTTAAGTAATTTAAAAAGTAAATAAAAAAAATATCATTTGATTAATACTTAAAGAAAAGGATTGTTATCATCATAGATATAACAGTATGGAAATCCACGCGATTTTGATGTTTATTCTATGCTGCGAAATAGGTGTAAGGTTACATTGAACAGTTGTTACAATATATATATATCGCGATTGGAGAAGGATATAACTTCAGATATTAAAGCTTTTTGGCGATACTCAAAGTCCAAGAAAGTAACCAATGATTTCCCCAAGAAGATGTACTTTCGGGAGCATACTGCTGAATATGGCCCCGATGTTGCTAAATTATTTGCAGTGTTCTTTTCATCTGTGTACAAAAGTACTAATCTACTAAGTACTAATCTGTTGACTTATGCACCAAGGTTTGAACAGTCTGGTCTCACCTTATCTTCAATTTATATCATGGACAAAGCCATTAAGTTAAGCCTTGAGTCCACTGTTATAGTAAAGGGAGCTGGTCTTGATGGAATTCCGCCTATTTTTGTTAATCGTTGTGTTGCTGCTTTAATACTGCCTCTGGGTATTCTTTTTAACAAGTCTTTGAGTATTGGATGTTTTCCAGATTTGTGGAAGATTGTGCCCATACACAAGGCTGGAGATATCGCACTCAACTTATTACGGTTTGTGGCTTTGAATCGGCTGTTTGTGGCAGATTCTGGCATTCCACAGGAATCAAACCTAGGTCCTTTACTCTTCCTAATGTTTATAAACGACCTTCTGAGTCTGCTCAAGTGTGAGTGCCTGGCCTATGCAGATGACATTAAAATTTATCATAGAATATATTCTGTTGATGATTTCGTCGCACTACAGTCAGATATTGATACTTTGGCTCATTGGTGTACGGAAAACAATATGTCGCTTAACGTGGAGAAATGTCAGTTTATCACGTTCACAAACAAGAAACATTACTTGCAGTCATTGTATGTGATACAAGGAGTTAATTTAAAGAGCGTGTATGTGGTGCGTGATCTGTGCGTTTGGTTTGATTAAAAGCTTTCCTTACTATGACACAATAGTTTTAAAGGCAAAGAGAACTATGAGTTTCCTCCATCGGGTAACAAAGCCCTTCAAGCTAAGTCGTAGTATTGTTCTTCTTTATACAAGTTTGGTAAGAAGTTCTCTCGAATACTGCAGTGTCGTATAGTCTCCTCTTTACGAAATTCCTATTAACAGGTTAGAGTCAATACAAAAACGTTTTGTTCGTTGTCTTGCTTCAAAACTACGATTAAGACATGAATTATTAAATTATATGGATAGGCTTAACCAATTTAATTTGGATTCCCTCTACGAAAGACGTCATATCAACGACCTTCTGATGTTGTACAAAATCGTCAATTCAAAAGTGGACACTGATATCATAAGCCATGTTTCGCTGAAAGTTAACAATAGGTCTGACCATAGGCAACATCTTTTTTTGTACCTTCTGCTAAAAATAATGTATCACATTACAGCCCTCTTGTGCGCTTTTGCAGGCAATATAATAAAGCAAGCAAAGAGCTAGATGAATTCCACCAGAGCCTCAATATGTTTGTATACTTTTAAGACAATTAAAAGTATGAAGTGAAGAGGACATTTGATTTAATAGCTATCTACATATTTTTATAATGAAGTATATGTTTGTTTTTAATTATATTGTTGTATTTTTTTGTATTGTGTGATTTGTATCTTGTAACTGTGACAAAGATTAATAAATAAATAAATATAAAAAAGCATGTTCAGATATGAAATGAAATATCTTGTTAGATCAAAGCTAAAGATAACACTAATACTAGTAACAAGTAGCTGTAATAAGTTCAGTAATTCTTGAAGGCAGTACTTAAAAAGTTAATTTTCTTATAGGTTCTGGCAGGGGGTCGTGGCAGAGGTAGCTTCAAAAATGGACTTAAGGGTGGTGTCAGGATGGTGGATACGTAAGTGCATGTTACACTCGTTACACTCTCGCCTCGTGGCTCGTATCGTACCTCGCCTCGCAACTTATGCGTTGTCTCTTCACACACGTGTGCTCTCGCGATGCATTCAGTTTGTTTCGAACCAGCAATAATGGAAGATGTTGAAATAGTTTTTTAATATCTAATTAAATTGATACCTACTATTTTTTATACGTTTAAATAGTATTATTTTGGTTATAATATTAACTACAAATGTGTTGTTGAAATAATATATTAAGTATTTGTTTCTTTTCATGTGTTTAAGTATTTCCTTTTTCCTCTTAGGCAAAGTATGGAAAACATGTTTCAAGAAATGCTAAATGAAGACTGGAGAGTTTCACAACTTTGCAGAATGTCTCCAACTGATTTTGAGTTAACTGTTAAGAAAAGTTAAGCCGTTGATTACCAGGCAAAATACTAGACTCAGAACTGCAAAATTCCTGAAATAGTTCTAAGAACCGCAACGTATATTCTTGTGACCGATCCATTATTAAAATTTTACTTAAAACAGCAATAAAATAGATAGCGCAAAACCAGTAAAATAACACAACCTGCACGATAAAACGCCAGAAAGCAAATGATGCGAGAGCGCGAGTGTAAGCACCGCGCTCGTTTCCCATGCGAGACCCTTTGACTCGTGTCCAATAAACTGCTCTGCGATGTACGAGACGAGGCGCAAGGCGAGGCGCATACACACTAGGGCGTCCAGTCTCGGTAATAATTTTGAGTCTCATTATCAAAGTGTTGTAAAATCTAAAAAACAATGCTATCCTTCAGATATAACTCACCGAATCATCAGCCGAAGTGGAACTTCAAAGTTTATCAAATCACACTGCCATATGCCAATCGGATTCTCGAATGTCAAAAAGTTGTTTTAGGTAATATACCTAGCCATTATTCCCTAGAGAAGTTCTCTTAGGGAGAGATTTAAAGATATTAATATAATGACAGTTGCATCACAATATATTTACGAAAACCTAATGTATGTTCATAAAAATATTGAAACTTTTTCTAAAAACAGTGATATTCTCAATGTAAACACTAGAAATAAAAACAAACTAGCAGTACCTTTTTATATAAATTTAACTTTAAGTACTTTAGCAATTTAATTTAAACTAGAAATATTATAAAGCTATGTTTATGGAAGACAAAGCCTTCTGTTACTGATATTTTCATGTCTAATAGGAGGTTCCAAGTGATAATATTGTTACAATGTTTCTAGTCTAGGCTCCACAAAGTATATCGTTCATTTAGAGGCCTGTGTGTATTTTTTTACATTAAAGTTCCAAGTAACATCCAAAAACTTGATATTAATAAATTAAAAATCGCCATTAAAGAAAAGCTTTGAAAAAAAGGTTAAAAGTGTCTGATTTTACATTAAAGACAAAACAGTATGGGTTTAAAATGTTCCAATCACTCCAACAGGTATTTCTTATTTAAAATATTGTTAAGGTTTTTTAAACTTGTATATTTTGGTAACGGCATATAATTTTATAAATGTCGTTACTTATATTAAAGCTGTGGGTGGAGTTTCTTGCGAAGAATGGGCATTCTTCTCCACAGCTAAAAATAGACGTCCTGAATGGGTAGGTAAAAAAATGTTTGGACGATTCAAAAGCACTTTTCTAAAGTTTATTTGAATAAAAAATATTTACTTTGACTTTACTTATTACGTTTAAACGTCATTTTGTATGGATTTATTAAATACTAGCGGCCCGCCCCAGCTTCGCACGGGTGGGGTTTTTTTTTATTATTTGTAAATTATAGATATAGCCCATGTTACTCACTATGTTACTCAGCGCTAATGTGGCATTCTAATGGTGAAAGATTTTTTTTAATTGGTATAGTAGTTTTTGAGTTTATTCATTACAAACATACATACATACATACAAAAATACAAAGGCTTCCTCTTTATAATAATAGTATAGATATATTAAATATTGTTATAACCATATTACCCAGTATTTTTAGCTCTTTAAAATTAGAGTTGTAATTACCACAACAAGTGGTCTCTGCCTACCCCTACGGGAAAGAGGCGTGATTATATGTATGTATGTATGTTTGTATGTATGTATTACCACAAACAAGCTTTATATATTCCAATTTACCTGTAAATGTCACTCTATAACAATGTTTTAGCAGTCATAGTTAAAAATCAAAATTACTGAGTGAAAATAATAAATATAAATACAGGTTTATGTATAGATATTGGTTTAAAATATATATATATATATAACTATGAACTGCGTAATTTATATTCTTACAATCTTAATAACCTGTTAAAAAATGAAAAATCGCGGCTATTTCGGAGTTCGTATTTATGGCTGTCATTGTATGGAGGGTGAATCACTGTGCAATGCAACTACATATTGTGTGCTAGAGATTTGAAATTAAGTGGCAGACCAAGATACCACTACCACCACCACTACTACCGCCTTGTATGATTCACTCAGTGTGTAGGCCATAAAATAAGCCTGTGCGGGCTGAGCGTTCTACTAGTCATAACTTTTTGTCACTTATTTGGCTAATGCTTTATTGTTCTAATGTAGTCTCAGGCTTGCGTCACACTATTCGGCTTCTGAATAGCCAGCGCCAAAGACAAAGAAATATCATTGTGATCATTTTATGTCCCCATCTGGGTCACAAGCTTTCCCTATGAATGGAAACACCACATGGAGAACGGGCCATAATCCACCACGCAAGCCCAGTGCGGATTGGCGCATTGTGATCAATGCCATGCAATTAAGAAGAATACTAAACTGAATTAAAAACAGTTTAGTGTCATAAATATATTCTGATCCCATACAAATTTTTATTAAAGAGAAAAATACATTATTTTAATTATATTTTTCTACCATGATGGTGATTCTATAATTTTCATGCTGCTGACTATCTAATATATAAAATTCTCGTGTCACAGTTTTCGTTGCCATACTCCTCCGAAACGGCTTGACCGATTTTGATGAAATTTTTTGTGCTTATCCGGTATCTATGAGAATCGGCCAACATCTATTTTTCATCCCCCTAAATGTTAAGGGTGGTCCACCCCTAAATTTTTTTTGATTTTTGAAATTTTTTTAATACAAAATGATTTGTTTGTAGTGTTGTCATGGAAACTGTCAAAGCGGTACGAAGTCCGCCGGGGGCAGCTAGTATAATATAGAAAAGATAGGATATGTTTATTTATTTCTTAAATTTATTTTATTATCTATATACTAACATAGCGCGATCATGGTTTAACAAAGCTATTTTTGTTTGTAGGCCTGAGTTAGCCGGAGAGCTAGCAGGAAAGATGCTGAAGCAATTGCTGGTGACGAAGCAGACGGGCGCAGCCGGCCGCATCTGCAACATGGTCATGGTCACTGAAAGGAAGTTCCCGAGACGAGAGTTTTATGTAGCTGTCATGATGGAACGCAGCTTCAACGTATGTTGCATTAGCTTTTTGTCAATAATGAACCTTATTTTTATTAATTTACTTTGAAAACAAATAAAAAAGTGTAACCTTGTCTTGTGTAAAGTTGGCTGTTAGTCTTTTACAAACTAAACAAAGATCGGGTTGGTGCATATTATAATGCATGCGATGTTAATAGTATGAAGCACCAAGTGTGGGGCGTGTGGGCTACTGTCAGTGGTTTAGTGTGCTTTTTTATTACATAAACTCATGTATCTGGTAGAGTATACGAAATGTTTTTCCAGACTCGATTCGTACGCATACATTGATGTAGCAGAACTAGGTTGGAAAGAGTCACTTTAGTATAATTGGAATTGCACTTGACCCAGGGAGTTAGTCGAGCGGGTTCCAATAAAGCTTGTGAAAAAAAACCCCCTTCCAAAAAAATTTAAATGAAATCTATTGCAGTAGTTAACTATTAAATTGTCCGAAATTAGGTCCACAATTCCCTTAATTCACATGAGCGCGGGTTTCATTACGATCCACTCTCTGTTATGATCTTGACTGATTTGGCAAAGATTAAAGACTTGCAGATGTACCAAGTGCTAGACATTTTGTTATCTGTATAATTTGTTTGCATTGTCCTATCTCTGAGTGATCTGATTTTAGATGTATGATTTCTTCTCCTTCTGATAAGCGATGTTTTTGATAGGCTTTTAAACATGAAAAGTAAAATTATTGGGCATAAATGGATAATAATCTAGAATCAAACATGAAGCTTCTGAGTTTGCGACTGGTAGCCACTAAACTGCAGAGGTATCGAATAATCGAACCACTCGATCGATTTTGTTAAATTGTCATCTTTCGCGTGACTCACCCCTCTGAATCAACTCTCCTGCTTGTCACAGTCTTTTTGAATTCTATAATGTTAATTTATCCAGAGCATCACTCACATTATTTTTATTTGTTACTATCGAAATGAAACACTTCACGAATTTACTATGGTATTGTGACGTTTCGATCGAACCCTTGTTACTATTCCATAGCCTCTTAGCCTAGATGCTGATAAGTTTTCACCGAGAACTGTGATGTATATGTGTTTGAAGGGCCCCGTGATCATCGCTTCGTCGCAAGGCGGCGTGAACATCGAGGACGTGGCCGCGGAGAACCCGGACGCTATCACCTACGAACCCATCGACATCGTCAAGGGCATCACCGCTGAACAAATTGATCGCGTCATTAAGAAGGTATAAGTTGTTCCCTAAAGTTTACGCGAACACTACACACTGAAACGGAAACTAATCTACTCGCGTTTATTAATCACATTAATTTGATTTAATGTTTAGCCTAACGTTTCGAACGTGTTGCAGGGTCCGTGGTCATAGAGAGACTCAAATTAATGTGTAAAATAACGCCACTAGATCCGTAAAAGTTTAATTTCAAGAAGGTATAAGTTTAGTTAGTTTGAGCTAAGTTTTATATAAAAATTGTTACTTACAAAATATCGATTTTAACAGTCCAAAATTAATGATTATTTTATCTTAACCGCCATATGTCTGACAAACAATTGAATTTCTATTGTGTCTGGGCCTATCGGCAGTCAACCTGTTAAAAGAAAGTCGTAATTAGAAATAAAAATCATCATCATCAATTATAACATTATGTCAACCATTCATTTCAAGATATTTGTATGTGCAAATGTAACAATGCAATAATTAAAAATGTTTGTTCCAGATCGGTCTTGAAGAACGCAAGCAGGAAGCTTGTGAATTGATCTCGAGAATGTATGATCTATTTGTGAAGAAGGACGCCCTGCTGATTGAAGTCAATCCTTACGCCGAAGACGCAATAACAGGAAAATGTAAGTTATATAACCTTTGCTTTGTACAAATTGGTTTTATAACTGTTAGCAGCACTCTAAAAAAAAAGTGTTTTTTTTTTAAACTCGTACAGTAGTTTAAAAGGTCCGATATGTTTTCAGATACAGATAAACTGTCTTAGGTAGGTCCCTATTCAAATGTGGTCTTTTTTTGTTAAAATAATTTTGGCAAACCAATTTTTTTGGTCAAGCGTGAGTTGTCAACTCACTTTTTACTAACATAATTATTAGGCTGACATAAGACACTAATAAAACAGACAAACCACAATCAGTATCGATTTCTTTTAAAATATCTTACGAGGAAGCACAGTGCCCTCATTTCACCTGATGCTAAGTAATGATAAGGCTTATCATTACTTAACATCTGGAAGCGCACTTCATCCGGGACGACCGTCAACTACTACTATATGGCAAGCTTTGTTATAGTTTACTGTTTGGACGCGAAATTCCGATTCGACGACAATGCTGACTTCAGGCAAAAGGAGCTGTTCGCCCTGAGGGACACCACCCAAGAAGACCCCAAAGAAATCGACGCCGCCCAATTCAGTTTGAACTACATCGCGCTTGACGGTGAGAAATTGTATGATTCATTGATTAATTAACAACTAGTGGTCGCCCAGGGGTCTAAGTTTGACCGTAATTTTATTAGCAGCCTTAACCTTATTGTATTCTAAGCAATGAAAAATAAAAATAAAATAGAATGATTATTTGGATTGGCATTGACAGATAACGGCCGCTCCTCTACCATTTTTAAAATTTTTGAAAAATGTATGAAATAATGTTTATTTAGTTTAGTATATTTTTTCTTTCGTATCGGAAGGACATTTAAGTAAAACGTCCTATGAGCACTGTCCTAAAAGCAAAAAGACCTGTGAGCAGCTCGACCTATTAGCAACATGACCTAATAGCAATTAATGGTCCTAATATCATAAGGACATGATAGCTAAACGTCCTTAAATAGGCAAGTACACTCGATAACACAAATAAATCATTTATTGAAAATAATATGTCACTCTAACATATCCTACTAATATTATAAACGCGCCTCCCTGGGCGCAGTGGTAATATGGTGATGAGTTTTCCACTGTTAAAAAAAATGGCTACTTATACAACGAGACGTTAAAATTAAACAATGCGACGCGCTAAGTCGCAAGCTTAATTAATTTTAGTTAACATACAATTTTAATTGTTGAAAGACAATGCAGTGTTGTCTTTTAAAATAATGGCATGCATCAAAATATAATTAAAAGAAGAAAGCTTTGTATTTTTGTATGCTTAAAAAATACTGTTCTCAAATTTTTTCACTAAGATCCCAGCAAGAAACTAATCCTCTCAAAGTAAATAAAATACGATCGTGTATGGGTACATATACAATTAAATTGCGTGTTATCAATCAATCAATCAGTTTCACTACAATTTCTTTGTAGCACATACGCATGGTCGAGATTCCATCGGTATTTATACACGCGCAACATACCCACGTGTCTCTACTCTAGCTCTAAAACTAGTGCCAAATGAATTCCTTTTTAAATTTAAAGCAATGTCAAAATCGTTTGCGTGACGATTAAGGGCTCTAGACGTTTCGTGTCGCACCGCTGCCGTGCGGTTTCATATTAAACGCCAGCCGCACGACTGTTTTAATATGGAACGCAGTGCAAACGTGCGTTAGCCGTCCGACAACAAACGTCTAAATTGAAAGAGTCCTTAGATTCGTTATACCCAAGTTGGCCGGAGACAGTTGGAGATCTAAAGAGATGGAGGATATTGAGTAGACCGCATAGCAAAGGGACATTTTTATTTATTTAAAAAAAGTAACGTCAATGTACACGCCTGCACATCAGACTAACTCAAACTGTCAAATTTCCTCAATAGACTTTGAACTTTATATCTATGAGTTAAGGTTGAACATTTATTGAAAAAAAATTACAGTTTTGGTAGTCTGACGTGCAGGCGTCTGTACAAATACAAACTTCTGTTTATCATAATGTTTCCAAGTATATTATTTATTATGTTAGATAGCTGGTCTTACTATCGATATGGATGGGTAAGGCAATAAATAATTGAACTGTCATTTAAGACAATTGAAAATGATTAATTGAGCGTTGTTTCGTTGTGCCCTTCGGTTGATAGCGATCTTGACAACTACACATACTTCAAAACATTTTAAGTAGGTAGGTACTAATTACTTTACAGCTCTACAAAACATAAACAATTATTGTTACGACTGAAACACGAAAACAAAATTAACATATTATATGTTTGATTGAGGTCATTGGCCAGTATTGTCTGTACCTACTTCGATAACTGTTTATGATGAGTTCTGATTAACTAATAGTAACTGGTAGTACCCTTTCGGGTTTCAGTGAATATGTGGGTCTTAACTGACCCTCACTCGGAGTTCTCAAGAGAATTCGAATAGCTACCTTACATTTTTTGTTTCATTTTCTAACACTAATAATAATACACATTCACGAACGTCAACGTACGTAAATCTCAACGTAAATCTGCTACTATTTAATAAAGAAATATCTCTTCTATATTATTGAATCTATAAATTAGCAAGATGTACACACGCCTGCACATCAACCTACCACAAACTGTCAAATTTCCTCAATTGACTTTGAACTTTATGCTTAACTCGTTCCCTGTCCAAGAATTATAACAATTGGTTTTCAATTGTTATGTACCATATGTGGTTCGTGGGACAGGGAATGGGTTAAGTCATATGGTTGAAAATGTATTGAAGAAATTTGACAGTTTTGGATAGGTTGATGTGCAGGCGTCTGTACATGACTTTTCAATTTCCTCGTCAAGAAGTCGGTATCTCTCTTTCGATAAACATTCGCAAGGCAAAGTCTATTGATAACATTTACAGATTCAATAAATAGACTTTGCACTCTACATCATGTTGTTTATTGTGGATTTCATTTATCAACTTTGATCCCTGCCGTGTTATTTGTTTTTTTAGATTACTACTATTATTACTAAATTTTACTTTTTATTTTCAAGTGCTAATTGCTGTACTGAAGCTAAGTAAAATATTTATAAAATACAGTGAAAAAATTGAACGCCCACCCGACCCAGCCAGGAATCGAACCTGGGTCTTCCGCAATCCGGGCGGCTGCACTGACCGCTATGCTACCGGGAAGGCTGACGTAAGCGCTGAATTTTGTCACTGCTTTTTAATTTTTGAGTGCTAATAGCGGCACTGTGCCATCTATCCAACGGTCGTTACACCTTTCACTGTGTTGAGGTTTTTTCACTGTATTTTATAACTATTATTACTGTTTACATATAGGCATCAAACAAAACCAGATAATAATTCCAAAATTTCTTAAAGAGAGTTTGCTGATTGCCTCAGGCGGCATTTTAAGCTTCACCGGGCTTTTTAGGGACGGCGAGAAACTTAAGGGTTTCACAAGTCGTGTGAAACGAATCACCTTCGGAGGTTTTCTAGAGGGAACGGCATCATTCACTAGTGCGTGTCCCCGTGCCCTACTAGATTCTCCGAAGGGTTCTGATCGAATCGGGGAGCGGAACAACCCGAGGGCGCCTCTAAAGGCTCTGACCTCGGCTCGGGTTGACTGGGCCGTGGTGATGGGGAGAAGTGCCCAGGTACATGTCTTTACCTGGTTTAGAGCCCGTGTGAACCGGCTCGTCGTACCCTTCAAGTCGTACCCGTCGTTCTACGAGTAGGTACGGTGTCTTGGGCCTAAACTAGTGTGCATGTTTAATGAGTGCATTCTGTAAATGTGTAGTGGCATTTAGAGGATCGGGCGGGGGGAATTCAGAAGTGGGAAGAATTCGATAGAAAGTTAAATTAAAGCGCGAAATAGAATTTTCTGTCAGCATCTCAGTGCACGCTGGTTATGGAACGCGATGTAGCCTAATATTCGCATTTCTTTTTAAAAACACGGTGCGTGATTATTTTGTTCATTATGTTGTTTCCAATACCATTCTTACACTTTGTATAAGGCTAGCCGCATTTTGGATGCGATGCGATATTGAACGTACGAATTGAACACGCTTACTGTTTTCTTAATTGAAATGTCAGAGTGACAAAGTCTCGTGACCTTTATTCGTACGAACGCATGAAAAATACAAACAAGTTCGAAGTTAGTTCGTTAAAATAAATTAAATTAAATGAAGTTCCTATTAAAAGAGTAAGCCAAGTTAGAGATTTGGGTATTATAGTCGATAGCGAACTTTCTTTTAAACTGCACTATAGTACAATATCTCTAATGTATTTGCGTAATTTAGGTTTCATTAATCGAGTATCAAAACCATTCAATTTATAATACTAATCGAATATCAAAACCATTCAAAAGATCCAACACCTTAAACATTTTGTATTATAGTTTTGTAAGGTCAGTCTTAGATTTTGCCTCTGTTGTTTGGAATCCACATTATAAAATCCATACCGATAGGATTGAAAACGTGCAAAAGAAGTTTGTTAAAATACTCAATTATCGTGATAATATTTTAATTTAGATATGTCATAATATGAACAAACATTAAAGAGACACAAACTCTTTACTTTGCAAAATCGCCGTAAGCATTTTGATATAACCTTTTTATTTAAGTTGTTAAATAATCTTATTGATTTACCTGTACTTTTGTCCAAAATTAATTTTATTATTAAAGCCCGACTTCCAGCACGCTCCTCACGTACTGTTCATGTCTTTTTACACACGCCTGCACATCAACCTACCACAAACTGTCAAATTTCCTCAATAGACTTTGAACTTTACGTATAACGCATATGGTTGGCAATGTATTGAAGAAATTTGACAGTTTTGGATAGGTTCATGTGCAGGCTTCTGTACCACCTCGGACTCGTAAGAATTACACATGTAACAGTTACTTCCCACGTAGTCTTCAAATGTATACCTAACCGTGAGTATAATATAGAACTATATGGTAACTCCATATTAAGATTTAAAAGAAATATTGTCAATAAACTAATTTGAACACCTTCCTACGAATATATCTACTTTATCATAAAGTGAAGCCTAATATGATACCTACCTTTTTTATATTAAAAGGAGGCTAACGAGCAGGCGGGTTACCTGATGGAAAGTAATCACCGGTGCCACACCCGCAAAACCAAAGAAATCGGAGATGCGTTGCCGGCCTTGAGGAAGGAGTTGGATCTTGACGAGGAAGTAGGAATAAGGAGGGGGGAGGGGTGAGAGATGGGCCTCCGGTACTTTCACTCACCGGACGAAACACAACAGCTACGAGAGTCATTGTTTCACGCACGCCGATATTCTGTGAGAGGGTGGTATTGAGCCGGCCCACTTCGTGCTGCAACAGCATGGCTCTACCAATCAAAAATTACCTACCTACCTGCATGAGAATAGATTTTAAGCAACAAAAATGTAAATTGTACCTAAGCACTGTTTATTATATTTTACTATAAATAAAGTAATAATTTTATTATAATAAGTATCTAACCTAACTGCTAATAAAAGTATTATTTTGTTATTTTTGGGCACTCCTTGTCTATTACTTAAGGAATTACTGTAAAAATATATTATATTTTTTATGACTATGTGCCAAAATAAAAAAAAAAAAGTTAGGACTGATTTCAGACGTTAGAACTATACGTGCGTACACGCACGACTAGTTCAAATTCGTACGAAAACGCATCCAAAGTGGCTGGTCTAAGATTTCCGTTGTATGACGCGCAATGAACTTTAAATTGCTCGTGGCCTAGGCCTCATACGTGGTGGTTGTCCCGCAGGCAACATCGGCTGCATGGTGAACGGTGCTGGTTTGGCCATGGCCACGATGGACATCATCAAACTGTACGGCGGCGACCCCGCTAACTTCCTCGACGTCGGTGGTGGCGCCACCGCACAAGCTGTCTCTGTAAGCAAGCAATCTTTTTTTCACGCGAATGAGCAATTTTTTTTATTTCGAGCTTCTTTGTTTTTTCTGATAATGATTCTAAGGACTGTTTAATTCTTACAGCATAATTAATTAATTAATTAATTTTACATTATGATTAATTTAATATTGGCAGAATATAACAGATGTGGTTGCCACTAAATATTAGTTGGCAATACTTATGTAAGCAGAATAAAGTTAGAAACGCCATCGTCGAATATATAGATATCGAATATAAAGATAAAATCTTGATACTATGAATTGATAATATATATTTATGAAACACTGACTGCAAAGGTGTGTTCGAGATAAAAAAAAATATCTATAAATCAACCAGACTTCATTCTAATCCTTCGTGTGATTATTATAGATGCTTATTTTCCTAAAAAAACATCTTTTTTCGCTTGCAACAATAAACTGATGATTTATTGTTCAACTATATTTTAAATTTTAAGTCTTCAACAAGATTTCACTTGTGAACGTTTTGCTTGAAAAGCCTTTTTACTGTTTTCATTCTTATTTTTTTTTGCAATTACAGGAAGCTTTCAGAATCATCCTGTCTGACCCCAAAGTATCGGCCATTCTGGTGAACATCTTCGGAGGCATCATGCGGTGTGACGTCATCGCGGAGGGAATTATCACCGCCGCTAAGAACCTAAACATCCAGATCCCAGTCATCGTACGTCTTCAGGTAAGCAAATGAACATCAAAACTAGCTATACGACCGTGAATTCGTCTGCGTATAAGTAAGAGAGGAAAAACACTTATTGATACTAAGCATACAAAACCTTTTTAAAACTAAAGCTAAGATATATTTTTTTTAATGTTAGCAAATGGTAAATATTTATGATAGCTTTCTTTTAATCTATACTAATATTATAAAGAGGAAAGCTTTGTATTTTTGTATGTATGTTTGTAACGAATAAACTCAAAAACTACTGGACCGATTTAAAAAATTGTTTCACCATTAGAACGCTACATTAGCGCTGAGTAACATAGGCTATATTAAAAAAAATGTCCACGGGCCAAGATATTTTAAAATTTGATTAAGATTTTATGAGATTTCCCTTACATACAAACAACCGAATTTTAGCTCTTTATAATATTAGTGTCACATAGTGAATGATTGCAAATATCAAAAAACATCATAATTTTATCGGAAACTGATATCATGATTCGCACTACTTTTGATATTGCGTTATTGCGTCATTGCAAACTTGTTTGTCAGCACAGTCTTACTCATTAAAAGTCTAAATATTTTAGAAAAACCTTTTTACTTTGAGTAGCAGTACACATAATCTTTTGGCCAAATAAAGATAATAAATTTTAAAAGTCCACCCAACCTCCAAAGCAGAGATATATATCTCTTTTCCGCTTTCTAAGTGGTCCAATTTGTGGTCAATTCAATTATCACTTCATTTATTATTTAATTTATTTTAGTTTGGACCAACTGCGAGTTATTCTAAATGTGGATGGGATTAACCGTACCTTGAACCAATCGCTGCGTTTAAGGGTTCAAATTGGAATCGTACCTTAGGTAGGCCGCGCTTTTGAGTTGTTTCAACCCATCTGAGACATATAATGGTATAATGAAAATAATAGTTTGAATTCTGAAAAAAAGTATGTAATAAATTATGTACAGCGTGTGTATTCCATACGATCCTAAATTTTAACATACGAACGATTTAAGCAGTATTAAGAAGTACAGTAATAAATTTTAACAAATACCTTCAATTATTAAGCGTAATGATTTTTTTAAAGTTTTCCCGGCCAGCAATGTAATGCAAATATTGAGTTGACAATTTTGACACTTATTAAAGTGCTTACGTAGACGACTTGGTTATTTGAATACATTGCGTGCCAAATTAATTTGTATGAAAAAAAATGTTTTCTTTTGTTAACTTAATGTACCAATTTACGTTAATTAGGGTCTTATCTAACTGCCCTTAAAATATAGGATCGTATGGAATACACACGCTGTATAGTCTGTTCATTATAGCTTGATACCCATGACAGATGTCAAATTGTCATGCCTAGGGTTGAGACAATACTGACGTAATTGCATCAAATGATAATTGAAGTTATTAATTGAATATTATTATCGTAATAAAGTACTGCTCCTATCTAATGTGCCAATTGATTTTCTTTTCTAATATTTAGAATTTCTATATAAACGTCATTTACTCAAGAAAAATAAATAAAGACTAATAAATTCTTTAATAAAGCTATAATGAAAAATGTGAAGTTCAATTAATCGATTGGTATATTGCACTTGGTTTACTATCCCAACACTAGTATTTATTTGTAATGAAATGACCTTGTAAAGGAGTACGTTTATTTTATTGTTATGTTTTAAAATTGTGATAAATGTGTGTTATTCGAGATTATATTGGGATAAACCTAATCTAACGTATAATAAAATAGAATCACAAAAGTAATTGTAGTATATTAGGTGATGGATTATAAAAAATAATGTTATTTTAATGTAGTCAAATAAATTCACAAGTCACATCTTCGATTTTGATGACTCCAGTCACAGGTATCAAGCTATATTGAACGAACTATAGTTAAGGATCTAATCTAGTCAAAGTCGCATTCAGTTACAAGATCCAATGAACTTCACTCGATAGAAAAAAAAACCAAAGTTACCCCTTTTTGTAATGTTTTTTCGATATTATGACTAAACTACTGATATTTTACATTTAATTTTTGTACTCAACTAAAGACACTAAATATTTCGCAGATAAATTAGCAGAGTTTGACTTGATAAAATGATTGTCTTATTTACTATGTTTAAATACCTACTAAATGCGCGAGTACGGCTGCTCGGCAAGGCCCGACTTTACTACTAGGCTACTTTTGCAGGAATACCTAGCCTTAAGCGCTTCTCCGTCAATATCCGCTATAGTATTGTAGTGGCTCCAGTGTTCTACACAGTAATCACTAGCTTAAACTGGTTATCGTCGCCACAAAATAATGTAGAATTTCAAAATTTACTGTATGGCAGTTGAGATCAGACTCAGCGCTAATGTAGCATTCTAACTAATATTTTTTTTAAATCGGTCCAGTAGATTTTGAGTGTATTCGTTACAAACAAAAATAGAAAAATACAAAGCGGACCTCTTTATTATATTAGTATAGATAATACTCAATATAAAGTCAAAAATCAGTTGCTGACCCCTTCTATATTTAATAAGTTCACATACAGGTTAAAGCCAAGAACGAAAAACAGCATAAAAAGTTTAAAAGATCACAAACCAGACCGTAGCTGTATTTTAATTATTTAAGGAAAAAAGTCGATCACTGGTTCTTGTCGAATACTGAGGCCATTACCCTAAACCATCATCATCAGTCTATATACTAGTCCACTGCTGGACATAGGCCTCTAAATAGTAGGTGGAAATCAGGGTGCCTAGTGAGAGTTTCATTCGCCATTCGATAACGTTAACGTAAACGAGAATTTGTATTTCAAAATGTTAACTCTTCTAGTATGTCGCCAGGAGGCGATGCTTCAATGCCATACTAAGTTAAAAGTCAAATATTTTTTATTCAAATAAACTTTAGAAGAGTGCTTTTGAATCGTCAAAACATTTTTTTACCTACTACCCATTCAGGACGTCTATTTTTTAGCTGCGGAGATGAATGGGCGCAAGAAACTCCACAGCTTTAAATATCAGTAACGGCATTTACAAAATTATATGCCGTTACAAAGTTATACAAATTACGTTTAGTTAAGTTACTAATTATCGTTTTCGTAAACGTAATCGAATGAATACGAATAATAAACAAAACTCACACTAGACACCATCAAAACGATTGTGTGTGTCCAAACAGGGCACCAAAGTGCATGAGGCGCGTAAGCTAGTGGCGGAGTCGGGGCTGCGCATCGTGCCGCGCGACGACCTGGACGAGGCGGCGCAGCTGGCGGTGCAGCTGTCCGAGATCGTGTCGCTCGCCAAGAAGGCCGGCGTCGAGGTCAAATTCGACATACCCAAGCTTTTCCTAGAGAAGTAGACTACCTAAACAGTATTCTCATTCGCTTTTTTCACCTCACACTTTTTACACACCCCCCACACTGATGGGTTCGGCGCGGACGTCCATCGAATTGCGAGTTTGTGTACACCTTTGTTATGCCGGAAAGTTAACGGCGTCGAACAAATCAATTTATATTGTGTCTGTTTACGGACCCCGATAGGTTACAGTCGGCGATGGAAATAGCTGAAACTGAACACTTTGTCAAACCAACTAGGTTATTATGACATATATCTTGTTAAGCTTAATAAAAATATGTTTTGACACATTTCCTATAATAGTTGTGAGTTATGATGTTATTTAAACTGGGCGTTAATAAAATATTGTACTAAAATGTTAAGCGACTTGCGTTGTTGATCGTACATTATATACACGAATGTTTTCGTCCCGTCTTGGTGGTTCCTCATATACTTTGCTGTTCTATAAGTACGTGTAATCAAATAGCTTTGTATACAAACTGGTATGCATATTTAGGGACAAGTATTGAAAGAGGTGACTGTCTAATGTCGATAGATGTTCGTATTGAACCCACAGTTTTATGATTCACACGATTTTGAACATATTAATAACATCAATATTATGCTTGACTGTATTGTATATGCTACATGTGTTCAGTGTTATATTACCTTATATTCGTCCTTGTCTATTTACCTGTAAGCGAGTAGTGTATCCGAATAATGTTTCTAGTGCTTTTATTTTTAGATAGGTGCCAAATACTTTATTTTTTGTCATTTTTTGCGATCTTCTAGCACATTTAGATTGTTTTATTTTTGTGATAATCGTACGCTATAAATGTTATTTACAGCGAATATATGAATGTTAATCTCGAAGTGACGGCGTCGCAGAAGCTTGTAGCATATTACCTATGTATAACGACACTAGCGTAAGAATATTTCATCCTACGATTATAATATTTATTGAATTTACATCGTTAGTATTGTTGTTGTTGAGTAGTTAGTTCGAAATGATTTATGAAATTGAATTAGCTCTAATGGACTAAAAACATGATTGTTGCCATCTTTTCCGCTCAAAGAAAATGTGTGGTTCTCATATTAACATATTGGGCATTGCTGGAAAGCAGTGTGTAGATAGTATTTTTTCGAGTCATTTAAATGTACAATCCAATTCCAGACATACAGGTCAACATTTTATACTTATTGTACGGTATCGTTTTGTAACAATTTAGTGGGAAGCCCATAGGCTCCCCGAGACGTGTATCAATGCAATAATTATGTATTATGTACTTTGCGTACATACTGTATGTTCTTTTGTAAATAGCAACACTTTGTATAAGTTCGTGTATTCTTTTGAATGTATAATTATTAGAGCTACTCGGAAAGTTTATAAGTACAACATTGTCATAACACAGTTTATAACAGTTTTAGTGTAATTTATTTATTGGCTTATGGAAATACCATAATAAAAGTTAATTTAGATCTGACTATTTGTTTTATACCATTTATATTTAAAGTACCTACCCGCTCTATTTATTAGTGATTAGATTATTAATAGTTTAGTAGTTCTTGGAGTTAGTGCTACTGAGTTTTAAACATAGTTGGAATAAACACTGACCGTCATTGCTATTCATAAATATTTTTTTTGATCATAATTTACGTAAAATATTTTTTTTATTGAAATGCCCTGACTTCTTTTTGTTTAAATCTATTACACACTTAAAAGTAAATATTTAGCCTATAAAACTATCCCACTGCTAGGCGAAGGCCTACATCAAATCAAGTCTTCACTACAATTGATGGGCTATTAATTAATAATATTTTTGATAATCGTAGTAGTATTGAAATTACAGCAGATTATAAAATTTTGCGTGGTAGGTCTCGTTTCTTCATAAAAAAGGCCCCGGGGACAAAGGAAAATCCGGCGGCGGTGGAGGCGGCAAGGGCGGCGTCTGTTCCAAATTGGGAAAATAGAGAACTTGATCTAGCAGTAAGTTATCATCACCAGCGATCGGAACGAAGATGGCTGATTTACCTAAAGTTGCCGACAATACAAGACTAAGAGTGCTTAAAACCACCAAATTTTTTTTATCGAATCTCGGATTCCGGAAATAGTTACATATTACTCGGTATTTTATAGCTATATATAATACATCAAGACGAGTAATTTCATGTAAGTACAGACTACTAAGATGTTAAACTATTTCCGAAATCCGGGATTCGATCAAACATTATTTAACGACATGTTTGAGTGGTTTAAAAAAACTTTATTAAATTACACGGCGGACTTAATGCCTGAGTCATCCACTCTGTTTAGTTTTCGCAACTTTAGGTATTAAATTACACGGCGGACTTAATGCCTGAGTCATCCACTCTGTTTAGTTTTCGCAACTTTAGGTATTACCCCCTTCATTCCGATTACTGGTTATCACCTGGTGACCCCTTATTTTTTGAAATGCGAAGCGCTTACAAAGTTTGATTCAGTTCGTGGTTCGCCAGGTTGGCGGTGGCGGTGTTTCGTTCCCGTAAAAATTGTCGGTCGAATAGTGAATGAAACTCGCAGTCAGAATGTGGTAATGTGATATATGACTGCGACTATGCTGAGACCAAACGGCAGGCTTATTACCGAAAAAAGCAACCAGTTTCTGATTACGCAATGGCAACTGCTACTGTTTTGCCTTTGTTACAATCGGTCGGTTTATTCTTAGTTCGTCAACCGCTCGCTCGTGGCGCTTCGTAGCGTTCTACGTTCCGTAATACGAATATGTGTTTTGGTAGCGATAAATTGTAAATTGTCGCGATTGCGACTGTCACTTTAAGATCGGTAAAAGCTTGCCGGACCGCGACCGTAGCACGTACATCTACTTTCAAAGTATTGTGGTTCGTAATTGGCTCCAAACATATACCTACTACTATGTTACATATGCACCAAAAATACTTTCCTGACCCAACGAAAAATGCAATATCTATTTCAACTGCCTATGTGGTCTAGTGGTTAAGACTAACTAAATGGAATAAGTGGAAATAAAGTTTTTAATGTTATTAAATATAAAGTTTACCTTCCTATAGGATCCATCTGGGAGCAAGGAAATAGTTACGTGATTGTTCAAGTTGGGCAACAAAATTAACAAGAGAAAGCACAACCATAGGACCACATCCATTTCATATGCGTGTACAGAATAAGTGTTATATTACGGTAAGTAATATTTAGCTAATGGTTTACAGTTTCTTTATCAGAAATACATAATATTTATTTTATATTACATTCAATTGGTTGAGTGTTACATGCCGACGCTGTCTTTATTACGTATGGGATAAGGGCGATACTGTCGACGTACGACGTACTCCCGGGGAACACCCAAAAATTCCGAATTTGAATATTCCGATTTTTAAAAATACGATTTTCACAATCCTGAAGACTAAATTCCAAAAATTCAAAAACACGATTTTTATTTTATCAAGATTCATAAATACGAAATTTTAATTTTCCGACTTTCAATAGTACGAAGAATTAAAAACCCGCTGTGTTACTAGCCCGAAATATGGTATTCCAAATTTTATTTTTTCGAAAATATAGATTTTGTATCGAAAACGGGTATACATTAAAAATTATAATCTTAAAAGTTAATAAAAACCTTTGTTGCGGAAAAATTTACATAACCGAAAAGCGTAGGTTAGGTGTATGTCTGACGCGTATGTCTAACATGATAACAACAACGCCAGAACCGAATTGCACTTATTAGATGGGTATTGAGTACTTATTAGGTCGAAATAGGTAAGTACAGTAGTTCTAGGTTAGGTTAGGTTAGACATGATAACAACACCGCCAGAACCGAATTGCACTTATTTCAGAGATTTTGACCACGACCGGTGCGACTATGTCGAAACGTCTAAGGCCTAAGGCCAAGCGTTTCCCAGTTTGTAAGGTTAAATATATGACAACAGAGCGTCACCAGGTTAACCTTTTGGTTCATTCATCACTTTACAAGAGAAATGTGACGATGAGTTTTATTATTATTACAGCATAATATTTAACCGACGACGACGGCAGGAAGAAAAATAGAAAATAATGTTTTTTATCATTTTATATATCTCATGATAATTATGTTGATCTCTGGTATATTATTTACCCCCTCATTCATAAAAACTATTTAGTTGAATATTGTTTTGTCAACGTCACACAAACGTCATTCTGAATTTGAGAAAAAGAGACAAAACAATGATTAACTAAATAATGCTTAAATAGTTTTTATGAATAAGGGGGTTAGTGTTTTAAAAGACTTTGTAATTGCATAAATCATTTTTAATAAAACTGTACATGATTATATATTTCTTTTGTCTTTGTTACTATTTAGACTTAATGGAAAATATTATATAATTTTAAATGGACATGTTTCATTAGGAAAATATGAATCAAAACAATGCCTATATTTAAACGAGAAACTAGCTTGTAACAAAAATATTACTAAATTGTTCAAATCAACAATTGCACTGAGACAGCATGAGTAGGGTGACAAGAATTAAGGTCATTATAATAGGTTGTTCTTATTATTATTATCATTATTATGTACACTATATAACTTCCTTGCTAGGCGTTGATATACCTAAAGCTTCTTCGTATCCAATTTTGGTTTCATGTTTATCTGAAATGACAAAAAAAAATTATAAGATCGGTAAAATATGACAATAATTATTAGCAATGAAAGTCCGAAAGAATACTACTTAACAAATCACTATAATTTAGAGCTAGTTCAGACACGGCGGGAACCACGCGGTTAGAGAATTGCGCGGGAAACGCGTGGATCTTATTTACGTAGGTATTTATAAAATCATTCAAACATAATCGCGCGGTTAGTCAAACCGCTCGGTTACCGCCACTCAACCGCTAGAAAATAGAATAGTGCGACGCCCGCGCGGTTCTATTACTATGGAGATCTTCCTCAGCGTTCAGTAGCGTTGCGGGCACCGCGCAATTAACACGTCACAACAGCTCGCACGCGTGAGCTCGCTTTGGATCACTTTGATACCGAGTTATTTATTGAAGTGGAGAAAAGACCTGCAATATGGAATCTTCAGTGTTCGGATTATTTTGATAAAATTTTCTTTCAAACGTTCTTAAATTGGGATACTTATAGCGTTACGAATTGGCCATGTGTCAGTCGATCCCTTAGTATTGGATGCACCCAATACTTCCTTTTCATTATTTTCTTTATTTTCTGGAGCAACCATAGACACGCTAGTTCCTCTTCGACTTCCATCTTGAAACTGATCGCTAATCGCTAACTAACCGCCGATGTTTGAACAGTCGACATTTTTGCGGTTCAAACCACACGATCTGACAATCGCGCGGTTATCGCCGTGTCTGAACTAGCCTATAGATGCGTGTACGTACGAAACGGCCTTGCCTTACTTAACCCTTCGAAATAAGCTAACATACTTGTGGCAAGTCTTAGATAGTCTGAATTTCTGAGGATGTAGCTACGAATTTATATTTAGCTAACATAATTAGTCGCTTTCCTACACAACAAGTGAGAATTTGTTAAACAATACCTTTCTTACACGACTTCTTCTTTTTAGACTCTTTGTCCTTCGTCTCTTTCTTGGATTTCTTATGTTTTTCAGTCTTACTCTTCACGCGGTTGTTGATCGTGGTATTTTCAATCGAGTTGCCCGTTTGATTGTTCTCATCTTTACCCAAGTCGCCTATCAGCAAATTATCTAGATCTACGTTATTCTTACCAGACTCTGTCAACAATAAATCTAGATCTTTATTATGCTTGGATTTTTTCTCTTTCTTTTTCTTGACCGACTTTTCGGCAGAACTTTTCTCTGAAGATTTGTTCTTCTTAGGCCCTTTAGATTTTTTATTGAGAAGGCCGCTTTCTGGGGACGGATATTGGTTGATCCTAGTGGCAAGTAATTCTTCTTCGCGCAGAGGTCTGAAACGACAGATTAGTTTTATTAATAATTTTCTAATGCATCTTTTACTCTTTATCCGCTATAATCGCGCTATGGCTCTGGGAGAAAAAACAACACGATTTAATGTGCCATTTTAAATAAAGTAAAACTTAAAATATGCTAGTAGTATCTAATCTTAAGCCCTATGTCCAGTAGTGGGTCGAGAGGGGCTGATGATAATGATGATGATGATGATGATGATGATGATCTAATCTAGCTACCTTTTGTCGTTCAACCAGACAAAATCAAAATGTTTTATTCAGTTTAGGCTACAATACTGTTCTTACGAACCACTACGCCATCGGTTCGTAAGTTAGGGCGGGAGACCTTGTACTGAGAAGAACCGCGAAGAAAGTCAGCAAGGGCATTTGTTTTTCTTCCTTTTTACAGCCAAATAAAAGCGTTAAATGTTAAAATAGTGCGCCCTGTGCGCGAATTGTGTGAACGCGAGCATGGCGCTCTGTTCTTCCGCCTGGTGCAGGTGATGACCAGTCACGGGTATTTGGGTTGGTACCTGCACCGGGTGGCGAGGAGAGAGGTGACCCCGGAGTGCCACGAGTGTGGCACCCTAGTGGAATGTAAGGCGTGGGCGGCGCAGCGGCACACTCTGGCGGCCTCCATTGAAGGAGACTTCTCTATGCTGGGCGGTGAGAGGTCGTGGACGGCCATGGGCTCCTTTTGTAATACGGTCTCTCTCATACAAGGAGGCCGTGGAGCGGGTTCTCAAGAATGCTGTTCACGCAGACCTAATCTGACGTAGACGGTTAGGGGGCGGAGGCGGCGGTTTGCCCGTCTCATTCCTCCTTAGCTGAGGCGACGGTACCTCTGACCGACCGTGACATCAATTGACGCGTTATTTTCCGCACACCTGTTTTGCCCACCACATCAATTATATTATATTATTATATTATGTAAGTCAATAACGCATCAATTGATGTCGTGGTCGGTCACAGGTTAAGCGCTTACGGTTAAATCTATGTAGCAACGCACACGCTGTCGGTCGGCAAAATTTCGCTGCCCGCCTACTTTTTGTAGAACCGACAATCGGACAGATTTTTTCGCCGAGTTTTATCACCCAATTTGTGACCGACTTTTTGTAAGACGTGTGCGTTGCAACATAGAATTCCATAAGTTTAAATTTATCGGACTTATATTTATATTTATCGGACGTGGGCGGGCGCCTTAAAGGTGGGAAACCCTTAACCGTCGAGTGCCTCGACCTTTGAAGCACGCCCACACTTCCTCGGGCGTGCTTTCTCTGGCTGGCCGTTGCCGGGGGTAGGCCTGGCAATGGGTAGGTTCTGACTTACAAAAGGTCAAAGTTGAAATTTGGTAGTGGTTTTTAGTGGGTATGCCCTTCTCCCAAATCCCTCCTGGACGGGGATGCGGGAGCCGGGGCTCCCCCCGGCCCTGCCCTGCAAAAACCACATAACCATCCGCGTATCCCCGGACCCGGTGGTACGCGGCAATGCGTTTTCACACTGGTTATAAAAAAGGTATCTGCTCAAATGCGAGTGCTGTATGTACTCACACGTCGAGGTCGAGGTCGAGCGCGCGGTGCGGGTCGTCGTGCGGCGGCGGCGGCTCGTCGTCGGAGGCCGCGGCGCCCTCGGGCAGCTCGCCGCCCGCCGCCACCGCCGGCCGCGCCGTCGTTGAACCGGCGCCGTCTAACGGAAGACATGTATTTTGAGATTTATGTGCAATATGAGAAGGTTTGTTCTTGTATCTGGTCTCACTGGTGTCTAATTTAGCGACAGATTGATTTTGAGCTATATTTGCAATTTGAGACTTGTTTAAACTTGGTTGCAACATTTGTGAACCACATCGTTATATATTATGCGGAGCTCGGGTTGAGGCCAATGGGCACCATGGGTAGAGCTGCTGTAGATTCGCTGGCAGGTTCCCGAGACATCCATCACGCTCTGAACGACATCATCCGGCGGGTATTGATAACCGCCATTATTCCGTGCGTTCTGGAGCCCCCGGGCTTGAATGGTTTGACCTTGGTTCTCTGGGAGAAGGGTCTTGCTTGTGGGATGCGACGTGCGTTAGCACCTTCGCGACGTCGCACATTCAAGGCACAATGCGGACTGCTGGGTCTGCTGCTGAGAGTGCCGCGAGGCAGAAACATTTGAAGTATGTTGCCTTGAAGTCACATTACCACTTTCTCCCTTTCGTTGTAGAGACTTCTGGGGTGTGGGGCACGGAAGCGAAATCTTTTTTTGCCAAACTAGGTCACCGTTTAGCGCAGCGGGTCATACCTGGTTCAGAGACTCTCCCTGGCAATACAACGTGGTAACGCTGCCGGTATCATGGGAACCTTTGAGCCGGGGGTGGCCCGTGGTGGTTTTAGATTAAGGTTTTAGATTAAAATATTTAATTATTATAATTATTTCAGTGTATTAAATATATTGATGATTTTTATATTAGTCATATTTTATTTACACAACAGAGTAAATAAAATATATGTTTAAATAATAAATTTAAAATTGATTATGTACTTTCATAGTATTTTTTATTTTAAGTACACACGCCTGCACATCAACCTACCACAAACTATCAAATTTACTCAATAGACTTTGAACTTTATACATAAGTATTGACAATGTATTAAAGAAATTTGACAGTTTTGGATAGGTTAGGATTGAAAAAAAAAAAATACTCAGACGACGCACTAACGTGAATGTTTGTTGTTGTAATTCTATGGTGAAATTGAAAGTGTTATTTATAATGACAAACAATATGTTTTCTTTGAATGCTCGCACGGAAGTATCATGACAAATTAATGATATCTAACCAAATATATTTGTTTGCTTTCAATAATAGTTAGTTAGTACCTTCACTCTCGGAGTCGCTGCTCTGCACGGCTTTTTTACTCTTTCTTTTTTTCGACGACCGCTTCTCTTTCTTTGATTTCTTAGAACTTTCTCTTGTCATTAAGTACTTATCAGATCTTTTAGCTGAAACAAAACATACATTTAATTAATCAAAAGTGCAAGTTTGTACAGTTCTAAATCCAGTGCAAAACATGACACGATATACAAGGTGTCCTAGAATGGAACGCTAAGCTGGAAATGGATAGAATCTAGCTTGAGACAGTTCTCAGAAAAAATACAGTTAAAAGTACTTTAAAATATTTGAAACCTTGATTCTTCATCAGAATCAGATTTTGAATGAAGGTGTAGTAATTAAACTACTTAGTTTAATTAATCCCTGGCGGAGTACCAAGACTTTAAAGTAAGCTCGTTTGAAATTAAAATAATCGTAGAGCTTCCATTTTGAGATGACGTGCGAGTTGGAATTGTATGCAAAATGTAGAGATATTATCGATGTCAACTCGCCGCTCGCACAACTAACTTTTCTATCTCATTTTTGGTATTAGTAGTGGACTTTCTGTATTTGTAGCATACTTTCGAAAATGTGTACTTTACACATCCCGGTGAAGCTGAAAATGCCGCAGCGGCAATCAGCAATCTCTCTAAAAAAAAAAAAAAAACTTTACACATAATTACACACAACTATTAGAAAGTCCGCTATTTTAAGTAACAGTGATAGTTTGAAAACTAACAGCTGAAAAACGTCTGTACTGAAAACACCAAAAATTAGAAGTTAGTTGTGCGAGCGACGAAATAACGAAAGAGTATTGTTTGTTATTTGTATAAGTATGTTATAAATTTACAGTGACTCAATTTCCTTGAACGAAAGAATGTATCGTTTGTACTGACCGTGTATCTGCAGCGGCACCTCGAGCGCGATCTCCGCGACGGGCACGTCGTCCTGCTGGTAGGAGCGCGGCGAGTCGTCTTTAAGGTAGTGCGGATTGTTAGCCTGCTCCTGCCGACGGGCCTCGCGCAACTGCACAACATAACCATATGGTATAACTATTTAAATGGTCACATGGTCACTTCATCATCAGCTCATTTTATGTCCCCACTGCTGGGCACGAGCCTTCCTTATGGATGGTTAGGGAGAACATGCCTTAAACCACCACGCGGACCCAGTGCGGGTTGGTGGTTGTTAACTACTGCTAATCCCGATCCGATGCGAACGCTTCGGAGAATCTAGTAGGGCACGGGGACGCGCACTAGTGATGGCGTCCCCTCTAGAAAACCTCCGAAGGTGATTCGTATCGATTCGTAGGGTGACTAAATACTTATCATCTCAAGTACCTCCGTGCTTCGGAAGGCACGTAACAGTACAAGGGCGCTGCTTATTTCAGTCTGAAGTATCTTTATGCAGGCCCGCTTGGTGATGGTGATGGTGATGGCGATGGCATACTGACCGTGTGCAGCTCCTCGGGCGTGAACTGCGCGGTGGGGCGCGGGTCGGGCGCGGGCGGGGCGAACACGGCCGCCTCGCCGTCGTCCTCCGAGCTGGAGCTGTCCGACGACCAGCGGTCGCGCGACACCCAGCGGTCCAAGTCCAAGCTGGTTTGAAGCAGACACTTACGTTAAAAATAACTAATTTTAATGTTAATTATTTTCTTATGCGAACAGCTAAGGAGTGGAACTCGTTGCCTGCTGATTGTGTTCCCTGAACTTTAAACTTATGCTAGAGTGAATAGCCTATTTCTAGGTAAACATGTTCCACTCAAGCGAAGCTACTGAGCGAAGGCTCAACACAAGATGAGATGGTGATCAATGTATTGTACCAAATAAAGTTTTTTCTATTTCTATTTCAAATGTATGTTTTTTATTAAATAGGTATCTAATAAAAAAAATCTCCGCTAGTGTTTCTTACATAGTAGTAGTTCTGTTTAGCCTACGACTTCTTAATGCCTCAAAACACAAAAGGATTTGGTAAAACACTACATATCCATATCTAGCTGTGGCTACGGACTACGGAATTGTCGAAACATCAGGATAAAAAAATATGTAAAATATAAGTGTTTTTTTTTTCAACACAAGATAAGTCGAATGAAGCAGCCGTAGGCCGAATCTACCTTAAATAAAAAATAATAGTAGTGAAAGTACATACTCAGCGGGCATGGGCACTTTCTTCTGCGCTTTAGGCGCGACCGGCTTCAGCTCGCCGTCGAACAGGTCGGCCAGCTCCTCGATCAGGCCGCCGCTGAAGCCCTTCGCAGATTCCTCCCCGTTCAAATCCTCGCCGTTGGCTTGCGTCGCCAGGCCGTTGCTGTAGACATACCAAGCCATTGCTGGCTTTGAATTGACATTCAAAAAACACTTGTCAAAGTTTACACATTTTAAAATTTTAATTTAATACGCTAAAATAAGCTATTTATCATCAGACTATAAGGTTGATCGAGGTTTAGGGAGCGCGGCAAAAACAAAAATAGCGGAACTCCAAATACTACAAAACAAAATTATAAAATCGCTTTTTAATTATTACTATTTAACACATACTAAAAAAATATACGCTGTGACTAAAATTATGAACGATAAACGTTACATTTACATTTTTATTCGAAAAACACTTAGTAGGAACATCCACACTAACATAATTAACGTTCACCAAACAAATAAACATCACCAATCGCAGCTCTCGCCGAGCTAGCTTCCTAGTACTACCCAAAACTCGAACAAATCACGACAAAACAATGATTACTTTTAAAGGAGCACAAATTTACAATAAACTACTCTCACAAATTAAAAATGTGAACTCGTTTAAAGTATTTAAGAAGAAACTTGCTGAATACATTGTAAATAATTAGTCAATAAAATTAAAACAATACGTTAAATGGGTCTTTTTACCTCGTAATTTTATTTGGTTATTATGCTTTTTGTTTTTTTTTTACTGTAGTTATAAAATTATTGTGTAACAAGCAAGTAGGTACTATGGGGGTCTCTCAGGCTTTACCTATCGCCGCCGCGGCGGTCACGCCGCTAACCCTATCCCTGATTGGTTGTGCGATTTACTACGATTTACTATGGACCAATTAGAGACAAACAAACAACAAACAATTTTTTGTTACCGCCCGCAGTTTGCATTTGCATTCGCAACGTCTCTCCTGTGCCTTTTGTTAAATGTTTATAGATTCCCTACGACCGACCTCTGCCTTCTTATTTGGACCGATTGTTGTTGTTGTTGTTGTTTTGTGTTGACCCCGGCTGTTTTTATGGATGTTTTTACCGTTTATTACTCTCACTTATTGTTATAGAAATTGATAGATAAACCGTTGCAAATAATGCTTCTGAACTAGAGATGATAAATATTTTCATTATGGCGACAAACTGAAAAAATGCATCAATTTTCGTCAAATAGTTTAAGACTATAAAATAAACGGTAAAAACATCAAACGGCGCGTGGCCACTTTAAAGCGAGCGGCTTGCTACTTCACACCTGTAGGTGTTAGAAGCATGTATGAGCAATCATAACGATAAAATATGCGCCTTATAGTAAGAGAGAAGGTTGGTTATTCTTTTGACTGCCGTGAGTGTTCATAATACAGCAAAGCACTAGATAGTAGAAAGAAACGTAATAAGCAAAAAATTGTGTGCTTGCTACTCTGTTGAAAGTTATTTATGATTCTAAAAAGCTATTCACCTAGAATCCAACGCTTAGGTAATTTCACTAACCGTTATTATCAGAAACAAATTTAATAACTTATCTTTTAAGATATGATTTTTTATTTAATAATTAGCTCATGATATTCTGATTTGGATTAGTCGTTTCAAATCATTGTATTATTTATTTCATTGGACGAGAAACAAAGTTATAAAATAATTTTAAAGAAGTTAAACTCATAACTTTACAACATTTTTATAAAATACATCATATTGTTTTCTAAAGTTTACGCGAACACTACACATTGAAATGAAACAACTTTTACGGATCTACTCGCGTTTATTTTACACATTTTACATTTTACAGTTTTAATTAATGTTTAAAGGGTGTTTATGTGCAAAGGGTTTGAAACGTCAGGATAAACATTAATTAAAACTAATGTGTAAAATAAACGCGAGTAGATCCGTAAAAGTTGTTTCATTTTAAAATACATCAGTTTTTGTTATAGTATAAAGCATTGTATTTTATTTATCATTATATTAAGCAGCTCTTCGGGGTCTTGATGAAACTTTTTAATGAGTTTTGACATGTTTTTAATGAGAAAATTTGTTCTAAATCATTAGATTTAAATTATAATTATAAAAACTTGTAAGTTTATTTTGAAGAAATAATTAGAATTTCGTTATCATATAACTCCTGCGCCTGTGAAAGTATGAAGGTCAAGAATTATTTAAACGAACGTCTTATAGATTGTCCATCTGCTACGCAAAGGCCTCCATCATTGAAATCAAATCATCACTAGATTTTGATGGGTAATGGCATAATCTCCACACTTGCCAAATATGGGTTTTTTACATATGCGAACGCATGTTTTAAAATACTACTTTGGTAAAATTATTAACTGATATTTTTCATAAAATTTTAACAAATATATCTTTTCAACCATGAATGCCATCCCAATTCTGATCAACAAATATTATTACATTAATCATCATCAACATCATCATCATCATCATCAGCTCATTTATGTCCCCACTGCTGGGGCACGAGCCTTCCCTATGGATGGAAAGGAGAACGGGCCATAAACCACCAAGCGGGTCCAGTGCGGATTGGTAGTTATTAACGACTGCTAATGCAGCCGGGACCGTTGGCTTTACGTGCCTTTCGAAGCACGGAGGAGCTCGAGATCACTCATCCGATGACCGGCTTTTGCAAAAGATGCATTACTTCAGAAATCGCAGACAAAAGCGACGTTGCCAACCGGCAACCGTATATCGTGGGGTGGTGTTACAAGTTAAGCAATATTCATCCCTATCTATAGACAATAGAGCTTAAACTTCTAAATGCTTATAGAAAAAGAGACATTGCCAAGCCGTGCTATGTAGTGAAACGTCTTAAGTTATGCAATATTCATCCATTTGTCTATAAGATAAAGTTCTACTTAGTGTTTTATTTTAGTATGCAAATGCGCGGCGTGGGCGTTAGCCAAAAATAGTGTCACTTGATTTAATTACTTATTAATTTAAAATAAAGGAAAAAGAGTTATCTTTTTCGCTTAATATTATGATATGACATGAAATTAATTCTTCCGTTTTTATGTGGTTGCTCAGAGGACTTCATAAAATTCTAATTTATTTATTCTATACCTAGGTAGTTTTAAAAACTACAAAAAAAATCTTTGATTAATTATCAACGAATAGTAGGTGTTATGGTTTGTGGTATGTAAATATGTCGCCATAACATCAATGTTAGTAGCATTGTTGTGTTCCGAGTTAAGAGATAAGATTAGGATTCCGGGTGAAGTGCGCTTCCACATGTGGCCTTTATCATCCATTATCGTCAGGTGCTTACCCGTAGAACAATATAAAAAAAATCTATATAATTTATACCTAATTCAAACGAATCCCTAAAAATAGCAATACTTCACTATTTGATATGAATACTGATCAGTCTTGTACATGTTCACAAAAAATACAAACTTTAAGAAATTGACTTGGCAGATTTGGTTGAAAGCAAAAATGAATGGACAGAGTTCACGCACACATGGCAAAGGAGGGCGTGGCTTATATCAAAAGCGAGAAACGCGGTGCGCAGGATTGTCGCCTTAAGACTGGTAAAGCGTTCGAGACCGCCATAGTACATACATAACACATTTATGTTTCGTTCTGCTTTCACGACGACAAACTATGTATTTTATAACCATGTTCTCAAAGTTTCAAAAATGTCTTTTTTGAGAATAAATTTCTTTAATCCTAAACATATAAACGCCTTACACAGTTCAGAAAGTGTCAATTTACGTTACAACTGGAACCGACGACGGCTAAATGTGTCCTTTGATGCACCTAGAGAAAATTTTATTTAATTCAGTCACCTACGATGAGCCAGCATTGCGAAAGTTGCTCAACTTGCGAAATCGCAACCTGATACATCGTCGAGCTTCTTGAGCTGTAAGTGCTACGGCAATAAAATCCTTAAGCGAGAAAACCTCACTATTTGTAGAAAGCACCAAACAGAAACTAACATCAAGACACCAGTTCAAACCGTTATAATAAGTCTTCCATTTCACCATACATCAATCATCACTTCTCTTCTCCAAGAAATGTTCCTCCCTTCTCCCTTTTATCGCACACTAAGAAATATTTTAACTCGTTTCTTTGTCGCACTTCCAAAGAGGGAATATTCTACCAGAACACGTTTTCCTTCCTTCCTATAATATGGGGTCCTTGAAACGAGACGTGAAGAGGCACCTTGTGGGCCAGCAGGGTGAGTGTGGTGTGAGTGATGCTCATTTTTCCACGCAGCACCAGTTGTCTTCGCGTCTGGACTTCATTTCTACTTAACATCAGGGTGCCTAGTAGTAAGTTTTGTTTACTATCCGTATTCATTCGATTACGTTTACGAAAACGCAAATTAGTATGGAATTGAAGCAGCGCCTCCTGGCGGCATACGAGAAGAGTTAAAATTTTGCCATACAATTTTTTGTTTTCGTTAACGTTAACGATTGGCGAATGAAACTCGCACTTGGCACCCAGGTCAGGTAACAACTCAAGTCATTTGCCGCGCTAAAAAAATACAATTATGCTCACCTCTCGTGCTCCACTAGCGGTATGTCCAACGCGTCGCCGCCTGGGCAGAGCCGACGCAGCACGAGCGACAGTAGCGCGTGCGCGTTGTGCGCGCGCTCTTGGACCTCCATGTCGTCGCTGCAGAGGAGCGGCTTCATGCCCGCCAACGCTTCGCGAATTACCTGTTGTGTAAAATATACGAAAACAAATTTAATACTACTGAAAAATGCTCAAAAATGAGTAGAAATCATTTTGAATAATAGTGGAGGGGGGGGGGGGGGCTTTATAATAATGATGATGTTGGTCTTCTCTTTCTAGTCTCTCGTACGTGAGCTATATAAGTATTGAGTGGTGCTCGTTCGCAATAGCATGTGATCTCGATCTTCGATACTGATTGTACGTGAGTTAAATGAAATTCTTTACACATAGAACTGCGCCTGAGGAGAAAGAGCTAAATTTGCCAAGAGTAGTGGTCGTACCTCTATCTTGACCTCTACTTGACCTCTGTGCCTGCGGAGGAAGAGCAAAATATGCTTACAGCTCACTCCTACAAGTGTATGTACTGACTGACCTCTATCGCGGCGGGCAGCTGTCCCCTCGCCTCGTACCCGAGCAGCATTTTGGCGGTGAGCTTGAGCGCGGCGTGCACGCACACGGCGCGCGCGCGCATACTGCCGCCGCCCACGCCCGCGCACTGCAGCAGCGGCGTGATCGACTCGCGCATCACAGACTCCTCTCTGGATATAGGAGTTGTTGATTTCATGATTACAAATTATTAATGATTTGATTGAAAAAAAAAAACAATGTGCTGGTTTTTTTTTTCAAAAATAAAGAAAGAAAGATGAAGTGTGCCCTTCAATAACACACATATTTCATAAAATTAATAATTATAAAACACACACACATACATATTTCTTGAAAATCTAGCATGTTTTACGTATGTTTTTAAATATAAAGTTATAATGAATGCGCTATTAACACATTAATAAGTCCCGTTTTGAAAACCAATTCAGAAAGCTAATGTTAGGTATGGATTCAGTGATCTAAAATGACTATGAGGACTGAACAACGATTATTCGCATTCATAATTCACCCCAATCATCCACGGTCACGCTTTCAACGCGACAAAATAAAAATAACTAATAAAGTGTTTGCAAACAAACTCACTGGCAGTATTCGGCGAGCACGTACGCGGCGGCGTACAGAACCTCCCTGGAGGCGGGCCCGGGCGGCGACGCGGCCGCTCGCGAGCATATCGCCGAACATTCGCGCGCCGCGAAAGCTCGCACGTCGGCTACGCGCGCGCCTACTTCAGTCAGCTGCCCCGCTAGTATGCAGCCTGGGGACAGTAGCAAGCTTTAAGTTTCAAAGACATCATAATCATTATCATCGGGCTACGAAAGGTGGTGGTGCTGTTGTATGGAGTAAGACACTTTTCTTTTTATAGTTAGCACGATTAATCACTCAGTTTGCGTGCGCGACGAAGTAGTGCCCTATCAGTTTCTTTTTCTTTTGGAGGTTTGCTGATTGATTTCACCGGGCTTATTTGGGGGCGGCGAGAAACTTAAAGGGTTCCTCAAGCCGTGTGAAACGAATCACCTTCGGAGGTTGTCTAGAGGGAACGGCACCACGCACTAGTGCGTGTCCCCGTGCCCTAGTAAATTCTCCGAAGGGTTCGGATCGGATCGGACTATCAGAGTGCGATAGCTGCGGCCACATCAAAAAAAAGACATCTAATATTTTGGTCCACTTATCCCAAGTATTAATAATCAAGTATTTATTATTATTGCGTACTTTGGTTTCTGTAAGGTTTCCTCCACATTAATAAATAATGATTTTTGATCTGAAGATCGTGTTTGAATATACAACTACAAATTTCTTGAATGACACAAGCATTGCCACAGTTCCTTAGTGAACGTCGTCGTTGAAATTATATTTAAAATAAAAGCAAGTACTAACTTTAGTAGTAAACCATATAAATTGGCTTAATATCAACGTGTTGTGTTCGCGTGGAAAGTTTTTTATTTACGCAATAATAGACTCAAACATTACATGATTCATTTTACTTAAACGTTAAGACAATTTTGACTGTAAACGATACTTCCATCAATCTGATGTGTCAACACTACCAGCTACAACAAAAGACGTAAACTCACCGTGCTTAGCGCTGGTCTCTATCTCGGTGAGCTCGGCGAGCACCGTGACGTACCACTCGAAGTCGACCACGTGCTGGTAGTTGTTCTGCGAGCAGATCTCGATCATGCGCGTGAGCAGCTCGTCGCGGTACAGCGTGCCTTCAGCGCGCTCCATGTGTATCATCAGTTTCTTCACTATCTCCATTAGATTTTTCTTTGACACCTGCGCGAAAAATATTGCCATTATCATTATTTTAACTGATACAGTAAACTAGCGTACCACCCGAATGATGAAAAGCGACTACCGCAGTCCGTGGGCGCTCGCAACAGGGCAGCAAGAGTATTATATATTGTCATTTGTTAATGACAATATGTTAAAAGTTATACAGTTATTATCAACGCATACTTCTCTAGGAATCCTCAACTACGTACAAATATAAAGTATACACAGGGAATTGACAAATAAACATAGATTTTTATTAAAATTTTACGGAATGACGGAATGATGGTAGTATGCAAATCACCACCACCAATTTTAACGATTAAAGGACAAAATACTACCTTACAGAAGATAGCGTTTATTATTTTACTAGTGTTTTTATCAAGATCGAAACTAGTGTTCGCTACAGATCATTATGACGTGACGACACTACATAATGATCTGTAGCAAACTCCTTACATAATATCAGATAGCTTACCATTCCATACAACAGTCCTAGGGCTCGCAGTCTGATGGACTCGTCCTTGTCGTCCAAGCATGCTAGCACCAGGTCCTTATGGGCTTGCACCGACTTGGGGTGGGACTTCAGTATTCGCGACATCGCCAGCAGACCCAGATATTTCACTTCAGGAAATAAATTTCAATTTACTACCGTGACATATAAGCAACTGTAAAAATGTAAGATCGGGTGGAATGAGTGACCAAATAAAAATTTCTAGAGCTCCGCCTTGCTACGGAAGGTGAAACTGTTAATTTCAGATTATTGTTGGCAGTACGTTAGCACCCACCAGCCTACATTAGGCTTGCGTATTGAGTTAAGGCCCGATCTCGCCGTAAAACCTGAGCAAACCAGTAAAACGTTTCATAGGCTGACAAAGATTCACTAAACAAGACTTCAATACTGCTAATTCAATAACGTCCCAATGGTTTGTTTTGATATAAGGACTGCGCGTAGTTGTCACATGCCACCGTACATGATGTGGACGTTTTAATATAGTAGAATCAAGGCCCTGCTTCTCATATTGGTATAATAACGTTAATGTTTGTTAACCATAAAGATCATAATTTATTTATTAAGTAAGTAAACAAACAAAAAAACAACAAAAAAAAACTGTTTGACAGGTGTTGAATTTATTATTACGGTATTATGTTATTGTTTAATAAAAATAAAAGTCCTGATTCACTACTGACTGACTCGTCATGCCAAACCCAAGGCTTTCTAGGGGTTAAAGAATTTACACAGTAGGTTCCCTTTTATGATATAGACTAGGAATAAGGCCCACATTTTTGTAAATTCCCACCGGATTCATGTGTTAACGCGAACTCAGTCTCGGGCGGTCGCACTAGTCAACAAATCATTTCAATTTCAATCAACAAAAATAAGGGAAGGCTTATACCCATCAGTGGGTGCTTACGAGCTGAAATGATGATGGTGACGACAATATACAAAAACAAAAAAAAAATACAAAAAAAACAACTGACGGTTCTGATCGCTGTCCTCAATGAGTATCCTGAGCTTCTGCACGCAAAGCTGCACGGAGGCGGCATGGCCGGGCATGCCGCTGCTGATGCTGATCAGCACCGCGATCACCGTGTTGATGCACTCGTACAGCAGCGACATCGCCGACGTGCTACAACACACGCTTATTAGCTCAGCCCATAAGCGCTCGTCCCAGCCTATGTGCAATCACGAGCATTGACATGTAAACAATGTTACTCCTAATACAATGGAATAAGACAAAACTAATCAAAAGTGTATACTTACGTGTTAATGCTTGTGACTGTACCCAGCTAAGGGACACATATAGGCTAATGACTAAACTGGTAATAAAGCTACTGTGTGATATTCAATTACATAAACAGAGTATAAGCTTCGAATAGTTATTTCGTGTTTTGTCTCTTTTAAAGTAACTTGTAATGAAGTTTACATAATGGGTTTACCCATTGGGCTTTTTAAAGCAAGAAATATCTATTCAACACTTATACTTTATTTATAAGTTTATTAGTAAGGCCCTAATTGTTTTAGAAGATAAATAGTCAGCAAGAATAAATTAAGTCTTCTCAGTACAGTGTGCTAATTGTGTTTTTTTTTCACTATTAGTCGACAATTTTTTGTCTGGGACCGAAGCAGCGCCATCTCGTGAATAACCTTACGCTTACTTGGTAGAATAATAAATAAAACTAGCACTCTGGATGAAGAGATGAGACGAAACATTAAAGAACTACGCGCCAACACGTAGTACGAACGTGAAGAGTAGGGCTCTGATCAGCTGTTTGTTTTAAGGACAAGGCCTGCTTGCGATTTGCGATTTGAGACCCAACGTTTTGGTATGAAATGTATTATGCATTTCATACCACGTACGTTACGTACGTCACGTACGGTACGTTAATGTTTACGTTAAACAGTTAGTGCAATGTATAAAATATTTACAATTACACATTTTACATTTAAACATCAATTTCATTTAGTTCAATTCTAGTAAAGCAACATGGTTAAATGCCTTTATGTAGGTACTCTTTTATGTTACCGGCCGGCTACCGGCTATTATACCGGCTGTTTAGCCGATTCTAAAGAAAATTGTCGAGCTTAACAGCGTTTTATGAAAGCAGAGTATTACTAAAACTATGTGCTACACGTTAACCAAGCTTTATAACATCCAAATCATAGTTGAAAGAAGCGGTGGAAGCCATTTCACTTCATCAATCCCTAGATTATGATATATATGAGCACTACAGTTTTCTTATTTTAAATTTTACAATATTCTAACTCCCTTCACCCCATAGAGATAGAGAGCAATATGTTTTGCATTAACATTGTGTCAATTAATGTTAACTGACTCACCTATGTATTAAATTAGTTAATGGTTCTATCAGTTTCTTGCCAAGTCGAGGCTCTAATGGGGTTAAGGCACCAAACTGCAACAAACACAATGACACTACATAAGACTAGCTTATGGGAGCATGATTACATGTCGTAAATACATCACCAATGTATCATTGTGTATATACACATTATTAGGTTATCATCAGTTCCGAGGTCAAGCTTTCTAAAGCTTTTAAGGGTAATTCGATAACGGTTATGGTTATGTAACAGCAGCAAAAATAATACAAAATGTGAGATACATGTGCCAATTCAGAAGTGTTTTTCTCGTGTGGATTCAGCCCTATACAAAGTGAACTAATGGTATTTTGCTTTTGTTTATACAAGGAGTCAGCAAAGGTTGTATAGTGACGAAAGAGATAAAACAATCCATTAATGAGTACGAGTACGAGTACGAGTATGAGTGTTAAATGTCTATGAGTATTAAAAACTTTTATTCCGAGATTAACATCGGATCAAAATTACAGTTTATTTTTGCGCGATTTGAAAGTTGGTTCCATAGAAAAAAATGTGTATATTTATGGATTTATTTTGTCTTCTTTTGACATATTTAACCCTTTAGCAAACACTCTATATAAAAGTCAAAATGCCAATAGTACAATTTGTATGATTATCATAGTGTTGTATTCGTTTAGTAGTAGCATAACTTGTAGACTTTAAATGGTGAGGCAGGTGTAGTGAATGGGTCTAGCAGCTAATCTCCTTGGTAAGCTTTACTTCTGGTACCTGCAAATTAGATCTATGAGGCTTTGTGTTATCTTTCTTCCAATGTCTGGTTCATAGTGTGTCATTAAACCAAACTGTGGAGAGTCAAGTTACATATCATTAGATTTATTTAAGTAAAATTTATAAAAGGTCTGTTATTTACTTAAAACATAAAACATACATATCTACTCAGTATAGACACTACCAACACATGATTGGATGGAATGGTCGTTTTATAAATTGTATTTACTATTTATAGTCGTACTTAATGGTTCTAAACAAAAACAGACAAGCAAGATAACCATGTTGTTGAGATAACACTCAATCACAGTACCACAGTCGAGTTAGCAAATTAGATAGTGGCATTGAAAATAATTATTGTATTACAAGGTTTGTTTCTTTTATTATTCGGTTTGTGGATTCCCAAAAAACTGAGATATTTTCTCAGGATAAAATCTAACTAATGGCGCTCTTAGGGTGACACTTCGCTGAAGTAGAGCTGACCTGAGCGTAGCGGAGCAGAGCTGTCAATCAGCCTATTAATTTTTAATTTAATGACTCTTCTCCACTCTGCTCCAGTGGGCGGTGGTTGGACATATTATGCGGCGTTGTATTTCGTCGGAAAACCATCATGTCGCAAGTTGTGCGGGGCGGCGCGGTGCGGATCCGTTAAAATAAAGTAACTGTATTGGTTTATTTCCGCACATCTCAGCTCTGCTCCAATGGAGTGTCATTCTAAAACCCTGTTATTGCCTTTGTACAAAAAAAACCACTGTTTACTATCTCAATTTGAAAAGAAACAATTTCACATTTATAACAATAGTTAAATTAATAATTAATTTACATACCAGTTTAATGATCTTGATGAGCATCCAGTTGTTAGTAGAAGTAGTCATAAGTTTAAAAAATACTGGAGCCAAGGAAAGATAATTTTTAGGGTTCTTCCTTGCTAGCTCACACACTACATTCACAGCAGCTGATTGAACACCTAGAACAGCCAACATTGCAAACTTACAATTTGTAAAATTATCTATTAAGTAGATACTACAGAAACATTTTGAATGAAACAAGCTTTAACTCAATAGGTACTAGGGCTTCCGAATACCGGATTTTTTCAATACCGGTATCAATATCAGATTTTTATTTTTCAATACCGGGATCCCGGTATCCCGGTATTTAATATAGGGTTTGATAGTTTTTACTAAACAAGCAGTTCATACAATATTTTCTGAAGAAAACATCAAAATAACACACATTTTTTTTATTTAAAATCTCCTTTTATTTATAAAAAATAAGACATCTATTTTACAATTAGTTAGTCATTAGCACAGCACATGCAATCAGTTTCTCTTTATTAGTCGTGCGTGTGCATACAAAGTAGTAAAAAATAAACAAAATAATATAAAACAAACATGTTTAACAAACTTTCATCTTTCGAAAACTACTTATCAGTATAAACTTTAAAATAAATATTTGTTCAATTAAACTTTAAAATAACATCTAACCAAAATAATTATAATAATCAACATTCAGAGGATACTTATTCTTTTAAACAAAATCGCAAACGCCATTGCTCAACTACAAAAGCCCCGCATGAATTATGCATGCGTCCTCTTCAATATCGTCACGTTCATCATCACTTGTGTCTGTGAACTAAAATCTTTAGACATTGGTGCGTCTGTAGGTGCAGGTTCCAAATTTTCTGATTTATATAAAACTTCTGACTGCCAGTTGTACACCGTGGGCTAAACATACCTGATGATAACCCTGGAAATCCTTCCCCATTTTTGTCATTACACTGTCACTGGTTTTTTTTAAATTGTTTTGAAGAACTTGCTTTTGATTCAAAATTATAGTGGTAATTGTTGACGGTGAACTTGGTAGGTTGTATCCGGATTTCTTAAATAGCTTTCGTAGATGTTCAGACGTGCGAAATTTGCTTAATGGTAGATCATCTAAGACCTTGAGGTTAAACACGGGAACACCTGCCACCGCAGTCCACAGCCCGCACGCTTTCCCTCTAACTTGTTTTAGCTACATTTATCTCGCGCGTATGTGTACACACGGGCTGGACTAAACTTATCAATCGTAATCGTAAGTTTAAAGCTTAACTACCGGTGTTGTAAAACGGCAAAAAGTATGGGGTCCGGGTATTGGAAGCCCTAGTAGGTACACACACACAATTTAGAATATTTTGAAGAAAATTTTAAGACACTTATACTCTGGTAATATGCAATCTTAAATCTCAGAAAATAAGATAAAGCTATCAAAACTGTACTTTCATTTTTATTTTTACCTCGGTCAACCCTAAAGCTGTCACGATTTTAAACATTATTGACTGATGAGGTGCTATCCTATTTATTAAAAAATAAACTATTTGATAAAGCAATACACAATTCGTTTTTAAGAACACACTATTATTATGGCTATCATACCGTAGTGCAGTAATAAGATTACTATTACAGAGGGAACTTTTTTTTTAATATTTATCATGGCAAATAACTCCACACCACCTGATGTTAAGTGGAAATGGAGTCCAGACGTGAAAACAACATACATAATTCAATCCTAGAGGTTCTACTTGCTGATGTTAGCTTATAGTTTTAAACTATTAGAAATCATTTCATATTTGTTAATTAGTTGCTATGGATAAATGTACATAACATAGTCTTACAACTAAGAACCATGTACTTTTTAAGAAATAAATTAATTGATTGGGTGTTGGTGGTGGTTACAATGATTTATAAAAATATAGGTATAAGGGTAACTATCAGTGTTGTTTGCTGTAACAATTGTTGGGTTTGAAATAAAAAATAATGTATCAAACATACCAGGATCTGGATCTTCAAGTTTCTCTTTCAGTTTTGGAAATGCAGGTCTTAGAGCCTCTGGATACCTTAGAAATACTTTGTACATCATAAGCACAGCCTTCATACGTAAGTAAGGTTTGGTTGAGCTCATCTACAAGTAGAACATGTCATTAAAATACAAACACATTTGATCGCAAAACTTTTAAAACTACATAGGTAAGAGAATACATTTCAATTGTTCTTTAAAATAAACTTAGATTTAATTATATAAGAGTTCAATGAAACTAATTGCCAAAAACCTATAAAATAAGTATAAATAAAATATAAAAAAGCCACTTACTAGTGTCATTATATCATTTGCGAGATCTCTTGCTAAGTCATGGGAAATAAAACAGCTGAGCCCACTGAGTGCAAGCCCAGCTTCATACTGGCTTTGAGCATTCAGATCTTTGCGTATCATGTTTGTAGTGAGCATCAACAATTCAGATTCAGCGTGGAATGATTGACTAGCAGCTAAATACCCAATTCTCTTATAAGTAAACTTATTGGAACTCATTACTTCTATTATATTGAATATTGCCCATGATATGTCATATCCCAACATTTGAAGCTGAAATAAGATTTACATATATAATAATATTATATAAGTAATTAAAAATTGGAATGTTTTTAATCATCATCATCATCATCAGCTCATTTTATGTGACTGCTGGGGTACGAGCCTTCCCTATGGATGGATAGGGAGAACTTGAATGTTTTTATTTTTTAAGCTTAAAAAGCCAATACAAAATGCTTGGCACTAAAGATTATTCTAAGCTAAAAATTTATGAAGATCGTAAGCAAAATACAAATTCAACCTTAGCCATTTTGAGTCAAATTTATAGTAGTTTCCCTAATTAACTTTGTACCTATTTACTGGATCAAAATATAGAATAATAATAAAATGTGTAATTATTTATTTGTCCGTGTGTACTTACATACGTGAGTTTAGCAACCGCATTAGATTTCACTGCTATGTTATCCTGCCGCAATTCAACTTTGATTTCTTCCATGCATTGCGCTATGTATTTAGCCTGTAAATTCATCTGGTCATAGAAATGAACAACATTTTTTGGAACTAGAAACGCATCATACGTTAAACAATCATCTTATTCTATTAGTAAATTAAATACCTCGTTATCTTTATTATTTCGTATTCCTCGCACTAGGTCCGTGAGATTTTTATCGAACATTCTTTCGAAGTTTCCTTTGACTTTTTTCAAAGCCATGTTGACTAAATATTTTTAATAATCATCAATGTTAAACTTTCACACGCTAAAAGCATACAAATACATAAAACAATTATTTTCGATGAAAACGAAGAAGAATTTGTCAAATTTCCGATCACTGACATTTCTCTCAAACTGTGCAATGTTGGCGTATCTAAGCTGCGTTCATCTCGGATTTATTTCTGCAAATTAGTGATGTCCTAAAGGTGCGGTATACATTTTGAGGAAATGAGAGAGGATGGTTGGTTGGTTGGATGGTCAAGCTGTACCGTGTTCAATTTTTAATTCCATGAATATTGGTAGATTTTTGTTTGTGTTATTCTAGTCCTTTCAGAGTTCGGCTTCATAATGGCAAAAACGTCACTTTCTTCTATTTCAAAGTCCGTGAAAAGTCAAGTCCCAGAATTTATACTTAAAAGGATTGAGGATATATTATATCCCCACTCACTACTCACCATCCTCAGCATTATCGTTTAACTTTATACCATTAGTGTATTATATAATAAAACTTAGCTGCACGGGCTAGATCCCTCTATCTTTCCTTAAAACGGAGAACACAACAGAGTATTTTTTTTTAAGTGTACTTCGTTCCATTAGAAACCGGCTAAGGTCAACAACAGGGTATTTTGTTTTGTTACTGTCAGTGTCAAATTGTCAAATAAGAACGTACCTAGTGATTACTTGCTCAGTGGTTGTATTCTTTCCGAATCGAATAATAAATTGTAAAGATTTAAAATGATTATATTTTTAAGTGAACTTCAAAAAGAGCACCTATATTTATTACATCGCCATTCTACACAAGGTGATAGACCCTAGAAAAAGTCTAGACTAATATTAAAATTATTTAACTTGTTTGGTTCTGTTGTAAAATATTGTAAAGTATTTAATTTTATATTAATTTTATTTTCAGTTCTAGTAGATTTCTGCAAACTTGTCATTGATTATCTAAATAATGGGATTAATAACAAAAAATATACAATTGCTGCAGGTAATGATTATAAATTGTTTACGTTGTTAAATCATTGTTATTTTCTTTTATTATTGTTATTAAGTTTAACATACTTTTATTATTCAATTTAAGATTGAAAATGATTTTTTTGATTTGGAACTTTAAAAAATAGATTGTGAATTTTTAAATGAAGAAATAAATATAATAACAAGTGTCCTGTCAACTTTCCTAATAACTTAGTAGCTCATTGTACTAATAGGGTACAATGAGCTGAGATAGATTAAATTTTTTCTATTGGGCATTTAGCATTGTTTTTCAATAGGCCAAGAGTAAAATTACAATCTTTTACAGAAAAGCTGGATATGCCATTACATGATATACAGAACCTTGTTCAGGCTCTGACGTATCTTCTGGTAGAAGCTTGTCAACATAATGTATGTATAAAATTAATAATATTATGTAACTGATAGAATCTAAATCTTTTTTTCGTTAAGGACAAAATTAAGAAAGTTATTTGCTTGCAGCTTTCAGAACCAGATTTTAAATCATCGCTGGCTTTAGCTGGCTTTGCTGCGGAGCATCAAGAAGTGCTGATCAAACTGTATGCCACTAAGAAAGCTGTGTTATCCAATGCTTTAAATATCTTACATCAAAAAGAACCAAGTTATCAAGATTTTATGTGGAGGTTTGAAGTGCAGGTATACCCAGTACCAAAATATCAGATATGTTTTTTTGTTTAAATATAAATTATATGTGCCAGTAGAGAAAGATAAATTGGCAACTTTTGTGTTGTAACACATTTTGAAGTTAACTTTCTATAATTACAGTAACAATTGTTTAAACAAATAGTTCTGTTTGGTAGGAACAGAATCATGAACACAAGTTATTTCTTTAGAAAGACTTATGATCATTTCATATATATTTTTAAAATTTTGATTATAACATTGTATACATAGCCTCATATCAATTACAGATCCCTACATTTAAAACAATATATTAAATAAACTATTTTTATTTAAATAAAATAAATATTCAAAGCAATAGGCTCATTCGTATGTAAAAAAAATAATTTAATACACATTAAACATCATTAAAAATTTACAGATAGCCAGTCGTATGTGTAAAGAAGAAATTAAACCAACAATAGCCATGGACTTTGTGGTAATGACATCTAAAAACTTTGCTCAAAGTAAAGATTCCAGTAGATCTGAAGTTTTAAACAAGAATGTGTCCCCAATTCATAGCAACTTGCCCATCCAAGATGCAAAGGCTGCCAGTCAATGCCAGAACGTGGTCAGCCATGTTTTGCTTCAGTGTGATTTACCAAACTTATTACACATGACAAATAAGTTAGAACAAGCATTGAAAGAATCAAAGAGTCAGCATGTACGGAAAGTGCAGAGAGTTCTATAGTGAAAACTGTATTATGTAGGTTAACTAATAAAAGTTAACTTAGAGACTGCAAGAAGAGTGCCAATGGTGAGTAGTTTAGTTAAAGTATAAATAAAAAAGGGCCAAATGCGAGCTGGACTCGTAAAATGAAGGTTCTGTACCGAGACTCGAGATTTTATTTATTTCAATTTTAGAGACTTTGAATTTCAATGTGGAAAATCATCATTACTACGACTTAGTAATTTGCCAAAATTAAAATTACATGAAACAGCACGCCGCCGCGCCGCCGCCGCCGCCGCCGCCGCGCGGACGCCACTTTTACTTACTTGTTTGAAATTGAGAGTACCTGATATTTTCCGGCCGCGCATATTGCTCTCGTGGAACCGTTAATTCAAAAACATATTAGCCATTTTAACGTTATACAATATAATCTTTAGAAGAGTCGCCAGCTTTAGGTACAGAACCTTCCCAATAGTTTTTGTAAGTGGATATTTAATGTTAAACTGTTGATTTGTAATCATGTGTATCATAAATACCAGATGCGCATTTTGTCTGTTTCATTCACATTTTTGTTAGTAAACAGCTAGAATTTGATGTCAATAAAAAGCCTATAAATAATAAATGCATAATTTTACAAATATTTTTATTATTTTAGTTACAAAATTTAGAATGAGTCATTCTCTTTTTTACGCGTAAAAAGCCCATCTGTACTGAATTCAGACAAATCTAGTTCGCTATCGTCCTTATGAGCGACAGTCTTTGGTTTCACAAACGAATTGTGGTTGACAACAGGCGGCATAGTTTCTGAGTCGTCCAAGATGGAACTGCCCAGACTGGTGTTGCTGCCGCCCACGCTGGAAGCTCTCAACATTGGCCCTGCAAGTATGTCGACTCCACCAACTATTGCAGTTGAGGGAGTTTCATTTCGACGCGCTAGCTGTGATTCTATTGTGTGTTTTAGTTCAGCTATTTTTGGACTTGTTCTGGTGCTGACTTTTAGTTTGGTATCGTTCTTTAATGGCTCGTTTTCGATACTGTAACAAAGTCGAAAATTAATGAAAATTCGCCTGCTGAGAAATAACGAAATAATGCTTAGCAGAAATTCCAAACAGAAAAAGATATATATCCATCAAATATTTTACTCATCTGAATATAAATTTTTTTCTCTAGAAATACGTAAGAAAGTACAACTACTGTTATGGTATTAAGAAATTTTAAGTCTATCAGAGGTTAAGGGAGCAACATTTTTTAAAATTAAATGTTGCATAATAAGAACACAATAAACAAACCTTGATATGTCCCATTCCTCTCCATCAAGGTTTATTAAACCTAGCTCATATTTCTCATTTCCATCACTTTTCTCAGTAATGCTCTGAGAAGGTGATGCACTTAGAGATTTCATTTGTATTGCATCCATATCGAATATCACTTTCTTTTTATTCAAAGAAGATGTCGAGGATGCATTTTTTAAAACACCTTTCGTTTGTTTAGGGCTATTTGGGTTACCCTTAGCTGGAATTTCTTCAATCAAAATATGTTCTGATGATTCGGTATTACTACTGTCTCTATTATTGTCTTTAGGATTAATGTTAATAACTGTATCTGGTTTGACATGAGTAATATTTGTTGCAGACTGAGAGCGGAGTAGGTGATCGTCCTTTGCTACATATTTGCGAACTCCGTTACTGTAATTGTTATTTGCTGAGAGAGGTCTCCGCGCAGGAGATTTGATTAGATTATCTATTGATTTTGATGTTTCTTGGACATTTGCTTTGTAATATTTATGATCACTTTCAGAGTCATCGTCGGAATCATCGGTCGTGTGCGGTGAAGAGTATATCATATGCCTTTTACTTTTTTCTGAGATTGTTATTTCAGGAGCTTTTTTTGGAGTTGGACGATTATGTTTTGGCTCCATATTCGGATTCAGTTTTGGTTTAGCTACAATAATATGCTGCTTTTGGGAAACAGGACTGGAGTGTGTAGAATCAGGAGGAGTATTTAAAAGTTTCAAAGCTCGTTTGGCAACCTCAGCGTTCAATGACTTTCTATTGTCTTTCGCATTTACAAAGGATAAAGCTTTACTTTTGACATTAGATATTACGGAAGTAAAACTAAAAGGCTTTGATGTTTTACTTGGTGACACGTAATCTTGTTGCGGTAAAGTTGCTTTCTTTGGTATACTGGAATCCAGATATGCTAAAATAGAATATCTCACTTTCTCATGAGACGGGTTTTTCTGAAAAATGGAAAATATGTTAATAATAAATTGTATTTAAAGAGACCACTTTGATATATAATCTACTGTTACTACATGTTTTGCACAATTAATGACAAAGAGTAAGTAACCAAATTACCTTGGATTTTAGCTCAACTTGCTGCTGCAATTGGACCCGTTGTTTCTGATAGTTAGCTTTAGGAAGTCCACTCTTCAAAGGGTCGACGCCATTTGATATTAATCGGTTATTAACCTCTTCCGTAATTTTGGCTCTTAGTACTTTTATGGGGCTGTAAAAACAAACTTCAGGTAAAATCGAAACCACCCAGTCGACCTAAGAATAAACCAAACCAAGTAAAAGTTTGCATCCTTCGGTGGGAATCGAATCCAGGGCCTTAACCACAAAACCGCAGTACCTATTGCATTGCAAGGCACTGAAAAACACATTATCGAGTATTCATAAACTGAACATTTCGAGCGAGCATTCGCTCCATCGCTTCTCAACGCGACCAATGGGTGATGGGTTCTTAAGATGATTTTTGTACAATTTATGATCTTTTAGCTACCTATGAACACGGTTCTCAAAGAAAGATTTTATATTAACTTTAAAGTTACCAATAAAGCCATATAAACGAGTTTACCTTCCGGGAATGTGAATAGGACCATTCTTTTCAATCTTTATGGAATTTTTTACTATAGATTTATCTCTTTTACTTTTCTGCTCTTTAGCGTTGTGTTTCAGGGTGTTATTTTTATTCTGAACGTGATTGGACACTTTTTGTTTCTTTGTAATAGTAACAATATTGTTTTCTTCCTTTTTTAATTCTTTGTTTGTATGATTCCTAATGTTAAAAGATTGTTGTTTTTTTAAACTTGGCTTCTGTTGTTTTGGTATAGGATTTTCCACACTTGACATATCTGAAGAAGAGCTTGATGATCTTATATTCAACAAAGCTTGGGCTTTCTGGTGAAGCCTTTCAAGTGTCTGACGGCTAGCTTCTGGTGAAGGTTTCTCAAAAGATTTCCTCTTGATTGGAGTCTGTTTTACAATATCTTTTTTATTTGTACCCTAAAACAAAAAGACTTAGGTTAATAATTTTTTGACAGTACAATGTATTCAATTCAACAAGCTCAATTCAACAAATTCAACAAGTAAGTAGATTTTTTCTAAACAAGTACCGTGGGATTTTTGGTATCACTTTCAAATGGATCATGTCCATGTCGTTCGGTTAGATCCTTTTGTAGAATGTCTTCTAGTTGCGCAACCCTTTCCCTTTCTTGTTCAGCTTGGGCGCTCGATTCTCTAGCTTCTCTGGCTACTTCATTAAGTTTTTGTAGTAACGTTTCATACTGTTTTGCATGGTCCTCAGCACGTTTTGCCCATTGCAACATTTGAATCTCATTTTCTTTACGTCTTTCATTTTCTTCCTTCTCTATTTTCAACTTCTGTAAAATATCAAATACAGTATTAACCATGATTATTATTGTGATACCGATATGATAGTTATTGTCACATGATACTACTTATTGTTCTCTATCACACTATTTCACTACTTATTAAGTATTAATACGTAATACATTTTAAATGTTCGGAACAACTTACTGACTCCATTAATTCTTGTTTTAGTGTTAATATTTCTGAACCTTGTTTGCTTATAGTGGTATTGAGATGTTCTATTACTTTCCGATCTTTATCCGTACTTGGAGTTGTAGAAGAATCTTTTTCTTTCAAACTTTGAATAGTTTCCATGACCTGACTGCGCAGTAAATTGATTTCTTTGTTATACTTATCATGTTCCTCCTTTTTCCACTCTTCAATTCGGTCAAGCAAATTAATCTCATTACTAGTGGATACTTCAGCATCTTTCATTTCTTTTGTAATTGATGTATTGGTAGGTTGCTCTGTACTTATGTTATTATTATTGTTATTATGATTTGTTCGTTTTGGACTTTCTTGTTTAGTTACGTTTACATTTTTAATGATATCTTCCATTTCTTTTAACTTTTGCTTTAATTCTAATACTTCATCACTTAACTTATTATTTTCTATGTTAGTTGGGGCTACCTTTGCATTGTCATCGACATCTTTTTGTGGGGTATCCATGATATTCGAATGTCTCCTAGAGATATGACTTTTTAGATAAAGTTGGTTCATGAATACTTTGTCACAATAAACACATTTGTTGTATTGAATTGCATCTCCTGTGGTGCTAGTAGGGAAGAATTCGCTTTTATTAGATAGAGTCTTCAAAATCATGTTTGCAATATTATCGTTACCGTAAGGGAGTGGCGTTCTGTACGTATGTTTAGTTTTTCTCTTTAGCTTTCTTATTTCTTCATCTCTGTCTTTAAGTTCCTTTTTTGTAACATCGAGTTCCTATAAAAAAGGACAGTGTTTGTAATAATAACGAACCGCCAGCATTGTAATTCAAGTAGGTAATTTAAGAAGAATAAGAAGTTTTTATTTGTACAGGTACAATCATAAAAGTCAAAGCTGTTTATGTTTTGAATCCGTCAAGATACGAATTTAATACCTCCAGTTTTAAATCCACTAGTTTAATATCTTATTTAATTCGCCTTAACTGAATATTGAAAGCATCTTCAGACTAATCGAGGATTTCAGGTAAAGAGCACTTCCACTTTCGACCTTATCGTCTAATAATCTAAGATAAAAGCCAAGCACTTTCCCGATTTTAAAAGGTTTGTTGAAGTGTTTTACAAAAAAGTTTTGGTAAAAACCTGTGCAAGCGAGTTTATTTCCTCTCGTAGCACATATACACTCCTGTCGAGGTAGTGCCTGCAAAATTGTTGGTACTCCACAGTCAACTGCGCCAGCCGAAACATCTTCAGGACACCCTCGTCCAATATGCGCACATCAAATTCCGACTCCAAAATGCAATCAAGTATCTAAAATATAAAATATCTGACAAGTAAAATCGGTCACTAAAATTAATGTTATCGATTTGCCATGCTAACCTAAGGGTACCATCCCTTAGGTTCATTCACAGGCCGAAAATTGGAAGAACTGTCGCGCGAATAACGAAAGTTCCCCGGTTCGAGTCCAGCTAAGGCAAGTCGCAAGTAACAAAGATGGCGAAAGTTTAGTTTAGTTTTTTTAAAGAAAATCGGAGAAAAAATAACTTACATCATTTAAATGTTGTTCGATTAGATTAAACTTTCTTTCTCGTATCAAATTTTCAACATCAATGACTCCTGCAAATAAAGATTTCTAATGTTAGATGTTTAATATAATAATCAACTTTAATATTTACTTACAAAACTGTGAAAAAAAATTGTTGACTCTGATTTTTAACACCCACAATTTTTTTTTTTTGAGAGAGATTGCTGATTGCCTCTACGGCATTTTAAGCTTCACCGGGCTTTAGTAAAATAAAATGTTTTTAAATCTACCTTTTATACTAGTCTTAGAACATCCTTAAGGGTTCTATCAGACAGAGAGCGGTCACGCGTTCAACGCGGTCAGAATGCCTCCTGTGTGAGTATCCATGTAACGTAATACAACACAAAGAACGCAAAACTGAACGCTTGACCGCGTGAACGCTTTCTGTCTAATAGATACCTAAAGATGCTAGGGTTGAATGCGAGCAATCCTGGTTCAATACCCATAGCTGCTTTACGCTACTAATGTAAAGCCATGCCTAACACAACCGTATAGGTATTTAGGTGAATTAATTTGCTAATAATAATCTTTAATATAGGTAATAAATTAATAATACATATTAAGTTAATAAAACTTACTGATTTTATTCCAATCGATGCGAAGTCGTGGTCGGTGTGTGTTAAAAGTGAAACCCGCTTCATCAGCTATCTTTGGAAAATGGTGGTGTAACTGTGTGGATGTTTTGCACGCCATTTTATGCAATGCTTAACTCTCCTTTAATTGATCATTTAATAAATCAAATTAATTAAAACTTAATCTAACAAAGCAAAAGCTTTCTTTCTATTGCCACTACGTTATTTGAACTTGTTGATGAAACCGTTGCTTAGCAACGAAATTAGTGATGTGAAACCTGTCTACACAAAGGTGTAAAAACGACAAATTTTAGTGACCTTGTTAATATTATCTTGTCCCTTCTTTTGACCCAGTTGGAAAAAGTCGATGTTTCATATTTTTATTAAGACTGAGTTGATTTTAACCAAGAGACTTGGTTAAAACAAAGTCTCTTGGTTTTAACCAAGTCTCTCTCCAAGACATCATACAAAAGAACTGCGAAATATAATGCTGTCAAGGTTTATAATAAATTGCCCATTTAGTTTAATTTAGTAATTTAGTTGAAATAAATTTGGATAAATAAAATAAGTTACAATTTATAAATAATGATCTATCATTAATTAAATAAGCATTTATAGTAAAAATATACAGTTTTAACGATAAAGAACGTGAAATATAAATTGTAATTCAATGTTGGCTCATTCATCTTTAAAAGTTACGCAAAGTTGCAACTTCATGTTTTAGTGGCAACACTTTCTGATCGACAATATTTTTTCAGTTTTTTGCAAATTTAGTACATCTGATCATCGCTTTTTACACGCAAACACGCTGCAATTTGGCATTTTTTGCTCACGTCCTAACGCGTGCACCGTGATTTGCAAATGACGCTGGAACTGGAACACGCGGGAACTTATTTTATATAAACGATACGACCGGCGGCGGTCATATACTTTTGGCAGAAGGGAACGCCTGTCAGTGGCGTCTCCGGTGGGTTTAATGCTGTAAGTTTCTATTAACTGTCAAGAAAGGTCTCCTTTATTCCCATGCATACAAAATTTCATTAAAATTGACTTGTTGGTTTAAAAGACTCAGAGACGTCAATTAAGTTTTATTGACAATTAAGTCTCTAGCTGTCACTTTCTTATGTATAGTGCTAAATAGAGAAGGAAAGACATTTAATTATTGTCATTAAACTTAATTTACGTCTCTGAGTACGGTAGTTAGAACTTTGAAGTTGTATGGAATACCGAAATGTGTAAGGGCTCTTAGTAAAGGGAATAAATAGGCAGAATCTAAACAGGCTACATTTTTAGGATAGTTTTTAGGAAACCAAAATTTATGATTTCGACTTCATTCGTTAGCCACCGATTTTAGATGTAGAACAAAGGTAGAAGGTAGGTATATAGGTTTAAAAAATGTAGCTGAGCAATACCTAAGTTTAATTATAGGAGGGGGATTAAATAAAAATACGATTTACGTGGTAATGACCACTTTGCTTGTTATTAAACTTTATTGGTCCAAAATACAGAGCTTGTTTCATCGTAGAGAAATCTATCGCATTACCTATATCTAGAGGAGCAGTCTCATGGAGGGGCGGCCTAGCGACATGCAGATAATCCAACATTTTTTTGTATTTTTTTTATATGCCGTTGGCCATTTGAAGCAAATGTAAGGTATAAGAAAAGTGTGCAACGTTCAACTCGATCCACAAAACGTGAACTCAAAGTACGCAGGTTTTTATTAAAAAAAAGTTTTGTGTTCTGAGTACTTCGCTCAGCACACGCTCTGTGCTCAAGTTCATAACTTTGTACAAATGTAAATGTTTGCGTATAAAAATAAATAACATCGCTTTGGCAGAAATCTTGTGTCCGATGGTCGATGGTCCAAGGTTGGTGTGGTTTTTACGCGGCAGGCTTCTCCTCGGAGACGGCGGTAGTGCCGGAGGCGACCGAACCGCTCTCGTCGGGCGAGGCCTGGCATGACAGCGATGGGAACCTCTTGTACAGCTCGGCGCGGTACTTCGGGTGGCTGCGGCACAAGATTCATATGATAACTTTAAAAAAGTAGTAGTAGACAGAAATGCAATTGAAATGTTTGAAAGAAATACCAGGAGCCGTAATTTATTAAATAATTAGTTATGTTGTCATCCAAGAATAACCAATAGCAAGTGAGTATAGTGAGCTGAGGCTAATATTGACTATGCAGTTTTTTTTATATTTACCTTCCTCGACATTAAGACTGAAGCTAAAGCTCCAGGATTATAAAAAGAATTGCTTTACTGACCTGATACCGTACACAATAGGGTTGTACACAGCGTTAGCCTTTGCGAAGAGCGAGCCCCAGATGGTGGCAAGAGGGCTGATGGGTGCGCTTTCGAACACTCCCGTGTAGTTGATCACCAGGTATGGAGTCCAGGCCATGAACCAAAGCGAAATGGTCATCAATGCCACCTGTAGAAGTATTGCCAAGACATTTCAATAAGACATCAAGTATTATTATCTGAAATGATAATTTGTAAAGATGATTCTTTTACTTTAGCTAGTTTGCATTCGGCACTAGTGTTAGCCGCTTCGGATGACCTGAGGGAGGCAACATTCATTTTCTTGGCCTGTTCTCGCATGCCCTTCTCGTGAGCGGCAACAGCCTAAAATAATATAAAAGGAAAATTAATTACAAATAACATACGAATGTCTTCTGATAATTTCATGTGATTGTCCAGTACCTGCACGATGAAGAAGTAAGAGTAGATGATCAGCAACAGAGGCATGAAGTACACGAAGACCGAGTAGATGAGAATATAACTGCGGCTAAACCAGTCCTTTGCCAAGTAATCAGTACCGCAAGCAGTCATGTTGCCCTCAGGCACATACCTGCAATTAAGAATTATAATATTAAAGACATATAGATATTATAGCATAACGCCTCGGTGGCTGAGTGGCAAAGCGCTTGGCCTGATACGCTAAGGTCCTAGGTTCAAATCCCAGGTCGGGCAAAGTGTGTGTTCAGATTTTTCGACGCATAGCCCGAGTTTGTGATCACCAACCCGCATTTGGCAAGCGTGGTTATTACGTCAATAGCCATCAATTAGTAGCGATGACTTGATTTCAATGATGGAGTTCTTTGCCCAGCAGTGGTACAGTATAGGTATCGGCTACTTACTAGATGTAACAAAAATACAATGTGAGATAAGGGTTTGCAAAGTACCTGTTCCAGCCAAAGAAGGGTGCGAGAGTCCAGCCGAGAGAGAACAGCCAAATGCCGAGGATACGCAGCAATGCACCGTTGTTGGTCATCGGTTTCGCGGCTATACCCTTGACAATGACGTTATAACGGTCGAAGGCGATCATCGTCATAGTCCAGATAGAAGCGCAGCCGAATAGTGAGCCAGCACAAGCGTAGAGTTCGCATGCGAGAGCACCTAAAATAGAGTAGTTTATTATACAATCTCACTTCTTACGTTCAATATGATTTGAACAACATTATTTCGGAAAACTCTGTTATCAGGAGCTATCAAAGATATAATTAGGCCTCTTCGCAGACCACCTGCTAGACGGTCAGACGATATTTCCGGGGTGGGCAGAAAGAGTGGATGTAGTACCTACGTAACGTCCACATGTCAAAAAGGAAACTTATACCCACTTATACTCATGAAGCTGTAGCTTATACCCGTGCTTGAGCGTTACTGTAAAACCGATAACTATCAGCAAAAGGTTTTAAATAAAAACTGTTTTTAAATCCGGTCATCCTTTTGAGTAACTACGAACCCACAGATCGTAAAACTGACTCAATTTCTATTCCTCTTACTTGTAGTACGTAAAAATGAATTGAAATACCTACCAAATACCCAAGTTTCGTTATAACAATTTACAACCATAGCCGGTGACATTGCGCACATCATGAGGAAGTCCGAGAAAGCGAGATTTACAACCAGTAAGTTTGAAGGCGTTTTAAGGCTCTGCAATAAAAGTGTAAGTTTTAATTACTCGGTTATAAAAAAATTACATCAAAAATGATATTGCAGAAGGAAACCAACCTTGGTGCATGTGAAAATGTAGATAACCATTCCGTTGCCAGTGATCGAGATGAAGCCAAGGACACCAATAGTGAAACCCAATAGGCCGTGCCACAAAGGGTTCATAGGTGGAAATTGATACCTGAAGAAATCAAATAAATTGTAAGTATATATATAGGAGACTTTAAAGATCCAAGAATGTCTCAAAAGATTTATGTACCTACAAACAGCAATAAAAATAGCTGAAAACCGAGTACTTTGGCAAAGTAGCTAAATGTAACAGCGCTTCTCAACTTTTCGTAAGGTTATTATGACGGGATCCTTAAGTGTTCAGCGATTTTTGTTGCTACTTTTTCTCTGCTTACCAATGTGGATCAACCAAATGCAGCAATTCGGGTGGCACTTTGTCGACGACGGTCTGGTTGGAGGCACCGTAGGCCGCCACCTGGCCGCCCCATGCCTGGAGCGCGGCCACACCTGGTCCGGGGTCCAAGCTTGCAATCGTCATCTTCACGATTTCTGTTGAGCAATTAACCTGTCGAAGGACCGATTGTTTAGAAACAAACATCATCAAACAAGACTGGGCAGGAGATGACAGGGCAGGTACTACATACACCAAAGTTATTAGGCATCTACCTATACATGTAAAAAGGGAAAAGGTATATATTTTTTTTCATTTTCGTTTCGTTAACTTAGTAGTTTGATTTTTTTACAGTTTCAAGGGACCGCAGACCTGAGTATGGTATGGTATGGTATGGTTTTAATTTCAACTCGATACCTCCACGCGTTCCCGAGATAAAGGGTCTTGACAGACATACAGACGATCCTATAAGGGTTCCGTTTTTTCCTTTTGAGGTATGGAACCATAAAAATGTTTCTCAATACCAACATTGTAAACCGTGTCTCTATAGCAAATAAATAAATATTTAATTTTTTTTCGTTATCTTAATTCTTTATTCTATTTTTTCTTTATAAATAAGGGAATAAAAAAGGAAAATAAAATTTAAGACATTACTGTTGAACTTACTTAATGTCCAGGATAAGGGGATGGTCGCCCCGAGATGGTTATTACCGAAAATACTGAAGAAAATCGCTGCACGAACTACTCCAGTCTTTAGTGTACTCTAACCGATCCCGTGTTGCGGTGGGGTTGCCAAGGCTGCGGAGGCTACTCGTCTTTTCTCAGGCGGCAACCGTCTTTTATACAGCCCCAAGGATTAAAACTACGACGTCACCAGAAAAGTCGATATTCATAATGAGATATAGATATCTTAGAAGGTGAATACATTAGGTGGCTACTTACTTTGACGACTTCGCAGGGCCGGCTTTGGATGTAGTTTAGTACGGCCTAATTGGCGTTATGGAGGTTAAGAGAGAAATTATGATACTGCTAACTACAACTAGTATGTTTTTTTGAAAAGGGTAGCAGAAGGCTGGGTGCGAGGTTGGTTGACCATTTGATCACGTTAACAAAAAATAGAATTTGAGTTGAACAAACGGAACAAACGGTCAAACGGAGTTGAGTTACAGTACACGTTTTCGTTACCGTGATCCAATGGTGAATATAGGATTATATAGTAGTAGTCTTTGGTGAATAAAACTCGTATTTGAGTTGAAAATTGATTTTTTTTTTATATACATCAATATACATCAACATACAACAATATAGAAATTAGCACACAGATGTGCTCTTAGCTTAATTCTTATACTGATAACCAGCAATTCAATGTAATAATAATAAATAGAAAAATGACTTCAATTTAGTTTGTAGGGTTCCAGAGTAGTAATTATCTTAGAAGTGCAAGTCAAATACTATAAAAGTGTTAAAACCTATTAGTATTTACCTATACTTGAATAGGTAGGTAGGTATTACCAAGAATATAATTTCAATATAAGGGTTGATGCTAGCTAATTTGCATACATTGAAATACAGCCCTGTATTCTAACGTCTTACGCAGTTAATATTGTTATGAGGCCACTAAGAAGTACGAAGGAATATAGGCTAACAAGATTATGTAGAACCTATAGGTAGAAAATAAGTAGGTAAGTACCTACCTATCTACCTATCCCAATATAAAATATCCTGTAAAACACATGTCATGAGTTTTAAGCTGTCTTGGCAATTAAAAATTAAATTGGATATGTGTAGATTATTAGTGTGGTTTTAAGTAGATTCAGTTATAAATAGTTAACTTTTTTAATATTTTAAAAATATCATACTTAATACATGGTAGTTTTGTGGTCGTCCACATGCAGCCCCATTAGTATTGGAAATAATTAAATGTTTTGATTTGTTCTTATTTTTCTGTTTTCTGATAGATTATATTAAGTTTAGATTGGACAACAGCTTTACTATGTGTCGGCGTTAGTAGATTTATTGGCATTTTGTTGTAAATTTCTTAATTTATTACATTACATACTGGTAATATATTTACAATTTCTACTACTCTGCCAAACTACATAATCTATTACAGATGTATTATAATTATGTAACATACTATAATTATCGTTATAAATTTAAAAAAAATCAAGTAAATAATACAGCATACCTACATGGACTAAGATTAATTTATAGCCTCAGTATCAAAATTATCTCCCAACCTGCAATGACTACACAAAAATAACTTTTCATAATATGCGTAAAATTTAAAAATAAATTGGTTTGGAGATTATAACAATGTACAGACGGCAGCAGATCAACCTACCACAAAATATCAAATTTCTTTAATAAATTTTGAACCTTAAAATTTGGGTATAAAGATCAATATCGATTAGAGAAATTTGTCAGTTTTGGATAGGTTGATGTGCAGGCGTGTGTACCTAACATTGTTATGATCTCTAAACCAAACTCAAATTCAAAACCCGTAAATAAATAACCAAGAAACTGTAAATAAATAAATAATAATAAACCTACGTTTTCCTTACATTTGCAATTCGCCCCACCCGATTTTACCACTTCATAATTTTGAAACGTCCACACGCTAAAGAGCTTAAAGTGTTACGCAAATATTGTTGCGAACTAGTTAACTATAATTCGGAAAATGTGTTGCTTAAAACCTCTCCACGAGAGCGGGACTCGAACCCGTAACCGTACGTATTGGGTCGGGCGCCCAACGTACGGTACGTATTGGGTAGTCCAAATGGTAGTAGGCTATCGCTTTAGTACATTTTATTATCTATCTATGGGATATCGTTGCGATATCCAACCTGGAGGGCAATTTTTAATCTCACCAGTAAGTGATCTCGAAAGTAAAAGTGACAAAAACATTATGAAACAAGTATAATATTTTTTTGTATTATTCACAATTTAAAAATACATATTATAATATATAATAAGATACATACCGTTCGAGAGTTTTCGGTGTCAAAAATAAGTTGCTAGGAAGGCACTAACTTTGTAAGCCTGAGCCATAATTAACCTCCGGCACCGTAGCCGAGTGGCACGCCGGACTTTGGGCGGCGCTAACTCTGAGATCCCGGGTTCGATTCCCGGTCGGGTCAATGTCGAAAACGAACTTTTCAATATTGTGTCATGTTGTGTGTATAATATCTAATACGATTGCTCCTTTTTCTCATAAGGTAACTGGTACCTATCTTATTTTTTCCCGCCCGATCCTCTAAATGACAGCACACATTTACAGAATACACTAAACATGCACACCAGTTTAGGCCCAAGACACCGTACTCGTAGAACAAGGGTACGAAGAACCGGTTCACACTCGCTCTACACCAGGTACAGACATGTACCTGGTCGGTTCTCTCCTCCTCCACGGCCCGGTCAACCCGAGCCGAGGTCCGTGCCTTTAGAGGCGCCCTCGGGTTGCTCCGCTCCCCGATCCGATCCGAACGCTTCGGAGAATCTAGTAGGGCACGGGGACGCGCACTTGTGCGCGATGCCGTTCCCTCTAGATAACCTCTGAAGGTGATTCGTTTCACACGGCTTGAGGGACCCTTTACGTTCCTCGCCGCCCCCAAAAAGCCCGGTGAAGCTGAAAATGCCGCAGCGGCAATCAGCAATCTCTCTCTAAAAAAAAAAATCTTATTTTTTTCACCGAAAATTCTGGAACGTTATATATCTAAATCAAATTGTAAAGAATGCACAAAATATTATTTTTCGATCGCTTGAGGTCTTCGATCAATGAGGTCAAAGTCTAAGTAGTGCTACATGATAATCCTATTGGTGGAATCTTTGACCCTGTACGTACATTAGATCCCTTACTTTGCCTTGTACAAATAGAAAAATAAAAGTAAAAACCATCAGTTGACAGTGTTAAAAGACTTCTTGGGGAGGAAGTAAAAACATGTTTTCAATTCTTAAAATTGCACTTGAAAGATAAAGACTGCCGGACTGCCGCAGGTGGGAATCGAACCCATCTTTCGCCGTCCAGGTGAATGGTCAAAGACTCGACTTAGCTACCGAGCCGTTTTAGGGTTTTTGGTTTAGATGTTAATCTGTCGAATTTTACAAGTGCTTATTATGAATGTTTAGGCAAATTGCCTATAACTTTAACGTCGAATACCTAAAAGTCGCGAACAGTTGTGTGACCATCTTATAGCATTAAATTAATGCTCTAAGCCGGTGACCATATGTGACATGACCATATATACAAGTTACTTTATGGGTGTGAATCCATTTGAAATACTTTGTTAGCTTTTTGTTTATAATTAAATTCGCCGAGAATGATATATTCACATATCGCATACATGAATCTAAATAAATTAAACGAAACGCAACGTCTCACGGGGATCGGGTGGGTATATCTTTTGTTATTTATCACTATCAAACATTTATGATATCTTTATATGAAGCGTCTAAAGCTTGTAATAAATATATTTAAATATAGTGGCTATATAATAAATTGGAAAATAACTTAAAAATCTAAAGTTTTGGCTGTGTCTTTTAGATCCCTTTGCCATCCCTAAAATATAAAAACTGTTATTGACAATGACATGACTGTCAACAAGCTGCAAAGAAGAGACTTCTTGGCGGGAAAGTGAAGAGTCATGTCTGCGGTTTTGTGTTATTTTCTAAAATTTGTGTTATGTCGAATATTAATGTGAAATAATGGTGGATTATTAACCGTTAAGTGTTCGTGAGTGTGCATGAGTGTTTGCAAATGAAACAAAACAGTGCAATGTTACTTTTCAAATTCTCACAAGAAGTCTGCGTGAGGACTTAGTAAAGCCCCACATCTTTACTGAGATACTCGAGGGGTTGGGGGGTAATATCATTTCTCACTTCCCATTTCTATTATCATTCATCATCATCAATATAATATTGTTTATTTATGTATTACAATGAAATTAAGAAACTAATGACATGGCAGCATGGTCTATGACCTTAGCCGGTTCCTTAAGGAACAAACTAAACTTAAAAAAAAAAAAAAGCTGCAAAGAAATAGGGATAGGCAAGTTAGATAATATATCGATATTTAAGAAAATGTTATTATAAGTTATCAGCACAATAAATAATAATATTAAGCAGTTAAAGATAATTTATATCACCACTTTTTCTTTGAAATGGTAAGCTTCCATTAAAGATTTATGCTATAATAAATTGGAAAGCTGATAGTTTCTATAAAAAAACCAGCGCTATTATATTACTGAAACTGAGACCACAGCAGTAACATTTAGACTAAATGGAAAAAATCAAAATTGATCTTAGATTTCAAAGATTCGTAAAGTATTTCCATTAAGGTTTGGAAACATAATTACATTTGTGCTACTTAAGCCCCTATAATGGGACTTAGGGCCACGAAGGATGCAGGGGGTGCTATAGAAACCTTGTCGCACTTCCTTAAGTCTTAACGCCATTAAAACAATAAAAGTAGACCTTAGTTATAATCGAAATAAAAAATTTGAAGCTGAAAATCGGGGAATTTTTTTTAAAAACATCGATAGTGTTCATTTATCGATCTATATTTCACTAGCCTATTTAAATAATTGGTTTGAGTAAATAGCCGGTTCGTTTCATTCTTTAGTGTGCTCTTTTCAAGCCCTGTTTTTGTAGATAGTCTTTCATATTTACTTACTGCTATATTAATACGAGTAGTTCATAGATCACAAGTCATGGATTCAATCAACGATATTGATATCAGTGATGAAGAAGAAGAAATAACGGCAGACGTAGTGTTAAAAACACTTCAGAGTGCATGGCAGAATGAGCGTTTGGCGCCAGAAATATTGCCCCACAACAACGACATGGTCGAGTGTATGCTTGGACAAATACAGCACATGGAGCGGAACATAAACAAACTCCCTAAAACCGATCTTCGTGCCTCCATCCACAAAATGGAACTTAGTCGAATAAAGTATATTATATGTAATTATCTAAGAACGAGACTCAACAAAATAGAGAAACATTGTATTAATATATTAAACGAAGAAAGACAAAGAATGGAAACAGGCTCAAACTATTTAACACCTTCAGAATATAAATATGCTCAGGAATACCTTATGAACATGGAGAACCATTTGAAAAAGGTAGTTCTGGACAAAATGCCGGGTAACATGAAGACTTTAGAAATGAATAAAATGGTTATTTGCCCAAACTTACAGGCCCATGTGTTTTTGAAAGCGAACAGTACCATTACTGGTGTTGTGTTAGAGGATCTTCTAGGAGATCAAGACGAAGAAATAGATCTTGAAGGTATACGTTTGTCTATAGAAAATTATAATATTTTAAGCTTTTTTGTTGAATGAAATAATTGAATTTGTTTTTGTACATCTCAAATAATATATTTATTGACCAACTGTACAGTTTTAAATGTTTAAAATATTTTTTTCAGAGGGATCTCAGCACATATTGCAGTATAAACCTGTTGCTGATTTAGTGAAAAATGGAAAAGTCCAATTAGTATGATAAAAATGGCAACAAAAAATAATCCTATTCAATTATTACAGATATATTAATAATGTTAATATAAATACTATAGTTTTATTTGAATTTAATATAACCTGTCTTAGTGGTATAAACACGTCTTGAAGCGCCATTTAACAGCTTCTGGGATATCCGTTGGTTGTTGGGAGAGGCTGGGTCTGAAACCACAACAATGGCACATGAAGATCCATAAAAGTACAAAACGCTTTGAGGAGAATCGTCTCTAAGACCTAGAGGAAAAGTGATGTATAGATAACAGTTACCCAAAGCCCTCCTACACATACACATAACTATGCTAGACTGGTCTTCTGCCCACCCATGGTGCAATCGGGTTTTCAAAACCAAATTGGGATTTGCCAGTTATTACAGGGCTCATACTAGGAACAAGAATTATGAATCTGGGTCGCTGTCACAAGATGCGGTGATAGGACTATTAACTGGCCATGCTATTTGTTGTTTAGTCTGCACTAATGGCATCTAGACTAAATAACAAGTAACTATAGTTATAGTAAGTCATCACACATGAATCTGGGGGCACGGCCCCCGCCAAGTCGAGCAAAAAAGCGGCACGGCCGGCCGTACCATCCTTTTCTCGAAGCAGTTCAGGCTATTTTCGATTCCCTATAACTTCGTTGTGGATAAAACTAGAAGCCTGAATTTTCAGTAACCAAGCAGGCATTGTATAAACACGATATATTTCAAATTTCATTCAATTTGAACCAATAGTTAAGAATTATAACAAGTCAAAGTTTCTAATTTTGTCACACCTCACTGACTGACTGACTGACTGACTGACCGATCATCAATACTATGGCACTTCTAGCAGACATAGAAGCTTCTTTAGAATACAATTAGTGTTTAGTGTATAAATCAAGGAAAAACTAAAATATTTTAACAAAAATGCGAATACTTTGCTAACTGTTAAAATAACACCCTTTTTTAATATTGATATGGTCACTATAAGATGTTGTTAGGTTAGCTAATTACGTAATAAATAACTTAAGACAGAAGGTCCCTTAAGTAGGGACTAAATAAATTAACCGACTTAGTATTACATGGATCTCACAACTTTTTACGGTAGAAGAACTGAGTTGCGAGACTTGGTTTTTTAAAAAGTGTTTGAAAAAAATAAAACTAATATGTTGAAGGGTAGGACCTGGGCACATCTCGACTTGGGTTGTTTAAAGCCGCCCGCTTTAAACAACCCAAGTCGATGTTTTTAATGTTTTAAAACATTTTAAAAAACCAAGTCTCGCAACTCAGTTCTTCTACCGTAAAAAGTTGTGAGATCCATGTAATACCAAGTCGGTTAATTTATTTAGTCCCTACGTAAGGGACTTTCTGTCTTAAGTTATTACGTAATTAGCGTAATTAACGACTCGTAGATTAGCTCGGATCGGAACAACCCGTAGGGAACGGGTATATGCTGAGGGCCGAAACACATAAACACGATACGACCGACGCAAAAAAAAGCGTTGCGCCAGGCTAGTATAAACCTTATTGCCTGTCAAATATTTGACAGATTCAGCATCGTGGTACGACGCGACGTTCGTGTCGTGTTTATGTGTGGGAGCCCTTAAGTGTTGCCATCAACTCAGAAATCCATAAAGGATGTTTGACCACTACTACGGCTTGAAGAACCTTAAGTTTCTCGCCGCCCCCAAAATGTCCGGTGACGCTGTAAAAAAACAGGCTTAATAAAAGAAATATTGAAATGTTTAGTACGGATTAGCGTCCCTAATTTTTGTCTGTAGTACCTATGAAATATTGATATCTTTACTTTTACTCTTTTCAAGTAAAATTATTTACTTAGACCTTTTTTTTTTCTTTAATTTTATCTTGCGATCAGCCCTTAGGCTATGAGTAGATGTGATGAGTATTGAGACCTAATTAATAACAACGTTAATTGATGTCTTTGAGTAAGTGCTGCTACAGTGCTACCCTCACCCAAAGACATCTCAAATACGACTTAGCTATAATTAGCTCAGTTTTTGGTTTAGTAGTGATACTTTTTATGACTTAGGTACATAATTATACTATTTATTTTTTATTTTTATGTAGGTATGCTTTTTTGTTATTTATTTTCGATTTTGATGGAACCATTCACTGCAGTAATAAAACAAACATGAAATCGTCAAAAATATATTCAGACTTTAAAGATAATAATAATTCGCCAAATTAAAGCTATATTATCATCATGTCACCTTAAACAGTTAACTAATTGCTTTCAATTATGAAGATATTTTTGGAATAAAGCTTTTTTACTAATAATTCTATTATTTGAATATTTAACACACTAGCATTTATAGTTCCATAAAACATCAAAATTCTTAGAAATATATACATTTAATAAAACAAAAACAACAATCTTTAATATTGGGTTTATTATCACAATCTATTATTAAGTAGGTATGTATAGTATTTTTGGTCGAGAATGGGTGTTTAATTTAATGGCTTAAGTACCAAGGCCATACAATCAAATAGCACCATGAAATAATAAGGTATATTATTATCAGGCAGGCAGGTAGGCATCATTTATTATTTTATTCTATAATTATCACATTTAACCTTTTCAAAGTCTATACCGGTTTTGTAAATAACAGCTAGGTACCTACTAAGTACATTTTTATGTAGGTACCTATTTAAATTGTGTAAAATAATTCGCAGTGGTAAGTAGGTCTTTGTTTATTACATTTGTTTGTAATGATTTTATATGGGTACCTACCTATAGATGTAAAAAAATAGTTATCTTAAACTTTTCACATTTCTAACAGTGGTAGGTACTTACAACAACTACTTTATTAACCAGTAATAAAATTCCTTACCTAAATTGCACTAAGCCATCGAACATCCTAAACAAGAAGATGTTTGTTACTTACACCTTTCAGATTGAAGTAAAAAACTTAAATAAATGAATAAATTATATATATTGTGCCTTTAAACAAACAGCTCCTTTGTTTTTGTAAAAGTCAAAAGTAATTAAAATAGCATATAAAAGTATGTCGCAAATAACTGCTTAATTAATTATATCAAACTTCAATATAAATACATTCATTTAATAATTTAAGGCACCACAAATACCAAAAACACTTGTTACATAATACCATATATAAAAGCATTTTCATTTGCATACAATGTTATCATATATACTTAGTTCATTTATTTTTCATTCCAACCTTCATTACACGTACATACATGTAACATACATGTACCTTCATTGTACGAACATTTATGTAAGTACTTAAATATTTTATAAACTGGGAATTATATTACCTAGGTAGGTATAATGTATACCGTACTTATAAGGTATTCCACGGTATTTTATTAACAATCAGTTTAAGACATACAATAAATAAATGAAGACAATAATTATGTGGTTACCTAACGCAGGCAGGTAAATATAAATAAAACAGGCAATAATTCTTGTGGCAATGATGGGTAGTTACATTTTGTTAGAAATATATAATACTTTTTGGTCGATGTTTTGTTATCATAATAGCAGGTAGGTATCACAAATACGGCCAAACGTGGTTAAATATTAAAAACCTTATACAGATCTATTCGCAATTATTTATCACTATTAACGTTTGTTGAACTCGTAGTGTAGTGTTGGTAAGCCTGCACATCAATCTATCCAAACTGACTTTCTTCAATATATTTTCAACCATAGCCTCAAGTTCAACATCCGGGGCCAACGGGTATATAAATCTAGTTACTGCTAATGTTGCAAACATACCTTCTGATCTTGATTTAAAACTGCTTATGTGTTAAAATTCGATAATTAATTAACTAATCTCAAAGATTTTCTTTAACAGATACCTATAGAAGATATAAATCTGTCTTAAGAAACAATTAAACCTATATAAATAACAAAGTGATTTTGTTTAAAATATAAGTACACACGCCTGCACAACAGACTACCAAAAACTGTCAAATTTCCTTAATAGACTTTGAACTTTATATATATGGCATATAGTTTAATATGTATTGAAGAAATTTGACAGTTTTGGATAGGTTGATGTGCCGGCGTCTGTACCTACACGATTTGAAAAAAAACTGCAGTAGTAACCAGTAAAACTTAACGTTAATTATACTTTGATTTCAGTAAAGTGGCAGTCGGTGTCATTTTTACACTACTAGTTGCGTTTGCTACAATCGGTTGGTTTATTCTATAGCGCCCCGTCATGCACTTTTAGCACAGAATACATAATAGCTTTTAGTTCGTCAATCGCTCGCTCGTGGCGCTCTCGTAGCGTTCTACGTTCCGTAATACGATATGTGTTTTGGTGGCGATAAATTGTAAATTGTCGCGATTGCGACTGTCACTTCAAGATCGGTAATAATAAGCCTGCCGGTCGGATACGCGGACAACTTCTTTAGCAAACGCTCTCGCCCGCTCTTAAACTGTGAACGTGAAGCAGGTTTTCTTAATAATTGTGTTTATGTTATACCACAACAAGGAACCGCTTGGCCGTCATTTCACCGCACGGTTAGACGACAAGGCCCAACGTGGAAGCGAACTGATTATATTATACCTCTCTCTTAACTATCGGAAGATCGTAACACGAAATTGCTTCTTACATTGTTATTATGGCGACAGACTTCAATGAAAGGGCAGTAGTTGTAAAAAGAAGCTTAGCAAATAAACCGAGTACAAAAATAAGTACTTAGCCTCCCGTCGGAAATTGATGGATCTCTAGTTCCGAAACTAAAGAGACGGTTAAACATCTAACAAATTCCTTTCCTTAAAATACCGCTTCCACGTTCACACCAACACTTCTCATTTCCCTTTAATTTCTTCGAAGATTTTGTTCACATTTGCCGCGTGTTGTCCGAATTGTTGAGTGCCGGCGGCGCGTCCTCGGCGTCGGCGAACTTGATGTGTTCGGCGTGCGCGCGCGCGGCCAGCTCGCGCAGGCTCTGCTCGGCGGCGGCGCCCAGCTGCTGCACCATCCTGCTGAAGTGGCCGTCCGCCGTCTGCAGCAGCTCGTGCGGGTGGCCGCACTCCACGATGCGCCCCGCTTCCATCACCTGTTGTTACACGATTCATGTTACAGTTATCGTCATTGTTGTTTCTGTTATGACTTATGAGTTACAACTTTTAACCAGAAAGTTTGATCTCTGTGACCATGTACATTTGGAGCGTGAGCTGCATGAATTATGTTCAGAAGATATTTAAAAAATGTGATAATAAGATAGTTGGGTTATGGGTAGACGTATATACGTGTATACGTGTATTCAGAAACAACACGTCATTTTACTCCTTAGTTAGAATGTGTCGAGTGTTTAATGATTTGTTACGCTTTGATAGGGATGTGGACGTTTTTAGTAGGTTTCCTCAATTTAAAAAAATGGTCACTGATGTAATGAAGGCCAAATGTTTCTCAACCTCCTCCCAAATAGCATTTTACTCCATTTAAGAGTACACATTTAGTTCCCAGGTGTACTTGAGACATTATTACAGTTCACTCGTGATGTATAAGCTGCATTATTGCAATTAATAACACCTATACTTGTCTAAGGGACTTATAGGAGTGTAGAGTTATACTTTTATACGATTGTTGGTGTTATAATACTCTAACAACTATCCTTTAGTCGTAGAGATATGGCAACCACCTTACTCCGTTTACTATTGTAATTATTATTGTCCTTACATTGTTTAATCTTTTTTGTATTATTATTATTCTCTTTATTTATTCTAGGTTTGTTATAATAATATTAATATAAAAGTAAAATACAAAAGCACATACAAAACATAAAAATATTATAAAAAAACCTAGCCTAGGGTGCCGCCGGCAACGGGGCAGGGCTCAAGTTGCCGGTGGTTAGGGCTGCAGAGACAGGGAACCTTCGAACTATCCGCGCCGTGTCCAAGAGTACCGCCTTCTGTATCTGACCCTTGATCCAACCATTAAGCGAGAGTCTCTTAAGGTGTTGGTCGAGACTCTTCGCTACCAGACCGTTCGCAGACATAACTATCGGCACAATGATTGTCGAGTCAACAACCCACATGGCGGTTACCTCGTGAGCCAAGTCAAGGTACTTGCTAGCCTTTTCCTCCTCTCATCATCATCATCATCAGGTTCTCGTCATGCGGGATGGTGACGTCAACAAGCACTGCCCGTCGTTGCGATCGATCTATCAGCATGATATCAGGCCTATTAGCTATAATAGTCCTGTCCGTGATGACAGCTCGATCCCAATAGAGCGTGGCACGGCAAGTTTTCGAGAACCGGCGCAGGTGTGTACCTGTAGTACGGCACTTCGAAGTCCACAAGACCATATAGAAGAGCATGTTGCTGGTGAATAATCCTAGCTACCAGGTTATGTCTGTGCAAATACTCGCCATTAGCAAGATGAGAACAACCGGAGATAATTTGCCTGAGTGATTCCCTGGGACGGCGGCATGCCCGACAAATGTCGACCGTACCGTCCTTCAGGATATATCTCCGGTAGTTATTCGTCATGATAACTTCGTCCGCAATTGCACAGACAAAACCTTCGGTTTCTCCGAAGAGGTCTCCGAATCGTAGCCAGTTCACCGACGCGAGCAAATCTACATATTATTATTAGTTTTAACTATTACTTTATTTATGACCAGCATTGTTGCGTTTCAAATTATACCCAAAATGACATGCTGTGTACACTCCTTTTGGATTACCGTCTAGCTAGTAAGGTTAACAAATATGTTACTGTAGGTACTCATGCATTGATTGTAATCTGTTTGTGTACATATAGAAATAAAGAAATAAACTAGGCAGTAGGTAGTAGGTACCAAAGTATATACAACTACTTATATTATTTATACCAATATTGATATACTACTATGTACTCACGACAACTCTGTCCGCGTCAGCGACGGTGTGCAGCCGATGCGCCACCGTGAGCACGGTGCACTCCGAGAAGTATTTACGGATGGACTTCTGGATCATTGCGTCGGTGCTTTGGACAAATAGGTACAATAAGTTAAGTATACAAGATTGATGTAAACGGTGCGGCCCTATTGTCTATATAAGTTTCTCTCTACGGTCAGGATCGGTAGAGGCCGGCTTTGCATGTTCTATCATGTTTCTAAATTAAGTAATATTACCAAAAGTCTTGCTTAACCGCCACAGGTAAGGGGGCGTCCATAAATTACGTGAGATGTTTATGGGATGGGGTCGAGTCAAATCTCATCTAATCTTACGTTGCAGAGAGGGGGGGTCTCGGCAAATATCACGCAATTTTTTTTCTGATTGAAACAAAAAAAAATTATACTACTTTGGTCCATTTAATCCATATTGTACATGCTTAAGATTTAATCTTAAGCGTAATCGTAATACGATTAAGATTAACTAATTCGTTCGAAAGAAAATAATTTCATTCATACTTCAAATTTGTTTTTTCTTTTTACAATCACAATCCAACGCGTTTACGTAAGAGGGGGTTGAATAAAATCTCACAACATCTCATCAGGGGGGTGGGGTGGGGGGAGGGACAGAAAATTCAAAAAAAACACCTCATGTAATTTATGGACGCCCCCTAAGGTGATTTTTCTGTGCAGGAATCTGTAGTACAGCCACTACATGATTTTAACTTTTACAAAAGAGAAAGGTCCTCATTCATTTTAACGGTGGACGGAGTTAATGCCATCGCTACATGTAGGTAAGCAAAATCTAAGACTGATAAAGGTTATTTTTTTTTCGATTGACTGTACGTAGGTATATGATGCATTTAAATTTGCGGTCGATATGCTATTTTGCATTTATAACTTTACACTAAGTAAAAGTAAAGTAAAAGTAATAGGTATAGTAAAAGTAATAAGTAATTAGGTGTAGGTACCTACCTACTTTTACAAAGAAAACTACCCAAAACGATTAAAGAAAAACAAGAATGTAATATAAGAGGATGCTGACTTGGGGTCGACGTTGGCGGTGGCCTCGTCGAGCACGAGCAGTTTGTTGCGCGCGAGCGCGGCGCGCGCCAGGCACAGCAGCTGCCGCTGGCCCGCGCTGAAGTTGGTGCCGCCCGCCGCCACCGGCGCCGCCAGGGACGTCACGCTCTTCTTCAGCTCCACCTGTAGGAACGGACGGAGGCAGGCATTAGCATGTCTCTTGAGCGTATTACACACAGACGCGCGTCGCGCCTCTACCTTGCATGTAGGTATGTGTGGCGGCGTCACCTACCGCATACTCTCCACTGGCACTTGCAAGCTCTGACGCACTGACTGCTGAGCGCACTCACTGACATCGACCTCCGGTCTCAGGGGGGGAGTGATGTGGCGGCGTTACCTACCGCATACGCCGCACATAATCGACACGAAGCAAACACCTTCTCAACCGTGTCAACAGATGGCGCCACAAACGCATACCAACGACGTTGCCATACTACGACGATAAATTGTATGGAAAGCCTGCATCGCGGTAGTGAAGTTTCACCATCTCCTTCGCTATATATAGCACCTCTGACTAACATCCGTTGGACCCCGTCATGACTTACGCTAGCGTAGTTTTCGCGCACTGCGCGCCCTCCTATTTGTATCGTTTACAAACGCTACAAAACCGATTCATGCGTGGTGCCACGGGTTGCCCGTGGTACTATCGCAACGTAGATCTCCACCGCGATCTTGATCTTCCCACTATCAAAGACTTTATCAAGGACGTTTCCATACGTTACTTTGATAACGCCCCCCACCACCCTAACCCGCTTGTTGTGGCGGCCGCCAACTATAATGTTGGAAGCCTTCCACCAACAAAACGGTTCATGTCTAGGCGTCCTAAGCACGTCCTAGATGACCCCGACGATCCCATAACGGTTGCGAACGCCCCCCCCGCCCGATCCTCTAAATGACAGCACACATTTACAGAATACACTAAACATGCACACCAGTTTAGGCCCAAGACACCGTACTCGTAGAACAAGGGTACGAAGAACCGGTTCACACTCGCTCTACACCAGGTACAGACATGTACCTGGTCGGTTCTCTCCTCCTCCACGGCCCGGTCAACCCGAGCCGAGGTCCGTGCCTTTAGAGGCGCCCTCGGGTTGCTCCGCTCCCCGATCCGATCCGAACCCTTCGGAGAATCTAGTAGGGCACGGGGAGGCGCACTTGTGCGCGATGCCGTTCCCTCTAGAGAACCTCTGAAGGTGATTCGTTTCACACGGCTTGAGGGACCCTTTACGTTCCTCGCCGCCCCCAAAAAAGCCCGGTGAAGCTGAAAATGCCGCAGCGGCAATCAGCAATCTCTCTCCAAAAAAAAAAAAAAAACATCCGTTGGACCTCGGTCCCCGAGCTATACCACCCAGCTCGGAGGAAGATCTTCCCTTTATCTTTCCTCATTGTGGCGCACCATCCTACCACAGGCTTCCTACATATGCATTAATATTAAATAATAAAGTTGCTTTTGCAAGCCTGTCAACTCTACCCCAACATAAGTGACTCCAGTTCCACTTATACGGATAAAAGCACATGTGCTACAATATATTTCAGTTTCATATAAGACGCCTTATTACAATTTTCTTATATGTAACATTATTTGAAAAGAGGTTTAAGGGTTTGCTTCAAAGAGTGCGTACCGACTTCTTCAAATCTTTAAGCTACATCGTACATAGCTATTATATGTAGAAGATATTATGCAGACTAGTTTGTTTCATATTTATTTATTTTTAATCTTACCTGCTCTAGAGCTGTCCATATTTCTTCATCTGAATATTTGTCGAATGGATCCATGTTGTAACGCAAACTAGCCGAGAACAGAACTGGTTCTTGCGGAATGATGGCAATCTTGGACCTTAGTTCCTGCAACAAAATACAACGACCAGTAAATATTGTGATACTGATAAAAGTATATTTAACCGGCTCTGAGGCCTAGTGGTTGCTGGCCCACGGGTCTGAAAGCCGGAAGTCTCGGGTTCAACTCTTAGCGGAGGGAATATATTGTAAGTAACTACTTGGTAGGTGGTAAGGTTTGTTCTAAGCTCGTCTGGCTACTACCATCATATGATCTAAGTCTGTCGCGATGACAACAATATTAGTAGTCAGTTCCTTAGTAGTCTTGCACAGCTAAGACCTGAATGGCGGAAAGCAATTACCACAAGCACTACTGCCTTTGAATAAATACGTCTTCACGATCTTGACGCCAAGCGCCAGATTCGGAACACTCGTCCCAAGCCCTCCTACAAATACACTTTAAACTAAAATGGTTAACTTTATTGTGCCGCCTGTGACCGTGTACCTACTTAAGAGCATATTTGGATTTGCCTCACATTTCCGTGCGCATGCTCGGGTCTGAAATTTATTTGCCGGGGTGTCGGCGTACGAAATCGTTTTGGAGGACATCATCACAGTGTAGATTAATAGTGCCTTAGTCCGTTTCCACTTTCGACGTCATTGTCAGTCAAATCAGGTGAGATAAAAGGTAAGCACCTTTACAGCAATAAAAATCACTAACTAAACATACATTTTCTTTTGAGAGTTAATTTTAATTCAAGATCGGTATGAGTAATGTTAGTTAGTGGCTTACTCTAAGAGCGATGGACCCCGTCTCCACCTCGTCGATGTACACGTTGCCCTCGATGGGCGCCAGCCGGAACAGCGCGGAGATCAGCGACGACTTGCCGGCGCCAGTGCGGCCTACCACGCCCACCTAACAACAAAGCAAAAAAATTGTTGATATAATAGCTTTTAATAATAATCACTTCGGTAACGAGTACATTTATTACCGAAAAAACAATTGCTAATTGCACAATGGCAACGACGCGACTGCTACTAAGTTGCGGTTGCTACAATCGGTCGGTTTTTAGAGAGCCGTCATGCACTTTTAGTTCGTCAATCATTCGCGCTATCGTAGCGTTCTATACGTTCCGTAATACGAATATGTGTTTTGGTAGCGATAAATTGTAAACTGTCGCATTTGGGACAGTCACTTAAAGATCAATAATAAGACTTTGATTTGAACCAGTGATAGATCTTACCTTCCAGCCACTTTCGATGACGATGTTGAGATTCTTCAAAACTGGCTCCGATTCAGCGTCATACCGTAAACTCAAGTCCTTGAACACAAGTTTGGCGCGCTGTGGCCAGTCCTTGGGCGGCGACGGCCCATCATGCTTCTCTTGAGGTAGCGACGTGAACTGCACGACGCGCTCCACACTGGTCATCTGGGATATCACCTCCGTGGCCTGCTTCACTCCATAGCTGACCATGTTCACGAGGATTAGACCTTGACTGATGGCCAATCCCACATTACCTGACCGTGTTTTTCCTGTAAAATGTTTGGTTTTGTTATGGCATTTTTTGTTATACTCCTGATACATTTTATAGACTTTTTTAAATACAAAACTCACCATCATCTAATAGCAGGAATGTGTAGGAAACCACAGCAACATATAAAGCGCAAATGATAGACAACCAAATCGTGAAAGTCGTGTTCGTAACCAGAGTTAAGTACCTGAAACAGAATAGTAAATTATTGTTAACATTAAGTACTTACCCCAAAAAATAGGATGTTTATCGTAAAATGTTTTTTGTTTTGTTTATATCATTTTAACGCAAATTTTGTTGCGAAACAAAATCAGAAGTCGGAAGGGTCAGAAGGGTGCGGGTTCAAATCCTGGTCGTGGAAGTTTTTTCAACATTTGTGTTTTTGTAATGTTTATCGTAGTGCGTTGGTAGTGCTTAGTATAATCCACAGACCGTGATATAATCTATATTTTATGATACACCTAAATAACACTAGGTACATATAAAACTAAAGCACAGTGAGGAAAAACTTTCAAGGTTGTCTTCATCTCATATCTGTACAGGTAGGACTAACTAACACTTTCCACTTAAATTGTACAATAATAAATATAGTTGTAAATTTACACGTAAAGTATTTAATGGTCCGTTAAGTGCGTGCACGTCCTGCTTGTCGTCGAACTGCCTGCGCAGCATCTCCTGCGCGCCCGTTAGTTATATAATCGTCTGTTTAATGCGTGCGGTGACTCACCAGGCGGCGGTGTGCACGTCCTGCTTGTCGTCGAACTGCCTGCGCAGCATCTCCTGCGCGCCCGTTAGTTATATAATCGTCTGTTTAGTGCGTGCGGTGACTCACCAGGCGGCGGTGTGCACGTCCTGCTTGTCGTCGAACTGCCTGCGCAGCATCTCCTGCGCGCCGTACGCGCGCACCGTGGCCAGCCCCGACATGCTGGCCGACACGTGCGAGAACACGGGGCTGCGCGACGTGCCTTCAACCCTGGGGGAAGGATTCGCGCTATAAACTGCTTCTATGTCTTCGGGCTATTAGGGGCATATTTAGGCTCAGGGTGTCTCATCATCAGCTGATTGTATGTAGCAACTGCTGGGGCTCCAGCCCTTCCCTATGTATGGATGGAATCATTACGGGTGAACAGGCCATAAACCACTACGCGGGCTCAGTGTGGGCTGGTGGTTGTTAACGACTGGTAATGTAGCCGGGATCAATGGCTTTTCGTACCTTCCGATTCCGAATCACGGAGCAATACAAGATGATAAATTTTGTATCACCCATCCGGTGCCCGGCCTTTGCGAAATTTTGCATTCAGCAATTGCAGAACGAACACTACGCCATTTAACTCATTAGGGTGCCTAGTGCTACTTAATTTAATATAGGTAGATCATCATAACAAAAACGACAATTTATTAGTTTTAGCAGTCATTGTTTATGCCATACAAATTCACAGCATATAAAACACTCACAAGTGTCACTCAGTTTTTGTTATTTATTCTGGGAATGTTGCATTGTTAACAAAATTCAAATTGCAAATATATTTCTATGACCTCATTATTTTTGATTGATGTTAGAATTTTATTAGAATCTTAGTGAACAAAACCAATAATATGAACGATATAATCATTCATTGATATGTAGGTACCTACCTACTATGCGTGATTGTGTAGAGTACGATAAGACTATTACGTACTATTATCTCTTCTGTGCCATCCATTACGCAATGGCTGTCTGTTACAATGATTGACGAGTATTAGCCTGAATGATAAATATGAATGAGGAGCTGATTTCTCTACATTGAAATTAGCCTAAATACAAACTGTGGAATGACCTTGGAGTATTACATTAAGGTCCATTTCCATAGTATTAAAAGAGAGATGTTGAGAAAGTCGAAAACGGCTTACCGACCGATCAACGTACTAAAAATTAAGCAAAAGACAAACCAACAAATTTACTTTCGCTTAATGTTATGAGAAATGATTACCTTTTGATAGACTGCGCTGTGCTGAGGTACATGTTCGTCCAGAAGTACATGAGAATGGCGCAGGCGCCGGTGGTCACCAACATGAGCGGGTTGACTATCGCCACCATGATCAAAATACCCGCCATCACCATGCCCACCTATATGAAGAACAAATAATTACACATCTTAATAATATTAATAAAACCTACATAAAATATACTCTCTACGAGAGAGAGAAAGAGAGAGATGTACATTTCGTTTTCTGTATGTTTACTTTTTACTTGGAATATATGTTGGCCCCCGAGGTGGTCGGAGGAAAGTCCTTGTTTACCATCTATATTTATACTAAAACAAAGCTCATGTTTCAAGATATTGAGCCATTGCACCTCTTTATATTACTCGTATTATTATGGTTATTTCACAAACATGAAAGTAAATATAACTTTCCATTACCAGTCTGTGTAAATAAAGTAAAATGAGATCGCATTTACCTGAATAGTGTCCAAATACATTCTTGGCAAGATTTCGTCAACGACACCCATGTCTTTGGAGAATCTGTTCAAGATCCTGCCTGAAGCGTTGGTGTCGAAGAACCTCATGGTGGCGCCGAGGATGTTACTGAACATCTGGTTGTGCAGCTTGATGGAGCTGCGCATGCACACCCACAGGAATAGAACGGACCTGAAATTTCATAACAATAATTAAAAATTTTGATATGATATGTTTATGACAATGGACATAACAAAAGCAAAGGTTACACTAAAACTTAGGTTAAAAACCAATATTACAAGGCGATTCAATTAAATATATAATTACCTCCAAGTAGTAAGAATGACACAACCAACAATTCCAACTGTCCAAATGTAAATGTAGTAGGAATGGTCCATCTCTGCGCCGATGGGATAGATGTTCTGCATAGTCACCGCTGTCTTCACCAAGGTGCCTATCACCGTGTGGTTCGGAGTCGTCGTCGTCGCTGGGCCCTCAGTGGTAACAATTGTCTTTAGAGCATCCTCTGTTTCGTTAAAACCATTTGTAACATTAAAGCTGCTTAGGTTCTGGTTCGTTCTTGCCTCCACTGCGACGGAATATTGTGATTCTACGTCATTCATCCTAAAAAACATGTGGTCATCAATCATTAATTTTGTAATGCTTATTTTTAAAAAAAGTTGGGCAAATTTAATTTAATTTAATTTATTTATTTATTTAATTCAGACATATATCCATAGAATTTGTAAGTAACAATGCACTTAAAAACTATGTTAGTAAAGTAGAATATAGGTTAACATAATTGCTCTAGATCCGGTACTTCATGCACCAAGGACATGAAGTGTGTTTCGAAAGCCCGGTGAAGCTGAAAATGCCGCAGCGGCAATCAGCAATCTCTCTCCAAAAAAAAAAAATGAAGTGTGTTTCAAATTTTTAGATACATAGCTCGGCTTTGTGATCGATTATACCAACCCACATTAGACTAGAATTAAGTCATAGAATGGAGACCTATGCCAAAGAGTGGGACATCACATAACCTCAATTTTTACTTACCTAGGTGGTACTAATTTAAAGTAGGTAGATAATTCACGAGGAGGTTTAGTAAAAGTATGTTATTTAACGTATGTTATCAGATTTAAATTTATTGAGTACGTACCAATGTGTGAGCCAGAGATCGCCCGCGGAGGTGACCACCTGAGCGAAGATAACAGAGACAATGGTCACGATGAGCAAGAACCAACTGCCACCAGCGCGGAAGTATTTCCGGTACACCGCCCCTGACACGCGACCTGCCAAAACATATGCATATTTAGTTTTAAGAACCAACAGGTAACTTTTTGGTCTTTCTAGCGATCCGGCGTGCGATTTTGAACCGGTGACTAATTCTCACAGTTATGACATCAATTATGATTGATACTCTGATAACGTATCTGATAACTCTGATAACTGATACTCTAAGTCACTGGTAAGTTGTAACTAATTTTTGACGCCGATAATTCTCGTACGGTGTACCAGTATCTTAATAATGAAATTTTATATAATGCAATTATATTTTATATTCATTTTTCATAGTGTAGTTCATGACACTTTTAATTATAAGATCACCGCATCGATGAGACTCAAGCCCCCTGTGTTTACAATAGCGAAAAACTCGCACTAGCCACTGGACCACTGAAATTCAAAAACTCTTGACAGACCTCGTAACGTGCGGATCGTCCACTGTTTCGGTTAAATATTATCTTATTATTACTTTATATATAAGTACATATAGTTTAATTCACTTCAGATCCACTCAGGCACAAATTAGCCAAAGAAAATTTAATTTTAATTTTTATGTAGTTATACTCCAGACTCCAGTCATGGACTAATAATATATTATTAGTTCATGCTTTAGTGAATAGTTATAATTATAATTAATATAATTATACCTTCTGCAACTAACTCTTCGTCTTCAACCGGTGCATCTTCCTCGTTGTTGCCTGTTTCATTCACTGTGGATACGCTCGCGTGTGACTGTAATTAAAAACAAGATGAGCATCGAAGGAATTAAAACATTAGGGTTATGAAATAATACCAGGGGGGTGACACTCCGCAGTTTAGGTACGTTCGGCCGGCGCGCCTCCCGGGAGGTGTATGGCAGTAGGTTGCCGCTGCCTGCCGCTCGGCTCGCACGCTCCAAGTCACGCGTCGTCGCGCGTAAAACGAACCATCATTTCTGTGATTTTTGTGCACTAAACAATGCTACTACTAAACGATCTTTTAATCCGTATAAAAGATACTGTTGTGTTTACGGGTGTCTAAATAAAAGAAAAAACAATGAATCGAAATTATACATTTTTTAAAATTCCGGAAGATATTATAACTAGTTGAAAGGTAAGCTATTTAAATCATCACATATCCAATTGTTTTGTATTATTGCACGATTAGTCGAGATTGTTTTACTACATAGGTAAGCGGTCTAGGGCGTCTGAAGCGAAATAAGTAGATAATATTAACTATTAATTAGCAGCCTAGGTATTTAGTAGGTACCTACCTAGATTTTCGTATTGATCACAAATATTTGATTCCCTTTTTGATTAAATATAGTTTTGTTTTATGTAAGTACCTAAAATAAACGCTTTAGACTCTGTTTAAAACAAATTTCCATTAGGTACCTACCTAACAAATAAATGAAAAATCTTTAGAGTTTATCAAGCCCACTTTAAAAAAATATCACTAAAGATTAACAAAAAGGTACCGCTTACCTAGGTTTGTTTGTGACTTAATTTATGATAGATAGCTGATATGGTATGAGTGGGAACCCTGGCGCTTCTGCTGACGTCAAATCTATATCGAGTCAGCTTTGCATAACGGAATATGAACGCTCGGGTCACACGATAAGTTTCAATTTCGCGTGAACGTTGTAAGAGTACGCAATTTTTTATACCTAAACTTGACTTTTGTTAGAGAGTGATTCTTCTGTACGGTAGTACTATTAGTTATTCTGTGATAATATCTAATCATTGTGATTCTAATCATTTTGATTGTTATATTCAGTTCATAAAATAAAGATTTGAAAGATTTGAAGTTACTTTTTAGGGTTCCGTACCCAAAGGGTAAAACGGGAACCCTATTACTTTACTAAGACTCCGCCGTCCGTCTGTCTCTCTGTCTGTCCATCTGTCACCAGGCTGTATTTCATGAACCGTGATAGTTAGACAGTTGAAATTTTCACAGATGATGTATTGCACTAAAAAACAGAATACAATCAATATTTAAGGGGGCTCCCATACAATACAACAGACATGATTTTTTTTGCCGTTTTTATAGATAATGGTACCGAACCCTTCATGCGCGAGTCCGACTCGCACTTGGCCGGTTTAAAACTTTAATTTATACAAAATATCTACTTGACATTCAGAAATATTCCGGGTACCTAATACGTAACTACAAGGTTATAGAGCTTTGATAGAAGTAAAGGCACTAAGGTAGAAACAAGTGAACTGTGAATATGAAATACCTATTTTCGAGAAATACCCAGGTAGGTACCTATACCTATCGCAAGAAAATTGGGTAGGATGGTTTATTTACACAGCTTACCCAACTCAACATGTTTCAAGGTTTGTTTTAATTTTTTTACAGTTTGTCGTAAATACATTATCAAACTAGACAGTTAGTTAAAATAGACAAACTCAGACTAGGTGGAGCGACGATCTTCGCAAGGTGGCTGGCAAGAGCTGGATGAAGTAGCCGCGCATCGTGCTCGGTGGCGTGCACTTGGAGAGCCCTATGTCCAGCTGTGGACTAGTATAGGCTGATGATGATGATGAGCATAGTTGAGTGCTTGCAAAATTTTCGTACAATTGAGAGATGACTATTAGACCTTGCTCAAACAACGATTGATCTAATTTATAATAGAATTAGGTCTATTAGACTAAGTGGAGATTATGTCAATCATGACCTACATTGGTAGACTAATCCTAAGCAGTTGGACTGACTAATGGCATTGTACCTTGGTATTGTTGCACAGCTACAGTCATGACCAGAACGAGTAATACACCTACAAATGTTTCCCCAGGAAATAGGGCTTACGTTAATACATTGTTTGTAAACATGAAAATGGCACACGTGTACGACACTACCAATACAATACACGTTTAACACGTTTACGTTTAACAGGGGGATCTAATCCTACCTAGCGCGGGCATCAGTTCTCTACAACTTTAGTTTTGTAAATATAAGATATAACTACACTAATTATAATGTAACAATCAGAGAGAAAATAAAGATTTTTTTTTATAATACAATAATCCAATTGCTCGCTGTATTTATAAAAAACTAAGTGTTGAGCTGCCATACAAAATTGCCAATGCCAATTTTTCATACAAAGTCTGGTTTTCGTCAACGTTATCGAATGGTGAATATAAATCGCACTAGGCACTGCGGCTGGCTATATTCTGTCAGAAAATAACAATGGAACTAATTGTTTGCCAGAGACTTAGCTAAGATTGTCGTGGTTAACAGGGGGACTTAAAACAAAACTCAAACTTCTCTGCCCTGAATCAGGCCAGAGGTTGTCACAACCACAATGCAGCTCTCTCGTACACGTATGAATATTGTTAGATAATTTATTTAAATTTAAACTTTAATGTTTAAATTACTGGAAGTTGCATTAATTCAGTATGCTAGTCTCCGGCCCTGGGCTTAAACAAACTAGCATGTTCTAAGTCTAACTGCCGTACTCAGAGACGTCAGTTAAGTTTAATGACAATTAATTGTCTTTCCTTCTCTATTTAGCACTAAACATAAGAAAGTGACAGCAAGAGACTTAATTGACATTAAAACTTAATTGACGTCTCTGAGTACGGCAGTTAGTCTATAATTTCATTAAAAATATTTTTAGACTTACAGATTTTAATGACAGCCCATGACAAAAATATAGTAATATAGATACATGTATGTAATATATGTATTTTTGTTGATATACTATGATAGCTGTGTGTATGAATTATGACGGTACCTACATACTACTTAATGATGATAATTGCATTTATTGATAAGGTACCTTGTTACAAAAACACAAATGTTGAAAAAAATTCCACGAGCAGGATTTGAACCTGCACCCTTCTGACATACCGGGTCAGGTGCTCTTCCAATTGAGCTATCCTGGTTCTAACCAGCCCGCCGAAATTATTCAACACTATTTACTTTTTACTTTGAAAGCCAAAGGCGCCCATTCAATGTCAACACCTACCGTCATCAACATCCGATCACAATATTTTTACAAATACTAAAGATCAGTTAAGAAGTAGGCAAGCTATTTATAAAATGTTTTTGTTTTGTTTAAATAATTTTAACGCAAATTTTGTTGCGACCTTGTACTTACTATAAAGCAGTTAATAAATAAAGAAACTAATTATTGACCGACATATTTATTTAATTAAAGTAGTACATACAAAAAATCACAGTTTTGCCGTAGGTAAATAAATCCAAACGAATCTTGATAGCATATTATCTTTAACTGATAATTTTATAGTATGTAGTTAGCTATCTTTGAGTTGAACACATGCTGTCTGATAATATTTATAAGAAGTTGTCTGTCCTTGTACCTAACAAGGACGGACCGGTACCTTGTACAGTCACGAGCAAAAATATGTTAACAATTGTAAGTATTAAAACAATAAAATGAGAGTCAAAGTGTATACATATCGGTGCTCGTGACTGTACATAATCTCTCTTCTGTGACTGTACCTATAGAAAAAACCGGCCAAGTGCGAGTCGGACTCGCGCACGAAGGGTTCCGTACCATTATCTATAAAAAAAAATCTACCTGTTATCGTTATTAAGACCGAGAAAAAAATTAGAAAAAAATCACGTCTCAAATCAATTTTGGGGTAATTTGAGCAGGTACAAAAAACTTGTGTTTGAAATTACGATAACTCTTTTATTTTCATGAATAATATTTTTTTATATTTTTGTTATAATTATTTGTATACCTATGTACGATCGGACAGGGGTTTTTTACAAATTGTATATAACTAAATATTCTGTGAATATTTCAAGCGTCTACCTGTTGGCGTTATCAATATCGAGCAAAAAAGTAAAAAATCACGTATTCATTTTATTCTGTTTTTTAGTACTTATTTGTTGTTATAGCGGCAACAGAAATATATCATCTGTGAAAATTTCAACAGTAGGTAACTATCACGGTTTATGAGATACAGCCTGGTGACAGACTGACAGACAGACAGACAGACACACGGACGGACAGCGGAGTCGTAGTATTAGGGCCCGTCCCGTTTTACCCTTTGGGTACGGAATCTTAAAAAGGGAGTCTGTACATCTAGCCCATCCTGGGGCAATTCGTTAAAAAACATTACTCGATTTAAGAGGACCTAAAGTCTTGACAGACATGCTCCTCTGCGTGAGTTAGTTAGCTGACACCCGAGATTTCGGTCCACTTTCGGTCTTTTGGTTTTCGCGCGGTTCCAAGGTCTAACTGATCGGCGCCGGCGCTTCATACTTCCTATTGTTTTGACCATTTCCCTCCCTATCGCACAGCTGGCTATCGCCCAGCTGGCTGTTGCATTGAGAAAGGGGGACAGGCGAGCCCCAGATAGATAACCCAGTCGTAAATCTCATGCAGTTGCGTATGCGCATTTCCCCGACAAAAATGGTTGTGAAGACCTCCCACTGATATTTTTGACTTTAGAATATTTTTTAAACATTTTTTCAAGACTCCTTTTAAATCATTTTTTCATTGGTAAGTTGCACAGGTAAGTGGTGATCTATTAATATTGGTTAAATTAACACTATAGCCATACCTGGATGGACATCGTGCGCTGCCGCAGCAGCTGCGGGCGTCCGCTTTCCTCTGTTTCTTCTTCAAGCAGTTCATCGAAGAGGGCTGTCGTCGACACTTCGTCGAACGTTCCCACTGTTTCAACTTCTCCCTTGAATAAAAAGTTTTTTCGTTTTCACCCGCTTGTTATTTTCATATAATAGTTAGCTTAATTTGTTTGCTAATAACCTTGACGCTCAATACTATCATCTACATTTAGTAATACCAGCACGAGGGCGTATAACAACAGGCAGAGTCATTTGCCAAACATTCTAAAAAAAAAGCTTCATTATTGCAATTAGTGGTATCTATTGGAAGTACTATCCGAATCACACATCCATACAGGTTTTTTTTTACCCTTCTAGAATCTAGTAAATTACAGTTTGACAATTCAATTACAATGATACGTTGTGATGCCATCAATACAGTCACTAGATAAGCGCCAGGGATAGGTAGTTAGTCACACAGCTCGAGGAACAAAGGTAGTCAACAGAACACTCTTTCTATAAAATGAATATAGGAAAGGCTATTTATGGATCCGAAGAGATTATTACTCAATTTTGTAATCAATAACATATCTATTGCAGCTATAAGTCATCATAATAAACACTACTACTATAATACTTCCACTTAAGTGAAATTGTGCCAACAATGTTTTTATATCTGCTTTGATTCTTATCGCGAATACATGTTTGTGACTTGCGAACCACAAGTCACGGCTGGCAACATTTTCACTTAGATAAGATGACTGAATAAAAAGCATGCCTGTCATTTTGTAATGTTATCGTCTTGTTATCATTCTACTACATCTTGTCAATATTAAGTTGACAATTTATCATTTTGATATCAGGTACGTAGGTACTAAAAATACTTAAGTACCCGCACTATGTATAGAAGAAACTAAACGTAGACTTATAAAAAAGAATATGGCTGTCACTACTTACTATTTTTTAAAAGGCTTTTCTCATTTATGTATGTACATAATGTTTTTCTCTTATTTTTTACCTGCAGTTTCCATGACAACAAAACAAACAAGTAATTTTGTATTGGAAAATTAAATTGTCGTTTTAAGTATTTTCCTATACTTATTATTTATGTTTCTCACCGTTTAAACCTTCCCTGAACTTCCACAAATATTTCAAAATAAAAATTAGCCAAATCGGTCCAGCCATTCTCGAGTTTTAGCCACTCAAACGAACGGCAATTGTCAGCAATTGATTTTTATTCTGAGTTTTTATTATAGATAAGTATTCTTAATTTAATCGAAGTTCTTTAGTAAATAAAAAAGATAATCATGTTATAGTTAGGTACTGTTTAGAGGTTGTTTTGGTTCTTTTTTTCTATCAAGAAAGTTTAATAAGTCTAGGTACATATTAGAAACAATAAAATTGTTGTAAGAATTGTGTATAAGGTATGAGATTATAACAACATACCTCTATATATTTTTTCTTCACAAGTGATCGCATTTCACAGTTGTCAGAGCCTTAATGTATTATATAATTTAACAGTTTATGACGAAACTGATTTTTGTTACTTAGTAAGCCCGACCTGAAAATATTTGCACTTGACCCATGATGATTCATGCCATGACTATATATTTTTTTATATCTAGGTTATTAATGACTATTGCAGATAGTAAGTGTGAGTCTGCTTTATGATTATGAATTCTCCGCTTATCATTTACAATCAGTAAACAATTACTAAAATATAATTTAGAAAGTAGGTACATGTTATGTAATAAGCTAAATCGTAACTTCATGCTTCAATTAGCTAACCTACCAGCTACCAGCTACCTACAACAATAAGCTATTCCTTTTAAACGCAAATAGAGTTAACTATCTGCCTACTTTAATTATTTCCGTAAGCTTCTTAATTACTTTTATCAAAGTTGACATAGGAGTTTGAATTCAACTCAAACTCAAGTGTTTGCATGTACCTACAATGATTTATGCGCGTCATTGTGACTAGTTAACTACTCCCATAATCTGCCGTGTAAAAAAGCGAAGCAAACACATAGTATGATAAGTGAATCGTACTTTCCGTCATTGCTACTATCGACATAATTATATTCAAGAATGATAGGTAGGTCCGTCGCTACCAAAAAAGTAACGCAAATAAAATGTTTAAGATTGTTCAAAGTGTTAAATTCACACGACAAATTCATTAATTTTACGTTCCATCACATGCTGAAGTAAATAATTCGGTCATTTCATAAAGGACTCCCAAAGCTTTCCGGAAGTTTATCCACGCGGTATTTAAAAGTAACAGTTTAAAAAAAAATGGTTTTTCTTGCACTGTTTACATTTTATTTTTACCAATGACAAAACTAGCTAAAAAACTATTAACGCAATCAAAATCAAGACTTTTTTTTGTGTTGTTCCATAATGTTAACTCACGTTGCGCAATATGAGGACTCTGTCAGCGGCCTTCAGGTGATGCAGTTGATGGGTGACCAGGATGCGCGTGGAGTGTCGCAGCAGCCCCATTAAGCACTTGGAGACCAGCTCTTTGCCCACGTGCGTGTCCACGGCAGACAATGGGTCGTCCAAGAGGTAGATATCGGCCTATGGAAGAAGTTACATTCCTTTTAGAAGATATAGGTACTTAATAATATTATATGAAATGTTTGATATATTCTGTGAGCTACGAAAATTCTTCTGACAGGTTTGTATAATTACGCGAAAAAGTGGAACAAACTCGGTTTATAATTCAGCAATAGTAAAACGTTTCGGAGAATCTATTGCTTTAACACTTTTAAGTCTATTACCTTATTAGAATTCCACTATACCTGTCTATAGCAAGCGCGCGCTAGTCCAACGCGAGCTCGTTGTCCACCACTGAGGCTAGTTCCTCTCTCTCCTACAAGCGAGGAGTCCCCATTCGGCAGCTGTTCGAAGTCCCGAAGTAAAGCACATGCGGTCACAACCTGTACAACAATGAAAAAACATATTGCATCAATCAGTTAAAGTAAGAATATCTCCTATCAATATTAAGATAGGTATAATAAATTCAATCATTACCTTCTTGTAGCGCATTGGATCGTAAGGCAAGCCGAAGAGTATATTTTGTCTGACTGAGGCCACAAACAGCCAGGGCTCCTGACTGGCGTACGACACGCGAGCTCCGCCTAAAGAAATGGTGCCCTCCGACGCCGGCAGTTCGCCCAGGATCAATTGCAGCAGAGACGACTGTTGGGGGAACGACCAAGTTAATAAATACAATCATTTATATGGTAATAAAACTAGCAACGAAACAAATGCGTTACTAGAAAACTTACTTTTCCGGACCCTACAAGACCAGCGATACCAACGAATTCGCCAGGCTGAAAGGTGAAGTTGAGGTTCCTCAGGGTCTTTACTATGGAGTCCGGTTGCCAGCTGGCGCTCACGTTGCTCAGCACCAACGCCGTGGGTTTCAGTTTTTCCATTTTCTTCTTTTCTTTCTCTAATTTATCGTCTAAACCGTTCAGCGGATTTTTCAAGTGCGATTTGATCACTTTGGCCGAATCTAATTCATCTAATGATAGGAATTCCTGAAAGTAGACTGACAAGTTAATGTGCTGTTAACTTGCGCGGTCCAGTTTAAGTTTAGCGGCGGTAATGTTTTGGTAAAAGTCACAAAGTTAATTTGAGGTTAAAAATTTATGTGATTAAAGGTAAAATATATACTGAGCTAGAGCTAGAGTTCTTTTGTACAGTAAGCTCAATGTCTGTTTAAAATTATAAGTGTTGGCTTAAAGCAATAACACAAACAAAGGATGTTGTGTAAAAAATAGAAATCAATAAGTGCCAATATTTACCTCCAATCGCCTAATCGAGACTTTGGCTTCTGCCAGGAAAGACAACGCCATTGGGAAGCAAATGCTACACGCCAACTGCAGCAAGTTGAAGTACTGGACCAGGGAGAAGGTAATATCAGCGCGGATGACCCCGCCCAACAACACGAAGGTTACGACGGTGGCGTACAGAATGAACCTCTCCGTGAATACCATTAGAGCTGTAGAGAAACCCTTCACCATCGATGTCCGGCTGATGAACTTCACTTCGAGCCTGAAAAAAGGATGTTCTTTTAGCATACATACGTACTGCAGTGCTTTTGCAATCATGTCACAGCTAGGTACAAAGCGTGGTGATTAATTAGGTCAATATTCATCTATTGTAGCGATGCGACACGACACGACTTTAATGATGTAGGCCTGTGCTCAGATTATTTTCTGTTGTGATCATTATAATGATACGCAATAACTACGGCAAATTTAACAAATCCTATTATCTACATTGCATAAAGTATAAATAAACGCTGACAGTAACACTGAACACGGTTGTTAAGTTTATTATTTAACGAGCTATTATCGTTTATTGCCAAATAAACCTGTATAAAAATTAAAATCTGTACCTACTTACTTATCAGGGAGTCAGTAGGTACTTGAAAGTTATTTTAATGTTGAATGGGATGCAATCTAATTTCCTTTATCGCATTCTTTTGATTCACAGCACATGGAGCAATCAAATATATCATTTTAGGTTTTGCTTACTTTCATTATTTTTGCAATTGTGTCATGTCATGATTACCCTCAAAATTGTTAACATGTATTTTGTTAAGATGTATGGATGCAAATTCTTCAGAAGCGGCAAAAGTTGCTACGAGTCGTTGTTATTATTAAATGTGGGTATGCCATGCCACCAACGTTACTTTATGTTTTTTTTTTGTTTTTTATGCAGAACTTACTTTCTTAGCATATCTACAAGACTCTCAAAAGGCTTCTCCCACGCGTACATCTTGATGACCTGCACCCCGCTGACCAGTTCACTCATTACCTTCACTCTCTCATCGGTTCGCTTGGCTATCTTCCCTCTGAACACACCTTGGAGGTTGCTGAGGTAAACTGGAAAAGATTACAATTTTAATATTCATGAAACAGTATTTAAGATTGTGAAAATAACCAGTTTACGACAGGCACTATAGATAGCTCATTACTACTACAAATTTGTATCGTCATGATGACTTGCTAATTTCATTCTTGACTCTACAAGCCATTTATTAAACTGTTTATCATGAATGACGTAATAGGCTAAAGGACGAACGAATACCTATAGGTACTCTAGCCAAACTCGATAAAGAATAAATGTAAACAAACCAATTTAGGGTCATCACAAATCTGGGCAAAACGTTTTTGTGTTTTTCGTATTATTACTTGATTACTGCAGTTTACATAAAATATATTGTAAGGCTTATTATTCTCACTACACATTTCACTTAAATCAGTCGCTCAACGTCGGTAAAAACGTTATAATACGAAGAACGTAAAAAAACGTTTACTGTTTTCACTTGTTAACCCTATTAAACAAATGTCATTACAAAAATGGAGGTATTCTAAACAATTCCGTTATTATAAAATAGCATTCCAAATGAAGATTATGACACTAGTATCTATATAAGGTCGAGGTTTATTTTAAGTACCTCTGAAATCTGCAGCGTAAACAGTGCATTTGCAACGCAAAACAAACATTCATGAACAAATTGAATTAACGGTAAAGAAAATTGGATTGTAACAGCATTTGATTGATTTATGTAATACATTTCAAGGTAGCTAATTTATTCACTCACATAGGTTAAAACTAAGCTATGATAGTGCTATGGTGTTTGGTTTTTAAATTTTTCATACAATATTTAATATAAATAAATCTTTTACGTAAAATCATTCCTGTTGACCAACTAGAAAAGGTTGCGTCTGGCTGTGCCTGCCTGTCACTGGTTGCTTGGCAACGCTTTGTTGGTAAACATTCTTTATCGAATTTGCTATTTATAGTCGAAAATAGTTATTGGTTTGCTTAATGATTATATTGGTTAGTTATTAACCAATATGTAGAAACGCGAAAGCAATTGTTTTATTCTGAGCACGTTACTCGAATAATTCGCCAGCTATCTATCCTATCTGTCTGTACAGACGACTTACAGACACATAAGTAACTTTACCAATTGTATACAACGTGTAATGGTGACTCAGCCTATGAAACTGAACAACTTTTGTTCTACGACTTATTGAAAATCGCGAAAAAAACTTTTAGATAGATCAAAACTGACCGAGTGAATTCGTTTGAAGAGAGGATTTATTTTTTTGCGAATTTCGAAAAGTCGTAGAACAAAAGTTGTTTAGTTTCATGTGCTGAGTCACCACTTAAGAGGGTGTGCGTTTAATCTGTTACACGGTAGACAAAGTGATTCATCTGTATTGTTATAAAAACAATAATTGTTAAAATTCTCATTTTACAAGAAAATAAATACCTTGGACTAAAATAACTTGTAGGAAAATTACAGCTAAAGCGGCGAAGGTGGCGTACCCGACGTGTTGCCAGATGAGGAAGGACACCACGGGCACCACGATGGGCATCACCCACAGGAAGTTGAGAAACAGCACCACCAGGTCGAAGCGGTTTACGTCGTTCGACATCAGGTTTATCACTTGGCCATTCTCAGTTTTACTCATACCGACGCCGTCTAGTTTCAAGATCTAAATTAAACAACAAAAAGATTCTGTCACTAGTTAATTACTTATTATGAAAAACTATTTATAACAATCGTATCACAAAAAGTACTTAATAGGTAAATACGCATTGTAAGTCAGTAATAAATAATACCGTAATAATAGATTTACATTTCTGACTGTTGGACCACTTGACTATTAAATAAAAATGCATTGATAAAATAAATTGTTGATGAATTAAAATCATAAACAATTTCTTTATAATTATTTTTTTGCAATATGAAAACAAAAGGCATAATGTAATTGAGCTGGGATCAAACAACAATCAATAAGTAAGTAAGTAAATAGCCTATAGGTAGCTGTCCTGCTGCTGGATAAAGGCCTCCATCATTGAAATCAAGGCTTAAAATCACCACAATGTTCACAACAGTGATCACAAACCCGGGCTATGCATCGCATACATCTGAAACACACTTTGCCCGAGCGACGTGGGAGCGCTTTGCCACTCGGCCATCAAGGCGTAACAATCGATATGTTTAAAATATAGCATTAAATTCTATCTAATAAATAAAATGGGGTGCGGTTTCGAATCCCGCTCGTGGAAATTTTCAACACTGTCTTTTTTCAAATTGTAATTTGTTTGCAACGAAAGTTGCGTAAAATTATATCTTTATACATATAATGACTTGAGTAGTAACCAGCCACTAAGAAAGGATTTTAAGGAAATCATAATAGGGGGTGAAAGTTTGTATGAGAGTTCGTCAGTTTTGAAGTAAAATACATGAAAATCCTCACTGATACTTATCTTTAATAAGTTTGGGTTTTATTAAAACAATTACAAGTCGTGTATCCCATGTGAGGAAAGCCGCGAGCAAAAGCTATTAGATAAGCAGGTAGATTTATTTGATGTATGAGTATTATCATAATCATACATCAAATAAATCTACCTGCCTCCCCAACAATGATTTTTTGGTATAAAATTATACCAAAAAGAAAGGATTGTGCGTTTCTATCTAGTGGTTTTATGATGACTGGTTGAGCGTAATATACCTATCCCTACCACCTATCCAATGACGTAATAACTACTAGACTATCTCTTGTTGTAAACTCGATTATGTTTATAAATTAAAGTTTGCATTTGAGTTTACTAGGATACGGTCCTTATCAGCCGACAAAGCGACCGTTTAGTTTCCTTACTTTACTCGCTCATCTAAGGAAATAGAAATAGAAATAGAAAAAGTATTTATTAAAGCTGAAGTTAGTGCTATAATTATACTATAGTACTAGTTGTTGCCCGCGACTTCGTTTGCGAAGACTACAGTAAAGAAAAAACAACAAACAAACAAAACAAAACCTATATGCTGGTCTGGGTCATGGTCTGTATATGAGGAAAGTTTCATTAAAATCCATTCAGTAGTTTTTATGTGAAAGAGTAACAAACATCCATCCATACTTACAAACTTTCGCGTTTATAATATTAGTAGGACTATATTAATATATATAATATAATAATATAATATAATAATAAATAATAATATAATATATATACTATAATTAGTATTTTAGTGGTAAGACCTACCTTTCTATAAATGAGTGAGCAGCAGGCTACTCTGACCCTCATACCAACGCGCCCTTGGGCTAATTGTAGGTGATTGAGTATTAGAGAAGTCAAAAAACTTAGAAGATTCATAGTGAAGTTATAGATATGTGCGTATTTGTATGTCTCCGGTGTCTTCTCCCCAGAAAAGTAAGCTATGAATAACGATAAAGAGTACGGTATTAAAGGCCTGAAACAAAACCAATAGTTATATTTTATTGTCAACTAGGTACATGCAGGTTATCATTTTTTCACATTAAGTTTCGTCTAAAAAGGTACAATCATAAATTTAGATTAAAAGTAATTTAAAAATAAAAAGTAAAATGTTTGAGATAAATAAAAAAACTATTTTTACCATAATAAGATGTATAGGATCCCGACGAACAAGCCACACGTTAAGTACTCCACCCAAAAGGACCTGATGATAGCGCGGGACAAGGAAGGCTTGTTATCACTTTTTCTGGCTTTTGCCTGCTCATCTTCCCACGCCTCCTCCAGCCGGTCGCCCAAGCGACCGGATTGGTCACTTTCCCGAGCCTTCCATAGGTCCTCGAGCTTTATAGCCTTTTTGTAACCTCGCCGGAAGAGACTGAAACTCCATCTGAAACAAAATCCAGAGCGTTCCGTCACGCGATCCTCCTATAATATCGCATTACCTACCGCAGCTATAGTAGCCATAGCTAAGTTAATTGATTGATCGCTTAATCAAAATTGTGAAGGACAATTGATAATGGCAAATCGATGAGTAATACGTGCTACGCGCGACGAACGACGAGCTTATAGAATATTGTGCTTATACAAACACGTAATTAATAAGCAGTTACGGTACAAAGCAAAGTTACAAACGTTTTCTTTCGACTGTTTAATATTTTTTTAAATCTTTATTTTTAAGGGACTTTTTCCTCTTGGCATGTCAATGCCATTATAGCTAAACTATTGACTTAACTCTATTAATATTAGAAGGGAAAAGGAACTTATAACTTTATAAAATTACACAGAGATATAGTAACCTCGGAATTTGGGTTATGTAAAAGGCTTTGAATAATGCCAACATCTAGACGGTTCATGTAAAATTTGTATAAGACTGATTCCCTCTCCCTTCGATTCTTGTCACATTCCATCAATAGATGTTGTACATACGTCTTTCATTTTCCCACACGCTTTTGAGCGTTCATCGAAATATTCTTCCCACTGTACTTGGCATAACTTTTTAAATCGTGGCATAATCACCGAGTGACCTGGGGCGGTAGCCAAAGTAACATTAAGAAAACGATAGCGAAGTTCTAAAAGAATAAAATGTACGGGATTGACATAAGATTGACCACGTGATTTAGCGCGGCTTATGTCAATCCCATACATTTTGTTCTCTTCGAACTTCGCTATCGTTTTCTAAATGTTACTTTGGCTAAGCCTACTGGCTTAATATTATGATATTTACCGCTTATACCTGCAACTTTAGCTAACCTATCAGCCTCTTCGTTACCCTGAATGCCAATATGAGCTGGAACCCATTGCAACCTCAAAGATTGTAGATGTGTTGGCTAAAAGTAGCCAGTGGTGTTTAGGGTTAAATGACACAACCCCATCGAGTTGGACTCGTTTGATCCGTCTTGACAATTACTTTGGTGCTAGATGGTAACCAGGGTCTGATGATGGAGCTGGAAGATGGCCATAGGAACTGGGAAATTAAACGACTAGAACCCATCGAGTTTAGGCTCGTATGATTCATTTTGACGAGTAGTTTGGGGCTAGATGGTAACCAGGGTCTGATGATGGAGCTGGAAGATGGCCATAGGAACTCGGGAAAATAAGTTCGCTCGTTCAATGCCAAACCCAATGCCAAGGTGAGCACGTGCCGAGGGCTGAATGGTATGAGAGTGTATAAACATGTCATTCAAAATTACTAAAAAGTTAAAAATAAAATTAAAAGAAAAAAACTTTTTAAAAACAAGCTTTTATTACTAAAAATCTTTGCGTTTTTATCACAGACCCGTTTTTGTAACTCAAACAAAATAGTTCTTTAAATATTAGTTATCTCTTTAAGTTTAAATTAAGTTTAAATTTGCCAGCTTCTGGTAAAATTTGTCAAACCTTTACCTTTTGTACCACATTTTATGCATAATACATTTTTTTTAATAAATACATTATTACAATGCCGAAATTTCAATCAAATAATTAAATAATTATATTAAATATCTTTATCTAAAAGACCACCACGGGCCATCCGGCTCAAAAGTTCATGATATCGACAGCAGCGTCACCGCGTTGTTGTATTGCCAGGGAGAGTCTCTGAACCAGGTATGACTCGCATTTTATTTCGTACTAGCGGGCCGCTGCTAGTCCCGGCTTCGCACGGGTGGACATTTCTTTTTAATATAACCTATGTTACTCAGCGCTATTGTAACATTCTAATGGTAAAAGATTTTTTTTAAATCGGTCCAGTAGTTATTGAGTTTGAGTTAATGTTTGGAGTATACTTACGTAGTTACAAACTAGGGTTTGGGTCCCGGGACTTGTCATGTCTCAAAGTCCCACTTTTATATCACGGACTTTTAACACATAACTATTCGATAGTATAAAATGTAAATGTAAGTTAATTAGCTGAAATGTATGGCTAAGCACTTTTGGTACAGATGCTATTTGGTTACCCGATTATAAAACGAAGAATATTCTTATTATACAGGTTATTTATCTCCTTTTTGCTCAGTCACTGCTACTGTCAACTTTGACTGTTAATTTTTCTTTGTAAAATTAAGACACCTCGCAAAATGAATTGTTATTTCTCATCTGTTTAAACTTTAAAGATCTATGATACAGGATGTGACCTAACGATAAACTGGGTCAGCTGTTCTAAATAGTTTGACGATAAAAACTTCATCAAAAACTTTGTGAAAAAAAAATGCATGTTTGTTTAAGGATAATATTAAAATGACATACGCAAGCTAACTTGGTAACAAATTCACGATATACTTAGTTATTTAATTAAATAACGTGGTTAATTTATGAAGCCTGAGATACTCATACTGTACTGTCCAGATAGGATATATTTTAATGAATCTTATTTAGACAATAACTTTTAAAATATTTTTATTTTTCGAATGAACCATTTTAAATAACTTATTGTATTTTTATTCTAGTTTTTAAACCACATTTTTTCAATGGAAATCAAATAGAAAAATCATCACAATTACCTCCGTTATAGTATTAACGGAAATATGACTGACTATTCCGGCAAAAGAACTAGTACCTATATTATAACATCCTTTTTCACAAGTTCTATAAACAAAATCAAAAACTTTTTTAACTCTTTTATATCTAACTTTTCTTTTTTATTTTACTGAGAAGTGTGCAATCAACACACACTTCCCTGTAAGTGGTTTATGTTTTGAAACACCAACCCGTAAATTGTATATATCTAAACTAATATGGTAAACTTAACTATACTCACAAAATGTTTTTGTTTTGTTTATATAATTTTAACGCAAATTTCGTTGCGAAACAAATTACAAAAACACAAATGTTGATAAAATTTCCACGATAGCTCAATTAGGAGAGCACCTGACCCGGTGTGTCAGAAGGGTGCAGGATCAAATCCTGCTCGTGGATTTTTTTTCAACATTTGTGTTTTTTTACTATACTTACGTTAAAAAAATAGTGGAGAATATGTTAGCTTTTTCACCGGGGTTCCCATCTCGTAGCACGACTTTAGAATCCATTTTTTAATTCAATTTTTACGTACAGCGGAATCTCATTATCAGGACTCTAGTATTTTTAGTACCTCAATTCACAATAATATTACGCTAATTTAAAGCTACTCTTACAATTAATAACACACCACAACGACCCTACTTATCAAGGAGATCACTTCAAGAGGTAAGCTTTCGATATTTCAATGAACATTACTTTACCATATATAGTAAACAATTAAACTATTCGGGGTGTGTTAAGTAGCGTACATTGCTTAATAAATCGGCGACAGGTTTTTATTGTAAGTTTCTTGTTTACACTCTTCTTCCTTTCCGGGCTCAAAACTACGAACTAAGCCACACGCTTTGCACAGATTTTAAGTCGTAATGACGTACGGACGTTGTTCAACGGTTAAATGTTTAATTATTACAAATAAATTAAGTAATTCGATTAAATAAGTATTTTAACACAGAGCCGTACGAGCAACCGCATGCGAGTTATTCGGGCAGCGCCGACGGACAGACTGAATGAATGTCAACTGTAAACCGGCCGGCTTCCTATTATTTATTCATTTATAGGTACCTACGTTCTCTTTTTGCAATTCACGTCATAACTAGATTGAGCTTTTTCAAATAATACAACTTAACAATTGCACAATCATCTTGGTTTAGTTAGGTATTTAAATATTTATTAATAACTTCTATTTATATACTATATAGGGTGTGATCGTTATGAGAGTTCAGCCGATTTTATTCCATAAAATACCTATATTTCAAAGAATATTTGAAAATGTATTTATTCATATAAATTTTTATCGCACTAAAACGAAATCGGATGCCTCCACCACGGGGCCGTCACACACCGGGGGCCTAACCCACGAACCCAACTTATCATGTAGGTTCTTAATGATTTAAAAAAAAATTTTATTAGTATGGGTATTTTAAGTATGGGGACTTTAAAATCACCTCACATTATTTAAGGCAAATAAAATAACTACCTATATCGTGAATTTGTTACCCAGTTAAGGGGCCCGTTATCATAACAGAGAGAAATCTTGCGTGTCACATTTCAATATTTTATGTTTATTATTTACTTTAATATATATTATTATATATATAAATAATAAATAAATATAATATAATATATTATACATATTAATATTTTATCTTAAAACAAACATGACTGTAACTATTTTGTTTTCCAAATTTTTTATGTAAGTAGTTTTTATCGTCAAACAATTTAGAACAGCTAACCCAGTTTATCGTTAGGTCAAATCCTGTATATGTAAGTACCTACTCGTAAAATCATAAGTCTTTAAAGTTTCATCAGATAAGAAATAACAATTCATGTTGCCAGGTGTCTTAATTTTACATTTAAAAAAGTTAATAGTCAAAAGTTGACAGTAGCAGTGACTGAGCAAAAAGGAGATAATAACCTTTGTAATAAAAATTTTCTTCCTTTCGGGTAATCTAAATAGCACATGAACTAACAGTGCTTACTCGTACATTTTTGCTAATTAAACTTAAATACTTACTTACTTATCGAACAGTTGTGTTAAAAGTCCGTGATTTAAAAGACAATTCGCAGTCAACATCAACGCTCTCAATCAACACTTCAATCAATCCAAATGTCGGTTTCATGGTATTCAAAGCTCTAAGAAAAGTTTAAAACTTCTAAATTTCGATGTCTCGACTTTTGATCTAAAAGCCGACGAGTCCCAACTCTATACACAAAAATTCGGAAATTTCAGGCACTTCGAGATACGAAACGTCCCGGGACCCAAACCCTAGTATGAAACTACCTAGATAAAACTTTTTGCAAGTCTTTGTCAAGTCAAAAGTGACTTTGTGTAAATGTCCTTCCCAATTAATTAATTTAATTCCTTAATGCATAAATACTAGTTTTCTTGCGGGAATGCTACTATAAATTACCACGCGTAGTCAGACACGCTTGATACAAACGCCCGTATAAAATAGCTGTCTATAGATAACACATGTAGATTATTTTAAGTCTCTGTAGAATTACTATTTATTCTAAAGGAATTTTATCCCTGTGATAATATTTTCTGTTAATAATTTCATGTTTAAATAAGTACTTTCTGTTTTTTTTTATTAATGCTCACATTTAAAAAATTACCACGCGTAGACACGCTTGCTACGAACACCCTAAATAAGTAATTATACAATATCTGTCTGGAGATTATACATTTAGATTATTTTAAGTTTCTGTAGCTAATTATTTTTTATTACGCAGAAATGTTTTTCCGTATTCTTAATATCATGCCAGTGCGTATATGCTCGTTTTTTCTTTTGCGGGCCGGAATGCTACTAAAATTTACCACGCGTAGACACGCTTGCTACGAACGAACTCCCTTATAAACTTACTCTTAATAAAAATATTATACATGTATAATAACTTTTTGTAGGTGATTACTATTAGTAAATATGAAAGTCTTTTCCGTTAAACTTAATTTCATATACTGTTTACTGATACTTTTCCGTATAATTTTATCTCAAGTTTGACATTAGTTACAAGATTAGATTGCAATGTGGAAAACAATTTACATAATATTACATATACCTATATCAATGTACAGTATCACGTGTAAATCTAGATACCTTTCATCATCATCATCATCATCATCTCAGCCAAAAGACGTCCACTGCTGGACAAAGGCCTCCCCCAAAGATCTCCACAACGACCGGTTTTGTGCTGAGATACCTTTATTTAACTTTTATTTTTTAGATCTTGTTATATAAACATATTATATTATTATCATCATAAAATAATCAGTTCAAAAAGTTCTACATATTTGCTTTAATTAATAACTAGTGCAATTTTGCACAATGATAAAATTAAAATAGATATAATTTTAAACTGTGAGGGTTCATCTTTGAAACGCCGTAGCTGACACTACTACCGCCGCCGGTGTCAGGGTGCCAAGTGCGAGTTTCATTCGCCATTCGATCACGTTAACAAAAACGAGAATTTGTATGGCAAAATTTTAACTCTTATCGTATGTCGCCAGGAGGCACAGCATGTAAGTGCCATACAAATTTTCGTTTTCGTAAACGTAATCGAATGAATACGGATAGTAAACACACGCACACTAGGCACTCAGGCCTAGAGATTCCGCGTCCGAAACTCAGCGGAAAAAACATTTTATTGAAACGTAGCGCCCGCGACGATTGAGACTGCTTAGAAATTAATAGAATCTTAAAATATAAAAAAAATAGGTTTTAGTTTTCAAAATATGCAGCTACCAAATTACGAATATTGATGTTATCAATGTATTTGAGTGATTTCCAAGCATAAAAATAAACAATAGTGATTTGTTCATAGGTGTATATAGGAAGGAATTCGAAAATAATTATGATTGAGTCAAATTTATACAATCGTGTATTTGAGCTAGCAAATTCAAAAAAGAGACATGAATTTACCTATATTAACATTAAGATTCGTTACTCATATCAACTTTAGTCTTAACCTCTTTCTGTGTTTTGTGTCTTAAACTATTCGACGAAAGTTGGTGCATTTTTTCAGTGTGTCCGCTTTGTCGCCATTATACAATTTATACTTGCATAGTGTTTCGATGGAGATAAGATTGCAAGTTTCCCAGTAGGTAGGTAGGTAGTTTAGGAGACCGAGCAAAGTCCATTTCCACGTTCGTCTTATCGTCACATAACTGAGAAAAATGGAATCACCTCTTTGACAACCCAAAGTTTATATATAGAAGTCTATCTGAAAATAAAGATATAGTGGGTATAAGTGCGAATACTTACTTAATATTAGAGAGCTAAGTATTGGTATTTCACAATCGTATGTAATATATTTCGGGGCGGCAAAATATACTTTTATTGGTTCTAGATAAAACTAGAATGCAGGCTTATTTGATGTTTACAAGCAGTCTTAACAAAGATCGTAGATAACTGAGTAGGTAACTACTTGCCAAAAAACCTTATGTTATAATTATATGTAGGGTCGGAAGGATTTAGACCGCCTTCAGACATTATTGTATGGGCAGATGTAGGAATCGTGCAATGAGAAGACGTTTTGTTCTAACACTATTTTATTATTGGTTAACGGTTACAAATTACTACTTGCTATTTAATTGAAATGAAAGTATGGCACTAGCGAAACGTGGGACAGTTTCGTGACGACTGCTTCTCTCGTTGGCGACCCGATCGAATGTGAGCTCGCTCCTGTCCGCCCCTAACGTCACGACTCCGTCGAAGCGCGCCAAAACGTAGTTCCGTTGAATCGCCGCTTGGGGCGCGCTTACGTTTCGTTTGGTGTCAATACTCATGACCGACTACGACACGGCCAGCCTGCGTGACACACGTCCACGTGTGTTAATCTGAAATAGGAGAAGAACAGCACAGTTTCCGTTCGGCCAATCCTATTTCCAACAACTTTTATTTACTTTCAGAAATTAAAAAAACAGGTTTATTCCAGTTTGTTTAATTTAATAAGCCACCCGTAACACATTAAATCATAGAGCTATTAGTTACAATAACTACAATTTTAGCTTATCAAACCATCTATCGCTATTACGGTTAAGCACAATTTATTTCAAAAATAGCAAAGATTACTGAGACCACGCACCGTTGAGCATCATTTATTATTTACAAAGAACAAGTTACACTTCAATCAAAATAATTAAATCAAGCACCAGGTAACTCATTCGCGGTACACAGCTATTACAATAGCATCAGCAAACACATTCCTATACGTTTTCCCTTACGGGAAACCCAAGTCAACGCTTGACTTTATGATCTTCGCTACAAGGCAAGATCCGACTGTACTACCCAGAACTACCGCCTACCGCCTACCCACGGACTACTCATAGAGCAGACGCCGATTTCAACCAGGCTACGGCTACGGCATTCTGGTACAGTCTCCGTCCCAACGAATCGAGAACCTGTGCATGTTTAAATCCTTCTTATAAACCTTAACTAGATGCCCCTTCGTCATCTATCTCATTATCATCCACGATCTCAATGGGTACCTGGCCCTCAGGCATCTTCCTGATACGATCATGAGCATACTTGTAAGTACGCTTGTTGATCAATGACTTTAAAACATAACGGTCACCATCTAAAATCTCTATGATCTGAAATGGCCCTCTGAACTTAGCATCTAACTTCGTTTGATTACGTTCCTCATTTTCAATTAAAACAAATTCACCGACTGAAAATCTACTCACGTTTGCCTTATTGCTATCAAAACGTGCCTTATTATAACTCGCGGATTTCTGTATGCCATCGGATGCCGATTGTCTAACCTCGCTAAGGTCTATGACGTCATAGTTATCATTGACCATCAAATCTAGAGGACGCGCTACCTTCCCTATTAAAAGCTCTAACGGGCTAGCTTTTGTTACGCGGCTTACGGTACAATTAAGAGCGAGTTGCACGTCTCCTAGAGAGTCCTGCCATGACCTATCTTTGTCAGACTCTACCGCAGTTAGCATAGATTTTAGTACGCTCATTATCCGCTCCACCTGACCGTTCGCACGACATGACCCTGTAGCAATAAGATGAAGATGGATGTTTTTACTGTCACAGAAATCACGGAACTCTTTGCTGGCGAAACAGCGACCTTGGTCTGCGATAATACGTACGGGAGCACCGAATAATGCCACACTATCTTTCACTGCCTTGATGCTGCTTCTGGTGTCTATGTTCTTAGTGTGAAAAAGCAACACGTATTTTGTGAACGCGTCAATCATTACGAAAACGTACTCCTTGCTATCACTCTTTCCACTCAGCTTTCCAGTGGCATCAATGTGTACAGTATGCCATGGAATAGCAGTTTTTGGAATAGGGTGAAGTTCGGCTTGTACCTTACCAGAATGAGACTTAGATATTTTGCAGGTGACGCAGCTGTCCACGAACTTTCTTACGTACCGAGTCATGCCCTCGAACCAATAATGATTATACAGCTTCTCTAACGTTTTTTCCCAACCAAGATGTATAATGGATTCGTGGACATTATTTATGACTGACCAGCGCATAGTACGAGGGACGATGGGTAAACACCTTGTTCGACCATTCCGCTGTACTTTACGATGCAGTATGCCTGATCTTACCTCATAAGTTTTAGCTACATCGTCGTTGAGCTGTCCTTGGTCCAGATCAGAAATTAATTTCTTAATTTCGTCATCTCGCTGCTGCTCTGCATGAAGCCAATTGCTAGTCAATTCAGCCACGTTCACTCGCTTCTGTTCCACTCGCTCACTTTGTGGTTTTGTAGGGGCAGCTGGTTGTAAATGCTGGTGTGGCCGCGCGGCACCGGTTGAAAGCAGTCACGTTACAGTTCCCTCCGCGATTATAAAATCAGCTATCATACTCAAACGCCGCACTGAAAGTTGTACCATACACAGTTGGAAAGAGAAAAACCCAAGCTACACGACAGTGAAAACAGTTTCGTAAAACTCTCGGTGACAGCAAAGTTGCAGGTAGAAACATTTTAAAGGATTTTGATCAACGGTCGTCCGTTTTTGTTTTACGCTACGCATCGCGCCCGCTGCAGCGAGCGGTGACCTTGTCTTTGCCCCACCAAGCGTTCCGCACACTGAAGGACCGCTCACACGCGTGCTTTTCGGACATTTAATTGAAAGACCGCTCACACGCGCGCTATTTGGACATTTAATACAGCAGCAACAGAAGCAAGCAAAATGAGTACAAATTGCGCGGGATGCGGTAATTATATTCGAGATCTCTATTACATGGAGTGCTCCCGATGTACTAAAAGCTTTGACTTACTATGCATCAACATCTCTAAGGAAGTTTACGACGAACACGCCGCGAAACAAAAAAACGACTGGCTGTGTCCCTCCTGTAAGTCTTCGCTACCTAGAGGAGACAATACTTCCACACCAGTTCGAAGTCTTCTGAGTACCCACCTTAACGACACCTATACTAAAGCATCTGAGAACGTCAACACGACACGCGGTGGTAAATCTCGTACAGCAAAGGCCATGGTTGAAGTTGACAAGCCGCAAAACACAGATCTGTCAGAGCTCATAGCCGAACTAAGACTTCTAAGGCAAGAGGTGACAGATGTAAAGCAACAAAACACTGAGATTAAGCTCCAAGTGTCCACTATTTCTGATACGCTAAGTGAAACGGTAAAAGAATATTCTCAGCAACTACGAAATGCTAAAATGGAAATCAGCAGCCTTAAATACTCTGTCGAACAACTTCAGCAACAGTTAGCGTCACAACAACAAATCGGCTTGAGAAAGGATTTGGAAATTTCGGGAGTGGCGGAAGCAAACGGTGAAAACCTAAGTCACATTCTGTTAACTGCTTCTAAAAAGATCGGAGTCGAGCTCACCGAATCCGACATTGACGAAGTAACCCGAGCTGGCCCCAAATCTCCTAAAACAACAAAAAAATCCCCGCAGAACGAAGCCCCACGCGCTATAGTAGTAAAACTAACAAGAAAGGTGAAACGAGATGAATTGATTAGATCGGCAAAAATGAGGCGCTTGACATCGGAACATCTAGTCGACGGCCAGATTACACCTGTATTCTTCAATGAGCGTCTGACTAAGGTGAATCGGCAGTTGTTTCGAGACGTCAGGGTTCGATCAAAAGATTACGAATTCCGATACTGTTGGGTCCGGAACGGCGGAATTTTCGTCAGGAAAGCCGATGGTAAACCTGCTATTCGTATCTTCAATTTACTGGACTTGGATCAAAGAGTTGGACCTGCAAAACATCCAGATGAAGACAACGTCCATGCAAAGCCTTAATTTAGGTGTTAATCCTTTATCAATGTTTTACATAATTTGTTGTTTGTTGCCAAGCCTGAAGGACTTAACTGAAAAATTGTTCTATTTACTCACAGCACAACTCAATCATAATTTTACTTACACTATCACCCACTCACACTTTCACTTTTTCACGTATATACACACACCATCACTACACACAAGGGGAAGTGTCATCGAAGACAGCCAGACAGCATCGGGCAAACGCAGTCTCAAAACGAACGTACAAGTAAGTTACAACTATTATACTACGTTAATAATATACTTTACATGAACAACCTCACATTTGATATCGAAGAAACACTTTCAGTAGACTGCCTTTCGCTCGATAGCGTTGACGTTTGTAATAAATTCCTACCTCCAGGTCAAAATTTTAAACTTCTTACATATAATATCAGAAGCGTCCAACATAACTTCAACGCCTTTCTGATATCTCTCAAACGCCTTAATATAGACTTAGATTTGATTATTCTAACGGAGTGTTGGTTACAAGAAAACACAATAATACCTCAACTACCCGGGTACATTGCCTTTCGAACGCATAAGTATATAAACAAAAGTGGAGGTGTGATTGCATATGCCAGGGACAGCTTGAACGTAACGACAGCAGAGTCTTCTTGCGAAGACTGTAATTGTTTAGAGATTAGCATAGGTTCGGAAGTACTGGTGCTGGGTATCTACCGTTCTCCCTCGTTCACTGACCCGCTCAACTTTCTAACCTCTCTCGACTGCATTTTGCATAGTGCCCACAGAAAAAAGTACATCTTTCTCACAGGCGACATAAATCTTGATATTATTTCCGAACCCTTAAGTGCACATACTGCGGACTACATGTCCCTGCTTGCGCAACATCAACTGCTACCTGCAATAACAAAACCCACAAGAGATAAAGCCTGCCTAGACCACTGCTTTGTAAAAAGTATAAAAAATACACTAGGTATGGTTTGTTTGTCAGGCACCTCAGATCACGATTTTTGCGTAATAGCTTCAAGCATAGTAAAGGCCAAGCCTGTTGTAAAACGTTCTAAACTTAAATTAGACTACCAGGCTATAATAGATGACGTCAAAGCGGCAGACTGGGCTTCAGTAGAAAATTGTCAAGAAGTAAATAGAGCCACATCCACTCTCAATAAAATTGTCGAGAAAGCCATCAACAAAAATACTAAAGAAGTTGTAATTAGCCGATCAAAATTTAATCTAAAACCTTGGATAACACCTGGATTAATCAGATGCCAAAAGCACAGAGATAAACTTCATCTCCAAGCTAGAAAAAACCCAAAATGCGAAATAGCCCTATTAATATACAAAAGATATAGAAACTTTTTAAACGATTTACTCCGTAAAATTCGAACAGAATACGAAAACAATATATTAACTACCAACAAAAACAACACTAGAAAACTTTGGAAAGCCATCAAAGATATATGCCACTTAAACAAGACTCCTAGCACTAATTCAGAACTATGTACAATTAAGACTGATCCTATATCATCGCTTAACTACTGCAACGAATACTTCGCAAACGTTGGCAAAAATCTTGCTGGTAAAACCCTTACTGAACTCTCTTCCACGCAGGAGTCACTTGCTGCTAAAATCAAGGTGCAGACCCCATCGCCGGGGTCCTTTTATATCACACCAACCAATGAAGAGGAACTGGACAGACTCATCACAGACCTGAAGCCGGATAGCTCTCCTGGAATCGACAAATGCCCACCAAACCTTGTCAAACAGATTAAGGAATTTATACTGAAGCCCTTGACACACATTTTCAATCTCAGCCTCTCATCTGGCATATTCCCGGAAAGTTGGAAAACTGCCTTAATAACCCCTATTCACAAAGGTGGTAAGAAAGATACTCCTTCCAACTATCGTCCAATATCTCTACTTCCTATCTTCTCAAAGCTATTGGAGAAAGTGGTAAATAAAAGAATGGTCACCTACCTCGAGCAAAACGAGCTCCTTCCATCTACACAGTTTGGCTTCAGACGTGGTAAATCTACGGAAGATGCAGTATCTGCGGTAAGCAATATCGTGTCTCAGTCTCTAGACAAAAACATACACTGCCTGGGAGTTTTTATAGACCTCGCCAAGGCATTCGATACGGTGTCGATCCCGATTCTTTTGCAAAAACTAGACCGCTTTGGTTTTCGTGGAGTGTGCCTGGAATGGTTCAAAAGTTACCTGACCGACCGCAGACAGCGAACGAGAGTGGGTTTAGAAGTCAGCGACGAGATTCCGGTAGATTTCGGTGTTCCTCAGGGAAGCATTCTTGGCCCTACACTTTTTCTGGTCTACCTGGCTGACTTGTCAATCCTTCCATTGGACGAAGCTAGCTCGGTTTGTTATGCAGACGACACCGTCATATTATTCCAAGGCCCTACATGGAAGGACACTTACGCAGCAGCAGAGAGGGGAATGGTTGGAGTTACAAACTGGCTAAAAAGAAACCTTCTTACACTAAATGTAGATAAGACTAAGTATGTAGCGTTTCACAAAACTAGAGCTTCGCGGCCCCCGTCAACAATGATTTTAAGACTCCACAATTGCGACCTCGCACCACAAAAACCATCCTCCTGCGACTGTCTACAAGTGAGCCGCACTGAGGGAATCAAGTACCTCGGTGTAGTGTTGGACGAACGAATGTCATATCGGCAACATATCTCGGCACTATCGGCCCGTGTTCGAAAAACGGCTTACGTCATGAAGGCCCTCAGGGAGTCGGCAACAAAGGACACGCTAATTGCAGTCTACAAAGCTCTTTGCCAGTCACTTCTTATATACTGCATCATGGCTTGGGGTGGGATGATGAAATCTTTTCTAATCGAATTAGAAAGAGCCCAACGTTTAGTCCTTAAAATAATCTTTCGTAAACCCTTCCGTTTCAACACTGATCTCCTTTACAAAGAATGCGGCGTTCTGAGAGTCCGACAGCTGTTCATACTTCGAGCTGTAATGGCCTCTCACAAAACGGCCCTAGCATCTTTTTCCTACGAACAACTTCTCAGGAAACGTGTATACAAAGTGCAAGTCCCGGCAGCCCGTACAACTTTTGCTAAACACCATCCACATTTTCTTCTGCCGCAACTTTACAATACCGTTTGTCGAGTTATTGATATTAAGAGAGCATCCATGTATAAGGCTAAGAATATTGTCGAACCCTGGTTAGCTAAACTGGACTACAAGAAGACAGAAGACCTTCTAAAGAGTACCTAAATATCCCCCACATCACTCAAACACACACCGCATACTCACTTCATAATCATACACTAACACACGCACACACACGCATACGAACACACACATACGCACACACACACACACACACACAAAATCTCTTTTTTATTTTTTTTTTCTATTTTTGGTTTTTCACTTAAATTTTATTAATTAAAAAAAAAAAATAATAATAATAATGTAAAAGTAGATACGCTCAAAAAAAAAAAAAAAATAACGATTCCATTATAGTATAAGAATAGTATAAGTGATCTGTAGTTCGACCAGTGTCGCCCTTTGAAACTTTTTATTATTTGTTACGTTTTTTTTTTGACTACTGCGAATCAAGCAGCATGCTTTGTGCAGCAGTCGCCATTAATCAAGACTTCTGTAATTTATTACTTTTTTGCAATAAAAATTTTTATTTATTTATTTATTTATTTATTTAAATTACGAGATAAAAAATCAGCATGTGCCATTTGCTTACCGACTCTGTATTTTACGTCAAAATCGAATGACTGCAAATAGGCCCACCAACGATGAGCCCTCGGCGTCAGATCGATTTTGGTTCGTGACAACTTCAGTGAGTTACAGTCGGTCAGAAGAGTAAACTTTCGACCATGTAAGTATTGTCTAAAATGTCTCACCGCGTTGACGACGGCGAGTGTCTCCAATTCGTACGAGTGGTATCTAGACTCAGCCGGTGACGTGCGTTTGCTAAAATAGGCCACTGGCCGACGCTTACCTTCTACAATTTGAAATAAAATTGCCCCATACCCCTCAGCACTAGCGTCTGTATGAAGTTCAGCTGGATACTGTGGATCAAAAATCATGAGCACTGGCTCACTGGTTAAGACGTCGATTACCTTGTGTCGAATTTCCTCACATTTGGGCGTCCACTCGAACGGGTACTTACCTGATGTAAGTTTATAGATCGGGCCCATGAGGTGAGAAAAGTTTGACACGAACTGGCGAAAGTAAGAAGCCAAACCTACAAATTGTCTCACCTGTGTAATCGACTGAGGTGAAGGCAATGATGATAGAGCTTCAATCTTGCGTTTATTAGGCTTGACCTCACCTGCCTCTACCTCATATCCTAAGAATTCTACTCGGGTTTTAAGGAAAGAACATTTCTTAAGGTTCATGGAGAATCCAGCCTTTGTGAGTCTATCAAGCACAACCTGCAGCCTCTCTATTCCCTGGGAAATTGAGTCAGACACGATCAGAACGTCGTCAACGTAAACTACCACGTACTGGTTAGCAAGGTCACCAAGGGCATTTATGATTGCGCGCTGGAAAACAGATATTGCGTTGCGGAGACCAAAGGGCATAGTCAAAAATTCATACTGTCCATCGGGTGTGATGAAGGCAGTGCGCTCTATTGACTCAGCCTGGACGGGAATTAAATGAAAACCACTTGCGCAGTCGAGTTTCGTAAAGAAATTGGCACCATGGAGGCGTGAAATCTGGTCAGAAATCAAAGGTAGTGGATAACGATCCGGAACCGTGTTCATATTTAACTCCCTGTAGTCTATACACATGCGGTCCGAGCCGTTATGCTTTTTAACTAAAAGAGCAGGGCTCGCGAAAGGCGAGTTACTAGGTCTTATTATTTTAGCTCGCAACAATTCATTAACCCTGTCTCGCATCACCTGACGTTCATTATGAGACAACCTATAGGGACGTCTTTGTACCGTACGACTGGAATCTACCATTCTAATTACTAACTCTCCAGTATTCACGCGAGTAGTTGGAAAACCGTTAATAAAATAGTCAGAATATTTTTTCAAAATATTTAAAAGTTCGTATAATCTATCAGCCGGGATATCAGTGTCAATACAATCAAAATTATCCGTAGGCGCACAAACATCCGACGCGTTACACACGTTTACATTTTTATCTCTCGACAAAGTAAATTCAGTTGCGGTCATGCTTACACATAACCCCTTATTTAAAATCTCACGGCCTATCAAAATGGCACTACGTAAATAAGCATCCGGCAAGACGTGAAATAAAATCTCAGTCGCAAAATTATTAATTTCTAACTGACACAATATTTGCAAAGTACAGTTTACACTTTTATTACCAATACCAACTAATGAAATCACATTATTAATTCGTCTGCCTCTAAATTTACTCGCAACACTTTCTTTAATTAACGAGCACTCAGCTCCAGAGTCAAAGTCAAATTTAAAACACTCACCAAAGTGATTTAATGTTCCGGATGGAGGCCCGACTTCGCATAGGTCGACCCGCTTCTCCACCAGGGCTGCGACGCTGGAACCGCCGGCAGTGCAGCGGCTGGCGATATGGCCCTGGGTGCCACACTTGTAGCAGACCACAGAGCTGCCGCTGGGTTGCTGGCGTTGAACAGCACTCGTTGCAGTTGACGCAGGCATAGATTTCTTCACTTCCATCTTCCTCGTACGACAATCCACTTGCTTATGCCCGAGCTTGCCGCAGGCATGACACTTGATCTGCGACGTCGGTGAAAACTTTTGTCGTTTTTCGTTCAAAACGTCGGTCCGGGTATCTAGAGTGGTCTTTCGCTTCAAATAGGAGAAAGCTTGCAGTTCTTGTTGTAGCTGATGACGAGTAGTAAGCTCCGTTGTAAAAGCGAGCCGTTGCAGGCGAGAATCAATTTGTGCCAAATGAGCAACTGCCGTCGACACTGCAATCTGCTCGATGCTCGCATTTCTCCATCGACTAAGCAATGACGTAACAAGACGACTGGCATAGGCGGCATAGGTCTCATTATCTTTCGGTTTGTCGTTACTTAAGTTAATGAGGGTAGCCGCAGATGTTTCCACGCTAACGAATCTGGCCGTAAATAATTCTTTGAATTGAGCCCAAGTCATACCTGGATATGTTATTTGCGACAGCCACGTTGATGCTGATCCTTTTAATGCCTTGCTGAGCATCATAACTAGCTGACCGCCTTGTACTTCATGCCCGTCCAAACACAAGTCGGCCGTTGCACACCACGATTGCGCATCGGAATCGCGCTTATCGGGGTTGAATTCCGGTAAAACAACATTGTTATTGTTACTCACAGTCGGCGTTTTCAATGCTTGAATAAGTTCGCGCATTTGTTGATTTTGCATCTCAAAAAGTAACCGCCACTGATCTTCACTGTTTTCGTAACGAACCTCGTTTGCACGATTCGATCCCACTTCTGATGTAGGGTCGGAAGGATTTAGACCGCCTTCAGACATTATTGTATGGGCAGATGTAGGAATCGTGCAATGAGAAGACGTTTTGTTCTAACACTATTTTATTATTGGTTAACGGTTACAAATTACTACTTGCTATTTAATTGAAATGAAAGTATGGCACTAGCGAAACGTGGGACAGTTTCGTGACGACTGCTTCTCTCGTTGGCGACCCGATCGAATGTGAGCTCGCTCCTGTCCGCCCCTAACGTCACGACTCCGTCGAAGCGCGCCAAAACGTAGTTCCGTTGAATCGCCGCTTGGGGCGCGCTTACGTTTCGTTTGGTGTCAATACTCATGACCGACTACGACATATATAATATTATAATTGTTATTTTCCTTGGTTATTTCCTTTTGTGTCAAAGCTTTTTACCTTTACCGTTTTTACTTTTCTGTGGTATTACGCACTCGGTTATTTATTTTCACATCCAATAAGCTGCTTTCCATTGCTGTTTGGCTAAAAGCTACTAAGCTGCCAAGCTCAAGTGGTATTGGGTGAGTCACGTTAGTCATGTCATGCATCCTGAGTGCCGACCGACTGCTTGGCAAAGGTGTACACAATGGGTTCCCGAGATGGACGCCCGCCGCCGATGTCTGCCCAGAAAAAGGTTGTCATCAAAAATTCAAAATTAAAAAGTATTTTATTCAATTTAGGCTACAAAAATCATCGGCTCGCAAGTCTACACAGGGCGGGCAGACCTTGAACTTAAAACCTTGAAGAACCGGCAATAAACTAGGCAATAGCTTGTTTCGCTCTTTTTTTTTAGAAGGAGATCATAAATCAACACACAAGAATCTGGACGCACATCAGGGTGCCTAGTTTGAGTTTCATTTGACATTCGATCACGTAAACTAAAACAAAAATTAAGTAGTATGGCGACATACAAGACTTTGAAAGCCAAAGGCGCCAATTCAATGTCAATGTTGATGATGTTAATGACGGTAATTGTTGACTTTGAATTGGCGCCTTTGCGCCAAATAAAAAATAAATAAAAAAATAAATAGTGTTGAATAATTACGGCGGGCCTGGTTAGAACCACGATAGCTCAATTGGAAGAGCACCTGACCCGTATGTCAGAAGGGTGCAGGTTTAAATCCTGCTCGTGGAAATTTTTTCAACATTGTGTTTTTGTAATCGAATTAATTTAAAACTGATAGTAAACAAAACTCATACTAGGCACTCTGACCGACTGTTATGTTATGAGGTGGCTCAGTAAAGAGAAGCCCTACTTGGGGGAGACCTTTGCTAAACAGTGGGCCTAGGATAAGGAAAAAGGTAATTATGTCCAAGTGGCAGCCCTAACTTGCCCCTTACGTATTAGCGCGGTCCTGTAAATAGGGAAACCCAAAATACAGCTAAGAAAATAATAAAAGTTATCTTGATAGAGGTGTAGGTAAGGTACATGTTACCACAGACCACGTACGCACCTTGTTTAATTATAAGTTAATTACTTAGATATTGTCAATGAGTAGGTAAGTGCTGTTAATTACAATTAGTATTTATTTTATTTGTATGTAAACTTTGAAAGGCTTTGTCGTTTAATTAAACATTTTTTATAAGTTATTGCGTAAGAGAAAGTAGAAGAATAAGATGAATGTAACATAAATGCAACCTATTAGTGCCAAGCCAATAAGTACTTAGGTACAGTCACGAGCTTTAACATGATACACTATTGACTAATATTATTAAGGAGATACATTGTTTACATGTTAATGCTCGTGTATGTACACTTACCTACTTTTAGATCGTTCAATACTTAAAACTTAAAAACTTAGTATAAAAACAACCAACCAACAAACAACACCTCGTTGGCCTAGTAGCAAGAGTGCTCGTCCCTAAACGTCACGAGATCGTGGGCTAAATTATTTCCTAGGCAGGTGTTCGTATTGGACTTTTTGATAACCCGGATTCATGATCACCAACGCATTCGGTAAGAGTTGAACAAGATTTCAATCGTGGAGCTAGCAGCTTTTAGAAAACAGTAGCTTTTTTATTAGCTACACGCACTTTGCACGCGTCTTCGCGTCTTCGTCTCCGTTGATTTCGTATTTTTCCGTACAAAATGAATATTTTATTTTTTTATCAAAATAAAATATAGTCTATCTAACCTCTTAAGTTCTTTCGCTGTGGTATAGATATAGAAGATATAGATGATAATCTATATACCTACATATATTAAAGTTAAAGAGGGTCGAAAGTCTGTACATGGAAGATATTCGAAAAAAAGTTGGCTGGGGATACTTATTATCGATAACAGAACACGTTCCAACAATTTTTAAGAATTATTGTCTGTTTGTCTGTTTATTTGACCGCGCATCACGTAAAAATGGCTGAACGGATTTGGATGAAACTTTGTACATAGACAGACCATGACCCGGACTAAAACATAGGAAACTTTTTATCTCGGTACCAAGTTCCTGTGGGGTAGTGTAGACTACGCGAACGAAGTCGCGGGCGACAACTAATAATTAAGAGGTAAAGTTTGTGACTTTGTTTGTTGTTTGTATAGATTGCACATTTAACTGTGACACACTTCACAGTTAAATGTGCAATCTATTCGCATCCAGGCTTAGGTATCAGACATTACATAGACATTATCGTAATGAGACTAAATTTGTATAAGTAAGCCTATGCACAGTACACGGTTATGTTTATTTGTCCAAAGTTAAGTTCTCGTAGAAAGGTACACTTAAGCCAAAATAGAGTAAGAAAATAGTTAATATAAAATCTTAAAAGTAAACAATGTAGCATTAAGGTGAATTATTATTAACTAATACAAAACAAAAATAAAGTGGATTTTATGTAGCTTCGAAAGTCGTTTGCGACGACGCACAGTGGGGCCCGCTCATATAAGGTAATGCTCAAAAGTGTGTATGAAGGTAATGCTATAAAAATGTTAAAATAAATTAAAATACCAGTTAACGATAACAAATTCATGAATATAATATCAAATTTCATCTTCTGAAGCATCAGACTCTTTGGAAAAGGTAACTAAATTTTCCTCTACAATCATAACATTAACCTCAGGATCAAACGGTCTTCTTTTAACTAAGTGCGAAGGTCTTAAATTTGTTATGACAGGGTCAGATGAAACGAGTAGCCGCTGAAATATGTCATCTAGGTTACTCTGTCTTGAAGTTTTTCTTGAGAAGCGCTCCCTATATACTTTAAAATCCTTATTTCTTGCTTCCTGAGCTTCTTCACTTAATTGGCCAATAGGTTAGTTGTAGTCATACCAGGTACCAGGGATATAGACTGACATATAATTCAGCAGTATTAAGGCAAAATTTTTTAAACTTGTTGGTATCAATTTTAAAACCACTGGATATTGTTTGTAAAATTATATAAAGTTTATGAATTAATGTTTCATCAATTCCAGTTATTGATGCAGATAGCTGACTATTTTGGAAAAACTTACGAGCTACATTGCCATCATTGCTATTTTCATAATCTGGTTTAGGTTTATCGACTATTAAAGACATGTTTCTTCTAAATTCGAATTGTATTCTTTTCTTATTTTCTTCCACTATGCTTTCGATTTCTTTATTACCACGCCAAGATTTAGTTGGTAATTTATAAGCTAAATGCAACACACATTCAAAAAATTGTGTCCACGCATGAAGTACGGAAATTCCAAATGACAAATATTCGCTTATCGGTATATCCAAAATGGCCTCAAAGTTGTTAAATTCCTTTGACAGTATAGTAGCATTACATAAATAGCAACGTATGTCGATTTTGTGTCTGATAGTGAGTTTCAGATTTTGCCATCGATCATATTAAAAAGCGGTGTATGTGTGATGCTGTATTCTTTATCATCTAGCATAACTTTTGTATCTATCAAATTATTTATCTGATTATCTATATTGATTTTCTCTTTTTAAGTAAGCTCAATGGACTCTTTCTCATATTGTAATTTGATGGGCCTGCAAAAACGCAGGGAAGAGGGTCGCGGATTTTGCCATAATACGACAGGTTTTCCATTTTCGTTCTCAGCTATTAGTCGAACGGGAACTAATGATCATAAAAACATGTATTTGTCATCATTGTCTCTGATGCAAATTTTTGCATGTACTGTGTATGACTAGAGCTACCATCAAAGCCCCTATTGAGATACTAAATTAATCTTATTAAGACTTGTGCTGGTTACAGCTCCTCTTTGTGTACGCTTTAAACGATTAGCTGTATGGTCCAATAGTGATTGCAAAGGAACCTCTCTTTCAACTTCAGTAGTTATTATTCCCTCTGGTAGACATTGTTTTTTCACAATGCGAACATTTTTATGGGAAGGGAACACATCCTTGGCATGATTTCTAATGATATTATATTGTCTTCTACTTAGTTGTGCTTCCATCATTAAAGATAGTGCTTGTTCGTTAGTTAACATACGATATTCAGGTAAAGTTTTTTCAGAAGATGTATTTGGATCAATTAGTTATTTTACTATTTTGGCTTCCGTGCGCTTTCCACTAGCTCGCAAGCTCATTTGTGCTGCATATGTTAACTCACCAGCAGAATAGGTATGACGAAGTTCTTCAGTTTTTCTGTGTTTTGACTGGTCACTGCAATCATAAAAAGTTTTTGTAGGTCGTCCTCCTGTAAGCTTCTGAATATAGACTGAATTGGCACACACCCTCCAGCCAAGCCTTTTCTGATTCAAAAAATCAGTTTTTGTGTATACCACATTTGACTAAACTAAATATTCGGGACTAAATATTTTGATTTTGTAGTTCACCATAACGCCTGATAAAAAATTGATACGTAAGAAAACATTTTTTTCTCGAAAATGCGCAAAGTTCTATTACTAATGTCTTCAGTTCAGTAATAAGCAACATCTCCTACATATACTATCTTACAAGTAAGTTTTTATATCTTACATATAAATAATTTATTATATAAAAATCGAACGGTCGCAAGTTAATTAGCTAATTATTCAAAAGTAACAAACATCCAGGTTCATAAATAAAAAAATAGAATTGCCATACCTTGGTTTGTAGCTGACCAGATGCACTTCAATCAAATGTGGTGCTTACTTATAAAAATAAATGTTCTAATACTGACGTAAAACTCTGATTAATAATTTGCATGTGTAGTCAACTTTGAGCTGATGCACTTGACAGCAGATAACAGTTACTGATTCACCACTTGTACAAACGATGTCATACATTGTAAGGTCTACCCTAACAAATTTTATTTTTTGAAATACCCTCATTTTGAAAATCGGGTATTAAGCACTACGTTGTATGAACGGGTAGCGAAAAAAATTTCAAGTGGTACGCCCTGGGTGCTTAGTGCGAGTTTCATTCGCCATTTGATCACGTTAACGAAAACGAGAATTTGTATAGCAAAATGTTAACTCTTCTCGTTTGCCGCCCGGAGGCACTGCTTTAATGCCATACCTACTAATTTTCGTTTTTGTAAACGTAATTGAATGAATACAAAACTCACACTAGGCCCCTGTACGCCTTTTCAAAAAGCCGTTGTATCGAAAACCGCTGGATCGAAAGACGTACTCGCGAACACTATTGATATAGTACTATACTACCTACTCGTAAAGCGGGGGTAGTTAGGGTAGTGGTACCAGGTTTCGACAGAAACCAGCAACCGACATGTTTGTCCTTTCATCATTAAAAATAGGAGTCAGCAACTGATTTTAGTCTTCAGCAACAATTGAATATCTGCCCTCTTCTTCCTCGCTGTCATTCCGTAACATTACAATGAAAATCTATTATTTTTTGGCGATGAAAATTGTGTCAAACACCTTCGAACACTGGTGCCATTCTCCCCCCATCCCAACCAATGTAAGTTTGATATTTTTTTAACCCTATAATGACAGTGTTGCTTTTTTTTCAATCTTACATAACTATAAATAAATATATTATTATTGTGTCTTCTATTTGGTCACTGCAATTCAGTTTATTCCCGTCAGTCACCATAGTTTGTTATTAAAAATTTAAAATCTTATTAAAAAAATACCTACCAACATAATAATTGGGCCCTGCCCCGCTGCTAGTGGTACTCTAGAATTAGGTTTTTATAAGGTTTTATTGTTTTTATATTAAAATATTGTTAAAATCTAGTTTTAAGAAAGAAAATAAATAAAGAGTAAAATAATAAACTTTATTTGCACACAAAAAATACAGATACAGACAAATAATTTCAAAAAAAGAGGACAAAATAGGCGGCCTTATTGCTAACAAGCAATCTCTTCCAGGCAGCCTTGGGCGAAAAATAATAAAATTAATAAAATAAAAATGGGTGCAAGTAATAATAAACTAAATAATAATAATAATATTATATAATAAAGTAAGTACATACAAAAGGGAAATAAATATATAAAACAGACTTTATGCAATAAATTATAAAATAAATAAACATAGCTACGGTAAATTTGAAAAATGACTCCGAATCTGACCCTTGAACGACTCCAACGTGCGAGTACTTCCGATGCGCTCAGGCAAAGAATTCCATAACCGGACAGCATGTAGTACAGAAAAAGAGTAGGAAAGGAAATTAGTGGAATGAAGGGGAGATATTTTATTTATCATGGGTAACAACGACTACACCCAAAAATATCTAACCTAAGGATAGTTGTAAGTAAATAGTTAAGACTATTGTATTAATTACTATTAGGTAAGTACTGAAGAATAAAGTTCGTGCCCTTTTTAAGCACATTGCGCGCACGGAGGACTGTGAGATTTGGTCTAGTTAAAGTTCATATGAAAAAGAGAGGGGAAAGATACGAATAATGTGTAATAGCTATGTGTTACAAATTGTTACAAATATATTAAATTGATAACATTGTTTCAAATACCTATTAGCGAAGCAAATCTGTCAGACAAATAAAAATAAGTCTATTTTCCTTAAAGCTTTCATGGTCATAGACAATTTACAATATGCCTTTTAGATGAAATTACGAACCCATTAAAAATTGTTATCAAATAGTAAAAAAATCGGTCTACTAACTATTACAGAAGATTGTGCAATTATTAAGTTGTATTATTTGAAAAAGCGCAATCTGTAGCCATGACGTGAATCGCAAAGAAATAACCCTATTATAATATACGAATAGGGAGCCGGTCGGTTTACAGCTGTTCAATTGTCCTGTCCTGTCCATTCAGTCTGTCGGCGCCGCCCGAATAGCTCGCACGCGATTGCTCGCACCGCTCTGTGATAAAATATTTACTTAATCAAATTACTTAATTTACTCGTAATAATATTTTAAACAACAACAGTTCCTCATTACACATAGTTTTTAGTTAAAATCTGTGCAATTGCGTGGTGGTTTTGAGCGTGGAAAGAAAGAAGTGTATCCAAGAGACGACTCGCATAAAAAAACTGCGTCGCCGATTCAGTGTGCTACATAATACATCTCGAATAATTTAACTGTTAAATCTTAGTAATGTTCATTGATATGTACCAAACTAACCTCTTGAAGTGATCTCCTTGGTAACCAGCGTTGTTGCGGTGTTATTAGTTCTAAGAATAGAGTTACCCAGGGCTATTATTATTGTGAACTGAGGTACAAAAAATACTTGAGTCGTATTAATGAGTTTCCGCTGTGCGTAAAGATTCAATCCAAATATGGATTCTAAAGTTGTGCTACGAGATGGGAACCCCGGTGATAAAGCTAACATATTCTCCAGTATATTTTTAACGTGAGTATAGCAAATTAAGTTCACCATAGTTCCTAGTTTAGTTTAGATCCTATCATATTTACGGATAAGTGTTTTAAAATATAAACTACTTACCGGGAAGAGTGTGTTGATTATACACTAAAATGTGTTCTTTTTTAACAATTCCATTTTTTTTTAAGTTAAGTGTCTCAAATAATCCACTATGCCAAGAATAGGGTTAAGAAAGTTTTGTTTCGTCTGTGCCTTCTTCAACTTGTGAGAAGGGATACCTATTATATTAAATATCTGTTTTAACGATACTAAATAGTTTCGTTAAAACGGATATATATATACATATATATAGATAGATATAGATTTCAATAAAATGCAAATAATGAAAATATTACATTTGTAATTTTATTTAATTTCATTGAAAAAATTGTGTTCGTTATAAAAAAAGGATACAATAAGTTATTTCAATGTCCATTTACAAAAATAATGGGTTGGATTTAGAAATAAGCTCCCTCGTCCTGGGGAAACTGACACTGTGGGGGGGCTCAGGGGGTCTTACTGAGACCCCTGATATCGATTTTAGTTGCCGGAGAGGTACTTACGTCATTTTTTAATTTTTTTCAATAGCTTAATTTGTGAGTGAAACGAAACGAAAAACAACACGGAATAGTAAAGAATAACGTGAAATGAAACGTTTTCTGTCAAAAATGACGTGTGATGTGATTAGAGAAACGTCATTTACGTAGTAAAATTAAACTTTTATCTAATCTGTGGTCACGCCGTCCGCCATAAGAGTTCATTAGGTTAGGTTAGGTTAGTATGGTGACCAACAACGCGCGAGTCGAGCGAGCGGAGCGAGCGTGCCGCGGCAGCGGCCGGCGAAGCGCCAGAAACGACGTTTTTGTACGTGCGACGTTTTTTTACATACTCTTTCCCTTTTCCCCACCTCTTTTTAGCCTCCATCCTGTTAAATTTCCAAATTTCATGCTTTTTATTTTTTATAACAATTAGTGACAGAACCGAAGGGGGCGGGGAAGCGGGGGGATAGGGGGGGGGCTCTGGGGGCGAAGCCCCCCGCCATAAAGTTTTAAAGAGTTCATTAGGTTAGGTTAGGTTAGTATGGTGACCAACAACGCGCGAGCCGAGCGAGCGGAGCGAGCGTGCCGCGGCAGCGGCCGGCGAAGCGCCAGAAACGACGTTTTTGTACGTGCGACGTTTTTTTACATACTCTTTCCCTTTTCTCCACCTCTTTTTAGCCTCCCTCCTGTTAAATTTCCATATTTTTTGTTTGAGGTTATGTTTACAAAAAAATTAATTTCTCGAAAAGTACGCATCTCCGGCAGATGGGGGTTGCAGGGGGGGGTTGTACCCCTCCCCCCCTCCATCCCCCTACCCCCAAAAAACCCCTATCGAGGGAGCTTATTTCAAATTTTTTACCTTAACGGGATCTTTACCATGTTTATTACTCACAAATAATAAACATGGTAAGAATCCCGTTAATAATTACTCTATATAGGGTAAAAGTACCGGTTTGCCGGCCCCTACCCCTTTTCAAAGTAAAGCTCGGTGTCACCTTGCCGAATGGTGGTTTGTCTACCTGGAGCCATTGTGGCGGCCGACAATGTCTGTGGGCCAGATCCCTAACCTCCTTATCAAAGGATAATCTCTCGTCTCTGAATCTTCGTATCTCGTAAACGTCGAAGAAGTTTCTCAAAATAAAGTTACGATTTCCAAACATACTTGAGAAAACAATTGTACAGACGAAAAACATTCTACTTTTTGAAGTCAAAAGCAGAAAAAAGGGTTATTATTATTAGTAATCCACGATTGTAATTTTTTGAGATAGCTACGGATACGTTAGAATTAAATAGAAGTGTACTAAATCTGAAACTTAGTTTTGTGGTCGATAGGTAAATTAATGTTTTTAAAAAGTAAACAAAATCAAACTTCAATAGGAAGGTAGCGTTTAAACGTTGTAACACGGAAATAAACCGCGGCAGAAAGTTAGTTGCCATTTCAAAATAATAGGTACCTAATAACTATAATTATGGTCTGTATGCACACAAAATAAGGAGAGAATGAAAGAATGAATATCCGAATAACAGAAAATGTTTGTTATTTTATATTATTCCGTGAAAAGTTTAGTGTTTACCGACAAACAAATATCTATTCGATGTTTGTTACGACGACGTTGTTACGACAGCGACACTGTCCGTTTCCTTTTGATCGAAGGTTTCCTGCGATAGTTTTACTAAGCACTCGGTGAGTGTGTCTCGTACTCGAGTTGTAATTGCGTTTAATTTAAATAGTTTTTAACTAATAACAAAAGCAAAACGGTACCACAACCACACAGACCCGAAAAAATATAGAAAAAAAAAACATTTTTCTACATTGACACGAACGGGAATCGAACCCGGGACCTCGGAGATGGCAAGACCAGAAACCGGCGTGTGAGCCACTTGACTAAGAAAATCGTCAAGAACTAAAACCAAAGTAAACAAGGTTAACAAACTATGTGTTGTGGAAGAGTGTTGGTTAGTGGGAGAAAGGTAACTTTATTTATAATAATAATAATAAATAAGGTAAAAATTTATAATAAGCAATAAAAGAAAAAAAACAATAACAATACAAGCAAAAATCTACTTAAAACAATTAAAACGTCACATAGAAAAAAGAAAATAAAAAAGATACTAAGTAATAACTAGTTCGTAACACTATGCCGCCTCTTTGATCTAGTGGCTAAGACTCAGAACAATATTATTATTCTGAGGGCTAAGACCACCAGTTTAGACCCAGATGTCCCGGGTTCGATTCCCAGCGGGGGGGGGGGGGGGGGGGGGGGGTTACATGTTTGTGTGAGTACAAACATGTACCCAAACCACCAACCAAACCGAGTGGTATGGTTGGTGGTAGGGCTTGTTTGTCCGCCAGGCTAGCTACCACCATCTTATCTAAATATGTCACCATAACATCAATGTTTGTAGTATTGTTGTGCTCCGGCAGCTTAGAGATAAGATAGCCAGCGCCTTGAGGTTCCCGGGTGAAGTGTGCTTATCATACGTGAGATCAAGGCACTGTGTTTACCCGTAAAATATATTTAAAAGAACTATTAGTTTCAGACCTGAAGTTTCCGGGTTTGATTCCCAGCGAGAGGTACTATCACATTGTCGGGTACAATAGTTTGGTTGGCGGTAGGGCTTTTTCCTAAGTCCGCCTGGTCAGCAACCACCATATTTACCAAATCTATCGCCTTAACCAATGTTACGCATTTTTGTTCTCTGGCAGTTTATGCGATGAGGGTATCTCGGTGTTTAAGTGGGTAAAACCCCCAAATAACTGGGGGTAGGTTCCGCATAACCACTGCATCTCTCCGGGAGAGGCGTGTAACTGTAAGTAGCTATTCTTCGTTCGTTCGAAATCCGTAATTCGTAACAAAATTGCACCGGGCAAATAGCGGTTGAATTACACTTGCACCTTCGGCCTTATCGTTGTATAATCATAATCAGTTTATTTACCAGATACGCTATATATTGATGTATAACTACTACATAAATATATATATATATATATATATATATATATATATATATATATATATATATATATATATATAGATATCTCCACTCGGCAAATGTTGATCACACTGGTTGTGGCATCAGTTAATTGTTGATCCGTTGGCAATTGTTGATCAGAACAGGTTTTGTTGATCTAGTATAGGATCCCGCATACAAATGTGGCTCTGATCAGATCAACAATTGCCGGCCCTCTGGTGGCCAAAATACGAACTATACACAGTATTTTTATACATATCCACTCCATCAATTGTTGATCAGATTCAAATGGGCCAATCAGAGGCTACCTTCTCTATGATTGGTTTTGTTCTATTGTGCGCTGTTGCCACTTCGCTACATAAATCGCGCGTCAACTTACTATGCAGCGATGCAAGACCTCCTGTGATCGACGGCATCTCAAACAAGGCGCTCAAGTACTTTCCGATACAAGTAAGTACTTACCTTGTTAGCCATTATCTTTAACGCCTGTTTCGATCAATGCCACTTTCCGGCCGGCTGGAAAGTAGCAATCGTTATAGAGATTCCCAAACCGGGCAAACCTCTTAATTTGCCATCGAGTCACCGCCCCATTAGCCATCTCAAGGCGATGGGGAAGCTTTTCGAAAAGGTCATACTCGCTCGTATGAGGGAGCACCTTTTCGGAAATGACATTTTTAATAACCAACAGTTTGGCTTCAGGCGAGAGCACTCATGTCCCCAACAGGTTCACCGCATAAATGAGTTTATCTTGAGCGGTTTCCACACCCCTCTTAAAAAGAAGACAGTAGCTCTGATTCTATCTAGTCTAGTCTAGTCCTATCTAACCAATCGTACCTTTCGTTTTCGACACGAAGGTACTCTCTCCTCCCCACGTCCGATTAGGGCTGGCGTGCCTCAAGGCAGTGCCCTCTCGCCATTGCTGTACACGGCGTACACAAATGGCATACCCAACCCGTCCTACGGCATTGAGCTCTCGCTCTTTGCCGACGACACAGCACTATAGCGTAGCGGGCTTAACCCGAGTGCAATCATTAATAAATTACAAATCGCGGTAAACAATTATTATTTAGGCGCGTGGTTTCGAAAGTGGCGCATCGAAGTGAACCCAGACAAGAGTGTCGCATATGCCAGGCTTTCGCCTGATTTGCCTGGCATTTTAGCACTTGATCAGGCGTCCGGCCGGCATTATTCTAAGTCAGGCGTTTTGAATTTCAATTATTTTGAAGAAAAACAGGTAGCCATAGATGACGTTAAACTTTTTGACGAATACCAGCAGTTTAAGGAGTATTGTACAAGTCAAAATTCTGAGTTTTTTTCTCAACCTTTAACGACTCAGTGGATTGACTTTTTTATGACCAGAAACAGCAACTGTACTGAACTTGCAAAAATATGTCAATATTTATTTGGAATTACTGCACATAATGCAAACGTGGAAAGAACATTTTCTCTGATAAACGGTCAATGGACGAAAGAACTAAATAAATTTTGCGTCATCAAAAGAATAAGTAAATGTGTTTTTTTTTTTAAATTTTATTATTCCTTTTATATAGGTACCTAGATATGATTTTCTAATTACTACTCAAATGTATGTGAAAATTTATTTTATAAATAAAAAAAAAAATTCATTACTTAATGGCTTTTTTCTTTGTATTGTGCATTTATTTTATTATCCTTTAACCCGGCATTTTTCTTGAAAATTAGGCATAGATTTCTTCAGAGATGGTAACCCTAGTCGCAGTTCTCTTCGATGTAAAGCGTAGACACCAATTAGTCCCCTATGGAACCCCTTCGTTACGCATTTTAGGGACTGCGATCCCTTGGCAGCGAACTGTCAAATATCTAGGCGTAACGTTAGATAAAAGCCTCTTTTCTTTTTGGCGTTTGTACCTACTCTATCAATGTGTGGTCGGCCACACATTGATAGAGTAGTACAAACGCCAAATTTTATTTAAACCGTCTCAATCCTATGTTATGCCGTTACAGTAAAATGGCACTTAGAAAAAAGCGAACCCTTTATAAAGTTTGTATCAGACCAACGATGACGTACTCGTCTCCCGTTTTCAGTCACATAGCGCCCTCAGCGCTTTACAAGTTACAGGTAATTCAAAATAAATTAGGTATTAATAATATATTATGTAAGGCAAAAGGAAAAAGGCAAGGTTTTACACTACAATTTAATTTTACACTACATTTTCAGTGAGAAGGGTGAGCTTGTTTATTTTTTATAGAATTGCCAAATCTTGGTTCTATTTTTGATAATATGTCTAGTGCTCGTGTTAATTCAGAAAATACCATCATAAACGTAGTCTAGAAATTTTTTTACATGTACATGTTTGTGTACTCGGTTTGGTTGGTGGTAAGGCTTGTTTGTCCGCCAAAAAATAGACATACATACACATACATACATAAGCTCAAAAAACATTAACATTAACCCTCCTTTGGCAGACGGATAAAAATAAAAATACCTTTTAAACACAAATTAATATCTTTATTCATTTAAATGCCATTAATAATCATATCTTATAAAAGGAGTGTTGTAAATTTTTATATTTACCAAATGTCATTCAAACTTTTCTAGTAGAAATAAGTACGATCCCATTGTCTTATGTCAATGCTGCGGGTTTGATTTCTTAGCTTTATAATTTGTTCGTATTAGTCATTGATCGGTGGTATTAGTACTAAATACGTTTAAACGTCATTTGGTAAAATCAAAATACTTTGTGTTTTATAATATGCTTCAACACAAAAAAAAAATCTTCTAAAAACTAACATACTTTTGTAAACGTATACCTAATTAATTTGCACGATCTTATTTAAAAAACATTCAATTACACGGCCCGAGTTACTCGAGTAAGACTATGCTACTTATCACTACACTACATTTTAATAAGTCTTGCTCTGCCATCAAATACAGTTATACACCATTACGATTGCTTTAAATAGTTATGTACTTTTTTCACCTCTCGCACTAAGAGGAGGGTGTTTTCTACTAAAAAAAGTGAGCAAAATCGGTTCTTGCTTACAGTTGTGACTTTTTCTCACGCACCCAAAGACAGTGAGTAAAAGTCATTTTTGCTCCCGCGTGCAAAAACAGTGAGCGACAACCGATTTTGCTCATTTATTTTATTGGTTTATTAAAAAACGGCGATCAACAAACAAACCGTTTAAAGAGATACTAAAGCTTTCATTTTGCACTATTTTTATGTTAGGTAAGTACTTACCTGCTAAAACTAAAATAATAGTTGCTTTCTTATTTGCTTAGTTTTAAAGTTTTTAAATAGTAATCACAGATTAGTAAAGAGTAAGAGTAAGAGTACGAAAACTTTGGTTTTTGCTTTAGGTTAGTTAGTATGTAGGTAACTAACTTTTCCTTTTTAATAACATACTTATCAGGTATTGGAATAATAATAATAAACAATGGAAATTACCAAACATCACAAAATTAAATATTTATAGGTACAATTTATAAAATACAGTGAAAAAATTAAACGCCTACCCGAACTGCACTGACCGCTATGCTTTCCCGGCCTTCCCGGTAGCATAGCGGTCAGTGCAGCCGCCCGGATTGCGGAAGACCCAGGTTCGATTCCTGGCTGGGTCGGGTAGGCGTTTCATTTTTTCACTGTATTATAAATTGTATAAATATTTAATTTAGCTTCAGTGCAGCAATTAGCACTTAAAATAAAAAAGTAAAAATCACAAAATTACTTAAATACCTACCTATAAGTAATAAATTGTTCAGAAGTAGCTTTGTAATTTGCATACTTAGTTTTAGAAAATTTTGATGGAGTTAGCTAAAGCCTTTCCGCACTCGAGGCGTGATACGCGACATAAAATAAATTAATTTTTTTTTTTTAAGACCCCTGACAAAAACTGCAAAGTTACTAATATTTTTATACCAAGTATCGTCTCTTCGGTGGCGGTGGGCAAATAGCGTAATTTTAGAGATGTATTAGTATGTACAGTGGGACACACATCAACCTACCCGAATCTGTCAAAATTCCTCAATTGACTTTGAACTCTATGTTAAGGACATACAGTTAAAAAATTGGTTGAGTAAATTTGACAGATTTGGGTAGGTTGATGTGTGGCCCACTGTTAGTATAAGTAGATAAAGTTTGAAACATTTGAATAGCAGGTAAGTTATTATGTAAGTTAAGTTTTAGATTAAAGTGTAGGTACTTTACTTGTGTAGGTAATTTTGATTTAGGTAGGTATTGGTTAGATTTAAATGTAGTCATAGGTTATGCCTTGATTATAAGTATAGATTTATTTATATTTTTTTCTTATAAATGTTATTGACTTGCGTATTTATCTGCATCCAGGTCCTTCTAGATAGCACAGGGGCTTTTTTTAATACGTCAAGGCATTTAGCTTTGCCAGGGTTAGTTTTATTTTTAATATAGTCCTTAAAATTTGTTCTTACTGCCTTTAACTCTTCATTTGTCCATCGAGTATGAGTTTTCTTTCGCCTACGCGTTTCTGCAACACTTATTAACTCATCCGAACTAGAAGGTGATTCTTCTGAAAGATTCTGTGCTTTGCGTTTTCTAGTTACTTTATAATCTTTGAGTCCATCGATCTTTGGGTTTATATCCTTTTCATCACTAACTTCACTTGATAAATCGCCCGACTTTGAATTCAACTTTTCAATTGCTATAATTTGGTTTTCTTCATCATCATTATTTTCAGCATTCTGGAAAGGACTTTTCTCGGTATATGTTTCATGTTTGTGTTTATGTATCTTACTTTTGTGTGGATCACCTTGAAACTGCCCCTTAACATTTCTCACTATTCCATTTGCCTGAGTTCCATTCCGATCATGAAGTTTAGAAAAGTCGTGTGCTGTATCGGAGATTTTTTTCTGACTCAGTTCACACAGTTTGTCTTCTACTCGATATGCGCTAGAATTTATTTCTTCAATTATAATATTAATATTTTCTACAGTTGTATGTGTATCTTCCAAATGTTTATTTTCTTGCATTACTTCACCAGCTCGGTCATTTTTAAAAAAATTCTCATTTTCTTCTGTTTTTAGCAGGAATTGTCTATCTTGACTTATATTATTCACATCTGTTGTTTCCTGTTGATTTGTCTGTTTTATCAAATAATTTTCTTGTGTTCCTTTATCAGTTTCTTTTGATTGTATCTCAGTGTGGGTAATAGTATTATTGGAGTCATCGGATATTTTTTCTAGCTGAATAGATTTTGATGTTACAGTTTCCGGTTTTTTATTAGTAGATTCATCTGAACCCTTTTCAAAGTTAAATTCTACAGTTTGACTTTTTTTCTTTTTTTCAAATTCCATAAGAGATGAGCCTATTATTGCCTTTTGGATCACTTGTAAGGGTAATCTGTAATTACTTGAGTGAACTGCTAGATCATGGCCCAAAAATCCTGCCAAATGTTCAGTATATTGATCATTTTTCTTTGCATGCAACTGAGACATCGTTGCTACGTGGTGCCTTACACCAGTAGATGTAAGCATTTTAGGATTTTTTAATTTGCACATACTTTTTATTTTGTTGAGGCATTTTCCACCATCAAATGGACGAGAGGTTAGTGGCCTAGCAAAAAGTAACGGATTATTATCGGCAACCCCAACCAATTTCCTATTGGCAACAATACGATCTATATTTCTTCGCATCTGTTTTGTTAGCAGTACAGGAACTGAGCGAGTTCTCTTTCCCGGGATCATAAATACATCTAACTGATCAATTGCGTCCTTTTGTTCTTGTGATAGCAGCTCAAGAACTTTGAGGGGTGTTTCCTCATCCTTCCTGTTTAAATAAAAACAAAGTTCAGCTTCAGCTACATCTCCAGCCCTTTTTTTATCCATCACTATTATATGTGCAATTGTGACTTCACATAAATTTTCATAATTCAAAACAGTGACATCATTTTTTAGCTGTTTCGAATAATTTTTTTCAAGTTCGTGGATTATTTCTGTTATTGTTCGTATATCTTCATCTAGAGGCATCATCGTTTCTTTTGTCATCAAGTTGCGTTTACGAGTTTTTTCGGCGTTGGAAGAAATTTCCCATTCCCAATTTATTTGGATTAATAATTTAAATTCGTCCAGTTGTTTTTTTAAAGTATCTTTATAAGCTTGACTTTCATGTCCCATTATCATTTCGGTGTATAACACTTCAATGCAGCCTAGTACACTGGGCCTCAGTCTAGATGGTATGCTTATGGTCTGTACGAACCCAGTCTCCTCATTGAAGCCGCACATCTTTTTAACACAATTCATAAACGTCGTGTAATGTAGCGGTTTGAATAGGTGACTAAGTTCTTGTATAGAAGGATCTTCATTTTTTAAATGTAATAATAAGTTGCCTAGGTCACGTAGCTTGGAACATATGGCTTTTCTACTACGTGCTTCTTTCTTCTTTTTCATTAATCGTGAGCCATATGCCAGAATTAATGGATCCGTTTTAACTAACGTAGAGATCTCATCATTCCGCAAACGTGGCAAAATATGATTTTTGACTTCCTGAGATGCTGCTGACAAATGGGGAATTATACTGATGCTATGATTTGCTAGTACTCGTTTTTTGTAGAAATCAGGTAAATTTTCATTGCTTAAAAGTTTTGAGCCGCAAGTTTTAAAATGTTTATAAAAATATTTACGTTTTAAGGTTCCAAGACAATTTTTACACGTAGTGAAAGTAGATGGGCTAGATAATGGAAACTTTCCCTTTTTTGGAATTAGGTCACCTTCTTTTTCAAAAATCACTGTAGAATTATGTATGAAATTTCCTCTATTACGAAGATCATCAGTAATTTCTTGTCGTCTCTGTTTTCGTACTTTTGGATCGGGATCATTAATCGATATATACTTTAATACTTCCGACTCATTTTTGTGATGTTTTAACAGATGACGCGTAAAATTCGTGACAAGATTTTCGCAAAAAATACAAGCATTCCTTCGAACCCACTTCCGTTTCTTCTTTAGGTTCTTCGCCTCTGGTTGTTCAAGTCGCTTGTTTAGCAAATCTGAACTCGACTCTTCCGAATCAGTCTCAGCCTCAGCCTAAGAAAAAGAACATTTAACCATAAATTGCAAATAATCTAAGAGAAGCGAAACCTACGTTTAAGATTATCACACAAATAAAGTACTTTTGACCCGCATTACCTATGGGCTTTTTTCGTAACATAGCTACAAACTTACTGAGTTGACTATTTAAATCACGTCATGATTTAATATTATAATAATTATTAAATAATATGTAAGTATTTATGTATACCTACAGGTGTTTATTTGGTCGCTTAAATCTCTTTAGGTAACCACGTGTTTTACACACCATCCTAAGCAATGTTTGTTCTACTACTTTTTATTGGACACAAAAAATTGTCGACTTCCCATTTAATATGACCAAACATTAATTGACCGAGTTTTGTATGGGAAGTAGAAAAATTGTATGTCTTTTGTTATTTTATGTTGTGATGGAAAAGTTGTAAAACAAATATTGCTTAGGATGATATGTAGAATACATTGTTTATTAAAGTGATTTAAACGACCAAATAAACGCCCTGTTTAAGAAAGTTATTTTTAGGTATGTATGTATTATATAATATTGTACTTATGTTATAGTATTTCTATTTTGTTATTAACTTAAATATTATGTAACCTACGTTTTTAGGCTTAGAATTTAAAAATTATGAAAATGATACGTATTAGGTACAATTTTCAATCTTCCACTTGTGTTAGTAAGAAGTAATAAGTAGAAAAGTAATACTTAATAGAAAATAACTATATGATCGGTACTAACATGATACAGGTCTTCAATGATTATCATCGGGGTTGATGTATCATCATTAGGAGGGACATTATTCTCACTTAGCATGGGAAAAGTTGGTTCTAAAACAAAAATGTCCGGTGAAGAACCATGTTTTTCTAAAAGAGATTTTTTCCAAAATCTTTTGTTATCTGGATGGTTTCGAATCTGAAAAAAATATCTTTCCTATAGATTTAGAAAAACAATTAAGTAAGCACCTAAGTAAAAAATTGTTTGGTTATTATTGACATTACATCTGATAGATTAACAACGTTCATTGAATCATCACTGGATCCATTAGATGAATCCGGTTTAAAATCTGAGCCATCACTGGCAGAAAAATCCTGATTATCAGTCTCGGAATCGATTTTTTGGCTGTTAGTAAACTTGCGACATGCTCTTTTTCGGTTTTTTCGTGGTTTCTTTATAATCTCGGCACATAATAATTTCGGACTATCTTCTGTCACCTGAAAATAAAAATATTTATTACTTACTTACTACTTACTTATATTTTACTTTTACTTTACTTATACATACTTACGGGTACCTACCCAAATACTTACCAAATTAAGATTTATGTCGGCAAACTTATAAATAACTAGATAATAATTTTTAAATATGTTTACCTGATCTAAGCGCATAGGATCTATCAAATTTAAATCTGATAGGGAGACTTCTTCATTGTTCGAAACATCGCCAATATTGAACAACGATGATATTTCCGAAATCTCGATATTCGAAATTATATTTACGTTACTGTTCTTTCGTGAATTTGCCTGTAAAAAAGATGAACTTTATTTTTTTAGGGCCAGTGCACTTCCAAACCGGTACATACCTATTAAGACGCATCGAACAACACCTCCTTAAATCAAAAGTTATGAAGGATTAAAATCCTCACACATATACCTATATACCTATACCTATATACCTACACCTACCACCTAGATGAACTGTCAAAATCATTACCACAATATAAATAAGCCGGGCTGGACGTTGCGCTTCGCGATGCACCTAGCATCGTCTCAATATGCTAGCACTAGTAGCCCGTGAGCGGCATCGCTCGCATTTAATTTTAATTTTATTACACTATCTTTAATCAAGGTTCTGCTACCTATTTGCTCTTTGCTAACTGCAGAAAATATTCACATCGCTATCTTCAAACATCACGGAAACCCCTTACAAACTTTATTCCCCTATTTTTCATTACCCGTAGAGTAGTTTAAAAATACCTGTAACATAGTTTGAAAAAAGACAAAGTGTTGAAAAAAAAAATCACCAGCGGGATTTGAACCCGCACCCGCACCCCATGACTTGCCAGGTCAGGTGCACTGCCAACTATGCTATCGTGGCTCAATCCTACTCGCCGAAATTAATTAACACTATACACTTTTACTTTATAAGCCAAAGGAGCCCTATTCAATGTCGACAACTACGTCATCAACATCAATATTAAGATCATATTTTTACAAATATTGAAAGATTAGTTAAGAATTAGGCAAGCTATATTTATGACTAGCTGACCCGGCGGACGTCGTACCGCTTTGACAGTTTCCATGACAAGAAAACAAACAAATCATTTTGTATTGGAAAATTAAAACGTTTTTAGTATTTTCCGTTACATATTATTTATGTTTCTCACCGTTTAAACCTTCCCTGAACTTCCACAAATATTTCAAAATCAAAATTAGCCAAATCGGTCCAGCCATTCTCGAGTTTTAGCAAGACAAACGAACAGTTTTATTGAAATTCATTCTCATTTGAAGGTTTCTAAGCTTAATCCGATAAGAAAGGATTTTCCGAAATTCTATCCTTACCATATCATATTTCGAACCCTACGTCCCTATGAGGCCGTGTCCTAAAAGTGCATAACTCCTCATCCAAAGATGTGACCATTGCAATATAATATGCTGACGATGTAGCATACCCCAAAAGCGACACATCTGCATTAGGGGCTAGTAACAAATTACAACGCCTTTTAAATAAAACGGCAATAACCTCTGCTTAGAAACCTAAAAATGAGGTACTATTAAAGTACGGTGACTTTCGAGACATTCCAAATTTAAAGAGTATTTGCTTAACTTTTAGTGACTTCAACTTTTTTGAATATGTGTCTAAATAAAATGTAATTTAAATCAAAAGCACTAAGAAGTATTAATATCAACTTCGAAGCAAATCACCGCCAAAATAACTTTCTACCCCTTTTTAACCCCGTTAGGAGATGAATTTCAATAAAATACAAAACACGTCTCCCATCAATTCTGTTAAAAAATGTTTATGCAAAATTTGAAGTAGATTGGACCAAGGAATCACGTTGTTCCATACAAACTTTGCCCCCCTTTTTCACCCCCTTAGGGGTAGAAATTCGGAAAATCCTTTCTTAGCGGATGCCTACGTCATACAAAGAACACACCCTCCAAGTTTCAGGTCTCTACGATCAGCGGTTTAGGCTGTGCGTTGATCCGTCAGTCATTCAGGACAAAGCATTTTATATGTATAGATTATACAGTCAAGTCATGGGGTGCGGGTTCAAATCCCGCTCGTAATTTTTTTTTAACACTTTGTCTTATTTCAAATTATAATTTGTTCGCAACAATATTTGCGTAAAATTATATGTAAATAATCACTGTAACATAGTTTTTATTCTACCTAAATCACCTTTAAAACCAGTGTTCTTATTACTGTCCTCTAGAACTACTATAACCCCTTAGTACTACCATTCGCTATTTTTGGCTCGTAGGGGACATATTTCTTATGAATAGTAAAACCTATTTTTTTCTTATTTTCCCACATCTCCTTCTAAACAATTTTTTTTAAATTCCGTCTTATTACTTGTCTACGTAATACTTATAGAAAACCTACCCCCAATATTTCGTGATTTTTGTTTCTACGATGATGAGTCATTCAATAGTTCAGTCTTTAGTTCATGAAATCTCTCTTTATAATATAGTACAAGGTTCTACGAATAGGTATCTTCCTTATTAATACAACAAAATTATAATTTTAGAATTATATAAGATTTAATTTAATTTTAAATTACTTAGGTACCTACCTTGGTACCTAAGTAATTTAAAATAAAATAAAATCTTAATTAGGTAAAAGAAAATGCATCGAAATCGGTCCATCCATTTTCGAATCTACCTTGCCACAGACAGCTATAATAAATACACGTTCACCGTGCCGAACTTTGTAGGTACAATTAACTAAGTTCCTATACCTAATTACTTACCTGCATATCGGCATCAGAATTTGTTTCAAATTCGGAATCCCTAACTATTGCATCACCAAGTAGTACTGTTTCACTTTTTCTTATTTCCTCCGCGATTGACATCATGTACCTATCGAAGATATTTCAGATGAATCGGAGTTTAATATAGGTAGGAAGTTTTTTGTTTTCCAAAGTGTGAAAGTTGGTTTGAGGGGTTGTATTTCTTTAGCATTTAACCCAGAGCGGGCGCACGTTAAGTGATTAAAAACATCTTAGTATAGTCACGGTGACTTTTGTATGCCCAGTAGGTATACCTACCTCGCCTCGGGAATGGATTCGGGCGAAACGATTCGACAAATTCGCTCTGGACAAGCTCTTAGAAAATAAAACCAAAACCTACGAGTACGTAGCTGTAGGTAGGTAAATAAATACCTTTAAGAAGTACTAATGTAGATTTTAAAACATATAAATTGCACGTAAGTATAAGTTATTGTTTTCATCACTCCAGTAGGTATTTGCCTACATGCAAAAAGGTACTACAAACACCCAGACCCAACACAAATATCTGTTTCATCGACAAACATTTGTGCTGGTGCGGGAATCGAACCTGCGACCCTTTGCGTCTCAAATGACTGAAATGAAATAGGTACTTACTTATGTCGTCCATCTCATAAACAAAACGAGTAGGTACCTACTTACCTACTTAATATTTTTTCTTAGCACACTGTCTGCGCTGCGCGGGAGACAAATTCCGACTGAGATAGGCCAACTTACTTGGGAGTGGGACTCGCAAAATCGCGAGCGCACTTTCTATCTCACTTTAACATAATACTTCCGTTTCGTTTTGCAACATTGCCGCTCTTCCGCAGCGCTACTCAAAAAGCAAGTATCCGCGGCAAATGTTGATCAAGCGAAGTTTACATTGATCAACAAAAGTATCCTCAGTGTAAAAAAAAAGACTGTTAAATGATCAACAATAAGCGTGATAGTCGTTGACGAGCTAAAGACTTTACGGCACACTTAAGCATAGCGTCGTAAGGAGGAGAATTCATATATAGTAGAATTAGCACGATAAACTCAAAACTTCCTAAGTAATAGGCGAACAAAGGTGGATCAACAATTAATGCGGATTTCAGCCTGATCAACAATGGCCGAAAGGAGGACAATATATATATATATATATATATATATATGTATATTATATATATATATGTATATTATATGTATATTATACATATATGTATTATATATGTATATTATACATATATATATATATGTATATATATGTATATATATATATATTGTCCTCCTTTCGGCCATTGTTGATCAGGCTGAAATCCGCATTAATTGTTGATCCACCTTTGTTCGCCTATTACTTAGGAAGTTTTGAGTTTATCGTGCTAATTCTACTATATATGAATTCTCCTCCTTACGACGCTATGCTTAAGTGTGCCGTAAAGTCTTTAGCTCGTCAACGACTATCACGCTTATTGTTGATCATTTAACAGTCTTTTTTTTTACACTGAGGATACTTTTGTTGATCAATGTAAACTTCGCTTGATCAACATTTGCCGCGGATACTTGCTTTTTGAGTAGCGCTGCGGAAGAGCGGCAATGTTGCAAAACGAAACGGAAGTATTATGTTAAAGTGAGATAGAAAGTGCGCTCGCGATTTTGCGAGTCCCACTCCCAAGTAAGTTGGCCTATCTCAGTCGGAATTTGTCTCCCGCGCAGCGCAGACAGTGTGCTAAGAAAAAATATTAAGTAGGTAAGTACCTACCTACTCGTTTTGTTTATGAGATGGACGACATAAGTAAGTACCTATTTCATTTCAGTCATTTGAGACGCAAAGGGTCGCAGGTTCGATTCCCGCACCAGCACAAATGTTTGTCGATGAAACAGATATTTGTGTTGGGTCTGGGTGTTTGTAGTACCTTTTTGCATGTAGGCAAATACCTACTGGAGTGATGAAAACAATAACTTATACTTACGTGCAATTTATATGTTTTAAAATCTACATTAGTACTTCTTAAAGGTATTTATTTACCTACCTACAGCTACGTACTCGTAGGTTTTGGTTTTATTTTCTAAGAGCTTGTCCAGAGCGAATTTGTCGAATCGTTTCGCCCGAATCCATTCCCGAGGCGAGGTAGGTATACCTACTGGGCATACAAAAGTCACCGTGACTATACTAAGATGTTTTTAATCACTTAACGTGCGCCCGCTCTGGGTTAAATGCTAAAGAAATACAACCCCTCAAACCAACTTTCACACTTTGGAAAACAAAAAACTTCCTACCTATATTAAACTCCGATTCATCTGAAATATCTTCGATAGGTACATGATGTCAATCGCGGAGGAAATAAGAAAAAGTGAAACAGTACTACTTGGTGATGCAATAGTTAGGGATTCCGAATTTGAAACAAATTCTGATGCCGATATGCAGGTAAGTAATTAGGTATAGGAACTTAGTTAATTGTACCTACAAAGTTCGGCACGGTGAACGTGTATTTATTATAGCTGTCTGTGGCAAGGTAGATTCGAAAATGGATGGACCGATTTCGATGCATTTTCTTTTACCTAATTAAGATTTTATTTTATTTTAAATTACTTAGGTACCAAGGTAGGTACCTAAGTAATTTAAAATTAAATTAAATCTTATATAATTCTAAAATTATAATTTTGTTGTATTAATAAGGAAGATACCTATTCGTAGAACCTTGTACTATATTATAAAGAGAGATTTCATGAACTAAAGACTGAACTATTGAATGACTCATCATCGTAGAAACAAAAATCACGAAATATTGGGGGTAGGTTTTCTATAAGTATTACGTAGACAAGTAATAAGACGGAATTTAAAAAAAATTGTTTAGAAGGAGATGTGGGAAAATAAGAAAAAAATAGGTTTTACTATTCATAAGAAATATGTCCCCTACGAGCCAAAAATAGCGAATGGTAGTACTAAGGGGTTATAGTAGTTCTAGAGGACAGTAATAAGAACACTGGTTTTAAAGGTGATTTAGGTAGAATAAAAACTATGTTACAGTGATTATTTACATATAATTTTACGCAAATATTGTTGCGAACAAATTATAATTTGAAATAAGACAAAGTGTTAAAAAAAAAATTACGAGCGGGATTTGAACCCGCACCCCATGACTTGACTGTATAATCTATACATATAAAATGCTTTGTCCTGAATGACTGACGGATCAACGCACAGCCTAAACCGCTGATCGTAGAGACCTGAAACTTGGAGGGTGTGTTCTTTGTATGACGTAGGCATCCGCTAAGAAAGGATTTTCCGAATTTCTACCCCTAAGGGGGTGAAAAAGGGGAGCAAAGTTTGTATGGAACAACGTGATTCCTTGGTCCAATCTACTTCAAATTTTGCATAAACATTTTTTAACAGAATTGATGGGAGACGTGTTTTGTATTTTATTGAAATTCATCCCCTAACGGGGTTAAAAAGGGGTAGAAAGTTATTTTGGCGGTGATTTGCTTCGAAGTTGATATTAATACTTCTTAGTGCTTTTGATTTAAATTACATTTTATTTAGATACATATTCAAAAAAGTTGAAGTCACTAAAAGTTAAGCAAATACTCTTTAAATTTGGAATGTCTCGAAAGTCACCGTACTTTAATAGTACCTCATTTTTAGGTTTCTAAGCAGAGGTTATTGCCGTTTTATTTAAAAGGCGTTGTAATTTGTTACTAGCCCCTAATGCAGATGTGTCGCTTTTGGGGTATGCTACATCGTCAGCATATTATATTGCAATGGTCACATCTTTGGATGAGGAGTTATGCACTTTTAGGACACGGCCTCATAGGGACGTAGGGTTCGAAATATGATATGGTAAGGATAGAATTTCGGAAAATCCTTTCTTATCGGATTAAGCTTAGAAACCTTCAAATGAGAATGAATTTCAATAAAACTGTTCGTTTGTCTTGCTAAAACTCGAGAATGGCTGGACCGATTTGGCTAATTTTGATTTTGAAATATTTGTGGAAGTTCAGGGAAGGTTTAAACGGTGAGAAACATAAATAATATGTAACGGAAAATACTAAAAACGTTTTAATTTTCCAATACAAAATGATTTGTTTGTTTTCTTGTCATGGAAACTGTCAAAGCGGTACGACGTCCGCCGGGTCAGCTAGTCATAAATATAGCTTGCCTAATTCTTAACTAATCTTTCAATATTTGTAAAAATATGATCTTAATATTGATGTTGATGACGTAGTTGTCGACATTGAATAGGGCTCCTTTGGCTTATAAAGTAAAAGTGTATAGTGTTAATTAATTTCGGCGAGTAGGATTGAGCCACGATAGCATAGTTGGCAGTGCACCTGACCTGGCAAGTCATGGGGTGCGGGTGCGGGTTCAAATCCCGCTGGTGATTTTTTTTTTCAACACTTTGTCTTTTTTCAAACTATGTTACAGGTATTTTTAAACTACTCTACGGGTAATGAAAAATAGGGGAATAAAGTTTGTAAGGGGTTTCCGTGATGTTTGAAGATAGCGATGTGAATATTTTCTGCAGTTAGCAAAGAGCAAATAGGTAGCAGAACCTTGATTAAAGATAGTGTAATAAAATTAAAATTAAATGCGAGCGATGGAATAATAAAATTTAAAAAAAAAACACATTTACTTATTCTTTTGATGACGCAAAATTTATTTAGTTCTTTCGTCCATTGACCGTTTATCAGAGAAAATGTTCTTTCCACTTTTGCATTATGTGCAGTAATTCCAAATAAATATTGACATATTTTTGCAAGTTCAGTACAGTTGCTGTTTCTGGTCATAAAAAAGTCAATCCACTGAGTCGTTAAAGGTTGAGAAAAAAACTCAGAATTTTGACTTGTACAATACTCCTTAAACTGCTGGTATTCGTCAAAAAGTTTAACGTCATCTATGGCTACCTGTTTTTCTTCAAAATAATTGAAATTGAAAACGCCTGACTTAGAATAATGCCGGCCGGACGCCTGATCAAGTGCTAAAATGCCAGGCAAATCAGGCGAAAGCCTGGCATATGCGACACTCTTGTCTGGGTTCACTTCGATGCGCCACTTTCGAAACCACGCGCCTAAATAATAATTGTTTACCGCGATTTGTAATTTATTAATGATTGCACTCGGGTTAAGCCCGCTACGCTATAGTGCTGTGTCGTCGGCAAAGAGCGAGAGCTCAATGCCGTAGGACGGGTTGGGTATGCCATTTGTGTACGCCGTGTACAGCAATGGCGAGAGGGCACTGCCTTGAGGCACGCCAGCCCTAATCGGACGTGGGGAGGAGAGAGTACCTTCGTGTCGAAAACGAAAGGTACGATTGGTTAGATAGGACTAGACTAGACTAGATAGAATCAGAGCTACTGTCTTCTTTTTAAGAGGGGTGTGGAAACCGCTCAAGATAAACTCATTTATGCGGTGAACCTGTTGGGGACATGAGTGCTCTCGCCTGAAGCCAAACTGTTGGTTATTAAAAATGTCATTTCCAAAAAGGTGCTCCCTCATTCGAGCGAGTATGACCTTTTCGAAAAGCTTCCCCATTGCCTTGAGATGGCTAATGGGGCGGTGACTCGATGGCAAATTAAGAGGTTTGCCCGGTTTGGGAATCTCTATAACGATTGCTACTTTCCAGCCGGCCGGAAAGTGGCATTGATCGAAACAGGCGTTAAAGATAATGGCTAACAAGGTAAGTACTTACTTGTATCGGAAAGTACTTGAGCGCCTTGTTTGAGATGCCGTCGATCACAGGAGGTCTTGCATCGCTGCATAGTAAGTTGACGCGCGATTTATGTAGCGAAGTGACAACAGCGCACAATAGAAGAAAACCAATCATAGAGAAGGTAGCCTCTGATTGGCCCATTTGAATCTGATCAACAATTGATGGAGTGGATATGTATAAAAATACTGTGTATAGTTCGTATTTTGGCCACCAGAGGGCCGGCAATTGTTGATCTGATCAGAGCCACATTTGTATGCGGGATCCTATACTAGATCAACAAAACCTGTTCTGATCAACAATTGCCAACGGATCAACAATTAACTGATGCCACAACCAGTGTGATCAACATTTGCCGAGTGGAGATATCTATATATATATATATATATATATATATAACGTAACCTTCTTTGATCAATGCAAAACATGCCAGCTAACGGAGCCTATCTCATCATTTGAGTCACACACCTACATTTTTGTATATTTTAGTAGTATTGGCTTATCTGATTGCAAATGACAATATTGCTATCTCTGCCGTTGTGCTAAGTGTGAGTTTTTATAATTATTCGGGCTAATAAAGTTAACTGAAATTTGTATGGAATCGAAGCAACAGCACCTACGTAACATATAGTATAAAAATTTATTGTCAAATTGATAAAAAAAAAATTGTATCGGAAGAAAAAAATCGCAGCAGCAGTTAAGTTAGACTTTTATGAAATGTTTTCTGTTACAATTTGTACGTAATCTGTACCTATACGTAAATAAAACTAACGCAATAGATGTTCAGGATGGTTTTCATCTTGCTGTACCAACTTGATCCTATTAAAGAGACCCGCGTCCGAAACCGAAAGTATCCGAAAAATAAGGGGAACCATGCTGTCCCATTTAAAAAAACACTGTATAGAGGTAACCTTGCGTAACAAACTTGTAACAGTATCAATGACAAACAAATTCTACTTTACGCTATCTCAGTTGAATGGCAAATAAAACTCACTAACCTGATTGGACACCAAAAAAATTAACACGAGAACGTACCTAATACGAGTAATATTATTTAATAATATGCCCTTTTCACATTCATTTTTGTTTCAATGACAACAACTTGACCATTAACGCCGATTGTTGCGCCTGTTTTAGGCGATCGTGTTAGACCGGATTTTTTTAAATTCGCTTTTCTAAGTCGGAATGCTTCATGATTATCACAGGAATCGGTGCCGTCGAAACGAACGAAGTGGCAGCGGCAGCAGCAACGATAACTGGAAACTGGGGGGCGTTCCGAAGAAATAACGAAATAAATGTCGACGATGATCATAATATTAGTCGACGACTCGTTTTAAACTATTACTGCCGTACTCAGAGACGTCAATTAAGTTTTATGACAATTAAATGTATTTCCTACTCTATTTAGCACTATACATAAGACAGTGACAGCAAGAGACTTAATTGTCATTAAAACTTAATTGACGTCTCTGAGTACGGCAGTTAGTCGAGATTCCGTCCGGGGGACGTCGCGACCTCGCACGTTGGTTCCATTTTGAATATAGGTGGACGCAGCATCAAAACTCCGAATTTCCATTGGATTTTTTTTTCAGTATAGATAATAGTAATACAAACAACATTTTATTTTACACAATTCATCGATAAGTTGATAGTTTCCGAGAAAAAAAAAATGTAATTTATTTTTGTATAGAGAAAAATCATTTTTTTTTATGTGCAACCACTTTCGGCCACGCGAGATTTGCGATGTTGAAAATTTTAATTTTATTTCATACATTTTATAATCAATGTAGCTTCCTATTTAATAAATAAATGGTTTTCGGCTTTCTGTTAACATTAATTCATTTTTATAAAATTAAAAATTTCAAAATATATAATAGATCTTATAAACAGCATTAGAGTTTGGAAGTAGCTTTCTTATATTTTTCAGTGCAGTATGTAGTTTCTGTTTTGGTAATGTATGCCGAGCGCGCTGTTTGCTGATAGCTCACTTGCTCACTGTCGATATTAGATGTTGCTTCTATGAACGCTTAGAGTGGAATGATTGTGTTCTGTTGGCAATGTGAACTTTACAGGTCGACAGTAACGTGTTGAACAAGGAGTTGGATTTTCCGAGACGATCAAATCGCAAAAACCAGCCGAAGTGGAACAATACTGATCATCACAACAGAGGAGTCGTCCAAATCAGAATCCGAGAATTTCTGTTTGTAATTGCTCTGCGATGAAGTCCCTGATTGCTAGAACTTGTTATAGGTCCTAAGTCTAGCACAATTCTCTGCACAGAGTGGAAGCTTGAAGCCTGAAAAAACAAAAACAAATTAGTAACCCTGGCGAGTTTTTGTCGCATAGTTAGCAAAACAATGACAATTTGACTAGATTATTTATTACCTGATGCGAGCGCCTTTCTCCGTAACTTCCACGCTTTCTTCTGCTGGGTAACACCTTTTCTTAGCATCAATAAGCTTTTGATAAGACGGAAGAGTCGCGCCATTTCCCTCCTTTAGAAACGACCTCAGCGCTAAATACTGCCATTTGGAGAGCGATAGTGCGCTGAGTACTAGAGACTTGTCCTCTGGAATAGTAACTTGAACCTCCTTCTTAAAAAGCAGCTCCGACACATCTGGTATAGCGATAGGATGCTAGCTAAGATGCTCCACAATCTTTGCCAGGACAAAATTTCCGTTTGCCTTTAACTTGAATATGTAAAAGTATAGCAGCTCCTTTTCGGTATTGTCATCTACTATAGATCCAGAACGTCTTTTCTTTTGTCTGTTGCTCAACTCTTCAAAAGGAATTCTTTTCTTCACCTCGTTAGTAGTCGGCACATCCACAGTATCGACAGACGGAACAGGTACCTCTATCCGTGAGATTGCTGACACATCATCTGGTAGTACCCATGAAAATTCCGAAATCGACTGTATTGCAAGCAAGCCATTTAATATTAGTCTGCAACCACGCCTGGTTCTTTTCTCGCTTCATAAATATCTTCTCATTACTGTTTGCATCTGCCCACCTTTTCCCTAAATTCAACGTGAAGAGCCGAGAAAATTCTTTGTTTTTGTTTTGATCTTCTTGCGCTATTTCATAACTAATTTCAGAAACAATCACTTGGTATAAATAATTAAAATCTTTAAGGTCTATCTCTAATCTATCTATTTATCAAGGAATGTTGAAATCTCCCACAACAATCAGGCGAGAAATATTACCATTGTGGCTGTTTTCGTATATTGAAAAGGACTAAGTAGGTACGCATAACAGTGCAATAGGTACCTATTAGTACATAAGAGAGAAAAGGTATTTGTTTTTTCATTCTTCGTCATAAATCGAACATCATAAAAATTATTAAAAATCTGTTTAAGCTTGTGCAAATGAAGGCCTTTCATACTATACCCCGCATGAAACGGTTAACTTACTTCAAAATTTGGACCCCTGTTCCTTGCATTTTCTTTCCTTGATTTTTTTTGTGATTTAAACAAATATGTATAGTTTTCAGATTTTTCCCAGTACTTATAGTATAAGACGATATTACTTGCCAAACTTCATAGTTCTAGGTCAACGGCAAGTACCCTTTATTCCCTTGAAAGTGCCGAAATATACGATTTTTGCGACATAAACGGCCGTATCTTTTTTTTTCGTTAACTTAAAAGTTTTATTTTTTTACAGCATCAAGGGACCGCAGACTTGATGAGTATAATACGGTTTTAATTTCAGCTCAATATACCTTCACGCGTTCCCGAGATAAATGATCTTGACAGACACACTGAGCAAATAATCACTATGGGCAGACAGATAGACAGACCAGAGTGAACGAGAGTACGGCAACAGTGCCGGCAGCTGTACCTACCGGCTAGGGTTGAGTCACACATAGTTAATTTATTATTGTGTGAATCTTTTATATTGTAAACTTACCTTGTAATATCTGTCGGCAAAGTAAAAAAGGACAAACTGGGATAATGGTTGTGTGTGTTGGGACATCCTCATACACAACAGGCCTATTATAGACCTATATGCAACAAAACTCGCTATCGTGACACCCAAACCAAGAAAAATACGTATATACGGTGTATACTGATCGGCAGCGCTCAGTGACATACTTGTTATTCTCCGTTACTACAGCAACATACGCTGCTTGATCCGCGTTTGCGGGGACAGCCCGCCTCATAACGCGAACTCCTTTCCCGTGCTTTTTTCTGTGTGCTAATTTATGTGAACTACCAGACGGACAGACGGACAACAAAGTGATTCTCCTTTTGAGGTACGGAACCCTAATGAATAACATGAAAAAGTACAAAAGAGTTCTAATGCGTCGGCAACAAGACGTCGAAAGAAAATGTTTCTAACAGTTGCCTTACAAACTTACCTGTCTGTATGAGTAGGTACTAGCACAATATTGTACACGCTCGTCGTTCGTAGCGCGTAGCATGTTTTTCATCGATTAGCCATTTGTCCTTCACAATTTCGATAAAGCGATCAATCAATTTACAGCTTGGGATGGACACTATAGTTACGTTTATACCATATAATAGGAGGAACGCTGTACGCTTTTTGTATCAGTCAATACCTAGTGAGATACTTTTAGACTGTAATTTCACTTATTCCTAGTCAGCCCGTAGATTTGTTCCTACTATGTGTTCCTTACAGAACATTTTGTTACAGATGGAGTTTCAGTCTCTTCCGGCGAGGTTACAAAAAGGCTATAAAGCTCGAGGACCTATGGAAGGCTCGGGAAAGTGACCAATCCGGCCGCTTGGGCGACCGGCTGGAGGAGGCGTGGGAAGACGAGCAGGCAAAAGCCAGAAAAAGGGGCAACAAGCCTTCCTTATCCCGCGCTATCATCAGGTCCTTTTGGGTGGAGTACATAATGTGTGGAGCGGTCGTCGGGCTCCTCTTCATCATATTATGGTAAGCGTAGGTTTTTTCCTGTAAATACATGTCCCAATTTTTTTAAAATTGTTATTTGTTTGAACCTAAAAAAATATAATTAAAAAAATTATAGCATACCTATATCAATATCAATAGACAATAAATTATATTGGTTTGTTTCAGGCCTTTGATACCGTACTCTTTATCGTTATTCATAGCTTACTTTTCTGGTGAGAAGACACCGGAGACATACAAATACGCACATATCTATAACTTCACGATGAATTTTCTAAGTGTTGTGACATCTCTTATGTTCAATCACCTACAATTAGCCCAAGGGCGCGTTGGAATGAGGGTCAGAATAGCCAGCTGCTCACTCATTTATAGAAAGGTAGGTCTTACCACTGATAACTAGTCTGCTGCTGTATCCTTCACAACAATAACATGACTTAGTCACGTAGTTAATTTATTCGTTTATGAAAATTATCAGTGATTACGTCACTGGATACATTACGCTCAATATAAAGCTACAATTACAGATAAAAACGCACAAACCTGTCTTACTGTGTATTGTTATAGATACCAAAAACATTATTAGGAACCTATTCAGATTGGAGTTAATATCGTATTTTTTAAACATGTCATTGTTTTGAAAAGTGTTGAAATAATACCACGAGCGGGATAAGAACCCGCACCCTTAGACAATCCGGGTCAGTTGCGCTTCCAATAACGCAATGGTGGTTCTGTCCAACCTAAATCCCGATCCGATCCGAACCCCTCAGTGAATCTAGTAAGGCACGAGGACACGCATTAGAGCGTGATGCTCTTCCCTCTAGAGAACTTCTGACGGTGATTCGTTTCACCCTTTAAGTTGCTCGCCGCCCCCAAAAAGCCTGGTGAAGCTGAACTCGCCTAGTGGCATTCGCAAACTCCCTCAAATAAATGTCCTACCTAAATACAAAAAGTGACAGAGAAAGAGAAGTGGTCATGTCAGAAATGTAAAACCTATATACCTATATAAACCTACGAGTAGGTATTATTAATAGGTACCACTAAATTGAATTGGAATGAGTTAACCCTATCTTGCGAAGCACTATTTGTTATAAAGCACTATTTTTACATAAGTACATATATTAGTACTTTTTTCACAACACCTATGTGACAATGTAATATTTTATATGTACGTTTTAGATCCTCAAACTCGATCGTGTCGGTATGAGCAAAACCGAGAATGGCCAAGTGATAAATCTGATGTCGAACGACGTGAACCGCTTTGACATGGTGGCGCTGTTCCTCAACTACCTGTGGGTGATGCCCATCGTGGTGCCCGTGGTGTCCTACCTGGTTTGGCAGCACGTCGGCTACGCCACCTTCGCCGCTTTAGGCGTTATTTTCCTACAAGTTGTATTAATCCAAGGTATTTTTTTCCTTCCTTAATCTTCAATACTAATTGTTATACAAATAAATCACTTTTTATTATACAATTTGTAACGGCACTTTACATAACTTAAGTTTCCGATGTACAGACACTATACTGGAGTTATAAAGAACTAGAGGCTTCGATCAATAATAATAATAAATAGTAGATTGGTACTAGATTAAGGATTCTGAATTTTTCCTCATACCTTGCTTATGCATTTATATTTCCTACTAGCGGCCCGTCCTTGATTCGCACGTGTGGACATTTTTTAATCAGCGCTAATGTAGTATTCTAATGGTGAAAGAATTTTTTAAATCGGTCCAGTAGAGAGTGGTTTATAAGGGAAAAGAAAATTGTTGTTTTTACTATTTTCCTCGTATTTTTTACGTTTTTTCTCTTCATAATAAGAATCTTCCTCAGACTTCATCAAACACAACAAAAAAAAAATCAGCGAAATCGGTTCGCCCGTTCTCAAGTTTTGCGATTAGCAACACATTTAGCGATTCATTTTTATTTATATAGATTACTTAATATAAAAAAAAGTTTATTAGCTTCAATAACTTCGTTAATTATAAACCTTATCTCTCGAATATAAAGTTAGATTTTAAACATCTATACTTCAAAAGTACTTACCTAATTGCTTTCATCGACCATACATACTACATGTGCTCTTATTGCGCGGGCTGTTTTTGAAATATTTATCATGTATTAGCTGACCCGGCGGACTTCATACCGCTTTGACAGTTTCCATGACAACAAAACAAACAAATAATTTTGTATTGGAAAATTAAATAGTATTTAGTATTTATTAGTATTTATGTTTCTCACCGTTTAAACCTTCCCTGAACTTCTACAAATATTTCAAAATCAAAATTAGCCAAATTGGTCCAGCCATTCTCAAGTTTCAGCGAGACAAATTAACAGTTTTATTGAAATTCATTCTCATTTGAAGGGTTCTAAGCTTTCCGATAAGAAAGGAAGTGGATAACCTCTATAAGCTTAGAAACCTTCAAGTGAGCTACTAATAGTACGGTGACTTTCAAGATATTCTAATTTTAATTGCGTTTTTTGTGAGTTCAACCTTTTTTGAATAAAATCGGATTGAGTTTTCAAACATGTGTCAAAATAAAATGTAATTTAAATCAAAAGAGTATATATATCATCAACTTTTAAGCAAATCACACAAATAACTTTCAACCCCTTTTTAACCCCGTTAGGGGATGAATTTCAATAAAATACGAAACACGTCGTCCATCAATTCTGTTAAAAAAGGTTTATGCAAAATTTGAAGTAGATTAGACCAAAGAATCACGTTGTCCCATACAAACTTAGCCCCCCTTTTTCACCCCCTTAGGGGTATAACTTCGGAAAATCCTTTCTTATCGCATGCCTACGTCATACAAAGAACACAGCCTCCAAGTTTCCGGTCTCTACGATTAGCGGTTTAGGCTGTGCGTTGATCCGTCAGTCATTCAGGACAAAGCATTTTATATGTATACTTTGATTAGTTTTTTATTATTGATCAAAAGCTGAAGGACGGTTTGAGTAACGTGCTCAGTGCCTACTTAACACAAAAACAACGTTTTTACATGATTTTGTACTAGTTAATTTAAAAGAAACAGATCATTATTTTCGTGTATATAGATAATTAAGATCGTACAGACGCCTGCACATCAACCTATCCAAAACTGTCAAATTTCTTCAAAACACTTTCAACCATATTGCTTAGTACTAAAGTTCATTCTATTGAGGAAATTTGACAGTTTGTGGTAGGTTGATGTGCAGGCGAATGTACCTATAGGACGATCTTGCTCTATGTGCATATGAATATAATGATAGTATACTGATAGTGTTTGGTGCACGCAAACCACAGAACAATATGACTCAAACTGAAAGAAGATCTAGACAGGAAACGATTGCTTGCTTTAGTTCTTACACTGGGCACAGATAAAATCTTGTGAGAAAATCTTGGCGTCCTCACCTGAAGCGTATGTTTTGCAAAAGATAATTCCTGTCTATCAGATTAATATAAAACAAATAAAAACAATGGGTGTTATTTAAACGGTTAGCAAAGTATTCGTATTTTTGTAAGCAAAAAATGCTAGCTGGGCAGCAAAAAAGCTAGTTGGGCAGCACCTTATGGTCAGAAAATATTTCTAAATCAGTCTGCAACTTATACATCTGAACAGCAGTCCTATGCCGCTCCCCCCCATCCGTAACTGGCCCTCGCTAAGATGCCCTTCGCTCGGGAAAAAAAATACTTAACCTAACTAACATTAAGGAATTCTTATGCTGACCGATTGTATAATTCTGCTGAACAAATAATAATTTTATTAATAATAATTATTTTCCAAAAACAATTAAGGCAATACTTTCATAAACGGGTAATTTCATCAAACTTTTGGAATTAACTGTTAGCATATTGTGGTTCTACCTCTTATGATCTGATCATATAAAATTTGCCACGAGCGACCCACAACGAAATACAGTACGCGGAATGCATTCTAAAAGCGTGATCTTTTCCAGTTTACCTCAGCAACCTCCAAGGTGTGTTCAGAGGGAAGATAGCCAAGCGAACCGATGAGAGAGTGAAGGTAATGAGTGAACTGGTCAGCGGGGTGCAGGTCATCAAGATGTACGCGTGGGAGAAGCCCTTCGAGAAACTTGTGGACAGGCTGAGGAAGTAAGTACCGCATTCATAATACACCAGGAATTAACGTGGACACATAGGGTAGTGGCACCAGTGTTCGACAGGTACCAGCGATCGTCAGTTTTTCCTTTTTTTTTTAAATTTATTTGATCACTAACAGTTGCTACATTATAACTATTATGTGGTTTACATTTATAGTGACATATACTTAATGTACAACTACTTAAAGGTGAACTCAGCATGCATTGAGGTACAGATAGTATTTACAGACTAAGGTACGTATTTCTAAAACTATGTTGTTAGGTAAGTGAATTACTGTTTCAATCAATTACTTTAATCGTAAAAATAGGGGTCAGCAACTGATTTTGGTCTTTTGCAACAATAGAATACAGATCACCTGCTTCTTAGCTGTCAAATTAAATGTCAATGATAATTACAATGATAATTTATATTATTTTATGGTGATGAAAATTCTGACCAACACTGGGCTTAAAGTGTCAATCACAGGTGCCACTACCCTCAATAAACATAATGAACTAGCGGCCCGCCCCGGCTTCGCACGGGTGAACATATCTTTTTTATATAGCCTATGTTACTCAGCGCTAAAGTAGCATTCTAATGCTGATTTTTTTTTATTAGTCCATTAGTTTTTGAGTTTATTCATTGCAAACATACAAAAATACAAAAATACAAAGTTTTCCTTTTTATATTATTAGTATAGATACAGATAAAATATAAAAACTTTTTTCCTTTAAATCTTAAAGCAATTAGATTTATAACTGATCAATATTACGTATGATTAAAAAGTGACCACGTTCCATGGTATTCAAGTAGATACTTGAATACTTCTTCCAATCATGTCCTAGCTAGATAGCTGTGACATAATTGGAAAAAGCAAACTAAGCAAACAACCATTTTTCAGACTTGAAGTGAAGTTCGTCAGCCGGACATCGATGGTCAAGGGTTTCTCTACAGCTCTCATGGTGTTCACGGAGAGGTTCATTCTGTACGCCACCGTTGTAACCTTCGTGTTGTTGGGCGGAGTCATCAGCTCTGAGATCACCTTCTCCCTGGTCCAGTACTTCAACTTGCTGCAGTTAGCGTGTAACATCTTCTTTCCAATGGCATTGTCTTTCCTGGCAGAATCCAAAGTCTCGATTAGACGATTGGAGGTAATTATCAGCTCTTATTGTACCTATGTCTTATTTTAAATTAATTTGGGCTTTTATAATCACATAGAGCTTTGTATTATGTAAACAAATTATCTGGTAAGTTTTATTGATTGTCAGAACAGTTTTCTTTTTAAATACGTTAAAGACTGTACGGAGAACTCGAGTTCTTTATAAATTTTTTTTGCTAATATACTGATGAAATGACTGTACATTTGACCTCAAAATTGCGCCTATTTGCCTTTTAACATCATTCCCACAACTGGGCCGCGAGTCACATTAACGTGTCAATCGACTTTCAGGAGTTCCTATCATTAGATGAATTAGATTCGGCCAAAGAGATTAAATCGCACTTGAAAAATCCGTTGAACGGCTTAGACGATAAATTAGAGAAAGAAAAGAAGGAAATGGAAAAACTGAAACCCACGGCGTTGGTGCTGAGCAACGTGAGCGCCAGCTGGCAACCGGACTCCATAGTAAAGACCCTGAGGAACCTCAACTTTACCTTTCAGCCTGGCGAATTCGTTGGTATCGCTGGTCTTGTAGGGTCCGGAAAAGTAAGTTTTCTAGTAACGCATTTGTTTCGTTGCTAGTTTAATTACCTTACAAATGATTGTATTTATTACTTGGACGAATTAACCATCCAAGATTTATTAACTTGGTCGTTCCCCCAACAGTCGTCTCTGCTGCAATTGATCCTGGACGAACTGCCGGCGTCGGAGGGCACCATTTCTTTGGGCGGAGCTCGCGTGTCGTACGCCAGTCAGGAGCCCTGGCTGTTTGTAGCTTCAGTTAGACAAAATATCCTCTTCGGCTTGCCTTACGATCCAGTGCGCTACAAGAAGGTAATGATTGAATTTATTATACCTATCTTAGTATTGATAGGAGATATTCTTACTTTAACTGATTGATGCAATATGTTTTGTATTGTTGTACAGGTTGTGACCGCATGTGCTTTACTTCGGGACTTCGAACAGCTGCCGAATGGAGACTCCTCGCTTGTAGGAGAGAGAGGAACTAGCCTCAGTGGTGGACAACGAGCTCGCGTTGGACTAGCGCGCGCATGCTATAGACAGGTATCGAAGAATTTACTGAAAAGATTGTTGAGCGAACTTAAAGGACTTGAAAACGGTTTTACTATTGCTAAATCTTTTAAGAGACTTTGATGTGTCTTAATATTTTCGCGTAATTCTACAAACTTATAAATACTACTTTCGCTGCCGACTGTACGTTAAAAACCAACATAATCAAATCTTTGATAAAGAAAATGTTATTTCTTCCATAGGCCGACATCTACCTCCTGGACGACCCATTGTCTGCCGTGGACACGCACGTGGGCAAAGAGCTGGTCTCCAAGTGCTTGATGGGGCTGCTGCGACACTCCACACGCATCCTGGTCACCCATCAGCTGCATCACCTCAAGGCCGCCGACAGAGTCGTCATATTACGCAATGTGTGTTAACATTATGAAACATCACTAAAAAGATTTATCTTGATTTTGATTGCGTAATACTGTTTAAGTTTTCTAGCAGTAATCAGTTTGTAATCAGTCAATGACAATTATAAATTATGAAATAAGTGTAGGTTTTAACCGCGTATAATCCTTTCTTCTGTGACCGCGTGGTTAAACTTTTAGCTTTGTGCGTAGAAAAACGTTAAGTGAATTATTATGAAATTACTGAATAAACAAATAATTTACCAAAGCAAGTAACTGAACCAAATTTTAATAGGTATAATAGGTATAGGTATATGCCATTAAATTTAACACTTTCAATGAAATCAGCGTAGGTAATTCTTTTATAGCTACATCTTCATGGTGTTATTCCTTAAAAAATAAGAAGTATATGGGCTTTAGGTAAAAAATAGGAAAATTCAGTTTTACGATTTTCGTATTCGTATAATAAACCTCCTCCGACCTCCGTAGCCAAGTGGCTTGCACGCCGGACTTTAGGCAGCGCTAACTCTGAGATCCCGGGTTCGATTCCCGGTCGGATCAATGTCGAAAACTAACTTTTCGATATTGTGTCGGGTCTGGGTGGTTGTGGTACCGTCGTTGTTTCTGATTTCCATGAAACGAGTGCTTTAGCTACTTACCTTGGGATCAGAACAATGTATGTGATGTTGTCTAAATATTTATTATTATTTATTTATTTAAATAATACAAAATGGACGCGTTGTTTGCGTACCTCTTTTGGTAGCCTAGAATACCTACTTGCGTCGCATGTATTTTTTTGATAGCAAACGTTGTCGATGACGTAAAGTACGATTTACAGAACAATAGCTCCTGCCTGTCGCTTTTGATTTTACAGGACAGATAATAAGTAGTCACAATAATGTGTTCATTTAGATACATGCAAACACTTTCTGTATTCAAACTCCTATGTCAACATTGATAAAAGTAAAGAACAGTTTACTGAAAGACTTGAATTAGATAACTCTAATTGCGTTTAGAAGACATAGCTTATTGTTATACTGGTAGTTCACACACACACCTGTACGTCAGACTAACACTTTGAACTTTATGTCTATGGCATACGGTTGAGCATTTATTAAAGAAATTTCAGTCCTGGATAGTGACTGATGTGACGGATGTGCAGGTGTCTGTACATGCATATACATACATATCTAACTAAAGAATGTACGAACTAGCTCTTTACCTATGTTAAGTAGTTTTTCACTGATTGTAAATGATAAGCAGAGAACTCATAAAGCAGACACACTTACTATCTGCAACAGTATTATTAATAAACAGATGTAAAAAATATAGGGTCATGAATCAAGTGCAGATATTTTCAGGTCGCGCTTATTAAATAAAACTAAAAAGTTTCATCATATTTTTTTGTTGAATGATAGAATTCATTAATACAGATATGATACTGTATCTTATATGTGCCACGACAAATGGACTTAGACATGCAAATTCATGTAGCAAGCTAGATTATGTATGTTTTGGAAAACAAGCGTATAAAAGGATATTTGATTCTTGGGCTTATATACGTTTTATTTAAAACGATGATACTTTCTATTGAAGGGAGAAGTTGAAACCGTGGGAACATTCGACGAAGTGTCCACGACAGCTCTTTTTGACGAACTGCTGGAAGAAGAATCAGAAGAAAGCGGACGCCCGCAGCTGCTGCGGCAGCGGACGATGTCCATCCAGGTATGATTGCAGCCATTGTATAAACAATCTAACGACGATATTTATAAAAAAAAAAGAAAAAAGTTTCTAAAGTCAATCAGCGAGAACTAAATACCGAATAAATAACTAATTGATTTCTTCTCCATTATTATGAAATTAAGTTTTAGGCGTTCGATGATTTGTTATATCTATAAGTAATAAGGATAAATCTTTGGACATTTTTAATTTCGTTGGCACACACTACCAACCGATAGGTTACAGGAGGAGAGCTTTATTGTCGGGGAAACCCATTACGCATACGCGAGTGCGTAAAATTCACGGCTGGTTAATTTATATGGGGCACACTAATGCATTAGTACAACCGTCGGTACTCTGTAGCGTATCAATCAGGTAGATACCTAGGACTGCAGAAGCGCCACCAAGAGGACCGAAAATCCCTGTGTCAGCAAACTTACTCACGCAACAAGGGACTATCTCTGTCAAAACTAAGGTCCTCTTAAAATTGTGACGTAGGTACCCCACTGCCTATTTAACTAGAGTACTGGAGTTTTTTGTAGGTACACCATCCCCCCCTCCCCCTGCCCTGCTTGAGCTCTTCGGGACTGGGTAGTGCGTGGGGGTCGGGAGGAGAGTCCCTCATAACCATATGCGTTTCTCTGAACACATGTAAAAAGGGACCGTTCTGTCATTGTCAGGTACAAACAGACGGCTTCTTACAAATCTTATCAAACTGCATATGTTTCACTCGTAGATATGTAGGTATGTAGGTAATAAAATTATTAGTTAAAGATATGCTATCAAGCCGACATAAGATTCGATTGGATTTATTTACGGCAAAATTGTGATTTCTTAGTACCTACTGTAGCGTTCACCACATTCGACCTTTTTTTATTTCCGCATATGGAGTTCTTTTTCATTTTTTCACTGACGTTTAGCCTATTGATTTTTTTTTCTTTTAGTTGATGGTTTTGTGCGATTAGCACATTTTGCGAGTGTCGAAGTAATTTTTCTTACAAGTAATACATAAATATACAATATTTCCTTCTTAGCATGATGATGATGAATGATAATAGAAATGAGAAGTGAGAAATGATATACCCCCAACCCCTCGAGTATCAGAAGAAAAAAAGATAAAGATGTGGGGCTTTACTAATTCCTCGGCGGACTTCTTGAGAGAATTTGAAAAGTGAAGTTGCACTGTTTTATTTCATTTGCCAACACTCATGCGCACTTACGAACACTCAACGGTTAATAATCCACCATTATTTCACATTGATATTCGACATAACACAAATTTTAGAAATTAAAACAAAACCGCAGACATGACTCTTCACTTTCCCGCCAAGAAGTCCGATGTGAATCAGCCTTTTGATTATTTTTTTAAATTTGTCAGATGATGATTTGACGTTTAGTTTTTTTTTTTTGCTTGAAGTTTTTTGGTGAATTGGATTAAGATTTTATTTTAAGGGAACAGCATATTTTCGTCTTAGACCCCTGATTAAAATCCCATAGAAAATCTGTGGCATGTCGTAAAAAAGAAAGTCTCAAACAAACGTAACTCCAGTCATAACGAACTCTACGAAGCTTTTGTCGAAGCATGGAATTCAATCCCACTAGAAAAATGTATGAAATTGCTTGAATCAATACCACGTCGTTGTAGAGCTGTGATTGATAATAAAGCATACGCAACAAAATATTAATTATAAGTTTTAGTAGCCTATACACAGTATCTATACACCCTACCTACCAGTACCTATAAATTACTTAATTATCTTTTATTATTTTTTTATTGTTTCTTATTAGTCGTCCATTATTGTTGGTACTTTAAAACTCTTTTAGTTATTTGTATGAAATGTAATATTGAATCGGTACTTGTTTAGTTGATATTTTGTTGTTTTCTCTTATAAATGATTAACATAATATTTTATGATATTCGTTGTTTCATTTCCAAAAAAAAAGTATTATGGTCAAATATTTTGTATAATGTTAAGTTCCGTTGGTAGTGTTTCTATATACATGTCCACCACTGTATGTAGATGTCTGCATTACGATTGTGACAACCATTGGCCTGATTTGCGTGCCGGGAAGTTCTGTGTTTCCCAGCGGGGGGTACCAATAGTTGTTGTTGTTTTCGGCTTGGAAATTGGTGCTAGGAATTATTTTAATTCCTTCTGTCTAGCCGCTACAATCGTAGCTAAGTGTAAACGACAATGTAAGTACCATTGTTATTGTGTTCAGACAGAGATAGGTCGTTCTTCAGTACTTGAGGATAAACTCCTTCGCAGTACCTTTCCCCTATTTATCTTCTATGCAATAGTCTGATAAAACAAACAGATTTACCAGCTGGTGATGGTTGTGCATTTATTGACGGACGATGAGTCCACAAAAATAGGGCAGCTGAAATGTTTTAAAGGTTTCAACTTCTAAGTTCCAGAGACATTGTTAATAACAAAAAAATTACGTAACCCAGCGGTACCATACTACAAACTCTTATACCTACATATCTACACTGTTTAGATTGATTGAAGTGTACTAGTATGCGCATTAATTCACTGGACGCTCCCAAGTTATTAAAACAAATCAACAATGATCAAGGCGTGGTAGACTCACTCGGCGTACACACTTAGTTTCCTGAATAATACCCGGTGCCTAGTGTGAGTTTTTTTTTACTATCCGTATTCATTCGATTACGTTTACGAAAACGAAAATTAGTATGGCACTGATGACATACGAAAAGAGTTAAAATTTTGCCATCCAAATTCTTGCTTTCGTTAACATAGTCGAATGGCGAATAAAACTCGCACTAGGCACCCTGAGAAATACAAAATGTGTAGCGTCTAGGTACAGTCGCAGTATAAAAGTTACCATATTGACCAGTTGTCCTCATATCTTTTCGCTTCAAGCATTCGTGTAGTAGACAGTAATTGTTGAACAAATTTCTGGTGATATATGTAATAGGTTGATTTGTCCATCGTCCGTACGTACGTATTTAATTTATGCTTGTCACTGTACCTACGTCCGTCGGCGTCATACTCTGTTCCTTATCATGACAATCACATTGGTATACTTTTATTGTATGCACGTGAACCATTTTCTTGTTTACAAACAATTTACACAAACCCTATTTTCTGAAACACTTGTAAGTATTACTCGCTTGACTGTAACTCCGCAACAGTACCAATTTCAATTTAATGACATAATCTCCATTTCATAGTCAGGCATAGGTAATAAAAACATAAAATTAACAACAGCAACCGCCCCTCGTAACACTCGCGTACCCATCAACTGCACCGCTTCACGGAGCATATCCTATCCGGTCTTCATAAACGCCGTCCCACGGGAACCGGAGCTCTTTTCTTCGATGTTGCGAAAGCATTCGACAAAGTCTGGCACAACGGCTTAATTTATACGTTTTACAAATTTGACGTGCCAGGCAGACTCGTGCACATCATATGAGATTATTTTTCGGATCGCTCTTTTCGCTTCCGCGTTGAAAGAACGCTCTCCGCCCCGCATCCTATTCGAGTCGGCGCCGGCGTCCCGCAAGTATCCGTTTTGTCCCCAATCATGATTGCCCTTTATGCAAACGATAGCGAATAGTGATTCGTTTCTCACGGTTTGAGAAACCCTTAAGTTTCTCGCCGCTCCCAAAAAAGCCAGGTGAATCTGAAAATGCCGTCTGAGGCAATCAGCAAAATCTCTCAAACATAAATAAATTAAAGTCTATAATCCTCTATTATACGAAACCTTTGCATGCAGACAACTGTGCTCAAGAATGTTAAATCTAAATAATTTCGACGGGCTGGTTAGAACCACGATAGCTCAATTGGTAGAGCACCTGACCCGGTATGTCAGAAGGGTGCAGGTTCAAATCCTGCTCGTGGAAATTTTTTCAACATTTGTGTTTTTGTAATTTGTTTCTCAACAAAATTTGCGTTAAAATTATATAAACAAAACAAAAACATTTTACTAAATAGTTAGTGTAAAACAACGTGACCAAACCTTGAAACAAGTTGAGTTGGTGGTAGGCTGCGTAAATAATTTTCTCACGATATGCCTAATCGTAGATATGTACAGACGGCAGCAGATCAACCAACCACAAAATGTCAAATTTCTTTAGTAAACTTTGAACCTTAGTGTTTGGGTATAAAGATCAATATCGATTAGAGAAATTTGACAGTTTTGGATAGGTTCTTAATGATTTCTACTGTAGAATCTTTACTTCAACTATCAAATCTCTATAACCTCATCCTTTTTGAGGGTTATCTGATTTATTAAAAATAAATTTAATAGATCAGATAGCCGTTAGACTCTAAAAAAAAAAGATTTCTAAAAAATTTTGAGTTTAATGTTACCAACTTGGTATTTATAATGATTGGGTTTAATTTAATCTCGCTGTATTTAACAATTGTGTAGCAGGTCCTGGGATGCTCATCATGTTTTTAATTACAGTCACACGCGAGCGTATCCACGGTGAATGAAGCAGGCAACAACGAGGAAGATGCACCGGTCGAAGACGAAGAGTTAGTTGCAGAAGGTAACTAGTTTTCTATTATTACCTGCAAAAGTACGAGGGCTTTTAGATGAAAACCTGATAATTAAACATAAAAGTGGCACTGTCGACTGTTACTATTCACTGGAGTATATTATACACGGTGACTTTTTATCGGTGATCAGGACCTACTGATTCTGACTAAGTTAATGATAGCCATTGCAATAATAATAAAACATACATGTCAGCGTTCCATTTTTTATTTTTTTGTCTGGGAAGTAAAGTTAATAACTATGAATATTAAAATCATGGTCATCCTACTCCTCCTTTTTACAAATAAAACCTCTTTTTATGTACAGGTACAACGATGATAACAAACATCATTGAAGATTTAAAGTTTTTATGTTATTAGTAGTAACACTGAGCAAGTAATCACTACGTTATAACTGTCAAATGGCAGACAACGTAAAAAAACACTTCAATCTTCACTTTTCATTCATATTGGTTACCTAATTAAAAATACAAATAAAATTTATAAAAAGACAACATGTAACTACTATTATTATTGCAATGGGCATCATTTACTTAATCGGAATCAGTAGGGCCTGATCACCGATAAAAAGTCACCGTGTATAAATAAATAAATTTTGGCTGAGTGGATCTAAAGTGAATTAATTATATTCCACGGTATTTCCTGAGGAGTAGATCAATCTGGAAATTGTCCTGGGTACCTACTGTTTAGCAAAAAAGGGTGATAAGTGAATCATTTGGACCGTCGAAAACAGCGGACGATCCACAATCCACATATAACGAAGTTTATCAAGACTACTCAAGAGTAATTTGATCGCAACGATACTGAAGAATTCGGTTCGACCTAGTTAGTAAGCTACAAATAGTATGGAATCAACAGCCCTGCCTGCCTACCTACCTACCTACCTACCTTCCTACCTAGTGACATAATTTTGCAACCACTTTGTGCGCTGCATATATAATGTTCGTAGTTAGCTTTAACTGGATTAAATAAATAAAGAAAGAAAGAAAGAAACTCACACTAAGCACACAGTAGTCATGATATATCATGACTACTGTGTGTCTAGTGTAAGTTCTTTGGACTCTTGTGTGTCTGTTTTTGATGTGTAACATCTTTCCGCTCGCCTTCTTTAAATACAATTTGTGGGAGTGATTTCGTAAAATGTGACGGAAGTAGGTCCGTAACAGTGTGACAGGAAGTCGGGGGAGGGCGCAAGCGCGCGCCATTTTGTATATTTAAAATCGATATTATGAACAAGACATATTATTATTTTATGTGACATATTATGTCATCATTTTGATATGTCAAATGTCTTCTAATGAGTATTTACTGCATTCTCTTTACGATTTGTAAAAAGCAAGCGCGCGCCATTTGTAAATTTAAAATAGATATGAACAAGACATAATATTATTATAAGTGACATATCATTTTGACATGTCAAATGTCTAATGAGTATTTACTGCATTCTCTTTATGATTTGTAAAAATATATACGTAATCGTTAACTCACATATGCGACTACTGTAAGGCTCGTTCGTTTTTTTTGTTTGTATTGGGCAACCAGTCAGCTACAAAGTCTAAAGAGTTCGTAAGTCGTAACACGTAGCAATCCGTTGGTTCTGATTAACTAATAATGTTTCGGCAGGTCGCGTGTCAGCGGCGGTGTACCGGAAATACTTCCGCGCTGGTGGTAGCTGGTTCTTGCTCATCATGACCATTGTTTCAATTATCTTCGCTCAGCTGATCACCTCCGCCGGCGATCTGTGGCTGACACATTGGTAAATAAATAACATTCAGATTTTTTGATGTGTAACATCTTTCCCTCGCTTTCTATTTATACAATTTGTGGGAGTGATTTCGTGAAATGTGATGGAAGTATGTAACGGTGGGATATGAAGTCGGGGAAGCGCGCAAGCGCGCGCCATTTTGTAAATTTAAAATCGATATATGAACATGACATATTATTATTTTAAGTGACATAGTACACACATTTGACTATCAAAGTTAATTTGATATGTCAAATGTCTTCTAATAAGTATTTACTGCATTTATTTAATAGTTATAAAATGATGTAGGTAATACCTGACCCATTTTTTCAGAATATAATGTTATAATTGCTTATTACTAAGGTGAGATGTCAAATATTACACATCATATTCGGCTATTGTAAGGCTCGCTCGTTTTTTTTTAAACTTCTTCGTAAACTATCTACCTATTTTTCATAAGTAGGTTTGTAAATAGCATAATAGTATATGCTGACCCGTTGTTGGATATAGATATCAAAATCAAGTTAATTACCGCTCTTGGCAAAATGCGGTTTGTTGATCACAAAGCCTGGCTTTGCATCTAAAAATTTTAAACATACTTTGCCCGACTTGATAATTTAACACTAGACCTCTGAATGTTGGGCCAAACGCTTTGCCCGACGAAATTTATGACTGATGACCATCTGTTTTTCAGGATGAATGACGTAGAATCTCAACATTCCGTCGCAGTGGAAGCAAGAAACAACCAGAACCTAAGTAGCTTTAATATTACAAATGGTTTTAACGAAACAGAGGATGCTCTAAAGACAATTGTTACCACCGAAAGCCCAGCGACGACAACAACGACCCCGAACCACACGGTGATAGGCACCTTGGTGAAGACAGCGGTGACTATGCAGAACATCTATCCCATCGGCGCAGAGATGGACCATTCCTACTACATTTACATTTGGACAGTTGGAATTGTTGGTTGTGTCATTCTTACTACTTGGAGGTAATTATATATTTAATTGAACCGGCTTGTGAATTTGATTGCTTTTGTTGGGCCCGTTTTCACCAACGACCCAGTGCCGGATTTATACTTTTCTTAAGTATAGGCCACTTCACTTTGTGCCGCCCCTCCCTCTTTCCTACCTATCTTAAACACTAACGTGTATCTATTTACCTAGGCCTACCTATTTACGTATTTAAGTGGGTAGGTTAGGTAGGTATTGAAAAGTGAAATGAATGATTATATTAGTCATGAAATAAAAGTGTAAAATAAAACAAGAATTACACTTTTTTACGGGATTTTTTATTGGCGAAATCATCTATAATATCGTCATAGTTTATGGTGTGCATTATATCTGCCTCTAAAGATAGTTAAAATTTCAATGTCATCATCTACCGTCATTAACATCGACATAGAATTGGCACCTTTGGCTTTCAAAGTAAAAAAAGTAATAGTGTTGAATAATTTCGGCGGGCTGGTTAGAACCACGATAGCTCAATTGGAAGAGCACCTGACCCGGTATGTCAGAAGGGTGCAGGTTCAAATCCTGCTCGTGGAATTTTTTTCAACATTTCTGTTTTTGTAATTTGTTTCGCAACAAAATTTGCGTTAAAATTATTTAAACAAAACAAAAACATTTTATAAACATTGATCGTTATTATAAAATTTCAGGTCCGTTCTATTCCTGTGGGTGTGCATGCGCAGCTCCATCAAGCTACACAACCAAATGTTCAGCAACATCCTCGGCGCCACCATGAGGTTCTTCGACACCAACGCTTCAGGCAGGATCTTGAACAGATTCTCCAAAGACATGGGTGTCGTTGACGAAATCTTGCCAAGAATGTATTTGGACACTATTCAGGTAATGCGATCTCTTTTTACGGACCATAATTTACAGAAGTAGGCAATTTTGATTTATATGTTTGGCAAGTCAACATAACGATGATTTTTTAACTTCTACAAAAAGATCCAATGGCTCAAATGACGTCACGTCGCTATGATCTTTACGGAAATCTAAATCTGATACAGATTTGTAAAAAGGACCACTTTTTACAAATCTGTAATTTTAGTGATGTAGATAATTTTCAGTGCTACAGAAAAAAAATACCTATTTTAACACTGTTCCCATTCCCACATTGTAAAACTGAAAAAAGCTATGTATAGACATAAATTTGATGTTAATTCTAAATGTAGCTAAGTTACTAGGTAGGTATTTTAATATTATATTTCATGTATAAATACGCGCACTGATAGGCCCCGCCAGAACACCAGGGTTGTTGCAACACGCCTCGATCGCAAATTCGCTACATCACAAAACGAGACGGGGTCAACGGGGGGGGGGCTATTTTTATCCTGTGTAAAGTTTGTTCTATTTGGAGAGAATTTGCTGGTTGTCTCAGGCGGTATTTTCAGCGTCTCACCGGACTTTATATGTATATGTATATGTACTTATGTGGTCGATAAATGTTTATCTCTAATTGGTTTATGAAGATGGTAATAAGCTGTTCTTCATTTAGGTGGGCATGGTGATGGCGGGCATATTGATTCTGGTGGCGATAGTCAACCCGCTCATGTTGGTGACCACCGGCGCCTGCGCCATTCTCATGTACTTCTGGACGAACATATACCTCAGCACAGCGCAGTCTATCAAAAGGTAATAATTTCTCATAATATTATGAGTGAGTTTGTTGGTGTGTCTTTTCTCGTTAATGGTTGGCCGAGAAGCAGTTCTTGGCTTTTGCCCTCGAGAACAACTTTTTTTATGAAACCATCTCTCTTTATAATACAAACTAATTTTGACCTTAATGTAATATTTCAAGATCATTTTCACAGTTTGTAGGCAAATTTCATTGAAGAAAAATCAGCTCCTTTTCATATTTAAAAAAATATCTTATGGCACAAACATTTCCTTGCATTGACGTGATTTTGTTGGTAATGGAACGCATTTCTGAGTATAAAAATTTAATGGCATTATACGAGAAAATCCTGACTGAGACAAAACTCGACTGATTCACAATTTAACATGCCTTATCATTATTCAAAGAAGTGGTATTAGTTTTTTAATTTTACAAAATTTTAATACAACGTATAAAAAGCAGGTTATATAGCTTGAATCCTTCCCCCAGGGTTGAAGGCACGTCGCGCAGCCCCGTGTTCTCGCACGTGTCGGCCAGCATGTCGGGGCTGGCCACGGTGCGCGCGTACGGCGCGCAGGAGATGCTGCGCAGGCAGTTCGACGACAAGCAGGACGTGCACACCGCCGCCTGGTGAGTCACCGCACGCACTAAACAGACGATTATGTATATAGTAATCAGGTTTAGAGAGAAAAAGCAAAATATTTTTATTTTAATGTTAGGTGCTTATCATAGGTACAGCATGAGAGAAGAAAATCTTTCAAGTTTTTCCTTATTGTGTTATGTTATGTCAAATCATAAAGGTATATAGATCATATTAAGAACATAATATGATAAACATTCTATATGTAGGTACCTACTCAATGTTAACAACAACTTACTGATTTGTTTCAGGTACTTAACACTGGTTTCTAACACAGCTTTCACGATTTGGTTGTCTATCATATGCGGTATATATATTGCTGTGGTTTCCTACACATTCCTTTTATTAGATGATGGTGAGTATTGATGACAAAAAAATCTAATCTTTAAAGTGTTTAAGTAGTAAAACGCTATAACAAATTTGATGTTTTACAGGAAAGACACGGTCAGGTAATGTGGGATTGGCCATCAGCCAGGGTCTGATTCTCGTCAACATGGTCAGCTATGGAGTGAAGCAGGCCACGGAGGTGATATCCCAGATGACCAGTGTGGAGCGCGTCGTGCAGTTCACTTCGCTGCCGCAAGAGAAGCATGACGGGCCGTCGGCGCCCAAGGACTGGCCACAGCGCGCCAAACTCGTGTTCAAAGACCTGAGTTTGCGGTATGACACTGAATCGGAGCCCGTTTTGAAAGACCTCAACATCATAATCGAAAGTGGCTGGAAGGTAACATCTAATGCATGGTTGAAATTAAAGTTACGGGTCTACTCGTTATCGGAGTGATTATACATATTAAAAGCTATTGAGTCTACAATACTTTTGCTTTGGTTAGGTGGGCGTGGTAGGCCGCACTGGCGCCGGCAAGTCGTCGCTGATCTCCGCGCTGTTCCGGCTGGCGCCCATCGAGGGCAACGTGTACATCGACGAGGTGGAGACGGGGTCCATCGCTCTTAGGGTAACACACATACTAATACATAATTAAACTCTTATTTTTTTAAGACGATGCTGTAGCCAGACGGGCTTAGAACCTTTGACCTCCATTCAGATGCGCTTAAAATGTATATTTCTTTGTTGAAATATTTACTGATCCTTGTATTTTGTTGCAGGAACTAAGGTCCAAGATTGCCATCATTCCGCAAGAACCAGTTCTGTTCTCGGCTAGTTTGCGTTACAACATGGATCCATTCGACAAATATTCAGATGCAGAAATTTGGAAAGCCTTAGAGCAGGTAAGATTTTATATCAAACAAACCAGTCTACATTTCTCATATGTAATAGCTATGCACGATGTAGATTACAGTTTTGGAGCAGTCAGGTTCTTTGAAGTTCTTTAAAATATTTCACTTTGTAACTTAAATTAAGTAAAGATATTATCGTTATAACGAATGCTTCTAAATGCGTTGATCTTATCCAACGCTCGTGTTGCGTTGTGGACTTGTGGCCTGTTGGGCTAGATACGCGTTCGCTTTGAATGATTAATATGGCATTTAATTTTATTATTTTGAGCTATAGAGACTTATATGTCAGAGACTCTCTTTTCAAATAATGTTACATAAAAGAAAATTGTAATAAGGCGTCTTATATGAAACTGAAATATATTGTAGCACATGTGCTTTTATCCGTACAAGTGGAACTGGAGTCACTTATGTTGGGGTAGAGTTGATAGAGCGTCTGTATGTAATACGCTCAAGAGACATAGTACGCGTGCTAATGCCTGCCTCCGTCCGTTCCTACAGGTGGAGCTGAAGAAGAGCGTGACGTCCCTGGCGGCGCCGGTGGCGGCGGGCGGCACCAACTTCAGCGCGGGCCAGCGGCAGCTGCTGTGCCTGGCGCGCGCCGCGCTCGCGCGCAACAAACTGCTCGTGCTCGACGAGGCCACCGCCAACGTCGACCCCAAGTCAGCATCCTCTTATATTACATTCACTTATATAGTTGTCTTTTGCTAATTAAATAATATATCACACAATGAAATACATAAAATTACCAGGACGTATACAAAGCTGAGCTTATGTCTAGAAGACGTCTCTCCTAGCCATCTCTAGCTGCAGAGTTGAAAGCAAGCCTGCGGGGCTAATACATTGAAAAGTATTAATATAATTACATACTTAAACCGACATACTTTTATATATACTTAGTCTCAATGCAAAATATCAGATTAAAAGAAATCAACAGCATGTTTAAATTCATATACGTTATGTACCTACCTACTACTTAGTTTAGAAACTCGATGGTACAACATTGCAACTGCCTTCCACGAGCTGGTATATACCGTAGACAGAAAAAGTATTTTCCATCTACAAGCCGGAGCGACAATCACAGGGCTGCACCACACCACACCATTGACATCAGACTTGTATTTATTGTTATACTTATTATACTTTACCTACTATACCTCATACTTATTGTCACAATCAGAATCAGAACCATTTAATGGCCATATAACAAAACGTTACATTGAGCAAGTCGCTTACACATATCAAAATATAAAGGTATATTATATTGCAAAATAATTGCAAAAAATTAAATGTCAATAATAAATAAATTGAATTGAAAAAATTTTTAAAAACACTATGTAATACAACTACAATGGAACATTATAGTAAATTATTGAGCGAATGAACATTTATTCTGTCGTAGGAGTCGTAACTGAGTGAAGTATTCATTACATATTAAAAAATTAAGTTAACTAATTGGATAAAAAAATATAAAAATAATTACAATAAAAATTAAATGTCAATAATAAATAAATTGAATTGAATAAAATTATTTAAACATGTAATGCAAATGCAACAATAGAATAATAAATTAAGTTATTGAGTGAATGAACATTTATTCTGTCGTAACTGAGTGAAGTATTCATCAAGACTATAAAACGGATTGCATTCGAAAAACAATTTTAACCCCGCCCGATCCTCTAAATGACACCACACATTTACAGAATACACTAAACATGCACACCAGTTTAGGCACAAGACACCGTACTCGTAGAACAAGGGTACGAAGAACCGGTTCACACTCGCTCTACACCAGGTACAGACATGTACCTGGGCGCTTCTCTCCTCCTCCACGGCCCGGTCAACCCGAGCCGAGGTCCGTGCCTTTAGAGGCGCTCCACGGGTTGCTCCGCTCCCCGATCCGATCCGAACCCTTCGGAGAATCTAGTAGGGCACGGGGACGCGCACTAGTGCGCGATGCCGTTCCCTTTAGAAAACCACCGAAGGTGATTCGTTTCACACGGCTTGAGGGACCCTTTACGTTCCTCGCCGCCCCCAAAAAAGTCTGGTGAAGCTGAAAATTCCGTAGAGGCAATCAGCAATCTCTCTCAAAAAAACAACAATTTTTACAATTTTATTTTATGCTTGAAGTTCAAAACCGATAACTTTGTTATTTCTTGTGGCAAGGCGTTGTATAAGGAGATTTTAATAGCTTCCCCTAGTTTTTCAGTTTTTTTTAATCTAGTTCTTGGTATTACTAATTTATCCCCATTTCTTGTGTTATAAGAATGGACATCTCTTATTCTCTTTAAAGATGGTTTCTGAGTATGGACTTCTATCAGTGAATTATATAATATATACAATCTGTATTGGCATGCACTGTACACCTACTGTATAGGTGACCTAGGTGAGCTTGTGAAGTAGTATGTCATGTCGCAAACAATCAAAAGCCTTAGATAGGTCGCAAAATTTACTTGGACATTTTTGTTTGTGTCCAGTGACTCTAATATAAAAGGGAATGGCCAATTTCGGCCTGGTTTGAACAAGTTGCTCAGTAAGAAGTATTGTTACGAATAAATATAATAAATTCGTTAATAATTATTGACGCAACACTCATCGCAGGAAAGTGTTCTGTTAAAAAAGATGAAATAATAAGTATTCTCGCCGATTGCATGAATAAAGCACCGCCATTTTTTAGTTGCAGCCTTGCAGGACTTAATTTTGGGTTACCACATGAACGCTAATATGATAACATTCGTTTTATAAATGAATAATCGAATTCTGGTACTTGAATTAGAAAACGTTTTCTTTTTTTATTCTATTTTTTTTATTACCTGGCAACACTGACAGAATCAGCTCATAAGCCGAAAAATATATTTTGTTTATATCTTATTTAATAATAATCAACAAGGCAGAGAAGCAATTAATCAATATTGTTGCAATTGCCTGGTAGGCCGAAGAACGGTGGGTTGCTGTGCTCACGTTATGACAATAATGTGGTATTTAAGCTGGGCAAGGCATGAAAATAATATTACACCACCTGCCCAGTTTCTAGACTATATTTTGATTACATATGATTCTGAATAAAGCCATTATACGAAATAATGTTGTTTTATTTTATGCGCTAGTATTACACTCCCTGACATATTAAGATTTTTTTTTTCTTAGACACCCTTAAAATTACACCTACTTATAATATTCTATACCATTACGCATAAATAAGTAAATATCTTTAAAGTAAAGAATAATACTTATATTATTTTAGAAAGAGATAATATTTTTTTATGAGTTTTAGTAACAAAATCATAATATTACGCATGCTACATTTGGCATGTTTTTTACGACTTGCTGCAACTTTGTTATGTTATTTAATTTCTTTTAGGTATGAAATATTTAAATAGGAATTCATTTATTATTATAGTTAATGTCCACGCCAGGCCAAAGCACCCTAACAAACTGATCAATTCCCTTTATGACTAATTGTATTTGTCCACAGCACCGACGCAATGATCCAGAAGTCCATCCGTAAATACTTCTCGGAGTGCACCGTGCTCACGGTGGCGCATCGGCTGCACACTGTCGCTGATGCTGACAGAGTTGTCGTGAGTACCTAGTATATACTAACTTTGGTACCTATTACCTACTAACTGCAGTTTATTTAGGTCTTGTTGACTAAACTTAACCCAACTATTTAAACACGTATTCTTATCTTCCGAACAACATGATCCGTCCAGCTCACGCCCCAAATGTTCAGGAGTCACAGAGATCAAAGTCTCTGTTTTAGTGACGTCATACCAGAAAACAACAATGACGATAACTGTAACATGAATCGTGTAACAACAGGTGATGGAAGCGGGGCGCATCGTGGAGTGCGGCCACCCGCACGAGCTGCTGCAGACGGCGGACGGCCACTTCAGCAGGATGGTGCAGCAGCTGGGCGCCGCCGCCGAGCAAAGCCTGCGCGAGCTGGCCGCGCGCGCGCACGCCGAACACATCAAGTTCGCCGACGCCGAGGACGCGCCGCCGGCACTCAACAACTCGGACAACACGCGGCCAATGTAAACAAAATCTTCGTAGAAATTAAAAGTGAAATGAGTAGTATTTTTGTGAAGAGAACGTGGACGGGCTATTTGAAGGAATTTGTTAGTTATTTACCCGCCTCTTTAGCAAACCGGTCCCCTTGCATATATTATTGTTCTCTGTTTAGACATTGGTAAGGCTTATTTTAAGTCCGCGAGGTAGCTACAGCCACGCCGTATCTATCGGCATTATAAAATGTAAGAAGCATTAGTGGTGTTCCGATAGTTAGATATAATAGAGAGCCAGTTCCTCAGTAGTTGAATATTCCGGGTGAAATGCACTTCCACCTTTGGCCTTGTCGTTTACCATCCGGCAAAATTAATGCCAAGCAGAGCCTCTCCATGGAATAACAGAAACAAATTATTATGGAAATCTGTTTCACGTTCACAATATAAAAGCAAGAGAAAGCGTAGCCGTTTGCTAAATAGTTGTCTGCGTATGTAGACCGGGCCTTTCTCTATAAATTCCCGTCCGGTGTCCTCGTTCCACACACACGCCTGCATTTTACTGCAGCGGTAAAAGCTGATTAGTTAATTTAAAAAAGACATGATTGCCCAGTTGATATACAGACTGACACTTCACTGAAATCAAGGAATCCCCAACTCAATCCTGCTTACCAGTGTAAATAATTAACATTTAGCTTTATTGATTATTATTGAAGTTTTTTTAAAGTGTACTTATATTTTACTTAAAACCTTTTCTAATGTATATAGGTTTAGACATATTTATATCTTTCGTATCTGATATGAGATTACAAAAGCAATCCAAAATGCAAAAATAACCTTTTGGTTATTTATTATATATTATATTCTAGTTCTATTGTAGTATCGTTACAATCCTACCCGCATAATTATTTTAAAAAACTTTACTTAACTTTATTATTTCGAAACTAGTGACTTTATAAATAAATTGAGAGAATCCAAATGGTTGATGTTTGGGTACTGACACGTAAGCAGTTAGATAATAAATCAAAATCTATAGGTATATGCGTTTGCAACATTGGCACTCAAGGTTTTATAAATAGGTAAATATTTTAAAAAAGTATTTATAGAATGGGTGACCAAATTAAAGTAGCCTCGTAAGCCACCTAAAAATCGCGAATAAACCACCAACCAACATAAGTATAAAACCAAAATCTGCTGCCCAATGCCCATTACTGGCACAATTGTGTAATTGCCTATGTTTTATTTATTAACTGCCTTATATATTAACTTTGTACCAATATTATGGTATGGCAAATATTTTTATTAGTTAACTAAACTTAAACACAGTATAATGATGTGACTTAATATGTACGTATGTAATAGTAATGTCCAGTCATTTGGTAAATTACCTGGAAAGTTTTCCGGGAATTTTGAAAATTGTTGATTTTATAGATTTCGACGTGCTCTTTTCGAATTTTCACTTTGCCACTTCGTATCTTTGCCGCTCGCGCCGCCAAATTGGAAAAATGGCTCCCAAAAACAGTTTTGTGAGAATAACTCTGTTCCGACTCATTTTACGATAAAAGTAGTTATGTAATAAATAGCGTACGAGAGCCGCAAAATCAAGTATAATGGAGGGGGAGGGGGGGGGGAGCCAACGCCAAGGCGACATGTCCCTTTATACCTGCAATGAACCTTACAGGTAGTAGTAGAACGGGTTTTCAACACGTAGTAAAATATTTTTCGTTAATATATACGAACAACGCATTAGTGTAGTGTAGACGTGTCTTGGTTTGCGGCTCCCGTACGCTATTAAGACTATTAGACTTTTAATTTTACAAAAAAAATGTGACATTTTCTCTAGTTTCATTTATTGCATAACTATTGTTATCGTATAATGAGTCGGAACGGAGTTATTTAAAAAAAAACTGTTTTTGAGCGCCATTTTTCCAATATGGCGGCGCGAGCGGCAAAAATACGAAGTGGCAAAGTGAACGTCGAAATCTATAATAATATCACCAATTTTCAAAACTCCCGGAAAACTTTCTAGGTAACCCCTTTTTTTGAGCACCAAATTACTGTACCTACTATAATGAAGGTTGTAATGAAAGATATAAGAATGATGGTTCTTTTAAATACCTTAGATACATTTGAATAAGTAATAATAAATAGCAAAAGCTTTAATGTATTGTGTGTATATGTAACAATTAAGTGTTTTACAATTTGGTCTTTGTGGTGCCTTAACTTATTTAATGAATGTAGATAAAGTTTTATAAGGTTTGGTATTTGCGACATACTTTTGTGCCTAAGCTCTTTAATTATGTATTTAAAAAATAAACAAAAACTGTTTGATACGCACAAGTAGCTGTAAGTAGGTAATGAGTAAAGTACGTAAGTAACAAACTCCTTCTTGCGTTTGATGCTCGACGCATTTGTTCAATTATGTTAGGAACATATACCTACGTGTTTTACACAAACTAAATACATGCTTAATAACAATAATTATACCTCTTTTGTAAATAACAGCTGCTAAGTATGTACTTAGACTTATAGACTTTTAAAAGGTTTACTTAAAAGGTATAGACTTTTAATAGACTTTTAAAAGGTATAGGTACCCTAGATTAAAACAAAAAGAGATGACACCAAAATATTTTTGTTTTTGTTTTAATCTATATTTCATGGTGCTATCTGATTGTAAGGCCTTGTACTTAGACCATGAATATATTTTAATCTATTTTTGACCAAAAAAATGTAATATGTCGCAATAAACTCATTAAAGTTGTTGTTTTACTATTTGAATATATTTCCAAGTATATTGATGTTTATGGAACTTTATATGTTAGTGTGTTAAATGTTTTATATAATTGTCTATTGATAAAATAGATACCTCTATTTCAATAATTTCTTTATAAATCAAAGCAATTAATTAGTGAACAGTTTAAAGTGCGGCATGGTGACATTTAAGAAATTAAATCTTAGTTTGGCCAATGTGTGTTTAGCATGTTACACTTAAAGTCTGAATTGTTTTATACTGTTAAGAAATATATTTTGACGATAAAATTTTGTTTTATTACTTCAAATTATGCAACAGATTGTACTCTGATTAATAAAAATCCAAAATGGATAGCAGAAAAACAAGTTAGTCAATACTAATGGCATATACTGCAGCTACATAGTACATAATATACCAGCTATTAGGAACATTCTATACCAACTACATAGTATATAATATACCAGCTATAGGTTAATAATATACCAGCGACATAGTACAAAATATAATAGCTATTAAGTACAGGAGATAAAACTACCTAGCCGGTACATAACATATCAGTGACATAGTACGTAATATACTAGCTATAAGGAACATAATATACCAGCTATGGGGTACACAATATACCAGCTATAGGGTACATAATATGCCAGCTACATAGTATATAATATACCAACTACATAGTGCATAATATACCAGCTATAGGGCACATAATATACCAGCTACATAGTACATAATATATTAACTACATAGTTCATAATATACCAGCTAAAGAGTGCATTATATACCAGCGACAATTTATTTATACTATTATGGTATATTTATCGTAATTATTATTTTTGCTTAATTTTTAAAATACACACTATTCTAGTAAGTTTTAATAGTGTCGCCTCTGATCTTACACTTTATTAGCTCTCTCAATCCGACTGGTGGTCTGGAAGAAATCACTTTAAAGCGATAAGACCGCCAAATTGTAACTTTGTATGTTATTTATATTTGTGTACATGTTTACGTTTCATAGTGTTGCAATAAAAGTATTATCTATTATATCTAATATACCAGCTACCGAGTATATAATATGTTAGCTATAGGGTACCAGCTATAGGTTACATTATATACCAGCGACATAGTACATAGTATACCAGTTATTAGGTACATAATAAACCAGCTACCGCGTATATAATATGACAGCTATAGAGTACATAATATAACAGCAATAGCGTACATTATATACCAGTTATTGAGTTCATTATATAACAGCTAAAGAGTACATAATATATATACTACATAGAACATTATATACTAGCAATAGAGTATATGATAAACCAACTACATAGTATATATACTAGCGACAAAGTACATATATCGCCTTTACCGTAGGTCGTAGTCGTAGAATCCAAAACATCTGTGATCCAGCAACGCTGTAAGCGTTACATATCTTCTGTCAGCTGTTTTAATTTAATTTTTAAAAGTACCGTAGTTAATAAAACTTCTTCGTTATTAGTAGCAACATGATTTATGCTATGCTGCTTAGATGTTATAGGTATAGGTATATTTGAACGTGTTGTGCTCGCCGTTGCATTCCTTGCATCGTTTTGCTGATCGGCATTTATCGTTGTGTTTGTAGAGACAATTCTGACAAACTCGATATTTCATAATTGTTCTCATTTTTGATTCCGCTGGAAGGTTAATAAACTTATGACATCTGAATAATTGATGGTCTAAACTTTAGACTACGGGCACCGGTTATTTGACATACAAGTCGAAGCCGCCATAGATGATGGAAAATACCTTGATTGAATTGGCTTATTGTTTGATGTTTTTTGATAACTCTGTAATATAGGTGGCTTTCTAACTTATACGATTTTCTTTAGCCGGGCATGCCAATATTCCACAGCATTTTTGAGGTGGGTTACCGAACAGCTGACTACAGGCAGCACTTCCCGGTTTATCCATTGTTTATCATAATAATCAATAAATTGGTTCGAATTAGTGTTGTTTTCAAATATTTCAAATTTTATACTTAGGAATCCTTCTGGAATATATTGTATGGCTAAAGCAGTAAATAAAGATATAATTTTTGTATCGCCTTCTTCATTTAAATTATATTTTCTAGCATTTCTCTGTAATGCATGCGAGAAGTGAAAAAAAAACAACCTTTAAGTAAGGCATTGGGAAATCACACTTTTAAATACGTTCATTGCGGGGAATTCATAATCAGTTAAAAATAACGCCGGTTGAAATTGAGGTAAATGACATTTTAATAACCTGAATAATCTTTCATACGATCAAACACAAGCGGAACAATAACTGTTGCATCGCTAGTGCTCCCAACATCTCCGTGTATGGTGTAGATTTGTTTAAATGAAAATAGAAAAGAAGTTAGGCAGTAGCTAATAACAAAATAATAAAATGCATAAATGGCTTTAGGTTTTTTATTTTGCGTAGAAATAAGTTTACGTCTCCTTCTTCGTGTCGGTCTTTCCACCACGAATTCTTCCAGTTCTGCGGGCGGCGATGAGACCGACCTTGCGACCGGCAGACGTACCTCTCTTGACAGTCGACGCCTTACCTGTAAAATATTATCAATTTTGAATTGTTGCCAAAACATTTATAACTCAATAGTTCTATACACTAGCATAGTCGAAGTTATGAATCCAAGATCCAAGGTTTTTAAAAAGGCAGTAGGCCAACAAGTTCTTACATACAACATACGCAAACACATTCCCTTAGTACCCCGCCCGATCCTCTAAATGCCACTACACATTTACAGAATACACTAAAAATGCACACTAGTTTAGGCCCTAGATACCGTACTCGTAGAACAAGGGTACGAAGAACCGGTTCACACACGCTCTACACCAGGTACACACACATGTACCTGGGCGCTTCTCTCCTCCACCACGGCCCGGTCAACCCGAGCCGAGGTCCGAGCCTTTAGAGGCGCCCTCAAGTTGTTCCGCTCCCCGATCCGATCCGAACCCTTCGGAGAATCTAGTAGGGCACGGGGACGCGCACTAGTGCGCGATGCCGTTCCCTCTAGAAAACCTCCGAAGGTGATTTGTTTCACACGGCTTGAGGGACCCTTTACGTTCCTAGCCGACCCCAAAAAAGCCCGATGAAGTTGAATGAAATGAAGAAAATGCACCCGAGGCAATCGGCAATCTCTCTCCAAAAAAAAAAACATTCCCTTAGTTTTAAGTAGGTAGTAACTTAAATGGGGCTAATTCAATCCAAGGCCTGCTTTAACATGTTATGGAACATGCTTCACATAAGATAAATTTTAATAGAGTAGGCAACTAGGTTGTTGAAGGTGACAAGTACTGCCAAAACAAAATACTGGAAAGCAGTGCTTTCTGTGTATGATTTGACTGAATTTAGCTTACACTCAACAAACACTTATACTTTTTTTTAGAGCATAAGGGGTTGTTATGAGATTCTTTACTAAGAGTAAATAACTACTATGAATTAAAACTTACAAAGGCAATAAATATAACCATGGTTAAAAATCTATCAGCCAGGTAAACTTACCAATATGTTGATGGTTACCACCACCATGAGGATGCTCTACAGGGTTCATGGTCACACCACGCACGTACGGCCAGCAGTTACGCTTCACCTTGTACTTGTGGTACGCACGTCCAGCCTTCAGGATGGGTTTGTCAATACGTCCACCACCAGCAACAATGCCTGAGACATAGTAAAATTCCAAATCAGTTCTTACCAAAACTTAACACAAACTTACTACATTAAAGTAATTTACAATTAATTTGCCTCAGAAAGAGCCTCTGTGTAATCATTGATCTTCAGAGTAGGTAAGTAGAAAGTCATCATGTACAAATTTGTTTGGATAAGGTATATTAAGACTAGAAAATAAATACTAAATAATAATTCGAAGCCAATTAGAGCGATTCTTGGGGTTTGATGTTATTCGCTTTTATCAACTCCTAATACAAACCTCAAATCTTAACTAAGTTAACATACTTTAGTTGCAACTTGCAAGGGGCTAAACTGGACTTTTTCTAGCATATATTATTAATTACTCACCAACCATTCCTCTGTTGCTTGAGGGCAGCACTTTCTTAGCTCCAGAAGGAAGCTTCACTCTTGTACGCTTGGCATCAGGGTTGTGGCCAATGACTGTAGCGAAATTGCCGGAAGCACGAGCTAGCCGACCTCGGTCACCCATTTTCTCTTCCAAGTTGCAGACGATTGTACCCTCAGGCATGGCGCCCACAGGCATGACATTGCCTAAAAATTAAACATCTTTACTTCATAAAATTGTACAGTAGATTACTGCATAAATTATAGTACTTATTTTATAAGTGAAGTTTTAATATAGAAATAGTGACCCTGTTTTACACTGAATTCATGTTATCCTCAAAAATCATGCAATTTTTTTAAAGAAACCATAACTTCCATACTGATTATGTTCCATCAAAGGTCTTTAAAGAAACGGTTAGCAAAGTATTTTAAAGTAGCCAAAAAATGATAGTTGGGTAGTTCTAAATCAGTTTGCAACTTATATCATTCTGAACAGCAGTCTTATGCCGCTCCCCCTTCCATGACTGGCCCTCGCTACGCCACCCTTCGCTTGAGAAAAAATGTAACTTAACCTAACCAACAGTAAGGATTTCTTATGCTGACCGATTGTATAATTCTGCTAACCAAATAATAATTTTGCTGACCAAATATTTATTTTGTAATACAAATAAATTATTTCCCATATAGAAAAAGGTAAACAAGAGGCATGTAAGTACCTACCATTAAAACAGTTAATAAACAACAAAAGGTTTGAGAAAAATTTATACATTTCATAAAAACACTTACCAACTTCCAAGGTAGCTTTCTTTCCACAATACACGAACTGGCCTGTATACAGGCCCTCGGGCGCGATGAACAACTCCTTGCGAGTCTTGAACTTGTAGGGATCTCTGAAATGGACCACAGCCAGGGGAGCACCGCGGCCAGGGTCATGGATGATGTCCTACAGTGAATTTTAGATTAAATGCAAAGTCAATAATAAAAGCACAATTTGACAAAGAACCCTAAACAATATAGCATAACAAGGTATGCTTAAGAAAATCGTGTTTAGAAAATAAATTTTAATCTAGCAAGACTAAAGCATGTTTCATGAAACTCAGAAATAGTTTGATAAAGTTATTAATTTTTGGTACTGATTTACCTTCACCACACCTTTGATATAGCCATGACGTTCCGCATAATCTAAAGATCGGAGTTTTGGAGCTCCTTTCCTTTTCTTCGTGTGTGAAACGAAGACTGAACCGGCACCTTTACGCTGAGCACGTATCACACGACCCATGATTACTTCCCCTCACTGAAATGAAACTTACAATATAAAATATAAACTTTCACAATTACAACCTTGCAAGCGTAATCTAATTCAATGATTATATTAACAAAAAAGCAACGAAATACTAAGATATTAACAGATTTACAAATTTGTTAAAATTTTACGTACATTCGAGAGGGCAATTTTTTTGAAAGAGCTAGTGATGTAAATACGTGAAGTAAGAGAGTGAGTGAAGTTTTAATTTAATAATGAAGTAACTAGACTATAATAAGACTAACCAAAAGCAATTGAACTTAAAATATCGATTTATTTTAAGTTCAATTGCTTTAACCGATTTATAAAGTATGCCATGGGTGGAATCGTCCCCACCCATGGTCATGATTTGACATAATAATTTGACAAAGTTATTTTTACTATGGGGACGTTGCCTAAATACAATGGGATATCATAGTATCAAACGTTTATACAAATATTTTGAAAAGTTTCCACGATTAAATGAAGATAACATCATTTTAATTGCTTTAAGAAGTTATCTTTTGAAACTGGCCAGCTCATACTGTGCAGAACATTTTCGTAAGTCATTGTATACACTAAATTATATCGCAAAAATGCATTGAGTGATTTGTCAAGATGCAATAATATGATTAAATAATGCGTGGTTAATAAGAAAGAAGAAAGAAAGAAAGAAAGAAAAAACATTTATTGGCTCTCACATACACATACACAATGACATGAAAACAAGACACAAAAAAATAAAAATAAAATAAAAATAAAAATAAATAAATAATTAACAAATAAAAGAACACAAGTGTGAGGAGCCAAGGACCCCGCCTCAGCATATGTCGCTACGGTGTGACAAAGCCACATCGCAACGACGCTGGTATTCTGGCAGGGCCTGTACGAGGTGACGTTTCCTAGTATATCCATCCTATTTGGACTAATAAATAAATAAAATATAAATATATATATATGTGTATATAATTGTACTTATATAAATAAACCTATATACTCCTAAATATATATATATATATTAAAATTGCACATACATAAAAAAAAAACAAAAGTATAAGTATAGCGTAAGTAGATATTCACCAATAAGTATTACGCAGTTGATGTAAGCTGGAGATGAAGTAAATGCTTTCTAAGGTATTTCTTAAACGTAACGGTTGTCTTCAAGTCACGCATTGGCGGCGGGAGATCATTCCAGCACCGAGTAGCTGCGAACTTAAAAGAGCCACGGAACACACTAGTACGATGCTTAGGCGTCGTAAAAATGTGTTTGCAGGTTCTCATTGGGTTCCTATTGACGCTTTGAGCCCACGTGAGTTTATTGAACAAATAGATTGGCTTCCCAGATTTAATGACGCCAAACAACAGAATAGCGAGATGGAGCTTTCTGCGAGCCTCCATTTTTAATAAATTTGAGTTGTTGAGGAAAGGAGTCACATGAGATCGTGGCGGTATATGGAAACAGTAGCGTGCACAGGCATTTTGCACCCGTTGTACCAGCTTAGCCGTTCTAGCCAGAAGACATGGTCCATACACTGTATCACAGTAGTTAAGTTTTGAAAGGATAAGTGATTCGCAAAGCGTGATTCTAAGCTGTTCATTAAGATATGGACGTATTTGGTAAAGTAATTTGAGTCGATAGAAACAGCTACGAACACACTCGGCGATATGGCTTTCAAAATTAAGATGACTGTCCAGAGTTAAACCCAGATTTCTGCATTTATCCACACGATTAATAACTTCGCCATTAAAACTTAATGAGTGAGAGAGAGATGAGAGAGAACTAAAAATGTTGAGGTTTATGTTATCTACTTTCTTTACTTGATTTTTAGTGCCTACCACCATTAATTTTGATTTTTTTGGATTGAGAACCAGACAGTTAGACTCGCACCAATCAGCTATTCTTGATAGATCACTGTTAATTAGTTTGACAGCATTATCGAGATCTCCAGGACTAATAGAAATATATAGCTGTAAGTCATCAGCGTAAAGGTGGTACCTTTACGTACAATGCTTTATATTTTGGCTGAGGTCAGCACTATATAAAATATAGAGAATAGGGCCAAGTATCGAACCCTGCGGGACTCCCCGGTTCACTGAGATGGAAGATGAACGGGATTTAGTGCGTCTCACATTATTCTCTTCTGAAACTCAAGAGGATGGCGGCGGGGATCAATTCAGTTCAATTTCTTGTAAAATGGCTCTCGCTACGATTAAGCCAGTGTCTAGTTTTAGGGCAACTTATTAGTGTTTTGATTTTGTCTGTAACTTTGCTTAAAACTTCAAAAGGCGTTGTGCTTGTACAAGCAAGAAAATGTCAAAAACTGAGACCCAATTTTGAGGATACAGGCAGTAACTGATTGATTCTGTTGATACCTGAAACAATGACAAATAACTAACTAACTATTACCCAGTTTTTAGAAGTCAAAGTCAAAAATTTTATAAATATTTCATTTAGCTTCGTGCAGGAATTAGCACTTTAAAATAAAAAGTTAAAAAAAAAGTACTTAGAATAAGTCATTTATCGGAGTTGATTGCCATACATAAAAACTAATAACATCAGTATTTGAAGCTTTTGTGTGTAATGCTCCTCTATATATAACTCACCTCTTTGGTGTAATGTCATCTGTTGTGTTGACGTAGAGGAGGTACCTATAAAGAGGAAGAGGTAAACAAAACAACGTGAGTGAGCTCATGTCAGTGAGAGTGAGTGAGATACCTTTAGTTAGGTCACGTTGAGGCAACGTTGTGTAGTCACGTTGCAAGCGGTGTGTATTGCTGTATTGGACAATTTGACATTGACAACTTACTTGGTTTTGTTCGTTCAACAAAGTGGTTGAGTTTGTATTCCAGGAAGACGGAACCATTTATGCTGTCTTAAATTTAAATAATCTAATGTGTTAATTGAAATCTAATTACTTTTCAGTTTTCAATAATGTTTTAAATTACTGAGGAAAACATTATTTTATCAGTGTTAAGTTTTGGCTTGTTTATTATTTTAAGATAGGTAGGTACTAAAACTAGTTTCAGTGATTAGTAACTTTTGGTGCATTTTGGAATTAATCAAGTAATCGAAAATAAAAACAATTTGGACATTTATAAGGTAAATTTCTTTATTTATTACCAATTTCTTTGTATGTTTAAAGCTGTTTCTAAATATACATATAGTAATATTACAAATAGGAAAGCTTTGTTTTTTGTATGTTTGCAACAAATAAACTCAAAAACTACTGGACCGTTTTAAATTAGAATGTTACATTAGCGCTGAGTAACATTGGCTATATTAAAAAAAAAAGTCCACCCGTGCGAAGCCGGGACGGGCCACTAGTATATAATAAATTTGTTTGTAGTTCTGTCCAATAGTATGACACTGTTTTTCAAAATACTTTTTTCAAATTGTAATTTGTTCTCAAACAAAATTTGCGTAATTATTTACTGTAATCTTATATAATGTAGTCAAAACTTGACAAAATAAATAAATCTAAATTTAAAATAACTAATTAAATTTAGGTTACAAGTAGCTCTTATGAATGTCACTATGCCATCCGTAAGTAAGTGTACAGAGGGTGGGAGACCTTGTACTGAGAACCGGCAAGAAACTCAGAAAGGGCATTTCTTTCCTCCTTTTCCATTATAGTGTCTAAATATTAGGAAATGCCCTATCATAGAAGGACACTTTCCATTATCAATAAACACAAAATATAAAGAACAAACTCAACACGTAAAAGAAATATAATATATTTCTTTTACGTGTTGAGTTTGTTATTTAACACACATTAACTTCAGTAGTTGAGTTTTCCGGGTGAATCATCACTTAACATCAGGTGAGATGAAGGCCATTGAAGGCCAAGGTGCTTACCCGTCAGGAAAAAAAACTTGATATCCTAAAGTAAAGTATCCAACAAAAATCCCAACACAGTATAAATTATCATTACCAACAACTCAGGATACCTCCTATAATAACCAGTTACAAAACCTCTCATCAAACGTCATTATCAACTTCTCTCCCTCCCAAGAAATGGGGGTCGGAGTAACTCCAATAAATTTTAGTACATTTTCGTGAGGTTTTCGTGAAGCACATTTTATACCTATATGTTTTTTTTAAATTGCATACTTATGGTTTAGCAATTGGCTTATATCTCGTGATGGTAAGTGATGATAAGGCTGGAGGTGAAAACACACTTCACCCGGAATCCTTGAACTAGGGTAGTGGCACCTGTGTTATACATACAAGAACTAATGATCAACATTTTTTCTTTTAACCTAATCTGCGGCAAGCATTTATCAGTGCTCTAAACAATTAAAATTCTGTCTGTTTAGTCGCATAATGCCTAATTCGCAAAATGGCACCCGAGTCTCGACAGGGCTCATTTGCAAAGGGACTAATTCTCAAAAGGACTAACTCGTTAAACAACTGAATTTCTAATAACTGATTCGTAAAAGATGACTAGACTCACTCAATTAATTCCTTTCATATCAACGATTTTCTTGATGAGTATGAGTATCTGTGATTATACTTTGTACTACGAATTAATGAATCTACAAAGTAATGAAGATTTTTTGTTTTCTGACACCATGATTTTATTTATTTTTTGTCATAATAATTATATTCTATGATTGATTTATTTCATATTTCAATAAAAATATTATTTTTTCAGTTATTGTTTGGATATCATATAAAGAGAAGAGAAGGTAGAGATAGAGTGAAGTTGACTGATGCTGCGTTGTTTTCAAGCTGCACCAGTTGTTTTCGCGTGTAGACTCCATTTCCACTTAACATCAGGTGGTGTGGAGTCATTTGCCGTGCTAAGTATAAAAGAAAAACCTAACATAGTCTAGTTATTAACTAAGTTGAGAATTAGTCCGTTCGCGAATTAGCCCTTTCGAGACTAGGGTGCCATTTTGCGAATTAGGCATTTTGCGACTAAACGATTCTATTGTGTCTGTATTTGTATTCCCAGCAGATAACAATTTAATCATTGAAAATAACGCCAAAATTGAATACAGACCCCCTGCTTCTCAGCTGTCATCCCATACAATTTCAATAAAAATATGTGGTATTTCTTGGCAACGAAAACTGTCGAACATTGGTCTTATAGTGTCGAACATTGGTGCCATTACACTGGCTATTCTGTCCTCATTCCCATTTCCGCGATATCTCACTAGGGTCGCTGTTTCAATGCCATATACGAATTTTCATTTTCGTTCACGTGATCGAATGGTGAATAAAACTTGCACGTAAAACACGTCTTACGTGCAAGTAAGTTAATTGTGTTTTTTTCAATACCTATAGGTATATAATTTGTTTGGCTTGTAATAATATGTTACTGCAGTGCGGCCGGCAAAAAAGGCATTGACGGACGAACGTGAAAAACATAACGTGAGTTCATCAATGCCTAGTTGAAGCCAAGGATTTGTATAGTACTTACTCTACTCAAAATAAAGTAAATGTTACTCGTACTCGAGTGATGATGGAGTTGAAGAACATATTTTTGCACCCGCCAATATTAATTTCATTAATTTGTTTCCTTTTTTTTTACTAAGATCAATAATCAAAAATTCTATATATAGAATGATTCTTTATCAAAATACTGCATTGATCATTACAATTTTCTATTAATGTAAATCATAACGACTTATTAAATTTTTGATATAATAACAATACGATCTTATAAACGTTCGATCATTTGTAAATTCGATGTTTTGAATGTTAGATGTTTTCAACGTTCGATGTCTTGAATGTTCGATGTTATGAACGGTACGTTAAAGGTATAATAGTACATTTCGATTATTTGACTTTTTGATCAATTGCTTTCGATTATATATGATTCGATTCGATTCGACCAACTGGCATTCGATATGGTGTAGGTACGTTACGGTTAATTAGGAGAGCTTTTGCTTGCATTTTCCATATGGGTGAGGCCGCGAATTTTGCCACTTTTCATGTCCTCCAAAGAAACCTTGTTTTTCATAGAAAGTTACTTAATAGAGATTTCCTAGATTTTTTTGTAAAACTATATTGTCTTGATTCGGCATGTCCAACTGTCAAAGTTTCAACATTGTGGTACACAACCGTATAAATTAAATATTCTCATTAAAAACTAGACAAAAAATGTGTAAAACCGCCGTGCTTTTTTGTACCCTGCGCACTTTGAGGATAAAAAAAAAAATCTTCGCTAATTACTGGTCAATTTGTATTCCTACGATAAAAGCATATAAATCTACGCACATTAAAAGAAATGCTTGTAAAGTAAGGCTATTTAATATTGTAAATTTACTAATTGTATAATTTTAAGCGATATCATACCACTGCGCGACTTTCGTTGCGCAACTAATATTTAATTACAGTTTGTCAGTCACATTTTGTAGATTTATGTTCTTTTGAAATGGCAACACCGATGCGTCTTGTCTATGGAAGCTAATATGACAGGAGCCATATTGAAGGATTTATTAAGTTTAACTTGTAGTGAAGTGAAGTGGTCACTGTTTTCGTGAGCAAGTTTTTTCACAATTATTAAGGTAAGCTTGAGATTTTTGCAAAGATTTTAACTGCGCTTGATTCTTGAAAACGCGGGAGATCATTTATAGTGCTTATTTTGATAGAAAATATATGTAAATTGTAGAGTAACGCTTGTATACTTTTGCTCATTTTTACTTTTGCGCTACTTTTTGCGTCACTATTGCGAGACTTGTTGCGAAATTATTGCGTCACTACTACTGCGCTACCAAAACAAGGTCCACTATTGCAGTTTTTATGTAGTGTATAATCAATGACATAGTAGATACAAATACATGTATTCACATATTCTTTGATACCTTTGATAGATATAAATAGAAATGTCATTTAAAAAAATTTGCTTTTACTGAAATAAACCTAATGAACCGTGTATTCATTTGTGATTCTTTATTACGACGTTATGAAACCGAACCATTTTTGAAGAAGCTGATAACTGGTGATGAAAAGTGAATCACGTACGACAAGAACGTGCGAAATATCGTGGTCAAAGACCGGTCAGGCTTCACAGACTGTGGCGAAACCCGGGTTAACTCGCAACATGGTGATGGTGTGTGTGTGGTGCGTTTGGAATGCATTATTCATTATGAGCTATTACCATCAGGCAGGACCATCAATTTTGAACTCTACTGCGAACAACTGATGAGATTAAAACAAGAAGTTGAGAGAAAGCGGCCGGAATTAATCAACAGAAGGGGTGTGGTTTTTCATCATGATAACGCTAGACGTCACACATCTTTAGCCACTCAGCAAAAATTAAGAGAGTTTGGCTGGGAGGTGTTAATGCATCCGCCGTACAGTCCTGACCTTGCACAAAATGCTTTGAAGTTTCTTAAAAAATGCGAAGAATTTTTTCCCCAACCTTTTTCAGCTGTATTATTTATATTATATTTTAGTTACTTTCTTCCTCGTAGTATTTACTTACAAGAATATTCTCGTTTGTTTTCAGATGCCGCTCTCATCAGCAGAAAAGTTGAAAAGATACAGAGATAAATTAAAAGAAATTTTGTTAAATTTCTCACCCTATACACACAACCTATACCTACCTACATAACTTCAAGTACCTACTTTAAAAAATGCTTTAGTAAGAATGTTATTTTTGTCAGGTTCGGTATCCTCCAACCTTTATATTTTTGCACGACTATTTTGCGATTCTTTTACGTCACCGTCGAGGGTTGCCATCCGGGTTTTCCCGGATTTGTCCTAGTTTGGAGGGCGTCCGGGGAGCGTCCGGGCGGGGTTTCTATAAAGTGTCCGGGTAAAACCCGGGCACTTTTTATGTCAGGGGAACTCCGGACACTTTTTATATCAGGGGAAATCCGATTAACTTGATAGAATAAAATGATTAGCAATAAATTACAGCGTTTCATAGTTAAAAATTTGGTGCGGCAAATAACACTCGTGAGTCTCGTGACGTGACGTGACCCCCCTAGTCGCCCCGCCCGCCGCCCGCCGCCGGCGCCGCGAGACGTTTCGTTCAACTTAGTATTCGAAATTCGTACATTTTATCAAAAATTGGGAAGACTTAAAAATATCATACAAACTTACTTACTTACTACGCTGGCTCAGCGACCCAAAGTGGATCTTGGCCTCCGACATTAAAGTTCGCCACTCCTTCCTGTTTTGTGCCAAGTGAGACCAGTCGGGCACCTCCAACTCTTTCAGGTCTTTGACAACTTCATCAAAAATATCAAAATAAGTAAAAAGAAATTACAGTTAGTTAAGTAAAGAACATACAGTATTTATTTTATTTATTTAATTTACATGAGGTTTAAGTTTATTTTCTATAAATAAATATGTAACTATGTTTTTATTTTATTTTTATTTTTTTTCGAGGGAGTCCGGGGATTTTTTGAAGTTTTTGTCCTGGGTCCGTAATTTAGCTGATAACAGCCCTACCGTCGCGTAATCTTTTGCGTCACTGCTGCGTCATGTGTGGCAAAATTCGCGGCCTCACCCATATGTCATAGTTCTCTCTCTCTTGATGTCTTTCTCATTCTAATAGGTAAGTAGGTACTTACTTTTGCACACTATTCTAACTGTCTATCTGTCTACTATCACACTGTCCTGTAATACTGTATGATGCAGAGTATTGCAGAGCGATCTAGACTATCATGGATACTTAAACAACATTTAAATCAGTGAAATAATAAATGCAACTTTTTTAATTAAATGGATACCATAAACCGTTCAAAAAATTGCGCAAATCTAAACTTGCGCAAGTAGGTTGTTACTACCTTTGTTTAAATCCCGGAAATCCCGTGAAGACCACAAACGTCTCTCACATTTGATTTTTTGGAGAAACCTACTTTTTTATTTTGTTCACAATAGGTAGGTACTTACCTCTTTTAGGAAAGAAAGCACGTTGAAATAGAAACCATAATAAAAGTACTTAGGTAGGTACCTACCAACAAACAAAGTTTCGCAACTCGTAAACTCGTAAATAGGTAGGACTTTTTTCTTGTAAAAACATTTGAGCATTGTTTTGTTCTTGTTTAAATACTTGGGAGTTATGAACTTTGTATAGCTTCTTTTTAATATTTTTTTACTTATTGTTGCTACACCTTGTTGCTACCTACTCTACATTGAAACATTATTTTACTTTGACAACTGTAGCAATAGCAATACTAGCAATACATGTAATTTATTGCAAAATAATAAAGCAAAAGCATATTACCTATTACCCACCGCAGTGGTTAACGCGACGTATTGTTTTGTTTACTTAATATTATTTGTAAATGAAATTACTATAATAAATAACACAATATGGTGTTGTTGTTGAGCATCCCTAAGAATGCTTTTAACTGACGCACGGTTGTTGGAGTCGGAAACTCTTTTATGGTCTGCACCTTGGAGTCTAGTGGCCTGGAGCCGCTTTCGGATATGGCGTAACCTAAAAATGTCACCTCTGGCGCACCGAAGATGCACTTAGCTGTGTTCACCGCATGCCATACTCCAAATTTCAACTTTCACCAAGCTGAAAATTTGGCGGAGGTGATGCTCGTGCTGCTGCTCATCCTTGGAGAAGACCAAAATATCGTCAAGGTAACAATAAGTGAAATCTAGTCCCCTAGTGACCTCATCCATAAACCTTTGAAAAGTTTGGCCCGCATTCCGAAGTCCGAAGGTCATGAAGGGGAATTCAAATAGACCAAACGGTGTAGTGATCGCGGTCTTCGGAATGTCTGCTGGACTGACAGGTATCTGATTATACGCCTTCAAAAGGTCAAGGGTGCTGAAAACTTTGCAACCAACAAGATTGTGTGCAAAGTCCTGGATGTGTTTAATCGGGTACCTGTCAGGTACAGTTCGGGCATTAAGCATGCGGTAATCGCCGCAGGGACGCCAGCCGTTATCTTTTTTGCCCAGCCCAGGGACTCTGCGAAGGTCGAGCAGTTCCATTGGCGAGCATGGCCTGGAACTCCTGTTGAGCAATCTTTAATTTGTCGGGAGCTAAACGACGTGGGGTGCATGAAACTGGAGGCCCGGGGGTCGTACGTAAGTGGTGGACAGTATTATGTGTAATGTTACGGTGTGTACCAGTTGGCCGAGTAATCTCGGGAAATTCGTCAAGAATTTTATGATACCGAGTCACACCAGTAAAGATCTTTACAGAGGCTATGTTGCTACAGGCCACTACTTTGGCTACAGATGATACAGAGGTTGTACTATCTAATAAGCGTTTGTTACGGCAATCTACAATTAGGTAATAGTAATTTAAGAAATCTACGCCTATGATAGGCTTAGTTACATCTGCTACTACAAAGCGCCAACTAAACGATCTACGTAAGCCAAAATCTAAACTAAAGTGTACATAACCGTATGTAGAAATAGTAGATCCATTCGCAGCACACAAGTTGTAGTCCGTCTTGGTACGACGATCGCGAAGAAGGGACCGGGGGAAGACGCGGAGATCGCTTCCAGTATCGATCAGGAACTGCACCTTCGAAGCTCGGTCCGTGACAAACAAGCGACCAGTTGAAGTTGTCGGGCAGTCAGCAGTCGCCATTATCGACCGCCCCTGGCGTTTCCCGCTTTGTAGTCACAGGGTTTAATGCATCTGCTGGCATTCTCTCCAAACTTGCTATGATACCAGCAGTAAGGGAACTTCCTATAATTCGACTGCGAGCGCTGCGTCCTGGATACTGATCTACGTTGAGGTGTCCTATTAGGCCGTGAGTGGGATCTGCTGCTTCTCTCTGACGCAAACTTCTGCAACTGCATCTTCAGTTCTGCGACTTGCTTGACTCGTAGAAGCCACTGATGGTGATGGTGCGGTTAGCTCGTGAATACGATCGGCCAAGTCCGCCAAATCGTCTATGGTAGATGAAGTAGGCTGGCCTGCGAGCACTGTCTGTATCCCGTGCGAGAGGCGACTAACCCAGATGGTTTTTAAAAAATCGTCGGGAACATTGACGCCTGCGAGACTCTTAAGATGGCGGAGAAATTGGGAGGGCTTGCGATCTCCAAGCTCCTCGTGCATCAGTAGTTGCTTCAGCTTATTTTCCTTCGACGCCGTAAGCCGTTTTATCAGCTCGGTTTTCAACTTTTGATATTTATCGTTGGTTGGTGGGCTAATTATAAGGTCTTTTACCTCCCTAGAGAACTGGTTATCCAGCTGGCTAATTACGTAGTGGAATTTGGTGGAGTCGTTGGATATTCCAGAAATGGCGAACTGCCCTTCCACTTGCGCAAACCAGATCTCGGGCTCCTCTGGCCAGAACGGTGGCAGTCGGGTACCAACTTTAAAAAAATCGATACTTTTCTCTGTCACGTCACTATCGTCTGACCGCATGGTCGGCATGACGGTTCCACGTGCATCTCTAAGCTCCCTTTCCATGGTTCGTTCGGGGTCACCACTATGGTGTTTGTTGGGTGAGAAATAAATAGATCAACTTACAGTTCTGAGGTGATTTACTAAATCCACAACACCAATATATATATCTATACATACAGTTCACAGAAGGCACAGAAAGAACATTCAAGCACATGAAAGTACAGCACTATAACTACAGTCAGATAAGCGTGTAGGAAATAGAAAAGTCTATAGCACATAAAGTAAGCACAGCGCGAAAGTAAATAAGCGTATGTGGCAGGCGATATGCGAGTGCAGAGCAGCGTGCGTTCCGCGTCGAAGAGAGATCTCGACTGGTGTTACATGCGTGCGGGCACTGTGGCCCGGGCGCAGGTATACCTATAGGAGAACAATAGGGTTAATGGCACTGCGTCGGGCTAGTGCGATGGTCGTGTGTATCGATAAAGTTTATCGATATCGACAAACCAGTACACACACGATGTGATGTATATATATTATTGTTCTACATATAAATAGATTAATAAATATTAATAATAGATATAAGATTTAATAATAAGTGTAAATATTATTATGATAGTTTAGTTGTAGGTTTTATATTTAAGTAATTATAGAAAATAATTAAAGTAGCCTACAACAATAATAATATAAGCTCCAATAGGCTGTAGTAATTATCATCAGCCAGAGCCTGTTGCTTTTTTTATTAGCTCGGTTCCATCATTTACATTTTTTTATGTGGCCTTTATTGTGTCTTGTTTTACTGCTGGGAAAAAGCCTCCCCCCTGCCACTCCACTCGTCTCTATCCTAGGCCACCTCATACCACTTTTAGATGCCTAAGATACGGGTAAACAAATTTACTTAGTTTAGGTCAGTGTTTTTCAACCTATTTCATGAGGCGACCCCCTTAATACGCAAAAATTTTTGCGATCCCCTACCCTCCCCTGTTTCTAACAAGTATTTTATTAAGTTACAAATATCAAATCCGTACATTTTTATTTATTTTCATTATTAGGTATCCATAATGAAGTACCTATAACGGACATATATTTACATCAATTTCGTCACCAAGCGGCTCTACGGAAAGGCGATACGTTTTTTTTTTTTTTTTTTTTTTCATTTTTAGGAAGGCTTCGGGACCCCCTTAAAATGGCTTCGCGGACTCCCCAGGGGGTCGCGACTCACACTTTGAAAAACACTGGTTTAGGTCATTGAGTTATAATCTACGTCGTACGTACTAGAGAAGACGTCACAACTAGATTGTTTGCAACGCGCGTTAGAGCCAGCTCGCTCCAACTATATTAGTCTTGTATATTAGTCTGTCTGCCACAGACTGCGCTAGACGCAACAATACGTGTGTATTCTGTGTTCTATTTTATTAAAATATGCCTTCATGTGTGCTAAGGTACTGTTTAAACAACTCAGGAAATACAAATAAAACAAAAGGTATCACTTTTCATCTGTAATTACACACTAAATTATCGATTTAACATGAATTTGACTAATTATTTTATCAAACCGCCCGCCGAGACATGAAGCGGCGGCCATTTTTCGGTAAAATGCATGAGTAACAATATTTCTGTTTTGTGCAGAAGTGACACTTTTAACGCTTAATGTGAAATAAGTACTAGGGTTGGGATTATGGTGGCAGTTTGATTGGGGATTTCGTTAGAATTATTATACTTAAAATATTTTTTTATTGTTGAACTATGAGATCGTTAGATACCTCTTATTTATTTCCGGGGTATCACAGGATTCGCACGGCGTGGAAAATAACCTTATTTTTTAGCTCCGACGCACTGTTTCTGAGATATTTGTATTTTTATCGTTATTTTAATATGCAACGCGAAAGTTTAAAAGTGTAAAAAGTCCCAGCTCCATAGTAAATTAGTCAAAGTTTTAGCCCTAGCTCCATAAAAAAATAGAGGTATCGTGTTTAATATTTTCGTATTATTATTATTTGAATTTCTAGGTTCCCTTAGCCGGGCCATGAAAAAAGGGAGTCATGGATTAAATTTGTACAGAAGAATCGCAGCGAAGAACCGTGGCTTCCTTCGAACTATTCACGAATATGTTATGTGCATTTCAAAGAAGAGCATAAATATACCACAAAGACAGGACGAACTTACCTGAAAAAATCTGCAGTACCGTGCGATAATGTAAAAATAATTTTGATGTTGATTTTTTGGCAAACGCAGTGTTTTAAAGTGCCAACTTTATTGATATTAGCATATTAGCACCACTCCTTTACACTTAATAGTCGGGAGACTATCCTCCTGTAGGCCTACGTTCAGTAGTGGACTATTATGGGATGATGATGATGATATAAATAGTTTAATGATAGGTTGTGAATTTGTGATCATTATAAAATTAGTACATATTATTTAATACTATAACTTTTTTCTTTACAGACAACAAAATCGGGTGAAGCGGCAGTATTAGAACCATTGTCCGAAGAAGTAAGCTGTTCAGAATCAACTTTTGTTACTCCCAAAAAAATAGTACTGAAAAAAAAATTACACAAGGAATCTGCCGCTAAAAAGAAACTTTATGAAAAGTTCAAGATAATACAACGACAAAACCTTTATCTCAAGAAAAAATGTGCCTATTATAAAGCAATAGTACAAAATTTGAAACAAAGATTTAGCCTCGATTTAAATGCTGCTAATGATTTAATGGTTAAAGCGGAAATTGTAGAGTTGCAAAAGTCTTTAATGAAAAAGAAATAAACAGAGCAAACAGCCTTTTTTTAAAAATGCAAATGTCAGAAATGCGTTGACAGTTTAACAACAACAAAAAAACTGATACATCATGCATTTATAACTATAAAAGACATGTGTGTACTATGTTATTCTGTTGAAGACGTGTATATAATAGCGTGTATATAATTTAGCTTCAGAAAACATAATACGTAATTTAATATGACAAAGTGGTGGAAGATGTCTGGCCTCAAAATATGACTTTCACTATATAACAGTTAACACTAAAGCATTTCATCGGGAAAGACGTATTTGCAAATTTACACGATCATTCACTTAAGCAGCCGTCAACATTCAACCACAGAATCCATTTAATAGCGAGCCATAATAAATCAGTACACAAGAATTAGATTGCTTCATGAAGCAAAAACTGACCAAAACAGTTGATACTAAACGGCAGAAACTTACTAAACTTGTATTATTTAAGGAAAGGAAAGGAAGGAAGGAAAGGAAATTAATTATTTTGTTACCATTGAAATCTTTTATTTATTTATTCCCTAGTGCACAAAATATCAAGTACCTACTACTACCTAGGCAGAATAAACAGTACGCATGTATATAAACGTTGGACATACAGGGTGTTTGGTACGTAAATGTCGGATAGCAGGGGTATTCTCCTACCCAGCCAGCCCCAGTAACACCGCATAGGCCTCACAGTTGAAGAGGCTTTTTGTGTTTTTAGTTTTGGTAAAAAAATATCTGAATTAATTACTTAAACTCGTGTAAATGTACTAAAAATGGCTAAAATTGTTAGTTTTTTTTTGTTATTTTATCTGTTAATGTTATATTATATAAGTTTGATGTATATCTAGACTAAGTTTTATACAGAAAATAAATTTATTCTTATGTATCATTTCATCTCCTTATCATGCATAAAAACAATAAACAAATAGCTTTATGCATTTCTGTAATTAATATTGAAGAATAGTAACCATATTAAGGTTTCCATATTTTTACGTCCCTCCTCTCTGCTTTATCCAAATGTGCTTAATTATATGCTATTGACATTGGGATCAATCACGCTCAATGCTTCATAGAGTTGCTTATGGAATAGAATCTTGGGTGGGCCAACATGAGCCACTTTTTTTTTTTTTTTTTACCCAGGGGAAGCCGTTAAGACTACCCGGCCTTGAAGAGGCCTGACGGTTATGTGGGACTCGCCCGTCCGCCTTTCCACACCCACTGACAAGGAGATAGCTCCAAGTCAGCTGCTAGCTGGGAGGGTGAGACAGAGGGGGATACCCACTAACTCCTGGGGGACCAAACTCCGAAAAGCAGAAGGCTAGGTGGCGGTCACGGGACCTGATCCACGAGGGAAATGACCGCGCGAACATGAGCTACCTAGGATGGCCCATGTTCAGGCTGCTAAAACTTTTTATTTGAGTTCTCTGGTCCATGATAAGACTAGAACCTAGGAGTTAAAAATATTAGTTAATTATTACATGTTTGATTCTTTCTTTTATTAAGTCAATTACGATTGTCATACAGTACACTACCATGAGGACGTAATCATGTCTGCCGCCGCGGAAACGTTGCCGGCCGCGTCATCGAGCGCGAGCACGCCCGAACCTGTGGCGCCCAAGTCCACGGCCACCTCCACGTCCACGCTCACGCCCACGCCAACGCCCACGCCTTCGCGCAGCCCCGACTCCGCCGACAAGCACATCGTGCACTGGTTCCGCAAGGGCTTGCGCCTCCACGACAACCCCGCGCTAAAGGAGGGCCTCAAGGATGCCATCACTTTCCGCTGCGTGTTCATCATAGACCCCTGGTTCGCCAGCTCGTCTAACGTCGGCATCAATAAATGGAGGTAAGCATAAAGTACTCTTGAAATAATTTGAAGCGTCATCGGTAGATAGATCACCGAATGGATAGACGCTCGGGTGCAATGAGAGATATAGTGGTTCAATTCCCTTAGCTCTGTCAGATTTTAGACTACTGATACAAACAAAACATGCTTGCCTAGAAGGTATTGACTCGTGATTTGAAGATCCTAATATTATATTTGATAGGAAACAGACTGAGGCAAGGAGTTCCACAGCTTTGCGGTCCGTAAGAAAAAACGTGAACGCAAAACACTTCGTACGCATGGGTGGGATCTCTTCTGTATAACTATGGGGCGTCGCGCAGTTTGGTCGCGCGGTCTGGTTGTCCTGTTATGGAAAGGTGATGGAGGAATCAAATTGAACAATTCCATTGCACACTCTCCGAAGTGAATCCGATAAAAAATCGAAAGACTTGCGACCTGGCGCCGATGTTTTAAGCTCTGCAGCTTGGCGTCTAAACTATTATTTTTCCCTATGTGTTAAAAACGCATAAAAAGATCTATTTTTATTTATGTTTTTATTATTCCTAAGGGTTTGATTATAATCTATTAACTATTTAAACTATCATGGTCACTTGCATTAGAGTAATTATTAAGGGATTCTTACCATGTTTATTATAAGTAAGTCCGATATGTCGGCACAGTTGCATGCACCATGTATGATCAATGGATTACTGAATACTCTATAACTGGATTTTCATAGGTGTCTAAATGTTTATCATCTCATAATAGCAGTTGGTCTTCCTAAAAACATAAGCAAGTTTATGTTTAACTAGCGGCCCGCTCGCGACTTCGTCCGCTTGAGTGAATACCCGTATCCTATAGAACCCTAAAGCAGCGCCACCTACAATTATATGCATGTATTATACCTACATATAAACCTTCCTCTTGAATCACTCTTATCTATTGAAATGAAACAACTCTACTCGGGTTTATTTTAAAATAAACGCGAGTAGATCCGTAAAAGTTGTTTACTTTAGAAAACAATATGTGATCACTCTATCTATTAAAAAAAACCTCATCAAAATCCGTCGCGTACTTTTAAAGATCTAAGCATACATAGGGACAGACAGACAGCGGAAAGCTACTTTGTTTTATACTATGTAGTGATTTAGCGTACGATCTACCTACCCATCCATAGGGAAGGCTCGTGTCCCTGCTGTGGGGACATAAAAATGAGCTGATGATGATAACGTATGAGCCATAGACTGGTATGAGCGGTACAAAATTGATTCTTAGTTGGAGAATTACACGCAGTAGGCAGTAGCAAATAAAAATAATATTACTAAACCAGAGAAGTCGTTTACTTTGTTCTCAACTTTTTCATAGAGAGGTTACGAAAAGTGTTTACAATCCATATAGTAACTTTGGTACCTACTTCGGTTATATGAATTCTAATTGCGTAATAGGGGAGCGCGGCCGGCGGACGGCCGGCGGCGGCGGCGCGGCGGGCGGCGGCGGCGCGGCGGGTAGCAACGGGCGGGCTGGGCTATAGAAACCTTAATAACTAATAGATCTAAGTACTATTATGTATTCTGTGGTACTACTATAGGCGGCTTCACGTGTTCACGTCTGCCGTTTGTAGATGGACCAAAGCAATAGCGGCTTATGTAACAGGAAATGCGTTGAACGTTATCTATATCTTTGACCTATAATTAATTTTATAAAGTACAAGAAATGGAGAATTAATTGATGACTGATTTACATTGTCGTGCCCAATCTGGGTCCATAACAAGGTAGTACCTACTATTAGTTATTCTGTGCCATAACGTTCTATCTAACCATTATCAACTCATACTTATAGAGAGCAATAAATGATTGAATTGAATTAATATGTCAAGATAGCGTTAGATTCGCAATTAAATATTAGCAAAGAAAAAGAAAAGTTCCAATGCCTCCTAATGTTTTACACAATATTTTCTATTACAAACTTATACTAAAGGCACAGTCTATCTAAAAAGGCCCTATGCTTTACCCGTTCTTACTGTCCGCCAGACGCTTACTAATTACAAGTGTTAGGTAGTTCTAGAAAAAATTGGAGCACCTACCTACCTAGCAAGCTCGAATTTTGTAACATACTAGCAGCTTGCCCGCGACTTCGTCCACGTTGATTTCGTATTGCTAAAAACCAATATTTATTGTCAAAAAAAAATAGCTTAATGTTACTCGCAACAAGAAATGTACTATTCTATCAGTTGAAGATTTTTTGGAATGGGACCAGTAGTTCCAGAGTATTACCATCCTCAAACAAAGTAACTCACAAATTTTACCTCTTATTTATAGGTAGTATAGATTAGTTAGAGTGATTACTTTAAGTCCTTTAGTAAGCGGCCAGACCAATCCGAGTAAACTCATCCCAGACACGATAAAAGGTCCGCTGTGAGTATATTATTATGAGATCGCTTTCTACGGTTTTAGATAAATACGAAGATTAACCGCCTATGTGGTACCACAGGTGTCAGACCTAGATGTCCCGGGTTTGATTTCCAGTGGGGCGCATACCTACATATTAATGGCTAGCTGGATAGCTACCACCATTATAACGAAATTTGTTGCCGTAACGACAATGCAAATTATTATAGCCAGAGTCCCTAATTAATAAGGATTTTTGATAAAATTCGCTGGCACCTTACTTATCTTCTCGTCACTTACCATCAGGTTTGATGAAGGCAATAAGTGCTTCCATTTTTTTTAAAAGGCAGCCTTAATGCAAACTAAGTTTTTACAGATTCCTCTTACAATGCCTAGAAGACCTAGACAAGAGCCTGAGGCAGCTGAACTCCCGGCTGTTCGTGATCCGCGGGCAGCCGGCCGACGCGCTGCCGAAGCTGTTCCGCGAGTGGGGCACCACCCAGCTGTCCTTCGAGGAGGACCCAGAGCCCTACGGCCGGGTCAGGGACCACAACATTATAAGCAAGTGCCGCGAAGTCGGCATCTCTGTCATCTCTAGCGTTTCGCATACTCTATACAAGTTAGACAAGTAAGTATACAGGTAGATTCATTTATTACTTTATTGCAGAAACAAACAGTCAATATACAATAGTAGTACATAGTTCTATCTCGTGTCTAGATCTTTAGTGTCCTGTATTAACTTATTTATAAATAGCACACAAGGCTAAAAATTGTATTGCGATTAATAATTGCCCTAAAAACTTTAGTGCATTGATTCCCAAAGTGGTCCAGGTGGACCCCCAGGGGTCCACGGTAGACTCGACTGGGGACTACGTTGGCGTGACAAAAAAATGGGGGTTCACAATTTGTAAGCGGGGGTCCACGAAAATTTATCGTTATCTTGTTTCGATAGTGAAGAACTAAAATATTGGCTTGACATTACCTATCAATGTAGGCAGATAATCTGTTAAGAAGTTCAGCGGCTGTTACTTGTAAAAACTTGCATATTCCATATTCAGTACAACAATGTGTCAAGATTTATCATTAACTATTTTGTGATCGTCATTGTAGAAGTTACACAACACAAGAAAATTCACTATTTTTCTTTTTATTTTTACCACTCCGAATGGGGAATTTTAAATAAGTGAGAATTCCGTGCTTCGAAAGGCACGTAAAGCTGTTGGTCCCGGCTGCATTAGCAGTCGTTAACAACCACCAATCCGCACTGCCGCTCGTGCCCCAGCAGTGGGGACATAAAGTGAGCTGATGATGATGATGATGAAGTGAGAATTGATTGGTTTGTTGTGCTGTGAGTAGATGTCAAAAAAGTAAAGTTGGCTGGAATCACTTTTTTTCATTGGCCAACTCTACTTTTTTGACATCCACTCCAATAAATAAATTAATTAACCAATCCATTCTAACTATTTTGTCGAAAACTGTTAATTCGTGGTTGGAATTCGGCCGCAATGCAAATCTCCAAAGTTAGATCTATCTTCACATTTCTTTGTCGAGTTTTGGGAATATGGTACGAATGTAGCGGCAGGGGGTCCACCGCAACCAGCAAAATTTTGAAAGTGGTCTATGAGAAAAAAAAGTCTGGGAACGACTGCTTTAGTGTATATTTTACACTACTTACTGTTTTCAAGAATACAACAAGTCTTTTAGGTTCGTTTTTAATTTTCACGTTTCCGAGGCACTCTGAAATGTATCTGATTTAGGAATCTTTAGATGATTACCATGTTAATGCCAACTAAGTAAAAAAGAGTTTCAAAATATTGAGTTTCTCACCATAAAGTAAGCATTAATTATAAATTTTTTGCTACATAAAATACACATTAAACTTACGTGTAGTAAGTAAGTATTATCTATCTACCTTTCACCAGAATCATCGAGCGCAACGGTGGCAAGGCGCCGCTGACGTACCACCAGTTCCAAGCGCTGATCGCGAGCATGCCACCGCCGCCGCCGGCCGAGAGCGATATCGCGGTGAGCGAGCTCACGGCCACCACGCCCGTGGCTGACGACCACGACGACCGCTACGGAGTGCCGACGCTTGAGGAACTGGGTGAGTTGACCGCATCCTTACCAATAGGCCTCAATGGTGGTAAAGCGCCGCTGACGTACCATCAGTTCCAAGCACTGATCGCAACACCCTTAACCGACGACCATGACGACCGGTACGGAGTGCCGACCATCGAGGAACTGGGTAAGTTAACCGCATCTTTACCAATAGGCCTCAATGGTGGTTAAGCGCTGCGATAGGACGATCAGTCAAGTGACTGATCAAGTTAAAGTTAACTTAAAACTAAATAAGGCATTGACGATGTCCGTGTCCTTTGATTGTTTAATTGAAGTAAGGTAGGTTTATTTAAAATTTAACCTTAACCGATTCAAGATACTAAATGAAATCAGGCATTACTTTGCGGTAATCCGTGGTCTACAAAATGCTGCATACAATGCTTGAAAAATGAATACGTTAGCGGAATTACCATGAAAATAGTTTAATTGTCTTTTTGGTAACTGATACAATAATAATATTTCTTTCCTTTTGATATATACAGGATTTGAGATTGAAGGTCTCAGAGCTCCGGTATGGATCGGCGGCGAAAGCGAAGCTCTGGCTAGATTGGAGCGACATCTCGAGAGGAAAGCGTGGGTAGCGTCATTCGGACGTCCCAAGATGACGCCTCAGTCCCTACTCGCGAGCCAAACCGGTTTGTCGCCGTACCTAAGGTGTGTTGGTAATATATACAGGCTCTGATTTTGGTTTTGTAATACCTGTATAATCCCGAATATGGCAGATAGGGTACCTTACATAGAACACCGAAAAATTATGAACATATGACCGAGATATTAAGGAGCTCTATTTCCGTTTTAGATCAATTTCGATTGATTGTACCGCCATCAATGTAAAACAAACAGACAAACAGTTCTAAAATTCATATATGATATAGTTGTACGTATTAGCTAATAACTATCAAAGACGAAACATGATTGGTAATACTTCACTCGATAGAAAAAAAATCAAAGATAGCTCTGTTAAACATTTTAAAAGAGCTGTGTGTCAGATAAAAATACAACTTTTACTAAATTACCAAACAAAATCAAACCACTTAAACCATGGATTACTATAGGAATAGTAAAATCATTCGTAAAAGAGATAAATTAAAAAAGTCTATAATCATCAAATGATTTATTAGAAGTTGAATACAAACACTATAGAAATATATGTAATAGAATAATAAAATATGCCAAAAGTAACTATTGTAGAAATAAATTAGAAAAATCGATTGGCAACAGCAAATAAACATGGACAATTATTAAAAATTTATGCAACATACCCAAAAATGAAGACTCAAACTCTAATCTACTTGCTCTAACGGATAACCCAAGAACATCACTCGACAAAGTAAACCAATACTTTACCACCATAGGTAGTATCTTGCCAAGCATACCCTTAATAAACTGGGACTAACTGAAGTCGAACTAGTAAATAAAATAACAAATTCATCTACACCATCACAGTTAATGTCATTTTCAGGTTGTTATTTTAAAACTGCCGATAAACTGCATGCGCCGTTTGGCAGACTTTTATTATGTTATATTATAAGTTTTTCTGATGTAAATTAAAAAAAAATGTCAACCTTTCGTCTTTGTTCTTTTGTATTTCTTAGCAGGTTATTAATAATAATCGCAACCATATGTATTAAAGGTAATTTAAAGTCTCTGCCCACTAGACCGAATCATACCGTGACCGGGCTAGGAACGTATCAGGCACGGAAAGTAATACGACACAGACTACTATGCCCACTACAACGCATCAACAGCGTATCATTTAGCTTGTCATATCCGTACAGTTTTCGTTCACTCAGTTGTTGCAGTTCACCTGTAAAATTAATATTTTGGTTGAGAACATTATTTATGCAGCGCGTTTTTTGGGCTTTAGAACGGTCATCATACGCGGTTATAATAAAGTTAAGTGAATTAAGAAAATAATATAAGTTCATGCCATGATCCTGCTGTATAAAATTTGACTATGGCTCAACACTCGCTTGACCGGGAGGCGTAACAGTCACATTTCGCGCGACTCGCACGCGTCGTGTTTGCTTACGTTACACTTTCCCGATCCAATCCAAACCCTTCGGAGAATCTAGTAGGGCACGGGGACGCGCACTAGTGCGCGATGCCGTTCCCTCTAGATAACCTCCGAAGGTGATTCGTTTCACACGGTTTGAGGGACCCTTTACGTTCCTCGCTGCCCCCAAAAAAGCCCGGTGAAGCTGAAAATGCCGTAGAGGCAATCAGCAATCTCTCTCAAAAAAATTACGTTACGCTAGTATTTAGCGGGGGTGAGGGAAGCTTTTTTACCTACAGCGCTTGGAAAGCCTCGCCTTATGGTCGTATTGTTACAAAGGAAATTTTTAAATTAATAAGCCTAAGTCCAGCTGATACGTTGTCCTTGGGCGTGTCGTCCAAAAAGAACAGAAGTCAAAACATGTCAGGGTTGAACAAAAATAATGTAACAAAATCAATTTTAGTTTTGGTATGGAAAAGTAAATCGACGTACCTACTTAAATGTGATTTCGCATATTATCGCGGTGCTCTTTATACTGGGTTGCATGTTGCATGTTTATACTATATTTCGGGAATATTATACACTTATTACCAAACATCCCGTAGTTAGCCAAATGTATAAAGTGTACGTACTTCTAGGTTTGGCTGTTTATCGACGAGATTGTTCTACTACCAACTGACGGAATTGTACAAGAGGATTAAGGGGGTGCAACCGCCGTTATCGCTCCACGGACAAATTCTGTGGCGCGAATTCTTCTACTGCGCCGCGACGCGGAACCCGAACTTCGACCGTATGGAAGGAAACCCCATCTGCGTCCAAATACCTTGGGAGAAGAATCGGAAGGCACTTGCTAAATGGGCCAGTGTGAGTATTAAATGATAGAGATATCGTTTACACCTCCGATTTGAGAGTGTATTAGTTCCCTAGAAGATATCTCCTTTATCCTTTATCTTCGCATCGGTCTTGGCATAAATTTGGATAAAACCAAAGTCATGATCAATGGCCACATTGATCCAATACCGGTCGTCGTACATGGTCACCTTCTTGAAATCGTTTCCGAATATACTTACCTCGGGCAGATTCTGCAATTAGGTAAAAACAATTTTGAGAAGGAGGCCAAGAGAAGGATCCAGCCGGGCTGGGCAGCCTTTGGGAAACTACGTCGAGTACTCGAGTCTTCTCGTCCTCCATACAGCAATGCTTGAAAACGAAAGTTTTTAATCAGTGCGTCCTACCCGTCATGACCTACGAAGCTGAGACGTGGACACTCACGGTAGGGCTGGTCCACCAATTTAAAGTAACTCAGCGAGCTATGGAAAGAGCTATGCTCGGAGTTTCTCTGAAGGATAGGATTTGTAACGAATATATCCGACAGAGAACCAAAGTCATCGACATAGCTCTAAGAACTAGCAAGTTGAAGTGGCAGTGAGCCGGCCATATATCTGGCGAAGAACCGACAACCGCTGGGGTAAACGTGTTCTTGAGTGGAGACCACGACTCGGTAAACGTATGTAGGACGCCCGCCGGCCAGGTGGGATGATGACCTGCGAAAGGCTGCAGGCAGATGCTGGATGCGTCAAGCTGAGGACAGGGCGCTATGGCGCTCATTAGGGGAGGCCTATGTCCAGCAGTGGACTAAAATAATGATGATTGTTATTATTATGAAATTATGAAAAATTATGAATTGTTCCAGGGCCAAACGGGATTCCCGTGGATCGACGCGATCATGATCCAGCTAAGGCAGGAGGGCTGGATCCACCATCTGGCCCGGCACGCGGTGGCTTGCTTCCTCACGCGTGGCGACCTCTGGATCTCGTGGGAGGAAGGGATGAAGGCAAGCCAGTTACAGTTTTTTATGTACAATAAGTGTTTTATAGTGGCCCATGTAGTAAAGAACATTGTATTTAAAAAAAAAAATGTTTCGTTTATATAATTTTACGCAAATTTTGTTGCGAAACAAATTACAAACATTACAGTGTATTTTTTTTTTATTCTTACTGGAATTCTGAAACTGTGCATTTGTTATTAGCTTGTAATTACATTTCTGTAGTTAAATTATTAGATTAACCAACTGAATAATAAAAAAAATTAAAAAATATATTTTGAAATATATTTTTTTTCTCGTGGTACCTAGGTATGATGAAGTATCGCACGTGCATGCATGTGTTAACAAACTTTTACGCTTATGGAAGTTATCAAAAGAATAAAGATTTCAATTCAGTCAATTGGCAACTTTACTTAGATCCTTTGTTATTCCCTATGTACCTATATCATAATTGAGTATTACAATAAGATTACTATTAATGTTTTCCTTCGTTCGTTGGCAGGTGTTCGACGAGCTGCTGCTCGACGCCGATTGGTCGGTGAACGCGGGCATGTGGATGTGGCTGTCGTGCTCCTCCTTCTTCCAACAGTTCTTCCACTGCTACTGCCCCGTACGCTTCGGCAGGAAGACTGACCCCAACGGAGATTATATCAGGTAAACTAGTCGGGTTACTCTGAATAGTTTTGTCTTTAATGTGTTGTGTGGATCGGTATCTGGAAATATAGCTAACGTTTCTTAGTTTTTGGGACCGTTACCCAAACTCTCGAGCCATCTCGCCACGGAGATTGTTAATGATGTTAATTTTTTTTATATTTTCATGACATTGCAATTTATTTTTTTGCAGCAACTATATGAATCTTCTACTCGCGTTGGTTTCACATATATTTAATTCATCCTAGCGTTGTCAATACTTTGTAGGGTTGTTGGTTTGTTTCCCAGTGACGCAATTTTATTTTAGTCCTTGCGTAGGCCATATGACTCCGCTCAACCTGATGTTAAGCTGAAAACATGCGAAGACAGCTAATAAACCGGGATTATCAGGGGCCTCACTAGCCGTCTTCAACTTGCTTTTTCACACCTCATTTAAAAGCCCCTATGTCGTAGGAAGGAGAGAATACGCGGCATTCCATTTATGGTTGTAGTAGTTGTTGCCCGCGACTTCGTTCGCAGACTACATTAAAAAAAAAAGTATCCTATATGCTGGTCTGGGTCATGGTCTCTATATGAGGAAAGTTTCATTATAACCCATTCAGTAGTTTTTACGTGAAAGAGTAACAAACATCCATCCATACTTACAAACTTTCGCGTTTATAATATTAGTAGCATATCATTTCACAAAGTTGACCTCATTACCACTTTTCTATATATTCTCCTAGACGGTACATCCCTGCCCTAAAGAACATGCCGACCCGGTACATCCACGAGCCGTGGGTGGCGCCCGAGTCGGTGCAGCAGTCGGCGCGCTGCATCGTGGGCCGCGACTACCCCGTGCCGATGGTCGACCATGCGGAGGCCTCGCAGCTCAACATCGAGCGCATCAAGCAGGTGTACGCGCAGCTGAGTACGTTCAAGCCGCAGGGCAACGCGGGTAAGGGTTCTGAATAAGCTAGAATGTCATAGTGATGCATAACGCCTCTTTTGTAAAATTTCCTATTCGTAGAAAGTTCTTTTAGCAAATGTTCCTATTCACAAACCATCCTTTTAGCAGAATGTTCTATTAGCAAATGGTCCTATGGCAAACCCCGCCCGATCCTCTAAATGCCACAACACATTTACAGAATACAATAGACATGCACACTAGTTTAGGCCCAAGACACCGTACTCGTAGAACAAGAGTACGAAGAACCGGTTCACACGCGCTCTACACCAGGTACACACATGTACGCCCTCGGGTTCCGCTCCCCGATCCGATCTGAACCTTTCGGAGAATCTAGTAGGGCACGGGGCCGAGCACTAGTGCGCGATACCGTTCCCTCTAGAAAACCTCCGAAGGTGATTCGTTTCACACGGCTTGAGGGACCCTTTACGTTCCTCGCCGCCCCCAAACAAGCCCGGTGAAGCTGAAAATGCCGTCTAGGCAATCAGCAATCTCTCTCAAAAAAAAACCTATGGCAAATGATCCTATTCGCAGAATATCCAATTAGCAAAATGGTCCCATTTGCAGAATGTCCTAGGCAAACCACACATAAACCACCGTATCTATTCCTTGACCATGACCATATATATCTATAACCTTTCAAAGTTATTAAGACCCTAAGACTACGTAGGACTTATGGGTCGTTTTGCAAATAGGACTGTGATTCGGATGTTTTGAAATACTGCGCCTAAGCTTTCTATTACAGTAATTAATAGTAATACTTAGTTATTAATTAAGGATCTTTTGATTATTCCCAGATTTGCAAGTCTTTTTTTCATATAGGAACACTTTTAATAACATATCACATACTTATGTACAGAGTGGAACTGAATTACTCTTGTACTATTATAAATGTAATAGTTTATCGGCACAACGAACAGTTATAGCTGCCATCTACCACAACCCAACCCAAACATTTCCGCCATTTAACAGAGTAGCGCTCATTTTCAAATCCGATTGACTTCCAAACCTTTTATGTATTAACTCAACATAGTCGGATAACACATAGAAAACATGTTAGTCACAATTTATTATTATTGTTCCAGCCATACTAAACCCGCAGGCATTACAAAGACCGAACGTAATGCAGTCATCGCCTAGTCCGACATCCATCATAGCGAACATCAATCAATCGAATTTCTTGTGCAGTCAATCGCCTGATCCTCAAAATGCAGCGGCGGTACAAGTTACTACATTCAAGGATACAAACGTATACCATCACCCCAGTACCATGAATGTGCGCCGGGACACTAGGCCCCACTTTAAACAAGTCGTCATCGTACAAACACAGAAGCACGTCAGCACCGTACTAAAAACTAGTACCGCGAAGCCGTGCCCTCTCCCACCGCAAAACTTCGTTATCAAAAAAAGCCAAGTGGACCTCAATAACATACAGGGACTAAGGAAGCAAGAAAACTATAACTTCAAGAACTTGGCCATCAACAATTATATACAGGACTTTTCCAACTCTCAAGAACCGTACCAAAGTCAGCAACGCAAAAGGGACGGTGTTCACCCACGAGAAATGAGAAGTAACAATTTTGGATACGCAAAGCCCAGGTTTTATTTGCCTTTTGCAAATGGGATTGTGCGAAATAATGCTCCCGCAAACTTTGTGTCTGTAACTCATAATCGCGACGTCAATAGAGAATATAAAAATGAAACAAAGGAAAAAACTGGGGACAGTGCACACATGCAACCAGAAAAGACAAATATACCAAAGAAATGCTCCGATTACGATGCCGCCAATAAGAACGAAAAATAAATAAAATGAAGGACAATATTATTTTATACATTACATTAAAATTGTCTTCAGTGTATCTTCATCATCATCATCATCTCATACAAGAGACGTTCAGTGCTGGACAAAGGCCTCCCCCAAGGATCAACAACGACCGGTTTTAGGCTGCTCGCATCTAGCGGCTTCCTGCGACCTTTATTCAGTGTATGGTCAGCATCAAATGTTGGAGGAGCGTCCTAAATGGTCTAAACTATATTCACATTTAGATAAATAAGCCTTAACACATGATTTTTAAGTCTACTTTTGTTAAGCATAAAACAGTTTTAGTACCCACCCACCATCTATAGATTTTATTTGTGTTTAAAATTGCTTTACCAAATACACACACATTCTGAATGACGTTACTACTTAAATATTTATGTAGGAGAGTAAGACATAATAATTATATAAGTAATTTTAAAAAGTTAACAATGCCAATCTAAAGTTTAAGTTAAGTTTATAAGTATACTAGCTTTTGTTCGAAGCTTTGCTCACGTGGGATACACGACTTGTGTTTATTCATAATAAAAGCCAAAATTATAAGTAAAAAGTGTCTAACACAAAACAATGTAATAAAGATAACTCTGTATAAGTAATTTTGGTCCGTTTTGAAACCTCCTGTACAAATTGTCATCCCCTACTTAAGGGATCATTTTCCAAAAATCCTGAAACACTACAATTTCTTACCAGGCCAAATACAGAAATTTAAGGAATGACAGATTTTCATACAACTTCCCACCCTTATTTAACCTCTAGGGGAAGTTTTTCGAAAAATGCTATAACACGTCATTCTTTATTTTAGTTAAAAAATCTAAAGATCGATTAAAATATTCATTTTGATAGTTATTACTTTAAAAATAACGATTTCCCCAAAAAAAACCTTTTTCCCTTTTTTACTCATTTTAAGAAAACTAAACAAAATTCCTGAGGAAAGTCATTGTTTAATTCTTTTCAAGAACCCAAATACCAATTGTCATGTATTTAACTTCTACTCTCTGACGGAGTTTTATAAAAACTTTCACGTAAATTCCTTTCTTAGTGGCTGGTTATGTCACTCAATTAACATACAGTCCAAATTTTATCTAATTAGCTTCAGCGGTTTAGGCTCGGCGATGATGAGTCAGTCAGTCAGGACAAGTCATTAAATGTATATAGATTATTTGGGAAGGTGTTAGTCCTAACAAATAGAATAATTTGTTAAAATCTCAAGTTTGTGTATTCATTATCTGACTGTGTACTACTTAATATACTGCAAATAAATTTTTTTTAACCAAGATGTGAAGTGATAAAATGTTAAATTTAATCAAACTGTGCAATATTTATTAATTTTAATTTTTCCATTTATTTTATGTTACTAGTAGTTACTAGTACTATGTTACTAGTACTATTATTATAATACAGTTAGTATGATAATAAAAAACATACACACTACTATTTTATTACTTGCATTCATCATCACTATGAAAGTTTTCTACTACTTTTTTCTGTGAGAAAATGTATATTTAAAAAAGTTGGACACTGCAAGTGGCTAATAAAATGTAACAACTGTAAAAATGGTAATGTATCATATTTGCATAGCTATGGTATAGAAATAAAATAAAACAATACTATAAATATTTTGTTTTATACTGTTTTTTAAATTATTGAAATTTTATATTCATATATATATATTTTATTAACAGTTTATACTGCATGTTAATTTCTGCAGTATTTAATTTTAATATAATGGCAGATTTAAAATGTCACTAAGTTAGGTAGGTAAGGTAGGTAATGTATTATTTGGTTTGACTTTTTGAAAGCTATAGTTTAATGATAATGAAAAGCATATTTGCTTATAAAAATAATGCTACAATGATATGTTACTTGTGATTCTAACATTAGCTTTACTCTAGTATATTTAAATAGTATTGATAAGTAAAATTAAATGGAAATCATAACTTGTATGTGTTTTGGCTAGTATAGTCTAGGTTCTTTAGCCAAATTTATTATATACCTACTAAATGATAGTAATAAAAAGAGTAATGTACATTTTCTTGTTTTTCTTTTTATTCATAAAACACAAAACATTTTGTTTGCACTAATTTTATAATAATGCAACAGTTTCCATATGAAGCTTCAGAGCTTTTTTCGCCTTTCTCGATTTTTCAACAGGTTTAACTACACGTTCTTTTGGTTTTGTTCTAGTCAGTTCATTTCTTATAGTTGTTAGGATTGAAGTCTAAAAAAAAGATAACATACTTGACTTCTATGTCAAATAAAAATATATCACTGGAAAATAGATAATGTTTTTGATACTTACAGTTTCAGGGACATGCACATATCGGATATTGCGACCTTGTACAAACAAATACTCAAAGGCATACTCGTTTCCTTGGGGATCACAATAAACAACATTTGTCATAGAAATATTCATAAATCTGTAAAATTAAATTTAATGTTGTTTAACAAAAGTATGCATATGAAAAGGTAGAAAATGAAATTTAAATTCAAACTATTTCTTGTATTGTATAATAATGTTTTATTTTGTAAAATTTTGTTATGTACGTTTGTTTTATTGTATTTTATTTTTCATTATCAGTGGGAGTTCAACTTACCCATCTACTGAGGAGATAAGACCACAGACAAATGTATCATTTCGAAGATCCACAACTGTACTCTGCCCTTGTAAAGCCTTTACCAAAGAAAGTAAAGTATTATGATAGAAAAACTTTTCTCTTGATGTACCAACAAACATTTTATGGACTAGGCACTAGGAACTTCTGTCTGAAACAAACATTTAACTGATAACAAACATCTTGATACAAACATAACAAATTCTTAGTGCCTTACAAATAAACAAAGAATAAGGTCCGAATAATTATTCCGTGTTCTGTCTCTTTTACTCTATTTTGAAATGACGTTAACATGACGAGAACAAAACACGGAATAACTATTTAGACTTTATTTATTATTATTATTAGTAAGGCACTTTGAGTTCAGTTTATTTGTTAACTACCTACACAAGTGTAACAAAGTGTGATCATACTAAGGGCCTGTTTCACGATCTACAAGTAAGTTCCCATTAGCGTTTACTAGACAGATAGTCCATACAAAACTGTCACTTTATCTGCCAAATATCTCCTAATCAGACATTGTGAAACAGGCCCTAAGTATATACCAACAAATAAAGAAGTATGTTATTAACTCTTATATTTTATTATAATAATTTTACTATAGCAAATCTTATTGTAAAATGTATATAGTCGCTTAAGTTCTAACACTGCGGGAGTAAAAAATTACAACTTTTCAGAAGGGCAAAAATATCATGCCTTTTTATGTATCGCGAACATAATACATATGTATTTGTTTTCAAATTAAACGATTGGACTAGAGGTGAGTCTTTTGATTCTCTATCAAATGACATGCAAACGTCAATATGACAAATTTTGGACTTCCGCGGTGTTAGAACTTAGGCGATGATATGTTACACCTACCTTTAATCTTGCTTCACTATTACTAATCTAGCTTCTGGTTTAGATTTTAAATCTAATTCAGCTTTTGTAATGTTCCATACATTATTTTTTTTTTCTGCCCAGAAATAATAAAAGCCTCTGTCTTTTGGTCCAGACACAGGTATACTAAATTTAGCTGTTGTGCCGTCAGAAAAGTTTTTCTCAGAGTCTGATAATTTAAAACGTCTGTCTTTGATTGGCTCACCTAAATAATGCACAGCACCGGCATGAGTTCTCAGAATCTTTAGCGCTGATTTATAGTAATCATAACCTCTTATCTGATCCACCAACCTAGTTTGGAGATAAAACCCGGTCGTACTCACAATAACACCACCCCAAACAGCTATTTTAACTAATGTTTGGGTTGACAATGTCATTCTAATGCAAAATCAAAAACACAGTTACCTTATCCTTAAACCTTCTATTCTCAAGTCGTTCCCATGAATAATAGTAACCGTAATATAGGTATCTGAATGAAATAGTAAGCGAAGCAAGCAATAATAAAATTGATAAAAAATTGTAATAGAAAATGAAAAATAAGGTTGATACTGACAGTGACAGACTTCCTTTTCCAAGTATTTATTACGAAAAAAAGCTAAGATTAGGCCGTTAAATCTAAATCCATTTGCCTTACCATTTTTTTATGGTGGTAAAGGTTCTTGCTCACACATCCTAGTATCCTAGTATTCAAGTTCATAAGATACACTAAAAACTTGACTTTTCCATTTTCCACCTAATTAAGGAATACGAGAAATAATTATTTCATTTAAAACTCTTTTTTTAGAATTTTTTGCCTTTGATAAATTCGCGTCTGCGGTTTTGTTTTATTTCTAAAATTTGTGTTATGTCGAATATTAATGTGAAATAATGGTAAATTATTAACCGTTAAGTGTTCGTGAGTGTGCATGATTGTTGGCAAATGAAACAAAACAGTGCAACGTTACTTTTCAAATTCTCTCAAGAAGTCTGCGTGAGGACTTAGTAAAGCCCCACATCTTTACTGAGATACTCGAGGGTTTGGGGGGTATATTATTTCTCACTTCCCATTTCCATTATCATTCATCATCATCAATATTCTTTATTTATGTATTACCTAAGAAGATAGAACGAACAAATAGAATTAAGAAACTAATGACATGGCAGCATGGTCTATGACCTTAGCCGGTTCCTCAAGGAACGAACTACAATTTAAAAAAAAAATTGCATTGCACCACATGAGTTTATTGCTAACTAACTATTTTTATGTCCAATAACTGATAGTTAATTTAATCATGTAAGTATCGTTAAGTGACTTTTTAAGGTACAATATAACACTATTATTAAAATTAAATACTAACTACAACAACGCTACTAGCTAATTAACAGCTTTAGAGTAAACGAAAAACTTAGCTCTAGGCTAGCCTAGTCACAACTGTCTAGGCTAGCCTGGAGCTAAGTCAGGTCAACACCTGACCCCTATCGTATCAAGTTAGTGATAGGTAGGTAAGCTTAGACGCAAATCGGAGAACTCTAAAGGCTGTGTTCGGTCTTGCGGACCGTGTATGATAGATAATCCAGGCTCCTCTATTCTCCTTATTCTTAGTGCAGGGATGGTCATCAAACTATGCCACAAATGTGGTTTGTTAGTATACACAAACATATAAATTGTCTGCACTAATTGTGGTAGCTATTCATCCAGTAGATAGAATGGGAAGGATAGTAATTAAAATTGAGAATGCAGACAATGCATTAATATCTTATTGCAACTTTGTATTTCAGTGTTGTGTAACAATGAGCACTTCAAAGGGAAGTACAACAAGAAGGAGACCACAGAAATATCAGAACAGGACAGCATTCAAAAATGATTTGCATGATACAAGTCATCAAACCAAACAATTGAACACACTGCAAGTATCAGGTGTTTGTAAAAGATGTAAAGATATAATTGAATGGAAAATAAAATATAAAAAGTATAAACCATTAACGGCTCCAAGGAAGTGCACCGGCTGCGAACAGAAAGCAATTAAGCATGCTTACCATTTGTTATGCTCCAAATGTGCCTCAGATAAAAGAGTGTGTGCCAAATGTTGTAAGTCCTTTGAAGTGAGTATTTATTGTGAATTTGTGATTTTAAATAAGTTTATTTACATTATATTGTTTATTTTTAGTTTGTCATCATCACTAGGGGCAGTCAATTTTGAACAGTAATAATAAACACTATTTCCTCAAATGTTTTTGTTTTGCCTATACAATTTTAACGCAAATTTTGTTGCAAAACAAATTACTAAAACACAAATGTTGAAAAAATTTCTACAAGCAAGATTTGAGCCGACACCCTTTTGACGTACCTTCTGGATTTTTTTTTCAATATTTGTGTTTTTGTAACTATTTCCTGAGTTTATTTTATGATTGTTTTAAAGAGAATCCATAACTGTGCATGCGCACTAACCGCACACACTACTCGCCGCACACGAAAGATGGACACGAATCACGCAAGTCATGTTTGCGAAAAGACAATATAACTTGCATGCAAACCGCTCGAGACATGTCCAAAGGAGTTCCTTACCATGTTCCTTAGATGCACAGACACAGAGCAGTTGTAGATCCTCCTTTGAACATTATTGTTTCTTAAGTTTATAGTGTTCTTGAAACCCATTTTGCACGATTCATTTATGAACTATACATTATTGAGTGTAAAGTTACATTCAAATTAGGAGTATGTTTACTTTAGTTATAATAATTAATTTAACTATTTTGCAGGACATTAAATTAGAAGAAGAGGAAGTCTGTCCAGATGTTCAAACAATGTTGAAAGGTGTTCCAGAAAGAAAACGTCGTACAATCCTAAGGTAACAATAATTTCATTGTTGGATGGGTTCCTTTTGTTATAAAAAAATGGTTCAGTGAAATAGAATTCAAAAATAAACTGATAGTTTTCTCATTAGAATTTTTATAATGTCCAAAAGTCATTGCCATTAATTTTCACTATAATTCTTTTCACATATTAATTACAGATACATTAACAAACAACAGGATGGGGAGCAGAAGCTGACACCAGATATCAAATTACAAATTGAAAATGCACTAAGTGGAATTGACAAACATTCATTGGGTGATGATTTTGATGATTTCTCCAGTGAAGATGATATTCAAAGTGAAAGTAGTGAAGAAGAGAAATGATTAAGTTTTCCATATTGTATGTTAAAATAAATAAAGACATTTTCACCATCGAAGCAAAAAAAAAAAATTAACAATGCAAATTCTGCAGACTGCACTGTTCTGCCTTTACCCTTTAACAAGCACAAAACAAGAAATTTTTTCATTGGTTTTCGACCTTATTATAAGGGGACAAAGTTAAAATTATGATGTCCAATCGTATTACCAGAGCCCTGTAAAAGGGCCCACCTAATACTGACAATAAAAAATGGTTTTTCAAACTTATGTAACTTCAGTTTGAGCTGATCAGATCAATAACTTGTCTGCGACCATCCAATTAACTATATCATCATCATCATCCTCAGCCTGGAGAGGTCCGCTGCTGAACATAGGCCTTCCCAATGGATCGCCTGTACTCTATCAACTATATCATAGTTGTAAACAACTTTTACTAGTCAATACTATCTGAATCAGACTCTTTATATGGTAAGTTTTCAATTATCTTCACTTTTTGTTAAGTTAACCTCATCTTGAATCAAAAAGTAGTAATATATATAGGTGTAATCGTTAAGTGTGACCAGGTGATTATTCCGTAACTATTACAGATATCAAAAAACTTTAAACTGATATCGAAAGTATGTTGCCTAATGAGTAAAACGACATCAATAACTTTTTAAAAATCAAACTAGAAGTATCCAAAATTTTTACATTAAACACTCTCATACATTTAGTATGAGATTATTAGTAGAAAGGTTTTAGTTTCCTTATTTTAAGTGGTCTAGTACTCATTTTACCTTAATCATATTTTATGATTACGTATGATATGATAATAATTACTCCGCAAATGCTAAGGAAAGTTCATTTCAGTTCGCTGCACACCCTTAACCAAATAGCCTTAAAAACAGACATTTTTTCTTGTTCTTTGAACGAATTTACGAGAGTTGCATTATTCATAATATGTTATTGTACTTAGTACCTACCTAGTGCTTTTCTATCGTATTGGTGTTACAATGTAAAGATAGATTTAAGCTAAGATGAATAAATAAATAAATTTAGAATACAAAATTTTGTACTTACTAAGAAATAAATATTATTCAATTAAAAGATAGTATAGTAGATAGACAAACAGATAAAGAAACAGACAAGAAGATAAACAGTTTCCTTTAATATCAGTAGGCACTAAGCTAAAATAACCTTTTAAAACCTAACTAATAACTTTTTTACCAAATCTCATACTAAATGTATGCGAGTGTTTAATGTTAAAATTTTGGATACTTCTCGTTTGATTTTTAAAAAGGTATTGATGTCATTTTGATCATTAGGTAACGCACTTTTGATATCAGTTTAAAGCTTTTTGATATCTGTAATAGTTACAGAATAATCGCCAGCCCCCCAACCGCCTAACTCTATCGACATCGCTCTCGCTATCGCGCTCTATAGTTTATGGCGTCATTTTGTAATTTCTAAAGCGATATGAAAGCATTAAGAAAGCAATATCGAAAGCTATAGCCTATAGCTTTTGATATTGCTTTTATATAGCTTTCGAAATGGCAAGATTACGCCATAAACTATAGAGCGCGATAGCGAGAGCGATATCAATAGAGTTAGGCGGTAGGCCCCCTGGTCACACTTAACGATTACACTGTCTCCCTGGGTGACGACAAACTTATGAAACCAACTTGTCACTAGATGGCGCTGCTGCTTATCCTTCCGGAGGATTTTGCTATTCGAACTTAATCCCCGCCCGATCCTTTAAATGACACTACACATTTACAGAATACACTAACCATGCACACTAGTTTAGGCTCAAGACACCGAACTCGTAGAACAAGGGTACGAAGAACCGGTTCACACGCGGTCTACACCAGGTACAGACATGTACCTCGGCGCTTCTCCTCCACCACGGCCCGGTCAACCCGAACCGAGGTTTGAGCCTTTAGAGGCGCCGCCACTCCCCGATCCGATCCGAACCCTTCGGTGAATCTGTAGGGCACGGGGACGCGCACTAGTGCACGATGCCGTTCCCTCTAGAAAACCTCCGAAGGTGATTCGTTTCACACGGCTTGAGGGAACCTTTACGTTCCTCGCCGCCCCAAAAAGCCAGGTGAAGCTAAAAATGCCGTACGATAAATCAGCAATCTCTCCAAAAATAAATAAATATAAGAACTTAAAAAAATTGTTTATTATGGTGCGCTGTTAACTCATGATCTCTGAAAACTAATGCGCTATAGTAACATTAAATAAAAAAATAGAAATTTAACTCAAAGTTATATTGCTTTATTAAGTATTAAATAAGTTATAAGCTATCATTTGTCTTATCAATAGCATGATATTGATTACACGCAACGCAATAATCAGAAACGACAACACTTTACACTCACACACGTATTTATAAAAAACAAGCAAGTCCTTATTTTCGTCAGGGATCAGCAACTTCATGATAAAGTGGTTAGATAGTAGGTAAAATGCGTTAGTGGTATTATCAGAAACTCATTTATATTTTCCCAACAACGATTAGCTATCTTGGTTACTAGTTGTTTTCATTTCACTTTCAAACTATAAATTCGGTTCACCAAACGTCACTCGCTTCTTAGGTATCGTTCTTTGCGGAATTACGGGACGTTCTCCTGAAATATTCACATTATCGTTATTAGAGTTATCATTAATTATAGGGTTGCTACCATTAGAGTCTTCTTCATTTAGTACTATAACGCCGTCACAGTCTATTCCACTACTGTTTTCATTATCTTCTGAATCGGAGTCTACTGGATTAACCACGAAAACTCTAGAGAACTGACCGCCGCCCCCTCCAGAGTCATCGGAATCTTCATCAGTCGTCACTGGTTCATCGGGTACGCCACTAGTTAGGTCATAGCTTCTTTGAACATCACCCCTTTCAGAGTCATTCGAATCGTCGGAGCTATTGATAGAGAAAGCATTTTCGGAATTCAGGTGATCCTGCATCATAATTGTAAGCTCCAATAATACAAATATATAAAAAAACACTTCGCTATCACTACGCAGGTACTAACGAGTTAGCATATCGCAACAGACTGCGAGTTCAATATTTTTATCAACCTTATCGATTTTGCCACAGGCATGTTTCCGATTGTGACGATTCGGACTAATATCAGTTTGAAACTTAATCATAATGATACCACGGATATACCTTTACCGTGCTGATACTGCCCTTTGTCAAAATGTATGTAAGTAGGTATACTATTTTTAGATAAGAGCTTCTCTGCAACCTATAATTGTATGAAGGTTTGTACCTACAGACTAACAAGTATGCGGATTGCTCTGAGCGGCAGGGCGGAGGAGCTTTATCCGCATTAAACTCCATTAAGGCGGAGCTCAGATGAGCGGAGAAGAAAATCTGTGTGGAAATCAACTAAGAGTCCCTTTATTTTAATGGCTCTGCCCCGCCCAGTGCAACGTAACGATTTCCCTTAGAAATAGGACGCCACTCATAGGCATGAAGTGGACGGTGGTTAGCTGAGCAGCCGCTCAGCTAACCACCGTCCACTAAAGCGGAGCTGACCCGTTAAGAATGGGACTCTTGGTTGATATCCACACAGCTCTGCTCTGCTCCGCTTCAATGGAGTGTCAACCTAAGCGGTTAAGGCTACGGTCCTATTAAATGCTATACGCGGCATCAGACTTCAGCGTAAACGTTTCGATCGACGTCTGAACGCCAGGCACAGCGTCATCGTCATCGGTACATCTCACGCGAACGACGACGTCTCGTTCACAACAGTAGCCACAGAAAAAATGAGGGCAACAAAGCACCGATTATTTATGACGAGAAAGAAAGAAGGATGTTTCCAGATTTTGATAATGAAACACTTAGACAGCAATACTAAATCTAATGAATATTTTCGTATCAATCAAGAATCATACAAATATATCGTTGATCTTGTAAAGGAATATCTAATAAAACTGCCATCAAAGAGGCATCATACGCAAAATACGGCCGAAACTCTGCAATGGTTCGTAACATCTAGACACTGAGCTAGTAATCACTACGTTTTAACATCTAGAGACGCAGCGCAAAGCGTCTAAATGTCACCTACGGCGTCCCTACGCCGCCGACGTCAGCGTGTGAAAGAGACCACAACAGTAAATTTGTTCCCCGCCCGATCCTCTAAATGACAGCACACATTTACAGAATACACTAAACATGCACACCAGTTTAGGCCCAAAACACCGTACTCGTAGAACAAGGGTACGAAGAACCGGTTCACACTCGCTCTACACCAGGGGGCCTACCGCCTAACTCTATCGCTATCGATCTCGCTATCGCGCTCTATAGTTTATGGCGTCATCTTGTCATTTCGAAAGCGATATAAAAGCAATATTGAAAGCTATAGGCTTTAGCGAGAGTGATGGCGATAGAGTTAGGCGGTCGGGGGGCAGGTACAGACATGTACCTGGGCGCTTCTTTCATCCTCCACGGCCCGGTCAACCCGAGCCGAGGTCCATGCCTTTAGAGGCGCCCTCGGGTTGCTCCGCTTCCCGATCCGATCCGAACCCTTCGGAGAATCTAGTAGGGCACGGGGACGCGCACTAGTGCGCGATGCCGTTCCCTCTAGATAACCTCCGAAGGTGATTCGTTTCACACGGCTTGAGGGACCCTTTACGTTCCTCGCCGCCCCCAAAAAAGCCCGGTGAAGCTGAAAATGCCGCAGAGGCAATCAGCAATCTCTCAAAAAAAAAAAAAAGTACATTTGTATAGCAAGAATTGTGACGTGGCGTACGGCCGGCGTGACGCTGTACGCGCGCCTGGCGTGATTGTGCGCATTCAGACTTGACAGCTTTTGTCGTAGCAGCACAGACAGCAAGAACCACCTTTAAGGTCGATTCACACATATCAGTGAAGCCACAGTTCCGTCAATGTTCGCTCAATTCAGTATCAGTGCTACAGTGTTGCGTCAGTGATGCAATTCACACATGACAGTAGGTACTCAGTTCACGGAGCTTCAGTGAAAACGTGTCCGTCGCCGTCGTCAAGTATCGTGATTGTTGCTATAGCTCTGTTCAATACTAGTTACGGAGCTAGCAATGATAGCTATTGCTTTAGATTATTGATTTCCAAAGTGGTACAGGTGGACCCCCAGGGGTCCACGGTAGACTAGACGGGGGGTCTACGATGGCGTGATAAAAAAATGGGGGGCTCACAATTCGTAAGCGGGGACTTTATCTCGTTTCGAGAGTGAAGAACTAAAATGTTGGCTTGACTTCACCTATCAATTTAGACAGATAATATTTTAAGAAGCTCAGAGACTGTTACTTGTAAAAACTTGCATATTTCCCTCGTCGTATCTTATCAAAAAAAGTTTTAGTGTCGTTACAAACCTTTTAACAAAAAAAAGGAGCAGATTGATTATCCCAGAACGTGGAATTTGCGGATATTCCTAACAAAACTGAAGCAAAATATTGATAATTTGCTGTCAATCCATCAAGTATGTACAGTACAGACGCCTGCACATCAACCTATCCAAAACTGTCACATTTCTTCAATACATTTTCAACCATATAACTTACACATAAAGTTCTATGTCTATTGAGGAAATTTGACAGTTTGTGGTAGGTTGATGTGCAGGCGTGTGTACATCCGTCTATTTTGTGATTGTCATTGTAGAAGTTATGTTACGTTATAATTGTTAAATTTTATATAATATAACATTATATATTTGAATAAATACAACACAATATTTACTATTTTTCTTTTTATTTTGTGTATAGTGTAATTGATTCAATCAAAAAAGTGATTGCAGACAACTTTACTTTATTGACATCTACTCTCAGCACAATCAATTAATTAATTAACCAATCAATTCTCACTTTTTTTTTAAAACTGTTAACTCGTGGTTGGAACGCAAATTTCCATAGTCAAATAACTCTATCTTCACATTTTTTGTCGTGTTTTGGGAATATGGTACAAATGTTGCGGCAGGGGTCCACCGCAACCAGCAAAATTTTGAAAGTGGTCTATGAGAAAAAAAAGTCTGGGAACCTCTGACTTTAGACGAAGAAAAAGAGCAGCATCAAGGAAAAAAAAGAAAATGGGTGCATGAAGCATGGCAATTAAGAGACAGAAGTTTGTTCCAAAAATTGGTTTTGTATTTCGAATCCATGTACTTTGCATGAGACAAATCATACAAAACCCTATTTTCACGAACCAGTTCGATCAATCGCTCGTCCTCCATTTTTGTTTTTGATGCCGCGGCGTCCGTGATCAGACAAAAAATATCGTTGTCAACGAATACGTCTGCGATTGCCGGTGGCGGCCGGCACTGACACTGAGATTACTTTCCTCTAAGACAGAGTGCGACTGAAAGAATATTTCGCACTGTGCCGGTACTGACTTCAATGATGTGTGAATCGACCTTTAGAACAATAACTAACTTTACCCAAACAGACATAGCATGCAGTTATTTTCATTTGTTTTCAATCTTATTGGGAGTAAATAAGGTTTAACTTTTTGTGGTTGTTATTTCGCCCAATGTCTGACGAAGGCTTTTAATATCTGCTGACAATTTTTCCATTTTTGTAGATAAATAAAACTACAAAAAGTAAGTATGTAATAAACTTTATGGACAATATTTTAGTATTCATTTAATTAAGGTAATTTTAATATTTACGTAAATAATTAAAATTATATAATAAAACTTAATGAAACACATGGGTAACTTATGTATTTATGTACAAACAACCTTTATATAATTAATATAAATAATTGCAACAGTGCTAACAGGTCACCACTTGGATATTATTATTTTATTAAATATTTTATGTTAACATTTTATTACAATTACCAATTAGTGCATTAATAAATTTCCGTTTACTGATTTCTTATTATAAATATAATTTATTTTATATCTACAATGGCAGAATATCGCCAGTTTGAAAGGGCACTATTGAAAATTACGACATACTTGACAGTTATCAATGTTTAAAGTTTTGATCTTACAGTTTTTACTTGTACACTCACGAGCACCGATATGTATACACTTTGACTCTTATCACATTGTATTAAGAGTTACTATTGTTTACATATTTTTGCTCGCGACTGTACAATAGTTAAAAGGGTTTTAAATGTCCTGTTATTACTTCTACTATTTGCAATATTGGTGGACGCAATTTTCAATATTACCATTAGTCTCGGAACACAATGAAAGCATGTCGCACAGGCAAAAGGATCGATGCGAGCCACCGCGTTAAGCACACAACACTTTTATGACTATAAATGTAAGCAAGCACGCTGTTTCTCCGTCCAAATTTTTTTTTATTAATTGGAAGCTTGAATTTCTTGCACTAGTGCGACTTGTTTTTGCTGTGGGGAACGGTGAATGGGCTTTGTCTTCTTGTAATTTGTTTTCCTAAGCAGTGTACTTGTGTAGTTGGTTCAGCGTATTTCTGCACGCCCGCAAGAATTAAATCAACCGAGTTATGGTGCAGTCTATTATGAAAACTTTAATATAAAACAATTTTATGTTAATAGACTGCTATTCTCCCAAATAGCTCGATATCACAACAGTCCCAGTTGACGTAACTGGAAAATAAAAAGTATTATTATTGTAATTTACATTTAAACATTTCATTACCGTCAATTACTAATGTCTAAATGAGTTAAAACTTATACTACGATGGTTTTTTCTTTATTTTGAAAAAACAAATACAGTGTCGCCAAACCGAATAATAGTCTTAACAGCGTTACCGGATTAGGGTGGCGAGAAACTTCAATTCCTCAAGTCGTAGTTAACAAACAATGCTAAGAGGGTTACTAAAGAGGATCGCATCACGCAAGCGTCCCCGTAAGCCTACTAGATTCTTCGAGGCATCCGAATTTCAAGAGCAGAAATCCAAAGGCGTATCTAAGGCTAGGACTCGGGGAGGACTACGTAGGCGCTACCGCTAGCTCTATTGGTTTCAAAAATATATTAGTATTTAATAACTTTCGTTATTGAATTTACACGTACCTAATGATATATCACGATACATACGATCCTAATAGGCAGTGGCAATGTTCGATACATTTTTCAACGTCAAAACATAACAATAGTCGTCATTGAAATTTTATGGGATGGCAAGGAGCTGGTGTTTAATTGCTGCTTTTTAATTATTAAAGGAAAAAAATTCGATCACTGTGTTCTGTCTATGGTGTACTGGTGAACACTGGTACTACTATAACAACGTGACCTAATTAATATATCTTAACCTTCTTTTGAAAGACACGTTAGCCATTTGTCCCAGTTGTTATAGTTAGATAAATAAATAAATAAATAGATAGCAACCGTTAATTCCAACCAACCCACTGCGTGATGGTTTATGTTCCCATGTGTTATTGTCTATAAGAAGTGACTCCTGAGGCCACTGTCACACATGTAAAGGCTGAAATTGATACCGCTACCTTCATCATCATCAGCCTGTACTAGTCCACTACTGGACATAGGCCTACCCTACCTACATATGTGTGATAATAAATAAAGCAAATATGTACTTACAATTCCTTGCCGTTCTTTCTCTTTCTGTAGTATATTGTGGGTTTGTTGGTCATCGAATTTAACTATCGCAGCTAAAACTTTGGCTAAAGTAATGGAATGTGTACCCGACCCCGTGAGATATTCGTAGAGAATGTTGCGCAAGTATTCCAATTCGGTATTTTCCTGCAACGCATGCAAATGCCTCAGGCTCACTAGAGCTTCATCGAGCCTTCTCTCCAGTTTCTCATTGGTCAATCGCAGCTTTTCGTAGTTGTTTTGCATGTGTTGCATATTTCCATTTTGCGATTTGTTCATTTGGTCTAGTTCCATTATTTTCTCTTCTAATCTACATTTGTTCATCAACAAATCGTTATATTTTTCCAAAGCCACGGAATCCTTTTCATTGTTGTTAGACTTTTTAGGTTCGACGTAATTGTGAGATTGTAATTGATCTTTCAATTCGAGATTTTCTTCAACCAACAATACATTTTCTCTGATTAAATCTTCGATTTTTTCTTTACCCGAAATAACTTCATTTTTCAAATCTAATGAGTCTGCTGAGTAGAACTCGCTCTTTCCGAAAGAATTCTCACTTGTAGCTATTGACTCTCTCAGTTTATCATTAAGAACACCATTTTCTTTTGATATCTTGGTCAAATACGTTTGTAGACCTTCTATGTCAGACTGAAGGCGCCTGTTGTCTTCTTTAACCGCATCACGGTCATTACATAAAGCACGATATTTATCTGAAATATCTTCTTCAACTTTTTCATTATTATTATTTTTCGATGTGTTATTTAGTTCCATCAACTTGTTTTCTAATGTTATGTTATATTCTTTCAAAGACTTTATTTCCTTTTCATATTCAGAATTATTAGATGATAGTACTTCGACACTGTTCAGTAGTGATAAAATGTCGTCACTATTATTAGGTCTTTCAGAGTTCGATTTATCCAGTAAAGTTGCACTTGTACTTTTAAGATCATTTTCTATATATTGTGCTTGTGATTCTGTCTGAGTGTCTTTGCTATTTTCTAAGGAAGCAGCAATTTTTTCTCGTTCTTTCTTTTCTAAAATTTCAATAATAGAATTAAGTCTATCCTTCTCGACTCCGATATCGGCGTGAGATTTCCGTACTTCCTCGATTTCTAGTTCTAAAGCTTTGACACTATTGGCAATGCTTTCAGACTGATTGTGAAGACTTATATTTTCCTGTCTGAGGGCCTTTGTCGATTGTTCTAACTTCTGGATCATTGATTCCTTTTCTATAACTTCGTTACTTATCGTTTGCTTTTCCTCGTTTATTATGTCAATGCGAGACATATCATCTTTGTGTAATAATTTTAATTTTTCGACTTCAATGTTCAACGATTCATTTTCTTTTTCTAGATTATTCAACCTTTTCTGAAGTGTTTGCTTCTCATCTTCCAGCAACTTTAGTTTGTCCAGCGCGGTTAAATATTGACTATTATCGTGGTCTACACTATTCTGAAGATGGTTACATAATGTTTCTAGGTCGTGAATTTTATTTAAGAACTTACCTTTTTCATTTTTTAACAAATTCGCCTCGTCTGTCGAGTATGCAAAGTTGTCAGTAAGAGATTGTATTTCACCTTGCAATAAGACTATTTTTGATTCTTGATTTTTGTTTTCCTCATTTAAAGAAATTATTTCTTGAGAGTATTTTTTATATTCTTCTGACATATTCATAGATTTAGTTTGCAGCATTAAATGATCTTTTTGCAGTTTTTCATATTGAACTTTTAAATTATCAAAAACATCTGAAATCTTACTTAGTTCCACAAGCTTCGATTTTATATCAGATATAATTGTATTAATTATTTCTTCTTTAAATGGGTTGACGACATCAGATATAGATTTCATATTTTCTTTGATAACTTGAACTTCACTTACCAACTGTTCTGCCCTACTTTTAATATGATCTGTTTTTTGATATAAATATTTATTTTCAGATTTTAATGCTGACAAAATTCTTTGTAATTCGCAGTTTTCATTTTGGACTGATTCATGATTTGCTAGGAGCTTTTCTATCTCTGTTTGTAATTTTATCAATTCTTCCCGCTCCTCTTGAATTTCACTCTCTAGACTACTATATTTTGATTTCCATAATTCTACTTCATCAGATTTTTCTTTGGAACCAAGGTCTTTTTCTTTTATTGTTTCTAATTCCTTTTCTAAATGATTAATATGTTCACTTTTTTTAGAATTCTCTTCGGTTAACTGTGAAATTCTATTCTCTAAATAAGTATGCCTGTCTTTCATAGCCAGTTTTTCAGCAGTTTCCTGGTTAATTTGTAATTGAAGACATTTGAGTTCTTCATCTCCTTTTGTTTTCATTTGCTCATGTAGTTGGCATTTTTGTGTTAATGATTGAATTTGGGTCTCCATATCCATAATCTTAGATTTGTTTAAATTCGATTCATTAATTTCATTATTCAATTTCAATCGTTCTTGTTCCAGATTGAATATGGTCATTTTATAATCATTAACAGTAAGACTTAGCGTTTGCGATTCTTTTTTAATAACAGATAAACTGTTTTTAAGAGTCTTGATTTCTGCTTCTTTAGTTTCTAGTTCTTTATGAATGCTTAGCTTATTTTCTGCTAATGAAATAGCATTTTCTTCTTCCCGCTTACTCAACACACCTATCATACTTCGTAGTTCAGCTATTTCTTCTTGAGATTTTTGAAGATCAATTTCGAGAGCTGAAATTTCTTTTGATTTGCTGAAGTCATATGTGTTAATTTTATTTTGTAACTCCTCGTTTAAGATATTAAGCTCTTGGATTTTTTTATGTGCTTCGGATATTTGAGTTACATTTGTTTTTAACTGTTCATTTTCTTTATTTTTATTTTCAAGTTCACTTGACAATATTTGAAGTTCAGTTGTCATCTGAGAATTCTTTTCTTTAATAGATTTAAGTGACTCCTTATATTTAGTTAATAATTGTTCCATTTTCTCAATTTTACTATTTAAAATTGAGTCATTTGAAGTAGACTCTACTTCCTGAACTTTAAATTCGTGAGGTTTAATATCATTTTCTGTTGATAGATTAATCAATTGAACATCATTTACAGTTTCCCTAGCATCTTTATTGTGAGATGCGCTTTTGTTACTATCAGTGTCAACATGGCAATTGTTTTGAAGAAGGGAAACTTTTGTAGACAGTGCATCAATTTTCAAACTTTTTTCTTCAATATCTACTCGTAAAGCTTTCTCTAGATGAGCCTAAAAACAAAAAACACCTTAACAGTTTTTGCCTTATACATTTTAAACATATTGTATTTTAATTTAATTTATGTTTACCTTTGCACTTTGTTCCAGTGAACATTGTTCTCTTAATTCAGAAATTCTGCGCAAAGCTTTGTCTTGTGTTTCAACCAGTACACTCTAGAAAAAATAATTATAACTCAATTTACACCAATTTTAATATGAGTCATCAGAAGAACGCGATAGCGCAGTGGTTAAGGCGTTCAGTCTGCAATTGCTGAAGTTAGGCAACTTTTGCAAAGGCTGGTCATCACATGGGTGACTAAAATGTATCGTCTAGTCTAGACTAGAGCACGTAAAGCCGTTGGTCCCGGCTGCATTATCAGTCGTTAACAACTACCAATCCGCACTGGGCACGCGTGGTGGTTTATGGCTCGGTCTCCCCATCCATCCATAGGGAAGGAAGGCTCGGCCTCAGCAGTGGGGACATAAAATGAGCTGGTGATGATAAGTTTATTAATTCATTAAAATACTACAACACCTGTTTTTTATTCTATAAAATAGTTAAATAACATAAGTTAGTGAATTGTAATTAATTATGTTAACGTGGTTTACCCACATATTTACAGATAGTAATAAAAACATATTATGACATCTAATCTTACTCTTGCTTTAGCATTCTCTCTCTCTAAGAGTTTATAATGTCGAGCAAGATCAGCATACTGTGTCCTGTATTTGGTATATTTATCCTTTGTACGTCTGTATGCAGCATGCAATTGTTCCTTGGTGACTCGATCAAGATTTACTGAACCCAAAGAAATACCTCTTTCCTCAGCTTCACTGGCAGAAACTTCCACATCTGACTAAAATCAGAATAGAAAAACATTTGAATTATGTATAACTCATTCATTACAAAATGTAATTTACCAATATTGTGAACAATATTGTTAAGTACTTATAATCTTTTAGATTGGCTTTTCTGTACTAACTATAAATATAATTGTCTATTAATTTGCTTGTTGTCTATTCCTTGTACATTTGTAGAAAAAACATTTCTCTTTAACATAATTAATGATAATGAGTGAAATATAATAGCTACAGACTAAATGGCTCTGTAGTCATCATGTTTAATTTCAGCCAGAGTAGCCACCGGCTCATCCTATTAAAGAAGATACTTTAACTTGTTCTAAATTCAATTAATAAAAATTACTAACCTGTAAATGATACATTGATGGGCTTTCGTAACTAGGAAGTCTGAACGAGACATCGCTTGCAAATGAGCTATTGGATAGCCGCCTTTGCCTTTGATTATCCTGTAATTTTTAAGTTATCAAAATTAAAATTACTAACATATTTATCAAATAAATTGTGTAAAAACAAGATTCAGAAAATCTTATTTTTATTTAAACATAGTTGGCTTAAGAGCCGATATGTTATATCAGAAAACAAAACTTGTATAAAACTAGCTTCCCACTCGCGACTTCGTCCGCTTGAGCGAACCACTCGATTGCAGCGGCACCTACCGGGTCCAATTGTAAATCTAAATCATTCTCAAATCGTCTTGAATACACACACAGAAAATTTCATCCAAATCGGTCATTTCATCATTTAGAAGGAGTTCAGTGACACACACGCACAGAAGATTTGTATATGTAAAGATAGAATGAGAAAAAATATATATAAAACTAGCAAATGACCCAAACAATCCCCATAAAAATTGTGTCAATCCAACTCCATGCGCCCTACACCCTGTATAAGAGGGCTAAACAATAAAAATTATGTTTTATACATAACCCTATTTTATGGTTAAATTCTACTAATTTATAGATATCATTTTATGGCAGTGCATGCCATCAGATTATTACTAATTAATAAGTGAATAACATACCATTACAAAAATTAATTCATAAAAATTATCTTAATTTCTAATCAATATTACATTGGTTAGGCAACGGATTAGCTACATTTTCTAGGACTATTCTCCTCATTGTGATCATTTTGCTAATGCTGTATAATTATTTGGAAATAAAAATAGTTTTAGAAGTGCCTGTGAAGGTTTATATTTGACTTTTTATCTTTATACATTTTAGTTACTTTCATGCTGCCTAAGGAAAAATTACTATTAGTATAATCTCTAATAAAAGATAAATTTATAAAATCTCACCATGATCTCATGCCCTGATAAGAAGTCCACTGTCTCTGGCCCACTGAATTGAGCAGTGTGTGACAAAGTCACGTCTTGGAATGATTGATTATTAGAAGTTGATGGTTTACTTGTTTGGTTTGAATGATTTTCTGAAATTTTAATATAAGTATTAATATCAATAACACTTACCTAAGTAAAACATACATTCACTAAATAAATTTAATATCAATTATCATCATTTACCATTATCACCAATTGAGAACAGGTCACTGTTTGTGATATCAGATATGCTGCTTGATGCTGATGTGACAGCAGCCTGCATGATAAGATCATAAAAAAGTACATTAATCAGAATAGGCATGATGACAGTAACCAAAAGTCACTAAAATCATGTTTATCTAATGCAACATAAATAATAGATTATTAAATAAATATATATGTTTATATTCATAGCCAGATTGTTAATTTATTTTATAAAATAAAACTAGAAAATGCAGCAATCCGCCATGATAAGTTGAACACCAATCGAATTGAAAGATCGAATTACATCGTCTCTATGCACACTAATGGAAATATGGTTTTTGTTGGGTGTGAAATAAATAGTTCAACTTACAGTTCTGAGGTGATTTACTAAATCCACAACACCAATATATATATACATACAGTTCTCAGAAGGCACAGAAAAAACATTCAAGCACAGGAAAGTACAGCACTATAAATACAGTCAGATAAGCGTGTAGGAAATAGAAAAGTCTATAGTACATAAAAAAAAGCACAGCGCGAAAGTAAATAAGCGTATGTGGCAGGCAAAATGCGAGTGCAGAGCAGCGTGCGTTCCACGTCGTAGAGAGATCTCGACTGGTGTACATGGGTGCGGGCACTGCTGCCCAGGCGCAGGTATATAGGATAACAATAGGGTTAATGGCACTGCGTTGGGCTAGTGCAATGGTTGTGCGTATATGTGATATGTATATATTATTGTTGTACATATAAATAGATTAATAAATATTAATAATAGATATAAGATTAAATAATAAGTGTAAATATTGTTATGATAATTTAGTTGTAAGTTATATATTAAAGTAATAATAGTAAATATTTAAAGTAGCCTACAGAAATGTCACTTTATTTCATATGAACTTTGACTATCCCGCACTGTTTTATTGTTTTTACCAGCATTTATAGCATATTTCGTGGCTCCTAGCGACCAGTTGTCTAGTTTAGTGTTTTTGAAAGAAAAATCTAAATATGGAACAAGGATTTACCAAGGCAAATAGCTCTAATTTGCCTAGAGTTGATTTGTAAAATGGTTAATGACATACAAGACTTGGAATCTGACCTCAAAATTAGATTCTGATTAGATTGTTAAAATTTCACCTTCATTTAACACATTATACTTGTTTAGTGTAAAGACTTATGTTTTTATTCATGTATTAATGCACTGAGAAACCTCACACCAATTTTACACTTTGGAATTTATATTTAACAAGTAAAACAAGGAATTCGTCTTAAATGGTCATAATTTAATACCTTTGAACAAGCAATTCTTGTATATATATAATCTGAATCTCGGAAACGGCTCCAACGTTTTTAATTAAATTTTATATGCAGAGGGTTTTGGGGGCGATAAATCGATCTAGCAAGGTATCATTTTTAGAAAATTTTATAAAAAGAAAATAATGAGCAAAGCTTTGTCATCTAGGTACTGTTTACTGTTGAATTACATAGAGGTGACGTCTTCACAAGCAGTTGCCCTGACACTCAGTGTTTTAGCGCGAATTTTAAATAAAGTAAATTAAAAGCCTTTTTTTATCTAAAAAAACCTTAAATTTTCACAAAAATAATGTTTTATGGAAATATTAGATGCATTAGAATGTTATAGTACAGTTTATCAAAATCAGTCATTATGCCTATTTGTAAACATAACATTTTTGTTTATTATTTAGTACTAGTGCTTATTTAAGTAAAAATAAAAAGAAATACCTTTTAACAGACATTAAGTACAACATGCCTAACTTTCCACACCTAAAAATTTCAGTGAGATTTTTTTTATGAAAAAAAATTTAAATTTGTCGAATTTCCATGTTGCAAGTGCAAATAATCTTAGTTTTCGGTAGCAATACTAGCAATATAATAACAGGCTGGTAGATTATCTACAAAATAAGGTCAAGCTATTTGTCCCCCCTACTCCAATTCCAAAACAGCAGTATCTCTGTGGTTTAAAAAAAATATGTTTAAAACCAATATACATAATCGGGATAATTCCTTTTAAAATAGGTACACAGACTCACCTGAGCAGCTTGTGCGAATTGCTGGATTCGCTGTGGTGAAGATTTTACCTCTTCAGCAAGTTTGTCTTTTAACTTTTTGAACATATTTGATCGATCCCTCTTGCATCAAAGATTTAACACTATTGTGATTAAATGACATTTCATTTCTAAGGAAGTTTATTCACCAAAAACGCAGCGATAACATCAAAATATCGGATTTAACAGAAATTAAGTAAATATCACTTACTGATGGATGTTGGATGACATGACATGCATGACATTGACTTTTTTTTTGTGTATTGTTTTACGGCTCCGGATGAAATCAATCAAGCCTATTCGTTCGTTTTACCTTCTTAAGTAATACATAAATAAACAATATTGATGATGATGGATGATAATAGAAATGGGAAGTGAGAAATGATATTACCCCCCCCTAAACCCCTCAAGTATCTCAGTAAAGATGTGGGGGGTTACTAAGTCCTCACGCTGACTTCTTGAGAATTTGAAAAGTGACGTTGCACTGTTTTGTTTAATTTGCTAACACTCATGCACACTCACGAACACTTAACGGTTAATAATCCACCATTATTTCACATTAATATTCGACTTAACACAAATTTTAGAAAATAAAACAAAACCGACTCTTCACTTTCCCGCCAAGAAGTCTTTTTTTTTTGTGTATTGTTTTACGGCTCCGGATGAAATCAATCAAGCCTATTCGTTCGTTTTATCTTCTTATGGAATACTTATATAAACAATATTGATGATGATGAATGATAATAGAAATGGGAAGTGAGAAATGATATTACCCCCCCGACCCCTTGAGTATCTCAGTAAAGATGTAGGGCTTTACTAAGTCCTCACACAGACTTCTTGAAAGAATTTGAAAAGTGACGTTGCACTGTTTTGTTTCATTTGCCAACACTCATGCACACTCACGAACACTTAACGGTTAATAATCCACCATTATTTCACATTAATATTCGACATAACACAAATTTTAGAAAATAAAACAAAACCGCAGACATGACGTTTCACTTTCCCGCCAAGAAGTCCGCCAAGAAGTCCTCATGACATTGACTTGGGCTACTGACACTTCTGAACAAAGGCTATGAATAATTTTGGGTATAGATGTGCCTCTCATAAAAAAAAAATTGAACCTATGGTTCTATTCATCCTAGATAGCGGTAGTTGTGTGCCGGTTTACGCTTGGTACCGATAGGAGGCACTGAAACTACAATCGCGAGTAATAAACCGCAATCGCTCTACCGCGGGATGTTCTAGACTAATTTTTATCTAAAGCTATGCATGCTTTATACAGCCTGCGCCTTAAATGGTTGAAAACTCCCCAGAGTCCATTTAACTTTACATTCATCCACTACCCTCGCTGTTCTCCGGTCATATTTGGAAGTTCTTCTCTGCTGTTCCTTCCAGCTGATTGGATCATGATCGTCTTGGATGACTTCTGATCTAGGGAAACGAGTGTTGAACATGACCTTCAATATCTCACTCCCTGCCTCTGTACGTACTCCATATTCCTTCCTTAACATGGTTAATGGAATCGCCTTTGTTGTAGAGATAGTCTTGGTTAGTCTCATTGCTTCTGGAACAGATTGTATCTCGTCACAATGTTTCCTCCAGTCAGATCTTTTTGCCTTACGTACCGCACTACTGTACCGCGTTAAGGCCTTCTTGTAGTCGCTAAATTCGTTCCTCGCTTTCGCTTCGTTGAACGCCTGTCGTGTAGCTCTTCTAATTCGAGCCAGTTCCGGGTTCCACCATGCTACTCTCCTTGCCACTGATTTCGTCTCTGGACAGTTATTTTGCCAATTCTGTCAGTTTCAAACTCTATGTCCAAGGCTGAGTTTAGTTTACAGCTAGGACCATCCAGCTCCATTCTGAGGTCCTTTTTGAGTTTTCCAGTTAGTGTTCCTGGGGTTCTTTCTACGCACTGTTTCTATGATTTCACCTAGTCCGTACCTACAGCATATGTAGTTATGATTGGAAAGGGAGACCTCATCCGACACATGCCTGTTCGTGATGTTCCTTACCGCTCTATTGTTAGCAATGGTTACGTTTGATCACCTGTGCCCTGCGGGCGTTGAAAAAAGTAGGCTTGCTACCCTTGTTAAGTGATTGAATGGGTGAACTTACCAGATTTTCCAAAAGCTTCTCCCCCCTTTCGTTGGTGTCTAAGTTGTCACAGACGACATGATGCGCGTTCGCGTCGCAGCCGATGATGACATATAAGTTTTCTCGGCTGCCGTAGGTTACCGTATCTGTGGTGATACTGGGTCTGCCTTCTCGTAAGGGAGATAAGCTGACAAGTCCTAAGTCCTCCCCTTCCCTGTGTGGATCCTGACAACTGTCAGAACTCTGTAACATAACTTGATTAAAGGCATTGCATGTATGCCATTTCTGACATAAATGCAAGTCCTCATGTCATTAGTGGAACAGTTATGAATAAGAGTACCCGGAGCTCCACCTAAGCCCTTTATCAGTCCCCCATAAAGGTAAGGTTCCTGAATTAGGGCAATATCAGACTTGTTAATTTTAAGCTCGCGTGCCAGAAGGGCAGTGCACACCTTAGTCCCGCCATTCCTATTGACTAGTAGCCGCCTTCCGAGCTAGGTTCCCCATCCGTTGTCGCCTGCGCGACCAACGGGAGCACCCTCCTAGAAACAGCTCGTCTAGGGTGAGCCCCCCCACAACGTTTTCAGATCTCGGGGAGGAGATCCCACCATATTCCATTGGTGGTATCTCGTTTCCAACATCCTTTACAGGAGCGACTGGAGCACCCAGTCCTCCTCTAAAAGCTTAAAGACGCTCCTGTCGACGCCCTATAGAATAGCCTTCCATTTTCATAAATGCCGCAGAGGCCCCATCTATGAGTATGACCCTCCGGACTGTTAGACCCTCGACCTTAGTGTCAACGACTCTTAGGAAAAGAACTAAAGTGAAACTCTTTTAAAGAGTGTTTAGCATTAAATTAAAGTTCTTTTTTTAAATTATTTTGAGAAGAATGTTTTAAGTCTATCCTAACCGACAGGATTCAAATTTTAGGTTTAAAATTACTTTATTTAAAGTTCATTTTCGATAGATTTGGCGGATAGGACAAATAAGCACTCAGGCAACGACTATTTAATCTAACACATTTGGTCTTTGAGAATAAGTAAGGTCTGGCGTAAGCGACACTGCGACTGAAAGCGAGCGATATCCGATTTTTAATTCTTCTGAGGCCCGAGATAAATGTGCATCTATTTTAGTAGAGGGGAGGTGGAGGGAGAATACTAGCTTTAGTAATTTATTCTGAGTACAACATTGCGCTTGCGCGCTGTGCTATGAAGATGTATATTGTAGAACCCCGACCCACAGTATATAAATAAGCTAAAGCCCCACCCAAGTGTGTACTTCTTATGTATTCCAATTGAATCAGCCCGACTCGGCACATCACTAGACAAATGACAGTTGTCTGTCAGTGTCAGTCAGTCACAGTCACAGTCAGTCAGATGACGACGATGATGACGTACGCACCTACGTTTAAAGTTTTGTAGATTGAATTCTTTTTAATTTTAGGTACTTAGTATTTAAATTAATTCGTTTACATTTACGTATAACCCTTTGAAAAGAGCATTCATTATAATTGGTACCTGGTAGTGGAAGTCTTAACTTGACTTTGTACAATAAATACCTACTTAATCCATATTTTAATTTCTTTTGGAGTATAATGACGGAAAAAACTTTAAAAAAACAACAAACAACAGGACCTTCGGCAATTGGAAAATTGTATCTGATAGGATACAATGGTTTACAGACGCTGGGGTAAGTGTTTTAAATTTGCTAAAACCAATACGCTTAAAAAACCAATAATAAATAGGAAGTAGAAGGTCCGTCAGAATATCATCATAACCGGACAGCTTTTGGAAAATAATAAATATAGGTACTTAAGTATGTGTAACTGTTCGTGTAATATCTTAAAAACATATTTTCTTAGTTATTTTATCTCTACTGGTCTATTTTTTTCTGAATTAAATATATTAAATAAATCTGACCAAATCATTTAATGTCATCAACATCTTTCACTATATTGTGTTGTAAATACCATACCAATTTGATTTAGCCTACAAATCATTAATGGTCATGAATTTAAGAACAACTTTCACCACATAATTATATGCTTGTGTGTGGCAGTTTCTGCTATGAATATAATTTATTTAGAATCAAATAGTGTAACAGTTCGATCTAAATAATGAATAAAATTATTTTGACTAACATATTTTACAAGTTGTGGTAAGTACCTATAAGTGGGTAGTAGGTACAGTTGGGTTTAATAATTTAAATTCAAAATTCAAAGCTTAAAATTCAAAATAATTTATTCTGTTTAGGCTACAAATAGCTCTTATGAACGCCATAAGCTACTTTTAATACTTTTAGTACAGACGGCAGCAGATCAACCTACCACAAAATGTCAAATTTCTTTAATAAATTTTGAATATTAGTGTTTGGGTCTAAAGATCAATATCGATTAGAGAAATTTGTCAGTTTTGGATAGTTTGATGTGCAGGCGTGTGTGTGTACCATTATATTACCAGTTTATTATATTATATTAAATAACACAATAGCAACATAACTGGCCAACTGGCTACTGGCCACATATTGGGCCAATAGCTTTTAGAATTGAGTATTTATATTTAGAATGCTTTAGTGATCCTTTACAGACCTTTTCAGTGAAATAAAAAAAAATTATGACTTAATGTTATTCACAATATCCATACACAAGCTTAGTTCATAGTACTACTTTGAGTTAACAAATCAATTATAATTTATCTTCATCTATGTATTATATAATAATTTGCATCTTTAACAAAGGATATTAGTAGTCAGTTCATACTTTAAACATTTCACTAATAATTCAATGTAAAATTTTGACATACAATAATGATATATTGTTTTCTAAAGTTTACGCGAACACTACACATTGAAATGAAACAACTTTTACAGATCTACTCGCGTTTATTTTACACATTAGTTTTAATTAATGTTTATCATGACGTTTCGAACCCTTTGCAGGGTCCGTGGTCACAGGGAGACAGGTGTTGGTCGTCTCATAATTAGTTAGTAGCTTGTATACCCTCATTTAAATTTGGTAGATGAGGTGACGAAGCAATTTTGTAATTTTGTTTGGCTGGCCTGTTGTAAGATCTTGGCGCTCCCGCATATCTTTCTTGGGCGATATCTTGACACACACTGGGATGAGACCTTGGATGAGATGAGATGATACAATAATGAGTTGACTATTCAGCCATTATTATAAAAATACTGATGTATTTTCATAGTAATAGCAACTGATGTTTATCAATCAGTTCTTCTAACAAGTTCTCTCTTTCTTTAAACTTACTAACTAATGGTATAGTGACATATACCTACCTATAAGAGCACAGTTATTGTGACCTAAAATGAATGAACAAATGATTTTTTTTTGCTTTACTGTGAAAGAATGTGAATTGTACTCACACTGTACCTTTAATTTTATTTGTTGTATAAGCCATATTGCTACCAAAAAGCTGCTCTTTTAAATTTATTAAATATTTAAATTGTTATATAGGCAAGCCACTAACAATAATACTCCTTATAATTATAAGTATCTGGATGACCGAGCTTTGCTTGTTATTTTTTTAATAATGTCTTCTAAAAATGAAACCTAGCTAGATCGATTTGTCGCCCCCGAAACCCCCTGCATACTAAATTTCATGAAAATCGTTGGAGCCGTTTCCGAGATTCAGATTATATATGTATATACAAGAATTGCTTGTTTAAAGGTATTAGATAATCACCACCATATATTATATTCTATTGTTTTTATATGGACTTATAAAGACAGACATACCAGAAACTATAAGGATTCCTACTCAAAGTCTGGTGACACTGAAAATTATGTTTATGGCAATCAACAAACTCTCTTAAAAAGTAAAGGACTCCTATGTAAGCTAAGGACTAATAAAGTAGTTTTATTGGTATGAGAAAAAAATATATTTTGTTTAAGTGTTTGAATATATATTTTTTACGCCAAATTGTATTATTTTCAGATGGACATACCTGCTATGGCAAAGTGTAGTACACTTCTTGAATCGTGGCACGCTGGATGCATTTTGGAATGAAATCAAATGGACTGTTATAATATTTCAAGGTGCCGCTGTGCTAGAGGTAACATAGTAATCTATCTTAGTTTAATTATGAAAATAAAAGCTGTTGAGTGCCATACCTCTAGCTAAGACAACAGGAATAACCTTATTTCACATACTCATATCATTTAAAGGAGTATTAGAGAACTTCAACAAAGGAAAATAAGGCTCTGTGTTCTCATAACAAAAACAGTAACGATATCGTCGCGACTGTTATTGAAACCATTTTCATACTAACCTACTAAGATGTTCCAGCCTACAGTATACAGTAGATCTGAGTACGGTTGGTTGGAACTTCGTTCGAACGACTTTAAAATCAGCTCAGATGTGCATACAAAAATGGTTTCAATGACAGTCGCGACGATATCGTTACGGTTTCACTACGGGAATTCTACTCTATTATCCGCGAAAGTGCATAATATTGTCTAAGGGTTTGTTTGTGGTATGACTTGTTTCAAGTCCGCTAGGCATGCTACCACTATCTTACACCTAAGTCTGTCGCCATAACAACATTATTAGTAGTCAGTCACACATAAGATAGCCAGTTCCTAAATAGTTATGGATTCTGAGTGAAAGGCCTGCCTGATTGATGATTTATAATAATATCACCTGCTTATGTGATAGCAAGCCATAAAACAAGAATTAAATTCATACAACTACACTTAGAACGCAGAATATGTACTTTATTGTTAACATCTTCATTTGACCTTCGCTATGCGAAACGAATTTTTAATTCAATATTGTTTTATTAACGTCATAGAATTGTAGGTAGCACACACAAACTATGAGACCGGATCAGTAAGTTATTGAATAGTAATGCTACGACACCTTTGACCCCCCCATGAAGCGTTAAGTAGATATCGTCGTCTTCATTAGGTATGCCTACCTACTGTTCAACTAAAAGGTGAGACAGAACAAACGAAACTTAAAAGTTATAGAGACGTTCCTATTGAATAAGTGAACAGGTAGTTAGTATGCATTCGTTTTTTCGGGCACAGCGTTATTTGTGTTGTAAAGTCATCGGGATCATTTGAATAACATACATTACTTAATTTATGAAAGGGTTAGGTTATTTACTTGCTAACTGAGGAACAGGCTATCTTAGCTTTTAACTGTCTGAACAACGGTCCTAGTAGGATCCTACAGTATAGTTATTACATTGATGGCGGCATAGGATGGTGGTAGCTGGCTATTATAGGTGTACTTAAAATAAACTAAAAAATAAACTAATAAATAAAATAGTGTGTGTGGTGCGTGCGTGTGGTGAGCGCGTGTGAACCGGTTCGTCATACCCTTGTTCTACGAGTACGGTGTCTTGGGCCTGCACACTAGGTGCATGTTTAGTGTATTCTGTAAATGTGTAGTGGCATTTAGAGGATCGGGCGGGGGGGCGTTTGCAACTGTTGTGTGTTTAGGACGTCTAGATGTGTACCGTCTTGTTGGTGGAAGGCCTCCAACGTTATAGTAGGCGGTCGCCACAACAAGCGGGTTAGGGTGGTGGGGGGCGTTAAAAGTAACGTATGGAAACGTCCTTGATAAAATCTTTGATAGCGGGAAGATCAAGATCACGGTGGAGATCTAACAAACTTTGATCCTCCCCATCATCAGCCAAGAGAGGACGGTGCAATAATTGCCCTAGAATCATTGACTGAAACGTGCCAAAAATGCATAAAATGCACTAAATTCGCGTGCAATGAGCACTCCATCCCTCATTAGTTAATTAGTAATCTTCAAAATAAATTGGGGTCAGTGGGGACTCCGTGCGAGTAAAAAGAAGAGCAGACGATACGAGTGAGCACGTGTTTTCCTTTGTGTGTAGGGCATGTGCGTACAGTGATGTAATATTTAGTTAACTAATCAAGTAAATAAATATCCGACACCATCTCTAATCGCATATATAAGCAAATGAGGCAGCGATTGGAAGGCTTTGGACGATACCTATAGGTGATACTTTTAGGAGAATAGATTCAAAATTCGGTATTGCTCCGTAGTATAGAGCCCGTCTCACAATAAACATAACACGACCGTAATTAGTTTTGCAGAATACAAAGTTAATTTATTATATTGTTGTAAAATTGGAATAGTGTGATAAATCTCTCATGTATACAAGTATTACAAGTTGTCGCGTTGCCGCACACACCTAAGTAACATTGTAGGCAACATTAAAAATTAATTATTTTACCAAATTTTAAATAGAACGGGGTTTAAGGGACCTGAACCAACACCATTCGATGGCCCTAGCCAACCTCTCCTGCGCGTGGTGCATCATGCTGGCCAACAGACGAGGCTCTGGCGACCGACCGATGGCGGGATAACCATCACAAACGAACGTAGCTACAAAGTGCACAGACCGGTGTCATTGTGACCACCGGTGACCGGTGCGATTAGCTACGCACTGCGATTGCCAACCCGCATGCCCAGCGTGGCAATTATGGGCAAACCCTCCATGGCGACACAGAAAGGACCGTGGCCCTCAGTTCCCGGCTGCCCAGCTATACCTGATCACGGCGGCGGTCACGGTAAAGGCAGGGCAAGGGGTGCGAAGAATCCCCGGGTTACAGAAGGCCGCCACATACAACTGACCCTGGCAACGTACAGTGGACGCACGTTACGGCTTGACGAGTATATGGTGCAGCTCGAAGACGAACTCGAGAAGATAAGGTGGCATATTCTTGGGTTAAGTGAAGTCCGAAGAGAGGGGGAAGACACCGTAACCCTTGAATCAGGCCACCTTATTTACTACCGAGAGGGAGACCAGCTATACCAGGCTGGCGTAAGGTTTCTGGTAAATAAAACCAGAAACTTTGAAAAACCAGAGGTACTTTCGGAAATTGAAAGGGCTAGGCTGGGCAGCATATGGGAAATTACGTCGGGTCTTTACGTCGCCTATTCCACAATGTTTAAAGACGAATGTCTTCAATCAGTGCGTCCTACCCGTCATGACATACGGAGCCGAAACGTGGACACTCACGGTAGGCCTGGTCCACAAATTTAAAGTCGCTCAGCGAGCTATGGAAAGATGCTTGGAGTTTCTCTGAGGGATCGGATCCGGAACGAGGTGATCCGACAGATAACCAAAGTCATCAACATAGCCCACAGGATTAGCAAGCTGAAGTGGCAGTGGGTCGGCCATATTAGCCGCAGAACCGATAACCGATGGGGTAAACAAGTTCTTGAGTGGAGACCGCATCTCGGCAAACGTACTGTAGGACGTCCTCAGACTAGGTGGAACGACGATCTTCGCAAGGTGGCTGGCAAGAGCTGGATGAGAGTAGCCGCGGTTCGTGCTCAGTGGCGTGCACTTGGAGAGGCCTATGTCCAGCAGTGACGTGTGTGTAACTCGGATTCTACTTTTGGTTTACTCCACGTCATAACTAGTTACTGCTTTAGGTAAAGATATCTTCGATAAATGATCAATGGACTAATACAGTTTTGTTGAAATTGTCCGAACTTACCCTGCGGAATCTCTATACCGGGTTCAATTTGAAGGACATATCAATCAATAGCAGTACGTGTCCTGTCCGTTTATGTTCAAAATGTCCCTTTCCCACAATGTCCCTCGGTTCCAAAAGGTCCCTTTCCCGTAATGGCCATTTCCCAAAATGTCCCTTTCCCGCAATGTCCCTTTCCCAAAACGTCCCTTTCCCGAAATGTCATTTTCCGAAAATTTCCCTTTCCTACAAAGACATTCCGGGAAAGGGTCATTTTGGGAAAGAGACATTCCGGGAAAGGGACATTTTGAACCTGAACGGTCCAGTCTACTAAGGATCCGGTCTATCGGTTTTGGAGAAACTGCAAATGAATAATGTCGATGCACTATTTGTTAATGTAAATAAATAAACGCTAAAAGACAACCGTTTTGGACATGAGCAGCGGGATGTCAATCGTAATAATTGTGACATCATTAAACCGGTGTTTTAATTAAAATGCAATTTACTGTTTGTTTCGATCATAAAAGTTAAGCATCATAAAGATAATAAAAATTAAATCGTTACCACTTATACACCCATTAATTTTTAGAATTGACTGGCTGATTGACTGCTATGTTGACCTATGTTGTAAAATCCACAAACCCGCATTGGGCCATGCTGCTAGTTTGCTAGTTCAATGATCATTGTGCTTATTGATGATATGGAAAGGCCTTTGCATTACACGTCATTTTTATATATTCTTCTTGTTGTCGTATCAATTTCTTTGTATCTTCCCGACCAAGTAACCGGCTGCGCGTGCGGCAGCGTCTATGGCCTTAAAGAAGTCTTCCCTTGTGCAGTTAGCTGGGCGTAAGGGGTAGATAAACCAGTAGGTCATGTCCTGAAGCGGAGCACCACCAGTCGCAGCTAGACCCACGGCATAGCCCCTCTTAACCATATTTGACTTGCAGCGACCTATGTCCTCCCCACCCCCACGACCCGGTCAACCCGAGTCGAGGTCCTCGCCTTTAGAGGCGCCCTCGGGTTGTTTCGCTCCCGATCCGATCCAATCTAGTCAGGAACGGGGACACGCCTTTAGAAAACCTCTGACGGTGCTTCAATTCACATGGCTTAAAGAACCCTAAGTTTCTCGCCGCTCCAAAAAAAGTCTGGTGTCGCTGAAAATGCCATCTGAGGCAATAAGCAAACTCTCCAAAAAAAATAAAAACGGCGCGCGTTGTCCGTACGAAAACGGTAAATCCTTTTACTACAAAACAAGTGTTTAAAAATAAACAATGGCTATAGACGTGTTTAAGATATTGTGTCTCTGTCTAAAATTATTAGCTAAAAAGAGACAACATTTGTTTTAAACATTGTCTTACTTTAGCCATCATTTTGTGGTAAAGCAGTAAGTGTTAGTGTGTTTTAGGATGATGATGATGTCTTCCTAAGAAATATAACACAATAACAATAAAAACGTCCGTATTTGAATTCACTCGTTTATTACTCAAACTGTCATCGACGTTCCATAGATGTTACAAATCAGTGCTCGCATCAAAAATAACACAAACATCTCATTTCCTTCTCTACTTTTGAAACCTGGTGACAAGTATAATAAAAAAAATCAAATAAACAGAGCAAACTAGAAATACTTTTATAATCTACATTTATCCTAGCACGACGCACAGGACGCGCTGGCTGGTAAGGGTAGCAGGCGGCTGGTCTTGAGCGGTGTCACTTTCGACACAACTTTCATCCGTTAGTGGCTGCACATATGTTACAAATCAGTGCTCGCATCATAGATAACACAAACATCTCACTTCCGCAGGTGCTGCACTCTCTGGTCGGGCTGGTGTCGTCCGGGTTCATGGTGGTGCTGATGCAGGTGTACTCGCGCGTGTTCCTCGTGTTCGGGGTGCTGCTGACGACCACCGGCGGGCCCGGCAGCCCCGGCCTGCCGCTGTGCGTGCTGGCCTGGTCCATCACAGAGATCGTGCGATACTCCTACTACGGGCTCAACTTGATTAACGCCGTACCGCAGTCGTTGACTTTCTTCAGGTGAGAATAGTATATGTAGCCACATTTATTTGGAAAGAAAATTGCTATTGGCCTGCATTGGTTTTTACGGCGCGGCGTGACCGGTTTATTGTGTGTGTTGCGAAAAACTAAAGGTTCCTCAAACCGTGATGATCCAAACATCCTCAGAAGGTTGCTAGAGGAGATGGCGTCATGCAAGCGTATCCCACATGCAACTGTACTAATATATTATACAGATACTCCAAAAATATGGTATTGGTTGTATGTTTAGGCACTTATATTTATACAGTAGTTTAGGTTAGCGTTTTTAACAACAATGTCTAAGATTTTAATTTCTTTTGGTCTACGAAGACCCATTATTACTTGAAGATACTAACATACAAGCACATAATATTATATCAATGTATCTTACAGTAACTATGGTTCCATTTTTTTATTGTCAAAGAAAAATAAAATGACTTTGTTTTTATTTTATTAGTCTCGCTTTGTACTCATCAATATTGTATGAATCGTTTCCAGGTACTCCACGTTCCTGGTGCTGTACCCGCTGGGCATCACCGGCGAGCTGCTGTGCATGTACCACTCGTTGGACGAGGTCGCGGAGAAACGACTCTTCACGGCATCCATGCCCAACGAATGGAACTACATATTTAATTTCTATTACTTTTTGATTGTGTATATGCTTTTGTACATTCCTTTCTTCCCCGTTCTCTTCGGCCACATGCTGTCTCAAAGGAGAAAAGTATTAGGTACTGGTAAAGATAAGACAAAATAATTTATTATTTCCCCTGCATAATATTTATTATTATGACATAGAAGTCGCTTATTCTCATACATTTAATTTTGCAATTAAGTGTTACCTTAGTTTAAGGTACTTATAAATGTTTTTGACATTGTTTTGTATGTTAATTGACTTGCTTGTTACAAGCCTAAACACATGACTGCTTAGCATTTACTCTGTCACAAAATCAATTGTTTTAATTTGCAAAGCAAATTAAAAAAAAAACTCCAGACAGACTGTTAATTTTGATTTTGAACACATTATGTATTTTTTAGTTTTCGTGTTATTTTCTGTTGTTTATTTATGTGTAAATGTTAAATATTTTTAAATGAACTCTCTTATAAACTAAACTTGGGTATTAATCTTAGTGCACAAAAACATAGTCAGGTCCAAACTGATTTCAACTAAAACGTCTGTCGACTAGTAAGTTTGCTGTGTGTTAACATTCGTTTAGTTAATATCAATTTTAACAATAAAGCGTTAAAGTTGAACTTTAACATTTTTAAATATCGAATCAATTTCTAAAATTTAAATATCTTTATTTCTTTCAACTGTGCTTTAAGATCTGTATCTACTATTTACTACATTATTTTATTCGTTTATTTATTTCAAATTTGAATTTTTTAGTTATTAGGTTTTTTATACAAATTAATTTTATTTATATGTCGGGTGTTAGATAATATTATAAATGGTTAAGAGGTAAACTGCAATGGGTATTTAATAAAATATATTTTTATATCACTTTCAAGGTTTTATTTAAGTACCCATACAATTATTCACTTTAATTTGTGTATTGCAATAACTATTTGTCTGCAATTCTACGTTAAAGGAAATGCCATCTTGAAACATCTTATTCGTAAGGTATTTGCTAAACAACAGTCTAACGAAAAAAAATAGAATGCAGAAAACTTGGCCAACGATCTTGTGGCTTAGCAAATTTGAATACGCCGGTATCTCAGAAGGGGCGGTCTTGATAAGGTCTTCTAGTAACTTTAGTTATTATTCTGAGTCTTATAGCTCGTATTGACATAAACAAAATCACGTGGCTTTATATGAATAAAGAATATGTACGAACGAAACATATATTCGTCTCACAGATTAGTTATAACTATAAATCCTCATTTAGACCCGTGGGCTCCCCACTTGGCTTACTAACTAAGCTTAATTATAGAAGAATACTTTAAAGCTAGAAAAAAAATACAAAAAGACAGCTTAACAGGTTTGCTGTCCAAGAATTATAACAATTGGTTTTCAATTGTTATGTATCATATGTGATTCATGGGACAGGGAATGGGTTAATGTCGATGCTAATAAAGTTACTTACCTTTATTACTGAAATAGTGTCCTAACCTTTTCCGTTTAGTAAGAAAATGCTCAAATTAAGCTTAAATGTTAGTTAATGTTAATGATATATATTTCCATTGGGCTTGCTTTAAGCATGGGCACAAAACAATAGATAACTGTCTTATCTAACCTTGAAATTGATAGATATAGAAGGTGGTCACGCTTTTTCAAATGTATAAATTTGTATCTTACGTTAATAGATTGTGAGGAGCGTTCCACGTGGTTCGACCTCGTTGATACCTTGGTGAACACCACTTTTGATTCTTCTCTTAACGTTATATCGCCGAAGCCATTCCGGCCCGGAAGACCTATAGTCATGTATTTTATAGAAAATATACTTATACCATTTTTAGGTTCAACAAGAAGTTAAAAAAAACTCAAAAGAAAAAATATATTAAAAAAAAAAACGTTCGATTTACTGCGTATTAGATAGGTATTATTCTTTTGTAGGTATCTGATTAAATATTTCAAATGTTTTTTCACCTTGCCTACTGCCACTATTTCTTACGTCGAACCTATCCATTATGATTTTAATCGTCAGATTATCACCTGTGATTTGTATTAATTGTTGAGATAATGCTATTAAAACTAATGTTATCTTAAGATACAGCTAAAGTATAAAAATAAAATTAGTTGTGTTAAAGCGTGATAGTCCGCTGTGATTGTTAGTAAAATGAACATGAAGTACTTGACTGTTTTACTGGTGGTTTTGGTGGCGGCAGCGGAGGCTGGTAGCGTCGCCAAGGCAGTCCAATCTGCGCTTCTAAATGTCGAGTAAGTAAAGTAATAAAGTTTTGTTTAAGTCGCTTACCCTCTGAAGCGTTATACGCAAAATGGCGCTGGCGCACTTGCTGCGCCCTAGTTTGTAGCGAAGACCAAAATTGGTATAACTCTTACACAGCCTAAAAAAGGTGCTACATATTTCAGTTATAACATGCATATCATGCACACGATGCAAGGCCCTTGAGCACCTTACGCTGAGTAATAACCAGGCCACCCCACAGTTACTCTCTGGTATGAGACAGTAATTTTCCTCCATCAAGAAAATGTGGCGAGGGCTTTAGTTAAAAAAATAAGTAATAGTTAAGAAAATGTCCTTATGGAGCCCGCTTACAAATTCAGGAGTCGAGTCAGCGTCGAGGTGCAGGCGCATAAGCGTCGCGCCGCATCAAGGTTTTCATTAAGATTACAAGGATGTGCGCTCATTTACTCGAGTTGAGGCAGAGTCGAAGTGGTGTACGTTACCTCAGCGGAATTTTGTTGAGTTTCTTGAATTTTTGTTATAGAATAATTAGTTCCTCATCTCGTGTAATTATGCCCGAAATCTTAAATTTGTGCGTCCAGTAGGTAGTTTTTGAGATATTCGCGAAAAACTCGTTTTTTTTTCCTGTAGACTTATCAAAAAAAGAGGTACCGGGAAGATAGATCTTGTGACGCTGTAAATGTGCGTGTTGATCTTAAATTTGTGCCTCTTATAATTCCGAAGTTACCTATTCAAAATTCCGCTGGAGTAACGTTTGGGGGCTTGCTGCTGTATCTCGGGAACGGTCAGGCGCACAAATATGATGTTTTTTGTACACAATATGTTATGAATTTGTGCGTAATTTTAAAAATCAAAAGCAGAATTTGGAAAAAATGCACCATTCTCGAGATATATTTATTTCAAAGATAAATGATAATCGGGCCTAGCTCCTTTTAAAAGAGTCTAGAGACTAACTTTTGGTGGTGGTTTGAACCCTATCTACCCTACAACGTCTAGTAAAATCTTATTAACCTACTATAAGTCGTTAATGAATTATGTCGCTTTAAAGGTAACTGGCCTGTGACATTCTTTTGTTCGTCAATAACATGGGTTTGGTATGGACTAGCGAACTACCTATTAAGCAAACAATTAGTGCTTTCATTCAACTAGTCAACTGTAAATTTTAAGCCCAATGTACTTATTATTTAAAGATTTACATCAAAAATAGTAAATGAAGCGAAATACAGTAATAAACTGGCCAAGTTCATGGCACTTCTCAAGTTGATGGCATTATTTGTACAGACGAATACACAATTCGTGAAGTAAAAGATTATTAGATTTTGCATTTAAGACTAAAACACAAATGTCTCTTTTTATAATTATTCTTTAGACTATTAAATCAAACCTTATCTACTTATTTCTATTTTAAAGCTCGTATGTGCGCAAATTATATTTCTAAATGTTCTTTCAAATTTTAAAAAGTGTTTCATTATTAAAATGTGTTTATTTATGTAATAGTGCTGCAAGCAACTGCAAGTTATTTAGGTTTAAACAGGCCCACAAAAAAAAACTTTTTTAAATTACTTTACGAGTAAGCACTTGGCCTTCATCTCACCTGATGTTATTTGATGATAAGGCCGAAGGTGAAAGCGCTCTTCACCCGGAACTTCAACTACTGATGCACTGGCTATCTTATCTCTAGCTATTTACAGCGTCCTAAGACCTATTTTCCTTGATACTTTTTTTTTCGATAAGTCTACTAAACTGTTTTTCGCGAATATCTCTAAAACTAGTGGACTCACAAATATAAGATTTCGGGCACAATTACACAAGATAAGGCACTAATTATTCTATATCAAAAATTCAACGTAATAAACGTACACGTCGAATTGAAGGCGCGGTGGAGTCGAGGTGTGCCCGCCGCAACACCGCTGCCATTTTCTTTCGTTTGGACTTAGCTGTGTTCAGAAATGAAAACATAGTTTCCCGCGCCTCAACGGAGCCGCGACGCCGCCGCGACTTCGCAGTGAGTGCGCTCTCTTCATCATCATTATCATTATCAGTCTATAAACGTCCACTGCTGGACATATGCCTCTCCAAGTGCACGTCACCGAGCACGATCCGCGGTTACTCTCTCCAGCTCTTGCCAGCCACCTTGCGAAGAGCGTCACGCTCCCTTAAAATCGGCTAATTGGTTTGAAACAATTCATCATCATCATCATCTCAGCCAAAAAGACGTTCACTGCTGAACAAAGGCCGGATAAATAATTTTGAGGGGAATTTGCCATAATCGCCACGCTTGGCAGCCTGGTTAGCGATCGCAGTAAGGTGGAAATAATCACAGAGAGACGCTGCTGCCTCTGGAATGGTCCTATAGTCGCCTTCTACGACACCCAAGGGAAGAGATGGGGTGGTGCAATTTTTTATCCCCGGCACCACACGGGGTAAAACAATTAGAGTCGCGTAGTTTGTATGGGATACTGAAAAAATGGATCTTGAGACGTACTTTGCGTTTTCAGAAAGAACTGGGATGGTCTGGGCCTGCACGCTACCGTCAACGAGTACGTCGACAACACCATTCACATGATCGTGCCCTTCCTTCAGGAGCACGGGCTCGACCCTATGGACCTGCCCGACGTTGAAGAGGGCTTTGAAGTGGTACGTCTAACTACTGGTGCTTGTGAGACAGGCTGATGCTCAAGCACCAGTCTCTCACAATCTTTATTTGTAACAAAACATTGTTTTTGTATGTTATGTAAGTTGAGGATTGTAAAAAAATAAAAGAACTACCTACTTACTTACTTTCTTACCTCTGTGGTCTAACGGTTAGGCTCCCGGTGTAAGGCCCAGAGGGTTTGATTTTTAGCAGGGTGTAGGTACATATAACTCGGTTTGGTTGGTGGGTTGCTTTATTTAAGCCTGCCAGGCTAGCTACTAGCACCTTATCTGCTAAATATGTCGTCGTAACATCAAGTCGTAGCATTTAAGTGATCCGCAGTTAGAGATAAATAGGTTTCTCTAGTAGTTGCGTAGTGCCTCAGTAGATATTCTGGGTGAAATGCTAATTCCTGATTCCTTGCTTACAGTTCGAATTTGTTTTTTTTTGTATTTATGTACCTTTGTTTGTTTAGTTTCTAACAGTGTAAACTGATATTTAAGTAAGTACCAATGTTGTGTTTACTAACAATTTTTTTCACTAAAGCTTCCTATCTGATGAACTTAAAACTTTTATCAAACTTATAAGTTCCTACAAGGGCTGAGGGCTATGTGAGTTATTTTTGACATTCGATCACGTTAACGAAAACGCGAATTTGTAAGGCAAATTTTTTATTCTTCTCGTATGTCGCCAGGAGGCGTTGTTTCAATGCCATACTAATTTTCGGTTTCGTAAACATAATCGAATGAATAGTAAACAAAAGTCACACTAGGCACCCTGATAATCTTATTGGTCTACGCAGAAACCGCTGCTGGTGACGTACAGCGCGTGGCTGAAGATCCACGACGGGTACATGACTGGCCTGGTCAACGTGGAACGCTCCGGCGACCAGAACGTCAACTACTTCGCCAAGATGCTGCGTGTGCGCGTCCAGCTGCAGTTCACTGATTTAGAGGTAGGTAAACAATACAGTCCTCCTTGCTACGGAAGACATGTAAAGCCGTTGGTCCCGGCTGCATTAGAAGACGTAAACAACTACCAATCCGTACTGGGCACGTGTTGGTTTAAGGCCCGTTTTCCCTATCCATAAGAAAGTAAAAACCTCATAAGCACAAATATTCGAATATTGAACAGGATTTCAATAAAATGTAATGTAGCGTAATTTAAATGATCGGATCATTTAGATATGGATTCCATCAATCCATCTATTCTATTCTATCTATTTCTATTTAACTGATAATAAACTAAATATACAAGTTAATACCTAAACACCCACCTACCTTGACCTTCAAGGAATATATCAACTACCACATTAATAAAGATATCGTCTTTAAATCTCCTCGGTAGTGTAGTAGTCAGACCATCAATCAATGTTAGCTGTAGAGATCCAGGGTTCGATTATCTTAGTGGGAGTAGGTAACATTTTGTACTCGGTTAAGTTGATGGATTTTACTTATTCCGCCTGTTAGCTACTTAGAGCATTGGTTTGCTCTAAGGCTAGCTATCACCATTTTAACTTAATCTGTCATGCCATGGATCAAAGGCCCTTATTCATGTTTTTGTTTTGTTTATATAAATTTAACGCAAATTTTGTTGCGAAACAAATTACAAAAACACAAATGTTGAAAAAATTTCCACGAGCAGGATTTGAACCTGCACCCTTCTGACATACCGGGTCTAACCAGCCCGCCCGATCATAAAATATTATGATCGGGTGTTAATGACGGTAGTTGTTGACATTGAATGGGGGTGCCTTTGGCTTTCAAAGTAAAAAGTAAATAGTGTTGAATAATTTCGGCGGGCTGGTTAGAACCACGATAGCTCAATTGGAAGAGCGCCTAACCCGGTATGTCAGAAGGGTGCAGGTTCAAATCCTGCTCGTGGAAATTTTTCCAACATTTGTGTTTTTGCCCTTATTCATTTTTAAATTTTATTGAGTTTTTTTGTTTTCTGACTTACGATATTTTATAGCGATACATGGGGGTAGCATTTTAGTTTGTTTAATTTAACGTAACTAATGTTTTATGATAATGATTATAGTATAGGTACTGTATTGACAAGTAGGTACCCACTACCTACCCACTTACGTCATACGGATATATTATTTTGTGGCAGTTGTTAACGCGCTACGTCGAAGAAACATTTGCAAAAGCCGAATGGGTGACTTCAAATTTATTATCTCAAGCTCGTCCGTGCTCCGAGAGGCACATAAAGCTATTAGTCTCGGCTGCATTAGCAGTCGATAACAACCACCGCACCGCACCGGGCTCGCGTAGTGTTTCCATCCATAGTGAAGGCTCGTGCCTAACCCAACAGTGGGGACTGTTAGTATAATAATAATATGCAAATAAGTGTTCACCTAATATTACCTGCGTCCACAGTTCGTGTACAAATACTTGGTGAAAGTGATGAACATCGGGCCGACGGGCGGCATCGTGGGCTCGCTCAACCGCTTCGTGGTGGTGTTCGACCTGCTTATCGACTTCAACAACGATGAGTTGCACCTCCAGGACTTCGCCCTCACCGATATAGGGTTAGTACGGAACCCATACTATGTTGCCTACATTAGATGTGATGAGCTAGACAGTTCTAACATTGTTCCAATCCAACTCACACACTGATAAGTTTTAAGATACAGCCTTTTTAAATTATATTTTGTTTTATTAAGGCACAGTAACAGTCTAATTGAACAATTATTTATGATGAAATCAAATTATTTATTAAAAATAAATATAATAAATAAATATAAAGTCATTATAGACATCTTGAGACGGCACGGCCAGCAATGTTATTTTTGACGGAGACGCAAATAATCTGTCCGGCCGCCACCAGCTACCTGCACTATCTTGTGCTTGAAGAATCCTTCAATCCCAAAGCCGGAGTTTGCTTATTCGTTCGGACGGATGTTTGCTGTCGCCGTCTGCGCTGTCTGGAGGACCTTCCTTTTCCCTTTTTGTGGTACACGTCGACTTGGGATCTCATAGCCGTATCTACCTCTGTGTCTACCGATTCCATAATGGCGACATGGAGAAAACTCGACTTATGGAACATCTTAGTCGGGTAGCAGATGATGCGCAGGAGTAGTTTCTATCGGCGGAATTGGTGTTTTTGGGGGACTTCAATGCTCACCACGAGTTGTGGTTAAGTTCCTCCAAAACTGACCATGCTAGTAGAACTGCCCACTCATTCGGTCTCACGCACGACCTGACTCAACTGGTGAACCAGCCGATCAGGATCCCAGATATAGCCGGTCACGCGCCCTCTTTGCTGGACTTTCTGCTGACGAGTCGCCCAGCTGGTTGCCAAGTGTAAGTTCGAGCTCCTTTAGGATCTTCGGATCACTGCTTGGTATCCAGCAAAGTGCTTCTGGCCCCGCTACCGCCTTCAGCGGTATCGAAACGACAGATTTAGCACTACTCGTCGGCAGACTGGGATGGTATGCGGGACTATTTCGCATCCGTTCCTTGGGGTCAGCGCTACTTCAGTGGGAAGGACCCGACAGCTAGTGCGACTGCAGTTGCTGATGAGATAGTCTTAGGAATGGAATACTATATTCCGCACTCCTATCTGATTAGCAAAGGCATGCGCAACTGATGTTCAACCACGAGTGTGCCAAAGCTGTTGTTAACAGGCAGGCGGCATACCGCGCTTGGATCAGAGGTACAGCCCAAGGAGATCCTGAGACCCGCACACTGAAAGCAGCCTATAACAATGCCACCAAGTCCTGCAAGAAGGCTTACATTAGAGCGGATGTCCAGTACGTTGCACAGGTTGGCCAAGAATTACTGACGCATTCTACATACACGGGCGCCCCAACGTGCGTGACGCAGCGGACGCTCCTAAGGAGTTAACTGCGAATTCATACGCTCCGCAATCTCTTGCGCCATCGCGCATCGCCGTTCACTCAAGACTTGATCTTAGATTGTACCTTTTGAAGACAAACAAATTCATTTTTAATATTTCTTTCCCACCAGCCGCCTCCGCGTTCGTCTGACCGGCAACGTTCTTGTGGACTGGCTGGTGAACCCCGTAATCGGCGTGTTTGTGCGCATCTTCGACACCATCATCATCAAAGTGGTGGAGGTCAACATCCGCAGCGCCATCCAGATGGCGCTCGACTTCATCAATAACAACATCAAGGACATCGTGCACGCGATAGAGAACCACACCGGCTCCCGGTACTTCATCAACTAGCAAGCTTTTAGCTAACGGACACACTTCTGGCGAATCTGAACAATAAAACGGTGAATCTGATAGTTTTTATTTTATTTTATGCCGCATTCTTCCCCGATACATGAATAACAAGCACTGCATCTTTGACACCATCATCATCCGCTGGGTGGAGATTAACATCCGCAGCGCTATTCAGCTGGCGCTCGACTTCATCATCAGCAAACTCTTATTAAAATTCGACATAAGAAATGCATTGATAGAGTAATTTATTTTTTCTTTGTATTATTATTTTTTATCAATGGATGTTAGTAATTATCCGCTCTGATTGTGTACGATAACATAGTCTAGATAAACGTGTGAGTTATTTTTATTTTTTTAGGTACGTATAATTAATTGTTGTTTTAAGGTTAATAACATTGAAATACTTGTTTTTAATCTTTAATTTATTGTTCGAGGATAACCTCTATGGCATTCGCAATGGTAGGGACTCATTAACATTGGAACATTAATTACATAGTTCAAATTATTATCATAATAAATAACACAGTTTTTATACTTTACGTAACAATTACATTCTTACATACCTACATATCAATTCCATTGTGTTTAAAATTGTGTTGGGATTAAAATCGTAGAAACATGCATTGTCAATAATTATAATTTGTTCTCATCATTAATACTTAGTTACAAAAACCAATAAGTTCAAAATACTGAAATTCAAAATCACTTACCTACGATAGTAAAACCGATAGTCACATGACAAAGTTTCATATACCTAAGCATAATAAGTACCTAGTAATAGTAGTAGATAAGTGACGACTCTATATAGCTAATATAAATTCAAAATTATAACGGTCCATATAATATTTATAAATAGTTCAAAATGCGGAATTTAGACAGAAGTGTTACTTTGAATCACATATCATATTTTAATAAAACCTAACCGATTAAGTTTCATAAAAGCCTCACAAAAATTACAACAAAGACGAAGGTGAGGTTAGGTTAGGTTAGAATAGTGACATATGCATGCTTGTTTACACGGTGGTACACGGGAATAAGTTCTCGCTAGTATAAAAAATATGTTAAAACTGTGAGCAATACACATAACGTATGAATCAAAACACCAGGACGAGAGAGCCAATAAAACTTTAATCGTGTTTGTTTTTTTGTTTGTAATTTATGGTAATTAAAACATTTTGATCAGAAGCGTTAGTATTTTGAACTAGAAAATGTAGTCCATATCAGAATTCCATTTAGGTAATTTAATTTATTATTTCGATGACAAAAGTTTCCGGAATAGTGGTTATTTGACATTTTGAATTTCGTTATTTTAAATTTTGGGTAGGTATAGATATAATATATTTTTACAATCAAATATGTACCTTAAGTTATACATTTTTACTCTGATTTGCCGAAAATAGATATTAAAGTGCATTGCACTCTACGAAATTTACAGATATTATTGATATGTTACTTCTTTTCGAACTAAATATTATATTCTCCTGTATTGAATTCATCAGTATAAGCCTAACTATATATAAGTCAGCGTAGTGGGTTCGCCATTCCCCTTTCACTAGAGAGAAAACTACTTCACTGATAGATATAAATATGGATAGGTACCTACTATAAAAGCAAAAATTGACAATAAATAAATAATAATAAATAAATAAACTTTCCTACACTCACACCAATTATCTAGCCCAAGAGAAGCTTCGTTATGAAACTCGTTAAATGGTTACTAGACAACGGATAAACATACTTAAAATACTTAAATACATACTTATTATACATAGAAAACACCCAGACCCGAGACAATTTAGAAAAACAATAATTTCTAAATTGACCCGACCGGGGATCGAACCCGGGACCTCTGAGATGGCGACACCATGAAAACCGGTGTACAAACCACTCGACCAAGGAGGTCGTCGATGATGATACAATGATCACTTAGTCTAACTAGCAATATTTCCTACGCTTATTTAAAATAGTAAAATTATATTTTTATACGTATGACGCAAATACTATTTGTAATACGATAGATTTCCCAACACGATAGGTATAGCAAATTGTAAAAAAATCGAATACTTATATAATTATAGGGTAGTTTTAAAAATACTAACAACTACTTAAGGTTTGTTCAAACCGTGTTACTAGACTACTTTTCCCAACAAAACATGGGTCGAAATATGAAATTCACAAACCTAAGCTGCTCTATTTAGCATGGGAGCTCAACATTTTGTCACATTATGCCAAACTAAATAATAGCAATCTCTTAAGATTGTTAGTATTTTTAAATTACCATGTATAAGAGTGAAATTATTGAAATCTTAACCTCTACTACACAAAAGGAGACATCTGCGGTCTCCACTTAGGAAACAAATAGAGGGCACTTGTAGGCATACGACACAATAGATCATCATCACTCAAGATGTTCAATAAAACAATCATTTATACCCTTAGTAATACAATTACAAGTAATTTATACAATTAATTCAAAGATTCATTCAAGGTCGCTCATAAAGTCTACTTAATTAATAAACTATTAGGCTGCGCACACACTTCCATTGACTATTGTGTATTCAATTCTTAGTACAAAATTTAGTGAACATTTCTTCTTTATAGAGCGGTACCTAATTAACTAGGTTGAAAACCAGTTTTTAAAGTTTACTGGAAGAGAATATGCTATAGTAATATATGTGAATATGCTAACCTAGCATTTCGTGACACCAGTTTATATTGAATCTACAGTTCAGTTCAGTACAGTGAAAACTTTTCAGAATCTGAAATACAAAAGTTCTAACGTTCATATTACTTACACATTGAGAAATCAACTAATGGTCTGTGCCCTAATATCTAAATTATCACCATTGTATAGCTGATATTTTTATTGATCAATAACGGGTTGCTAACTACTTCAATAAGCATGGTTTAATTTAATCGTGATATTTTAGTAGTATAGTAGGTACATTTTACTCTTGTTTGTTTTTTTCTAGTGTTCTCTTTTCGAGGTTTCCACGGAAGATCAGCGTCGGGACACCTTTGGTGTTCTGACAAATGCTGAGTGGATACCTTTTTTGTGTCACTTTACATTTTTTTTATTTTATATTTCTTTTATATTATTTCATGTATTACTGTGTGACACTAAATAAATAATTTTTCATTTAATTTAATTTATAATGTTCATATTACTTACACATTGAGAACGTAACTAATGTAAAACATTCGAAACAACTTACCAATTCTCATAAAGAACAAAATTGTACATTAAACAAGACAACTTTTCAAGTGGCATCTCTGAATATTCTCTGTCTAGCTAACTAGCACAAAAGCTAATGATGAACTTAAAATTCCTAACTAAGAACCAACAAATCGTCACAGTCGTCAGCGCGCACTAACTTACACTAACTTAGACCAACTATTCTACAACGCCGCCATTTTTGATGTACGTGTCTTTCGCAATCTGGCACAGCTGTGCGGACATCTTGTCACTGGTCTCGTTCACCATCTTGGTGAAGTGCGAGTTGGGGTTGCTGAGGAGGCAGTGCGGGTGGTCGAATTCCACCAGCCGGCCAGCGTCCATCACCATCACCCGGTCGGAATCCATGATGGTGTTAAGCCGGTGCGCCACAGTGAGCACCGTGCACTCGGCGAAGCGCTTGCGTATCGTTCTTTGGATGAATTCGTCGGTTCTGGAGGTTATATAAATTATGTTATTGACGATAATTCTAGTAGTAACACAGGTAATGTATTTTTATCATTATGGGTATTTTACTTAAGTCTTTCACATACAAAAAAATATTAAACAGGCGTGAAGAAGCAACTTGTGAGTCGGCAGAGTGAAAACGGTCAATACGTCACAACAGGATTGTGCCGTATTCTAGCTGATATTTTTGCATCAGGACTCCGCTTTCGCTTAACAACAGGCGGAGCGGAGTCATTTGCCTTATAATACTAAATAACAGTTTATACTGGCACCCACTACCAACCGCCGTAAAGTTGTGCGAGAAAGTACGAGACAATCCTACGCAACTTAAACTCGCACAGAGGACCATCTACGTCCGGTCATAACGCCAAAACTAGATCCTTCTGAAACGTAGGTATTCTTTATACATTATTCATGAGAATAGTGTCTAAAGAGATTCGAATGGTCTATAGTCCTCTATAACATCAGATTAATGTGAGCACTCACTTGGGGTCGACGTTGGCGGTGGCCTCGTCGAGCACGAGGATGCGGTTGCCGCGCAAGATGGCGCGCGCTAAGCACACCAGCTGACGTTGGCCCAGGGAGAAGTTGGACCCGCCCTCCGACACCTTGAAGTCTAGCGCGGGGACCGCTTCTTTTAAGTCCACCTAAAGATAAAACATAGCAAATTGGAGATTAAGTTTTGTTTTTAATTAAAGTATTGTTACAGTAATATGTTTCATTAAAAAAGGTGGATAGTCATCACTTCTGAAATATGATAATGGCTGTATTGTTAAGTCTGATGCAAGGAGTTGCTTTTTAGACTAGAGTTAAGAATGCAGTCTTTTAGCTTGCTTATTGCTTATTCCGCCGCACTTAGTGACGTCAAATATCATTATAGACTACTTAATTAGCACATGATGTTATTATGAAGTACTGTCTTATAAATAAATATTATCGGCCTTACAAATAAACAAAGAATAAGGTCCGAATAGTTATTACGTGTTTTGTTCCTGTCATGTAAACGTAGTTTCAAATTAGAGTAAAAGAGACAAAACACGGAGTAACTATACGGACCTTATTCTTGTATTATATTTATATTTGTAAAAATATGTTAGGTGTTATTAACATTACTTGACATATCTGAGTGCGCAAGGAAGCCTGTGATAAAATAATTGTTACTGTAATGAAGATGACAGAAACAATAGGACCAATAACTTTGTAGCTAATAATAATCGATTTAGTCAAACAAAAATAAGAACAGAACATAATTTGATGGCCTTGGTAACAATTAACAATCCAAAGTTCTTTGTTAATCTACCACATTAGCTAGAATTTGATATTAGTAAGAATTATATAAATCTTTTGTACTAAGTGCCGTGTGGTAGTACCTACAGTTCTTTAGATAAGTCCATGAGCAAGAAACATACCGCCTCGAGAGCATTCCAGAGCTGGTCATCGTCGTAGTTGTTGAAGGGGTCCAGGTTGTACCGCACCGTCGCCGAAAACAGCACGGGCTCTTGTGGGATTATCGATATTTTGGAACGTAGCTCCTGCAAGAAAATGGAAATTTATTTTGAGATGGTGAAGAAATCTAATCATATCTCGTACTGCCGACGTAGAAATAATGAGATAGTGAATTCATAATAATATGTTTTTGTTTTTTGTTTATATAATTTTAACGCAAATTTTGTTGCGATACAAATTACATTGTTTAATTAAAGTGGAAATTTTTTCAACATTGTGTTTTTGTAATTCATAATAATAAATAATAGGTAATAGAAATAACGTTTGTAGTAAAAATCGAGTTAAGCAATGGATTATCCTTTGAAATTATTTATGTTATCGGAGTTTATATTTCCAATCATATGAAAAGTAAGATAATTAAGAAGTATAAATATACTTACTACTATAAATATAGTAACATATAAACTATCAATTAATGATTTAAAATTTATATTTGGTAATCTGAACACATAAAAGTAAACTATCAGAAAATTTAAAAGAAAATTTTAGGATACAAAAATTTCCGATCACATTCGTCAAAATTCAGAATGAAAGCAATGTTGTTAATAGAATAAAGTTGTTAATAAAACCGAAGATTATAAATGGGTACTTACTTGCAACGCGAGTTTTCCGGTTTCGACGTCATCAATGAGCACTTCGCCCTCCACAATAGCCAGTCGGAACAGCGACGAGATCAAGGAGGACTTGCCAGCGCCGGTGCGGCCCACGATGCCCACCTAGGACCCAAATAAACAATCTGATCATCATCACCAGCTCATTTTATGTTCCCACTGCTGGGGCACGAGCCTTCCCTATGGATGTATAGGGGCCCATTGCGGATTGGTGGTTCTTAACGACTGGCCCATTAGCAGGAACTAAATAGCTTTACGTGCCTTCCGAAGAACGGAGGAGCACGAGATGATAAATTTTTGGTCACCCATCCAAAAGTTGCTTAACCTCACTAATCGCATACCGGGCGCGTTAACCACTGCGACATCGAGCTTCGATAGCTCGAGCTTGAGATTCAACAATCAGTTAGTAAGCTGTTATAGAATTTAAATATTTTAAAGTTAATTATTACATTACATACATTAGTGAGTAATGGTTCTTTTACAACTTTTAAGTAAGAAGCTTTTCTAAGATATTTAACTTTTCTAACTTTGAACAAAATTCAAAGCCAAAAGAGGGAATAATAATAATCCAATAATCTAATTTTCATCACGCCATAATTATGTTCTTACGAAGCACAAAGTATAACCTGATCTATTTTAATAATGCTTTGCGTTGTTTTATATTCCATTTAGGAGGCAAACAAACAATTATAGTCTGTTGAAAGCGGTCTCGAAAAACACATCGCACATGGCCGACTGGAACCACATATAATATAGTCTCCGAAACATAATTACCTAACAGTAACGAGTGCCTTAGATTTTACATTGCATAATAGTCTCTGGTAATTAATCGTAAGCACTTTTTGGAATTAAACAATTTAGGTTTACGTTAATTGACGTCTCTGAGTGCGGCAGCATCATAATTTAAAAAGATTTATAAGTTCTCAAAGTTGCACTAGCAGGTATATTGAAGTATTTAATCAGCAGTTAGTGTTGCATACCTTCCACCCACTTTCCAGGATTAGGTTGAGATTCTTGAGCACCGGCAGATCCTCGGGCGTGTACTTCATGTAGCAGTTGCGGAACTCGATGCGCCCGCGCCACGGCCAGCCTTTCGGTGTCTCGCGTTCTGCAAACGCAACGCAAAATTACATAAAGGCATTTGATACCTTGGTGGTTGGTGATTGAGTGGGTTTTTGAATGCAACACATGGGACTATTTTTTTTTTATCGTTGTGGTACCAGTGTTCGTCATAACTTTTCGGCACCAAAAATAATTTAGGTAGTTGACCTCTACTTTCAATAAATAAAGGAAATAAGTGTCCGTCACTGTTGAACATTGGTGATACTACCCTAATTGTTTATTTAGTTTAGTTTATAAAAGGTTAAGTAAAAAAAATATATATATAGCAATTGTCATTCTGCGCAGTTACATTCATAATTTTATCTTTGTTCATACTGTAAATCCTTAATTACTAAATGTTCGCAGAAACCGCATCGAAAACGAGAATTTGTGTGGCAACTCGCATCGTTTGTCACCGGGGGCCCGACCGCCTAACTCGATTGCTGTGGCTACGTGTGTAGTTTATGACGTCATCTTGTCATCTACCTAACAGGTATGGGCATATATCGAAAGCTATAGCTTATAGCTTTCGATATTGCTTTCATAAGCGGTATGAACTGACAAGATGACGTCATAAACTATACACGTAGCCAAAGCAATCGGTTAGGCGGTCGGGGGGCGGGAGGCACTGATTCAATGCCACATCAATCGTTCTGTTAACATGAACGTGGGGTAGGTAAATAAAATTCGTACTTTGCACTATCCAGTCAGTCAGCTTTCAGTGTTATCGTTCGTGGATATACGTACTGTGCCTATTAACCTACAAACACCACTTTTTGTTCAGCGTGCATGCCTTTGGTGACGCTGCTGTCGCACTGCAGTAAACTACCAGCAATATTACAATGTACCTAGTAGAAAAAAAGCTTAAAATATTTTGACTTTTTAAAAGCTTTTATTATCGTTGTAAAAACGGAGCGGTCATATAACCAGGCGAATTCGTGGCATTTTGTGACGATAAAAATCTTTATATCTTTATATTACTTATATGCGGAAAAATATTTTTACACTTTATAAGAGTACCGCGATATACAGGATGAAACATTTAGATCGGTCAGTATAGGAAACTCTGAAACTATAAGACATACGAAGATCTGTTCTCAGGAACCATGTCTTCGAATAAAGTAACAAGAAAACTGGGCTCCGGGGTATGTTGGGCCAAAACAACGAATTGCTAAAACGTCTAATTGCCATAATGTTCAGTGCATTCATACATTTTAAAATTTATTTATTTCAGTAGGTGTTCGAAATGACTTCCATTTTTTTCTGTATTTCCATGTATTGAAAAGATATGAAAACAATGCATTTTATTAATTTTAGACATCATGTTTCATAGTACCTAACATTTGCTGCTTAAGAACTGCACAATCGATATCTAAATAGAAATAGTGTTTGTTTTATTTTTGAAAACGTCCGGGTTCGATTCCCAAGCTGAGTACAAGTTTTTTTTTAATGTATGAATGCAGTTTTACTTGTTACTAAAATCGATGACATGGTTTCTGAGAACAGATTGTCTGATGTCTTATAGTTTCAGACTTTCCCATACTGACCGATCTAATTGTTACACCCTGTATACACCAAATATCAAAAATTGTTGCCGATCGGAAGATTAAAGATAACAACATGTCAGAAGCTATATATTTATACGTTTGTACTTTTTGAACTTGATTGTATTAAGCTATATCCGTTCTTTACAGTGCATACCTCCTTTTTCCCACTGGCTTTCTCGTTCAATATGCGTGTACTGTAGGATGCGTTCCACGCTGGTCATCTGGGAAATCACTTCGGCCGTCTGTCGCACGCCAAATTGCAACATGCCCGTCAGAATTAGCGTCTGGGATATCGCCAAGCCAACGTTGCCAGAGAAGATGGTTTCTGGGGAAATTATAAATTAATTAAGAAGATTGTTGATAAATAAACTTCTGCAAAATATACTCCCAAATCGCGATGCAGTACGGATAGTAGCGTTAACCGCCTCGCCTATCTTATCTTATCTTATCTTATCTAAAACAATAATACAACTGCGATGCAAACGCGATACAACATTGATGAAAATAAGTTAATAAGGATGTTTACAGATATTTCTTGCTCCATCTGCTACCTCGCGCAATTTTGTCACGATGGAAACTTGTTTGTATCAATACGACCGCAAAAAATAAATGAAAACGGGAAAATTGTGTCAAACAACTGGCGATTTGTGAGTTCAGTACTTGTAGTAGAGACCTTAGTAAGTGAACTTACTGCTGTCGATGACGAGGAAGGCGACAATGACGATGGCCAGGTACAGTACGCAGATAAGGTCGAGCCAGAAGCCGAGCGTCACGCCGCTGGCCAGGTAGCTGCTCCACGTCGACGTGTGAATGTCCTGCCATAATAGGAAACTCATTAACATACGGAGCTATTTAACGATCTGACAAAGGTAACGGAATAGTCGGTGCATGCGGATCGTAGTGTCGAGGCTCCTATTTTTTATATACCTTACGGGTAAGTACAGTGGCTTCATCTCACCTGATGTTAAGTGGTGATAAGGCCAATGGTGTAAGCGCACATCACCCGAGATCCGAAACACTGAGGCACTGGCTATCTTATCTCTAAAATTGCTACCAGGCAGCGTTGTAACAGCGACTTCCGCATATGCTGGGATAGTGCTGCGTTTTAGTAGGTCAAACTCCTCAGAGTTGTGCGGGTTGCGGGGGACTGAGCCCCACATAAATGACAGGTGCCTCATACCAAATAACCAACTATATCACTATCATCATCACCAGCTCATTTTACTGCTGAGGCACGAGCCTTCCTTATGGATAGATAAGGAGAACGGGCCATAAACCACCACGGGGGCCCAGTGCGGATTGGTGGTTGGTGGTTGTGGTGGTTACTTAACTACTGCTAATGCAGCTGGGACCAAAGGCTTTACGTGCCTTCCGAAGCACGAAGGAGCTTGAGATGATAAATTTTTGGTCATCTATTGACCGGCGTTTGCTAAAGTTGTTTAAACTCAGCACTCGCAGACCAGATCGTTAACCACTGCGCTATCGAGCTTACGTCACCTGAATAACCAACAATACTAACCTGAAACTTATCGAAATCCGTGATGAGCCTCTGCTGCGCGCCCGAGGAGCGGATGGTGCTTATGCCGTTAAGCGTAGCCGACATGTGCGAGAACACCGGGCTGCGGGCTGGTGGACACATTCGAATGTATAAATATAACGATACACTTTTTACCAGTCCTTTTACGAGGTGTTGATTTTACGTTATACTATTGTGTCTTGCAGTTTTAAAAAGTGTTTCGTTTCGATGTGTAGTGTTCGCGTCAACTTAAGAACACAATAAACAATGAATAATTGTTGAATAATTTCGGCGAGCTGGTTAGAACCACGATAGCTCAATTGGAAGAGCACCTGACCAGGTATGGCAAAAGGGTGCAGGTTCAAATCCTGCTCGTGGAAATTTTATCAACATTTGTGTTTTTGTAATGAATAAGTGATATACTTAAAGCTTATTAATTTGATTTGATTTCTTTTTTAAAGTTTTATTAATCTAGCGAATACGGGCTGGGAGAGCGGTGAGTTCCTAATACACTATAATCCTATAGGTAGACATTTCACAAGCTCCAACAAATAAAACTATTTGCAAATTCGAAACTTACTTGTGCCTTCCAAACGCTTGATAGACTGCGCTGACTTAAGATATATTTGCAGTATAGTATAGAACAAGAGCAGGATAATGGTGGTCGGTAGCAAGGTCCACACGAGGGCGGCGGCGTTCAACGCGAGGATGCTGAACATCACAAGGTAGATCTGGATGCACTCGAGCAGGAACCGAGGCAGTAGCTCGTCCAGCGCGCCCACGTCTTTGGAGAATCTGTTCAGGATACGACCTGTAAAATACATTGATTGATTAATGGAATCAGCACTTTCGCCTTCACACTTTTAGCTCACCTTTTCTATCTTAAAGCAAAAAAAAAAAAACACTTTCGCTTTTAAAGTTATTTTATTCAAATTTATTGTTATATTTTTAAGATTCTTCATTAATCGAGAGGAATAAGTATTAGTAAAACGTTAGCTTCTAGATTCTCTGGCTACAGGAATATATTGGGACTCCTGGGATCGGCCTATCGGAAACTGGAATACTTCAAGGCTCTTCGCTCTCAAAGACTTCGCCACACTTATGATAGTCATCTTCTCAAAGGACGAAGATTTGGGAACTGGGAAAGGGAAACCTCGGCAGGCTGCAGTAATAATAAGATATATATTGGTGTTTAATAGAAGGTTTGGCAAATTACTGCTTTGCCTGGTGTAAAGCAGAAGCAGAGTCCAAATGCGAGAACTACAGATAAGATATTTGTCACTTGATAAATTTGTGAATGTTCTTACCCGAAGAGTTGGAGTCGAAGAACCGCATGACACCCCTCAACATGGAGTGGAACATGTCGTTGTGGAGGTTGCGCGACGCCGTCATGCACACCTTGAAGAACATGAACGCGCGCGCTGTGATGAAGAAGATGCAGCACACGATCAGCGCCGAGTACACGTACAGGTACTGCGACGTGTCCAGGGGGCCGATGAAGGCGTGAATTTCCAGGTCTAAAAAAATAAAGAAAAAATTAAAGACTATTCTATAACCAAATATAGGTTTGTATTAATAATTAACCTTTTTACTGTACCACGGCTGGGAAAAGGTCTCCATCATTGTAATCAAGTCATCGCTATAATTTACGAGTATTGGTGTACGTACACCACGCTTGCCAAATAAGGGTCAATGATCGCAAAACCGGACTATGCATCGAAAAATCATAGCCGAGGACTTTGGGATTTCATGCCGAGCGCTCTTGGCACTCGACCAATGAAGCGTTAAAAATACGCATAAAATAAAAAATAGATTATATAAACTTTAGCATGCAAAAAGCTTTTTTAGCTTGCCTACTTCTTAACTGATCTTTAGTATTTGTAAAAATATTATGATCGGATGTTGATGACGGTAGTTGTTAACATTGAATAGGCGCCTTTGGCTTTCAAAGTAAAAAAGTAAATAGTGTTGAATAATTTCGGCGGGCTGTTTAGAACCACGATAGCTCAATTGGTAGAGCACCTGACCCGGTATGTCAGCAGGGTGCAGGTTCAAACCCTGCTCGTGGTTTTTTTTTTCAACATTTGTGTTTTTATAATTAATTTATTAAGGTTACCTGCTCTTTGTTCGATCCCAGCGAAGTAGCTGGCGAAGTTGAAGGTGCTGTTCTTTGGTGTAATGACCCTGTCGTAGTCTATGGTCGTGCCGTTGTTCTCTCTTTCCTTCATGCGCGTGACCTCGTTTGTCCTTAACGATCAAACAAAAAGTTGATATGAAATAGTTCGCAACGAGTATGTTTTTAAGTAAGTGAACTTTATTAACACTCGAATTGTTTAAGAAAGTGTTCCTAAACAATTCGAGGGCAGCATGATTGTGAGAGTCAAACTTCCGGACCAGCAGCGTGCGGTAGAATCGTATGAAATCTAAGTTTGAAGAATGTTTATCATTTTATATTTCATAATATTTAATGATATGACATAATAATGTATGAGTGGGTGTTTATATCGTTTATTACTTACTTAAGGCGACACTTGAAAAAAATACATCAAGTTTCATCGAAAGTTGTAGAAGTATGACAAGACCAACGAAATTTTGATATAGATAACTTCATGCCTTTGTCTTTAAAAACCCCTGCTCAAAAACAAGATTGTGAGTAGATCCGTAAAAGTTGTTTCATTTCAATGTGTAGTGTTCGGGTAAACTTTAGAAAACAATAAGATTCTGCAATTTTGGCTCGATCGTAATTCTTTACGAAAACATCTCTAAAAAATAATTAATGCTAAATTACAATGAAATTACTTAATCTATATGTTTTGAAATAACTCAAATATATTGATAACATCAAAATTCGTAATTTTGTTGCTGAAATTTTTTTAGTTTCTGTTATACGTAGCGCCTGCGACAACTGAGACCGCAAAGACCGCATAATCTAAAAAAAACTTTTTATAAAATTACTGGTTTTAGTTATCAAAATATTCAGCAACAAAATTACGAATATTGATGTTATCAATATATTTGAGTGATTTTAAAACATATAGAGTAAATAATTTCATTGTAATTTTAGCATTAATGATTTTTTAGAGGTGTTTTCGTAAAGAATTACGATCAAGCCAAAAATACACAATCGTGTTTTAGAGCAAGGGTTTTTAAAGACAAAGGCATGAACAAAGTTATCTATATCAAAATTTCAGATTCGTTGGTCTTGTCATACTCCCACAACTTTCGATGAAAGTTGATGTATTTTTTTCAAGTGTCGCCTTAATATTATCTTCTTTTTTCGCTTTTTCAGTAACAAGTTTTGCACTTATATAATGCACGTTTATATTAGCACTGTGTGCCTAAATTTAATGCCGAGTAGCAAAAGCACATGACATAGAATAAACGCGATTCTACCGTTGGTTTCGGAAGACTATTTCTATTAAGAACTCTCTAGGAAGAAACTTAGCAACTTTTATTTTTAAATAACTTATTGTTAGACTAATGCCTTTGTACTACAAAACTGTGTATAAAGTCAAACAATGGCTAAATACGTGTTTAAAATGTTGTGTTTCTGTCTAAAAATATTAGTTAAGGCATCTATTTTAAGCATTGTCTAACTTTAGCCATCGTTTTGTAGTAAAGCAGACGACGTTTATCTTACCAGAAAGTGACCCAGTAGTCACATAGAGTGGCAGCGAGTTGTCCCACGACTAGCAGTATCACCATGAACATGAGCCTGGCCGACTTGCCGCCAGCCCTCATATACGCGCCGTACACCAGCCAGCCCATAGAGCCTGACTCCCGCTCCTCTTCCTCCATCTCTTGCGCGGGGTTGTCGCAGCCCGACGTGGATTCAGTCAAAGATGGGCGGCGGGTGGTCGACAGCTGGAAAGAGATGATTTGTTAATGGATAAATCAAACATTTTTAAAATTCAATGTTCATTTAATAACATATTAATTTGACAAAGAAAAGAAAAGACAAAGTGTAGAAAAAAAACCACGAGCGGGATTCGAACCCGCACCCCATGACATGCCGGGTCAGGTGCACTGCCAACTAATATGCTATCGTGGCTCAAAAATCCACGAGCGGGTGCCACGATAGCATAGTGTAATTTGTTCGCAATAATATCTGCATTAAATTATATGTAAATAATCATAAATATATTAATTAATAAAAAGATTGTGACTTTGTTTGTCTGTATGAGAAGGGTAATTCTCTGGAATTCAATTCAAACATTTCTTTCACTGATAGAATGCTACATTCTTTGTGGGCTAAATAGGCAATATTTAATTAAATATTTTTTATTTTATTCTTAATGCTTTACAAACAGCCAATAACAGTTATCTACATAATTTTAGTAAAAACAGATACTAAGAACCTACACATAGGTAGGTTCTTTTTAAAAAGAAAAAAAATATAGCATACATCAGCGACACAAGCTTACACTAATTATAATTTTTTAGCTAATACAAAAACAAAAAACTGCTACATACATGCATGCTTCACACACATTAGTACCAAATGTTGAGATGGATAAATTAGCTGACAGCATAGCGAAAACAAATTTTTAAAAACAACAGGAAAACTAAACAAATAAACTATGGCTTCGCAACCATACCCAAACATACTTTTGGTGGCAAAGTATAAATTATACGGGTTCGGGCCCCGTATAATTTATGCTTTACAATGATGACTGTCACTACAATTGATGGGTATTGGTTTAATCACCACGCTTGCGAAATGCGGGTTGGTGATCGCAAACCCGGGCTATGCACCGAAAAATACGAACCACATTGCCCGACCTGGAAATTGAACCCGGGACCTTCGGGTATCACGCCGAATACCTTGCCACTTCACCACCGAGGCAAAAACAACAAGAAGCATAATAATTAGATATTAAAAATAATAATTAGATATTATTTCGGCGGGCTGGTTAGAACCACGATAGCTCAATTGGAAGAGCACCTGACCCGGTATGTCAGAAGGGTGCAGGTTCAAATCCTGCTCGTGGAAATTTTTTCAACATTATGTTTTTGTAATTTGTATTGCAACAAAATTTGCGTTAAAATTATATAAACAAAACAAAAACTTTTTAATTAGATATTAGTGACCAGGATAGTTTTTTTAAATGTACCTAATAAATCAGTTTCATATGATGCTGTGTCTTTAATCAATAACAATATGAAGCAGCGATGTAGCTATAAACTTACTCTGGAAGACGTTCGCCTGGACATCGGCGGCGGTTTCTCTTTATCTTTCTTCACTTCGTTCTCATCGTGGGTAGAAGACAGCAATTTGGCGAAGTCCAAGCCAGATGTCATTAGTTCTTCATATGTGCCCTTGGCTTCAACAGAACCCTGATTGTAAAAAAAACCACTATAATATTGCCTACATTTTCCAACTTATTAATATTAATAAAGAGTAAAGTTTTTCACTTCATCCAAGTAAACCAATCAAATGTGTAGAATAACACTTCCAATGATAAAAAACGGATGATATCTCTTAGGCTCTTAAGAATCGTTGGTGGATACATTTTTATCTCAATTACCTAACCAAACCAAAGGTTGTCTGGAAGAGATCGCTTGTAGCGATAAGACCGCCTTTGTCCATACTAGCTTTAAGATTATGTGTAACTGTTTTATGTTGTCATCTGTGTGTGAGCAATATCTATCTATCTATCTATCTCTTTATCTAACTAAAAACAGTAATTCCTTTTGAGTTAAGTTGATAATGGTTTGTACGTACATTGTTCATGATAACGATGTAGTCAGCGTCTTTGAGGTAGTGCAACTGATGGGTGACCAGAATGCGCGTGGTGTGCCGCAGGTAGCTTCCGATGCATTCGTCGAACAGTTGCCTGCCAACGTGGGCGTCGACCGCAGACAGTGGGTCGTCCAACAGGTATATGTCAGCCTTGAAATTGGCAGGAACATTGCATAAATCAGTTGCAGCAAACGCTTGCTCATAATAATATATCTATATATATGTATATAAAAATCAATTGCTGTCCGTTTGTCTCGCTAAAACTCGAGAATGGCTGGACCGATTTGGCTAATTTTGATTTTGAAATATTTGTGGAAGTTCAAGGAAGGTTTAGCCATAGAGCAACACGGGTCTCCGGCGGACTCCGGGAGTAGCCATAGCGTTTATTCCCGATACAGATTTGTCTGTAATTTTTTGCGGGGGGTGACGCCTCTACATTGACAAGTTGCGACTGCCGTGGCTGCAACATTGTCGATATGCATGAGTCGATAAGTCCGAGAACTCGGTTAGGAAAATGGTTTAAAGTGATACACAGGTGGGATGTTAGAAAAAGGATTTATTTATTACGATTTCATTCAGAATCTGTTCAAAAAGTCAGTTTACATAGGTAAGTTACAAAAGTTATTAAATAATGAATATGAATGATTATCGAATGTTGACGTTTTACCTAGAATCCGATTTTAATGTAACAAAACTATGCACAAATTAATTGATTTTCATTACTGCTGAATTTGTGTAATCTGACTTTTTGAACAGACCACTGTGACCACTGTAATCTGTGAAAAATATAAAAAGTAAGTAACACAATTTTCCTTTTCCTATCACTGGTTTTTAAAATGAATTAATCTGGTATAAATATGACAGATACATTTTTGTGGGTTTTCTTTTTTCAATAAGAAGGAAAATCTTGTATCTGTAAATTTCTCCATTATTAACCTTGCCTGTTCCAAATTATGATTTGTAAAGTCAATACAACACTATCGCTCAGTGACAGCGTGAACTTGGATACAGACTCGGATCAGTCGTTTGATGAATCCACATATTGTACAAGGGCAAGCGGCCTCTGTTGGTAAACAAATCCGAAACAACACGACCGCTTATTATTGTATCTTTTATAATAAAGAGAAATACATAGTAATAATGTGATCTAAATTACTTATATATGAAAGGTAACGCCATCTTTTTGTAAATTTGCCGTGCCAGATCTGTTTTTGCAGCAAAAAACTGAACGACTTTCTTGGACGTCGATTCAACAGCGAAACTAGATTTAGTCTAGTGAGCAAGCAGTGTGGCTGCAACTAGTTTTATTGTACGCATAGGTCTGCGTGGACTTGTACTTAGACAGAGGGGATCGCCTGCGTATGGCTACTCCCCTCCGGTCCGTGTTGCTCTATGGTTTAAGCGGTGAGAAACATAAATAATAAGTAACGGAAAATACTAAAAACGACAATTTAATTTTCCAATACAAAATTATTTGTTTGTTTCGTTGTCATGGAAACTGTCAAAGCGGCACGAAGTCCGCCGGGTCAACTAGTAATATTATATTTTTCAAATTAACCTATTTCGTCTCGTACTTAAGCGGGCTCCCACCAAACTCTCATATAGTAGTCGGGATTGTCCCTCCAATACTTTTTCTGCCGGTTCCTACACCGCTGTCATGAATAAGAGAATTATTTCTTATGTTTATCAGCCAATAAACAAAGGGCACGTCCCACCTGACGGAAAGCGGCAACTGCAGCCCATGAACGCTTGCAAGAAAAAGGGCTCTAGCTCCCATGCCATGTAGGTACTCTGTAGTTACGCTGGATCTAGTAAATGTGACTCTCTATTACCTGTCTGTAAACCGCTCTGGCTAGATTTATGCGCGCCCTCTGGCCGCCCGAGAGGGAAGCACCTCTCTCCCCAACAAGGGTCTGGTCTCCGTGCGGGAATTGCTGGAAATCTTTTTGCAGCGCACATACTCTCACCACCTAAGAACAGATTTTTCATTTCACTAGTACGTACTATACAATTTTATAAAAAAAAGAAACAAATTAGATAGACGTGTAGGATAGATGTGTATCTAATTTGTTTCTTTTTTTAATAAAGAGTTAGAGTTAGAGTTTTTTAATAGAGAGTAAATAAAGAGTTTTTAGCGAATGAGTATAAAATTATAATGTGTAAAAGGCATTTCACTAACCTCCTTGTACTTCTTGGAGTTGTAAGGCAGCCCGAACAGTATATTTTGCCTGACGGTGGCGACGAAAAGCCACGGCTCCTGGCTCGCGTATGACAACGGTCCCGAGAGGTAGAAACGACCACTGGTTGGCCTTAGCTCGTTCAGCAAAAGGTGAAGAACTGAGCTCTGAAAATTCAATATTGATTAATTCCTTTTTCATTAAGTACTTAGGCTACATTCTAGTAATGGGTTGTGATTAGATGTATTCGTTACTTTTAGCCCCGAGCTCCGACTTGAACATCCACAATAGATTCAAATTCAAAGCCAAATTGTCCAGGCACGAAAATCTCGACGTAGGGAGAGGAGGTCTATCCACTAAAACACCTAGTATGTACTATACCTTCTCATCTGTCATGGGGATGGCTTCGTAACCTCTAGCAGCAAGCTCCGAGTATGCCTATGATGATTTGTTGTTGATACAGTCCAATACTCAACGTGCCATTTCCTTGTTTTTCATATAAAAAAACGGCACGTAATAGCCGAGTCACCTGACAGGAAGTGGTCATTGCCGCTTATGGACATCTGCAGCATCCGGGCAGTAAACTGTATGGCAGTCGACTTTGAGAACCTTTTTTTTACATTCAATTAGGATACCTTTTTGTTTAGTATGTAAATTGCTTTCTTACACATACATCGGGGCCAGGGCTGTCTCACGGGTTATGTGAGACTCTCCTCTTTCCTCATCCAGCCATGAAAACTCGAAGGGAGAGAAGGCCTATACCCACTAAAAATACTATCCATTATATGCCTCGGGGATGAATAGGCAACTCAGGATAACTGGCAGACGGTAAGTATGGTTAATTACCTTTCCGGAGCCGACGGAGCCGATGATGGCGCAAAGCTTGCCCTTGGGCACAGTGATGTTGACGCTGCGCAGGGTGACCGGCCCGTCCTCGGTCCAGTTGGCGCACACATCCTGGATCTGCACGCCCACGTCGGAGTTCAACGAACACAGCGTCTGCTTTAACAGGCCTTTCTCATTGCAGTCGAAGCCTAGAAGGATAGACAAGATTATAGTGAATTGGAATTAATGTAAATTCATTAAATTTTCCGTTATTCCGCAAGATTGTGTCGTCGTTCCCTACTAGATTCTCCGAGGGGTTCGGATCGGATCAGAGCCTCATGACCTTTTGCGATTCGTGCGACCGCTCTATTGTTTTTTTCTAGAAGCGGCACCAGCGTTCAACACAGTTTACTTCGCCAAAAAATAATATAAATTTTCCTTGAAGTTTTACGGGTTGACAGCTAGAAAGCAGGTGGTCTTTGTTCAATTGCTCAAGACTTTTATCAGTTACTTACCTACCTGCAACGTGAATGTAAAAGAACAATACCCACCTCAGTATGTAGGATTACCCCATCTACAAACTTTCGTCTCCCGATAGAACTCTGGGAGCATTTAAAACGTCACACGGCCTAGAATATAAGGCCATAAGAAAAAACTTTCTGTCAATAATATTAATGATCAGCTTTGGTTATTGATGGCGGTATCGACTTTAATTATTTTTCTTTACATTAAGTCCTCTGTATTTTCAAGGTACTACGTTTAAGTGAAGACGTTAACCTTACCGAAAGAAAGTAAGTTTGTCTTTAAAAAAAACTTAAACGTACTCGGATTGAAGATTCCTTCCTCGTCAATCTTCTTGAAAGTGTTCTGGCAGAGATCCTCTTCGCTCAAGTTCTTTTTCTTTTTCTTCTCCACACTTTGAACTAGTTTAGCAATATCAACATTAGCCACACTACGTAGATCCTCGCGTTCATCTGTAGTCATCAAATAATAAAACATTATGACTCTATATCATTAACATTGACTATAAATTTAATAAATAGCACGATCTTAAGATAATATTATTATGTGTGGATGTGGAATTCTTTATTGAGTTATTATGTTAGACGATGAGCTATAGAGACAGTGGCGTGCTTGTATATTTATGATTTAATGCAGTCACGGCAAAGATAACAGGTGTCCCCTTGGAATCACGTGTTACATAAATTGTTGTAAGTGTAGTTGTGAATACGTGGTGTTTTTAAATCTGTGTAGGTATCGACTGATTACGAATCCTATAATCATGTAATGCAATGACCGTATCTTGAATGTAACTATTTAAAATCGAAATCGAAAGACGCTTACCTACCAGATTCATTAGGATACAATAGGTTTACTCGTAGTACACTATGGTAAGTTACGAGCGCATGAAGTTGTTACTAAGTGTGAAATGTTATATGTTAATGCGTCTGTGCTTTCACAGTTGCATAATGTATTGTGTTGAATGTATCATCGGGTTTGTTACTCGTACCTGTTACCCACTAGTGAATGCGTTACGTTTTATTATTGTATATAATGTCATTAATGTAAGTAAAGTTTCCTCTGTGTTATGCATTTGTATTTATAAATTAATTAATACGTTGAATGTCACAAACTAGCACAATAAAATGTTATAGTATGTCGGCCAACAGCGAGCGTCATAGTGTGGAAAGGTGAGTAATATCGTGGTAACATAATTCTCACAACAACAACTTACATGACAACCAACATAATATAATCAAAATGTCCATCCCACAAACATATATTAGAATAAGTTAGCAATAAACACCATACAGCATGCATGTTATAAAGCGGAAAACAACACCCAAAGCGCTTCGACACTTCTTAGATTATTTCAAATATGTTTTACCCAGTTAAAGCTACACCCTTTAACACGATCAAAATTATGTATTGTTCAAACTCGTACCCGATATCAAAAGGACTTCTATTCGTCTGATAGATGTGTAACATTCCATCAAGTGAGCGAGAGAAGACGGCATGAAGATAGCTAGTGTCATTTGGAGAACGTTGAATAATTGAGCCAATGGGAAAGCCTGTGAAAATTATATGACATGTCTAAATTTCATTGCTTTTATACAGGATACCGCAAGAGTTTTGTATCTGTAACGTTACGTCTGTTTCAGGAGTTAAGCATTTGTAGAGCTTTCTTTGTAGAGCTTTTTTTGTAGAGATAAATTTAATAGAGTAATGTAGCCAAATAGGCAGAATTGTTGTTAAAGATTCTGCTTTGTAATAGTTACGAATCAATGAATATGACTCAGTAAAGAATCTTTCTGGAAGTAAAATGGTATATATTGTGCGTTTTAGAATATATTATTTTTATTTATAAAATTGTTGTCTTCACCCAATTGCACCTACCATGTTATATCTGCACCACCCTATGGTTGACTGGTAGAGAATGCCTCAGGCATTAAGTCCGCCATGTAATGTATGTTGCAAAAGTTTTAAATAAATAAATAAAATTCTACGTAAGTTAGCATCAGTATCTCAGCTTTAAGCGCTAGATAGCTAATGCTTAACGCCTACAACAAAACATACACATTAAAAGGCATTTTTCCATTTGGCTCTTCACACAATGTTAATAAAGTTGGCAGCTTTGTGATCCTTCACCATTTTACAGTGTGCTTCAATTCAAAGTAATACTTCGAAAACAAGCTGTGCTTACTAACTATACTTAGTCCTGGCGAAATTGTTAACGATAGGATAGAAGGTTATTTTGTTATTGACAGAGCCGAGTCATTGCTATAGTTAGAACTCGTCAATCTAAGTAGAGATAAGAAGAGTAGATAGTACACGCAGGTAAAAGCTCCAGAGCCGGGCTTGACGTACCGAGCAGCATGAACGCCTCTAGGCGTTGCACCGAGATCACGGCCTCGGCCAAGAACGAAACGGCGTTCGACATTATGATCGAGAGGGTTCCTTGGAGGGTGTTGAAGAATTGCGCCAGTGGGAACACCTGCAAATTGCTAACGATTTTGGACAACAGTTGAGTTTGTTACACTACTTGATCTACGGATCAAATTATTACGATTATTAAGTATTGGTCTTTCTTATTCTTGATTCTCTATTAAAATTAAAAGATTTGGATGTACATTCACGTGGTTTTCAAAGCTCAATATAACTTTTAGATTTGTCTCCTAATAGAATGCAGGCGTTACATTGTAAACAATAGCTGTGCCACGTGACTCTGAAGAACAAAACAGTTTGTGACTCAACAGTTACAGAGTCCATAAACGTGCCATTAAAACTGAGTACCTACTGCGATAACCTTTTCATATACTTGTACCGTAGGTATCAATAAAATGTATCAATTTATACGATATAGTCAAAAATATCATCACATTAAGTTAAAATACGTTACTCTATTTTTGATTACTTAAAAATATTACATATTCTAATCAATAACATATTTTAATCATAAGGACAAGGTCAGTTTTTCTTAAATGCCTAGTTATTTTTGATGACTTGTATTGCTTCAATAAAAAATGACGATCAGTATGAAAAATAATGTTTGTGCGATATACGACGACCAGAGACTAGAAAACCAGTTAAGGCGCCTATTGCGAAGCTGTTAAGAATTTGCACCTGCGCAATTGGCTATTCGTCTAGTTACGCAGGTGCCAATTATTGGTAGTGTCTCTCTCCTTCCTAATAACTAGAATTTCTATTAAAGTCACAACTTGTGAATTATATTTAATTCAAATATTGTGTATGTATCCGATGACCTTTGGTGACTTGGCTTTCGTGTTTCACACTTTAGATGGCTCGTTGGAAAGCTTTTGTAAGTTCGTGAAGTAATATTAAGTCGGTGATAGGGTTGATACAACGTGTCTACAACACTCTTACATATTTTTGCCGCCAAGCAGTTGTGCCCTGGTGTTTTGCCAAGCATTGCTGTGTTCTAGTTTGAAGGGAGATAGCGCATACACATCAACAAAGGCTTTAGATACGAAATCCGCAATGCGCAAGTTATCCCCAAGGTCTTACAGGCGCCTATAGGCGAATATGGTGACGCCTTTAGGGGACAGTCATCGCGCCTATGGGCAAAGGTGATTGCTTACCACCAACGGAATTAATTCTTCGTTTAAAATTACATATACTTACTGATTATTTCAGTAACTTCAGGAAATTCGGTAATAATTTTAATTGCAGTTGTGTTTAAATTGCAGGAATGAATCTTTGTAGTTACCTACGCTAAAGAAAATGTATCGTATTATTAATGAAAGTTCCAATGCTACTTACGATGTCAGCGGTGACTTGGTACCCAAAGAGGGAGTAACACAACAGGGTGATGTAGAGTGACAGCCGCTCCGTGAAGACCATGAAGCTGAGGTAGACCCCGCGCAGGTACGAGGCTGAGGTGATGCAGTTGATCTCGTTCTTGCGCGCCAGAGCAACCACCTGCTCGAAAGGCTTCTCCCAAGCGTACATTTTGATAACCTAAGAGCAGGCAAAAACGAAAGAAGAATGAAGATAATAAACTGCTAGCTGTAGATTACTATTAACGTTTTTCATATTAAAACAGAGAAGAAAAGGATAAATTGAAAAATGTATTACAGTTGCAAATGGTTTGGTAGTCACACAAAACTGGCTCGCTCATAATTAAGAGTTTTCATATTTAATTTTACAGTGCCCTGAAGCCTTTTTTGGAGAATTTCCGCTCAAAAAATATGTTTCATTTCTTTGATAGAGTTGCCGATACTATACATACATACTAGGTTTATAAAAGTGACTGAAAGTGACATAATACGCGTGCAGGTCAATTAGATCTTCAAAACGTGAATAATTAATTATCCCAGTAAAATGTTGCATTTCTATGCGTCATGTTTGCTTAAACTTAAAGAAAAAACAATAAAATATGGCTCGTAACTGAAAAAATTAAATACAGGATGCATTCAGTACACCTTAAATATATGTAGATACAGGTTCAAAAATCTATTCCGTAGTTGTGACCTGATTGAATGCCAGTGATGTGATTGATAACAAGCCAATTCTAGTCATATTGTATGAGCATTGTGCTCGTGAATGCCGACCGGAACACGGACATTGAGAGTGATACTCGGCAAAATAGCTAAAGCAAAAAATAAAGATCTCGACCTAGTCTGGTTTTGGCATGCGTAATAAGATGTAGGCCTACAGCAGCAGACCTGCGTCTCAAAGTCAAGGGCGGTTATTAACGTTCAGAATCGCTAACTGATTTAAGAGATCAGTAAGATACAAGAGTCAGTATTACCAGAATTCTAAGATGGATGAGCTCATAAGGAAATGCCTTAATATTATTTATAGATACAAACAGTAATGTGACCCTATTAAGACAATTCGTTAATTGCCTATTTGTTGTATCAAACAAAAAACCTATTAAATTACCAAACTGAATCATCAGTTGTTCGTTATGATGAAATTATGAAAAAATCGATTTAGTGAATCAATTATAAATCGTTTAACATACCTGCATGCCACTAATGATTTCGTCCATAATGCGCACGCGCTCGTCCGTCTTGCATGCGGTCCTCATGCGCAGCCTGGCAGCCAATTTGCTCATGTAAGCTGTGGAGTTGATAATGTTTTATGATCTTTGTTCTTTGTCGAATGTGCCAGGCAGCTACAGCGACACGTAGGACTTGAGGGTCTATTTCTTCAAATAGTCTATACTAATATTATAAAGAGGAAAGCTTTGTATTTTTGTGTTTGCAACGAATAAACTTAAAAACACCATTAGAATGCTACATTAGCGCTGAGTAACATAAGCTATATTACAAAAAAAATGTCCACCCGTGCAAAGCCGGGACGGGCCGCTAGTCATAGGAAGTAAATTAAAAAGTTTGTCATAGCCATCATATCTATAAAGTGTCATACTTAAAGAGATCGGGCCATCATCTACTACGATGGCCCAATGCGTTCAGTTTAATTTTACCTGCGTTTTCTTTCTCTTTTTTGTTCCTAGCTTCTCTTAAATATTACATTGATACTCCGTGTTTTATTTATCCAAATAATAACTGTCACACTCAACAACATATTTGTCTACCATAATTTGTTGACTACGAGTGTATTCAACAATGGACATAAAAGTTGCTCTCATACAAGAATGACAAAAACCACAACTCACACTGCACCGGTATTGTCTGCAGCACTATGCCGACGACACCGACGATCGCCGCATACCCGATCTTGATGTAGATGAGGTAGCACACCACGACCACCTGCAGCGGCAGCAGCCAGATGAAGTGGGCGTAGATGAAGGCGTAGTCGAAGCGATTCACGTCGTTCGACAGTAGGTTCACCACCTGACCCGCGGTTGTTTGCGCCAGCGCACCCGAACTCATGCGCATCACCTGACAATGAAATATGCATTAAATCATGCAGTTGATTGAATGGAGAACGTGTTTGTTCTAACCAACCATCCAAAGTAGCCTGAACAATTTGATGAAAACGTGTTAAGTCTCTTCTACTAACTGATCATCCACGTTTCGACTTTTGAAATGGCTGTTATTGAAATCGATTTTTATTAGTACTTACGATACGGTTTGGTGTTGATATCAGTGATGATTTTTTTAAAGTAGCTCTACTGTAATTTTATTCGCCTCTGCCCATTTTATTGTAATAATTGCTTTGGTTATTGAGCTTGTTTTAAGGTTAGCTTGGCTAGCTACCACTGTCCTATATAAATCTGTCTCCATAACAACAGTGTAAGTAGCATTGTTGTGCTCTAAGAGTAAAGAGATGCTTCTAGACCGAAACAAGTTTGTAGTAGTTGAGGATTTCGGGTGAATTACGCTTCTACAACCACCATTAGGTGAAATGAAGGTTAAGTTTCCCAGTTATAAAAATGACAATATATATCAACCCAGCGTTGATATTTTACCTGGACAAACATTTAGTACGTTTTAAATTATTTATTAAAGGTTGTATAAAAATACCTTTCTATAGATAAGAGAGCAGGTAGCAATGCGGACTTTCATGCCGAACTGCTGCGTGGAGTAGGAGCCGTGGTGGTTGAGGAACGCGATGCACAGCGACATGAGGATGACGGCCGACGCGCAGTACACCGCCTGCTCGTACGTCATGTCCGAGCCGGGCTCCCAGTACGTCAGCATCATGCTCAGCGCCACCGGCTGGAACGGTCTAAAACAGATTGGAGAGACCAGTAGTGCTTTATTAAAGTGGTAGCGGAAGGTCATTGTCTAACATTAGGATAGATAATCAGCGGGTGGTATTTGGTATTTGCATGCTGTTCGTGGTCTTCGGATGGTACATTGTTGGGTATGTCCTATCCAGGAGAGTCCCACTTGACTAACGGGATTCCCCAGACCTGCAAGTACTTATGCATTATTTGCAGTAAAAAAGTTTAGCCACTGAACACGCGACGAGCAACGTATCCATAGGATAAGTTAAGGCTCACAATACATTATTAAACAAATCTATTTGGTTAACGACATTACACTTATAAGCCAGCCAGTACCTACTTATAAGTTACTTACCATGTTACTTATATCAGTTCATTGTCCAATGGATTATAAAGCTAATTATGTTTCTTTTGGTTGAAAGTTTTTTTTGTTATGGACATAATAATATAGAGAAGATATAACATGTAGAGCACAGCCTAAACCGCTGATCGTAGAGACCACGTAAGCATCCGATAAGAAAGAATTTTCCGAAATTCTACCCCTAAGGGGGTGAAATGGGGGGGGGCGGGGCGGCAAAGTTTGTATGGGACAACGTGATTCCTTGGTCCAATCTACTTCCAAAAAGACTCTTTAAAAATGCTGTTCGTTTTTCTCGCTAAATGTCTGGACCGATTTGGCTAATTTGATTTGAAATATTTGTTGAAGTTCAGGGAAGGTTTAAACGGTGAGAAACATAAATAATAAGGAACGGAAAATACTAAAAACGACAATACAATTTTTCTAATACAAAATCTTTCACGATTTCTTTGTTTTGTTGTCATAGAAACTGTCAAAGTGGTACGAAGTCCGCCGGGTCAGCTAGTCTTTACATATTCATTTAGATAAGGCTTATGATGAAACGACCAGTTTTGTGTTTTTTTTTGGTCCTGTTAGCACTTCATCAAGTGACAGCTCACAGAGATCTTCTGAGCTAACACTACCAACACAAGCATTAGAAAAAACATACCTGTCTGGCTGTTTTCTTTGCCTATGGAAAACATCCCTCCTCTCGATGCTCACAGCACTTTCCACACTGCTGGCTGAAGAAACTTAACCTTTCAAACAATATTTATACGTATGTGTCATACGCAAAGGAAATAAATTGAGGTGGCGTCGCGTCGTTGTCGCAAACAGCCATTATGCCAATGTGTTGTTGTCGTGGAAACGTCAATAAAATGATTACTCACTTGAGGAATAGTGCCTGGATTAGGAACATGACTCCGGAAGGCGCGTAGCTCATCCAGAACGCCTTGGTCATGGCGCGCAGTAGCGACGGCTTGCGGCCTTTTTTGCTTGCTAGAGCTATTTCTTCCAGCCATTTTCTGTAAACAAAAAAAATATTTTTTAATTTTGTTACCTTTTTTTGTGTTTTACCGAGTAAATTATGGTTTGAGGTACTTCTATTGTGTTTGCGATTTTGTTATTAGTAAGAATAGTATATTAATAATATAATGACTGTTTGGTACAACACAAATGACAAAAGAAAAAAAAATGCAAAAAAGAGGTATAATGTTTTTTATCCATTTAAAAATACACATAGATGACATTGCTTAAAGGCTAGTCCAGCCAGTAAACATTAAATAGGGATTATTCTATGTAACTTGATTTCGTTATTTACTGGTATTCATCATATCTTAAAACTAAAATTAAACAAAACTTAAACAAGAATTTATAATTTTCAATGTTTATCTTGTCAATGTGGTGAGAAATTATATATATATATATATCATTTCCAACGGGTTTTACGAGAAACTATCAATTGTACGTAAGTATACCATAGCGAGTTATATGGATGTTATTATATTTTATGCTTTCAGAAAAACCATTTAAGTGTTTGACCTTACGTCTAGAACTATCAACATACCTATAATCACTGCTATGTAAATAGCTATGTACTCGTGGTAGGTACACACGAATGATATCACCGTTTCTGAATTTAAATTAAAGATTGAATATACCTTATCGCTTCCTGCATGACTTGAATACTTATTAAGAATGAATAGAATAAAAAATGCTAAAAAGTCTTTGGCTGTTGTGTTTTGCATTTTGTATTAAATAGATTTATGTAACGACAGTTTTTAGGGTTCTATACCTCAAAAGGAAAAAAACAGAACCCTTATAGGATCACTTTGTTGTTCGTCTGCCCGTCTACGTCTTTCTGTCTGTCTGTCAAGACCCTTTATCTCGGGAACGCGTGGAGGTATCGAGTTGAAATTAAAACTATATACTCAGGTCTGCGGTCCCTTGAAGCTGTGCAAAAATCAAACTTCTAAGTTAACGAAAATAAGATACGGCCGTTTATATCGCAAAAAACGTATATTTCGACACTCTCAAGGGAATCAAAAATCATAGGGTACTTGCCGTTGACCTAGAACTATGAAGTTTGGCAAGCAATATAGACTTATACTAAAAGTACAGGGAAAAATCTGAAAACTATACATATTTAATGAAACCACAAAAAAACAGAGTTTATGCAAGGAACGGGGGCCAAACTTTGAAGTAAGTTAACCGTGTCAAAAATTCAAATTAAAAATCATTTATTCAGTTTAGGCTACAAGTAGCTCTTGTGATTGTCACTGCGCGGGAGATCTTACTGAGCAGAACCGGCAGAAAACTCAGCAAGTGTCCAGCTCTTTTCTCCCTTACAGCGTTAAAAATATTGTAAAAAATGCCCTCTCATAGCATGACACTTTCCATCACAAATAAACATAAAAAAAACATGGAAGACAAACCACAACAAGTATAAAAAAAAACAAAATAAAAATCTAAGCTAATAAATTTACATCAAGTAAAAGTTTCAATTTCCACAATGTCATTCTGTACCACTAATGTACTCTAATAAAAGTTAAAAAGTGTTTGAGAAAAATTTCTTGTGTTAAAATTATGATGTCATGTGAAAGGGCTTCATTTGCACAAGCTTTAACAGATTTATAATTATTTTTATGATGTATAGTTTTCGATTTATGACGAAGAATGAAAAAATAATACCTTTTTCACTAAAACACAATAATATAAGTAATTGTAGGTTTGGAAACTGAATTTCGGGAAAAGTTCGAGACTCTATTCTCCTCTTGAATAAGTGCTATAATTTACTGTGACAACTCTACAATTGGTGTTCAATAATAATTACAATTTAAATTAATGTTATCGTGTAAAACTTTTGGAAAAAAATAACAAGGCGGCCTATTTAAAAAAAAACATTTATTTAAATTTTACAATTGTAAAATACTTTAAACTAGCTGCTTTAATTTAAAGCGGTGGCTTTGAGTTTTAAACCAAAGTAATACTGATAATATGAAAACAATATTACAATATTCGATCATTCGAATTAGTAGGTAGTTTTTTTTCCGTAAATTTGGGAAACTATTTTTTTCACATTATTATTTGAATTTCTTTAGATATGCAGCCAATTGACAACTATATCTAACCCTCTTTGCGCACTAGTATAAACATCCTCTCAAGTGTCCCCGCTGAAGAAAAGGGCCGTGTCGTCAGCAAACGTAAGTATATTTCCGTTATGTAGTTGAATATTACAGAGACTATTAACATATACAAGAAACAGGGTCGGGCCGTTTATGCTGCCTTGCGGCAAGCCGTAGGAGGTCGTTGTAGTTAGTTGAGTGACATTGTATTATTCTAAAAAAATAAAACAACAATTTATTTATTTAGTTTTGGACCCGTGGTCGGACGGAACAGCTTACGACCCCAACGCAACGCGTACATTGAACACACTCATATATTACAAAACTTTTAAATCATTACATTGGCGCTTCACTTATGTAAAAATAGCTAACCAAAATAAATTCGCTGTAATGCTGTCTCTCTATCCTTTCGAGAATACAGTCGTAGTCGTGATGTGAGATTATGTATACACACTTCGGTGTTGGTATATCACCAATTCCCAGGTTTAATCATGGCTTATGCGGCGGCCATCGTGACAGTGTTTATAAAACAGCTCACATGATTGTGAGAAATGGCAGCAGTTGGAGTTTTGCGACTACTTAACCGTTAACATTTACCTTATCAGTAGATTCTGATTATTCACGAGAGACTCTCGGTGACGCTTTGCTTTATGTGATTTTGCTAGTTAAGCAACTTTTGCAAGCCGGGTGGCTGGATGGGTGTACAAATAAAAAAATACTTTAGGTCCTGTTTCGAAAAGTGATTTTCGATTTTTTTCCTACTTTGCACCTATGATAGAATTTCTACACAACCTATTTATTGTTATTGTTATGGTAGAGGTTATAATTTTAAAATGTGGTAAGGTATCCCGGTGTTTTAGTAAGTGGGGGGTCTCCCCCATAACAGCAGACGGAGGGGGGGAGGTTGCACATAACCGCCCGCCGCGTCTCCCCGGGCACGGCGTATATTCGTGTTCGGACAAAAAAATAAAAAAGGACTAAATTAATACGTTAACTTTCTCGTCCATATTGAGTATGTACCTACTGCTCCCTAACTACTTCCAATGTGTTGTTTTTGTGAATTATTTCATATACATGGGTATAATATACACAAACACCTAAGGTCACAGCAAAATTTTCATATTTGAACGTTAACATTTACTAATACATTCTATCTTATACCTACTGCACGGACTCCATAGCTACTCGTAGATCAAAAATGCATTACTACGAGTTAACGGTCAGTTAATCTGTTAAAAAGATAAAGTAATTACTTCTAAAAGAGACCTTTAAAGAGGTCGATACGTAGCTACGCTCTTTTGTTTTGCAAACAGCAACAACACCGATCAAGTTAAACGTCCCAATGAATTTGTCTTGGCAAATTAATGTGTTTGTCACGTTTTTTAAAAGCTCAATTGATCTTTTTATGATTATGACGTTTGCTTCTTACGATAAATAAACGAACTTATTCATAATATAAAAACCCACGTTCGGTCAGCAACCGTCATACCGCGTGGTGACGCGGACACTCAATGCCCGAAACTCATGCTATATTGTCTAAAATTAAATCATTTATTGCAGACCATTGGATATGTGCATTCTATGTGAGAAGACCTGTTCCTACCAGCAGGACTTACAGGCTGTTGATTATGATGTAACATATTTGTTTAATATTATTTTATAATGCCCTATTAGCACATTGATAATAAAATGTAACCCCTTGTGTTAGGTATGAGTTTACGTCAAAGTCTAACGGCGCATTCTGTATTGAACTACAATTTCTCGCATACAACTCGAGCATCTATTCATTCAGGAGGAAGCCTAACCACAAACAATTGTGTTATCAACTCAAAAGATTTTTGCGTTTAAGAAAATGTGATAACGCACCCTATCAACTCTGACATGATTATCATAGTCATAAGTCATAAGTTGGTAGACGCCGATACGAATAAGCTAATTGGTTTTTAATTGAATATTAAACCTATCAGTAGTTCATTAGGGCCCAACCACACAAGACATGCTGTAATGATGATGAATCGTATTAATAATTAGTATATCAACTGCGCTCATATATCTTTCTTTTAACCTCAATAAGTGAGGCGATAAGGTGGAGGCGCACTTCACCACCATCATCGACTACTGAGATAATGGTTAACATAACTCTCGCCACAAAATAAGGAGGCCCACAGAAGGTTAGCTTCATACAAATGCACTCGAGCAACGCACACATAGACAACCCCTCCGGACACGGAATCTCGCAACAACTGCGCTCGGACTGTTATGAGCTGCTCCGAAAATCGTTGCTCATTTTGTGCTCTCACGACGACATGGGCGTTTTCGTTTTTTTTATGATAACGGTTACGTAACCGATATTCAGTTTTCAGATATCGATATCAGTGAGACGGTTTGCTACCAACGCGTAACTAGTTTTAACGGAAAACTGAAAATGATCGACAAACGCAAACTCTAATCTAATAACAGTGTTATTACTATTACCATAAAGTGCAACGCTAAAGCAAACAACACCGCACATTGAAGCGATAAGAGGTGAATATTCGCTTCGTCTCATTTACACCGTTAAGTTTATAAATATGCTTCGTTGGAAAGGGAAGATGCGAATATCAGAACATTTGGAGTTGTGCAAAAGTTATTTTTGGATAAGTATGGTAATATTGGTTCCAGTAACGGTATACTAAGAGTTGTTGTATGAATGTTGTGTTTTATCATATAGCGTTCTCATTATATGCAGTTTTAGTTTTTGATTTGGTATTACAGTTTTTATTATATCGGTTATGAAGTTTCCATATATGTATGATTATGATATGTTTTGATATATCAAACTCATACCTACTCTCGCTGCCAAAACAACAACGCTATTATATTTGTCACAACAAACTTAGATAGGGTGGAAGTAGCTAGCCGAGCGAACCACACAAAGCTCAACCACAAACCAAACTAATTCGAAGATTATTTTAACTGTTACTTAAGTTTTTTTAAACAAGAATGTAGTACTAAACCAGTTTTTTTACTCGACTGCTCTGACTCACAAACCAGATCAAGATAAACCTCTGATAAGTTTAAATAAAACCTCATTGAGTATATCTTAAAAGGCATAGAAGTTACAACCGATTAAAATGTAATATTATGTGTAGGATAATGTCGTATTAATGTGTTGTAATAGATTTATGTCTGTATCAGCCACGTGCCCTATTTACATTTACGCGATTTACGTTCTGTCTGTAATGAAATTGGTATATCTAGTTTAATCCGATTGCTATAGGCACATTAGTGGTATAGAAAAAATTATGCCACTTACGTTCTAAATGACTGGTTAATCACGAAATCTTAGGAATTAAAATGCCGACAAACTTGAAATTCGGCAGGTAGGTTTCTTGTAGTGTGTAAATATCCGCTTTAATGAATTTATTAAAAAATCCTTAGGAACGTGAGATACAAATGAATTTGATAGTGTATGATATAAATTAAACAGGTAGAAAGGCCAAAGCTTGAAACTAACTTGTTTAGCTCCGAATTTCTCTTTGTTCCACATAACATATCATCCAATATTAAGTACTGTAATACCGTAGGACTTCACGGAAAGGAATGGAATTAACTTACGCTTTTGTAAGATTGACAGCTTTATTTCCTTTTGACTTATAATATGTCAGAGGACAAACATTATCTCTAGATAATCCTGGCGTCTTACTTCTTTATTTTCCCATTTAATGTTTATGACGAAACATAAAATAATAATAGGCAATCTTTTGTTTTCATCCCTATTGATTCTACACATAACTATGTAAAATTTAAGAAAGAAAACAAAACACGAATACTTTCTATTAAAATTAATTAACTTCTTAATTCTGAATTTTATAATGTTTCCACTTCACCAGAGATTCTATCATGATTTATAAGTTTTTTAAAAAAAGGGTTGTTATGAAAAACTACTAATTATGCCTAGAAGGAGGAAGTTGGTCCGCCACAAATAATGGAATAAGATATTGAATGAGCATAAAACAAAGCCAACTATTGTATAAGGCTAAGAAAGAATCGTCGTCTATTATAATTGTGTAGTCTGAAAAATATTTCTCATAATCGGTCAATCGAGAGATATATAATATTATTTTATTGAAAACTCTATGTTTTGCTTTTTCCAAATACATATAGTTAACTTAATTTTAATTGCAATTTTTCTTGGCAACTTTTAATCATGAATCGGCATTCATATCTTTTAATAGTGCGCATTATCTAAGCGTTCGTAAGTCTATTAATTACTCGTGGCGTAGTGTACAGGTCGACGCAACATTTGATTTCCTCTTAACGTTGTCACAAAAAAGAAGACCACAAAGAAGGTAAGCTTTATACAAACGCGCTCGGGCAACTCTCGAGCGCGGTATGTATAAGCGTACCTTCTGTGGGTCTCGTTATTTTGTGACGTTGTCCACTAATGCCCTATTCCTTTGCCGTCACGTGTGCGGTGACTGGCTCATTGAGCATTCACTCATTAATATTTAAAACTTACAACTTCGTAATCACGTCAACACTATACTGCGCTCAAAAACAAAAATTGCTGGTGTCACACAAAAAGCTGCCATGCTAAAGTGGGACTGGGCAGGACATATCTGTCGCATGTTGGAGGAACGGTGGGCCAAGTTAACTACCGAATGGGTCCCACAAAACCGAAAACGACGTCGCGACAAACCAAAAAGGAGATGGCGGGACAACCTTTACTCCCAACTAAAATATTGGCCTTTTGTTGCTTCAAATATAACAAGATGGAAAGAGGGTAGGGAGGCTTTTATCCTGCAGGGGGACACTACAGGCTCATATTAATAATAATAACTGCTGGCCAATGATCATGTTTTACAAATATCAAAAACAATATACACAAATGTTGGCTGGAACTTAGATAATTAAATCCATGTTATCGTATTTAAAAATAAAAAAGGAAAAAATACCATCTCGAGAGAAAATTCACTTACAAATCAGACCCACATCAATGTTTCGTATACAACATAAAAATATGCATATATAGACGCATTGAGAACCTTCTCAGTATTGAAAGCAATTAAAAAGACGCCGGTCAATGCTCTCTTATGTTAAAATTTTCACTAAGCCTTTTTTTTCGACTCCGGTCCCTGACAGTGCACATGCAGTGCTAATAATATTTCTGTGGCTAAAATTAAGTGAACCTAACAATCAAAGAGTTATTTAACAATCATCAAATAGTTTTACTCAAATCATAAGGAAGGTGACAAGATATTTTTTTTTATAAAAAGTGGTCATGGCCGAAACATACGTGTGGCACTAGTAAGTATATGTGTAGAGGAGTGAAAGCTTCGCGGCTGCTCTTGAACCGAAGTGAGGACCGGTGTTTGCGATCTCATGTCAGGCGGTGGAACTCGCGCGGCCTGTCACACCACTACCACAGAATAAGGAGACTAAACTTCTTACAAACGCGCTTGAGCAACGCACACATAGACAACCTCTCACGGACGCGGAATCTCGCAACAGCTATAAAGCTACCTACCTTCTGTAGTTTCTTTTTTTGTGCCACTACGTAATATATATATATTAATAGCGTAAGCCGATTTTTGTCCCAGTGATTATGGAACGATAGCTGCACATAAAAAATCGGTTATGGTCTCATTTTGAAGAGCTCCAGCCGTAGGATGTGCAGAAAAATAAAGAAACCTGTCATAGATTTTGAAATTCATTTTATAAATAGCTTGCCTACTTCTTAACTGATCTTTAGTATTTGTAAAATATTATTATCAGATGTTAATGACGGTAGTTGTTGACATCGAATTGGCGCCTTTGGCTTTCAAAGTAAAAAAGTAAACAGTGTTGAATAATTTCGGCGGGCAGGTTAAAACCACGATAGCTCAATTGGAAGAGCACCTGACCCGGTATGTCAGAAGGGTGCAGGTTCAAATCCTGCTATTGAAAATTTTTTCAACATTTGTGTTTTTGTAAGATTTCGAAATTCCTAATAAGTCTGTTGAATAAACGCGAAGTTTTGCGGGTGACCCACTAGTATTACTCTAATTACCGTATGTTCATCGATATACAGAGGGCCTACACAATTGCGAAAACGCTTGCTAATACGAGTAGAATAGAAATGGAATGAATGACGATTATCGTATGGGATTGACATAAGCCAACGATGCGTATCAATGAAATTTGATTGACGTATGTCAATCACATACGTTTATTTATTTCTTCTATTTCATTTCTATTCTACTAGCGTTATCCCACTTGGTTAAAGGCAAAAAAATCAGATTCAAAAAATCAATTCATCGCTAAATATAGTGAAGCACGTTTACGACATTTCTGAACATTTGAATAGAAGCAAATTAACAACTTGCTGACCCCGCAAACGTGGTTCAGCCATATATAACGTACTATTCGTAGGGGTTGGTTGACCATACGAACTTTGCCACCCTTTTCGCTTTACGTCATCCCTAACCTAACCTAGCCAAATAGCGAAATACCAATTTAATCGATTTAGCTTCAAAACTGACGGGGTTTCACACAAACTTACCATTTTATACCTCCTTACAGAACGAATTTCCAAAAATCCTTTCTTAGTGCTCACCTACGCTATAAAAGGAAGCATGATGCAAAATTTTAAGTTTCTAATCCTAGTAGGTTGGGCTATGGGTTGAACAAGCGATTTTAAAACACAGGTGTTTCTCGGTAAATCTGAATGTTTCATTATAATGTGTATTATTAAAAAACCAAGTGTGACTTGCCACGTGGTAAAATGCTGAAGCCTTTGCTATGGCATTGATAGAAATAAATAATTGTAAATAATAATTATAAATGATAAAATTGCCTCTACCGCAAAGTACATTTTTATGTATATATGTATGTATTTACTCACGATTAATCTATTGTAATACCTATGTAGTTTATGGTACATAGTATTCTAGGAAGTTATAAATTCTTTATTGCTCCGTGTGCTAAATTTTCCAAGAAAAATTGCTTTGAGCAAACAATGCCCCGCTTTGTTATATCCCTCCGAGAATATTTCCCCTTTTGAATATACACCAACTTTTAAAGCGTATATTTATTAATTGTGGATGAACAGAATTTCAACTTTATTTTGTTTTAAAGTAAACCAAAAGTTCTGTTATTCCATACAGATACCTTATGATCATTGAATGGGTTGTAGGTAGATAATTCCTTATTAGGATAATTCTAAAGTAGGTATCTACTTATCTCGCATTCTATACAAGTACTTAGGGCATACTGAAAGTTTCTGGATATAGATAAATAAGACTTGATATAAGACTTACGATACTTTATTATATTTCAAAATATATTCCCTCGCAAATTATGCATTTTTGCACTCACTGAAATCACTGTACAAAGTAGTTGGACCAGTCTTCCTTAGGGACCTCTTCAATGGCTTCATGGAACGTATTCACCGCCGATTCAGGGCTCGTAAAACGTGTGCCTCTAAGTTTATCTTTAAGTTTTGGAAAAAAAGAAGTGCGAGGTCCGGGCTGTAAGGCGGATGCGTGATCAGTTCCACATTTTAAGCCATCAAATAAGCTTCTGTTACCTTAGCGGAATGTGATGCGTTATCGTGGTGAAGGACAACATTGCTTCGAAGACGCTTTTCGCGAACTTTTTCTAAGACTCTGGGCAAGCAAGTGTTGACGTACCAATCAGCAGTCACTGTCCTTTGATCTTCAAGCGATACTGTAGTGTAATGTCCTGATTTTCCTAAAAAAGAAGCAACTATTTTTAACTTTCGTCGGCAAATCTTCAAAAGCAAAGACCCACTCTGCCGACTGACTTTTTCTTTCGGATTCAAAGCAGAACACCCAGGTTTCGTGACCTGTCACGATATTACAGACAGCCAATGACTGTCCTCCGTTAAACTTTTTTTTTCATTTTACGGCACCACTGGACACGCAGTCGTTTCTGGTCCTGCGGTCATGCGGTATTCATCGAGTGCAAAGCTTCCGAACCTTCAGATGCATATTGGCTCATTCCGATGCCTAACAAAGCACGAATGTGCTGGCAAGTAATTTTTTTGTTAGTTGCAATAAGTTGTCGTACGGTGTCAATATTAAAGTCTGTAACCGCAGTCGCTGGCCGACCTTTACGAAGATGAAAACTTAATGTCCTAACGAAACCATCTTCGAGTTCCACTATCGTGCTCTATGTAACACGCCTCTAAATACAAAGAGGTTAGAACAACATTGTTCTTTTTTAGTTAATAAGGTTTGAAGAAACTAACAAGTTTTTAAAAACAAAAGTTTCTTAATTAAATTAAAAAAAAATCTTGAACACTAATCAACCGCAATCTAATAAATAGCTAAATAATAACAAATGGCTCGCTGTTCTTTCGCCTTGTCCCATTTTGCTACTAGCATTATATCTCGCTTTGCACAACTTCAAATTATTAGCGGTTATTGCTGTGAGCGACGCAGCATCCTTTGTGCGGTAATTTGTCTTGTATTTCTAATAACTACTTATAGGTAAATAATATAAAAGCTTTATCTTAATTTGTTTTATATACCTATTTCCTAAGTGCTATAAGTCAATTAAAGCTTTTTAAGAGCCTTTATAAATCCAACAATAAGTTCGGTATAACATACAGTTAGTATGCGATACCGATTATAGATCTAGAAAGTCAATGTACATATACAAACAAAGAAGAGATTTAAGGAATTAATAGACAAATTTTTAATAAAAGGTTTATTAAACATAATTTATGCGAATTGAAACACAAATTGAGGAAAAATTCAATATTTTTTATTATGGAGTGAATTTATGTTGGTGGTGCGTGCAAACACTGTAAAATGTAGTCACGTGATATTTAATTATTGACTATAAAGACCGGCCTATGGACAGGTTCCGATGCAGCGACTGTCTGTCTACTAAATTACTTCAAATATCGAATAAGATACTGTGTATTACTTTAAAATATTACCATTTAATTTACCTGAGAGTCAAATATTAAAATTTACTGAATAGTAGAGCCGGTAGAGCCTCAAGGTTTTATTTTGAAAGCATAGAGTAAAACTTGCGTTGATATATTAAGTATCCGTCAAGATTATGGAACAGGGTTACTTTGAAATCAAATTGATCACAGCTATATATCCTTAATTATCTGCTCAAATGGGTGTCCTTATTCCTTACCGTTCTAGACAAAGAACTAGGGATCTAGAGAAGACATCTTTGAAGGACCTGATAAAAGTAACTCCGTTCGACAGTATATGTTTTAGACGTTGCCTAACTTTTAATATCAGAACAAGAAAGTGTTATTATGAATAACCATTTAAATTTTATGACTGACCTCTTATAATACAGCCTCGAAATTTTAATAAAGGGATGGTGATGCTTAAAATATTTATTGAGTTAGATAATTATTAGCTAGAAACACCTGTACCTATGTGCAGACAAAACATTCACTTCAAATATTTAATAACAATTTGGGCTAGAAAAATTTGTGTTTGTAATACTATTCATTGCCGTCTCTTACAAAATTGTATTATTATCATTTGTGTTAAATTCTTTCAATCATAGAAACAGCAGCGCGTTGACCCTTTATGCAAATAAAATGGTGTTATTGAATATTAAATTCAAGAGTACTTCAGTAGTAAAGAGGACGTAAACACAAAAGAACTCGTTTGGCTTGAAGGTTGCGGATGCGAGCTTTTGATTCACCGGCGAGGCTTCGAGGAGATAAAATAATGAGGACCCAGAAGGTAAGCTTAATATATACCGCGCTTGACCAATTCACACACCCCTTACACGCGGACATGAATCTCGGAACAGTCCGAGCGCAGTTGTTGCGAGATTCCGTGTCCGCGAGAAGTTGTCTATGTGTGCGTTGCTCGAGCGCGTTTGTATATAGCTTGCCTTCTGCAGTCTCGTTATTATGTGCCGAGGACAACGGTTACTCGATCGGGGGATCCTTTCTGATTGACCACAGCCGCGGAAATAGTATAAGAATCGAGAATAAAAATAATAAGAGTACGAAAGTATACACTAGAATCGAGAATAATAATAATAATAATAAAGTCTTGGGAATTAGTGAAAACACACATAGGTAGTTGTGTTACGTGAGTAAATATATCTTCATCGTTTTATCCTGCCACATTGGAACCCTTTGCTGGGTCCGTGGTCGCAAGGAGACTGTGGAGTTAGTCGTCTCAAAATTCAACCTTTAATAAGAAAAAAAAACCGTTTTAAGCTTTTTCTATATTTTGTCCGACACACAAAGAAATTTTTTCGAAATAGTAAATCAAGTTTTGTTACACATGCCCTCTTCTCTAGTTTACCCACCGTTTGAAATACATACTTTGTGGAATAAGGTATTTTGCTTTAATATTTAGAAAAGGATCTGAAATTCTGAAGTTCCAGTAAGTAAAATTCAATTGAAAATTGCCTAAAACAGCTTCATACAAAACTTATTCAGATAATTTATACGTCATTACGTTGGAACTACTTCGGTTCTTTCATATCTTTCAAGCATACGGAACATTAGTCTTTTAAACGCTTCAACGAACTAAACCGGTTCAGAACAAGACTTAAAAGTAACCGTACTACTTATATGTGGAATTATTGTTAAGCTCTGTCATATTTATGGTTTAAAATACCATGATGTTCATTATTAGAACAACATCAATATGTTTTCATTAGCTATGTACACACGCCTGCACATCAACTTACCACAAACTGTCAATTTTTTTCAATAGACTTTGAACTTTACTCCTTAAACATATGGTTGAAAATGTATTGAAGAAATTTTACAGTTTTGTATAGGTTGATGTGCAGGCGTCTGTACTTTATGAACTTCCGTAGTTACTCGAAGTTTTTATTAAAGCAGGAAGAGCTTTGTAATAATTTACAATGCAAATGCTATATAGGTACGAGTACATAATATAAACATAGTTATGCTGTCTTTGGTTTAATCCCGCCACAGTTGTTGCAACCCATGAACAGTAACCAATATAAAACTGATAATTATTAATAAGTTACCATTGATCTTAATCTCGCCCAATGGTAGGTAAGCGTAGTTTTACTATGGGAACCATGTCAAAATTAAAAAACTTAGATAGTGTAACTCACCCTTATTCTAACATAAAAACATGTTTTTGCAGATGGTTGCCATTACAATGCAAGGTATTGACACTTCTGAGGAAATACAATAAGGAAGTTTATAAAGTATATAGTAAATAAGATATAAATGATGATAAACATATAGATTTTCTCATATAAATAGGTTACGGAAATAGCATAAGTACTAATATAACGGCTTTTAATTTAAAAAATATTACTTTACTTAGAAAAAAATCTTAACTATTCAACTGTGACAGTCAGGTGTTCCAACCATTCTGCGCTTTATTAAATTATAAGTAACAATTAAAATAATTGTCCGAAGATTTTTCTTAGATTAAAATTACAATTGACGTAAACGGATACAAATACAATTTTATTATCCTTAGACTGTTACAGTAAACCATTTTTTTTATAGTGAGTGAATGAAGTGACTGTTTGGCCAGCTGTTTGTTCTTAACTGAATACTCAGTAATATGTACATTAAAATTACAAATGGTGCTTTAATCTATACCGTGACGTTGTTATTTATAAATGACGTTAATGCTCGTACAGTCACTATCAGAATCTAATTGATCGATGCGACAGCGCGATGTTTGTCGTCAAAATATGTTAAACTAGCTTTTTGTTCGCGGCTTTGCTCACGTAGGCTATTTGACTTGTGTTTGTTCGTATGAAAAGCTAAACTAAACATGTCACGTTATTTCAACATTAAGTTTTTCATTTTGTATCATTAAGAAGCTCATCCATGCGAGCTAGAATTAATAAAAAGTGTAGCAGAAAACCGCGAATAAAGATCACTCTGTATAACTAATTTTGGACCGTTCTGAAACCTCCTGTAAAAATTGTCATCCCCTACTTAAGGGATCGTTTTCCAAAAATCCTGAAACTCTTCGTAATTTCTCACCAGGCCAAATACCGAAATTTAAGGAATGACAGATTTCCATACAAACTGTATTTCACCTCTCTAGGGGAGGTTTTTCGAAAAATGTTAAAACAAGGTTTTACGAAAAATGTTAAAACCTGTCATTCTGTGTGTTTGTTGAAAAATCTAAAGATCTATTAAAATTTTCTATTTGATAGTTATTACTTTAAAAATAACGATTCTCCCAAAAAATCAGGACAAGTCATTATATGTATATAGATGTCATGAGAGTGGAGAAATCAGATTTACACTGCCAACATTTTTGTATTTTTTTTCAATCCTGCTCGTGGAAATTTTTTCAACATTTGTGTTTCTGTAATTGGTTTCGCAACAAAATTTGCGTTAAAATTATATAAACAAAAAAAACAAAACAAAGTAGGTTTATATTTTAGATATTTCCAGATCCCTTAATGGTCGGTGTTTCAAGGAGAATCTTACTTATCGCGTGACCCATGTATTCACGTCAACCATAGCACTACTGTCATAATAACTACTTAACTGCATTGTAGTAAAGGTTATATTTGTAAAGCAGTTACAATCGCCAAACACGACGGTCCTGCGTGCAAGCCATTTCGCCTTCGTCTAGCTAGGGTCAACGGCTACCGTGCGACACCAATGCAGTATACGTAATGAAGACGCACGCTGCAACTGCATTAAACATAACTTGACATAGCGCATTATCTACGGCGATTACGCCCTTGCTGGCGGTTTGCTAATCCGAGACTGGCTACCATTGTCATGACGCAACCACCCTTGCGTGATCAGGAACATAGTGTTAAGAAACATATTGGAAGGAGCTAGGTTAGTAATATTACTTTGTAACTACTTTAGATTTACAATTTCAATAATTCATTCTGCTTGAATAAGGTATTTCTTGAGTGGAGACCGCGTATCGGTAAACGTGGTGTATGACGCCCTCAGACTAGGTGGAGCGACGGTTTTCGTAAAATGGCTGACAAGAGCTGGATGAGAGTAGACGCGGATCGTGCTCAATGCGTTTGGAGAGGCCTATGTCCAGCAATGGACTAATATAGGCTGATGATGATAATGATGATATATGGGATGTTATATATAAAATTATATATCTTCACAAGCATATTGTGCATATTGTTATTGTATTGTATTGGTTAGAATTCCGTGACACGTTCACCGCGCTCATCCATGACAATTTTTCTATCGTTTCAATGACCAAGTTTCAAGTTGCACTACCTTAAAACGTGTCTGGAGGGCAGTGTCGCTGAAGTATTGAAGTCGATAGCCCTGTCTCGGGACAATTATACTATTGCTTGGGAACGTTTGTTAGATCGGTATGAAAATAAAAGTCTCTTAAAACATAGTCATGTTTTGACAACAGGTGCTTTGGCACTGTTTAACGTCAAGTCCATGTGTTTTGAAACTGCATCGGAACTTCGAGCATTGCTAGACAATTTCAGTAAAAACCTAAGTGCGTTGTCTACCTTAGGGGAAAAACCGTCCACTGGGACACCTTACTAATTTTTATGGTTAGTGCCATTAACATATATAATTCATCATTGCTAAATTATCTAGTAAACATAAAAACAATGAATATAGCAATGCTAACATCAAGTCTCGCCACCTATGCTAAGTGTGTACTTATATGTAAATACACCACAGAATAATTTATCGTTTTCATTTTGGATTATTTGATGTTTAACTAACATTTGTCTTTGTTATCATTAACGTTTTGTTTAATTATTCAATGAGACATTACGGAAAATTAAAGTAAATTAAAAACAACAATTATAGAGACTTTGATGCTGTTGACCAAAACGCAAGCGTTTTTCTAATTGTGTACAACAAAATTATCGACTTGAATAAAATTAAACAATAATTAGTATAATCAATATAATCGCATTGTCTGAAAAGTCCTTTACCAGTACCTACTAAAGGACCTGTAGTAGGTACGTGTTAAACGCAATTTCACGGACGTTATTGATAATCTCGATGAATAAAAAATTATGGCTATTGTTTTGTATTAATTGGCGTTCTATTGCAACGCGGTGATCGATCATTACGCGACAAATTCATTTCCGTGACCAGGGAATCAACAATAGGATTAGGAACTTCAGTGTCTATGCTGACGCAAGGTGCAGTATTATTTTATTACATTGCTCTAGGTTGAATTGTACCTAAAGTTAGCATGCTACTTACCATGTGCGTCTATTTAGGTTATGCAGTGTTTTATCAAGGAGCTTGAAAATCTTTTTTATGCTGATTTTATCGCACTACCCAATAAACACAAACAAAGGAATTGAAACAAATAAATTCTAAACGTATTCTCTTCACGGTATACAGATAATGGATAGTTATTTACAGAAGTTTCTTCTTTGTTTTCTATTGGGTATGTTTCATTTTAAAATTGCGCGTTGCAGTTGTTGATGTACGAATAGATTTGTTAATGAGACAATTTTCCAATTACAGGGAACGTTGTAGTACTATTATAAACCTTATTGTGACATATTTAGGTCACATAGACTTTAGGAATTGCCTGTAATTGAAATGACAAGCGTTATAGTCATGCAGGACGGTGAACCAGATGATGCGTTCGTCTTGATTATCACTTCCTATTTGTTTAGCATCTAGAACTTTATTATGTGACAACACTTGGAGTGCCGATGCTGGCATCCATGCATTTTATCTGTGAATTTCTTTTGGCACCAGCTTTGTATAAACTACTAGAACCTTGTTCAAACCTACTGATAATAATAAGTGTACCTATTGATGAATTTCGGAAATTGAAGAATGATAAAATATGCTGATATGCGTGCTCATAAAATATATTTGTAACCCTTTTTCTGAATCGTTATGTTGTTATAGCATTACCGATACATGCTGATACATAGTGATATTTAGACAATATATAATGTGGAAGGCTAGAATTTAAAAAAAATACTCTACCATTATCGAAAGCAAGTAAAATATTTACCCTCGTTGGTTTGGCAATCGAACCTTGAACGCCTGGGTGTGAGATAGGTGGTATAACTACTGGACCACGAAGCGGTTGAATTGCGCTATTGTCAGTGCGTGAACTAGAGAGGTGTGACGCGATGTGACTAATGCTTGAGTGGTGTCATTCATTTATAACGACACGTCGAAATTCGCAAAGGCTCCCTTTGTACAATGGATATGTTATTTACTTCTGGTGTGGAACAGCATATAAAATTGATATTAATTGAAAATAGTGAGATTGCGTTTTGTGTGTTATCAACATAACAGAATCAAAGTTTCACATAAAGTATTGCGCAGGTTTAAAAAAAAACATTGACTCTTCTGTCATTATAAAGTCTTCTTTATTATTTACATTATTTTACTAAATAAGTCTTCTTTTGTCAATAACCTAGGTGTACTGCATTTTACAAAATACTTTTTAAAGTTAAATTAGCTATATCAAGTTTATGGAAAGATAATTAAGCACAGGAATTTTCAGAAGCTCTAAAAATGCTACTCGTCAGCATTCGATAAGTGTAATACTTATCGAAAAACCAACATTTTCAGCTTGCTTAATAATGCAAAGTTTGTTCTAAGAGGAAAATTTGCTGATAAGCTGTTCGTTGCAAAACTCACAGCATCGGAAATTTTTTAACAAATCGATTTGAAATTGCGAAACCAATTATATGGAAATGTTCAATTTAATTTCGTTACATACATACAGGGCTTTTACTTATGAAATGAAATGAAATGAAACGAAAAACATGAAAAATTTAAAAATTATATTTAGTGTCACACAAACATTATTGTATATTAATTACTCTAACTACGGCAGTTATTCTCTATTTAGCATTATACATAAGAAAGTGGGAGCAAGAGACTTAATTGTCATTAAAATTTAATTGACGTCTCTGAGTACGGTAGTAAGAGATCAGAATGAAATGTAACATTCGGGATTTTTTTTGATGTCTTAGGGTAAGCTCAGTGCCTTCATCTCACCCGATGTTAAGTGATGATAAAGTGATGATGGAAGCGCGCTTCACCCGGAAACCTTAACTACCGAGGCACTAGCTTTCTTATCTCTAGCTGCCGGAACAAAACAAGGCTACAAACATAGATGTTATGGTGACATATTTAGATAAGATGGTAGCTAGAGCCTGGCGGACAAATAAGCCCTATCACCAACAAAACAGAACCTATGCACAAAAACATCATCATCATCAGCATCAACATCATCCAAATTCACTTCATTAAAAGGAAGTAGAATAGTAGATCGTATGACAATAAGGGAGCAAAATAGTATTTTTACGGCGAGGGCGCAACTTTAAACCACGAGCGAAGCGAGGGATTCAAAGTACATCGCCCGAGGGAAAAAGAATTTGCTCTCGAGTCATATACTCTACTTTTCATCCCCTTTCTATGAGAAAATAAATAAGAGACGGTGTTATGTAATTAATGAATATATTTAATTAAAAAAAAGGCATGTGAATAAAAGTAAAAACAAAATAAAATATGATTATAAGAACAGATACGTAATTCGCACATTTTTTTTTTTTTAGTTAGCGCGGGTCCCCGCGCCTTGCAGCCATCACGTACCAGCCAGTAATTCATACAATTTGCGTTCGATTTCTATGAAGATATATGTTCCAAATTCAAATCTCATTTCCGCCCGCAAAAAGTTCCTAAGAGCTATCCACTTATAGAGGAACAAAGCGCCACTTTTCGAATAGAAGGGATGAAAAGGTTTTTAACAGCCCTATTATGTAATTTTCGCGAGGAGCAGAATACAATTCATACGTCTTACTGTTTTCCGGTTCGATTTAATTCACTACAATTTATCCGAACAAAACTCATTAACAATGAGATTCAACAATGATTGTGATTGGTCAATATGGTGTAAGTAAGGTACATGCTTAGGGTGTTGATGTAACCGTAAGAAAGGCCGTGATGTAACACAACTTGTTTTCACATGGTATGCATTATGTCGAACGGGTCCAAAGTCTCAGGCTGGACGATGAATTGGTTAATAAGAGGTTCCTGTGTCCGAGACGCTCATCGAAGCGCCGTCACCGGCCACATTACCCAATGAGCAGGCATCCACCTAATCACCATTAGTACTAGGTACGTTGGGAATTACACAGGAAGCAAGCCTGTGGCAATTGTAGTTCTTTAGTTGCTGCTGTTAGTAAGTTCAAGAAGGGAGTTTGAGGTGCTCTGTTATATTATTTCACTTAGTAGTACTTATACCAATCAGGCCCATTCTTCTTTTAAGCCTCATTATTTTTGCAACCCCATATTTTCTTTCTGATTCACTATAACAGGTATATGATAGTGCCCTAATACCCTGTCATTACTTATATACGATGATTCGATTCTCACAGTTCCTTACTTAGCCCTCCAAGTAGGTAATTTTTAGGAAACGAACTGGAAGTTGGCCGCTTATTGCCAGCATAACCCGTGGCCGTTGAGAAACTTTGTGGTTTTGAGGATCAAGACTCAATGGTTGATACCCTATGTGGCCTAACAACCCCGGAGGTTATCAAAAAGGCTGACACCATTTTTGCTGGATTAAAATAAAATAATTATATTTTATTAATAACGAGTTGTAGTTCGTTACATAAATAAGTGAAGCTAAATGAAAGCATGTTAAGATGAATGCTAAAGGATCAGCGATAGAATATCCCATAGCGCATTGCGACGATTATGTCTATAAATCTAGAGGAAACCAGATATTATTTGCGGGTTAGTTTCGGTTTTCCAAGCAAATATAATTTTACAAGAATCAGGATATAATTAAATCAGCGATTCATTTGTTTTTATCGATTTTCACGTAGTGGTAATTTGAAGTGGCCTTATATGGAGGTGTTTGTCCCCGTTTCTCGGTATAGTGAAGGCACCTCAACACAAACAGTGGTATCATCTGTTTCACCATTTTATTATCACTGATTTGTCCGAGCGCACCGAAGTGCGAAGTAACGCCCGTTTGTGAAGCGATTCGCGACAAACCGATATCCTCGAAGCGACCCAACTGTTGACTCAGCAATTCACATACATTGACGATGGAGTTATGTTTGAGTCAACCTCGTTTATGAAACACAACAGTAAAAATGTAATAATGTACAGACGCCTGCACATCAACCTATCCAAAACTGTCAAATTTCTTCAATACATCTTCAACCATGGATTAGGCATAAAGTTCAAAGTCTATTGAGGAAATTTGAAAAACTGTCAAATTTCTCTAATCGATATTGATCTTTATACCCAAACACTAAGGTTTAAAATTTATTAGAGAAATTTGACATTTTGTGGTAGGTTGATCTGCTGCCATCTGTACATTATTGTTTTTGTGCATAGTTCAGCTATCCCATGCAACTACTATATTTTTAGTGTAGATTTTTTATGAACATTATAAGACATTATGATTACAATGAGGCAATTGACCAGCAGTGGGGAGTATGTAAGCTTATTACTTACTATAACGTTTACATTTAAATTCTTTTGTATAATTATTTTTTATTTCTTTACATATTCATAAAGAGCGTCATAAGCTAAATTCTTTACAATATAAAATATTTTAGCAGTCTTTAATTAGAAGCAGCAAAATTAACATAAACTGCTATTAACACAGGCCTCATTAAAACTACTACTAACTAAGTCTAATTATAGTAACTTGTTTACATCTACGTTTTTTTTGACGCTGTTTAAAAAAGGGCATCCACTAACACCTATGGGTCTTACGTATTCTAACACCCGTATTCTAAGACGTTTCCTCGACTCGACTCACACTCGACTCAACCTTACTCAGGTAAACCGGTATTCATAGAGAAAACAAAAATCCTCCACTCATAAAATTTCCTCAGTCGAGGTGAGGAGAATTTGAGGGGGCAAGTGTCAAACTCAAGGTACCTCACGACTTACCTTGAGGAATACTCAAGCGTTATAAACGGCTTTTCAAGTGCTTTCTTTCATTAATAAATCATTAGAAAATGGATTTCTATCTTTATATAGATTATATATATGACGCGCCGACATCAACAAACAAGCAAATCAACAATCAACCACCAATCCGCACTGAGCCCGCGTGGTGGTTTATGGCCCGTTCTCCCTATCCATTCATAGGGAAGGCTCGTGCCCCAGCAGCGGGGACATAAAAATGAGCTGATGATGATGAGAAGGAGGCAAACGAGCAGGCGGGTCACCTGATGGGAAGCAATCACCGCCGCCCATGGACACCAGGCAAAACCAGGAGAGCTGGTTCAACAGCACTATAGTTCGTGGTAAAAAAAAAAATTACGTGAGAAACGCACAGTAGTAGTAGTAGTAGTAGTAGAAAAACTTAAACAAATAATGTAGATATTGCCCAAGATACTTTACCTATTTGAGGCGTTCCAGTTATTAAATTTTCTTGCGGGGTCTCTTACTTCACAACTTCATCCTTCATTGAGGCATTTTGGACATACTGACAATCGAGACTTGGTGTGTTGTCATCACTATCAATAACATATGTGAGCTCCACATCGGTTAACTCAACCAAGGCCTCATCAATAATGTTTTTCGACGTACTGGGAATTGGCTGAAATGGTCCCCCTCCCGTCTTCATACGCTTTTTTTTTTCCAGAGCGAGACTGGCTTTACGCCGGTTTTTTAAATTATCCCAACACTTTTTTAGTTGAGCTTCAGTTCTCTAAACAATAAGAATAATTATTTTAATCACATCTCTCACAGTCAAGTTTGAATCGACAGTTTCCTAATAAAATGAAAAGTGAATTGGTTCCAATCGAATTAAATTCTTCCACTAAGCTATTTTTTTTACAGCTGGACTTCCAGCAGATATTGTGGAAGCTGAATTTAATTTATATTTCACCACCAGCTCTTGAAGGCACAGCTTTTCATTTTCACTAAACAGCTGCCTTCCAGTCATCGTACAACTCAACAATATTACAATGACTTATTGTAAATCAAATTACACAAAGAAAGAAATGTAACGCTCAGAACAATAACGTCGTTACGACTCGACTGACTTTACTGTTTTAAATATCGCAAGTTATGTCACTTTGTCTACCATTGCCTACAAAATTCTAGGAAACAAGATGTGTTGTTCGTTTTACCTCGACTCACACTCGACTCTTTCTCCACTCAACCTCATTAAAGGTAACTGAAGAAACCAGCTGTTTACTGACTAAGAATACCGATTTGGAGGGAGCTTCGAAACTTTCCTTGAGGGTTCCTCAGTCAAGGTAGAGTCGAGATGGTTTGGAGGAAACGTCTTAGAATGTAACAAAAATAACTCTTCTCGTCACTACGAGGCACTGCGTCAATACCATACAAACTCTTGTTTTAATTAACGTGATCAAAAAGCAATTAAAACTCTGATGTCGGTGAATTAGCCATTTAAAGTTAAGCGAATACGAGTACAGTAGGTAAACACGCCTGCACATCAACCTACCCAAAACTGTCAAATTTCTTCAATACATTGTCAACCTTAAGCCTTAATTATAAAGTTCAAAGTCTATTGAGGAAATTTGACAGTTTGTGGTAGGTTGATGTGCAGGCGTCTGTACGTACCTATGTGATTATGAAATTCGTTAATAATAGTTATACAAACATATTTTTTCCTATTGTTACTGATTATACTGTTATGATGATTATAATGAGGCCTATGTCCAGCAGTGGACTAAGATAGGTCGATGATGATGATGATGATGATACTGTTGCCAGGATTTTCAATTCATTTGACCTAATTTGGTAGTTTACTCACTCATTTGACTCACTTATTGTTAGTGGGTAGTATCTACATACGAGTAATCCGTGCTCATAGGAAAAGCTATCTACACAAATTATTGCGTAATACCGAATAGAAGACCGAAGATGTAATGTTTACTTGCCAGTTACGTTAGCCATTAAAGGCGATTTGGGAGTTTCACTCACTTCATTTTTTAATTAAGTGAATTTCCCAGAATTGACATTATCCCACCTTCTCCCTTCCTCCATAGGAGTACGCGTGCTGCTCTCCGGAGTCACCCCTGTACTATCTCGAACATTCCATCGCGCACAAAGAAATTGGTGACTCGTTTCTTTGTCGCAGTTCCAAAAGATGGAATAGTCTACCAGCACACGTTTTCCTTCCTTCCTATGACATGGGGTCCTTCAAACGAGGCGTGAAGAGGCACCTTGTGGGCCGGTAGGGTAAGGGTGACTGACGCTGCGTTGTTTTCACGCTGCACCAGTTGTCCTTGCGTCTGGACACCATTCCCACTTAATATCAGGTGGAGTGGAGTCATTTGGTGAGCAACGTATAAAAAAAAATGGCGTCGACTATTTTACTTATCGATTGCGCTAAACGCTAACTCCACAAGTACCTCAGGTATTTTACGTTTTCCAATTCCCATTCACAGTTATTTCCTAATTGATATGCACATTAGGCAAGACGTTTCGAGCCGAACTACCATTAGCATAATAGATTTTTGGAATATTGTCATTTTATACGTATAATCACCAATAAATAACCAAGTCTTCAATGAATCATTAAATGGAACTCGATAATAGCTGAGAGTTACATCTGTCGCTTCATCTCTTGTGACAGTTGTGATTAATAACCGATGCGTTGTAAATGTTATAATGACTACGATAACACTGGAATAGTAGGTCATCGTCGTGGTAGCTCCGAAGATGGGTAGTACCAACAGACCTTTTTATTTCGCACTTGAGTAATTTGCGCCTTTGTCCTGTCTGTCCCGTCCTGAGATATGGATTGTGCAAAGTTCACTGCTCAAGATGAAATGTTTTACGGGTCAAAGTTTTGCGTACGGTTATTTTGGCATTCAGTGGGTCAGTCAACGTATCGAACTTTGATGACTTTTGTGTAAAAGCATAAAGCGCTTAGTACATGTTGTCGCTTGTTTGGTAGAGCTCGATTGAAGTTATAAAGAATATAGAAGTAATGAAAATGCGATGAAATTTTTTATAAACTTAAAATTGGTATTTTAAAGGCTGAATTGTAAAATAAGAAATGCCGTGAATTAATGCTTGTATTGCTCTAATAACACACACAAACCTATTATTTTATTTCCTACTTGAACATTTTCCAAACAGTCCAGTTCCTAAGTGGAGTGTGATGGATAATATAAAATTAGTAGTGAAATATTTCCTTTGTTTTATAATAGATAGGATATGTATTTAATTATATTCTTGTGAATGGGTTTGTATTATATGCTTCTTGTGACAGGCTGGTTCAAGTTCAATGATGATAATGTTTTTTTTATGTCTGCGTGTTTGTTCAAACTGTATTTCAAAGTTAATGTCACACTTGTTTTGTTAAAATAAAAAAGAAATGCATTTATAATCATTTTAATGTCTTCACTCTATTTAAACAGAATATACGCCATTGGATTGTTTATTTTTTTGTCATTGTTCATGTGGCAAGCAATAATTATTTATAAACGTTTTAATAGTCTACAAATCAACATAGTGTAGCGATTTATGTGCTTAATTAAAATTAAGCAACATTATTTAGTTTACGTTTGTTTATATAAAGCGTGTAGTGCCAACTTATAATTAAGACATTACTACAAAATGTGTCTTCATACATACGTCTGAAAAAATTGTTACACACAATATTCCCAAATAAACCTGTACCAACAAAGCACACACTTGTTTTGATGTATGTCGTGAGTAAATAAAATAATTACCTAAGCTAAGACAACAAATATTAACAAAAAATATATCTGTTACCACATAATTACATAAAGTTAATTGTCAGGAGTAATACACTAAGGACCACTTGTATAATTAAGTAAACAAATGGGAAACCTTGAACCCTAAATGTCTATATGGCCAAGGTTTGACTTTGTTAAAAATTAATTATTTGAACAGTTACTCAGTACCTAAACAAGAATGATTTTTAAGGCCTCACAAAAGTATATATATATTATAATTAACTTTTCTTAAACATCTTACTGCACACAGGGAGAACAGAGCTTAACCTAGCAAAGCGGATATATGTGCATTTTAAGGACTGCCATCTTACAACAACAACGGACTATAAACGCTTTTGTAACTGGACTGGATATAGAGCCTTGCCCGCATAACTCCAAATTGGGGTTGGGCTAGAGTCTTGACCATCGGTTTAACGTGCCCCTTGAAAGCAAGAAAGATATCGAGATATTTTTAAGTTGGTGTATATTGGGCCGGGCACCAAGGACCTAAGAGTGCTGATTCAACAACGCCTCAATATTGTGTGTCATTTAACATTAGGTCTATATGAAAACTGTCATAATTAAGCCACCGTCACACAACTGTGGACGTTTTATAATAGCAGAATCGCGGATGAGATACCGATGACCCGGCATTACTTATCTTATTTTTAATATTATTTACTGTAGTTTGACTTGGTTTTTCTTAACCAATTTTTTTTTTTTTTTTTAGAGTACTGTAGTGGTACTGTATGACATTGTGGAAATTGAAACTTTTACCTGATGTAAATTTGTTAACTTAGTTTTTTTTTTTATTTTGTGATATTTTTGTTTTTTATTTACATGTTGTGGTTGTCTTCTATAATTTTGTGTTTATTTGTAATGGAAAGTATCCTGCTATGATAGGGCATTTTCCAATATTTTTGACGCTGTAAGGGAGAAAAGAGCTGGACACTTGCTGAGTTTCTTGCCGGTTCTTCTCAGTACAAGATCTCCCGCTCAGAGTAGACTTACGAACCGATGGCATAGTGACATTCACAAGAGCTACTTGTAGCCTAAACTGAATAAATGATTTTGAATTTTGAATTTTTTGAATTATGAAAGTTACTCAATTTGGCAAGAACGAGCAAGGCGCTGCGCCGCCGCCGGTGCCGTTGCCGTCTCCTTGTCCTATTGATTTTATTTGGACATTTAACTAAGCATAATACTGTATACATTCATACATTACAAAGTTTATATAAAGCTTTGTATTCATTAATGACCGCCGGCCGCCACAACATGCATGAACATAATAATTTTTGAGAAAACCAAAAACTTGGTGCTTTGTGTTCGTTTAAAGCCCTTAATGAAGATTTTAAATTTTTATTTTTATTTTTAAGTGCTGATTGCTGCACTGAAGCTGAATTAAATATTCATAAATTACAGTAAAAAAATTAAATGCCAGGTTTGATTTCATAAATATTTAAGATTTTAAATATTGATCACCAAACAAAAATTGTTTCGAGATTACAAACAACTTAAGGCCTCATGTTTAAAGTTACATTTTTTTTTGCCAAAAATTGGGTGGAGCTTAAATCCAATTACAAGTAAGACTATATGCTCAAATACTTTTCTATGTTTCATTTTCGTATTACACTGGTAAGACAAAACAAAATATAGATAAGTAATTCTAACACTACAATATAATAATCATTCTGGTACATAATAATTTTGTTTAAAAATGCTCTGTTCCTTTATTGTTACTTTAGGTACTGCCATTACTAACAAAGGAGTTCCGATCGAGCGGAGCATCATGTCTGCATGTTCACAATTCGTGTTTGTAACAAGAACGCAAGTAGGTACTGTAAAGGTAAAAACACGGAATAAACAATATAGGAATGCACATACATACCTATATTGCTTAAGGTCACTCTGGCATCGGTTTTTATGCCGTTTTATGCGCACAAGTTCAAATTAAGGCATGAATATCCTGTCTGTTTACGAAAAGTTATGTACTTAATTTATTTTTTGAGCTTGACCTTCATCTTTCTGATGGTAATTGATGATACGACTGAAGGTGGGAGCGCACCACATCATCGAACCTTTAACTACAAAAGACCTAGCTTTAATATAGTCGAAACTGAACACTACAACATACATATTCATATGATGGAGGTAACTAGCCAGGCGGACATTAAACCAGCATTACGATAACATTAACACGTATCTCCGCTAAGAATCAATCCTAGGTCTCAAGCTCTCATTTTAAGATTGCTGGTTAAACCACTAGACCACAGATGCGGCAAATGTCATTACCCCCTGCACGTTCATTACTGAGTCACGTGAACGTCTTGACGGCATGATAAATCTAAGAGCACTGTTGCCTCCCGATGGATTACCTGACTCCGAAAATAGACAGCAGCATTCCCATCTAATGAGAGTGCTATTTCCAGCTTATAGCGTCGGCGACGGCACCGCAAAAAGTAGGCTGTGTGGCCATAGCCGAGTCGCCTGCACGCAGTTAAAGGTTCTGCGCTATTTACGGTATAGCTTCATTTTCAATTTTTATGACCAGCTTCTTTACCGCTCACGTAGTGTAAGTACCTTTGATCGTGGTTCTAAGTAGGCTGTTAATTGTTATCACGGCAAAAAATGTTTGATGCCGTCCATAAACACCTGCCAACGTCAGAAAGAAAATATTACTTGATGTATAGAATAAACTAAAAATATAGCTATAGAAGAAGCTAAGGCTAAAATAACAGATCACTTTGATCAGAAACCTAAACTAGTTAAGAGCTTGCTGTCTTACCTCTACTTCTCGGAACTCAACAATACTACCGAAATTGTTATTATTGCAACAGACGACAGTAGAAGCTAGTCAGCCAGCCATAATAAGGACCCGTCTTACCAACAAAAAAATTTATTTATTTATTTTATAAAATAAATAAATAAATAAAATAAACAAAAAAATAGTTATAACCTCTAGATTGGTACCAATAAATCAACAAATCAGGAAGTGTATTAACATTTTTGAACATTAAAAAACTAACTCGAGTCTCGAGCCAAAAGCTTAAAACACACTTGACAGTTTATATGCAGTGCAGAACCCTGCCTAGGCGCCATCGCCCGGCGCCTTAATACGCCAGGAGCGGGTAATTTAATCACCCCGGTCTGTATAAATAGCTGAGCCATGAAGGATGGTCTTAATTTTTTACTTCCTAACTCGATCGAGAAACTCTGCCAGTCTATTAATAAGAATTACGCGACAAAAAGTAAATGGCGAGGTGGTGGTAAAGTGGACATGTGGCGCCAGGACATACGGTCAACCTTAGTATTTAAACAAACAGTGTCTTACAAATAAACAAAGAATGAGGTCCGAATAGTTATTACGTGTTTTGTTCTAAACGTCATTTCAAAATAGAGTAATAGAGACAAAACACGGAATAACTATTCGGAGCTTATTCTTTGTTTATTTGTAAGGTACAAAGTGTTTACTTCGTACTTTGTGTTAAGTACTAACTGTAACTAGTCTGCCTAGAACTCTTATTTTAATTTTAGGTATAAGAGTTAAAAAAGAGAGTTATTAAAGAGTACCAATAAAAACGTGTTACTTAACTAATTTTTAGATCGCTGTATTTAGAACTGTCAATGTCTATGGTGTCAACGTGTAGGACATCTATATGAGACGGCAAGCGCTTAGCTACTTTCCATGCTGACCGTTCTACGAATACTCATTTCTAACTAAATACGTTGTGTAATTCTGTATATATTTACAATATTTTTTCTGTATATTTTAAGGAAATATCACCGGTGCCCTGCCCATGCATTACCACCGACTTCTCAGAACGTTATTTGTATTCAATACATATTAAGCGTAATTTTATTAAGCGACGTAACAGTTAATGTATTCTCACAAAAGGATAATTCCGTATCGTAACTTTATAAGGATTACAAAGGCATAAATTATGAGTATGTATGTACCGGTATGATAAATAAGATCAATTCTCAATGAGAACTGGTGCGGGTTCGACCTCAAAATACCTTTGTTTAATAGCTCGCGTAAAGTATGTGATTAGGCGTCTTATGATGAATCACCAGTGTTTGGTCTACTGATCTTAATTGAATAAATTCACGTTTAACGCATAGATACATCTCGTTTCGGTTCCGATATCGGTGTCTGGGTCTAAGGATAGTATTTGACTCTAAGGAATTGTTGTCATGCTACGTCGGAATGATAGAAATACTACAGCAACCATTTACACAATTTATAGAATAGATAAACGTTTTTGCTATGTCATAAACGGATAGTTTCTTAAATGGGCTTAATACTTAATTATTTAATGTGATAGTTGAAATTACTTAAACTTAGTTTTGACGTCAATAAGTTCATGTAAAGGCTTATATAGAAAAAACGATTTAACTTTGATTTTGTAAAATATTCACTTAACATCCTGTGTAGCATAGAGTAAGGAAATGTCCGTTTCCCATTGATGAACCACATATAATTTTGAGATTCTGAATGTGTCTGGCTTTAGTAAAATGTAGTCCATAAAAAAAAACTGTGAATTCATATTTTGTAGCCATCGTTTCTACGGACACTTTAATAAGTTGTGAAATAATATTTTCGTAATACGAGAAGAAAAAAATAACAAAATTCATGCTTACAAAATTGCTGCTTTTAAGTTGATCCAACCATAACATAACGATATTCATAAAAAATAAGTATTTAAAATTTAGGGCTACATTAAGAGTTATTTTTTATGGCAGTATTTGTTTCTTATTACCTGTCGCCATCATGTGGCGTCTCTTCCAATAATTTCTTAGTACTATGTGCGCCACGCAGAACCTTATTCACGGAAGTTATGAATTATTTATTTGAAATCATTCCTTAAACCAGTTTGTAAATAATTAAATACTATCTATGTTTAAAATATACTTTAAAATGTATTTATTATAGAAAATAAAAATTGATTTCCTATTGATCTATTGGATAATTCGTTTTAACTACAGGATGAGTTGTCAGCTCAGTACTCTTCACTAAAGCTTATTTTTAATACGAGTTGTAAGAGATTTCCATTCTTAAGTTTGGGAACCTGTATTTAAAGTGCCTTACAAATAAACAAAGAATAATGTCCGAATAGCTATTCCGTGTTTTGTCTCTTTTACTCCAATTTGAAATGACGTTTACATGACAGGAACAAAACACGGAATAGCTATTTGGACCTTATTCTTTGTTTATTTGTAAGGTACTAACCCCCTTCCAAATAAACAAAGAATAAGGTTCGAATAGTTATTCTGTGTTTTGTCTTTTTTACTCTAATTTGAAATGACGTTAACATGACAGGAACAAAACACAGAATAACTATTCGGACCTTATTCTTTGTTTATTTGTAAGGCGGTCAGAGTATAGAGCAATTTTGTTACTTTGTGACAAAAAAAATACTTTTAAAAATTGGAGTTTCAAATAGAACAAATAAATTTTCTACAACAAAATATAACCTTTGGTAGATGAACAAGTAAGCAATGAGGAGAGGTTTTTAAATTTTTATTTTATATTTTATCTACGGCTATAACTTTGCTAGGTTAACTCACTAAACGCTTGCAAGCGCTACTATTTATGCACTATAAACGTTTAAACTGCTTTTTAGTATCGGCATTCAGTAAAACACTCTGAGTTATAAATTCAGCAATAAACATATTTTATCAAGACGTAGACTTCAACGTTTGCAACTAAATCTCACTTGCTTGAACAACATCAAGTTTAAGTAGGTTTCCTAAACAAATATGGTCTAATACTCTGAGACACTAATTTTATTTTGGTAACCTTGATTTTTTGTATTGCGAGTGTATGTGTGTGTGTGGTCACATGAGAGCCCCGCTTTCTATTAAAAAGTAAAGTTGCATTGAATGACTTGCCGAATATAAAATCGGGGGCACTAGAACCGTGCGAGTAATCGGTGGGCTGTCAAAATTAATAATGTGTGGACAGAAGAACCTGGTTTCCAGTTCGGGCCCCTGACAGGTGACATACTGTACCAGCTCTCCAATCCACCGAAGTGGGACGTAGCCAAACAACGTGTATTAGGCATGCGTATCTTTCACCGGTCGTGACTTCGAGACGTGCTAATCATGAACTTTATTTGCTGAATACGTCACGGTCACTGACTACTTGGAACGGCTTAACATATTATTAAAGGGGTAATTTTAATATTCACCGTCCGTTGACATAAGATAATTCCTTTAAGTGATTTAAATGGATCTCCTTATTAAGTTTCATGAAAGAAGAGAACTTACTGCCATTTGCGTATTTAAAAAGATATATTTTCTCTCTTAATGTGAGCAAATGTATTTTTTTTACGTTACAAACTTAATGAAATATTTGTTGACACCACGGTTATACTCGTACAATATTTATATAAAATTTGCATTTAAATTGTAATCTCGTACACGACGCATACAGTTAGTATGCAGCAATGTATCATATTTTTACTTAATAGCTAATAAAATAGACTTTGTAAAAAGATAATGCACGTTAATGCCATCCTACTAATATTATAAACGCGAAAGTTTGTAAGTATGGATGGATGTTTGTTACTCTTTCACGTAAAAACTACTGAATGGATGTTAATGAAACTTTCCTCATATACAGACCATGACCCAAACCAGCATATAGAATACTTTTATTTTTAATAGTCTTCGCGAACGAAGTCGCGGGCTACAACTAGTATCGTATAAATAAGAAGTCTGCTTTCATTATATAATATTGCTGCTGCTATGCTTGACCAAGCAGGTTAGCCGCAAACGACATACATGGATTGTACATGCGAATAAACTGCACTTGCTGACTCTAAAAAAAGGTACAAGTTCTAAAAATGAAAAACACGATTATAGAAATGTGTCCCGACTGGTTTGTAAAAAGTAATGCCTGTGGAAAGAACCTTGTGTAAGCAATACGCGCACCGGCGGCGGCGGCTCCAACATATGTTGGGGAGACGAGGCGAGCCGGCAGTGTTTGTAAATTCAGTGGTCTTAGTTGGTTCTTGGCAACGAGAAACTATATTGACTAGAATTGAAATGAGTTTTGCAATAATACTGTAGAGAAATGTTCGCGATGAACAATATAGAGTTTCACATACTTTTTGTTAAGAATTGTATCTATTGAAAATAAAAGGGTTAATGTAATGTTTCATTGGTTTTCTAAAGTTTATTCGACTCCCTATTCAAGAAGGCAATCTATGAGACTCCCTTTTTTACCCAAACGGTCCATGATGTCACGTGAAAAAGTAAACCGCAAAACAAAATTATGTGCTGACCACAAGACTCACAAACGTGTACTTGATTGTATTTTTAAAATATTTTCGTTATTATTTCTGCGAATTGCCTTGCACAGTAAAGGTCAGCATTTGTAAATTGATCATGTAAATACATACCTACATAAAACGAGGAATGTTTGTGTTTACTTAGCGAATAAACAATGCGATGCACACAATTTTTTTAAATTGTCTGCTGTTTAAAACGAAATTTTATTGTTCATATTTCAAAAAAATATTTCAAAGAAAATAGATTCTTATTTCAAGACTTTGTCTCAACTATTTAACAATAACAATAAAAAAAGTCTACAAAATTAGGCTTGGTAACTATTATTTTAATCTAATGTAAAACATTAGGCTTAAATTATAGTAAATTAGATGAATTTACTTAATTAATTCTACATTTGTAGTTCTTTGTTACTATATTACTTGAAACTTGAGTAATTATATTTTGTTGATTATTGTTTGTTAGTAAATGGAAGGCTAATTGCAACCAGTGATTTAAACAGATGAATATAACTTCCCAGTACTTTTTAGTAATAAGAAAATGATTTTTAATATTGTATTGTCTTGATAGGTAATGACTTTGCAAACCAGAGACGCAAACACGTTTTCTAACTACGATTTAAATACTTATAAAATTTGCGGTCGTCAAACAATATTAGGTACATATTTGGGTTTAGATCTTAACGTTTACAAAAGAATCGTTAAAAATACTTTAAAAATATTTCAAGCCCCAGTCTTTACAACAAGTAATTTGGAAATAGCAAATGTTTATTAATGTTATGAACAATTGCCGTTGATTACTTTATAACCGACTTCAAAAAAGAAGGAGGTTCTCAATTCGTTGAAATATTTTTTGTATAGTAATATAGATATATTTTATTTATTTGTAAGTTAATTATAAATCTTTGTATTAAAATGGTGAACTTACTTTTCCAGGCGATCGCCGAGTTTGTCGGAGTGGTGACTCTCCTTGGGCTTGGTCAGGTCCGCGTCGAATAGGTCCCGCTTGAAGCCCCGCCAGAAGGTGGGCATCATCCACACGAACCATGCTCGCGAGAAAAAGTTCGCCCTAATGTAGTTGTTGCTCTTCTTCACACGCTCCTTCGGCGGAATCTTCATCGGGTCGCTCGGACCTTTATTGCCACTAACCATTTTAACAGTTTTTTGTAGTAAAATTAATAAAAAAAAAACAATAAAGTAATCTGATAAAAAAACAGATCGGCTTTCCCTCACAATTTTAATAGCTTGCAAATAACGACATTTTAATTTAAAAACTCGCAAACGCAGTAGTGCTGCCGGATAGCGACCGGAGCGCACGCGCAGAGGTGCGGACGACGCGCTAATGTTCCGCCTACTGAGGGCGCGCGTGCGACTATTTACAGTATAAACGTAACTGCACTCTGCTGGTAGCTTATCTACTTTGTCTTCTGCTCTGCTGCCCTCACGCCCCTCGTAGCCTTTTCAATTAGCTCTGGGCTTCCCGGAAGCTTGGCGACATTACCATTGTTTCTGTTCTAATGTTGATTTGAAGACAGTGACATTAATTAGTAAAACAGCAAACTAAGGGCTAGGCATCTGTTGCTGAATTGCAAAAACACAAGTTTGTTTCTGCGTAGTATAGTTATTGCAATTTGGGCATATTAAAAATTTTATTTTAATACATTTTGTTATATTAACATAACATCGCAGTTTTCACTGCGTGATTAGCAGCATTAACAATATTACCACAATTGCTTAGCCCCCAGCCAGGCGTAGCGTAATAGGAAACACACTAAATTACGCCTCGTTAAACCTTAATATCAATCTTATTTAAGAGTGCCTCCACTAAAGTAAACCAACATTTATAATAAACTCTGCCTGGCTAAGGGTTAAAAGCTCTATTAACTTAGTATTACAAAGAAAAATTTGTTATTATATTTTACAAGCAAGACAGGTAGGTTACTAAGTATGTACCTACAAAAGAGTGTCTTTGTAGTTTATTATTGGTTTAACTGTGGTTTAGCGGGTTGAGCTCGTTTCCTATGTACATGCAATGCATATTATAAAGCTTATCGTCCCTACTGCATTGGCAGTCGTGAACAACTACTAACCCGCACTGGGCACCACGCGGGCCCAGTTGTATGGTCTTAGGAAGTCTTGTATTTATAAAATAGTCATACGATGGGCCAAACTGCCATTTAGCTATGTGCATAAAGAAACCTTTTAAAAGCTATACACCAGCTATTATAAATCTGTCTTATCTAAAATTTGGGCTTTGTATTTTGACCGATTAAAACAATGAGATAATTTATCCCATCTAGTTTCATTTTGTACATAAAAAGTAAAAGATAATTTACTGTAAACTTTGCACTGAAAAAATTGCATTGTCATCGTTTCATCTGCAAAGCGTCCTCTGCTGGACATATAAGTCGACCGTTACGACCTTGGAATCTTCAAGAAACGAGCCTATCCCTTCCTTAAAGGCCGGCAACGCGTCTGCGATTCTTCTGGTGACCTGCTCGTTTGTGTCCTTCTTTTATAAAAAAAGCCAACTAAAATAGAACGTTTATGCAACAATTTAGTTACATAAAAAAAGCGATTTGAAACTTGCCCCATTGGACTTGAACAACGTGGATTGCATTAATTTATTTGAACAAACGTTGTTTAAATAATTGTCTGATAAGTTAATTTCTGTGTTTTTCTAAAGAAAGTTATATAAGGCACCGTGAGGCGTTAACTCTCTTTTCATAATATAATTTACAGACTAAGTTGTTCGTTGTTATAGCTTGTTTGTTGTTCTTGAAGGGGTTCTACCTAACCTAGCTAGAGATTGCGATAATATTCCCAACATACCCCTATGTACCTATTATTTCAAGAGATCATAACCACTCCCTCGCTCTGTTGGTAAATGTTAGACATCATTTATCTTTACTTTAAAGTTATTTATACAAATTAGGAAACAAAACTGTCGGCATGTAAAGAAATATAATATCAGCTAAAAACGGTTCCAAGTAAAATATTGTTTAGAAGTGTACGAATGTTCATAGGCTTGTTTGTCTTTCCTTCCTATTCCTATAATCGTTATTTCTCATAACAAATTTTTAAGAGAATTTCAATATTCGCAGATGTACAATGTCAATTCCGAAGAAGATACTTTATATTTGATCAATGTTTTCACAAGTGGAAAATTTTGACTGTATATCCTTGAAATGCATGTCAATAGTACCTACCTACAGCTACATTTGCTGCATCACGTGTCTAGCTTTAGCCACACCGAAAGCGGAGACGAAGCGGAGCGGGTGGTGACGTTTATAATAGTGTATCGATTGCCAGATTTTCATATGAGGAATATAGCTACAGGTAGGTACCTGGCGATTAACTAGAGGTAAGGCCTTGCTTGGTTTTTCCCAATTTATTTTATTTATTTACTTATTTACTTATTTGTATACAAGTTTATGTACACACACTGAGGTAGAGCCACGCTGCGTGGCAGCACGAAATGGGCCGGCTCGCCCGGCGTAATACCACCATCTCACAGAAACAATGGCACTTATTGCTGTTGTGCTTCGTTCGGTGAGTGAAATTACTGGAGGCCCATCTTTCACCTCTCCCCCCTCCCGATTCATACTCCCTCCTCAAGATCCAACTCCTTCTTCAAGGCCGGCAACGCATCTGCGATTACTTTGGTTTTGCGGGTGTCCATGGGCGGCGGTGATCACTTTCCATCAGGTGACCCGCCTGCTCGTTTGCCTCCTTTTAACATTGAAAAAAAAACAAAAAAAAAACATAAAAGGGTAACAAATAAGCTCTACGGGTGAATGCAGTACAAGGGCGCTGCTTATTTCAGTTCTGAAATATCTATATTATATTTATTTCTATATACATTTCTATATCTATATTTATTGTGTTAAATACAGCCTGTTATGACTTTTACATCGCAACCAGGATTAGGCTGCGTTTCCACCAGACCTGTGCGAGGTAGCTAGGCGGTGCGGGAGGAAAATATCCACCAATAAGATTACTTCCTCTTCCTTGTGGTGTAAAATGGAGTAATCCTACCTCTAGTACAGCTCTGGTGGAAACTCAGCCTTATGGTGGCTGAACAGACTTGGAGTCTTTCAAGCGTCAGGCGTCCGGAATGTTTATAAGTGAATATACCTCGATTTTGAAGAACCTGGACCTGGAAAAGAAAATGGACCAAGTAAAGAGCGTGTCAAACGGGTACTCGTATTCATCGCCCACGATCGATGTCTTGTTTCTTTGATAGTGTGCATGTATGGCTTGTCTTGGTGTGTGATAAAGGTGAATCAAACGTCCTGTAACACGAGTAAAAATCGTACAGAGGACGAAATAAGGAGGAAACAAGTAGAATTTAATTTAAAAAATACTTACTTTATGGAATAATAATACCAATTGATGATCTACAATTATTTTATCTATTTTCTGTTTTATTTTTCTATTTAAGTGCCTTACAGCTTCTTAATTTTGTCCTTTATACTGTTGTTAGTATTGAAAGAGGTTTAGGAAGCACTACATCTCGCGCGGAACCGCTCCGCTTTGACTCTACTTTTGGTGTAGCGAAGGCTTTATTTATCAACTAAAGGCAAACCCGGGAACGTCTTATTAAATTGGCCTTTTTCATCTATGTCAATGTCAAACTTTCATTACAATATTTGTTTACGACTATCTCTTATTATATGGTCAAGGCGTTGACATAGATGAAAATGGCGAATAAATTATTTTCGCCGCATTCTTGCCACGAATAAATATGTTTACTCCTTGTCAGCGTCAAACTTTCGATGGATGATTCATCTTGGATGTTTCATAAACTTTGTCAAGTGAAAAAAAAACTTTATTTAATTGTCTGCAGTACTTCTTAGTCTTGTTTTCGTTATGATTACATAAGTGTAGTCACTATTGCAATAGCTAAACCTGGGATGAGGACCAAAAATTCTTTAGCTCTTTTTTGTTTTAGACATTACAGATTACAGATAAGACTTAGGCCAGCATTGAGGTTGTAAACGTCTTGTATTGTGCAGCAGTGCATGAAGGAAAGCTTGCGTTTTGTGACAGATATAGACGCTGTTAGTACTGACATACTGACAAGACGAAGCCTACAGTTATTTTGAATATTTGCACCTAAAAAGCTTCACCGGATTCACGGAAACGCAAGTTAGATAAAATGTCTCAACAAAGTGAAAAAACCAATAATCGCTACATATTAAAGTATGGCTATGTGGCGGCGGATGGTATCATCTCCGTAATACATCTTCCTGTGTCGTGTGATACTTCTGATTTGTTATTGTAGCGTGCAATGGCGGTGGGGTCATCAGTCGGCTCGCCACAATGCGCCCCACACAATGCCACCAATACCGCTCCATTGACAGCCATCACGGGCGATCGCTTTGTCACATATCTATGTAGACTTGGGCAAAGTAGCTCCGGAAAAAAATTGGAGCCACTGGATCTTTCCAAACAAAAAGTATATGTACAGTGAGCAATTAAGGTCCAATAAGATCCTTTCGATCTTTATAAGTTTTATTAAATCACGAGAGTCACGCTTTGGTATTCAGGTACCTACCCTAGCAAAATCCACTATGGAGATATCTTTCACTTCGACCGTTTGGAGGAGCTAGTTGTCGCTCTTTCTGACTCCTTGTAGAATGAATTGTTTTGCTGGATAAATAAGTGATTGGATAAATGATCTGGATAAAAAGAATGTGCTACGAATATCCGAATATATATGATATATCCTGAGTGCTATATACCTCATGGATATAACTGAATACAAAGTGATCAAAGTCTACCATGTTCCCGCTTGGATATCCTTAATCAAATTTGGCTAATATAATAACAAACAGCTTTAAATGCCAATGTTTGATTTCAATCTTCGTTTCTATATTTTCAACATAGGATAACTATTAATTTACCAATGTGATAAATGGATGATGTAATTTTTAAAAAGGAAAAAGAACATAAGTTTTTTAATAACACATGCCTGTTTGATATTTAAATAAAGTTTTACTTAAAACTCCTCCTAATAAAAATGAAATATTTCAACAAAGTTCAACTATTTTAACTATGTAGGCAAGTTCAACTATTTCAACTAATGCATCGTTATCACGGATGTACTGAAAGATTGAATACATCAAATAACTTGGTCACAATCCCGTTAATAATTTACTCTACACTACCATCATCATCATCATTTTCAGCCCCACTGCTGGGCATAGGGTAGGCCTCGCATGTTACGCCAAACCCTTCTGTTTTGAGCTGCCAGCATCGCATCCAGGTTTTTCCAGCTACCAGCTCTATATCCATGGCCTATCTAGCCAGAGATGCAATTGCGTAGACTTATAGCGTCACTCAGCGTCTTCTATAGCTTATATCACGGCGAGTGCTCTGAAGACCTCTTTGAACTTATCCCACCTTCTCCCTTCCTCCATAGGAGTACACGTGCTGCTCTCCGGAGTCATCGCTTCACTGTCACACATATCCCATCGCGCACAAAGAAATTTGGTGATTCGTTTCTTTGTCGCACCTCCAAAAGACGGAATAGTCTACCAGCACACGTTTTCCCTCTTTCCTATGATATGGGGTCCTTCAAACGAGGCGTGAAGAAGCACCTTGTGGGCCGGCAGAGTGAAGTTGACTGATGCTGCATTGTTTTCACGCTGCACCGTGAAACCGAAAACCGTGTGTCTTCGCGTCTGAACTCCATTTCCACTTAACATCAGGTGGTGTGGAGTCATTTGCCGTGCTAAGTATTAAAAAAAAAAAGAAAAAATATAGAGCTCCCAGATATAGAGGCCCTCCGCTTGTCCGTCCTCGGCAGCCATTCCATAAGGTTTTTTAATTTACTCTTATGTAAAGTAAAATAATTCAATGAATACTAACTTAATAAACTTTACAAACTACATTATTGTGTGGGTTCAATTCCTACTCGAGCTTCCTGAGGCTGGTTAATATTTTTTTTATTTCTAGTAAAGTTTTATCTTTTTAATACCTATATAGCTATAATATCTATCTATCTAATACCTTTAAACAAACAATTCTTGTATATATGTATATAATCTGAATCTCGGAAACGGCTTCAACGATTTTCATGAAATTTAGTATGCTGGTGGTTTCGGGGGCGATAAATTGATCTAGCTAGGTTTCATTTTTAAAAAATTACCAAAAAAAATATCCAGGTACTTATTATGTTATTTAAGTTATGTTTCTTTTTGTTGTGTATATAAATAAGCAATTTATTTAATGCATTTATTTATCTCATTATATATAGCATTGTGAATGCAAAATTCAAAAATAATATAAAAAAACATTACTGTGGTTTGAATTTCGGAAACGATATTTTATATTTATTTTTTATATTGACTCGTCATTGTGACACATCCTGCCTGATGGTAAGCAGCCGATGCAGTCCAAGATAATGAGAGCGCTCCTCACCGTGGAACAAGCACGGTAACAAGCGCACCCATTCATGATGACCTGCATAATGCCGTTTTACGCCCCGCTTAAAAGACCCGGGACTAAAGGAACTGGGAAACGCATGCGCCGGCAAAGAATTCCAAAGCCAAATGGTCTTATAGAGGAACGACTTGCCAAATTTTTTGGTACGAGTACTGATTTTCTGTACAGTGTGATGGTGGTTCCTAAGACCAGCACGTGTAGTCCGGGAGAGGAAAGGAGAGGGCGGGATTACATTAAAAAGTTCTTCAGAACACTCTTCGTAGTAATTCCGGTAGATGACACTGAGAGAAGCAATGCCTCTACGTAGCTGAAGGTCCTCAAGAGAGGCTGTAACCTCAGCATCTCCAATAATGCTTACCGCTCGCCTTTGCAGTCTATCAAGTGCATCGAGGAGGTATGGAGCCGTCCCATAGATGGGAATAGTATTCCATACTCGATCGCACCTGAGTCTTGTACATCAAAGGAAAAGGGAGTGACAAAACAGCCTCACCTTATTGAGAATACCCAACTTACGGGAGGCATTTAAAATAACGATTTTATTATATACTACTCAAAACAAAATAAGGGCCACGAGGTATTTTGTCTGTACCATGAAAATAATAAAACCAATATTAATTTTTTTGTCTCCATAACGAAAACTAATGTTGTTTTTACCGTGTAGACCAATAAATTTATTCCAATAATAATGATTAAAAAGTTTATTTGCTTTTGAAAGAAAAAACACATTTAAGGTTAAAAATAAAAACAATGTAAAGTTACTGAAAACAAAAGAAAATACTCCATGCTCATCTTTTAGTAACGGGTATGCCCCCCTCGTTTCGTTACGCACTCCTGAAGCCTGGAGTGCATGCTCTCAATCAAATGCCTGACATTTTCCATTGGAATCTCTTCCCAGGCCCTTTTAACAGCGTTGATGAGTTGCTGTTGGTTGTGGATTTCCTGATCACCGTCTCTAACTCTTTGTTTCAACTGATCCCACATGTGCTCTATTGGATTTAAGTCCGGACTGTTCGCCAGCCACGGCAAGACTTGAATTTGAGACGCTTCCAGTACAAACCGAGTCGCTTGAGCCGTGTGTGCACGAGCATTGTCTTGCATCAAGATGAATCCAGGACCCGCTCGCTGGGCAAATGGGATCACATGTGGTCTGACGACTTCCTCAATATACCGCTGAGCAGTAACAGTACCCTCATTTAAAATAGCGAGCTCAGTTTTGCCGTGTAAGCTTATCCCGCCCCAAATCATTACATTTGGACCACCAAAACGATCGACTTCATGGATGCAGGCTTCTGAAAATCTCTCGCCGCGTCTTCTCCATACTCTAATACGCCGATCGTCGTTAAAAAAATTAACTTTGCATTCGTCTGTGAAGAGCACCATGCCCCATTGGTTTATGTCCCAGTCCAAATGTTGACGGGAAAATCTTAAACGATTTGCACGATGATTTCTGGTTAATGGAATACGGACAACTCACCTTCTTGATGCCTGCTGGTCTTCATGCAATCGATTACGAATAGTTTGGTCACTGACACGAGTACCCGTTGTGAGCCGTAAACGATTTTGCAGCTTGCGGGCCGTCGTTGTGCGATCTCGGCGCGCACTTAATCGAATGTAACGATCCTCTTGAGCTGTTGTAATGCGAACTCTGCCCGAACCAGGTCTTCTTCTAACACTGCCAGTCTCTTGGAAACGATTCCATAGATTTTGAATAGCTCTTCGAGAAAATCCCAATTGCAAACCCACAGATCGCTGCGAATGACCTTCTTCAATCATTGTAACGGCTCTGGTTGCTGTCAGCGAGTCCATATGACGCCTGCGTGCTTGTGGCATACTGCAAAAGATGTTTCTGACTCGAGATATCAATGAACTCTGATAATTTCTAATAAACCAAGAAGCTAAGGAAAGCAAAACGTCAAAAAAAAGGGAATCAAAATTTTCAAAAATAATTTTAAATCAAATTTTATTTAAAATTGTTGCCAGCATTAGATGAATACTACAATATTAAAAAGTTTAGGTATCAAAGAGTTTGTATACTCAATATTTTACTACTTTCAATATGTAAATGTTTAATAATTTACACCAAAATGAAAAAATACCTCGTGGCCCTTATTTTGTTTTGAGTAGTATATAACACTGGTAATCTGTAATAATTTACGTGTTCGATAATTGAACGAGAATAGGTATGCCACAGTAAATGCTGTGCCGGATTTCATTTGGTCACCGGAATTGGTTTTATATTGAGCAAAGGTAAACAACAGTGGCGGGGCCTTCGCGGTGTGTCGTGTCCGAGCGCTCACGTGGAGCGATTGCCAGTTGACGAACATCTATGTGATCTGGAAAAATCCAAAGCGAAACGCCTTATTTGATTACGAAAGAGCCTCATTTAAATGTTCTAACCATTTTTATGACAACAAAAACCTTTGATTTCTGATTCGACTTTTTTATTATTACACGTTTGCAATGTTAAATCAGGGAGGTCATCAAACCGCCTCTAGTGGTTAGACCCCTGTTTTAAAAGTCAGAAGTCTTCAAGAAGGTTTCAATTCCCAGCGTTGGTGTGCATATAGGTGTACAATTGTGATAATAATTTGTCTGTATCGCTATATCAAGGGTCGTTCCATCAATGTTGTGTTCCGTCAATTAGAGGTAAGCTATAGATAAAAGTAGGTAAACCAGTTCCTCAGTATTTGAAGATTAAGGTGATTTTTGCTACCATTTTTGACCTTATCGTCTTATTCTTACCTTATCTTATATGGTGTCAAGCGTGATGTAGGTGAATGCTGATGAAGAAGATGCTAGTTGTAAGCCTCTACTTAATAGTTTTAAATTAAGATATTACTGTTAAATTCTAATAGTAGGCAACCTTTTTTGTGATGAGATATTAACGAGGCATATTAACACTAGCATGTCAGATCAGTGTCTATTGCGTTGAAGTTTATTCTATTGACATAATTACAAGTAGTTCTCACACTGCTATTGTACAATACTACAGTTCTCAATGTACGTTTTATTGTATATGTGACAAGCGAGAGCCTGCGAATTCACCTGTATTTCGTGAATTTTTATGAATACTTTTTAGCGAATGTCTACATGGTTTAAGGAGTCTACACACATTAGAACAATAACTTATTGTTCTGATCTACACACACATTTCAAGCTTGCAGGCATTATAGTTACTATGGTTTTACGATAAGTCAGTAAATAGGTAGCATTTGTTTTGTATATATTTTCAATGTTGAATATTAAAGTAAGAAATTTAAAAACTATTTTAGTAAGCCGTCCGTGCGACATAAACACCAACTCTAACACTAAGCTAAGATCTTTCTCTTTATGCCGAGTTAAAGGCTTACACGTTAGCAACTACACAAGCAAGCAGGTAGGCAGTAGGGCAGGGTCTATAAATAGCAGACTGTCTACTATGGTCATAGGCGGGCTGGACCGTTAGCGGACGGCTGCTGGCGCCGGCGTTGGCGCCGACTCTCCCACTTTTTATCCTCGGTTCACTGCATCTAAACTCAACGTGTTTCACGACGCCGCGCCGGCACCGATGGCTGGTAAATTGCCTAGAACTATAACGAGTGTCACGTGATGTGCTATCTAAAGCTGCTCCAACGATGTTACTCAATTGGGATTTAATGACTTGAAAAAAGCGAAACTGGACGCGTGATCGGTCTGTTGCTTCCATTTTTAATGGATATGAACATTATTCTTATTTGTTTATTAAAATATAATGTTCATAATGTAAGATAAAGTACAAAAGGAACATCAAAAGTTTTAATTAAGTTATTGGTATAGCGTACATGTTTGCTCGGGTCGCGGGTAAAACAATTCAACATTTCCTTTGAACTTAACAAGAAAATACGTAGTGTTCTTTGTTGGCTTAAAAAAATGTAGGCATAAAAGAGATAAGTGTTTTGTTGTGCCAAATACGTAGGTATATATTAATCTCACGTGTAAATCTGCACATAAAGACAACTCGAAAATTTTCCGTAGAATTAAGTTTTTGTTGTTATATAACTGTTGTAGAGCTTCGTTGAAGTTGTTTTTGCCACATTAAACGTTGTCTTCAAAACGTCATTATTATGGAAGGTTGATCTCAAGATTCGAACAATAAGTTTTGTAAGCGACTTTTTATGAGTAAATGACCACTTTAAGAATACAATTTTAAGAAGCGATTGTGTCAAGTAATGGATAATGATAGAGATATTAGATGAACATAAGCATGTGCGTATTCGTTAGTAACGGTTAACCATGATAAGTTTAGTGGAATGAGAAGTGGTGTTATGTTATTCTCAAACTGAAATTTTTGGTTTGAACGTGTCATCTTAGAAGAACAACCGAGACGCAGCATTGCGAAAGTTTATAATTTATAGAAAACATATTGTAAGACATCTAAAATGAAACTGCTTGCCTTCTTGGCAAAGAAAAACAAAGAATAATAAGAAAGGCCAATGACAAATAATTTCATCTATCATTTTAATTAAGCCCTTTGAAATCTTTAGTAATGAGAGACGCAACAACAAGCTCTTGTAAAACAGGACAGGGAACCAACATCTCGGTAGCTCAGATGAAAAAGCCGTCGTAATGATCATCATCGTGACCATTCAGGAAATATTGTTTATTTATATGTATAACTTGTAAGAAAACTTGTTTAAATAGTTTTATATATATATATATATTATTTCTAAAACATCACATACATTGTTCTGATCCCAAGGTAAGTAGCTAAAGCACTCGTTTTTATGGAAATCAGAAACAACGACGGTACCACAACCACCCAGACCCGACACAATATACAAAAGTTCGTTTTCCTCATTGACCCGACCGGGAATCGAACCCGGGACCTCAGAGTTAGCGCCACCAAAAGTCCGGCGTGCAAGCCATTCGGCTACGGAGGTCGTCAGGAAAAAAACTATATTATTTGTTGGTGACGAAAACTGTGTCGAGAACTGGGCTGAAAGTGTCAAACATTGGTGCCACTACGATACTATATTTATTTTTGAAAGATAACTTCGTTAAAAGCTAATTTGATACAGCTTCGCACGCACGGCTGGACATTTTAAAAAATATATATTCTATGTTACTCAGCGCTAATGTAGCATTCTAATGGTGAAAGATTTTTTTAGTCGGTCCAGTAGTTTTTGAGTTTATTCGTTACAAACATACAAAAATACAAAGCTACTCTCTTTATAATATTAGAATAGATTTATCTTGTATGCACTTCTCTGTCCCATACTGCAGCACTAAATATGCTTTGCAAGCGAATGTGTTGGGTGTTACATTTTAATTACATAGTTAATTACCTACTTAATGTAGTTAATAATTAATTGTCATCTTTAAAGAGCTGAATGAGAGTAGCCGCGGATCGTGCTCGGTGGCGTGCACTTGGAGAGGCCTGTGTCCAGCAGTGGACTATACTAAAGCCAAATTCGATAAAGAATGTTTACCAACAAAGCGTTGCCAAGCAACCAGTGGCAGGCATGTATTGACAACCTTTTCCAGATGGTCAACAGGAAAGATTGAACTAAAAGATTTATTTATATGAAAAATTTTAAAACCAAAAACCATAGTAGTACAATCATAGCTTAGTTTTAATCTATAAGAGTGAATAAATTAGCTACCTTGTAATAATTAAAAACTGCACTTGAAGATTCAATAAGTTTATTTATTACATCAATTAATCAACTGCTGTTACAATCCAATTTGTTTTACATTGGAAATGCACTGTTTACGCTGCAGATTTCAGAGGTAGTTACGATAATCGACCCCATATGGATACTAGTGTCATCTTTATTCATTGAAATGCTAATTTATAATAACGAAATTGATTAGAATACCTAAATTTTAGTAATGATATTTGTTTAATAGGGTTAACAAGTGAAAAAAGTTTAGGTTTTTTTTTACGTTCTTCGTGTTATAACGTTTTTACCGACGTTGAGCGACTGATTTAAGTGAGATGTGTACTGAGAATAATAAGTCTTACAATATATTTTATGTAAAATTCCGTAATCAAGTAATAATATGAAAAGCACATTTTTTTTTAACCAGATTTGTGATAACGTTAAATTGTTTTATTTACATTTATTCTTTATCGAGTTTGACTAGACTAGAGTATAGTATAGGCTGATGATGATGATGATGATGATGATGATGTCATTTTAATTTAAAGTTAGCGTTCACATTTAGCAAATTTCTCTTTGTTTCAGACATTTTTTGTGGAAAAGGTATGGATTGTACGGTTAGCAACGGAAGTCATTGAACTCTTATAAGTAATCGTATATGTAGTACCATGTCACAATAACTTAACTGGCAGAATTGACAGACGCCTGTCGTTTTTTAGTCCTTTTTTTATAAAAGTTCTAGCTACCTACTTATAAACTTCTGAGTTATTAAATATATGTACGAATATATTTAATAAATCAGAAGTTTAAAAGATTTGAAATATATTAAAATGATTTTTAAAGTAAAAACTTCAAAAATTCCTTATCACAGTAGTTATACTTTGATCTTAGACTTTGATAGGCAACGTTTGAAAGCAGCGTAAATACCATAAATATAGAAGGAAAACAAATCAATTATTGTCATTTAAGTAACTGTCAAAAACTATAGAAAAATGTTTTAAAAAATTGTTTTATTTTCATTTTAAATTCTACCCAATTTATCTAAATTTTTGTACTCATGTGGCTAAAGCACGACAGAAGCAAATAGAAAATAATGTGAGAAGCGTTGAGGGAATCAAGTATGGATCAGGTAAAGAGAAAGCGAAATGGAAAAACGTTCTAAGGTGTTATATAAGCTTACTTCATTAATATTTCCGATTAATAACGTCACTATTATGATAAGGCGTATTACCTGTTTGTCTTTTCTCTTCTTATTCACGTCTCCAGACCGGCCGGCCGGACTACCTCACGGCTTGGGCGCTTATCATAGTAAGAGTTTTAATCACTATTCAATCACGAAAACAAGAATATGTATGGCATTGAAGCAGCGTCTCTTGGGTGTCTAGTGCGAGTGTTATTTGCCATTAAATCGCCTTAGCGAAATCAAGAGTTTGTATTGCAAAAGTTTAAATCTCCTGTCACCAGGGCCTCGAAACTGTATTGCAAACAAATTACTCTCTTCTTTTGTCACCAGGATTCGCTGCTTCAAATGACATATAAATAATCATTTTCATAAACATGATCGAATGAATACAGTAATACGAATAGTATAAAAACTAGGCACTGCGGTGACAAGTATTGCAATATTGCCAAACGAATTCTCAGTTTTATTAACGTGATCGAATGGTGAATAAAACTCGCACTCATCACTCAGATTCGTCTGAAAATGCTTGCAGCTTCGTCAGCACGTTCGTTAGTTAGTAGCAGCGTTGTTCTGAGAGTGCCTCATAAAGGTCTGGCTAAAGTTTGTTACGAAAACGACGGCGCTACCTTATGTCATTAAAAGTTACATTTCAACTTTACTTTGTTCTATTGCATTTATTATAAGTTCAAAGGCGCAGCGCTGGTTGCTATGTTCTTGCAATTTATGCAACTTTCGCAATGGCAGATCACCGGATACCTGGGCGGCGATTTATGATTTTTAACGGTGATCTTAAAATTAAAAGTGATTTGAATTACACTTTGAAATTTTCACTTCGGATGGAATATAATATTTTTTGTATTATTTACAATTTGATTGTTAATATATTTACCATTCGGGAGTTTCAGTGTCAAAATAAAGTTACTTACCTCGAATAAGAGAAAAATTAGCAATTGTAATTTATATCACAATTAGTCACCGGTTCCAAACAAGTAAACACTCACTTAGGTACAAAGTTATCTAATTAGAATTTCCTAATCTCCCAGAATGTTTAGTAGGATTTGAAACGGTCGAAATGAGATCGCCACCAAAGACATTTTTGTGAAATCTCTGTATGGTAAACATTTAAAACATTACTAGAAAAAAAGAGAAAAACTTCTTGTACGTGTTTAAAGATACTATAATTATGATTAATTTATGCCAATAAATTAAAATCAGATGAAAGTAATGATTTACTAGGTATCTTACTTGTCAGATCATATCACATTTTGTTATAATGTCCTCTATAATATGACTTTTTGTATGGTACCTATATACAATAGAGTAAATTTTCATTTCTTACCAGTTTACACTCACCAACACTGTCATATATAGCACAGATATTGCTAGAAGTCTGGGGCTGTAGTGTTTGGTGAGAATTTGTTCAACTTCCACAAATGTCACTTCACTGGCTTGTCGGGGTGTAATCAACGCTAAAAATGTTTCAAACACTTGTGCACCACAAACTGTAAAGAAATTCGCTCTTTTGACTGTGTCCAACATAATTCCATCTGCTTCAAAACAAAACTTTAACTTGTCCATGTGATTGTCCCTATTGTCCGTTTGTGGGTTAAATTCACTAAATTTCACTGACTTTTTATCCATTTTAAATATGTTTTAGTCCTCGTCGCCACTATTTTGTATTTAAAACGCAGTTTTATTCGTAATTATTTATTACTTAATTAACAACATGTGGATGCTATGCACATGCTGTTATGCTATGCATGCTACAGCATGAAAAACGTAAATGAAAACTGACACATATATTGTTGTACTACCTTTACTTCATTCGCCTTTTATCAAGAAGGCAAGAATAAAACGTTGCCCTAAAACTAGACACTGGCTAAATCGTAGCGAGAGCCATTTTACAAGAAATTGAATTGAATCAAGAAGGCAAATAAGTCCCCACAATGATGTCAATAATAATTCTAGCAATATCTGTGTTATATATGACAAACACGACAAAGTATTTAAGTACCTGTTCCATTGTTTCTATCTTCTCACTATCAAAAAATTAATGTACTTATGTATAATTTTTAAAAAGATTGACAGTGTGAGCGATGTATGAATTTAATGAAAAACTTGAACAGTTCCATTATTTAAATTACTTTTGTACACTTATTGTGGCATTATCGTCTTCCTTAAAAAAAAAACACAAAAACCATAGGTACCTTTATCATTTTCCTGACCATTATTTGGGGTGAAGGGTCGAAAACCTGTATTTACGGGAAACTTCCTAGTTCAGGTATCGGCCCGCCAAAATCTGTAAATTGTACCACTTTTTTAACTATAATATTTTGTATGTTGATCGTGGTGTGAATAAAACTTACTTACTTATTTTATTTTTCATTTTATCACTTTTCATTTTATCATTGGTAGTTGAGGTACCTACCTAATAAAAATTATGGTCAACCAATCCTTTTTAGAGTCAAAAGAAGGAAAATGAGTGTGCTAGTGACTCGTCGACGATCAGGCAGACCTCTATGGCCACTCTTATTATGTGGAATATATCAAAAGTAGTCAAAACTAATCCTGTTTTGAACTTAAAGGTAACAAATTCGATTCTTAAGCTTTCTTCTTCAAGAGATTTTGACTATTACTTGAAATCTATATTTAATAACCATATATTTTTTACTAACTGCCGTACTCAGAGACGTCAATTAAGTTTTAATGACAATTAAATGTCTTTCCTTCTCTATTTAGCACTATACATAAGAAAGTGACAACAAGAGACTTAATTTTAACTGGACTTTGTAGTAACTTACAAGTTTTGACAGGCAATGTTTCGTTTCACAGTCTGCTATTCAAGCGACCCAGGAACGACTGCTAGCCGACAACAGTGATGCTGACTCCAACCAGACTCAGAATCCTGAGGACCAGTATCTGTCCTGCGCTATACTGGCTTGGCAACAGCTGGGACACAGTGGAACTGACAGTCTTCATGAGTAGGCCATAGTATATCATCATCAGCCTCTAAGGCGCTTCACAGACAGATCAACTTTGATATCCGTGTTGCGGCAACAGGCAACTCGCAACTAGCTGTTTCCATTAAGCTAAAGAAGTTGCTAGTTTCGATGATCGACAACAGTTATCAGTTGCCACAACTAGCAACTTTTAAATTTAAACTAATAGTGTCAAGTTGCTATTTTTTATGCTTTGTGCTTACCTGTCACAGTACTTTTATCTCACCTGATGTTAAGTGATGATAAAGGCCAATGATGGAAGCGCGCTTCACCCGGGATCCTCAACTACTGAGGCACTGGCTATCTTATCTCTAGCTGCCGGAACACAACATTGATGTTATGGCGACATATTTAGATAAGATGGTGGTGGTTTCCCCAACTGGCAAACTCCTTTAATTTTACAAATATTTGTGTTATTATTTAGTTGTAGTGATTTGTACTCGTTACATTTACATCATGTTTGAAATCATAACTCTCTTGCAAAGTTCATTTGAATCATATCAACTAAGGTCGATTCTGGTCAATGATTAACAATTGGTACATACATGCAACCATCACAGTTCCACATACATTATTGAATTTCCCTGAATTGAATGACGTACATTGCAAAAACCTATTCTAAATTACGATAATGCTGGTCTAATGCTACACTATAACAATGAATACAATTAGACATGTAAATATTCTTAAAAGAGATGCGGGCCCACCGTTCTCATATTAACTTGAATGTCACTACACAGCAGGCAAATTATAGTCAGGAATTATTGTTCCATGACATTTCTTATTGTAATTTGTATGCGCACATGATGATTGATGTATGTCACGGTTGTGCCTGCTGTGATAAAGGCGATGATAAGAAAAGTAGCATAGCATGGTCATCCTATTATGGTTTTTAGGTTTATAGAAGCGAAACGTAAAGAAAATGAGAAAGCTGAGGAGAAACGTCGTGATAATGAAAAGGCTATGGAGATTAAAAAGAATGTGCCACTGAGCCACGGAAGTTTTATCAGTTACAATGATCCAAAGCTTAGTCACGAGTTCGGTTCTATTAATTACGATACTGTTGGTCCGGTGGTTAAGCTGCCCGTCGAAACTAAAATTGTGATGCGCTGTGATAAAGCCCCAACACGTCTGCCGGCGGGAAAAAGCAACAAAGGAGGAAAGGATAAAATTGATGCGGTGAGTACATTTCCTGTGGCATTTGTCTTCTTATGTCGAAGAAATTCTTTGGATGGATGTCTTACTCCAGGGACTCAAGTCTGTTGATACAATAGTGTGTCGGTAGTCTGATTTTGGCGCATAAGGACTGTGTGAAACTTTATAAAGTTAGGCCCCCGATACACGATTTTAAAATAGCAAAATCGAGGCTCTGTACTCTTGCTCATTGAAAACTGGTGGGTGTTTACGACTGCCATTAGATGGACTTGGATTTTTTTGCGGATCGCACTCGCAGCTTTAGCGATTTCGAGCCATCCCCGTGGCAGAGACGGTATGGTACTAGGTTTTTAAGTGGGTATATATCGCTTCCCCTCGTTGCGATTTTAATAGCTGGACAACGAAAGAGGAGGAGAGCCCCACACAGGCAATTCCCAGGTCGGGCAAAGTGTGTTTCAGATTTTTCGATGCTTGTCAGGGTTTGTGATCCTAAATCCTCATTTGGCAAGCGTAATGATTAAGATATTTCCCATCGATTGTAGTGATGTTTTGATTTCAATGATGAGACCTTCACCCAGCAGTGGGACAGTTACTATCTCTTATTCTTATTTCAAAAGAAAAGAAGGACGTTTAATCTTATTGTGATATACGTTTATGTTTTTTTGTTTATTATATTGTGTTGAATCAATTATAATATACTCCTATTGTTGTCTAAAGTTTACGCGTACACTATTTAGGATCTGCTCTTGTTTATTTTACACAAATTTAATTTGGCCTGACGTTTCTAACCCATTACAGTAATAGTTTTTTTCTTGCTTAAAATGCTAGCAGTCTTTAATTTTAAAGTAAGCAGGTTAACTTAACGCTATTAAGATGACAACCTTATCAATATCTCATATTTGTGTTCGGTGATATTTTTTAAGATTATTATTAAATCAAAAGTAAACGGAAAGAGGAGCATCAGAAAGTTAGATTTAGGCCTGATGTTTAAATCCTCAGTTGAATGTTATCCAACGAATAACATTGTCAATATGACATATTTTCTAAAGAGATTCAGTCATTATGTCAAAATTATTAAATAACTATATACATTAACTGACGATTGAAAAATCAGCCCTTAGTTACCTAAATGGTATCAGCAATTCCTTATCATTTCACAAAACCATAACGTATTACTACACCATAAAACTGCGTTCAATTCCATTTAATGTCTATATTTGTACTGTAAATCGTGTGTTTTTCATTAAATGCTTTTCTTAATTTTCTTCTTCAATTAATCTTATTTATCAGGCGTGTTGCATGGAGTCGACTTGTTTGAACCGGCTTGCGACTCTTGACAAGACGACGAATGAACTGCGCACGCGCGCTCAGAATTTGGCGCGGCGGGAGGCGCAGCGCGTGGAGATGCTGGAGCGGGCCGAAGCCGCCTGGAAGGACCTGGAGAGGGGCTACCAGCGGCGCCTCTCAGCGGCCGAGGAAAAGGAGGAAGATATGAACCGAAGCGTAAGTCTATATTAATTTAATAGGGGGTACATGTTCTCCATTTTGTATGGCGTTAAAGTTGTTGACGATTCTGGTTAAGGTTTATCAGTTTCTAACTTTACTGAATGTTACATCTTATAACAATAACTAACGAGAGGCAGCTTCTACAAAGTCGAATATAATTGGTTCGCGATATGGTATGGTAGAACGGGGAATCTGTTTTTATTATCTAGAGAGCTTTTATATTACTAGAACTCGTTATTATTGTGCCTGAACTATGAAAGCAAAATTGTCCATTGTTTTTTAAATTATCCATGAACTCTATTATCTTCATAGATCAAGAAATTGCTAGACGACCGTAATGGATATAAAGACGCGTGCTCGGCACTGGCTGTGCAGCTACGTGAGAGGGCTAATATTGCTGAGAAGGAACGGGTCCGCCTCTCAGAGCTGGATAAAGAAGTGTGCAACCATGCGTGCACTCGGCTGCGGTACAGCGAGGACGCGGGCCGGCTGGACGCCGATCTGACGGAGCTGCAGTGCAAGAACACGCAGCTTGACAGGGACCTGCAGGTGAACACTTCTACTACTAAGCGAGGTGGCTACAGCTGCTGCGGTACAACGAGGATGCGGGCCGGCTGAACGCAGAGCTGGCGGAGCTGCAGTGCAAGAACACGCAGCTCGACAGGGACCTGCAGGTGTAACCATTAGAAATAACCAGTTAGAAGTCTATGGACAATGATGTGTTTTTTTGCCAATGTATCCAGAAAAAAAATTAAACGAAAGAAGCCTGGGCAAAGACCAAATATGTAAAAATTTACATGTGCTATTTCCTAAATTTCACAACCTCTTAATTTTAGTTCCGTTGTTAGGACCCATTTGGTCTTTGAGCAAATAGTAAGGCCTGGCGGCCCTGGGATCTTGGTCTATTAATGTAGATGATGAGATAGTAGTAGGTATTACTGTTACTTTTTATTTTAATGATTGTATTGACGAGTTTTTTTACGCATTTTTATAGTTCAAAGAGGAACAAATACGAGCAAAACTCCAGAATATGGAGAATGAGATCGACTGTGCTCGAGCTTTGACGTACGACGCGGAGCGCACCATACACGCGGAACTCAGTGCCCTGAAGGGTCAGGTCAGCAATGTCTCTGAGCAGCTCCTCCAGGAAGACAAGAATAACGAACTTATCAGGGCAGAGGTGATAGTTTAAATTTTTCGCTAATTTAGAAATTTTTGGAAAAAATTACTCTAAAGTAAAGAAGAAAGAAAAAAAAACCAGTTATTGACGCACAAAGTAAATACCAAGGTCCTAAAAGTTTTCTACGTACGTGAATACTTAATGTTTCTGAAAAAAGCGACTAGGAAAATCAATAATGTAGATAAAATCAGGCGTACATTTTAACAAAGAACTTATTTACACGCTTTTGCATTTAATTATTGAATTTAATTGTTTTGAAGTTTGAGAGCCCGGGAGAGCCATACTCAACGTTTTATCCCGGTCACATAAAACGTTCCTGTTGGCTTGGTATAATTAATAACTTTTGTGACAGAGCTAATTTTATACGAGTAAAGCTACGGACAGATTTTACCTAGTATTAGTCTACGATATGATTTGTCGGAATTTATATAGAAAAATTATATAATAAATTTATATAAAAATATATATATATATTTTATATAGTTTTATATATATATATAAAAATAAATCTTTATAAAAAAAGACACTTGTGCAAGTTACTCCACGGTTTCTTAATGCCCCGCGATAGAAACGGTCGACAGATTATGAAGCAACCAGTTTATTGTTATTCTTTGACTCGCACACGGGTACGCGCCGTTTCTAAGCCAAGTGAAGGTAGAAGTGTTTAGTGCTTGTCATGATGCTTGATTCTTAAATTCCAAATAGTTTGTTATTGAGTCGGGAAAGTACCTGGTTAACTACTTGCAACTTGTTAATAGTAATAAATAAGTGAGTAATTACTTAAAGTGAAAATCATTGTTAATAAAATTAGCTGCGCTGCGCCCACAGGAAAATTTATAGTGTATATAATGTTATCTCATTTTAAGTGAACTATATGTAAGTTCTTATGGGAAATAAATGTCTTTAAACCTATATAGAAAAGCACTACACACACTTTTATTACAATAGATAGAAGTGAATTTTACATTTGTGTTCATTAATAGATGTGTTCATAGGTACCCACATATCTTGTATGTGTAAATAAGTCGACGAGCGCTTGGCAACAGCCTGGCGGAAAACTATAATGTTACAAACTAGGTCAGATATGGATAAAGCAACATTAATATTCATCTGTTCTGTTTCTATCACTATTATAGCTGGCGCAACTACGGCAAGAGAAACAGGAAGTTGTGGACGATCTGGAAGGTTGCCAGGTGCTGTGCAGCGGGCGCGCCCAGGGAAAACTGGACGAGCTGAACATGAAGCGGGAGAAGCTTCGTGAACTCAAGGAGAAGGTCACGGAGTGCAACTGCAAGCTGCCAGTAGACGCGTCTGTGGAAGTCAAGAGAACGGCTTCTTTAGTAGCACTGTGCAAGTGCGCGCCTGAAGATAAATTCTCGGTAAACGGTTCCACTTGTAATATTTCTTGTCTCATTAGAGAGCAGCCGTGTAACCTCAAGGATAAGGTCATGGAGTGCCACTGCAAGCTGTCAATGGACACGCCAGAGGAGGCCACGAGAACAATCTCATTAGCAGCGCTGTACCTACGTCTGCGCTTCTGATGATACGTCCTCGGTAAGCGTTTCTTCTTATAATTCTTCTCTTATTTGAGAGCAGCTACGCATCCTTAAGAAAGTTATGGAGTGCCACTGCAAGCTGCCAATAGACGCGTCTGTGGAAGTCAAGAGAATGGCTTCTTTAGCAGCACTGTGCAAGTGCGCGCTTGCAGATAAATTCTCGGTAAACAGTTCCACTAATAGTTCTTGTCTCATTTGCAAGCAGCCGTGCAACCTCAAAGACAAGGTCATCGAATAACAATCAAGATGCGCACAGTGGATGCATCTGTAAATAGCATTTTAGCAGGTCAAGTGCAAATGCAAGCCTAAAGTCCTCTGCATAAATGTGTTCTTTAAGTCTTGCATTGTTTTAAAAAGGTATGCAATATCAAGAGAAAGTAATGAATAGAGAACTTGTTCCCTAGCTATTTAACAACCATTATATATAGTTTTCGTCATGCTCGAGAACAGCATCGCCAGCTCAAGGACTAGATTACTAAGGTTTATCTGTACGTTTATGTGTAAATGACAGTGAAAGAAAGCACTCTCTCCAGTACCAGTTTTCATATAATAATTATTGTAAGATTGGACATATTTATGAGAACCTGTTGCAAGTATTTAAAAATATTTGCAATACAGTTAACGCATCAGTAGCCGACTCAGATATAAGATGTTGCCGTCGAATCACTAAGATGGACCAGACTTCTGATAGGCCCCGTAGCATACTGGTGACGCTTTCATCGCCGAGGCTACGTGAAGATCTTCTTAGGGCTATCTCCAGATTTAACAAGACATCGAGTGGTAAACTTAACTCAAGACATCTGGGAATCGAAAGCGCAACAGAAAACGTTTATGTATCTGTATATCTGTCACCAGAATGTAAAAACTATTTAGAGACACTTGAAAAGTGGGAAATGATAAGGGCTTTAAGTTTGTTTGGGTGCGTAGGGACTTGGTGTATGTCCGTAAGTGCGATTTATCAGCATGGGTTGCATACCCACCCATACTGATTAATAGTTGTGAGTGCTTGCGTAAGTTGCAGTGAACTTGTGTTGTATTGTACGTAGTATATTATTGTAAACTAATGTGCATTATATCTAGAATTTAATTAGTTTTTTTTTAAATGGGTAAGTCTAAAGAATATTGCTTCACGCTGAGACTTCTAATTTGCTCTTTAAATACGGGATGGGATGAATTGGTACAAATTATTCAATTAAGTAATTTCAACATTTTGTGTCGTAATGGAAACGTGGCTCAAAACAGACTCAAATAGTAACTTATATTCGATACCTGGTTATAAATTAGTGCACTGCCTTCGTCGTGGGAGCTTACTTGAAAACTGGTTTGCGGGTGAAGCGATTGGGGGAACCTGATGGGGAACTCGAGCAAATGTGGACAGCTGTTAAGTTTGAACGTTATAACGCCGCCATCGAAATTGTATACCGTCCGGAATCGATGAGTATTGGACTAGCCATTGACTTTAAAACCCACTTGCACAATATTTGTTTGAATACGACTTCTTGTTCTTATTGGGTGACCTTAACTTAAATTGCATATCAAGTGATGGTAGCACATTCATTCCGAGCTGTCTTATGGTATTAAATGAAAGTTACAATTTACATCAAGTTATAGATAAAGCAACGCGTATTACGTCGACGTCTAGTACTCTAATTGATGTTATCTTTACTAGAACAAATTTTAAGCCTTTAATGTTCGAGGCGAGTCATAATGACGACCTTAGTGACCACGGTCTTATTTCTGCTAAATCGAAACCCCGTAAGGTCACTTTTAGACCACTAGGTACAAATGGAGACGCTATAAATAATGCTGCAAGATTTACATCGTGGGTTAGTTTTAGCTTATACCGATATAATTTTATTTCTTTTTAAACGTACGTACGTACGTTACGTCTACGTCTAGGGGTAGTGACAGGATATCAATGTTAATGTTACATTTAACTCTTCCCTACTCCATGGCTGCGATACTTGTCAATGTAAACAAATCGTTGACAGAGGGAGTTTTTCTAGATGCCTGGTGTGCGATTGTAACTCCAATACTGAAATGTTTCACACCTAATAGTTACTCGGATTTGCGACCAATTAAATATTCTACCAGCTTTGTCAAAGATAGTTGAGAAGTGTGTAAAATTGCAACTTGATTCATTCTTAGAGACAAATGACATTTTGCCTCCAATTCAGTCGGGGTTTAGGAAAAACCATAGCACGGCATCTGCCCTCATGAACGTTACTGATGACATTCTGGCGGCATCGGATGCGGGCCAGGGTACGTTGTTAGTGTTGCTTGACTGCAGCCGGGTATTCGACTGTGTGGACATACCAACATTATTGATGAAGCTGGAAACATGCGGAATCGGTATGGAGGCCTGTGCATGGTTTCGGTCTTATTTTCAGGGCCGTAGTCAGAGAGTGAAATGCCCAGATATTGAAGGCAAGGTTTTTTTTGCTTTTATCAATTTATACAGCGAGCATCGTAAATGTCATAGAGTATTCACAACTCCACCTTTACGCGGATGACAGTCAGCTGTATATTCACACTATACCTTCTGTTAGCAAAGTTCACGCAGCTGTCGCTAACATTAATAAGGACTTAGATTCCATTATGGATTGGTCTTTGAGCTTTTAGCTACAATTTATGTTTTAATCCATGTATAAATGTATAGCTATGGCAGAATAAAAGGATATGTGGGTCTCCTGCAAACACTGAGCCATAAACCTTTTTGTCTATGTTTTTTTGGCATATAAATATACTTATTATTATTATACCCTTTATTTATTTTCTTTCTTAAAACTAGATTCTTACAATATTTTTACCTAATTCTAGAGTACCGCCAGCAGCGGAGCAGGTTAAACCTTTTTACAATTGCGTATACGTTTCACTATATAAAAATGTTTATGTTTTAATAATGTGGCTGTTTTACTATAAGTAATGTGGGCGATATATTTATACGTTTGACATTTTATTATTATGTTTAATTAGGTTTATTTATGTTTATGGTATATATATATATATATATATATATCATTATTATCATTATCTTTATTATAATTATTATTTTGCTTCATTTATAAAATACACATTATTCTAGTTTGTTTTCATAATTTCACCTCTGATCTTAAAGTTTATTAGCTCTCTCCATCCGATTGGTTGTCTGGAAGAAACCGCTTGAAAGTGATAAGACCGCCAAATTGTAACTGTAACTTTTTTCTTTTGTTCATTTTTATGTTTTATAGTGTTGCATTAAAAGTAGTATCTATCTATCTATCTGCATTAAATTTATATATTACTTATAGCTTAATCGAATGTTATGCTTATTGATAATAGTAAGTCCTTACCAGACGCTATGACTTCCACCAAAAGGATCCGATTTTATGAGAACAGCTGATACAATAAAGTTTCTTTAAAATTTATTTAAGAACGTAGGTAATATAAAGGAGAGGCAATTGAAGAAAGGAGATTCAATCAGAATGTAATCAAGAGCCAGTACAAGGTGTTGTTGTTAGCATTGACAATTACCCCCTTATTCATAAAAACTATTTAAGCATTATTTAGTTAATCATTGTTTTGTCACTTTTTCTCAAATTCACAATGACGTTTGTGTGACGTTGACAAAACAATATTTAACTAAATAATACTTAAATAGTTTTTATGATTAAGGGGGATCAGTTCAGCAGTGTTATCAGCAGGCGAGGTATTAGGAGGAGCTCGATAACGTAGTGGTGTACGCGCCCGGTCTGCGATTGCTAAGGTTACGCAACTTTCGCAAAGGCCGGACATCGGGTGGGTGACCAAAAGTTGTCAGTCATTAACAACCACCAATCTGCACTGAGCCCGCGTGGTGGTTTATGGCCCGTTCTCCCCATCCATCCATAGGGAAGGCTCGTGCTCCAGCAGTGGGGACAAAATTAGCTGATAATGAGATGTTACAGTCGACGTTATTTCTTACAGGAATCATGTTCGTGTACTTCGCTGCGAACTACCCTTCTGACCAATTTGTTAACGGATCTCTTCGGAGGGCTGCAGACCGAGCTGGGCGGCAACGGCTCTCAAATGCCGTGCCAGCTGCTCAAGTGCCTTGAGGATGAGCATAACTGGGACAAAGCGAGCGTCATCAAGACAAACCTAAGGAACCACTTCTCGCAGCTGCTGATCGGGGAGCTGCATATTGCGATAGCCACATCCATTGAGAATTATCATGCTAGGGTACGTTTGTTTTGTTTTTTATTTTATAAGACGAAAAATGACCAGGCAGGATGATGGGAAGTGGTCAATGCCCCTCATGTACTTTGCTGCCTAAGCGCCTTAAGGTATGCATAGTGATACATAGGCCATACATAGTGAACTACAGTCTTCTATTTACAAACATACATGGAACTGCTCTATCATTTGCAACTGCTCATAAGACAAGCTGTAATAGTACGCATGATGAATAGGCTTCGGCATGTCCTTACCTGACGCAGATGGTCCTTTGTGCGAGTTTTACTTGCGCAAAGGTTGGAAGGGAGTGTCAGTATAAACTTTAAGTAGTGTATAGTAGGGTTATTATTTTTTTTTTTGTGAAATGGCTTCTGTAGGGTTTTTCCAACACCAATAATTTCGCCAATGTCGAGTGATTAGTTGTTCTAAGCGTTCAGACGCTCGGTGAAATGACAGCTTCACTACGACTGCACAATGGGTCTGCGTATTTTATTCAATTTCGAACTGTTAGAGCAGCCAGTTAATGTACACCCTAAACGTTATTAAGGAGCCCGTTCCACGTCCTACAGGTCCGCGGAAAGAACCAATACGTCTACTGTATGATCGATTAAAGTATGACTCAAACATTGTTACGTACTTAAGACTTTTGGCAAGTAGGTAAACGTTAATTAAATCGTTTGATAACAATCATAACAAATGAAACATACTTATGATACAGGTGTTTGCATAAACAACTGATGAAAATAAAATGACTTGCGTTTTGAATTATCTATATAAATAAAAATTAATGTTGCTAAGCGCAAAACTCGAGAACGGCAGAACGGATTTGGATTTGGATTTGGATCAAACTTTGCACATAGACAGACCATGACCCGGACTAGGAGATAGGATACTTTTTATCCCGGTAACAGGTTCCTGTGAGTGGGATAGTGTAGTCTTCGCGAACGAAGTCGCGGGCGACAACTAGTTTTTAATAAACACAAAGTAATGCAGATGCTAATAACTTAAATGTCTTGCACATATCTATAGCTTTTTTATTTTTTTATTTCTTTTGTTCGCGGTATTTTAAATTATTTTTGTAAACTATTAGTTGCATTACATATTCGCAGACAACGATTCGTAGACATTATAATATAGTAGATAACCAATTAGTTTCGTTTACTTCCTTAAAATGTATATAATAATATAGTAATGTTATGAACTAATTAATAAATTAGGGCATTTTTCATAATGCACGGGCATTATGAATAATAACAAGCTACTTAGGTAGAAGTAAATAATAATTTGAACTTCCTTATTTATCACATTGCCTATAGACATTATGAATATTGCCATGTGGTTTTTGGGCAATCTGATAACTCCCTGTGTATTTTACATTGCACGGGGTGCGAGGAGAACATGGGGTTCTATAATTCTATAATATAATATTTACACACAATTCATTAGCCAATTTTAATTTCACAAGCAACAAAGTTTGTTTAGCAACGTTTCATTTCATAAACTATTGTTTTAACAATGACATAAAAATATAAACATTCAAATGGCAAGCTGTTATTTTATAAATCATCATTTTATTTTATTTTAAAAGATAAACTGACGTATCAACATTTTTCAGAAAACCAAAGTTACGTTTTACTAATAATTAATTTCACCAAAATACAACTTATATATTTTTTAAACAATACAATAATAAATTTATTATTTTTAATTTTGCATTCACATTGCTATATTTAGTTACAACATAATTTTTTACTAGAAAAAATCAATTAGCCTCAGGAAGCTCGAGTGGGAATCAAACCCAAGACCTTTGGATAACCGCTGAGCTACTGAGGGCCCAGATAATCTTCAAAAGTTTGTTTCTGACGCTTCGCCAGCGCTGCCACGGCACGCTCGCTTCGCTCGCTCGGCTCGCGCTATGTTTTGTTCACAGATCTAACCTAACCATCCCTCACCTTTCTGTTCTCTGAGCCCCCCTGTAATAAAACCTGGTACAACAAAAAATATAACATATAATTTTTTAAACAATACAATAATAATCATCAAAAGTGTTTCTGGCGCTTTGCCGCGGCACGCTCACTTCAAAACCTCCAAAACCACTCCAAACCTTACAAAACCTCACCTTCTCAAAGAACCTCAAAGAACAGTCTTTGAGGCGGGGAACTTCGCCCCACGAGCTTCCCTAATATCCTGTGCGCCCCCCTGCTCTCCGTTCTACCTGGCCGGAATATTGCCTTAATGTTTTACTGGCCAAGTAACTGTTATATAAAATTAAAATCGATTAATAGATCTTTGTCCATTTGACGTATTTGTGATAAACTTGACGTTATTTTGTAAAAAAACAGTAATAAAGCCTAGTTTTAATCACTCTGCCCTATAGGTGTTAAACATTATATTATTATAGTATGCCCGGCGACGTGATTATTTCAATAATTGTAATCACAATGTCCCTCATATTGGGCATTTTTCAAACTGCGCCGGCATTTTTTATAATGCCCTCAATTAATCACTTAGTCCATAACAAGACATGAATACTGAAACATAATACTCCTTTTTTTGGGCAGTTGCGTAATATAGGTACCGATAGTTCGTGAGCTCGGCACACATAAAGAATCTATTATAGAAAGCTTAAATATTTTATGATAAATCTTAAAAATGACAAGCCAATTATTGCAGTGGGTAGGGGCATCGTGCGCAGACGCAATTCACAAGCTGCCGTCAGAATGTTGTGCATCCCCGAGCGAGTGCCCGGAGCGTGTGATTGAGCGGCGCGCGCAGAAGCTTGCCACTAAGCTGGCGGAACATCTGTTCAAGGAACGCGCCGAACAGCTAACTGCCAAGGTCAAGAAGGTGCTGAAATCGGGCCCGCCGCCTTGCGATTGCAGCCGCCGTTCAGGTATGTGGCAACTGTTAAATAGGTACGGCAGTGGGTAGTACGCAGATTCAGTACGTAAGCTACATAGCACTAATCTAGCGGAGCAGCTGGTCAAGGAGCACGCCGATCAGCTTACTGCTAAGGTCAAGAAGGCCAAACAGGCCCGCCGCTTTGCAAGTGCAAAGCTTGTAAGCTAAAACAAAGATATTTTTCTACAACAGGATAGCACTTGCCAAAGGCGCCAATTCAATGTCAACAACTACCGTCATTAACAATTAACTTAACTTTCAAAGTAAAAAAGTAAATAGTGTTGAATAATTTCGGCGGGCTGGTTAGAACACGATAGCTAAATTGGAAGAGCAGGTTCAAATCCTGCTCGTGGAAATTTTTTCAACATTTGTGTTTTTGTAATTTGTTTCGCAACAAAAATTTGCGTTAAAATTATATTAAACAATACAAAAACATTTTATAAATAGTTTGCCTACTTCTTAACTGATCATATTATGATCAAATGTTAATGACGGTAGTTGTTGACATTGAATAGGCGCCTTTGGCTTTCAAAGTAAAAAGTAAAAAGTGTTGAACAATTTCGGCGGGCTGGTTAGAACCACGATAGCTCAATTGGAAGAGCACCTGACCCGGTATGTCAGAAGGGTGCAGGTTGAAATCCTGCTCGTGGAAATTTTTTTAACATTTGTGTTTTTGTAATTTGTTTCGCAACAAAAATTTGCGTTAAAATGATATTAAACAAAACAAAAACATTTTATAAATAGCTTGCCTACTTCTTAACTGATCTTTAGTATTTGTAAAAATATTATGATCAGATGTTAATGACGGTAGTTGTTGACATTGAATAGGCGCCTTTGGCTTTCAAAGTAAAAAAGTAAATAGTGTTGAATAATTTCGGCGGGCTGGTTAGAACACGATAGCTCAATTGGAAGAGCACCTGACCCGGTATGTCAGAAGGGTGCAGGTTCAAATCCTGCTCGTGGATTTTTTTTTAACATTTGTGTTTTTGTAATTTGTTTCGCAACAAAAATTTGCGTTAAAATGATATTAAACAAAACAAAAACATTTTATAAATAGCTTGCCTACTTCTTAACTGATCTTTAGTATTTGTAAAAATATTATGATCAGATGTTAATGATGGTAGTTGTTGACATTGAATAGGCGCCTTTGGCTTTCAAAGTAAAAAAGTAAATAGTGTTGAATAATTTCGGCGGGCTGGTTAGAACACGATAGCTCAATTGGAAGAGCACCTGACCCGGTATGTCAGAAGGGTGCAGGTTCAAATCCTGCTCGTGGAATTTTTTTTAACATTTTTTTTAAATAAGATTTGGTGATTAACAAGATCGAATGCTATTTTCATATCAAAGAAAATACCCGTGACATATTTTTTCTCGTTTATGTTTTCAACTATATGTTTAATTAATGAAAAGGCAGCTAGAGTCGTTGATTATTTTGTCTGGAAGCCATTCTGCTCCTCTACAATAACATTAAATTAATTTAAAAAAATTATTAGACGGGAATGCATAAGCTTTTCAAAGACTTTAGAAAAAATTGGGATCAAAGTTATAGGTCTATAGTTAGATATGTCCTCTTTACTACCCTTCTTATGAAGTGGTTTTACTATTGATAATTTTAGTTTCTCGGGGAATATGCCCTGGTCAAAAGAGAGATTAACAAGGTAGGACAACACTTCCGCGATCTCTTTGACACTTTCCTTAATGATATGTGTGTTGATGTGTTGATACGGCATCATATCCGACGGCCCTTGTATTGTTAAGCGATCTAATTGTTTTTATGATTTCATCTGCTGATGTTGGCATTAGGAAGATACTAGAACTCACTGTGCTAATAGAAGTAAAATCTGGATGTACTCCTGTATCTGATTTAGCAAATGAAATAAAGTATTTATTTAATATGTCCGCGATTCTCGTAGCGTTACTTACCACGGAACCATTTGTGCTAACAGATTGTATAAATTGATCAGTTGTAATATCATCTACTTTATCTTTAATTATGTTCCAGGACGCCTTACATTTAATTTTAGCACTATTTATATATTGAAATGAAACAACTTTTACGGATCTACTCGCGTTTATTTTACACATTAGTTTTAATTAATGTTTATCCTGACGTTTCGAACCCTTTGCAGGGTCCACGGTCACAGGGAGACTGAGGTGTTGGTCGTCTTATAATTAGTTATTTGTCACTTAATTTAATCACTAATTACAAATTTAGTGATGCATAAAAACAATTTATATCTAATTTATAATAGGAGCTAATTATTTTTACAACTTAACTGGACAGTGTTGCCAGTCGGAAAAGGTCATGCTCCAGCAGCACCCGCTGCTGGGGCACGAGCCTTTAATAGGTCGAAACACCACAGTGCGGATTGGCGGTTTATTTGTTTATTTACTAAATGGTACTCATAGTATGATAAAATACATTACATGGTAGTATGACAAAATAGCAATGCTTCGTATAAATGTATAACCAACTACGTTATTTGCGGAGTAACGAAGTGGCGGTTGTTAACGACGGCTAATGCAGCCGGGACCAACGGTTTCACCTTCCGAAGCACGGAGGAGCTAGAGTTGACAAATTTTTGGTCACAAATCCTATGATTGTCCTTTGCTTAAGTAGCTTCACTTCAGGGATCGCAGACCAGCGCGTTTACGCCAACGAGCACCTTTCTTCATCATAATTGCATATAATTTTAATATAATTGCATATTATGCAGCTGCTGCTGTGTACCCGTGCTTCGTGAATACCCCGCGCGTGAACGGTGGTCAGGCCGGCAGCAGCGGTAGCGGCACGCCGCCGGTGTATTGGCGTCGCACATACCAGGACGTTTCACGTCTCAAGATGCAGCTGGAAGACCTGAAGAAGGTTAGCTCGCCTGTGACGGCATACTTAACAGGTTCACTGTCCATTGTCCAAAAAATATAACAATGGTCGCCTCCTAGAAGCGGCAAAAGTCTCCTGCTATAAAGGTCTTCCAAGTGTTGGCCATAACGTCCATCGCTTAAGTCAAAATAGGGTACTTTTCAGGAAAGCAAAAAAAACATCTTATTTTACATGTGCTAATTTTGCAATAATTGTTTTTGACAAACTTCTATAATAATGATCGGGCAACATGATAAAAATTGTTTTTCTACCAAAAGATACCTTTTGTGTCTTCCAATTTTCTACCCAATAATATTCAAAACTCAATAGCGCCATTTTTAGCTTACGCGTACACGTTGATCTACAGGGCAGTACAACAACATAAAGAAAAAGTGATTCATCCATAGAGAAGGCTCGTACCCCAGTAGTGGGGGCATAAAATGAGCTGGTGTGATGTTAATTTGATAGGTCGTTACTATCTCTATCAACTGATTTATCTAGAGAGCCAGCTGTAGATAAAATAGTTATTATTATTTTATTGTTAATTAATTCCTGTCAAAAATATGTTACAGGCGTCAATAAATAAAGAGGACCTAAAGATGATGGAAGAGAACATTGTCAAAATTGTTCAGCAATCGGTAAGTTTTTCGAGTAGATTGTCTTACAAAACCTATTGTTACCACAAATCATCCTTTTCTTTAATAGTGATAGTGTGTACTTATTGATAAAAATCCCAAAGTATAAAATACAGAACAAGTTATAATAACTTATAACATAAATGCCCACTATTAGAAGGCTTATAACTTATAACATAAATGCCCACTATTAGAAAGCTTAGTTTAAAAAATTAAAAAATCTTTAAATTGAATATTTGCAAGAACTTTTAAAAACAACATCTCGATTGAGCTATAGCTGTTAATTAACAACTAAAAAATATAATATAGTGACTTATTTATATATCTTTCATTTTAGGTACCCGAAACTGCCATGGGCACCAATGGTTCTAAACAAGTTCAAAAGAAAAAAAATACCATTAAGAAAGCAAGCACTCCAATACATAGATCGGTTAATACTGATGAGGCAAAAAAATATGTACCACTTTCTAAACTTAGCAGTATCAAGAAAAAGCAGACAGATTTGAATCCAAAAAGAGCAAACAAAAATTTTCTTCTTGGCCTGCAGATGGATAAACCAGTTAAACCCTTCAAAAAACTTGGACAGTCATATGCAGTTAATCTCTGTTTATGTGGATCACGTAGAGATACAAAGAAATCACGCCAACACGGTAAACAAGAATCAATTAATTTGAAACATACTGAATCAAAAAAATCGTTCAAAGGATTAGCAATTAAAGATATCATTCCAAAAACTTCTAGTATTAGGCAAACTAAACCAATAGTAGCAAACTTGCATTCTGATGAAATCTATAATGGAAAAAAAGATAAAACTGCCCGCACACATTGCCGCAGTGATGCTGCTTGTTTTCATAAACTTCCATCAAATACTTCTATTGATAAACTTCTCAATACTTTAGCCAAGTGGAAATGTGAATTGTTTAAGTTAAATGACATTGAGGATGTAGATGAAAAGGAAACAAGCTTCGAACAAAATGTAAGTAGCCAAAAACAAAATAGGAAAAATGGAGGGAAACCATCTGAAGTATTGCCCAAATCTGTATCTATGGAAACCTCAATAAATAATACAGACTCATTCTTTGCAAAGCAAGTAACTTGTAAGGCTTCTAAAGGTACTGAATTTAATCGTGATTTGCCAGTCAATACTGAATCAGAGTATATGGGTGCCATCAATTTGGAAAAAAGTAATGAAAATTACTGCAAGTGTGTAGTAGATACTGAAAAAGAAACAAATTTTACCTACAAATGTCTAAACTCTGCAGCATGTGATTGTAATAGTAACGCTAAAAACAAGAAAGATTTATATTTGCCAGAGAAGCAACAAGAACAAAACTTATCTCCTGACATAATGATCACACCTGAAGAACGTTATACAAATACTGAAAAAAATAAACAAGCTAGCATTACAGGTTACAAAAAAAATACGCCTGTACATGACATAAATGATATCTTGAAGACATCGCCATCATTATCTCATGATTGTGAATATATTGTAAAATTTTTAGGTGTTACATTAACAAATGCAAATTCTGGTAAAGATTTTGCAAAGAAAGAAAAAACTTGCTATAAAGTTCACCAAACTACAAACGAACAAAATCATAGAGAGGATATGAAAAAACCAGACCTTTGGTTTGATAAAGATGCAAATACAGCAGTTAAATGTAACGGTGATGATATTACCTTTTCAAATAATGTAAGTGCACTACAAACTCAGCTGGCGTCTTGTGATTGTAGCTCTAAGTATGATGAATTCAAAAGTTTAATAAACAATGTGTTTAGCAAACAACGTGGAGATTTTTGCAAAAACGAAGACAAATCTCTGGATACACGTAGCTTAAAAAAAACAGATAATCTGGAAAGCTGTATATGTTGCAATACTGCTAAAACTGACGAGACTAAAGATTTAGAATTAAATGCATTTCATTTATTAGAAGAGCATTTAAGAAATAAATTAGAAGAATTTAAAAACACAACTTGTAAGGCATCATGTATTTCTTCTATTGAAGAAGAAAAGTTATTTGCTACTATTTTACAACGAGTTAAAGAAGTTATTTCAGAAAGTGCTGGCAACTTTGCATGTAAATGCATAGGTGAAGAACCAACAGAAGGAAGTTTTCAGAGAGCGTACATATTACTACAGGAATATTTAAAAATAAAAATAAAAAAAGTTCAGTGTTTATGTCCATCTTCTGAAGAAAGTAAGCAACTAGTTTTGCCAGCAGTAATGGAAAAAGTACGCAATTTAATAGAGAAAGACTTTCAACGCTTGAATAATATATGCAAATGTAAAACCTCTAAGGATGAAATAGACAACATTCAAATTGAGCTACCCGAAAGAGATACTAATAATACAAATGATCCTAATGCTGCAATAAAAATAAAAAATGAATGCATCCGTGAAGATAAAGAAACCTCTAATCAATCTATTGTAGTCACCCAAAATATCTCATCACAAGTGTCTTCAAATTTAAAAATGGAGACAAGAGATTGCAAAACTTTAGAACACTATAATAACAGTTTAGATGACTCGGAATTTCATAATGAGATATGCACTTGTACCAGTTCTAAAAAAGTAACTAAATCTCACGTAGACTTTGGGCAAAAAGATTTTGTCATCAACCAATGTTTAAATGTTTCCAAAGGAAATGTCAGTGCGTCAACTACCGCCATTGGTTCTAATAGGATCAAAAACTTGGCTGTACCAGAAGTCAAATTGGAAGATGACAAGGATAACCTTGAAAAGTTGGACAAGTCTCGTAAAACACTATCACCATACATAGGTTATACGGTAGATTGTTCATGCAATGGAACTCTTGGTACATGTTCTTGCACAAAATCTATGATTACTGGTAACAATGACAAAATAAATAGTATTTGGAACACTTTAACAAGCAACAAATTGCATAATAAAGATCATTCCTATATAATGAACGCAGTTCTTAAGACAATGCCAGATATCAAAACAGAGTCAAATAAAGACAACCCTGTTAAAGTTAAAGAAAAGCCTATATTGTGTAATACAGAAATAAGCGTACACGATGATGAGGAAATGACATTAAAAGATTCCGTTTTAAAAGTAAACAAAACCTATATTTCTGCAACTACTTCAGATGAAAATTTGAGTTGGGAAGCAGATGAAACAATAGATTGGTGTGATTGTAGCAGTACAAAAAATAAATGTCAAAAAAAAACTGATTTCAGTGACAATACATACGACAACTCCCTATATTATCCCATTAAGAAGTTGATGAATCGTAGGAGAAGTGAAGCTTTCGTCAAATCTGAGCCAATCAAGGTACCGACTACTTCATTATTAGATTGCGAGTGCAATATGGTACCAATGTGCCACGTCAAAATGTTAGTGGAAAACATTGAGAAGAAATTGATCTACTCAAAGTGCACATGCGACGCCATGTGCTCACAAGTTTGTCCTGTGCATTCTCAAAGAAATTAGTAGCAAATGTTGACATTTTGTGTAAGTATTTTGGTATACAAACAAAAATTTTGGATTTTTGTTATATATGTTTTTTATTATGATTTATTTCAGTAAATCGTTCAACGCAATTTGTTTTGTTTCATTTCAATGATCAGGGCCTCGATCGCGGTAAATAATTTAAGATGAAGCGCAAATGTAACACGAATGAAACGCAACTTTTCGATGTTTCGTATCGCGGTGCTGATTTGACAGATGATGGTTGAAATGCTAAACGAACTGCGAACGCAGTTGAACCACAAGTGCTGTCAAGTGTAACGGTCCTTACGTAACTAGAACATTTTCTAAAAAGAATAAATAAAAATTATAAATATCTAGGATAGAATTAAGGCTAAATGTAATTTAATTTTAAATATGTAATAAATAAGATAAAAGGAACTAATAGATTAATCAACAATATTAATAATAATGCCTGGAATGTATATCGTCGATACCTATAGATTACTCACGTAATGTGTCTGACACTAGCTCCTTTGACGTAGAGTAGGTATTCCGACACTATAACCGTTTTTCTGTAATACATCCTAAAGATGGTTCAGCTCACGCTATAAATGCTCAGGGTCACAGATATCAAAGGCTCAGTTTTTTAGAGACGTCACCACTGATTGCAAGTCTCGAAGGTGGTGATGTGAAGAGCGTGGATGTATCTGTCCGTTTGCGCGGGCTTTCGGTTAATACAGTGTGCCGTTGACAGAGACAGAGACCCGTTGGATCTCACTGTTATCTTAACTTCCAGAAAAGTCCGCTTCCATCTCGTACGTGAACCGCATATTCGAGCCCTGTTAATCTCCGTTATATAAAAACCTTTGATTAAAATGGAGCGCGCAAGTTTAAAAGTGTAGGTATAGTACTTCTTTAACTGTACAGAATAGGAAGTTGTATCTGGTACAACCTCACCTCGCAAATGAGCGTTTATTTTGTTTTATTTTTATTTTATTTTAAATAAATAATAGAACTGGATTAGTACGGTTACATACACCAATTACACTCATCAAGAAACATATTAATACAATTAATTAATTAAAAGCACAAAACAAATATAAAAATAAAATTGAAAATTAAAAATACGAAAAAACAATAAAAAAAATAACAATAATAACAATAAAATAATTACAACGAACCAACAAAGTGTAAACAATAAAAATAACAATCACATGCAAATTAAACAACTAGGTACGATCACAAAAGGCAAGAGACATAGATGTGACCTTCCATTCATCTGCGGAAATATCAAGGTCCGGGTTGGCCTGCACGATTGACCTGCGTTGATTGCGGAGAGCGCGCGCGGCATTGGGGACGTGGCGTGGGACACCGTCCGTCAAGTGGGTACAGCCAACAGTTCGTGTCTCATAATGCGACGGTAATTATTCGGGGCGTAAAGCCGAATCAACTCATTGTGGAGATCTGGTGCATCAACAATGCCACCGACTTAGTTGGAACATGCTTATATCCTGATCATAAGCTCGCATAGTCTCCAATGAATTTTGTAATGTCTAACTGAGTGTCCTGCGTGATAGGCGTGAGCTCTAGTGTTGTCTGTTCTGCCGGATGTGGTTGTTTCAGTACAGGGTGTGGCGTCTCTATGTGTCTGCCACGTAGTTCGGGCCGGAGCACCCCTTTCCTGGCCTCATAAAGGGCGATTGCCTCTTTAATTCGTAGGTCCAGGGGGAGTATCCCGGTCAGAACTAGGGCAGAGTTGAGGGAAACGGTTCGATACGCCCTACATATCTTCTGCGCGAATCCCCGTTGCAACGCTTCCAGCTGCTTACGCGTCATTATCTTATCCACGGCTGAGGACCAGGCCGCAGCCGAGTAGGTCACAACGGGTTCCACGGCGGCTATGTAAATAGACCTAGCCACTTCCGGGTTGAGTCCCCAGTTCACCTTCGCGGCTCGTGACAAATGTTTGTAAATATTTGCCGCCTTTCTACATACGTTCACCGAATGCTGGTTAGCTTTGGGTCAATTGTGAGGCCCAGGAGTTTAATTTCCGTACAGTCTTTTATCACTATTCCGCCTATGCTGAGGTGTGGGGTGTCGAATTTTAGCTTGTTGGTGATTGTTAAGCTGTTGGGACTCTTGGACGCACCCTTTCGTTGCGACGCGCTCGACCTCTTCACCCTTCTTTCGCACATGTAATCGTCGAGCACCCTGGTCGAGCAGGTTGACCGGACATTTCTCTTCAGCGAGTCCGACTTTTATTGCCGGCCACCAGGCACTGTCAAAGGCTCCCTCTATGTCTAGCGAAACTAAAGTGACTATTTTCTTACGCTTAAGGTTGGCTCTAATAGTATTAATGAGGACATAGAGGGAGTCTTCGGTACTCCTCTGTGGCATAAAACCATATTGGTACGGGCTCATCTTCGGTAACAGGTGATATTTTAATCACCCAACCAACATCTTTTCATAAATTTTCCCAAGCAAAGGGAGGAGGCCAATGGGACGGTAAGATTTTGGCACATTGTATGCTTCTTTACCCGGCTTCCTAAGGACGACAATGGTTGTTTCCACACAGCCGGAAAAGAGCCGAGTTCTAGACACTTGTTCATCATGGAGAGATAGAAGTCTGGATCGGCATAGATGGCAGTGCGGCAAATGTCGGCTGTTAAGCCGTCACTTCGTGTGTCCGCTGTGTTGAGCGGGCGCTCTTAATCTTATCGACGTACTTTAGTATATAAAAACCGGCCAAGTGCGTGTCGGGCCACACAAAGTTTAAAATCTATTGAGAAAATTTGACAGTTTGTGGTAGCCTGATGTGCAGGCGTGTGTACAAAGAAATTACATTTAAACACACGTTACACAGGACATATACAAAGGTGAGCTTATCTCTAATCATCATTATCAGCCGTTGGAGTCGCATCACAACACCAGCTTCAAAGCAGTTATGGTGCAAGACCCGTCAACTAAGTTTGATACCTTTTCGTGAGAGAAGACTTCTGGCCGAAGGGAGTGTACAAACGTTTTCGTGGGGGACTAGCTGTAACCCACAAACTAGGTAAAGATACTACGTATCTGTAACCGATACGACACAGAAATTGTCAAAGTAATTGCCAACATAGTTTTGAATAAAAAAATGTACAATTATGAAAATATAAAAAAAACTACGATCGGGATTCGACCCGCATCAACAATGCTATCATGGCTGTGTCCAACCCGCCTAAATTAATTAACACTATCTACTCTTACCCCCCTTATTCATAAAAAAACTATTTAAGAATTATTTAGTTAATCATTGTTTTGTCTCTTTTTCGCAAATTCAGAATGACGTTTGTTTGATGTTGACAAAACAATATTTAAATAAATAATGCTTATATAGTTTTTATGAATAAGGGGTTAGTTTGTAAGCCAAACACTTTTATTAAATTGTTATATGTTTACAACAAAACCTGAAATAAATAATTTTTCGTATTATTATAGACATCGTACTTCTGCGCCCAAGCCTTGCTTCAACAAAATTGGAGAGTAAAGGACGTTACCCACCACGCTGGCCTACTGCGGATTTGTGGGTTGCTATATAGATAGCTGGCCACAAAAATATACAGCGCATTACATCTTTGATTAGGATTACTTATCAACAGTCTATTGTAATTTAAAGCGATATATAAACAGGTGCTTATTATCACAAACTGTTAGTATATCGATTAGGCAGTGCTTAATCAAACTCTGTGATAGAAGTTTGTATTTTAATAATTTAGAGCAGCGAAATAATCTTTGTATGTTAGTAAGTCGAAATTGTGCCAGTTTTTAAAAGATAATTAGTGTTTCGATACATAATGGTGAAGAAGGAGACTATAGCGGACGAACAGTACTTCCATAAGGAAAGGATAAAACCGAATATCTTCTCTAGAATATTCTTATGTTGGGTCTGCCCTGTGTTAGTGACGGGAAACAAAAGAGACGTCTTGGAGAATGACCTCATCGTGCCCAGCAAAGTGTACAATTCCAAGAAACAAGGAGACAGATTAGAAAAGTAAGTTTTATTTTATTTTCTTACATGTTGTTACTCTCCCGATCCTCAAACTGCCACCACATATTTACATTTACCAAAAATGCACATTAGCTTAGCCCTAAGATGCCGTAGGTACTCATAGAAAAAGGCCCCACGGACTGGTCAACCCGAGCCGAGGTTCTAGCTTTTACAGGCGCTCTCGGGTTGTTCCGCTTCAGATCCGATCCGAACCCCTCGTAGAATCTAGAAGGGACTGGGGACAAGCTCAGCGCCCCAAAAAAGCCCCAGTGACGCTGCAAAGACGGTTTGAAGTCATCAGCAAACGCTCTCCAAAAAAATCAAATTGTTTGCTATTAATTTGCTTAGCTTTGTAATCAGTTGCGTAGTCAATTGTTTTTACAAAATTATCTTTTGTTTTTAGTATGACTTGAGATACAAAAAGTTTATTGCATGTAGGTTCCTATAATGAGGGTCAAATCGATAGACAAGACCAAAATAGTCTTTGGTCTTTACATGAAAAAAAAAAAAATCTTTACATGAAAATTAGGCATATTACGCATACAAGTAGAACCTATGACAATGTTGTACGACGACATGCCTTAAAATATTACTAGTATGTTATTGATTTCTAAATGTCTCCAAAGTTTTATTCATTGACGTCAATCAGATTTTCGAAAATAACAATCTTAGTTAATCGATAAGTAAATCACTGAAATATACATAAACATCAGGAAAACATTCAGTGCTTACGTCAGCTTTCCCGGTAGCATAATTGTCAGTGCAGCCGCCCGGATTGCGGAAGACCCAGGTTCGATTCCTGGCTGGGTCGGGTAGGCATTTAATATTTTCACTGTATTTTATAAATATTTAATAAATTTAATATACTTATATCTATTTTCGATGTTTTGTTAATCAAACACTTCATTAGCGATATTAACTTCACATTCTTTTTTTTTTATTAATTTTATTCTCTCATCTTGCTTTGGTGCCGAGTGGCAAAGCGCTCGTCTCGATGCTCAAAGACCCGAAGGTCAATTCTCAAGTCGAGCAAAGTATGTTTCGGATTTTTCAATGCATATCACGGGTTTGTGATCACCAACCCGCATTTGGCAAGCGTGGCGATTAAGCCAATACCCATCAATTGTAGTGATGACTAGATTTCAATGATACTGGTCTTTGTCCAGCAATGGGACAGTTATAGGCTATATACATATATCTAAGAAATCTGAAGTAAACCACAGATTATTTTTAGAAGACGTGGATAAACTATATTGTTAAAATATTATCATCATAACATTATGATTCAACGCTTTTCAATCAACATTACGCGAGTTTATCTATAACTCATTTACGATAATTACACAACATTTCAACATTTTCATTTAACAAATAAGAACTACAAGCGACATTCAATATGTAATTTTATTAGAGTTTAAACACTCGAATATGTTCAATTTAAGTGTTTTTTATATATTTTAGCGTTTTATTAACGCTTAAATATACTTAAGTAAAATTTTAAACACTGAAAAAAGACGACAACCTCAGGCGGGAATCGAACCACGCACCTTCCGCATTCCGGGCGGCTGCCTTAAGTTAAAGGCAGCCAAGTGGTTAAGGCAGCCGCCCGGAATGCGGAAGGTGCGTGGTTCGATTCCCGCCTGAGGTTGTCGTCTTTTTTCAGTGTTTAAAATTTTACTTAAGTATGTTCAATTTACTCATTACTTTTTTTTTAAATTTGCATATTTTTAAAAATTTTGTAATTTGATTGTAATGATTTTGGCTGGAAAAATTATGTGGTAATAATGGCACATGAGAGTTTACATAAAATTAAAATAAACATATTTTTTAGATTTTTTAAAATAATGTCCAACAACTGTTAATGCCAAATGTGGAATTTTATGCAGATATGGATGTAATATCTAATTTTCCAAATATGGCATTGTATGCAGATATAGGTAGCATTAGGTATGTACTTGTTAGGTGAGTAATCTCTATTCCGTAATCAGGATGTATACAACAAAAGACATAAAAAAACCTTATCCGTTTATTTAGAAATTATGTTATTTAAAAAAAAACTTAATTTAAAATTTTTCGTATCTTCATTTACGAAACATGATATTTCATGTAGCAGTTCCTATTTTTATTCAAACATAAATGAACCTTGCATTTCAAGCACCATAAACGATTTGCTATTGCATCCAGAGTTTTTGCACACTCGGCGCTCACTTGTCCATTGCAATTTGCAACTGCTCGTGTAGGTATGTCCAACCGTTTCTTGCTTTTCTTTGGCTTATTTCTGTAAGGTAAAATGAAACAATGAAATTAACGGAAAAACTTTTAAGTTAAACGCTTTTTGCCCTAGCTAACATCCTGTGACCACTTTCCGTCTCCATCATTAGGCTAGTTCAATAGTACCTACCCTAAATTAATGCATTTTTATGCTATATAAAACCACATTTACTCATAAAATAGAAAATATGGTGGTGCACCTAATTGCATACTATGCCATATATGGATTTGGATCATTCTGCATACTATCCGATATTTGTCACACACCAAATCCCAAACTGCATATTATCCCATATCTGGCAACACAATTCAACAACAGATATATTTCCAATCATGCACACAAATTGCTTTTTAGCGATAAGGCCGCCATTTGTACTTCTGTACAAATACATTTACACTGTACATTTGTACTTCTTCTTTGTACTTCCTCTCTAAGTCTTTTGTATGGTGTACAATAAAGAGTATTTTCATTTCATTTCAAATCTTGATTTTTTGTCGGTTGGCTTGATAATTAACCAACCTCCTAGCTAAAAAAAGAAAACCTGCACTTTCATTTCGAGTTACCTGAGAATATATAAAAAAATAAAGCAACTTACCAATACTGACCACTCGCAATTGAACTGACTTTTTTCTTTTTTAATAGAGCTGGACACCATAAATCCGTAGTATTATACTCCTCTGTGCCATAGATCATTACAAATGTTAAAACGTAGTTTCCGGCTTTTCATTTAATGTTGCCATAGGAAAAAAACCATGCACCAAATTTAAATAACATTTTGAAAATGTTTAATGCCCGATATGGCATGCTATGCAGTAAGGGGTAGAGTTAGTGGTAACAGGAAAGCTGAGTTGTGGATCGTCTCAAAATTAATTTGTAATATGCATACCGTTTTTTTTTGTTTAATCGGATGCGTTCAGTTTCACGAAAAATTTATTAACGGTATTTGGTTTTGCAGTAGATAAAATCAAATGTGAAAGTTAATCGCGACTAGATCAGATTTTTCACTTCACTTTACTAAGTCTCAATAATTTCTAGATCTTGGCTAGAAGAAGTGGAACGGGCTGAAAGGGAAAATAGGCCGGCGTCGCTATGGAAGGCGCTCAGGAATACTTATTGGGTGGAGTACATGCCGGGAGCCTTTTACGTATCCGCCATCACTGCTGCCAGGTAATATACTCGTTATATTCATCATCTCTTCTCTTCATCTCTTCTCTCTCCTCTTCGCTGAGCTGTGGAGTTTCTTGCGCCCATTCTTCTCTGCAGCTAAAAAATAGACGTCCTGAATGGGTAGTAGGTAAAAAATTGTTTGGACGATTCAAAAGCACTTTTCTTAAGTATATTTGAATAAAACATTTAACTTTGACTATACAATTTAAACACTATGGGAAATCACTTGGCTCTCTGTTTTTTACAATACTCACTCGAAGTGCCACTTTACTCTCTCATACATGTCTTATCAAGAGAGAGGACCTCAACGGCGTAGTGGTAAACGCTCACGGGCTGCGATTGCTGAAGTTAAGCAACGTTTGCAAGGGCTGGTTATCAAATGGGTGACCAGAAATGTATCATCACAAGTGCGAGTCTCCGTGCTTCGCAAGTCACGTAAAGCCGGCGTACTGGACTCCCGAGGAGGTTCGTTCTCCCTGTAGTGTTCCGAACCATGGTTGATTCCCCATGGGCAAGGCTCGTGCCCCAGCAGTGAGGTCGTAAAACTAACTGGAGAGGAGAGAGGAACTTCTCTTATCACGGTCTAAAGACGATGTGTCAAATTATGCACTTGTTGTTGTGTGTGATACGACACACCGCTTTTCGATACCTTACCAGCTACGAGTATGATGGCCACAGCTTTGTCATTCAAAAGGTTTACGTCTGTGCTACTATACTTCTGCTATACTTCTTCTGTCGCTGTCTCATTTTAAACGGTTTTATTTAGCTTGTTGTTAATAAAGACAGATAGAGACAACATCAAATTTTAAACCGGGTTCCACTTTAGTTCGCAAAATCTCGATTGTCTGTCCAACTTTATCGTGAGTTAAGTCCCAGTGGCTTAAAGTTCTGAACATGCTATCATCCTCATTAAGTTTTCCCTCATTTCATCTTTCCTGTGCTTAATTTCGTTTTATTAGCACTCACATGTTAGCAGTAGAGATACTCAAGGGAAGAGTGTAAGTGTAAGTACCCATTCGTACAGTCAAGTAATGAGAATTGACACGCTTTTAACAATGTATTTACATTTGTACAAGTTGTATTTGTTTGTAGTTTTGTTTACAAAAAAATTTGCATACCTATCTATATACATAATGTCATGACTTGTCCTAACTGACTGACTCATCATCGCCGAGCCAAAACCGCAGAAGCTAATTAGATAAAATTTGTACTGTAGATTAATTGAGTGACGTAACCAGCCACTAAGAAAGGATTTTACGAAAATCACACCGTCAGTTTAGAAGTTTAATACATGAAAATTGGTATTTGAGTTCTTGAATAGAATTAAAGAATGACCTGTTTCGGAAATTTTGTTTATTTTTCTTTAAATTAGGAAAAAAGGGAAAAAGGTTTTTTTGGGGACATCGTTATTTTTAAAGTAATAACTATCAAAATGAATATTTTAATCAATCTTCAGATTTTTCAATAAAAATAAAGAATGACGTGTTTTATAATTTTTCGAAAAACCTCCCCTAGAAAGGTGAAATAGGGGTGGAAAGTTTGTATGGAAATTTGTCATTCCTTAAATTTTGGTATTTTGGTGGTTCTCCACAGCTAAAAAGTAGACATCCTGAATGGGTAGTACCTAGTTAAAAAATTGTTGGACGATTCAAAAGCAATTTTCTTAAGTTAATTTAAAAAAAAATTATTTGACTTTGACTTTGACATCACCACCTCCACCACCACCATCATCATCATTTTCATGATCATCATCACCATAAGCCTCTCCCGAACCACTGCTGGGCATATGCTACTCTTTGCTTACACCGTTACTTTAATCCACCATAATATGTTTGATGACCACGCCAGGATAGTCCAGCCAATGTTATTCGCGCAGCTGCTGTCCTACTGGACGGTGGATTCGGACCTGGCGGACTTTGACGCGGGCATGTACGCCCTGGCCATGCTGGGGCTCAACTTCGTCACCATGATGTGCCAGCATCACAACAGTCTCTTTGTCATGAGGTTCAGTTTAAAGGTCAAAGTTGCCTGCTCCGCCTTGCTCTATAAGAAGGTAAGACTTACATGGTTGTTTTTAAACTATTTGTTCTTATTTTTCCGATATGTTATAAACAAAGTTATCCATAAGTTACAAAGTTAGTCCCTCCACATTTTGAACTTTATGTTATGGAGATAAAAATGATAACCAGTCAAATATTCAAAAATGTGCTGTTGTACTTTATTTAAATGAACACTAAGTAATACTACAATTACAATTTAAAAAAAAAACACAAGTAGAACGGTACAAATCTATGATGTAACAAATAGGTGTGTGAATAAATATTAGCGATATTGTAAGAGTAATATTTTCAGCTCCTTCGCCTCAACCAAGTGTCAGTGTCGGAAGTGGCCGGCGGCAAGCTGGTGAACCTACTGTCCAATGACATAGCGAGGTTCGACTACTCGTTCATGTTCATGCACTACCTGTGGGTCATCCCCGTGCAAGTGGCCATAGTGCTGTACTTCTTGTACGACGTGGGAGGCTACGCGCCCTTCGTCGGACTCTTTGGAGTCACACTCATGATCCTGCCCATTCAAGGTAACATTCGAGAATGAGAATGAGAATGAGAATGAGACTGAGAATGAGAATGAGAATGAGAACGAGAACGAGAACGAGAACGAGAACGAGAACGAGAATGAGAACGAGAACGAGAATGAGAATGTGAATGTGAATGCGAATAAGAATGAGAATGAGAATGACAGCGAGAGCGAGAGTGAGAGTGAGAGTTAGAGTGAGAGTGAGAGTGGGGAGTGGGAGTGGGAGTGGTAGTGGGAGTGAGAACAGGAACAGGAACAGGAACAGGAACAGGAATACGAATAGGAATAGGAATAGGAATATGAACAGGAACAGGAATAGGGATATGGATAGGGATAGGACTAGGGACAGGAATAGGAATAGGAATAGGTATAAGAATATGAATAGGAATAGGAATAAGAATAGGAATAAGAATAAGAATAAATTTATTTCTGTATAAAACTTAGTCTAAATACATCAAACTTATAAAATAACATTGTTTATAATATAGTGCATTTTGAGTGTAGGTACTGCTTATATTGTGGTTCTAAAATTAAGGTGAGTAAGTAGGCAAAATAATCGAAGTGATACCTAAACTATGTAAACTAGTTTACCTATATCTTAGGCATCAATTTGGTGAATGCAGGTATCTATTGCCTACCTGGGAGGCGCCCATAACCATCCTGGCCATCCCCTTGGAGAACCGCTCGACGCGCTGTGTGGCACTAGGTGCCTTGCTATTCGCAGTCCCGAGTCACCTCCGCATGTGCTGGGATGGTACACACGCCTGCACCTCAGACTACCACAAACTGTCAAATTTCCTCAATAGTCTTTGAATGTTATGTATATGATATATGGTTGAACATTTATTAAAGAAATTTGACAGTTTATGAAATGTTGATTTGTGCAGGCGTCTGTACTTCGTTTTTAAGTTGGTATAGTGGGCAAGAGAAAATCCTAAGCATTTACCATTTTGTTGAAATGATCGACGAAAATAGTTAAACGAAATGCTCATGCAAGACGTGTAAGCTTTCCCTTGCAATGTAGGTACCTAAGATTCGGCTAAAAAGGCTCAATATAAGTGAATGCTCGAGTTTTATAGTGTTGTTTAGAAGAGGGAAAGAAAGCGACAAGTTAAGATGCGATGTAATAGATCTGTTAACAGATAAAATATTATATTAATATCAGGGGTGCTGTGATATTTAAAATAAAAAATTACAAAATATAGATGACCGAGGAATACCTCACACATACACCACCTGATTGCTTTTCAAAATTCTTCTCAAGACTAATTTTTATTACTTTTAATTGTTATTGCTATCGCGTAACATCGCGTAATTATGTTTACTCATGAATGATTTCGATGTTAATAGTGTGAGGCTTATTGTCATAAGTTCAAAAACTGCATCCAGTTTTAGAAATAGAAATAAAAATAGAAAAGATCTTTATTTAGTACAATCACACATACACATCCAAAACACAGGAACATCTGTGAAAATTAATAATACTAATACATTGACGTTATGGTCATTAATCTAAGTCAAAAGTTGCTAAATGTAAATCACATCTATCTAATATTTCAATCAATTCCGATGTACACATATTTTCATTATTAGTAATTTTAATGTAGATAAAATGATTTGACTATATCTAGAACGCCTGCGGTAATCATAAAAATGTACTTCAAAACGGTTTGACTATCAATAGGAAGATAAGATTACGTTTAATTTGAAAATATCTGAAATTCATACCATTATTCATTGTCGTATTCGCAGAATCTTTAAAATTAGTGTTTCACTGATTTCAGTGAATAATGGAATCCATAAAGTAATTGTAATAAACTCATAATAATTTTATACGATAAATAATTTTGTTTGTCACTTTCACCAAATTTTAATTGGGACTTTAGATCTAAGCCAAACTTAGTGTAAGAAAAAGTCAAAAGAAGTTTTTACCTACTCAAATACGCAGATCACTCCGATAAGCAGTTTCTGGGGCGTAACTACGAGCTCTTATAGCAGTATTATTGCAGTTGTAGAAAAGCGACGCGAGTATAATCGCCGCTACACGCGTCTCGTTTTCACAACTGCAATAATACTGCTATAAGAGCTCGTGGTTACCCCCCAGATATGGTTCAACCTTATGACATCCTCACATCCTTCTACGCAATGTTCCCATATACGGCGAGAGAGCAATTCAAATAAACTTTCGTTTTCGTTAAAGTGAACGAATGCTGGATATAACTTGTTTTCATTTTGCTGACCACATTACTCTTGCTCGCCCGTATTACCGATTTGCTTACTTGACTCACCACTCGCCATTCGCTGTACGTGATATCCCTTAGTCCCTAAGATTAAGCAGATATCATTGTTTAATTTTAGAAAGTACACAATTCCATACTATTACGAAAATATCTTGGTGGTCTTTACTTTATCACACTGTCTATCGTCTTTCCCTTTCGATTTCTGCATCGTCAACTACCTTGTTATAACATTAATGACGATCGTTATATCGCGTTCACGTTATCGAATAGGATCCACAGAGTCTTTAATCCATAAGCGGTGCTATCTCACCTCATTCGTTGAGTCAATATTATTATATGAACCAACCAAACGGTGTGCTATCAGTAATTGCTACATTATCATTAGATTTAACATTGAACAGATATTATATTTGACAACTAATGCGTATTATTAGCTTTGTATAATTTATAGAATTCTTATATAGCTTTCAGTTTGACGACCTCCGTAGCCGAGTGGCTTGTACGCCGGACTTTGGGCGGTGCTAACTCGTGAGGTCCCGGGTTCGATTTCCGGTCGGGTCAATGTCGAAAACGAACTTTTCGATATTGTGTCGGGTCTGGGTGGTTGTGGTACCGTCGTTGTATCTGATTTCCATGAAACGAGTGCTTTAGCTACTTATCTTGGGATCAGAACAATGTATGTGATGTTGTCTTTTTTTTCTTTTTTTTTTTCAATTGCTCCAAGACACATAAAAGCTTGTAGCACATAACTATTTAATCTTAGTAAGAACCTACAAAGTTTTCGTTTAACGTTTACGGTAAATATTTATAAAATTTTATAAAATACAGTGAAAAAATTAAACGCCCACCCGACCCAACCAGGAATCGAACCTGGGTCTACCGCAATCCGGACGGCTGCACTGACCGCTATGCTACCGGGAAGGCTAAGCGAAGGGAAGGGAAGGCGAGAAGGCTTTTATAAATATTTAATTTAGTATCAGTGCAGCAATTAGCACTTGAAAATAAAAAAAAATAAAAAAAAGTAAAAAATTTACGGTAAAATTACGCTGAAATTTACATAATTATCAGGACATTTACCTTTTAGCCTTTAAACTTGACTTAATTAATTCAGCTTTAGTGGAATACATCATATTATAAAATTATATAAAATGTACCAACAACGAGCTCAAATAGACTTTTCATTCACCCATAAGCTCTCGAAGGTTTTTGAGACGCTGAACTGAACTATGGACTTTTGCAGGAGTTATTTTGGTTTTATGCTTTTAGAGGACGTTATGTTATCGTTAATACATTGGTTGTCATATTTTTGTTTCAGCTTGCCTTACTAAGCTAACCGCCGTTGTGAGGCGTAAAGTAGCTGTGAGGACGGATAAACGCATTAAGTTAATGAGCGAAATCATTAATGGCATCCAGGTCAGTGAGTTTAGCCGTTTATAGATAGGAATTATTAGAGAAGATATACTTCTCTATGACGTTTTAGGAATTTGAATGGATTGTTCTATATTTTATCGACATTGTATCTATGTAAATAAATCGCAATTTTAGTTGTCAACACTGTTTAAAATTTGAGCATACGTAATTTGCATTTCTATTATATAAAAAGTTTTTAAACCCTGCTTATTGTGCTTTTTAAGTTTGATTATTACTAAAAACAGATAGATGTTGACAAAACTTTTGCAATTTAACTAGAACTTTAGTGACTAACTATATTTACTTTGCAGGTCATTAAAATGTACGCTTGGGAGAAACCCTTTCAATTAGTAGTGAGGGCAGTTCGCGCGTACGAAATGAGTGCTTTAAAGCGGGCCATCTTTATTCGGAGCGTTTTCCTTGGCTTCATGCTGTTCACCGAACGCTCCATCATGTTCTTCACGGTCTTGACTCTCGTTCTGTCCGGGAATATGATATCGGCTACTACGGTAAATCTTTTTTAATACAATTATTCTTTTAGAGATTGTCTTTGTCAATTATACACAGTCAGGTCATAAGTATTGTCACACAGTAAAAACTTTTCTTTTAGAATGCTGGCCACAAAAAAGTTTATTGAATTCGAATTTCAAATTGTTCATGAAAATAAAAATGTATACATTTTAGAATTTTACTCATTTTTAAATATGGAGTGGACGCTTAAAGAAGACCGTGTTGCAGTTATTGCGTTGCACGCGCCAATTCAAATTTTTGACATACTGAAATATTTGAATTTAACCAAAAGATTCGTTTATCGTACCATCAAACGATACAATCAAGACTCTAGTGTAGATGACAGGTCAAGAAGTGGTCGCCCTCGGTCTGTTAGGACTCCAGTAGTGATAAAAGCTGTGAAGGCGTGAATTCAAAGAAATCCCAAACGTAAGCAGAAACTGTTGGCCCTTCAGATGGGGTTAAGCAGAACCACGGTGAAAAGGGTGTTAAATGAAGACTTAGGGGCTTCGGGTTTTTTCGGATGAAAAAATTTTTAGCGTAGAAGAGAGCTACAACAAACAAAATGATAAGGTGTATGCAGACAGTAGTGAAGAAGCGAGCAACCGTATTCCGCGTGTCCAACGAGGTCATTTTCCATCCTTGCTCATGGTATGGTTGGGAGTTTCTTATTGGGGCTTAACAGAGGTACATTTTTGTGAGAAATGTGTAAAAACGAATGCAGTTGTATATCAAAATACAGTCCTGACGAACCTTGTAGTACCTGTTTCTCATACCATGTTCAATAACAGGCACTGGGTATTCCAACAAGATTCGGCGCCAGCTCATAGAGCGAAGAGCACACAAGACTGGCTGGCGGCGCGTGAAATCGACTTCATCCGGCACGAAGACTGGCCCTCCTCCAGTCCAGATTTGAGTCCGTTAGATTACAAGATATGGCAACACTTGGAGGAAAAGGCGTGCTCAAAGCCTCATCCCAATTTGGAGTCACTCAAGACATCCTTGATTAAGGCAGCCGCCGATATTGACATGGACCTCGTTCGTGCTGCAATAGACGACTGGCCGCGCAGATTGAAGGCCGGTATTCAAAATCACGGAGGTCATTTTGAATAAACTTTATTGTCATAAAAATCTATGTTTTGTTAAGTTCATTTTGGTATATAAATGGTTACATAATGAATAAACTTGTCTCAATTATTTTATATTAAACATGTGACGGAATTTATTACCTGACTGTGTACAGGTGTGAGTCGAAGATGATGATGATGATAATGATTATGATGATGAGGATGATGATGATGATGATGATAATGATAGTCATCAAGACCTAGACCTTATTCTTTCAGCCTACAAATGTACCACACTGGTGGGCTCAGGCCTTCCAACATGCGATCTGGCAACCATGTTACAATAACAATAAACGTAAAAAATTTCACTTTTTCAAGATTTTTTAATTTTGTCTCCCATTGACGATGACCCGGAATCAGGGCGTGCAACTGATACCGAAAATATAAGTTATCATACACCGGTAAGTACCTGAATTTTCCATTTCGGTTCCTGGATACCGATTCTTCAATGAGTACCGGTTTTGTACCTCAAAATACCGGTACCGACTTGCGACGTTGCCAGTCTGTTTGTCGCGTGATATGCAGTGCACTGCGGCCGCGCGAAATAAATATAAACAGGCTAACTAACGAGACGAGAGCGCAACGCGTGCAGTTAGCCAATCCAAGCGCCACTCATTTATCTACTAACAATGCACTAATAAATTTGGTTACCTGGTACCGGTATTAGTACCGGTATTAGTATCGATATTAATACCTGTATAAATGTGTAATTTATTAAAGTCAAAGGTACCGGTTATTGAAAGTATCGGTATCCCATGCCCTGTCCGAAATTGCAAAAGGTACTTAACTTGTAAAATCAAACATGCAAGCTGCTACACCACCGATATCTAATTTCAAAACTTAGATGAACCTAGAATCAAACGAGCCGGTAAGAGCTAAAGTCATACCCATTATTTTACAGGTGTATCCGATCCAGCAGTTCCTTAGTACAATTCAAATAAACTTGACGATGATATTACCTCTGGCTATAGCGTCGATTTCGGAGATGCGGGTCTCCCTGGACAGAATACAAAGTTTTCTTGATTTAGGTCAGTAATTTAAAAAGTCACAATTAATCCGTCGTCTGCTGTGAAAACAGACACAATAGAATTTTAATTGTTCTGGGCACATATTTGTAAGTAAAGTACGTGTTCGTATAAAATATTTATTTTAAACATGTGTCATTCATCATGATACATGGTAAAGTCTCAAGTAGCAATTATTTTAGTTAGAAAAATACTGAACAATTGAATAAACATTTAAATAGTTGTGTGTAATAGCCGACTGATTTCAAAAATGTTAAAAAATATTGCACGGTAGCAAGTGGTGGAATTGTTTTTTTTTTTGAGAGAGATTGCTGATTGCCTCTACGGCATTTTCAGCTTCACCGGGCTTTTTTGGGGGCGGCGAGGAACGTAAAGGGTCCCTCATGCCGTGTGAAACGAATCACCTTCGGAGGTTTCCTAGAGGGAACGGCATCGCGGACTAGTGCGCGTCCCCGTGCCCTACTAGATTCTCCGAAGGGTTCGGATCGGATCGGGGAGCGGAGCAACCAGAGGGCGCCTCTAAAGGCACGGACCTCGGCTCGGGTTGACCGGGCCGTGGAGGAGGAGAGAAGCGCCCAGGTACATGTCTGTACCTGGTGTAGAGCGAGTGTGAACCGGTTCCTCGTACCCTTGTTCTACGAGTACGGTGTCTTGGGCCTAAACTGGTGTGCATGTTTAGTGTATTCTGTAAATGTGTGGTGTAATTTAGAGGATCGGGCGGGGAGGTGGAATTGACCCACAATTATTTGGTTTTCGAATTAGTGGTTTCGAAACGACTAAGGTTTATACTAATAAATATTAATTCATTGCTACAGACGAAAGAGATGCGCTTTCATATTTGAAAAGCAATGGTAAAAATGGAACTCTTAACAGAACTATGTTCAATTCAACCAAAGAAGGAGGTCCTCTTGAGCCCGTCGTTACTGCCAAGAAATATTCAGCGGACGCGCCAGAGCCGCAGAATGGTAAGCTTATTAATTCATAAGTCTATGTTGTAAGACCTCTTTAAGTAATAGTCTAAAATAATGTGCTAATATCCAATAATTTCGAGTATTTTTCAAGTTTTAGTTTCACTTGTTATGTTACCTAGTAGGAACCACATTGCAGGTCTTCTTTTGTATGAGTTGATATACTTTTGTTTCATTAAACTTATGTATTATCATTATGAGCCCTTTCATTTCATATCTCACACTATTCATCTATACTTCTATACTAATGTTATAAAGAGGAAAGCTTTGTATTCTTGTATGTTTACAACGAATAAACTCAAAAACTACTGGACCGATATAAAAAATTCGTTCACCGTTAGAATGCTACATTAGCGCTGGGTAACATAGACTATATTAAAAAAGAAATGCCCACGAAAGAAATGCCCTGTGCGAAGTCGGGACGGGCCGCTAGTTTAATATAAACAATAAGCCAACAAAATTAAAATTCAACTATTCTTACAACACATTCGTATTTGGGTCACCAAACTATATTACTTTGCCAAATTTCAGGTCTTTTAGGGAAAATAGTTTCCGAGAAAGCATGTGTATAACAACCAACGATCTCATTAATGGTTCGAGTTTTCCGTTGGTTTTCCCTTTAAAATCAGATTTTTCTTGCAATTAAGCTATTTTCTTACTATTGCAGGAGTGGATAAGTCGATGAAGCCTATCAACAACATAATAGAGCTACATGGCGTGACAGCGTCTTGGAAGGATGTGCCAGCTGAGGAGGCGACACTGAAGAACATCTCGATGCGCGTGCGCCGCGGCAAGCTTTGCGCCATCATAGGGCCTGTCGGCTCGGGAAAGGTAACAAACCAAATAAGTTAACTAGTTATTCGAAAAAGTTAGTTATCAAAACCAAAATATCAATAGATACTAATGAAAATAAAACCAAAGATTCATACATTTTGCGAAGCTGCCAAAAATGATAATAATCTGTTATCAAAAGGACTCATAAAAACAGGCCAAGTGCGTGTCGGGCCACGCGCAGTGTAGGGTTCCGTAGCCCATCTCAATAATGCGGACTCTGAGAAGAGGGCTTTTATGAACATTTATTTAACGACGGCAACGAATGTCTGTCTGTCTCTCTGTCTATCTGACCCAAGTCTAGCTCATAGACTCTTAGTACTAGAAAGCTGTAATTTGGCATAGATATACATATTAATCACGCCGACAAAGTGGTAAAGTAAAATTTTGAAAAAAAGTTTTTTTTGGTTATCTCCCCTACACGTGAAGTGGGGATGTAATTTTTTTTCTTGTTTACCCCTAACTGTGGGGAGTCGTTGGATAGCAATTTCAAAAATATAGCGGGTTTGTGAAAACAGTTTTTTGATTGTGGCATGTATATATGACGAAGTTAAAAGGAAAACTATCACAGCTAAGTAGGCTTTACAAGTTTACTAGTAACAGTCGACCAACTTATAAAATGTACTTGGCGCAGTACAAATTCCTCATTGGGAACTACTTAAATAACGTTGTCAGGTGTGTGAAACCGGTAGTATCTACATTTAAGTATATGAGCCATCGTTAAATAAATGTTCTTAAGTTCCTCTTCTCAGAGACCGCATTATTGAGATGGGCTACGGAACCCTACACTGCGCGTAGCCCAACTTGGCCGGATTTTTTAAACTGTTTAGTCGGCAGAAGTACAGACGCCTGTATTTCAACCTATCCAAAACTGTCAAATTTCTTCAATACATTTTCAACCATATTATTACGGCATAAAGTTCAAAGGAAATTTGACAGTTTGTGGTAGGTTGATGTGCAGGCGTGTGTACAATTTGGGTGATATTTCGGGCTTAGGTTATTGACCTGCCGTCCTAAAATTAAATGGGGGCCAAAGTGATAAGTTCCTTATCAATAAAACTATAGATAAATTAAATGGTTATAACATTTTAGGCTTTTTAAAATAAAAGTAAAATAATAACTAGGTTCAGGTTCAGGGGCCCGAGCGCCTATGAAAGCAATATCGAAAGCTATAGCCTATAGCTATAGATATTGCTTTCATAGGCGGTACGAAATGACAAGATGACGTCATAAACATACACGTAGCCAAAGCGATCGGTTAGGCGGTCGGGGGACTGTTTAGATCAATCTGTCAGTCATCCGGAATCGCGAAAGTTGCTTATCCTGCAATTTATTTTGTCATAATATCTCACCAAATTGCCCAAATTGGTATTTTAGGTTTGGTAGGTTTGAGTACACTGAATAGTTTCTACCGATTTATAAAATTCAATTTTCGCTCCCACTCTTCAATCGCGTCAGAAAAGTCATAAAATCACAATATCTTCATAAAGATAACGCAATATAGTCGTCATGCTTACTTTTCGATAAAATTATAATATCATTCCAATTGTAATGATGATAAAGCACCGTTGCCAAAGTTTAATAATGTTTACTATATAATATTGCATGATGTTTCTTTATGTGTGAGCCCCTAGGGGATTTTACTACCTTTAATCATTTTAAGACCATAAAGTTCACAAGATGCAATCAATTTGCCGGCAAGCTGGCAAAAAAGTACATAGCCCTCCTGTTGAAAATCGGACACCGCCGCCCATTGGCGTTTATGACACAAACAAAGATATCACGCGCGTCCTGAGCCCCTAAAGCTGTAGTTCCCTTGCCCTATAGAATAGTGAAATTACAGGCCCCGGGCCTGTAATTTCACTAGACTAAGCACTCGTTACACAGGAACACAGCATTGCAAAATAATTCTGCTCGGTCGAAAAAATAGTAATTTGAGTGTAATCGCTACCAGTCGGATTCTGTCCAGAATCCTACTATTAACCACGGTTAAATACTTCTTTGTAAATTTATTTTTATATTTCTTCTATAACTGTCAACACTCTTTTTTTTTTTTCACTAGCTTCTTAGCTGCTATTTAACTTGGTATATTTATTTATATCGACTACGTTAATTAATATCCATTTCATTTTACTTTAATCTTTCATTTTAGTCAACTACTATTTTATTTACGCAACGGTTACACAAATAAGTATGTCATGAATTTTTGTCTATTGTTGCAGACGTCACTCCTGCAGCTGTTGCTTGAAGAGATGCGGCCGCAGTCTGGCACCTTGAATGTCAACGGCAGGGTGTCGTACTCTTGCCAGGAGTCATGGCTGTTCCCAGCGACGGTGCGGGAGAACATCCTGTTCGGACTGCCCTATGATTCTACGAAATATAAAGAGGTAATTCTAAATACTCACTATACTCATTGTATGTGTAGGAGAAAAATATATTACTCACTGAGTTTTGAATAAACGCTTAATTGAATCATCCACACACTGTTTTTAAAGATTGCACGTCAAATGATCAACTCAACTCCACCTAATGTTAAGTGGAAATGGAGTCCATACGCAAAGACGACTGGTGCACTCAGCCTCAAATTTTACATGTTTAATCACATAAATGGTTATGTTAATTAATTTTGTGACATTCAAACAATAAGTGTGTGGAATATAGCAAGAGCGAGCAGTAACATATTATTATGTATTTCAATACGAACACTGAACTGTACCTGTTTAAATTATAATCAAATAAATAAATATACCTAGTTACAAGATAAAAAATTTACTTGAAAAATCAACCATTCATATAAGTAAAGGTAATAAATAAGGAATGTGGGTTAATTCAGCTGCTAACATTTTCTTTCACTTTAACGATTCTCGCACACAATAAATTAAAGAGTGATTACCTAAGCTGATATGTAAGCTTACGTCTACGCGGACGAAGTCCGAAGTAATTTTGCTCTCTTTCCCAGGTATGCCGCGTGTGCTGCCTTGCGACTGACTTCAAGCAGTTCCCCTACGGCGACTTGTCTTTGGTGGGTGAGCGAGGCGTATCCCTCTCCGGCGGGCAGAAGGCGCGCATCAACCTGGCCAGAGCCGTCTACAGAGATGTAAGCAATCTCTGATATACTTTCGGTTTAGAAAGATGTCGGCTAAAATTATAAGACGATAACTAGCTGACCAGTTATCGTCAAAAGTCAAATAAATAAATAATCATAGATAAAAAGATTGATTGAAAAAAACTTTATGTGGACTACTAACACTCACCTAAACAATCATAAAATTACAATGACAATGAAACATAACTTTGTATACGTCTATTGTAGTCTGTTTTAAAATGTGTTTCATAAATAATAAATAAATAAACTTTCCTACACTCACACCAATTGTCTAACCCAAGAGAAGCTTCGTTATGAAACTCGTTAAATGGTTACTAGACAACGGATAAACATACTTAAAATACTTAAATACATACTTATTATATACATAGAAAACACCCAAACCCGAAACAATTTAGAAAAACAATTATTTCTAAATTGACCCGACCGGGGATCGAACCCGAGACCTCGGAGATGGCGACACCATGAAAACCGGTGTACAAACCACTCGACCAAGGAAATAAAAGATTGATTGAACATCCAATTTCTGGGGTAAGGCATTTTCTTTTAATATGCTCAAAAGCATCAGAGGATATTGGCTAATAAATCCACCACGCTGGTCCAAGCTTAAGTTAGTTGGTTTTAATGATTGCCATCTTACGACAAAAACTGGAACTAACCCCTTCGCTTGTCCTCCAGCTTGAGATATTATAATTTGGTCACCCATTTGTTGCCCTGTGTTGCGAAAATTGTTTAATTTGCACGATCACAACCCGAATGCTCCTCAAATAAAAGTAGACAATTTGAAAGAACTAAATATTAATATGCTTGTATTTATTTATTTATATCAACAATAATGACTCATGCATGTCAATATCGATAATCTAAGTAAGCATAGCTGTTAATAAAATATTAAATTTTAGAAGCCTTAACTAAATCTTACAATAGAGCAATTTATTTGTTCGTTTAATGTATGTCAAACATTTACAGCTTTATCATAAGTAATGAAGCTAGCTATTGTCTTTATAGAACGACCTTCTACTTACACAGTCTAGTCTACCGTTTACAGGAATAACAGGCCCTTCAAACACAGAGTAACGGAACAGAGACAAACCTTCATACAACCGCGCCGTCGTCGTAGGTAAACTACCACAAGCATACGGCGCATGTTATTTTATTCTCTTTTGCCAACCCTACTAAAATAGGTAAGAATTTCGTATGCTCCTTGGAAGCTTTGTCTCTGTTCCGTTTTTTTACTCATGTGCTTCAAGTTCGCATTCTCTATAGCTAATTATGAATATTTTGCCTAAGATTAGTTCCCAATGTTGCAGTATTTAGAATTATGTGCGTTGTTTTAATGAGTTTTGAAAAATGACCATGTTGTTTTGTTCAAGGTATTTGTGGAACTGTTTAAATTTGGAAAATACTATAGAATTTTCATTTAATTTCAGTGGAAATATGGCAAAAAACATTTTTTAAAATGTTTTTAATTTTATTTAATTGCCTTATTTGGTCCTTAGGCTGATATCTACCTGCTCGACGACCCGTTGTCCGCCGTTGATGCCAACGTGGGCCGCTTGCTGTTCGAAGACTGCATCAGAGGCTACTTGCGGGACAAAACCTGCATACTGGTGACACATCAAGTGCACTATCTCAATGACGCCGATTGGATTGTTATCTTGAACGATGTAAGTTTTATCGCAAATACTTACCGTCTAAAAAATTTGGTCTGTTTTGAATTCCCAAAAGTACGTGTACTTTATTTTAACTTTACATAAAATTGTCTGTGTCATAGGGCGCAGTAGAAAACATGGGGACATACGATGACTTGGTCAAATCTGGAAAAGATTTCTCATTACTTTTAGGAGAACTTAAGGAAGGTGACACAGAAGAGGAAGTAAGTATACCACATTGTCGTATTAAATTAAATATTTATAAAATACAGTGAAAAAATTTAATACCTACCTGACCGGCTGGGTCAGGAATCGAACCTGGGTATTACGCAATTCGGGCGGCTGCACTGACCATTATGCTACCGGGAAAGCTGTCGTAAACACTAAATTTCTTCACTGCTTTTTAGTGGCAGAGTGCCATCTATCCAACGGTTATAGATTCATTCATTCGATTCATCTTTACAGATGAAATACCACAAATTTGATAACACAACGCTATAGTAAATTATATATTTTTTTATTTTTAAGTTCTAATTGCTGCACTGAAGCTGAATTAAATATGTATTAAATTAAGTTGAAATATGACTAAACCCTAATTTTAAGAGATTAAGAAAAAAAATGCGTTGTGCTTGGTTTACCAATGGTAGGGGTTGTTTTAAGTCCATATGGCGAGTTACCACCATCTATGTCTAAAAAACTAACAAAAAAAAACTAACTAAAGTGGCGCAACGACCCAAAGTGAGTCTAATAAAATAATCGTTGACATCACCATCCCGCATGACGAGAACCTCGTGAAAGCTGAGAAGGAAAACTCAGCAAGTACCTTGAATAGCTCACGAGGTGACCGCCATGTGGAATGTTGATTCGACGATCATTGTCCCGATAGTCGTTTCAGCGAACGGTCTGATAGCGAAGAGCTTCGACCAACATCTTAAGAGGCTCTCGCTTGATGGTTGGATCAAGGGTCAGATTCAGAAAGCAGTACTCCTTGACGCGGCACGTATTATCAGGAGGTTCCTCACTCTGCAGCCCTGACCACCGGTAGCTTGGGCCCTGCCCCTCTACTGCCGGTACTCTAGAATTAGGTTTTTATAATGTTTTATTTTTTTGTATTAAAATATTATAAAAATCTAGTTTTAAGAAAGAAAATAAATAAAGGGTATAATAATAATAATCTAAGCCCAATGTTGCTGCTGTTCCGAAAGATGAAGGATAGAACCTTTGGCCTTATTCTCATGTTTACCAAGTATTTCCCCGTTGTCAATTAAAAAGAGAAGTTTAGTCTGAATAATCTTTAAAACGCATGTAAATTCTTCGCATAGGATGAAAAACGGCCTTCAATGCAGCGTGGCATCTCTGTGCGAAGTGAAGAAAGCCCCGTGGAGGAAAAGGAACAGATCTTGGAAGCGGAGGAGAGGGCGAAGGGCAACCTGAAGTGGTCGGTGGTATCGGCGTACCTCATGTCGGTCCAGTCGTACACCATTCTGTTTCTGGCGCTGGGGACGCTGCTGGTCACTCAAGCGGCGGCTACCTTCACCGATTACTGGCTGAGCGCTCTGTAAGTTGTATGGTGCATCCGCAAAACCTTTTTGTAGAAAGTCATTTCCAAGTCTAAGCGACGTACGCGCTCACATGTTGCACAATTCTTTATATTAGGGAATAGAGATATTAAAAAATTACAAACCTTAAAATGTTTTCTATTTGCGTAATTATTTTATTATATTTGAAGTCCTATATGACGTGGTTGGGTGCTAACACTGTATTAGTAATCAATTAATTTGTTATTAGGACGAACGCTGTTGATAACTACATCCAAACATTGCCTGAAGATGAAGAACCGGGTAAGTAAACAAAATTTTGTTAAACAAAATTTATGAATAAACATTTTATTTCCTACTAAACGCCTTCTACACTTCGAATCATTGATATACAAGTACGAAAAATGTGTTACAGCAAATCTAAAATAAATATAGTATTTTGTGTAATATCAATATGTTTAAGTACGTAATTATTGATTATACACTCAAAAAGTTTTGTAAAAAGTTTGTACAATATTATTTATCGAATTTTTAGATCCAGGGCTTGGCACGAGTCTCGGGTCGCTGACCACCGGCCAGTATCTGTGGATCTACGGCGGCGTGATTGGGGGCATTATCGTATTCTCCCAGCTGCGTATTTTGACCTTCGTGATCGCCACCATGCGTGCTTCGCAGAACATCCACGACACGGTGTTCAACAACCTGATCCAAGCAGTCAAGAGATTTTTTGACACCAGTCCCTCGGGTAGATTCTTGGTTTAAAACCATAACTAGAAATATTTATAATGTTTGTTAGCGATCTTCCTTTACTTTAAATTATTTATGACATAACGGGGAATCGCATCCTCTTATCTTATCTTAATAAAGTATATAATAATAATAATAAAGCCGAAAATGGAAGCGCACTTCACCCAGAATCGACTACAACTGACAAACTGACATATTTAATCTTATTTCTTAACTGTCTGAACACAAAAGGGTACAGACTAAGATAAAAATGCTGGTAGCCCAGACTTAGACAAAAACTGCCAACGATCAAACCGATTATAAAAATAATTATACCACTGTGGGAATTGATCTGTAAACTAGACCACAGAGCCGTTTGTGTTTATATTTGTCTATGAACAAAAATTTTCGATAAAAACTTACTGTTATATAGGTATCATTATTATCATCATCATCATCAGCCGACTGCAGGGCATATGCTTTTTTCCTCGCACGTTCTGCACGGTCCGGAACCATCCTCATCTATCCCCTGCCCACCGTCTGGACTAGGTCGTCTGACCACCTATCGACGACCCCTTCGCGACCATGTTCTTTGTCCTAATGAATTTGTTCTTTTCCAAATAGGCCGTATACTAAACAGGTTCTCTAAAGACTTGGGAGCGGTTGACGAGCTCCTGCCGAGAAGTTTGCTGGAGACGCTGCAGATGTACCTGTCCATGACGAGTGTGCTGGTGCTGAACGCTATTGCCTTGCCTTGGACCTTGATTCCGACGGCCGTCCTAGTGGTCGTGTTCGTTTTGCTACTGAAATGGTACCTGAAGGCTGCACAGGCAGTGAAACGGTTGGAGGGAACCAGTAAGTTATCTTAAATCATCTATAGGTAGCATTATTCAGTAAAATCATTGGTATTTATTTATAAGTTATAGGCATTGAGCTTCTACTCCAACTTTACAACTAAGGCTTCATGCTTTGTAAGTTTTAGAGTTTCGACGCGGATTGTAGAATTTCGCGAAACAGGGACCTAGCTCGGAGACAAAGTTTCAAAGACTGTTAGGAACGTTGAGATGACATTTTTGATGAAATCTCCAAAATTCTCAACGAAACTTTGCTTTGTTATATTTTGTTCTCGACAGTGAATCATGAACGCCTTCATCGTCACTAAAAGAAGGTTTACACATATTTTTAACTAGTTGTCGCCCGCGACTTCATTCGCGAAGACTACACTATCCCACAGGAACCTTTTACCGGGATAAAAAGTCCTATGTCCTAGTCCGAGTCATGGTCTGTCTATGTGCAAAATTTGTATAAGAATCTGTTCAGCCATTTTCACGTGATGCGCGGTCATATAAACAGACAAACAGATAAACAGACAAAAAATCTAAAAACTGTTGGAACGTGTTCTGTTATCGATTTTAAGAACGTGTTCTGTTATCGATTTTAAGTATCCCCAGCCAACTTTTTTTCTCCATGTTTAGACTTTCGACCATCTTTGGCTTTATTATATGACTATAGATGATAAGACCAGAAATAATAAAGCGTTCACATAATTAAGTACATGTCTCTTTAATTGGGTAGGTAACTGGTTAGGCAATAGAGAAACTTTTTAGCAACTATCAAAAGATTTTTATAGAAATTGTAAGGGAATGGCAAACTATGACGTCACTGTTTTGTTTCCGTCAATTAAGTGTTTATTAGTGACTTTTTAGGTAACAGCAATTCAAGCTAAGGTCAAATAAAAATGGTTAATGTTTTAGATAACTGTTACGTGATTTCACTTAGACGTTTTAATGTTATGGAATTAATTATTGTTGTTGTCAACTACCCTATTTTCGGAATGTTGTTCGGTCCCAATAATGACAAAAATAAACTGCCATTTGTAAATATCAGAAATGAAATGAAATGAAATTCGAAACTTTACTACAAGTTGACACGCTCGCTCATCCTGTAATTTATACTTTTTGCCAACAGCAAAGAGTCCAGTATTTGGAATGATTAACTCTACCATTGCGGGGTTGTCCACCATCAGAAGTTCTAACTCGGAGCATAGATTACAAAAGCAGTTTGATCAAGCACAGGTGAGGAAGATCGAGGATTTCATTATCATCATCATCATCATCATCATCATGCCTCGTCAGTCATTGCTGGACTTAGGCCTCCTCCTCCTCCTAATGCATGGCACGGAGCTCGATCTCTTCCAACTGCTGCCAGCCACTTTGCTTAAATCGTCGCTCTACTGCGCCAACACTACGTATGTCGAGTCTACCCCAGCGGTTATCAGTCCTGACCACAGGCATGTGAGAGTCAATTTGACTGAAATGACAATAAATGACTGATAAATGATCTATCATTTGGACCATCGTGAATGGCCAGATTCAGTCATTTTACATCTCTAGTCATTTTACCTGACGCTAGTATGACCAACCATTCCAGCGTGCTAATCCTACGAGCTGTATTAACTTTATTACCGCTCTGATAAATGCAGTCGTTTTATCAATTACTTATGGATCTATATCAAATTTCAGAATCTCCATTCGAGCGCTTTCTACACATTCCTCGGCGGATCTTCGGCGTTTGGATTGTACCTAGATGCAATATGTCTAATTTATCTCGGAATCATTATGGCTACGTTTATATTAATTGACTTTGGTAAGTTATCCATCATCATCATCATCAACACCTCAGCCAAAAGACGTCCACTGCTGGACAAAGGCCTCCCCCAAAGATCTCTACAACGACCGGTTTTGTGCTGCTCGCATCCAGCGGCTTCCCGCGACCTTCACCAGATCGTCAGTTATCCATACGAATATATAATATTGTCTAGCGGTAGCTATTGCAAAAAGTGCCTGTAAAATGTAGTTAAAGTAGTAAAAAGTATTGTTTAAAGTGGAAACTGGAAAACTTGAAGTCAATACTCGAAAAAAACGTAGTTCAATCATAGCTTGTTAGGCTAATGACTTGACCCATACCTTTATACAAGTGTATTAGTTTTTTTGGATGATTTAACAGCACTATAAAATGAATGACAATAAAATACACAGGTGTTAAAAGCGCATTCATAACAATTTATTACAAAAAGTTAATAATTAATGTTACTTATTTTTTAAACATTTTTATGAACTTTTTTCTGCTCAGGTAACGTGATCCCCGTGGGCACCGTGGGCCTGGCGGTGAGTCAGTCCATGGTGCTGACGATGCTGCTGCAGATGGCGGCGCGCTTCACCGCCGACTTCCTCGCGCAGATGACCTCCGTCGAGAGGACCCTCGAGTACTCCAAGCTGCCTAAGGAACAGTTTATGGATGAAGGGCGTGAGTTTAATAAGTTAATATTTGTTTGACCTTTTTTAATACCATTTTAACATCCCGGCTGACTTTGTGTGTTCTTTTTTTAAATTTTGTTAATGTTTTTTTTTTTCTTCTCTCTATTATCACGTAAATCTATACTAGTGGGTCGCCCGCAAAACTTCGCGTTTATTCAACAGATTTTTTAAGAATTTGGAAACTTATGACAAAACTTAGACTTAAAATTGTTTAAAAATAAGAAAAAGTTCATTAGATATATCTGTATTATATATAAGAAAGAGCGGAATCCCCTGCTACAGGCAATAACAAGCTTAAAAGGGGGCTCCGTCAACTGTTGTATACAACTGTCTTGAAAAGTAATAAACAATTTTTGATTTTTGATTTTTGATTTATGACAGGTTTCTTTATTTTTCTGCACATCTACGGCTGGAGCTCTTCAAAATGAGACCATAACCGATTTTTATGTGCAGCTATCGTCCCATAATCACTAGGACAAAAATCGGCTTACGCTATATAAATATATACTAGTGGGTCACCCGCAAAACTTCGCGTTTATTAAATCATATTTTTTAGATATTTGGAAACCTAGGACAGGTTTCTTTATTTTTCTGCACATCTACAGCTGGAGCTCTTCAAAATGGGCCAAAAATCGGCTTACGCTATTAATATATATATCTCGCTTTGAATAACTACATTTTAATATTAGTAATATTGTCTACTATTTTGTTAAAGAGGTGTCTTTCTATGATTTCTGACAGTTATAGGAAAGGGAGAAAAGAAATGCCTATACCAATAATTTTTTTCTTCTTGTTCTATGCTGAGTTTTATGCCGGTTTCTGTCGGTACAAGGTTTCCCGTCGTAGACTTACGGCTACAGCTATAATCGATTTGATCCTGACTAAAACGAAAAAAGAAGTTCGTATTTTGATTCATGAAATGTCACTTTCTTCAACAAACTGAGTTTTGTTCTGAGTACAGATAATCAATTTTCATGATAGTAGAGGATCCGCACTAGAAACGACCTTAACCCATCTGTTTAATGGATGAAAAGTATTTTATATCAAATGTATTAGATTAAAAAATATATGTCGAGTGGGTTGTCTAAAAAAATTCATGATTTTTAATTAATCATTTAATTAAAAATTAAAAAATGTATTTTTTAACGAATAAATTTAATACCAACCGAAGGTATGAAGCCTATTATAGAATATACAAACGTTGGGTTGTAATTTTTTTCCTGGCGTAACTACTGGGTTGACAGGTATAAACAGGTAAATCGATAATAGTTATTTTCACCTATTTGTTTAATAAATAAATCTTTTAAGTGTCAAAATAAGCGCTATTAAATTGCGAATACGACGATATAGGGTTGTCTATAAAAAACCTGCCTGAATGACGGTTGTCGACTTTTGAAAGGTGAAAATTTTATGCGTCTGGAAACTTGTGACAAAGAGGTCCGAGCTAAATATCCCATGCGATTGAAGAGGACGCAGCGTTACAGCTGAGCGCGACGACGTTATCGCCGCGCCGGCGGAATATAAAAAATAATAATTATTGATTGTAACTTTTTTCAATTATAAAATGTTTGTGTTAAAGTTATATTGTAATATAATTTTTATACATACATACATAGTATGTTTTTACAATTTCATTTCATTTTAATTTTTTGAATGTTAACTTTGTTAATTTTTATTTATTTTCCTGAAATAACAAGAAAATTTTAAGATAAGTACATATCGCTGTCATATTATATCCAGAAGAACATTAATATCGCGTGTCTAATGACAAAAAGGCTAAAATATTTTTTTTCTCTGTGGCACGAATAATAATTGCTCTCTTTCTGTCTGGCGGTCTCGTCGCGCGCAGTTGCAATGCAGTGTCCTCTTCTATCGCATGGGATAGAATCCTATAAAGAAAGATAATTGTATACTAATAATGTTCTTATGAAGGCATTGTTGTAGACTCTTTTACTTATAATAGCATTCGACAAGCTTTAACATACTCAAGAGCATTCATTTTTGTATCTTAGTCTTAAAGTTTGCTACAAGAATAACGCACAGAACGGTTACAGGATACTTTACTTATAGTAACATTTCACAAGCGTAGATATTCTCAAGAGCATTTGTTTCTAATTCACAGGCTTCTAGTTAGCTACAAGAATATCTTGTTAGACACTTATAGGTATAAGTAACCTATAATTGTTTGCAGAAAGATCAAATAGTCCTGACTGATATTTGATCCTATAGTAGTATTTTGTAAGAGAACAAGATATTATAATACAATGAGCTGCGGTTATTATAAGTTTGCATCGCTATTTGTTCGAGTTTCTTTTAAATGTAATTGTACTTAATTAGAGCGATATTAGATATGAAATTACCGTATAAGCTACTAGAATAATAACACTACTAGTAAACGTCAGCCATTTCGTTCTGATTCAATTGTTCGTATTTGCTTTGAAAAAATTGTTTGATATGGATGGAAGAAAATGGAAACGATTTAAAAGGAGCGGCGGTATAATGAATGCGTGAAGCCATATTTATAGATTAGATTATTTAATTTATAGATTAGTAGGCAGATTTCGCAAGAAACCCCAATATGTTTTAATATGGAGGCGAATTATCTGGATTGAAACTGCTATATGTACAAATTTACCTATAATTGTTCTATAACATACTCAATGCAGGTAATTTTTAAAATATGGCGAATGTTCATAATAACTGTCGAAATATTATTTTAACAAAATCAAAATCAAAATATATGCTATGTGGTATTTTTCATAGAGCGTTGTGAAAATTTACCAAATTTGGGTAGACATTTACAATAAAAGTTAGTTCCCCGGCGAGTTCACACACTATAAATACAATGTTTTACCATACTGACATAACATGTTCTTCAATATTACAAATTATAATAGTTTAATTTATAGGAAATAAGTATTTCTATCACACAAAACAACCGCACTAACCGGCCGAAAGAACAAATAGATGTTTAGAAAACGTACTTATAACTAATAGTTGAGTAAATTAGTAGTGCATTATAAACAAGATTGCATTAGTAAGATATAAAAACCAGTATTTGTGTTTAAAAATGTGTAGTCTCAGAGCATTATAGAAGCAATTGCGCTTCTGTAAGTGTCTTATAGGCCTTAGTGACATTCTGCTAGTTGATTATAAGATCGTTATTAGAAAATAATGCTTCTATAACTCAATAATATAATATAATATTGACGACCTCCGTAGCCGAGTGGCTTGCACGCCGGACTTTGGGCGGCGCTAACTCTGAGGTCCCGGGTTCGATTCTCGGTCGGGTCAATGTAGAAAACGAACTTTTCGATATTGTGTCGGGTCTGGGTGGTTGTGGTACCGTCGTTGTTTCTGATTTATGGAAACGTTATGAACTCGTTTTCATGGGAAAACGAGTGGAGATTCGAATTTGCACCCCACTTGAACTTGTTTTGGCATGACATGCCGGGTCAGGTGCACTGCCAACTATGCTATCGTGGCTCTATCGTGGTATTATTTTTCATTCATTTTCTTTCGTAAATCACTATTTGTCAGTTTCCATTATAAATTATATTTGTTGCAGCCACCAAACCTCCGCCTTCTTGGCCAGCCACTGGAAATATTACTTTCGAAAATGTTTTTATGAAGTACGGACCAGAAGATCCTTATGTGCTCAAGAATTTAAACATTGACATTAAAAGTGGATGGAAGGTAACTCATAGTTCTTGATTTCTTAAATTGTAACTTAACTGTGGTCCCAAGGCGTTTAGTTTAGCGCAAACAGTTGTTCAAGTTCTTTATTTGTAAAGTCTTAAATTAATAAAGTGCTTTTTTCGAGAGAATTTATATCCAAAATAAAAATATATGCGGTCAAATTAAATATAATTTCAAAAGTAAATGCCATGACAATAACATATCAACCTTTATTCAATGAAGTCGAGTAAAGAAAACGTGCTTTGATACCATGCTGTATATTTTTTTTGATCTGTCTTGACCACCGGTACCTCATAAATTTTGCTAGCTGGAGAATAAAACATATAATTTTAATTGAGTTACAATATTTATTACAGGTTGGTGTCGTCGGAAGAACTGGAGCTGGAAAGTCGTCACTGATATCAGCCTTGTTCAGATTAACAGACATCGAAGGCCGCGTCAACATTGACGGAATCGATACGTACGGCATCTCTAAATTGGTAATTTCCCGAAACAATTATGATAAATAAAAATCATTATAGTTACAATTTGAAAAAAGACAAAGTGTTGAAAAAATTGCACGGCCTGGATTTGAACCCGCACCACATGACATGCCGGGACAGGTGCGCTACCAACTATGCTATCGTGGCGTAGTTGGTAGTGTAGTTGGTAGTGCGAGTTAGAATCCCGGGGGACTGGGGGACCCCCCAATCAACACTTGAATGCGGACCCTGGAACACCTGAAATGACCGGTAGATTCTGACCTCTGGACTCCAACCCGCATTTGGCAAGCGTGGTGATTAAGCCATCACCCATTAGCTGTAGTGATGAATTAATTTCAATGATGGAGGCTTTTGCCCAGCAGTGGAAGTTTTCTCTCTTTTCTCTTCATAGTCGTTGACTCACTGACTCCTGATTCCAGACTCAACTAGCTGCCTCCATCGGTTGCGCTCCGTCGCTTGGTGATAATGCGTCGCTGATAGGTATTTCTAGTTCACTAGATATCTAGTCAGACCAGCGTTTGGGACTTCGACCTCTGGTTTTAGGCTATTTAATTTACTTTCGTCAACGCCAAAAGACGTCCACTGCTAGACAAAAGCCATCCCCAAGGATCTCGATCTCCACAACGACCGGTTTTGTGCTGCTCGCATCCAGCGGCTTCGCGCGACCTTCACCAGATCGTCGGTCTACCTTGTTGGAGGCCTGCCCACACTGCGCAATAATTTACTTTACTTTATGACGATATGATATTTTCATATATAAAAACACAAATGTTGAAAAAATTTCCACGAGCAGGATTTGAACCTGCACCCTTCTGACATACCGGGTCAGGTGCTCTCCCAATTGAGCTATCGTGGTTCTAACCAGCCCATCGAAATTATTCAACACTATTTACTTTTTTACTTTGAAAGTCAAAGGCGCCCATTCAATGTCAACAACTACCGTCATTACCATCCCATCATATTTTTACAAATACTAAAGATTAGTTATGAAGTAGGCAAGCTATTTATAAATTTTGTTTTTTGGTGCAGGTTCAAATCCTGCTCGTGCAATTTTTTTCAACATTTGCATTTTTGTTATTTGTTTTGCAACAAAATTTGCGTTAAAATTATATAAACCAAAACAATTTATTTTCATATTATTTTTACGCAAAATTAATATTGTTGCAAACAAATTACAAAATAAAAAAAATACAAAAATCCCGCTCGTGGAATTTGAGCCACGATAGCATAGTTGGTAGTGCACCTGACCCGGCATGTCATGGGGTGCGGGTTCGAATCCAGCTCGTGGATTTTTTTCAATACTTTGTCTTTTTTTCAATTTACTTTATTTACTTTGAATGTCTTTGCAGACATTGCGGTCGAAGATATCGATAATACCGCAGGACCCGGTGCTGTTCTCAGCGACCGTGCGCTACAACCTCGATCCCTTTAACGACTACAGCGACGATGACCTGTGGAGAGCCCTCGAGCAGGTATTGTATAGAGTCGGAATATGAAACTGACACAAATAAACATGATTAGGGTTGAGGCACCAGCAGTGTTCGTCGCTTAAAGACCAGCGTTCGAGACTTTTACGTCGTTCAATATAACATTGGTCGCAGCAGGTTCAAAAGTTTTATTTTATTTATTTTATTTTATTAGGAGACTCAACAGCCTTATTGTAACAATCATGCTTAACTTATATATAACACTTAGCCATTAACAGAGTTTCACAATATGGTAAACAATATTCAGGACGCGAAATAACAAAAAGTAATTTGATATAATAAATTTTACTTAGTTTGCAAAAAAAAAAGGTTTTAATTATTTGGTTTGGATGGACAGTATGATAAAAATCATTGAATTGATAAATAATAATATTAGTAATATGATAGTAAAATAATATGTACTTAATATCATATAATATGTATGACATGTATATAAACTATAAAATAATATTATAAAATTAATAGAATATAAAGAATTACAAAAACACAATGTTGAAAAAAATTCCACGAGCAGGATTTGAACCTGCACCCTTCTGACATACCGGGTCAGGTGCTCTTCCAATTGAGCTATCGTGGTAGTGGTGGTGGTATTGGAAGAGCACCTGACCCGGTATGTCAGAAGGGTGCAGGTTCAAATCCTGCTCGTGAAAATTTTTTCAACATTGTGTTTTTGTAATTTGTTTCGCAACAAAATTTGCGTTAAAATTATATAAACAAAAACAAAAACATTTTAGAATATAAAGAACTTTTAATTATGGCTTCAGATAATTTAAAGAATAGATTAGATAAGAATAGATAGTTGGTCGGTATTAAATTGTTGCTAATGACTAAAAATCCATTGTTGACCCCTATTTTTAATGATTTAAGGAAAATAATAACGTTCACTTAGTCCTGTTAACACTGGTGCTACCCTACTTAAGAAAATTAATATACGCGCTGCTTTTTTAAACGAATCGTGATTTTAATACCTTCCCTATTTTTTGTTGATACGTGTTCAAACAGGTATGTACTTAATCTGTCGTCTGCTGTGAATACAGACACAATGGAATTTTAATTGTTTGTAGGATTGATCTGGCACTAAGCAGACGAAAGTTAAAGCTCGTTGAGGAAATAAATATATTAAGGTACCTACTAACTGTATTATCAGAACAAAAATCTACAAAACCAAAACAAAAACTGCAAATCTATCCATTTTAGATGATCGTTTGATATATTGTTGGTAATGTAAGGTCACATTCCCCGTCTTTGTTTAAGTTCCCGTATTTGTAAACAAATATTTTTAATAGAGGTTTATGGTCTACTTGTTTACCGAAATTTAAAAAAAAAATCTGCATTCCTTAAAGTACCTACCGATACAGGATACAACCAGGATATCCACCAGGACATTTGCAGAAGTTGGACACAATTTTCTCCTATCCACCTCTCTTAATGCACGCCACTGAGCCCAATTTTCTCTTCTCATCCAACTTCTGCCAGCCACTTTGCGTATATATTATTTTTATATTAGTCGTACATGTCCCATTCCTGGGCATAGGCCTCATCACACTTGGCGTGTATGCAATATATATATTGATTACCTATGTAGGTTGAGCTAAAAGACGCGATACCGGCCCTGGACTACCAAGTGGCGGAAGGTGGCAGTAACTTCTCGATGGGGCAGCGGCAGCTGGTGTGCCTGGCGCGTGCGGTGCTGCGCTCCAACAACATCCTTATCATGGACGAAGCCACCGCCAACGTGGACCCTCAGTGAGTACCTACCATCAAGTTTACTACGAAGTATATAAGACACCAGCCCTGGACTCTTAAGTGAAAGAAGGCGGCAGTACCTTCTCGAAGAGGCAGAGGTAGCTGGTGCGCTAACTCCAGCTCTAACAACATCATCATCACGGACGAGGCCACCGCCAACGTAAGTTCCTTACCTCATTTAACTACTGACCTATATTCTAGGTTCCCTGGAATGTATCTTTAAGAGTGAAAGGATGGGGTTGCACAAAAGATCCCGATGGTTCAAAGTGCTACTGGGAGAGGGGAACCTCAATGTCCCACTAAGAAAAGATAAGATACCTATATTTTAACCGCCTCTGTGATCTAGTGTGTAGCACCACCACGCACCGGTCTCAGGCCCATAGGTTCACGGTTCGTTTCCCAGTGTACATGTTTGTACTCGGTTTGGTTGTTGGTAGCGCCTGTTTTAAATCCGCCTGCCTAACTACCAATATCTTGTCTAAAATGTCGCTTTAACAATGTAAAGCATTGTTGTGTTCCTATAGTTTGGGATAAGATAGCCAGTTCCTCATTTGTAGAGGATTCCAGGTGAAGTGCGCTCCCACCTTCTACCTTACCGTCACTTCTCTTACGTCTCTTATCAGCCTCTGTTTTCGACAATGATTTGTGGTAAAGCCAATTTGTGTTTACATCTTTGTTGTTTTGGTACAAAACGATCAAAAATGTAATAATTGTTGACTTACAATGCGGCACGCGACCCCCCGGTGACCTACAAAAGTTAACGACCGAAATGACATATGAATACAGCCCGGATTAAAAATTAATGTACCTACCAGTGTGATACTGGAAAGCTCTCGGAACTCGTTGATGTGGCGAGCGTTGTTCGGATAACAAACCTTTTCATTGTCGCAACTTTTGCGTTGCCGAATCCACACGCGAGTTTTTTATTTTGTTTATATTAAAACCTCCTCCAGATCCTGCAAATATAATATGTCTACTATCGTGTTTCAGTGGCCTGATTTTGACATTTTAGAATTATAGGGAAATGTCAGAATTAGGCCGTTGAAAATACTCAAAATACCTAGCCGATTTGAGGCTTTGATGGAATGTGACGATCCGCCGCAAGCTAGTCGTGCACATCATCTGGAATTGTCGACCCCCTGAGGAATAGGCTATCTTAGGTTTACTGTCAGAACACAAGTATACTACCTAACATTGGGTTTTATGACGACAAAATTAGACAAGATGGTAGCTAGTTATACAAACTATGACATACCCTACTACCCACCCACCCGAGAACAATATGAATTCCTACTGGAAATAAAAAATCGATGATTTGTGTCCTCTAAACATTAGTATTTGGGCTTGAGCTATGAATATTTTATAATTTATGTATTAATCCCATATCCAATTTATATCTACGTTTTACTTCATTTGGGAATATATTCCTTTCTTTTTTTTAAGCACGAGAAAATGTAAAGTGAGACATTTATATAAGCTGTAGACAATTAAGGCACAATATCTAATACAACATTGATTTAAAAGTTGTATACGTTGTATTAAAAGTGTAATTGTAATGATCTCTCCGTATTCTTAAAATCATCATAGTCTTGTTTTATGCTTTCATTACGAGACTTTAATTATTTATTTAACTTTAATGTTTACACATTAATTGAAGTCGTGCACAATTCTCGCAGAATCTCAAGCATTTAGATAATATCGCACTTTTTGCAGTGCAAGAGAGATGAATGCAGAAAGGGCACGAGGATTCATTAGAAGCGAGGTTTATTACGTAAGAGACCCCTCCCTGGTACAAGCAGAAAAATATAAAACTGTATTTCTTTTAATACTCGTATATTGTATAACACTGCTGGGCAAACGCATCCCCTTTGCGATTCCACTCTTCTCTATCCCCGGCTACCCCACACCACTCCGGCAAAAAAGTGCCAAACTGTCAATTATACACATAAAATTTTTTTCATCTATTTCTAATTGTCAATTCATTTCTTTAAAGGACCGACGCTCTCATTCAAAAGACCATCCGCCGCGAGTTCGCCGACTGCACAGTGATCACCATCGCACACCGACTCATCACCATCATGGACTCTGACCGCGTTCTGGTGATGAACCAGGGCGAGGCTGTGGAGTACGACTACCCCTATACGCTGCTGTCCAACCCCAACAGCCACCTTAACTTCCTCGTTAGGGAGACCAGCGACAGCATGAGCAAAGTCCTCTATGACATCGCGAAGAATAAATACTTCAAGGACAATCCACAATGAATAGTATAACAGGTCTGTCCAAGTTTCGGAGTGAGACTGTGGACATACGTCCACTGAGTTTAGACCATTTAAGAAAAAAAATTATACTCCGATGTTTGTCCTGCTAAGTCTGCATTGTACCTATAAGAGACTATCTGTTTACGTCCACACCCCCAGAAGGCTTAGAAGAAGGATACATTACATTACATGTGGATAGTTAACCTGTTAATTAATTATACCGAATAACTGGAACTGCCCCGCACCTGCTAATGTCAAACAAAATTTATGATGAAAAAGTTATTTAAGACGTAACGGAAACTCAATTGTTCACTGAACTTGAGAACTTTTTATGCTTTGACGCAAGCCCCTTCAACTTTTGGCTTTTATTTTTTATATCCCGGTATAACTTACGCCATGCATGACGTCTGTGTATATACTGTCCATACGAATACCTATCCTTTAGGAAATGTAATGGAACAAGTAGTTCTAGGTTATTAAAATATAAATATATGAAATAAATATACTACATAATATTAGCGGTTGTACAGACGCCTGCACATCAACCTATCCAAAACTGTCAAATTTCTGCAATAGATATTCAACCATATTCCATATACATACAGTTCAAAGTCTATTGAGTAAATTTGACAGTTTGTGGTAGTATGATATGCAGGCGTGTGTGTGTACTTGCCGAAAATACGAAAACATATTTCTTGCAATGAGCGCGTAGGTCGACGTTAAACCCGTACCAGGGCAGCGACGTATTGACCCAGAATCACAGGTCACTGCCGTAAACATAAACCTTTTCTGATAGAATACTATTTGTTTCTTTTCCTACAAAATTTAATTACGGAATCTTTTCCCATTTATAATTGAATTAATAACAATTGGAAAAGATTTACGACGAACAATTTTACAGTAAGTAAGTGAGATTATATATTTTATAATTTGTAAGCTCTATAACTAGTTTTATGTACTCTATCATAATAAGACTGCATAGCATTTGTTACTATAGTTAGTAAATTTTCAATAAATATTATATAGGACGTAATATTTTTAAAAACATAATACGTATAAAAACTAGGTTGTTCAGTTTATGGTATTTTTAAACAAATATGTTGCAAATTATAAAAACACAATGTTGAAAAAAATTCCACGAGAGGATTTGAACCTGCACCCTTCTGACATACCGGGCCAGGTGCTCTTCCAATTGTTCCAAGGTTCATCTTGCTCGTGGAAATTTTTTTAACATTGTGTTTTTGTATTTGTTTCGCAACAAAATTTGCGTTTAAATTATATAAACAAAACAAAAAACATTTTTAAATATGTTGCAGTCACATCACTTCACTTAAAGTGTTATTCGATGTGTAAAGTGTGCGAATTTATTCTTTCATCCCTAGCATCTTTGTAAGTATGACTACGGTTTTAATTTAATAAATCAATGAAACCCATGAACATGCTTTTTTTTTGTTATATCCTTTTTTTAGTTATAACAGGCATGTTAAATATTTATTGCTTTTGTATCTTGCCTTTTATTGTCATACTTATGCCATGGTATAAAATGTCACTACGAAAATAAAAGGTATGTAGGAAAAGGGATTTACAATTTAGTAGCAAGTAAGTATCGGCAGATCATGTAGCGAGGCTTACAGACCAGAGATAACCGTTTTGGATAAATGGCGCACTGTGCTGCTATTAGCACTCATATGCACGGCGTTCTTACGCAATAATAACGTGCCTTTCCATACGTACTCGCTCCCCGAGGAACGAGTACTATCAGTCGTAATCCGCGGCCTTCCCACGGATTGGGACCCAAAAATAGTCCTTAACGACCTTAAGTCGCAAGGCTACCCCGTCCTTAACGTGACCTGTATGCTCGGCAAGGACAAATCTCCGTTAAGCCTTCTAAAGGCAAATTTAGAAAATACCCCCGAGGGTAAGTCCATCTTCAATGTTAAGACGATCGTAGGGTTCGATCGCCTTTCGATTGAGACCCCCCACAAGCGTGGCATTGTAGGACAATGCCACAAATGCCAACGTTACGGGCATGCCGCCCGTAACTGCTTTGCCCGCCCCCGGTGCGTTAAGTGCTTGGGCGACCACGCCACGGAAGCGTGCTCAAGGCCTAAAGCGCCGGCGCCGGTCTCCGTCGACCCGCCCGGTTGCGTGAACTGCAGCGCTTTGGGACACACCGCGAATTATCGCGGCTGCCCCAGAGCTCCGCGTAGTAACGCAACCCGCGGGTCGGGACCGCGCCGTAACCCCGCGACTCGAGCTCCGCCGCCTTCAGTGATCGCGAAAGTCTCGCTCCGACCCGCAGCCCCCTTACCACCGCCCCGCAATCCGTGGGCCACTCCGCGGGCTTCCCAGCCCGCGGCTGTAGCCCCCGCGTCAGACTCGCTAGTCGATTTTCCCGCGACTGGCCCGGCTCGTGTCCCACCGCCACCTCCGGCTGAAACTCCAATGGAGCTAAGCCCTCCCGAGGACCCTCAGGCCGTAGCCCCAAAGGTCAAGGCCCCTAAGGCCAAGGCCACCAAAACCAAGGCCCCTCAGTAGTCATCTCACTAACGCTATAAGCGAATCGTCCCGGCGGGTTGTTGCGACGGGTGACCGTCGCTTCAAACTGCCGGACGATGTGAGGCAACTGTTGAGGGCTAAGAACGCCGCCACGCGCGCTTACGACTCCTATCCCACTTCGGACAACCGAGTTCGTATGCGCTCTTTGCAGCGCGCTGCTAAAGAGCGCATTCAAGAGGTCCCCGGTACGAATTGGGATGGCCTACTTAAAGAGATCTCGCCCTCTCACCAAGCTTATTGGAAGTTAGCGAGAGCCTTTAAGTCGGATTCAGTCACGTCTATGCCCCCGCTTAACAAACCCGACAACTCGATCGCCTTTGACGACGACGAGAAAGCCGAATGCCTCGCCGACAGTCTCGAGTCTCAATGCTCGTCTAGCACTCTCCCAGTCCCTCAGGACCATGTAGACGATAGGGAAGTAGATAGACTCTCGTCCCTCCCCCAACCGCAACCCTCCCGCCTGTTACGGAGGATGAGGTGCAAACGCTCATTAGACGACTCAAACCCCGTAGTGCCCCCGGGGCAGACGGCATCTCAAATAAGATCCTTAAGATCTTACCCGCTCAGCTTATCCTTTTAATAGTAGCTATCTTCAATAGCGCCATGTCAAACGCAATCTTTCCCGCTGCGTAGAAAGATGCGGTTGTCATAGGTATCCATAAACCCGGTAAACCGCGTAACGCCCCTTCTAGTTATCGCCCCATCAGTCTTCTCAAATCGCTGGGAAAACTGTATGAACGCGTTCTAGTATCCCGCTTAAAGGACTTTGTGTCCTCTAACAATATCCTCATAGACGAGCTGTTTGGGTTTCGCCCCAAACACTCGTGCACCCATCAATTGCACCGCCTCACGGAGCATATTCTATCCGGCCTCAATAAAAGGGCCCGTCCCAAGGGCCCCGGAGCTCTTTTCTTCGACGTTGCGAAAGCGTTCGACAAAGTTTGGCACAACGGCTTAATTTATAAGCTTTACCAATTTGGCGTGCCAGACAGACTCGTGCACATCTTACGAGACTATTTGTCGGATCGCTCCTTTTGCTTCCGCGTCGAAGGAACGCTCTCCGCCCCTCGTCCCATTCGAGCCGGTGTTCCGCAGGGATCCGTGCTCTCCCCAATCCTGTTTGCGCTTTACGCAAACGACATTCCGAAGACCCCACGCGTAGAGCTAGCTCTATTTGCGGATGACACCGCGCTATATTCCTCTGGTAGAGATAAAGTCGCGGTTTCCAACCGACTCCAAACGGCCGCCAACACCCTCGGCGTTTGGTTTCGTAAATGGCGGATCGAAGTTAACCCCGAGAAAAGTGCCGCAGTGTTCTTTTCTCGAGGTAACGACGATCGTCGCCCTCCTATACGTCTATTTGACCGTGCTATCCCTTGGGTAAAGCAGGTGAAATATCTCGGTGTCACCCTCGATAGAAGGATGACGTTTGCGCCTCACCTTAAAATCGTCCGTAACAGGGCCGCGTTTATATTAGGTCGGTTATTCCACCTTATAGGCAGGCGGAGTAAAATGTCTCTTAGACATAAGACGACAATTTACAAAGCTTGCATCCGCCCCGTCATGACTTACGCTAGCGTAGTTTTCGCGCACTCCGCGCCCTCTTATTTGTATCGTCTACAAACACTCCAAAACCGTTTCATGCGTGGTGCCACGGGTTGCCCGTGGTACTATCGCAACGTAGATCTCCACCGCGATCTTGATCTTCCCACTATCAAAGATTTTATCAAGGACGTTTCCATACGTTACTTTGATAACGCCCCCCACCACCCTAACCCGCTTGTTGTGGCGGCCGCCAACTATAATGTTGGAAGCCTTCCACCAACAAAACGGTTCATGTCTAGGCGTCCTAAGCACGTCCTAGATGACCCCGACGATCCCATAACGGTTGCGAACGCCCCCCCGCCCGATCCTCTAAATGACAGCACACATTTACAGAATACACTAAACATGCACACCAGTTTAGGCCCAAGACACCGTACTCGTAGAACAAGGGTACGAAGAACCGGTTCACACTCGCTCTACACCAGGTACAGACATGTACCTGGGCGGTTCTCTCCTCCTCCACGGCCCGGTCAACCCGAGCCGAGGTCCGTGCCTTTAGAGGCGCCCTCGGGTTGCTCCGCTCCCCGATCCGATCCGAACCCTTCGGAGAATCTAGTAGGGCACGGGGACGCGCACTTGTGCGCGATGCCGTTCCCTCTCGATAACCTCTGAAGGTGATTCGTTTCACACGGCTTGAGGGACCCTTTACGTTCCTCGCCGCCCCCAAAAAAGCCCGGTGAAGCTGAAAATGCCGCAGCGGCAATCAGCAATCTCTCTCAAAAAAAAAAAAAAAATATTAGCACTCAAAAAATTATAAAGCAGTGACAAAATTCAGCGCTTACGTCAGCCTTCCCGGTAGCATAGCGGTCAGTGCAGCCGCCCGGATTGCGGAAGACCCAGGTTCGATTCCTGGCTGGGTCGGGTGGGCGTTTAATTTTTTCACTGTATTATAATTTTTTTATAAATATTTAACTTAGCTTCAGTGCAGCAAGCACTTAAAAAATGAAAAGTGAAAATTCAATATCATACTCATACTCAACTTGCAAGGAGTAAAAGGCTTTCTTTTTATTTATTTATTTTAAAAGTAGGCTTTAAGAACAAAAAATATTAAAATAAAACAAAAAACCCGACTGCTAAAACAACTATATAAAAACAATTATATACTCGTAAAAACTGGACCAACAATACATAACTGCAAAGAGAAAAAACTGACAAGAAAAAAACAAGCTCTACTATCCCAGAATTCAATTTAAGCAATGTTGAATACAACGTGCAACCAGGCGGCCGTGGCTAGCTCAATTAAATCCTCACTCTCTTTGGTTGGTAATGGTGGGGACAATTACCAATTGATAGTTGTCGCAGGCGCAATATTCAATGTATTTATAAATACTCATTTATTATAAATTTTATTATTTAAGTATAGATATCGGACAAGGAAATATCACGTTGCATTCAACATTGCTCAAATTGAATTCTGGAATCGTAGAGCTTGTTTTTTTCTTTTCAATTTTTTCTCTTTGCAGTTATTTTTTATGTTAGTCCGGTTTTTACGAGTACATAATTGATATAGTGGTTGTAGCAGTCGGGTTTTATTGTTCCATTTTAATATTTTTTGTCCTTAAAGCCTACTTTTAAAATAAATAAATAAAAAGAAAGCCTTAACTCTCAAATAGATTTGCTATGTCTTTTTTCTTTGCAGTTTCTTTAGGTTGCCTATATATTAGTCAATTGTATGGAAACAGCTAGTTGCGAGTTGCCGGGTGCCGCAGTCGGAAATCATAGTTTTAATAACTAAATCAAAATTTTAAGTACAAATGTATTTCAAAACGTTTCTTTACAACCTAACTTAAACTTATTTCGGACTAATAAAATGAATATGAAGTTCGTGTTTTACTAAGTAATATTGCTGGTGTAATGTAGGTATCGTCATGTATTGTACAGTAATCTTGGTACACAATTCAATTAAATTCAATCAATTTATTGCACTCTAGTTTACATGAGTTTACAAATTCTGTTTTAAAACACTTACACACTTACCTGCTCATAGAGTAATTAGGGACACACATTAGCTATTTTCTGTTTTAAAACACTTACACACTTACCTGCTCATAAAATAATTAGGGACACACATTAGCTATTTCTAGGGACCAAAGGGACCAAAGGCCAAACCCATAGAGAAACAGTACATCTGATTTAGTCTCAGAACCTCAGAATAATACCTAAAGCTATTGTCCTGAGCTCAGAACAGAGGATTTAGTTATTATTCTGAGCATTTTATAGTCTGTGGCAAAGCAATTGTCAAACAAAACCTTAGAACAATAACTAAAAAGTCAAGTTTTATCATCAAGATCAAATTACAATAAACGAATTAAATTTTCAATGGACACCATAATCTTCGCACACTAAAACAGTATTTTTTGAACAGAAATGGGCTTTCCACAATAATCACACTTTTCTTAATGATTTTTTAACCAAGATGGGTTGTTGCGACGGACCGGAGCCGTGCTGCGAAGTTTCTATCTTCAGCAATCCCCACGTGCTTTACATCAGCGCAATGCTTCTAATGGTCATCCTGTACCTCGGCTGGTCTCTCTACAGATGCCAAACATGCTAATAATAGCGGACACCGTATGTACCCACTATTAAATATTTTTTATAGAACGATGGGAAATGCGTGTTTCAGATTTCCAGTGCCCTATTCCCGTAATGAAAACCGTAACGATATCTTAGCGACTTAGTCGTTGAAACCATTTATCTTTTCACATCCGTCAATCGAGGCTATTTTAAACTGAACGACGGTTTGTTGGAACTTCGTTCGAACGACTTTAAAATCGGATGTAAGTTTGAAAAGTCGCTACGATATCGTTATGGTTTTTATTAGGGAATCGGGGGGCAGGTACAATTTTCCTGGGAAATTCAGGCGAAGTGTTTCGAATTTTTTGATGCATAGCCCGGGTTTCACGATCACCGACGTGCATTAGGCAAGCGTAATGAATTATATTTTACTTTAATTGTATTCATTTCAATGGAGGCCTTTGTCAGCAGTAGAACAATCTATAGGCTATTTGCTAGTACTTTAGAAGAAAATGTATTTAAAATAGTCTTGTTTAACTCTTAATACCAACGCTTGTCTGAGAATTGGGTTAATGTACTGACATTGTAGTCACATAAAAGTCAATAGACTTACGTGGCGACGGAGCTTTACCATGAATGACTCAGTAGTTAAAAAAGTCAATCCGCCCTATCTTCCCATTAAGCCACGATAATTATGCCCATGCGACTTTGCCCAAGTATCAGATACTCAAGGACTCTTTATTTTTTTTGCACATGCCCTTCCTCTCACCTGATGGACAGATTGATGGACAGTGATGATGAGGTGGAAGGTGGAAGCGCGCTTCATCCGGCTACCTTTTCTGCTAGCTGCTGCTAACATTGATTGACGCGATATTTAGATAATGTGGTGGTAGTTAACCAGGCGGACAAACAAGCTCTATATAAAGCTGTGTAGATTCTTGCGCCCGTTCTTCTGCACAGATAGGTAGGTAGGCAACATATTATTTATATATTAAGTTTTCTTGAATAAAGATTGATTTCGTCGGTGTCTTAATCGCTTCATGGCAATCGGATGAAACGTATAGAAACGCATGTACGGGAAAAATAAAGAAACATTAATGTATACTATACTACACAATCTCTATCATCAGAGAAATTATTAACGAGATGACTTAAAAGTAGTTATATACATGAATGTTTCTTTATTTTTCCCGTACATGCGTTTCTATACCTTTCATCCGATTTCCACGAAAGTTCATGAGCGCACGCCCGCGAGAGCGCAGCCTTTTCTTGGCAAAGTAAAACCATCGAGGGATACTCTCCTCACTCCAAAAATTGTAATGAGTACCTTGAGAGAGAGAGAGTGCCGATACTATGTAAACATTTGCTATCATAAGGTTACTAATTACACAGGATGAATGACTACTTACATGTACACACGCCTGCACATCAACCTATCCAAAACTGTCAAATTACTTCAACACAATGTCAACCAAATGCCTTAGGAATAAAGTTCAGTCTATTGAGGAAATTTGACAGTTTGTGGTAGGTTGATGTGCAGGCGTCTATACCTAGGTACCTCGAAGAACAGTTAACAAAAACGTCTTAATGTTCCGATTTTTTTTTAAGTTCAGATATAGTAGGTACATGCTTTCAAGCGTAATAATGTATATATCTATAACCTACCTACCTACCTACCTAACCTACCTATAACTTCGTTATCCAAATTCAAGTACCAACTGTGATCAGTATTTTACAAGAAAAATATAGTTTTGTTTCTTTATACTATCTACGTTTATACTGGTATAGGCGTGTATATAATCTAAGGGTATTGTTATATTAACTTTACTTTTATTTAAAGATCCCCAACTGGTATCATACGTGCAAAAATTAGTAAATAAATAAAAGTTCGCAGTAAGACTGCGCGAGGCTGTGATTATTTCTAGCGGCTTGGTGAAGAATATTTCTTATAAACGAATATTTCTTATATGCAAGTATGTATAAACAATGTAGAATAGAATACAAAAAACCTTTATTTGGTACTATACATCACACATATTCAAAACACAGGAACGTCATAATCATCATAAGATCATCATCCAATTCAACAACATCATGTACTCGTATACAAGCAGGCATATTCTACGGATCGCCTAGTGGGTCACCACAGCCTATTGAAACGTGCAGCACCATGAGAATTTGCCCATTGCCAACCCTGGGACTGAGTTGTATGACCGACTTTGTGTAGAACGGACAATCGGACCGATTTTTTTCGCCGAGTTTTATCACCTATTTTGTGACCGACTTTTTGTAGGAATAGAATTCCATACATTTTATTTTTCACTGATTAAAAATTCGGTCATAGATTATCGGACATGGACGGAACTTAAGAATTTTGTTTCTCATATAGAATAACATCAATCACATAGGTCTCTAGGTACTGAGACAAACTTTTTTAACTTAAAAATTATAGCAAACAAAACATACTGAGCGTACACAATATAACTTAAAATAATCGGATAATTTTGTTTGGGTGGTTACAGATTATTTTTAAGGTAGCAATGATTTTTTTTTATTGGCTCTGGGATTAGCAAAGCGAAATAAAATCTTCTCCGCTGTATAGTTTATAAATTGTTCCTTATTGTCTTTGACTGTCAGAGGCGACAGTTCTGTCTGCTTTTGACTGCTAATTTGTTTAGGGATTTGAAGAAATTATGTAGTGAATTTTAAGAAACCCGGTCAGAATACGCTTTTTGGAGCAGACGACACTCTGACCGAACAGCTGGAATGGAGGAAATACCATGAAGAATGAATTTCTTAATGGGTTCCTGCTGTGATCACTGTACCGATGATAGTGTGTTAATATATTACTACGACAACAAAGCGAAATGCCTTATTATAGGACTCATACTGGTAGCAGGCTTTCTTGCCTACCGTTTATATAGATGCTATCATCCTAGAAGAAGTTTATTATGCTACTTACCTTTACCTGGTTCTTAAAAAACTGTGAGTTGTTTTGCACACTACTTTTGTATTAAAACCTTTGAGATATTTGGAGATAACAAACGTGGTCCCTTGATTAACAGAAACTATGTTGAGTAGGTACATCCATATTCGTTCGATTATGGTTACGAAAACGAAAATGTATAGTTACATTTGTTTTTTGTATAGTACTCTTTAGTACTCTTTGCTTCATTATGCCATACTTACTAATTTCGTTTTTATTTTTGTCAAATGAATCTCACACTAATGTACCTTGCTCTCGTTAATGAGCAAGCGTTCAGTGAGTGAGTCAATTAGCAAGCCTTTGGGCTCTGTCTAAGATAGATATTTATTTTATCATGTAAGTAGTAGGGTAGTCGCACCAGTGTTCCAAAGACCAGCGATCGATGCTTTTTTCCTTCCATTATAAATAGGGGTCAGCAACTGATTAAGTAGTGACTTTTGCGACAATTCAAGATTCAAAACATTTTATTTTTCTTCCACAGTAGACACAAAAAAACAATGGTTATATAAGTAGACTAGAGTAGATATGGTGAAAGACTGGCGCTCTAACTAGATTACCCTGTCCTTTGAGCACCAGGTCTCCCCTTACTCTTAATACAAGGATCAAATTACATATCAAAACTAGCTGTTTTGCCAAATAAAAAAAAATGTTTGGGGTTGACCACCCTTATCACTTAGGGGTATGAAAGATAGATTACGACCGATTCTCAGACCTACCGAATATACATATAAAATTTCATAAAAATCGATTGAGCCGTTTCGGAGGCGTATGGCAACTAACACTGTGACACGAGAATCCTACTAATATTATAAACGCGAAAGTTTGTAAGTATGAATGGATGTTTGTTACTCTTTCACGTAAAAACTACTGAATGGATTTTAATGAAACTTTCCTCATATACAGACCATGACCCAGACCAGCATGTAGGATACTTTTTTTTTTACTGTAGTCTTCGCGAACGAAGTCGCGGGCAACAACAAGTTTTATATATATAGAGATAACACTGTGTTAATTAAATACAACCTACTGCTTCCTAGCTGTCATCCACTAAATCTTCAAAGAAATTCTACACTGATGGATGACGTCGAACACTGATGCCACCACAACAATATATCGCTTATATTATTTTATTTGACATTGTATTTCTAGGGAAAGGTAATGAAAAAGATGTTGACTTTGTGCGAAAGTTTATTACTTAGTATAAAACATTTAATCGATCTTGAACTTATTTCGGAAAAATAGGCAGCCATAATATGTATAACATATAATGTAGAACCTTTAACATAAAAGGTTGTACAAATTTTGTCATGTTGTTTTCGAGCACATTCACTGGTTTTTACGGATACCATACTATTTTAATTCCTACTGATACTAATTAATTATTAGCCTTTTCTACCAAAACGCAGAAAAGCAAGGCAAGGCAAGGCAAGTACATATTAAAATTAGAATATACTACAATTACAAAATATCACATTTAGTTGCCTAAAACAAGTAACAAACAACATATTGCAATACTAACCATAAATCTAGTATCTTCGTTTCTTCGAAACGCAATGCAAATGCAGGTAAGAAACAAGGCACTTTGATCTTCTGATCTTCTGATCTTGACAACTGGTAGAATCACCTCGCGTTCTCTTTCATGTTACTCTGAAAGTATGCTTCTTTTGCCACTCGGAAAAGCTGCGCAGCACTCTTCTCTCCAGTTTCTTTGACCATGGAACTGAGGTGACTGTTGGGGTCTGACAGCAGTATGTACGGGTGATCGAACTCTGCAACCTGCCCTGTACTCATGACTAGGACCCGATCTGAATCCATGACAGTGTTGAGACGGTGGGCGATGGTGAGCACCGTGCAGGAAGCGAAGTGCTCTCTGATAGTCTGCTGGATGAAGTTGTCGGTCCTGTTAATAATAAAAAAGTCAAGTTAATTTAACAAAATGACGATGAATTTTTTTATGTTTCGCCTGTTAGGTAGGGACCCTATAATTGCAGTACCTATAACTAAGCATTCATGATCATTCATTATAAAATATTCTCAAAAGTTGTCGTCGATCGCAAGCAAGAAATTCCGTCTCGTTTATTGTCGTAAAGACACCCCAGCCCGCATTGAGTCGCCGTTAGTATCTCAATAGCTCAATCTCCTTACGTGTATTTCTTTAGAAAAGCCTGGAAAGGAAAGGACGATTACAGGCTGGTGATGATGAGTCTTTGTTCCAGTGATACTCACTGAGGATCCACGTTCGCGGTGGCTTCGTCCATGATGAGGACTTTGTTGGAGCGCAGCACCGCCCTGGCGAGGCAGAGCAGCTGCCGCTGGCCCACCGAGAAGTTGGCTCCACCCTCCGTCACCTTGAAGTCTAGTGAGGGCACCGCCGCTTTCATATCCACCTGAAGGAAACTCCAAAATTTAAGGATAATATTCTGTCCTTTAAAACTATCTATAATTGAAATTACATTTGAAACGTAAAGATGAGTTGAACTACAAAGCCACGTAGCAAGACAACGTTACTGAAAAAATTGCAAACTATTATAATATAAGTTCAATATGTAAATTAACTAATCGGTAAAATAAAATAATGGCAATATAAAATTCATGTTTTTCACATTTCACATTTTCAACTGGTATTTATAACAGAACTTAGTTTATTATAACCGAAAACCAAATAGCATTAGGTTCATAGAATCGACTGTTTGAGCACCAGAACGAACAATCGGCAGGCTTTATTACCGAAACTAGCAACCAGTTGTTAATTGTAAAATTGCAACGCGACTGCTCTAATTGCGGTTGATAAATTGGTATTACGGACACAAATTGCTCAATGTATGTAAACTATTACATACATTTTAATCGCAAATGCACTAAGCGAGCGTACCACCTGATACAGTAGGTATTTCAAATGCAATTTATATAATTAACTAGCACTTTACTCGCGACTTCGTCTACGTGGATTTAAGATTTTAACAAGAAACTTTTTTTAAATAAAATGTAGGCTATGTTGCAAGGAATTTAGCATTATATCAGTGAAAGAATTTTTAAATTGGACAAGTACTTAGTTCCAGAGATTACCCTCCGCAAACAAACAAACAAACAAACAAACAAAGTCAGAAACTTTACCTCTTTATAAACAGTTTAGATAGATATTGCTTACCTGTTCTAGCGACCTCCATAGGTCAACGTCGCTGTAGATGTTGAAAGGGTCCAGGTTGTACCTAATAGTTGCCGAAAACAAGACCGGCTCTTGCGGTATTATCGAAATCTTTGAACGGAGCTCCTGCAATTCGAAAAGGAAGGTCGTATTTACTTAACGTAATTTTGAGTTTTATTTATTTATTGTGGGTTGTAGAAATATAATTGATTAAGAACAACAGTTTAATTTGAAGTGCCAAACAACAAGGCTACAGCTTTAATTTATAAATGCAACGTTTTAAGAATTTTGAAGAAAGATTAGAATTCAAGGTCTAAAAGGGTGACTACTGTTTTAAAGCGTTGTAATAAAAATCTCGTCAGTCTGAGTTCTTAATTAATTAATTCATTAATAACAGAAAATTTGTTCCGTACCTGTCTTGCCACCAGCGTCGTGTCCAGATCATCAATGGTGATCTTCCCTTCGATGAGCGCAAACCTGAACATCGCTGATATAAGCGATGACTTGCCCGCGCCCGTCCTGCCGACTATCCCCACCTACCCATCAAACATAATAAATAATAGTACCTATTTCGGTGTATTAACACCGAAATGAAAAGCAATTACTGATAAAATTGTACAATTTATACATATAGGTATAACATGTACATGTTATACCATGATGGAATAGTTAATAGTTAGGTAGTGTATAGCATAGGTATAGATTTATACTATGTATTATACAAGATATACAATATTGCAAGATGATGTTATTAGAATCTGAAGGTTATTTATAAATTACCTTCCAGCCGCTTTCAATCACAATGTTCAGGTTTCTGAGCACTGGATCTTCATCTGGAGCATACCGCATGTTAACATTGTCGAAAACAACTGCGCCTTTTGCCGGCCATGTTTGAATCGGAGCAATCTCTGGAAACATAAAACATTGTTATTTCTTTGTTTACATATTGTTTGTGGTACCTAAATAGCCATGCAAACTAGTCAAAAAACATCAATAAAAGAAAATTATCCACAGTTAAGCAAACTTCAGCGTTATACTCACTGCCCCCAAAGAGGTCTCAATACACGTGTAGGTACTTTACTCGCTCCACATGAGTGCTATGATTCATCATTAGGGATCAGCATATTGCATTGAGTCATAGTCCCCCTCAACATACACACTGTTCACTCACAACTAACTCCATAATTACTGTCCTCAAAGAGGTTTTCCAGCACTCAGATGAACTCGACCAGCATAAGAGTGCCGTGCTGAAGCATGGTGATCAACATGTTGCTCTGGAGTCGTGGCTAACTTCGAAATATCAACTCTTTACTCATTGCCTTCAAACAGGTTTTCCTCGAGCTCAATATGTAGTCCAGCACTCGCTCCACACTCGTCAATTTTGTGTTGAATTCCATCAGCATACGCGCACCTTGCCAAAGCATGGCGGTCAGCATGTTGCTGTGAATCGAAGCTAGCTCTAAAATATCATCTATATACTCACTGCCTTCAAAGAGGTTTTCCTCGGTCTCAATGCGCGTGTAGTCCAGCACTCGCTCCACGCTCGTCAGTTGCGCGATGAACTCCACCAGCATACGAGCACCGTGCTGAAGCATGGCGGTCAGCATGTTGCTCTGAGTCACGGCGAGGCCCACGCTTCCCACCGGGATTATGTCCCCTACACAATGCATAAAAATTACGTATGACTTTATGGTGACCTTAGAAAGTGCAGCGTTTCTTTAAAGTATCTATCTTTTAACAAATAGACCCGAGCACCCAGATAAACATGAAACTAAGATTTCTTAAAATCTCAACATTACTCGAATTTAGGACATAAATAAGTACTCAATTATTTTTAACAAATCTTGTGTCCTAAAGGTAGGCAGTAGGCTCCCGCAAGGATATAAAGAACCTGAGCCGTGATTATGTGTATCTTACCTACATTAAAATTTGCAAATGCAATAGCACTTTGTAAACGCGACTGTCTCACGTGAGACTAGCAACGACCTTCTAATTAACTACTCTCAAACTTAATTAAGCTCAATTTAGTAAAATTTTGCATTTGAAACTTACCAAAGTCAATGAAAATAAAAACGAATATCACCGTGCTTAGATACAGCAGGCACATAGTGTCCAGATACAATCCAAAAGAGCTTCCTCCACAAAGGTAACTGTTCCACGCAGCGGTGTGCAAATCCTGCAACGTACATCTCATTCGTGAAAAGATATAATAATTCACGTCATGCCAAACATCAGTCTGTCTTCGTCTATCAAGTACAGACGCCTGCACATCAACCTATCCAATGCTGTGAAATTTCTTCAACACATTTTCAACCATATCACTTAGATATATGTAGTTCAAAGTCTATTGAGGAAATTTGACAGTTTGTGGTAGGTTGATGTTCAGGCGTGTGTACAACAGTTTATATTTCATGTATTCTAATTACCGTTATAACATGTTGAAAAGAGATTAATAACCTAATGCGTCAGTGTATACTAATGTTAAATTAAATAACAAACTAGCCTTTGCAAATTGCCTCTAATCATAAAAAAATTGTTTTTTTTGTCAGTTAACCCATCATTAGCCGAGCGCTTATATATAAGCGCCAAACAATAAAATTCTATTGTGTCTGGTATTTACGGCCAGCGATGGGTTTACTCAATTATTCTTGGAATTATGTGGGAAGTGATTTAGCCAGTAAATTGTCCCTAACTATGGTCAGACCTAGCATCGTACTAAAACTAAGGATGTCAAAACCTGGCTATTCTCACCTGGTGGTTGTCAAACTCGTCAATAAGCCTTTTCTCCGCTCCGGCTGATCTTATAGTCGCGATTCCGTTAAGCGACGATGTCACCATACCAAATACAGGACTTTTAGCTATAGAAACAATGTTGTGATTATAGTACATTAATTAAATAATAAATGTAAGCTAAAAGCAACCACACATGCGGTCTAGTGGTTAAGCCACGACCGGTCACAAACCAAGAACTCTCGGTTTTGATTTCCAGCGTGGGCCACATATGGTTCTACTTAATAGTTTGGTTGGGTTTAATTATCCGCCAGACTATCACAACCTAAAAATGTATTTAATATTTGACACATCGCAGCTTGAAAGCTAAAGTAATTAAAGAACAAAAAAAGGAAATATTTTTTTGTAATAAGTTTGAATTTAACATGGTTTTCTCACTTGTTCCTTCCAATCTTTTGACGCTCTGTGCAGTCTTCAAATATATCCTGACCATGAAGAAGAAGAGTAGTAGTAGTACGGCAGAAGGGATAAGGGTCCAGTAGAGCGCGATGGCATTCAGAACCAAGATGGCGGTCAAGGTACTGTAGATCTGGAGCACATCCAATAAAGTTCGCGGCAGTATCTCGTCTAAAGCGCCCATGTCCTTTGTGAATCTGTTGAGGATGCGACCTGCGAAATAAGATTTTAAGTTTGTAAGATAAATGTAAAACATACAACCATATCAAAGAACATTATATAGAATATGTTTTACCGTTAGTAAAATAATGTAAAACATTCAACCACTTAAAGGCATATTACTTATATTGCTTATACTCAAACCATGAAAAAGATTTCGATAGCTGAATAGATGCATTCTTCATTAAAGAAGTAGACAAAACACTGCATCTAACAGCTAATAAAGTTTAACTAGTGGTCGCCCAGTGGTCGAAATTCGACCGTAATTTTATTAAGGCTGCATGGTTTGTATCCTAAGCAATGAAAAATTAAAAAAGATAGAATGTGAGTTTGGATTGGCATTGACAGATTTCGGCCGCTCCTCTTCCATTTTTGAATTTTTTGAAAAGTGTATATTTGCGAGTGTGTCAAATACATATGCGTGTACGTGTGTCAAATACATAAGTGTGTAGTGGGTAGTGTGTAATGTTTATTTTATTGATTTAATGTATTTTTATGCATGATTTTAAAAAAATATTAACATTCTGCAATCCTTCTCTATATAAACTGTGTGCGAAATTTCATACTCCTCCGTCCGCGTAATTTTCGTAAAAAGGGGTACAAAGTTCTTGCTTCACGTATTAATATATATATATTTCTCTTTACAATTTCTGCTTGAACCTACATAATATGATAAATAAGGTAGATAATACTTTTAAAGCAACAGTAAAACATGAATATGATGTTTTTGTTTTATAATTTTAACGCAAATTATGTTGCGAAACAAATTACAAAAACAAAATGTTGAAAAAATTTCCACGAGCAGGATTTGAACCTGCACCTTTCTGACATACCGGGTCAGGTGCTCTTCCAATTGAGCTATCGTGGTTCTAACCAGCCCGCCGAAATTATTCAACACCATTTACTTTCTACTTTGAAAGCCAAAGGCACCCATTCAATGTCAACAACTACCGTCATTAACACCCGATCATAATATTTTTACAAATACTAAAGATCAGTTAAGAAGTAGGCAAGCTATTTATAAAATGTTTTTGTTTTGTTTATATAATTTTAACGCAAATGTTGTTGCGAAACAAATTACAAAAACACAATGTTGAAAAATTATAATTAATTATAAATTAAATAATCAAAATCAATAAACAATGATCAAAAAAATTTACAAAATTACAATTTGGCGGTATTGTCCTTAAAAGTAATATGCTAAAAATAACATGCTAAAAGTGCTTACCTGAAGAGCTTGTATCGAAGAAACGCATAACTCCTTTAATCATAGTGGAGAACATAAAGTTATGAAGATTTTTTGAGGCGTCCACGCAAAGGGATACGAAGGGGAACACTCGCAAGTTGGTGATGATGATGCACGTGAGGATCAGGCAGCCGTGGATGATCAGGTACTGCCCAGTTGTGAACAAGCCCACTTGCACGTCCAGTCCTGGCTCTATTAAGGAAATAAGTGGCATAAATATCAAACAGATTTAAAAATGTGTTAAAAATATATTAAACATCAAACCGTTAAAAGTTTAAAAAAATATATTAAAATATAAATTAAATTAATATGACAAATACCTGGTGCGGCGCCTTCTAAGGATTCTTCATATATCGCCATATTGTTAGTCCTATAAAGCAAAGAAAACAGTTTTTAATAATATTTTATTAACAAACAAGGGAATTAATTTATAGTACTGTCACGAGCATTAAAATGTAAATAATGTAACTCTAATACAATGTAAGAGTCAAAACCAGTCAAAAGTGTATGTTACATGTTAATGCTCGTGGCTGTACTTGAATGCTAAATAATTATATTAATTTTAAAAAATAAAACTAATGAGTCTTGTTACTTCATTAAATAATTTTTGATTATTATATTTTCAAATTAATGAACAGTGCAAGTCTTTGAGAATTATACTTTTATTTATTTACTGGCAGTGAATATTTAATTTAATAGAATTAATTCTGCTTGTTCCCAATTTAATATGATACCCATTGAATTCATATGATATCATTACGTATCACATCATTCAATTAAAATCCGACTGGTTTCCGGCTGTCGTCTCACACTTACCAATAGCTGACCCAGTAGTCGTTGGAAGCAGCGGAAGCAGCAGCCAAAAGGACCATGGAAATGGTGAATAGGATGAACCACACGTTCCCGCCGGAGCGGAAGTAGGCCACGACCACCTCCCAGCGCAGGTTGCCTGAGGCGCGCTCCTCGTCCTGCATCTTCTGCGCTTCAAACTCGTCAGCCTCTTCTCCTTCTGTCACCACTGATATCGACCGAAGCAGTTTCACCTTTTCTTTGCCTTCAATGCTCTGAGTAAGAAGAGAGAGAGTTAGAATTACTTTAAAACTATTTTAAGTAATGCGTAGGTACTGATAAGGGTGACATCACAGACCTATATGATGACATAATACATGTATGAAATAAAATGAAAGATATTTATACGGAACGGCTTAACACTATGTAATAGAAATGATCACCACATGCATGATCATAGCGCATGCAACTGTGCCTAAATGTCGAATGATTAAAAAAACAAACAAAATCCCAGTAATAATAAGGTTTTAAAGTAATCACAACAATTCTTTATTTTTTAGTTATAATACTTAACGCAACTAAAAAACTTAGTTTAACCAATACTATTCCGAAAACCACAAAAAAGCTATACGCAATGCTGAAGTTAAACATTTTGTACGGATCTACTCGCATTGATTCTACATATTGTATTAGGGGCGATACGCACAGATAAAATAATATTTACAATAACGTCATTAGTTCTTATTTCAATGTAAAGTTTTTACGTAAACTTAAAAAAAGTTCAGTCATGTTATTTCAAAGATAAACCTTTTAACACAATGGTACTGATTGGTTTTCTTCATCTGTTTATTTATTCACAATATAATCCCTATTTATCGTATTCGCTTATGTTGCCATAACTAAAAAAAATGGGCTATCATTATCGTTCGGATAATCCCATCGAATGCCCACGCTGACCTCAATCCGGAACACAGAGGGTAAAGGTCGCAAACCCAAATTTAGATCTCTAAATACCCTACGTAGGTACTTTGACAAATAAAAATCTATTCTGGAAAATCTGTGAGAGCCGATTTCATAAAGCATCCAGCTAAGAATTCTCGATTAGTTTCTTCAAATGCTTGGGGCAACCTCGATTCAACTTATTGGGGTCAAGAACTCGAGAGCGCTTGGATTCACTGTTCGAGGGCTGGGGCTAGATTTAGAGCTGGAAAACGGCAGTTGACATTCAGGACTAGTACGTGAGTAGGTGCTTCATACAAGATTCATTTAAGATTTGTCTCTATAATTTTTTGAGAGCAATTAATTTTTTCTTGTTAATTTTTAGACGACAGACCTTTTTCCAAAGGCACAAAGGCTTAGCAACCACACATTTTCTATAGCCTTAATAGAAAAAACTTATACTGTATCACGAACTATCCGATCTGATGTTTACTTTTAGACATATTACTTATTACTCTATGGTTTAAGCTTTACTATTTAATTATTATTTAATTCTTACAGAATATACATTAAGATACGATCATTGTCACCATACGCTAAAAAATACAAAAAAAAATAACATGGTTAGGATATGTTAAAGTATGTATACTGAAACAATTGTTGTGCTTACGGCTCCAGAACCGACGGAGTCCCCATCCTTGTCCTTGCCCTCCTGCAACGAGGCCAGCATCGTGGAGAACTCCTTGCCGGATCGCACGAGCTCGTCGAAGGTACCCATGTTCTCAATGTTACCCTGTTGTAGGTAAAGATTTCTACTTGTAATATAAGCTACTAAGTAAGAGTTTTCAAAATCTATTTTTCCTCCTACCCTTCTTCTAAGGCTACCTACTAAAATTAGTAGTGCGGAATTTTAATTTTTTATCAAAAGTGTTGTTCCTTTCATTAACTAAGTAAATTTTGTCAAGTACACAATGTATGTTTTCTATCTTTTTTTTCTCAGGTAAACATAAATACCGCAATGCCTATGAATTCCTGAGATTTCATCACAGTAACCATTGCACCGCACTTTTCATTGCATATTCTTCTTCATGACTTAAACCGGTCACAATAACCGTCACTTGGAGTGCTACAAGCCGCGGCGCTGTCAGGCTCCTCCAAGACTGGATGACTCTCCATTTTAAGAACTGACTAGTACGGTTCCGGATCACCCTGATGGCAAGAGATGGGAAGTACTGGAGTTTTTTATGGATATGCCCCCTTCCCACCCCTGCAATGACGAGCTCTTGTGAGCTCGTGGGGGAGGGAGGAAGTGCTACGCACATGGCGATTTCTCCAGTTAAAAAAAAAAAAAGAAAGTAAGTAACAGAAAAGTTGCAAACCTCATTCATGACCACAATGTAGTCGGCTGCCTTGAGGAAGTGTATCTGGTGAGTGACGAGAATGCGCGTGCGCCCGCGCAGGTACCCGTTGATGCAGCCCTCGAACAGCAGCCGGCCCACGTTCGCGTCCACCGCCGACAGCGGGTCGTCCAGCAAGTAAATGTCAGACTAAAACGCGTAAAGCTATTATGAAACTTAATCGCTACAGGATAAAGTGCAGATTTGCCTTCTCGCCATGAATTATTAATTATTATCATATATTTTTTAAACATAATTTGGTAAACAAGGTTTAAAATTCTTGTCCTAATTTTACATTTTGTCTGTAGGACTAACTCTCTAATATTTTTTTTGCTATTTTATAACTGAATAATAAATGTAAAGTAAGGCGAAGTTTATTGAAACACAAAACAATATTGATTAATAATACGGGTTAAAGTATGATATTCCCTTCATGGTTTTTTGAGTGAAACTTTTTTCACATGGTACCTATGAAGTTCTTCTTTTAAAAAATGTGCAACATTCGATTATCGACTTTCAGTTGTTTTTTGACGTGACAACGTCTTATAAATTGGTTTGCCGGGTGACACTTCAAGAAACTGCGTTACGCTCCGCTCACGTTATGCGCTCACAATGAGAGCGAGTGAGAGGCACGCGTCCCTTCCACTCGGGCATGGTTAGCCCGCCTAAGAGCGAGAGAGACAGACATAGACATATAAATACGTATGTATGTGTAAAGGTAAAAATAAAATTTTGTTAATATGAAATTCAGTGCGAGATTCTTTGTATAAATTAATGTTTTAAATATAATTCTTTGTATAAATAAATGTTTTAATTTGTTACTATTATTTCATCCTTCTTCCTACTATACGAATGAATATTCACATTAAAATTATTTTACCACTCAAAGTCGTTGTCACGTAAAACTTTCGCCCGTATATCGACTTTACAGGCAACCAATTTTTTTTATTCAGCTTAGACAAGAAAGATGGATACTTCGAAAATTAGAGTTATTTTTGAATACGAGTTCCGACGCGGAACTAACGCGGCAGAAACAGCTCGCAATATCAATGTTGCGTTTGGAGAGGGGACTGCTAATGAACGCACCGTGCGATTTTGGTTTAAACGCTTTCGTGATTGAAACTTTGATTTGAAGAACGAACCACGTGGAAGACCGCCCACACAGGTGAATAACAATGAATTGAAAGAGATGGTGGAAGCCGATCCGAGCCAAACTACCCAGGAATTAGCGGCATGGTTTAACGTTACCTTACCAACAATATTGACTCATTTACGTCAAATCAATAAAATAAAAAATATGAGAAATGGGTGCCATGGGTGATTTGACTGATCTGCAGAAAGAAACGCGTGTTGAAACTTGTGTTGCCTTGTTGAATTGATACAGAAATGAAGGAATATTGGATTGAATTGTGACATGTGATAAAAAGTGGATTCTTTACGATAACCGTAAGCGAAAAATGCAATGGCTGACTCCAGGTCAAACGCCGCAACATTGTCCTAAAGCAAAGCTTACCAATAAAAAGGTAATGGTAACTGTTTGGTGGTCTCAGCATGGTGTTATTCACTATAGTTTTCTCCGATCTGGTCAAGCAATAACGGCAGATGTCTACTGTGCCGAACTTCGAACAATGATAGCAAAACTAGCAGTGAAACAGCCCCGACTCATGAATCGATCTTCACCATTATTGCTCCATGATAACGCAAGACCTCATACAGCACGAGAAACCGTTTTAACTCTACAGGAACTGCAATTAGAAACCATTCGTCACCCTCCGTATTCGCCAGACCTTGCTCCAACGGACTACCATTTTTTTTCGTGATTTGGACAATTTTCTACGTGATAAAAAGTTTTCTTCTCAGGAGGCAATACAAAATGCTTTCACACAGTTTATCGAATCTAGATCACGAGAGTTCTATCGCAAAGGCATAAATGACCTTCCTATTAGATGGCAGCAATGTATCGATAATAATGGTAATTATTTTGATTAAATAAATATGTTAAATTAAAAAAAAAACTAATTTCAATTTTTCAGTACAAATCGGCAATTTCATTCTTTAACCCCTAATATTTGGTTAATAAACTTTAATAAACTTTATTGTCATAAGAATCTATGTTTTGTTAAGTTCATTTTGGTATATAAATGGTTACATAATGAATAAACTTGTCTCAATTATTTTATATTAAACATGTGACAGAATTTATGACCTGACTGTGTATAATTTTAACGCAAATTTTGTTGCGAAACAAATTCCAAAAACACAAATGTTGAAAAAGTTTCCACGAGCAGGATTTGAACCTGCACCCTTCTGACACACCGGTACCGGTACCTTCTGACCCGGTATGTCAGAAGGGTGCAGGTTCAAATCCTGTTATATAAACTAAATTATATAAACAAAACAAAAACATTTTATAAATAGCTTGCCTACTTCTTAACTAATCTGTAGTATTTGTAAAAATATTATGATCAGATGTTAATGACGGTAGTTGTTGACATTGAATTGGCGCCTTTGGCTTTCAAAGTAAAAAAGTAAATAGTATTAAATAGGTGGGCTGGTTAGAAACACGATAGCTCTAGATAGTGCAGGTTCAAATCCTGCTCGTGGAAGTTTTTTCAACATTTGTGTTTTTGTAAAACAAATAAATTTAAAATAAAATTATTACTATATGAAGGTATCTATCTTAATAAATAATCAGCAATATAACGACTGCAAATTTTCACTTTGTATAATGAACACGAGGCGGATTTAACATTAGACCACTCTAGACGATTACTAAATGCCCCGATAAGAAAATACAGTCCCTGCTGGATGTGCAACGCGACCTCCACAAGCGTTATTAACTGTTCGTGGAAAAATTTATAAGTGAAGCCACACAGGCATATAGCAGCGCTGCTTCAACGCCACACAATTTCACGTTTTCATTAACTTTATGGAAAGGCGAATACAACTCGCACTAGACACCATTTTTAGGTCCGTACCACAGATTAAATAACAGTTATGTACCCTACATACCAAACAAACCATATCAAACGTAAATGGTTTACCGAAATCTTAAGAAACAAGGAAAATTTGGAAATGCCTAAAGGACGGTTTTACCGTTGAAACAAATAACTTAGTTAGGTATACCTAGTAACAAAAAAAAGAATTCCGTTATACAAACAAGCGAATAGCAATGTTATTGAGTTATGAACCGATGTTTGTGCAGCAAATAGGAAAATTTACCTCTCTATATACGGAGCGGGCCAAATTGATTCGGGCCCGCTGACCCCCCGACAGGGATACCCCCCTTTCGCCCACCAGCGTCTGGTCGCCGTAGGGGAACTGCTTGAAGTCCTTTTCGAGGCAGCATGCTCTGCACACCTTAAAAGAAAACAAAAATATTTTTACAGAACGTGCTTTAAATATTGTGAACTCAAAAAATACGATACTATTTCCTAAAACTGATTAATAATAAGTTACCAACTGTTACATACCTCGCCCAATCAGAAAATCAAGGAAAATGGTTTCTTCAATATACATAGTAGGTGACACATAAGGAATATATATGGAATGATGTAGACATCCATAGTAGACTGAGCACCTACCAAGCCTTAGAAACATTTATAAGACTACCCTTCACAAAATCCAAGCACTTAAAAGGTAACTTCTTCGCTAACTTGGAATATTAATCTCGAGCTAAATAGCGAAAACACTTGATCAAGATTGGGATTCGCAACAAGTCTAGTGTGCTAATAACCGCAAGGTTGCGGAAGACTTCGCGTTGTGTACACACCTTCTTATACTTCTCAGCATCGTACTCAAGGCCGAAGATGATGTTTTCCCTGACGGTGCTCGGGAAGAGCCACGCCTCCTGGCTCGCGTACGACATGCTGCCGTATACGGACACCGTGCCAGTGGCCGCGGGTAGCTCCTTCAGCAGGAGTTGAAGAATCGAAGTCTGTGAATAGGTTAAAATAAATAAGCTATGTCTTTTAAGGATTCAGATGGAAAATATACATCTTTTTCAGGTGGTTACCGTGGGAAAAATGCGAGAGAGAGGGAAATTCATATCTTTTAAAAACCTTTCAGATTTTGAAGGGCGTACGAGTTAAGTCTGCTTCCTCTGCTCTCAGCGATCGAAGGCTGAAGAGCATTAACAAGGAATCCCTTAACTCAGGGTTCCCAAAGTTGTCTAGGCTACGACTCATCAAATACAAGTTTACAAACTCGGGACCCACCTCTAGGAAATTTAACCGTTACCAACATTAATAAAAGAATTTTCAAATAACAAACAAAGTTTTCAAATAAAAACACACCAACATCCGTTTGTTCGGTCGGTTGGTGTGTCGTTCTACAGGCAGGGCCCACTCAATATTCGCTCGCGACCCACCAGCGAGTGCGACCCATAGTTAGGGAAACCCTGCTAACTACCTTATCTCTCATTGTCAGAATGCACCAATGCTACTAACATTTTATTATGGCGACAGACTTAGATTTTCCTGGTTTTGGGTAGTTAGTGGTGCTTGTGATGGTCTTCTTCTAATTGGTCTTAGTGGGTTTATAGCGTATTCCTCTCTTAGTAAATTTCGACTGGGTTCTAAAATGGGCCATCTTATTCTTTCACTTATCGGCGAAGACGACTGCCATGAGAAGCCAGTGCATTGGTCATATTGCCTAACTTTACCTAACTTTACCGCTTGGTAGTTTCTAGTACAAAACCAGTGTAGATTCTAGTCGATATAAAGTGGCTATCACTTTGTAAGAATTTTACGCATTATCATAGCGAGTAATTTATCGTTCTCTTAAATTCCTCTTTGCGTTGAAGAAGAATCGCATAAGTATGGTAAGGAGACGTACTTTCCCAGAGCCTACGGCGCCGATGATGGCGCAGAGTTTGCCCCTGCGTATTCTAAGGCAGAGGTTCTTGAGTGCACAGGAGTTGGCGTCGCCGGTCCAGCTGGCGCTGACGTTGCGGAGCTCCACTATGGTGTCGATACCGGGTTGGGATAGAGACCGACGCATCTTACGGTTGACTGGAGGAGCTAGTTCTGATCCATCTATTGTTGAAATGTATTGAGTTCGGATGAAAGTTTTGACACTTATAGGTTAACTATACCTAATAACCTAAACTTTACGACCGTTTGGTCGTAATATTTGAAACTGTTAATAGCACAGATTTTGGTATGGGTGTTTCGTGTACCGGTAATTAAATTATAATTTTATTGTCTTTGGGTTTGTAAAATTGATACTTATCTCCAAACGCTTTCAATCCTCAAATTAGAATTTTTCGGAATATTCTGGAAATACTAATTATAGTATCACATACGGCTCCATGTTGTGTTCTGTCGTGAAGTTTTATTTAAATTTAATCTACACATATGCTGATTACTGCTCATGGTTATTTTTAATCATAATCAAAAATTTGGAAAACGACACATACAATTGAGTCGAATTAGAAAAGTTGCTACCTGTCGTAAGCTTCCAATCTCAAATAAAAGATACACTATAAAAGTTAACAAAACCCATGAACTGAGATAATAATTATCTTTCAAAATATATCAATAAGCCTAATTCCTTTATATGAAAACAATAATGATCCTTACCAAAAGATTCAAAAATTTGTTCGGTATTCTTATGATAGGAGAGCGGCCTGATGGCATCAGACTTTTCCAGGTTGGGACCCTTTTTACGGAACAGAGTTGGTGGAGTATCTGACGAAATCTTTGCCAAGTCGGGGCGATCATCTGAAATAAAAGTGTTAAAAAAATCTTGTAAATACAGTAGCTTAGTGGCCCAAAAATATCATCTACACTACCACTACTCTCTTGTTCTTAGGATTTGAAGTACAGTTAAAACAACTAACTAGCTTTGTACGAATTAAGTAATTAAGACAGACCCAGATGGAGGATCTTATTATCGCCAAGACTCACTTTGGGTCGCTGAGCCAACTTAGTAAGTAGTAAGTAAGTAGATACGAGTAGGTCCCTTTTCGATAGCGACAGAAAGTTTTATTTTCTTTTTGGATTTCAATCTGAAAATCTACATTTTTAATTCGCCTTCGAATTTTTGTCATTTTTTTTGTCATAAAACCTTTTTTTTTGTCATAATTTATTTAAAAGCCGCTACAGCTATTGTCACTAATAAAAAAAATTGCCTCCTTGATTTTGCATCATATTTATGTGGTCTATGGAAGCTGCAAAACAATATTATTAAAGATTTATACTCAGTGTTACTATGTCAGATAACCGTAATCTTTCTTATGGCAATTAGTCACTGTTTTCCTTCCTTATCATGAGGTGATAATTATTTAATTTATTTGCACATTGTCCTTAACATTATTATTTAAAGTAATAAATAAAGTACGTTCTGTAACATCATCAGCACTGTCTTTTGCCATTCTTCTATTGTTGCGAACAAACTACAATACATTATTTAAATGCGGGGCCTGCACTCCTAGCAAAATAAACAAAAAAATACATAGACAGATTTGTCAATAAGCGTATTAGAAATTTTAACTAGGTAAGTTAAAAAGTATTCAACGTAATTTACTGTAAACTGCTTAGTATATATGTATATATGATATCAGTAGGCCATGGTATAGGTATCCTAGACATATCTTTTTATACCTGACGTTTTGACCACGGTCACCTGACGGGTGACTTACCGCAAAAAGATAATGGGATTAATCTGAAGATTGATTTATGATTTAAGATGATTACTTCTCCTTTTTCTCAGTTTAAATTATGTTTTATTAGTAACAATTTAATCAGATACTTTACTCATCACTAGAAATTCTTGAATTCTTCTGATGGAGACAATGAGCTCGGCAGTGAAAGTAATCGTAAGGGGCAGGATCAAGGTGATGTTGATCTGAGCCGCATTCATGAACTGCTGCAGAGGATAGATCTAGAACCATAAAAACCATACAAAGTAGGTATTTGTTGGTTGAAAAATTGGTTAAAGCTACACAAATGATTTATATTTTTTTTTATTTTCCTACTACAATTATGTAGGTGTATCACAAAACATTAAGGTGCGTCTAGACTGTATTACAAAACATGTTATAAGTAGCATGTTTTATTAGAGTGGATGATCATTGTCAATAAAACAACCTTATACTTATAGTTTTGTAAAATGTTATATGTAATGTGAACTCACCTTAATACATAAAACCATAATAAATTTAATAATTAGGTATAATATATTAACTACCTTCTATAGTTGATGTTTGATTTTTTAATAAAAAAATTTACGAGGACGTAAGATTAGTGTTTTACAAGCAGCGTAAGATCATCGCATCTTACATTATATATAGAAGTGTATATAATCTGAGCATAGCATAATATGCTATGCCATAGGAAGAGCTGTAAGCGCACAATTTCATTCAGCGCAATATTATTTTTAGTTTATTATCAATAAAGGTTATTCATTATGGTCACTCGGGTGAATTATATATGACCGGATTAGTGGTCTATATGGCACATCGGGTTCTCCAACTATAGTTTAACCCCTTTCTCCGTTTTCACATGGAAAATGGATAAACAAATAATAATTAGGGCCCTTTCTCCGTTTTCACATGGAAAATGGATAAACAAATAATAATTAGGGCCCTTTCTCTGTTTTCACATGGAAAATGGATAAACAAATAATAATTAGGGCCCTTTCTCCATTTTCACATGGAAAATAGACAAACAAAAAAGACACTTGTTATTAATATTAGATAGGGCTAGCCGTACATTTCACTTCCAATTCGTCCTGTTCCAGTTTAATGAAATTCGTCGTAGAGCCAAAGGCTATTTCCCATGAAGCGAACGTGAAGCGAGCCGACCGTCACGACCCGGTACGAGTATATTGACGACTGTTATAGTTGTGTGCATGTCTAATAAAATGTTAGAATTAGAAAAAAACTATCTTGAACCTCGTGTTTCCGATGAATTAATAAAACTAAAGCGTATGTGTGATGATTATGACGTACGAGTACGAGACGGACATTGCTTATCAAGTAAAGCTTTAATTTTAAACAGTTATTTGAATATGTTCATACACAACAATAGGTAACAGTTTTAGCATTAAGGGTTAAAACACGGGTGTGCTTATCTCTGAACGAGGATTTTCATGCTAGCAGATCATAATGTCAGTATTAATGCAGATAAATACACAGGCACAGAACTATAAAGATAACATTTATAATACACAAAGATAGTAAAATTATTACAATTATAAAGACCTACATAGTAAACTTCAGATATAACATTATACAGGGTGTTACAAAAATACCCGTAAAGCCGAAAGAGGGTTAAATGGTGCCTTATAACAAGACCATTTACAATATTTGAGAACCGTACTATCACTGTATGACTTACCGCCAAAAAAAATAAAACCATAATTTTTTCATTGATATGCAAACCCTATTTCAGTAAAATCAAAGAGTAAACTACGCAGAATGTTAATGTACAGGCGCCTGCACATCAACCTATCCAAAACTGTCAAATTTCTTCAATACATTTTCAACCATATCATTAGGGCATAAAGTTCAAAGTCTATTGAAGAAATTTGACACTTTGTGGTAGGTTGATATGCAGGCGTGTGTACATTTTTACCTTATACGTGAAACGTGAAACAAAATGTACAGAATTTGATTAGATAAATATTACAAGTCGAGTTTTGGAAGATTTTAAAAGACCTAACCTAACGAAGAAACCTAAACTAACAACACTTATTTTTTGTAATGAACGTCAAATTTACAGGAACGGCTCAAAGTGGAGCTCACTTGCTCAATGCACAACCTCGCTCGTCGAGATATGTCTTGTGTGGCATTTTGCACCATCGTCGGTGTTATTGACGCGAAAACCGATCTTACACGCTGCTCCATCTCGAAAATCGTTGGGCAATCGGAGTGATAGACTCTCTCCTTAACATAACCCCATAAGAAGAAGTCCAAGGGTGTGAGGTCCGCAGTACGAGCGGGCCATAGCACCGGTCCCCCACGGCCGATCAATCTTCGCGGAAAGCGAACGTTGAGATACTCTTGCACGTCGCGAGCAAAATGAGCCGGAGCTCCATCGTGCTGAAACACCATGTTCCCTTGGTTGTCAAAGTAATCCCTATTGGTCACAAGAAAGTTGTCAACCGCCTCTTCGAATTCCGTTTGTAAAAATGTTAGGTAGTTGCCACCGTTTAGACGTGATGGCAAAATCACGGGACGAATGACTATATACAATGACGTGCCCGTCATAAATGCCAGCTCACACATTCAGCCGCCACTGGTGTTGGAATCTACCCAGCCGTGAAACGTGTGGATTCTCGCGATCCTAAACGTGATCGTTATGCACATTTGAAAGTCCTGACCTCGTGAATGTTGCCTCATCCGTCCAAATAACATAGTTTACGAAATTAGGGTTCTATACTAACTCCCTGAGGTACCACTTGCAGAAGTTCCTCCTGGGTACGGCGATAGTGATAGGAGTGACGGTTGTCGTCACGAAAAATTCGCCAAACTGGAACATGGTTCATACCGAATCTTGCTCCGGCTCGTCTCGTACTCGTGATTGGATCTTCTTCAAAATGCTCTAACACTAATTCAGCCTGCCTGGCATCGACTGTGCTTGGACGTCCACTTCCAGTAGACCGATGAAAGGAGCCTATGGAATGTAGGCGTCTTGACATGTTAAGAAAACACTGGTAGAAAGGTAACTGTCGCTGTTCAGCGAGTGTCTTCCATCGATAAATCGTTGCCGATATAGTTCGCGAGCACGATTTAAATTGCTATCTTCATGGCCTACGCATAACATCATATCGTAATATTCTGAGTTAGAAAACATCGTTATTTTGGAAAAAAAAATGGAAAAAACACGAAACAATTGTAGAATATCAATAAGAAGATTTAAATTGACAACATATTTTATTTCCGTCTTGATGTTTTTGAAGCTAGTACTTAAGCATAATGACATCATAGTATTGAACCTTTGTGGTTATTAAAATTGGTAGGTAGGCCTCTCTGTTAAATAATCTATGATAACCCCGGTTCCCTGGCATGACAGCTTACTAGGGTTGACAATATTTTTGGCTTTGATAATTTATTATATTTTTTACGGGGTATTTTGTAAATAATAATATATAATTATTACCTTCCTAACCGGCCTTATCGTCGCTTACCATCACGTGAGATAAAGGCATAGCTGCTTACCTGTTGTGCAATGACACATAATGAAAAAAATAATATTGAAACTTACAATGGTTGCCGTCAAAGTGTTCCCGAAGAGAATGAACACAAGAATGGTGATGAAAAGCGCCGTCCGCTCCGTGAACACCATGAAGCCCAGAAAGACGGTCCGGTACAGCGACACGATCTTTATTTGCTTCATCTCCTCGCCACGCTTCTCGCTCACCACTTTTTGAAATGGCAACTCCCAAGCGTACATTTTTATTACCTGTAAATCGAAAATTGTTACTAGAGCATGAATTATAAGCCCTATGACTCCAATAACTTCGTAAATATTAGATACTTTTTGAATAAGAGCCCTCAGGCTAGGTGGAGCGACGATCTCAAAAATAAAGAAATTAATGTTCATCACGATATTTCTTATTTTAGATTTTACTCTGAGCACGTATCTTCGAACCCTAGCTAAAGGACTAAAGCTTTCCGCCCGCTTCTAAATTCAATAAGTCAATTAAAAACTGATTCGTCCGAAACTATCTCGATTCATCTTCACTTGTTTACCCCGTGTCACGTAGCTCATTTAGAAAACCTGTCGCCTAGATTGCAAAAGATCATGAGATCAAAACCTACTTTACATGCTGCTTGCGTTTATTTTACATATTATTTATGGACGGGGCTTGAATCTTGGGCCGGGTATCTTATTATTTTAGCATAAAAACTGTCGCAGGGCTGCGTCGGTACATTAAATTGTTTTGACAATTTTAACTGTAGGGTAGTTTTGTAATTAGTAACGGCTTGTTCAATATTTCGCTGAAAGCAGATCATGTCTTGTTACATACATTTTTTATGGTCGTCTAACCTCATTCAAAGTTTTAAAACCAGATAATTTTGAAGCTGAAGTCCACGCAAATAGAGGTTTAAATCAGTTATTTTATAAAAATAGTGGTTAAGTTTTAAACTGTTGTAATGTTAGTATGTTTATAATTATTATGAATCTTTAAAATTTAAATAGACTATTAACTCTAATATTATTATTTTAACCAAAGGTTTAAATTCCATTTCTTTATTATGCCATACCTATAAAATTATCAGTACCTACCTAATATCAAAACCATTACGATATTGACCAATCAATTGGTACAATAGTACATTAACCTGATAGGGTTTTAATGTTTCTAAGTATCATAATTAAGGACGCACCGGAATACACTCGTAACTAGTTTATCTAATCGCCTCTTATTTGTTAAATGTAGGTGAGAGATTATAAAATTCTCTCAATCTACAATAAAAATATATGGCCATATTTTTTTTTAATGAAAAATCAAAAACAAATCTACTATTAAAGTCAGTTAGACTAAATGAAAGAGTTATAACTTTATAAAGATTATAACCTTTTATAAATAACATTGCGTCAAAAACATCTCACCTGTATACCGCTTATTACTTCAGTCATTAGTTTTATTCTCTCGTCAGTCTTTTCAGCAATACGGAATCTTAGCTTGCCAATGAGGCTACCGAGAAAACCTAAAAAAAAACTTTAAACTTTAACTATAAATGATAACACTTTCTTAAATGATTCTCGTGTTTGTAATAACAATAAAGTACTAAAAATAACATAACGATAGATTTTTTTTTTCAAAACTTGTGTTTTTGTAATTTGTTTCGCCACAAAATTTGCGTTAAAATTATATAAACAAAACAAAAACATAACGATAGATATAAACTCGTAAAAGAATTTGCTTTTTTCGATAAACGCTATGCCAGAAACCATTCTTAATGTATTTAATTTTAACTTGTTATTTCTGTTCTGTGTTTTTGTTTCTTTTTATACCATTTTTACAAGTTTATATAAATACTATGTACCGACATGTAAATAAATTTATTTTAATGATATCAAAACACTGTTCAGCTGATAAGAAATATGCATAAAACTAATTTGTAAAACATAAGTTGATTAATCAACATAAAACATGAGAATTAAAATACACTGCGACAAAAAATAAAATTTAGCACGTTAATTGCCTGACACAATAGAAATTTTATTCTTTGTCCGTCAACGGTGACCGCTACGGAGCGCTAATAATATTTTACTTATAAGCCAGTTGAAATGATGATTAAACTCACACTCAAATTGCACAGTGAAAGTTGTTTTAGCTATCTTATCGCGTTAAAAAAAAATTAAAGTTCATATGGCATATTATTTATTTATTTATTATTTTGATTATATTATTTATTATATTTATATATATATATTACCAAAATTGGAATCAAATAGCTAAGGACCGCAACGGGTGGAAGAAATGGAGGGAGGCGTTTGCCCAGCTGCGGTACAATGAGGGCTAATAATAATAATAATAACCTAGGCTAAGAAATAAAATATATAAAGATACATAATAATAATAATATTAATAGTACTCTAGAATTAGGTTTTTATAATGTTTTTTTGTTTTTATATTATAATATTGTAAAAATCTAGTTTTAAGAAAGAAAATAAATAAAGAGTATAATAATAGTATCTATAATAGTCTCAACAACTGGAGTCATACCTCGTACTTTACACAATAGTTTAAAAACACTAAACATTTATCCACGCACATACACATACATCATCATGCAGAAGGCTGCAGTTCTTAATACATGCAGGATTGTCCGAAAGTTTTTGCCTTCTGAATCTCAGTAGATAAATTAAGTTCACACTCACTAATAAACATTCAGCTTTCACACTCACTTTCGCACACACGACAATACTACACATACTACACACTTAACTTCCTATACTTGGCAAAAGCCCGTAGAGGAAGATAATATACCTTTTTCTTAAACAGAAAGAGAGAAGAAAATCTACCAATGTAATAATAATAATAATGGCATATTGAAGCAGCTCGTCCTTTGTTAAACACAGTGAATTGTAATTTGCCATAAAAAAACGTGTTCGTTAACGTGATCGAATGGCAAGTAGGCCCTATTAGCAGTCGTTAACAACGACCAATCCGCACTGGGCCCGCCTGGTTTATGACCCGTTCTCTCTATCCATGTAGTCCTGTCCTCCTAGCTTCCATAGGGATGGCTCGTGCTCCAACACTGATGGAAGTGGAGACATAAAATTAGCTGATGATGTGATGATGGTGATGGAGATTACGATAGCATAGGGACTATAGTGCTACAGGATCCAGTGATCTACATTTTTGTCCTTTAGTGATTAAAAATAGGGGGTCATCGACTGATTTTAGCCTTTAGTAACAATTGAATACCAACCACCTGCTTCCTTGTTGTCATCCCGTAATCTATATCTATACTAATATAATAAAAGAGCTTTGTATTTTTGTATGTTTGCAACGAATAAACTCAAAAACTACTGGAACGTTTAAAAAATTCTTTGACCATTAGAATGCTACATTAGCGCTGAGTAACAAATAGATTTTATTAAAAACGAAAAATTCACCCGTGCGAAGCCGGGACGGGCTAGTATTATCTAATCTAATCTAATCTATATTATTTTTGGCGAAGAAAACTCTGTCGAACACCGGGCTTAAAGTGTCGAACAATGGTGCCAGCACCCGAACTAGAAGTGCACCTGACCCGGTATGTCACCCGGTGCGGTCAATAAAAAAACGAGCGAGCCTTACAGTAGGCACAGTAGTCAGACGTGTAACATTTGACATCCCACCTTAGTAATAAGCAATTTTAGCATTATATTCGGAAAAAAATGGGTCAGGTATTTAAAATGATTTTTCATAACAATGAATAATTCTTTTTAATGAAAATGTGTTTTATTTAATTAACACTAAGAGTAATGCAATACCGCGCGCTCATTCGTCAAATCAGCTATTTGATTTGACGAATGAACGCTGGCGCGCGCTTCCCCGATTGCTTGGCACCATCCGACGGCCAACTCTACCACCGCGCGCTCATTTGTCAAATCAAATGGCGCGCGCTTGTGCGCTTCCCCGACTTCCTGTTACACACTTCCGTCCCATTTCACGAAATCACTCCCACAAATAGCAAGAAAGCGAGAGGAAAGATGTTACACATCAAAAGGTATATTTACCTTGGATTGGCAATGCAATGATGACCAACGCAGCTAAGCCGATGAGCGCCGCCGGGCCTGCTTGCATGTACCCCAGGTAGCACACCGCGGCCAGCTGGATTGGGATGATCCAGATGTAGTGCAGGAACAGCATTGCCATGTCGAACCGCTGCATGTCGTTCGAGAGGATGTTCACAACCTTGCCCGCAGCTGTATCGCCCAACGACGCGTTGTTCATACGCATCAACTAAAAAGGTTTTAGTCTTCAATTAAAGATCTTGAGGTTGTCTTTCTAAATTATTATTTTTTTTCAAATGCGATTTCCATTTTTTTTATTAAAAAAAAGTTATTTAATTTCTTTTAGATCTAATGAAGTTTGTCTTATTTAAATTCTTTTGTTTTTCATAGGCTACTTTGATTTTAAAACCGCACCTAAAGAGTCTCAAAGCTTTTCAAAAAAGGTTGCATAATCATACAATGTATACTAATATTACTTAGGTAATATTATAAAGAGGAAAGCTTTGTATTTTTGTTTGTAACCATTAGAATGCTACATTAGCGCTGAGTAACATAGGCTATATTAAAAAAATGTCCACCCGTGCGAAGCCAGTAAGGGCCGCTAATTTATAAGAAAGCTTTCTAAACATCGATAACTTAACATGTGTTAAGTTTGCTTGTTGCAGTAATACATATAAATTCACTGCTCACTACTACTTAATATGTACGAGTATCACTGATTTCGTATTATTCGATGTCACGCTGTCGTCAAAATTATAAGTTATTTAACACAATGATTATGGTTATAGGTATTATAATTTTTATTAAAGATAGTTAAACTATACCTAGACTAGGCTATTAGACTAGTAGACTATAGTGTACGTTTAGTAAAAAATCTGTGTTTAAATAAATAAAAAACAACTTTACTTCATTGCTAGTGACTACCAACTATATAACTTATTTTAAACTTAAACTTGTTTTAAAATAAAATCATCTTATATAATTTTTATATATTTGTTTTATATTCATGCAAGCCGTGATTTCTTTTAAATGTTCACCTAGCCAGTAGGCCATAAGTATTATAATTTAAGAAAGTTTTTTTGCATATTTTTTATCTTATAATAATAAATAATTAAGTAGAAAATAAATTACAATTTAAATAAGGAAGGATAAAGGACATCATCATCATCATAATTATCATCAGCTCATTTTATGTCCCCACTGCTGGGGCACGAGCCTTCCCTATGGATGGATAGGAAGAACGGGCAATAAACTACTACCCAGTGCGGGTTCATGGTTGTGAACAACTGCTAATGCAGCCGGGACCAACGGCTTAACGTGCCTTCCGAAGCACGGAGGAGGTCGATATGATACATTTTTGGTTACCCATCTGATGACCGGCCTTTTCAAAAGTTGCTTAATCTCAGCACTTGCAGGCTGGGCGCGTTAACCGCTGCGCCGTCGAGCTCCTCGAGATAAAGGACGTCTTCTACAATTCCATTACACTCTACCATTGCCTGTAAGCACAATTTGCGATGCGCTAACAGATCAGAATTACGTGCCATCTCACCGCAAGCTCTGTAACCTAACTCACTAGATCACAGAACATGCACGTCATATTGTACAGACGTCTGCACATTAAACTATCCAAAACTGTCTTTCTTCAATAAATGTTCAACCAAATTGGTAGTCTGATGTGCAGGTTTGTGCGTACCTGATTTCTGAACTACAAGTAGAAAAACCGTGAGGATGGACTATATTTATTTAACCTTTTAAGTAAGCACTTAGCCTTTATCTCACCTGATGTTAAGAGATGATAAAGCCAAAGGTGGAAGCGCACTTCACCCGGAATCCTCAACTACCTGAGGCACTGACTATCTTATATCTCTAGCTGCCGAAACACAACAATGCTACAAACATTGATGACAAACAAGCCCTACCACCAACCAAACCGTACCCCCATGTACCGGTACACAAACATGTACCCCCGCTGGGAATCGAACCCAGGACCTCTGGGTCTAAACCGGTGGATTTAACCACTAGAGCACAGAGGCAGTTAAAAATAATATTGGTTAGGCTCCAGCCATTAATTATTAAATAATAAGCTATACCACAATTTTCCTAATAGCCTTAAATAACTACCTTTCTATACATAAGCGAGCTGGTGGCCACTCGCATCAGCATGCCAAACTGCTGGCAGTACAGGTTGCCGTGGTGGTTGCAGAAAGCGGCCAGCCAGTTGGCGGCGATCATGCACACGGCGTATACCACCGCCGTCTCCTGCGACACCGTCGAGTTCACCGACCAGTACAACAGCAGCTGGGCAAACAGCAGTGGCGTTGCGGTCCTAAATAAAGCAATCATAGAATACAATTCATTGTTCACTTGTCAGTCACTTTTTACAGTAGGGTTGCACATTTGTTTGACAAGAACCAATGATCGTCATTCTTTTATTCATTAAAAATAAGGGTCATCAATTCGGATTTTAGTCTTTAGCAACAATTGATTTAACAGCCTGCTTCCTAGCCGTCATCCCGTAAAATTTCAATGAAAATCTGTGTTATTTTTTGGCGACGAAATTGTGTCGATCTATGGTACCATTACCCTACTTACCTTAAAATATTGTTTTCTAATGTGTACGCAAACACTATACAACATACAACCTTGAAATGAATGCACTTTAACGGATAACTGAAGTGGATGAAGACCCTGTGACCACGGACCCTGGTAGGGGTTCAATACATCATCGTCAGGCTAAAAACATCATCATATCAGAATAAAATCATATGTGTATATTAAACGCAAGTGTTTAAATTATTTTTATAATTTTAGAGTCTAACCATTTTTAAACGGCCATTTTTAAATGAGAGGAACTTACTACTATTTACTATGAAAAACGTAAAAGCCGATTTATTCACGTTATTAAAAAAAATGTAATTTAGATAATATGTAGTGTTAATTACGCTAACTCACTCGTTTATCCAGCTTGGATGCAGCACGCATGCACCGCCCTCCCGCCCCCAAAAAGTATGCACATGCAGGAGAAACAATGGGTGCATGAAAACGTGCACACCGACACCGATACCCTATCGGTTATCGGTTATCGGCGGAATTAACACTACATATTATCTAAATTACATTTTTTTGTACCATGGATTTCCGCAAAATAACGCCTGATTCCATTAATTATCACGTTATTAAGCTGTATAAATTGTTGAAAACTACTATATATATTTCATATCATCACCTGGCAGACACATAAAGGAACTGCATAAAGCCTCCAGGCATAAAGCCCAGCCAGTATGTCTTGATCAGGACCTTCAGCAAAGACGGTGCCCGACCCTCCGCCTTCGCCCTCGCCTCCTCTTCCAACCACTTTCTGGAACAAACAAGTTATTTTTACTTTTATTCCTTTATTTTCAAAAATATTTCATTGCTTTGACTTTCTGTAATTACGTGAGGGACTGTTAACCCTACTACTATTATAAATGCGAATAGTACCTATGATTAAAGAACTATGCCCGATGATATCGACTATTCACGGATATTCATGACAGGCTGAAAATAACACAGACATTTGCTGGTGGAAACCGGAAACTGCATCAAGATTCTGTCAATAACCATTAAATGGCAAAACCAATCAAAAGTTTATATAAACATCTGAGACAACAACTGCGGTAGCCTTTAAAGCATTCTGAATGCATATGATCTGGTGTCTAGTAGATTATACGAGTAAAGTATAAAGTGAGGAGATGGCGCAGTGGTTAACGCGCTCGATCTACGATTTTAGAAGATAAGCAACTTTCGCAAAGACCGGTCATCGGATGAGTCACAAAAATTTATAAGCAAGGAGGACCTTGCTTCGGAAGGCACGTAAAGCCGTTGGTCCCGGCTGCATTAGCAGTTGTTAATAATCGCAATCCGCACTAGGCCCGCGTTGAGGTTTATGACTCGTTCTCACTGTGGTGATTATGGAATGGATGGCCATAGGAATGGCTGTTGCCTTAACTGTTCTTACCAACAATGGGAACATAATAAGAGGTATTATTAACGGGATTCTTACCATGTTAATTATTTGTGAGTATCCGATATTTTCGCCGTGAAACAAAATCGTAAGTTTGAATCACTTTGGCAAAAACCGAAATCACCATATACCACCATGTACCACCATATACCATGATAACTCACGACAAACTCGAACGGTGATTAATCTGTATGATATTGATTTGACTGATTCTGCGCTTACTGTCCTTGAGAGAGGAATGAATTTCGCTATTAGACGGTATCCCTTTGAGGCGGTGATTGGGTCGGTTGAGGAGGGTATACGACGTAACAATATACCATCGGACGATGCGGACATTTTGAGGCAAGACATTGCCGTTGTGTTACGCCATGCAAAGCCTCCTAGGCCGAACATCACCTCTTCCGAATCGGCTGCATTAAACGACCTTTGGAAGAACAAAAATACAATAGTGCTTATAGCTGAAAAGGGTAATGCGACTGTTTGAAAACGTCGTACGTAAAGGACTCCGACGGTCATTTTGTGGAGATTCTGCGCCAAAACAGGGTTGAGCACAATGAGTTGATGGTCAGTTTCGACGTAGAATCACTCTTCACTAACGTGCCGGTAGCGGATTGTTTAGAGGTCGTTGAAGTAAAATTACTGAATAGCAACATCCCGATGGATTACGCCAAATTATTGCATCACTGTTTGTCGGTGAACAATTTTGTATACCAAGGTCAGTACTACCTTTAAATTGACGGGGTGGCTATGGGCAGTCCTGTGGCTCCAGTAGTGGCGAACATCTGGATGGAGTATTTTGAAGAGCACGCTTTCGTCAATTAAGATGTGGAAAAGGTGCGTCGATGACGTTTTCTGTATACTTGCTAGTGGTCGGTGCGATGTCGAGGTTTATTTGACAAGTCTCAATGGTATACATCCGAAAATAAATTAAATTTTTGAGATGGAAGAAAACCGGAGCTTGGCATTTCTCGACGTCATGGTGCGAGTGCGGGATGACGGTTCTCTTGGCCACTCTGTATACAGGAAAGCTACACACATTGATCGCTATCTTAACGTAACCTCACATCACCACCCAAGACATCTTGACTCTGTAGTATCATCCTTGACTAACCGTGCATACGACTTGTGCGATGATGAAACTTTGCACGATGAACTAGTTCATGTCCGGCATGTTCTACAGAAGAATGGATACAAAGAGGAGGTAGTACCATCTAGACACAAACTCAAACACCATAAGTACAAGGTAGACAGACAGCCAGTATATTTACCATATATGAAAGGAGTGACAGATAAGGTCTCAAACATACTTAATAAGTACTCAATCAATACTATCTTCACTCCTTTTAGAAAAGTAGCACAATGTTTACGGTCACCGAAAGATAGACTTTCCTTGGAAAAGCCTGGTGTATACAAGATCGATTGCAGCTGCGGTAGCTCCTATATTGGCCAAACGAAACGTAACAGTCGCCTGCCGAATTAAGGAGCACATCAAATCTGTCAAGAATTGGCCATTGCTGAACATTTGATCCAGTCGGGTCCTAATCACTGAATTGAGTCTTACAACCCTAATTTCGACAGAACGCCACTACGTACCTTGATTGGTGACAGAAGCGATTGAAATTACGAAATACATACAAACATACATACATACATACATACATACATACATACATACATACGAAATTTCTATCGCGCTGATGAGTTCAAACTGTTGCGTGTCTGGAATCCAGTGATTAGTCTATAAAGCCGTTTCGCATTCCGATACTGTGAGTGTAGTGTGTCGTGAGCAATTTCAAGTGAATAGTGACTTAGAAACCGGTGGTATGGGCATCGAGCGCTAAAAACGACTAAGCAAGAGGGTAGATCGCTTTATCTGCTCATAAAAACCCCACCCGCATTAACTTCAGTAATTCCGTGATCATGCAACTGTGCCGAAATATTAGATTCTCAAAAATAATAATCATGGTAAGAATTCCGTTAATAATCACTCTATTGCAAATGACCATTATAGTAAAAATAGTTATATATTAAGAGCTGGTAAAAAGTGACTGAAATACGTAGTGAACATTCTGTGCCTAAATGCTAACAGTAAAATAGTCACAAACGTACAATGTCCAATACAGAACATTTTATTGCACAATGACATTCGAGACATATTCATTAGTATTGGAATTTCACGTAAAAACCCAGCGATAAGTAGGTAAGTATCTAATAAAATCTTGTGTTTTTTATATCGAGTGAACAGATAAAAATCATGGCGTAAGCAACAATTATATCGTAAAGTATTTTGCGGTTGACACAATTTATCAGTACCTACCTTAGTATAATACCTCAATGCTGAGTCTAGTAGGTCTACCAATAAAGCCCTTACATGTAAATACCCTTTTAAAGGAAATATTGCATAATATATATCTATAACCAAATCTTGATCTATCACTGCGACATGAAGATCAAGAAGTACAAGGAGCGTACGATAAAATTCTCAGTTCTTCAGTTAATTGCTGCACCGAGAGACGTAAATTAACCCTATTCATTATATACATAGTACCTAAAAATCTTAAAACCTTCATAATAAAAAAGTAAGGCAACAATTTCTATACAATATGTTATACAAAACTTAACAAAATAAAGGGTTTAGGTAAAAAATAAGGAATGACTCGACCTTTTATATCTTTGCTGTTTTCATATTTTATTTGTTCAGCTTATCTAAATACTTTTAGCAACTCATTATATAAGGATATTATCAAATTATTGGCGGCATATATGTAGTGATTAATACGTGTTTCCGTCCGGGGTCCAATTATTAAACCATATAAGGCCATTGTTTTCCGACTACGATATCAATTTTAATACGAGTGCTCCAATCGTATTCAAAGTTACCGGTTATATTTTCAAAATTACGGCACGATAAGTACATACAAATTACGTATTACGTAACAGTTTATTTATTTATTGTAAAGTTGACAATGACTTTGCTTTACCTGATTTGAAGTAGTAAGTACCTATGTATTTAATTCATCGTTTATTTATTATCATTTTTAATTTCAATATTCAACAATCAAACTTTAAAATCTAAATATACAAATTGTTAGTTTATCATCATCATCATTATCTCAGCCAAATAGACGTCCACTGCTGGACAAAGGCCTCCTCCAAGGATCTCCACAACCTTCCGGTTTTGTGCTGCTCGCATCCAGCGGCTTCCCTTGACCTTCGCCAGATCGTCGATCCAAAGAACTTATAGTATTACCGTAAGTTAATATGACCAATTTCAGGTATTTTTAAAAAATCACCAATTTTAGATAATTTTTGTATCAGAGTTTTTTTAGAAAGCAATTTTTACGTTTTTTAGAAATGTTACTTTATGATGAAACATCATTATTTAGTAGAAAAATCATGTGCAAAAACGACAAATTGATAATTTCCCTTAACTTTATTATCACCCAAAAACAATGGCTTCGACTATAAAAAAAATTACTTCAAGGACAAGGATAAGGTCTAGTTAGGCTTGTTCGACGCATCTGAGGCCCACCTACCTCCACTCCGGTGTCAGTGTGACGTGCTAATTTTGAGACAGAACTGAATATTTAAATTTTAAATCGATGAATATAAATATTTACATAACCTTAGATTTGAATCTAAGATTTGAATAATTGTATGATACGACATAGGTACAATCATAGTAATAACAATGTATCTTTAACTATAAATATTTACAAACGGTAACAAAATAAATATTATACTAGCACTTATTTTGCTTATTTGAAGATAAGAATGGCTATAGAGCAAACATTTTAAGTGCATATCTAGTAAATCAAATAATACAAATCAAGACAAGTCTATCTGGTTTCATGTCAAAAACCTTCCTTGCAGCACTTGAGTATCGCCAATTTTAAAACAGTAACTATTAAGCTTCACATTAATATTTTAATATCGAAATCAAAAATAGTACTTAAAAAAAACACTTACATATAAAGGGACTCAAAAGAAGTCGCCTGGATTTCAAAAGGTCTTGAGTTCGAATTTTACTTGAGACAAGTCACCTTATTTGAAGTGCCTTTTTTGTATCGTGTGTATGCTCAGACAGATGTACGACAATTATAAACATCGATAGATACAAAAACTACATGAGAGGTACTTACTTCTCCAACACGTCTCCCACTACCTTGGAATCATACTGTCGCTTCGCAGGCACCAAGTCCAACTCCTCCAAGTCTCTTCGCATGCCATTGTAGTACATTGGCATCATCCAACAAAAGAAGAAGCGAGAAAAAAACCCGGGGACCTCCTTTTCGAGCGGCGATTTGATTTTAGAGCCATTCTCCTTTACAGGCGGTTTGCCGTTTATTTCTTTTTTAGTATCCATTTTATTTTTATACACACTAGTTTTAAAAAAAAATCGTTTTTAATGTTTTATTCAAATGAATACATTATTATTCACTTTTACTGTATGCGTGCTCATTAATATCACACGTTGACTACGCTACGCACCCGCTATCTACTGAAATGCGATTGTGTTGTATATAAGTTTTATATGGCTATAATTACAGTCAATCAATAAGATATCAGAACCAAATTTTTAGGGCCTTGAGCCGCGCTCGCTTTATCATTATCTTGTTAACTAACATAAATGCGTAGTGATTTTGGTACAGTCAACGTAAAATTGAACTCTTGTCATTTAAGAAAACATAACTTAACAGGAGACCTTATGTAATACCGCCGCCTCTGTGGTCTATTCGCTAAGACCCAGAGGTCCTGGGATCGATTCCCAGCGGGACTCAAACAAATAGCTCTTATGAACGTCATTATGCCATCGGTTCGTAAGTCTACTCTGGGCGGGAGACCTTGTACTAAGAAGAACCGGCAAGAAACTCAGCAGCAAGTGTCAAGCTAAAAAGTTTATTTTATATATATTTAATTTAATATCTAAGTTTGCAAAAATGACATCAGGTACCTACCAATTTAAATTTTTACAATGTCATACAGTACTAGTATAAGTAAAAAAAAAGAAAAACAAAGTAACAGTATACGAGTATAATAATAATAAAAATAAGATAGCAAGCAGGAGCAGACCAGCCTCCACAGGCGGCACCCGTTCACGAGTATGACATATGAATCAGCCATCGCTTCACTCAACCATATCTTAGGGAATGTAAGGACCCGACGCACATGCCAACACCGCAAAGACAATAATGAGAGCATGCCAACACACAAGCTACTCTAAATAAGAACTTAATTTCACAGAAACAACAATTTCACAGAAGTTTTCCACAAAGAAGGCAAGTCGTTAATATAAATTAAAAATAGGAAGGGCCCAAGAATTGATCCCAGCGGAAATCCCATTTTTACATGACAACTAAATGATTTAGTTCAATTTATATCGATAGTTTTTGTCTTAGAACTGAGATACGACTGTATCAATTTTAGTGCAAAATAATTTTTAGACCATAGACTGTATTTGGATTTGTATTTGGATTTGCATTTGGATAAGTCGCAGAAAACTCCAAGAGTGTTCTGAGGCTTCTCCCAGGCATCTAATATATGTTTTATTAAAGCAAGTAAAAAGTAAATAACTATTCTTATGTATATTTGCTTAATTGAGGCAATTACGTAAAGAAATAAATATTTATATTCCTTTAATCACACACAGTAACATAACGTACTTAGTTGTTATTTATCTATTATTTAAAGTAGGTAAGTACTCAGACAGATTACAGGCAACTACACAGCCATGAGAATTTAACAATACAGTAACACTAGACAAGCCCATAAATAGAATACACTGCATGAGCTAAGTAACACCTTATGCTACGAGTACTTTAAAAAAAGAACACATATTCAAAAATAATTAAAAACAATTATTATAAATAATCCACCAAGCAGAGTAAATTTGAAAGCGTTGACATGATCAACGCCAATATTACAAAGCAGGAACAACGTTGTTAGCAGGAGTCGAGGATACTTCTGAACTACAGATGTCAGATACAGACCTCTCATATTGGGAGAATCTGGTGTATGTTACATGCGTGCAAATAATTAACTGTATTGTCTATACTTCTTTTTTGTTGGTAAGAACTGGTTTTTTTTGACTGCTCAATAAATAAATGAATACTCATATTATTTAAAGAGTCATAGAAGACTAGTTACTGTTAAGAATGTTTTATTTTCTAAACGTACGAATCTAACATTATGTTGCAAGCTTAATTACATTTTTACTTTTACTTTACTTATTTTACTATTTAAGGCGACGTTGTCGGTTCGTATCGTAATGTTGGTATGAGGTTGTATGAGTACCTACTTTGACAAGAAAAAAAATAGTATTGGTTATATAACTTGAAAAACTATAGAAGAAATATGCGACATAATGCTATAGATGAATAGAACCGTTTCACTAAAACTTTTCCAAAACTTAATCGAGCCTGATTTAAATAAAAAAACTTTAATGTGAGTGGATCCGCACTCGCGTTTATTTTACACATTGATTTAAATTATTTTATCTTAACGTTTCGAATTCTTTGCAGGATCCGTGGTCACTGGGAAACCGGGGTGTTGGTCGTCTCATAATTAAGAAGTAACTTGATGCCAATATAATATATTAGAATTTTTATTATATAAATATATACAACGTTAACTTTTTAATAAATAATTCACGTGCCGTCAATCCGTCGAGCGCTCGAATACATGATTTCCCACTCTCTATTAACTACAAATAACTGTTTAACGTCAGTGTATTGAGAGTGGAGCTCGTCGTTACTAGGTGAGCCTTGGCAGTTCTGTTTCAGGTCCCCCAAGTCACGTATGTGATCAATCAATCACTAATAACTCTTTGAAATTATGCCAATTAGAGCTAATTGCTACACTAAAGCTGATTTAAATATTTTTTAAACATAGTGAAAAAATTAAATGCTTTCCCGGTAGCATCCATCCATAGGAAAGGCTAGAGTTTTCCATATGCTTACCACATTCCTTAAACTTAGACTAGCTGGGGTGGCGCACTTGATATTTTCAGTTAGATCTATTTTTGTCAGATAGTTGATTGGTGCGTCTGTGGTGCATACTCTACGCTATGGAGCATTGTCATAGCGTTGATACCAATCCCACGTTGACAATACCTCGGAGTGGTAACGATATGTAATGAGCTTTTATCTCAAAGTACCACAATTATAGCTTTAAATGTAATTACTAAATGTAACGACCTAAATATACGAATTTTTAAATTATTATTAGGGATGTTAATTACATAGTTCACACTAAAAGTTTCCGGATTTGGCCACTTATATAAACAATATTTAAAAAGTTATTATACATTTGAAAATGGAACTCTTTAGCCATGGAATACAATTTCTTTCATCTGATTGCCAATTGTTTTAACATTGTAGCATTTAAAAATTGCGTGATTACAATAAAAATTATTTTAAATCGGGAAAATTTCATTGCATGATTTTTTACGATTTTAAGTGTAATTTGACAGCTCAGCAGAGCCTCATTCGGCTTCAATCTGCTTTTGGCGAAGAAGCACCATGCAAGACGACTATTTATAGCTGGTTTGCAGAATTCAAACGCGGTCGTGTCAATCTCCATGATGAAATTCGTGAAGGTCGCCCGTGCACCGCTGTGAATAACAAAAACATCGATGCTGTGCGCCGTATGATCGTAACAGAAGCATGTGATCTTCCATGAGATCCGAACATCTTTGGACATATGTATTGACTGTATTTGACTCATGCCTAGAGTCAAATACAGTCAATACAGACTGGTACACGACCAACTGGAAATTATTGGCAAACTCCGTGAAAATAACGCTAAACGCCGTATAATCTTGCACCACAATGCAAGTTCCCACACGGCCAGACAAACAAATGAGTTTTTTAAGGCGAAAAAGGTACAACTTATGAGTCATCCAGCATACAGTCCTGACCTGGCACCGTGTGATTTTTTCTGTACCCAAAAATCAAGAACCAATTACGCGATCAACGGTTTTCATCACCAGAAGAGGCTGTCAAAGAGTATGAAACACATGTGGAGGAGCGGCACAAATGTTTTCAAAATTTGTTCAAACGTATGAAAAAGTGCATTGACGATTGACGCAAAGTGAGAATATTTTGAAAAACAATAAATTAATTTTTGACCATTAATAGTTTTTTTTATTATAGATTCCGGAAGCTTTTAGTGTGCCCCACCACGTATACCCGTACGAATGTAGCGCTGAAATACAAATGCGGCATAAAATGCCGATATTATCGTGTTCGGATTCGGATATGGCGCGTTAAAAAGAACGACATTCTGGCAGCATAAAAAGGCCATATTGCCAATTCCGCTTAAAGTCATTTTGTTTTAATTATATTACAAATCCCTAGCATTTTTTACTTTTTTTATATAGAAATGACCAGGCAAATGACTCTGCGTCACCTGATATTCAGCAGAAGCTAATCGAAAGGATCGAATTCTGTACATTTTGTTAGTATGTCTCTTTATCGTTTCACGAATTAGGTAAAAATGTACATAAGCATTCTGCGTAGTTTACTTTTTTAATTTTACTGAAATAGGGTTTGCACAACAATGAAAAAAATAATGGTTTAAACTTTTACGTGGTAAATTTTACAGTAAAATACAGAAAAAAAAATCCATCGGTTGCAATGACCGTTGGATAGATGGCGCACTGTGCCGCTATTAGCACTCAAACATTAAAAAGCAGTGACAAAATTCAGCGCTTACGTCAGCCTTCCCGGTAGTATAGCGGTCAGTGCAGCCGCCCAGATTGTGGAAGACCCAGGTTCGATTCCTGTCTGGGTCGGGGAGGCTTTTAATTTTTTCACTGTATTTAATAAATTTTATAAATATTTAATTTAGCTTCAGTGCAGCAATTAGCACTTGAAAATTAAAATTAAAATTTACTATAGCGTTGTGTTATCAATTTTGTGGTATTTCATCTGCTAAGGTGAATCTGCATGGCCATCGGTTGCAATGACCGTTGGATAGATGGACAGTAGCAAAATTCAGCGCTTACGTCAGCCTTCCTGGTAGCATAGCGGTCAGTGTAGCCGCCCGAATTGCGGAAGACCCAGGTTCGATTCCTGGCTGGGTCGGGTAGGCGTTCAATTTTTTCATTGTATTTTATAAATTTTATAAATATTTAATAGTTTTATTTTTTTGGCGGTTAGTCATTCAGTGATAGTATGGTTCTCAAATATTGTAAATGGACTTGTTATAAGGCACTATTTAACCCTCTTTCGGCTTTACGGGTATTTTTGTAACACCTGTATATTTCCGGTAGTTATTCGTCTTGATAACTTCCATCTTCAATGGCACAGACAAAACCTTCCCCAAAGAGTTCACCGAAACACGGTTTTTTATTTTTTTTATTATTATAATAAGTAGTGGCAAGAGTGTAACACAGTAACTTAGTGTTTGACACCAGTTTCAGTAATTGAAACTTAACATAGACTTTCATTAAAATTTTACTAGATGACCACTAAAAAGCAGGCGGTCCGCACATTAAGTTGTGGCTTATGTCGAAAATCAGTTTTTGACCCCTATTTTTAATGATAAAGGCAAAAATGTCGATTAATGGTTCCTGTCGAACCCTGGTGCCACTACCCTTCAATATACATTTTCATGGTAATTTTATTAAATTTTTTTTTTAAGTTATACACTAAAAGTTTGTCATTTAACTATAATCCATTCTCATTTAGCAAAGCTATCACGATCGCCATGCAATATGTGTGCACAAAACCAAATTCACGAGTATTACACCACATGACCACAATCAGCAATTCCACGTAGCTATATCGATTTCGCTTACCGGAATACCTACATCTGTCCAATACAAATTGAAAGCACTTGGCCAGGAGCCGGGAAACAAGATTTGCATATGAAAATGGGAATAGCATTGAAATTGTTTAAAGTCATGCAAATCTACAAAGGCCAATATTGAAAATTCACGTAATCTTCCTATTAATCAATAAATAATTATCTTTATTATCCACAAAAGCATAATTACAGTCCTTTAGTTGTCACTTAGATTAGTTGTCCTTTAGATTCTTATCGGCCACAGGAAAGTCGTCAATCGCCTCTTCAGCCGCCACTGATGTTGGAATCTACCATGCCGTGAAGCGTGTGGATTCTCGCGAGCCCAAACGTGATCGTTATGCACATTTGAAAGTCCTGACCTCGTGAATGTTGCCTCATCCGTCCAAATAACATAGTTTACGAAATTAGGGTTCTCCTCTAACTGCCTGAGGTACAACTCGTAGAAGTTCCTCCTGGGTGCATGATCGGAGAGCTCATCAGCTCCTGTGTACGACGATAGTGATAGGGGTGACGGTTGTCGTCACGATGAATTCGCCAAACTGAAACATAGTTCATACCGAATCTTGCTCCGGCTTGTCTCGTACTCGTGGTTGGTTCTTCTTTAAAATGTTCTAACACTAATTCAACCTGCCTGGCATCAACTGTGCTTGGATGTCCACTTCCAGTAGACCGATGAAAGGAGCCTATGGAATGTAGGCGTCTTGACATGTTGAGAAAACACTGGTACGAACCTTCGTACAACCCGCTGAACAGCGACGGCTACCTAGCCGTCGCTGTTCAGCGGGTGGTCTTCCATCGATAAATCGTTGCCGATACAGTTCGCAAGTACGATTTAAATTGCTATCTTTATGGCCTACGCATAACATCATATCGTAATATTCTGACTTAGAAAACATCGTCATTTTTGAAAAAATAATGGAAAAAAACACGAAACAATTGTAGAATATCGATAAGAAGATTTGAAATTGACAACAACATTTTTTCCGTCTTGACGTTTTTGAAGCTAGTACTTGACATAGAAGCGTAATGACATAATAGTATTGAACCTTTGTGGATGAAAAACAGAAAACCATTAAAGTTGACAATTATTAAAGTTGGTAGGTATGCCTCTCTGTTAAATAATCTATGCTAACTCCAGTTCCCTGACATGACAGCTTACTAGGGTTGACAATATTTTTGGCTTTGATAATTTATTACATATTTTACGGGGTATTTTGTAACACCGTGTATTATGAGGGATGGTACGGTCGACATCTGTCAGGCATGCCGCCGTATATTATTTCTGGTTGTTCTCATCTTGCTAACGGAGAGTATTTGCACAGACACAACCGAGTAGCTAGAATAATTCACCAGCAATTTGATCTTGGATATGGCCTTGTTGAATCGGAGGTGCCGTACTATAAATACGCACCTGCGCCAGTACTCGAAAATGGTCATGCAATGCTCTACTGGGATCGCTCTATCATTACGGACTTATTATAATAGTTATAAATTAATTTATTTTCAGGCAACAAAGTTTTTACAAACAGGCTCATAGGTATATACCTTACAAACTAATATTACTTACCAATATAAACAATTATTGTTAGTAAATAAAACTCATAGCTATGTTAGTATTTAAGTACATCTTTGTGCTGCGCCGGTGGTGTTAGCTGGCAGTCTACTATCCTAATTTTTTTTTAAACGCATAGTATGGTAATAATACGATTTCAATATCATCAATTAGATACTTATTGTTTCTGTTTGAACTACGTTTTGAAAGTGTTGTCTCCACTTTTAATTTACACCTACGGGGATTTCTATTTCCATTGTAGGATTATTATGAGGAGGTTTCTGGACTTATATAATTCTTCTATATTATATCACACTGCATAATATTGGGCCCTTAGATTATGTACATGTAAATAATCCAAGATCGAGCCCACAGACCTATATTAACAATCGAGCCGCATTATTCAAATCTTTAACATTTTTGTGACATGTCGCTGAGCTGTCACACATGTATTACAGTACGACTTTATCAACTTTTCCACATCTAAACTATTCGTAACAAATGAAAAAAATACAAAAAAAATTAAGGCGTGTAAGTAAAATCATTAATCAATGTTATATAATAAATATAATTCGTTAAAACCCTCTAGAGAGAGAAAGAGATTGCCACACAAATCAATATAAAAATATAATCATAACACAAGACAATAGTCAAAATAGCAAATTCTTTACGACAAAACAACATTATAACATTGTTCTAGAAGGTAATCACACTTTGAAATCGTGGAATTCGTAGAATTCCATAAAACCGAAGTATTCACCGACCAAACTCCAATATGGACCAGGAAGTACACAAATATAGACTTTAATATGCAACACACTATTATCTTGTTCGGGTGTCAGCTAACTATATAGCTTTATCCATGCAATCATAAACACGTTTCAAATAATAAGATTAAACTTATATCGTATGACTTGCAACAATTTATATCTTGTGATAAAGTAGATTATAAAATTTACCATAATTAATTTATAGCTTTAATTTCAGTGTATATGTTCGATCATTACTTTAGTTTAGTTACATCGACATTGAGTTCGGTGTGGTGAAATATATTAATAAATCACTTTTTTAAATGAGAACACCACTGTTTATTGATAAACTTACATTACCTGGAGCATGAATGCCTTTGAAAGTGACAATCCAAACCTCAAGAAAGTATATACGAAGCCTTTAGCATCATTCATTCAATAACGTCTAAATAGTGTTTCAGTAAACTCATTTTGACATTTGGACTATAAGGAAAATGTCAGATTCGGGACTAGTTTTAAAATAAGAGAATCGAGGCCCAGTTGAGATGTTGACTGCTCTGATCTTAGAGCATTAGCGGCTCTGATGCAGTAAGAGCGCAGCGTTTATGCATTTCCATACAATCATTAAAGTTCTAACTTTATATACTACAGATCTTTACGTTAGTGTTAGCTGAAAACATTAAAATTAAAAGTAAAAACATTTTAAAAAAATAAGCTTTTAGTAAAATGCGCTAAAAAGAAAAAAAATAAACTTTTAATTAAGGTTTTAAACCTTTACTATCAACTTATAACGTCATTACCTACACAATTTATATGATATAAAAGCTTGTCGCGTCTACTCGTATTTACTTAGATTGAAAATTTTGATAGTTAAAATCAATCACATCAAGTTATTTAATTTACTTGTTTATCTACACAAGTAAATCTCGCGACAAGCTTTTATATTATATAAATTGTGTAGGTAATGACGATATAAGTTGATTGTAAAAGTTTTAGTGTAAAAGTTTTATTTTTTTCTTTTTAGCGCATTTACATAAAAGCTTGTTTTTTTAAAATGTTTTTACTTTTAATTCATTTTTTTTACTTTTTAGTTATTGTTGGACACGTTTCTCAGTCTGTTCATCTAATTCCTTTCATTAGATACCCATATTGTAGGCAAGCATCAAAAACTTAATCCGCCATATTGGATTTAGAGTGACGACAATTTATTTTTCGAGTTATTCTCAGCAAGCCCTTTCATTTCATACCCATATTGTAGGAATGTACGATTTTAGGACAGTACGATTTCATAAAAATATTTTATTAAATATTTATTCAAAAATTCAGTTACATTAAGATTTTGAGAAAAAATTGTTTCAGGCTTATCTATCAGGCTAAGAATTCACCGTTATCAAAAAACTTTACAACCACACATTCACAATACTGTTTCAATTTTATCTTGAATCTTATCCAAATGAATTATTGTAATAGACAGATTATCAGCAATGAATTGTCAAAAAATAACGTAAAATCATACTGAATTATAATAATCAAAAATGATGTTACCCGTTTTCCGCATTAAAAAAATCCACCTAAAATTTTAAAACCAATTAATAAAATAAAATGTGTACCTCGAACATTTTATAGCCGGGAATTATATGAGTACACGCACTCGTATAAAAGAAATAAAGTCATGAAATTATATCAACCGCAAATATTTTGAGGATAAATTCAACAACATAAATAAACTATTTTTATAAAAAAAACCTTAAATTTTTATACGCTAGTTTTTAAGAAAAAACGCCAAAAGACATTTCTATTAAAAAGTAAAATAAAACACCCCTTACGCATTTTCGGTAGTTTCATTCAAAGGAGCCCACAGAGAGGCCGCTCTTAAAAATATTACAATTTTTATGATAGGAAAAGTAAAAATAAAAACAATTTTTTTAAATACTAGGGCCTTATTTCTCTGATATATGGCCAAATATGTTGGATGGATGTTTTGTCAAAAAATTTGCGGTTGATTTTTGCGGTTGATATAATGTGACCAAATTATGTTAGATAAAAGATGCTTTTATTTATACAACTGCTTCTCGTTGGCTGAGGTATTTGTATGACGACGAGAGGTTTACTTGATGAGGTTGGTTATAGAAACAACAGATAAAATTATGACTGCGTGTATTGTTGCTTGTTTCACAGCTGTACAGAGAGTGTTACACAAGATTTATATCGAAATAAAGAAACTGCGTTATTATGATTAAAGTATTACAAATTAGGGAATGGTGCGGAGTGCAAATAATGATGCAATACATTAGTAAGATTAATATTGACCTAAATATTTGATACACATAAGACATGAGCCTAATGCAATAAAGGATGATGCAATAATAAGATCTAGTACATGTAGGCACATATTAAAGGAATTTATGTATTTTAAATTAAAAGATAATACATTTTTATAAATGTGATAGAACAGAGAGAAAAAAATCAAAGACACTTGACGTTTTCAAAAAACCAAGAAGTTTCTATAGCTTAATTGGGAGAGCACCTGACCTGGTATGTCAGAAGGGTGCCGGTTCAAATCCTGCTCGTGGATTTTTTTTCAACATTTGTGTTTTAGTAATTTGTTTCACAGCAAAACTAATTAAACAAAGACATTTTATATACGAACTGGTTTACCGGTATAATATTTTTTGCTAAAACTCGTATGCCTATAGGCCAGTATCTTTGACGCATTGTACTAAGAAGAAGTTGTGGACCTGCATGCATAGTTTTGATGTGTTCTCGTTCAAAAAATCGCTTAGTGACAATATGTTTTGCATGAAGGTTATCAGGATGCTTTGAATCGATATCAAAAGATGGATGTTCTGGACGCCCTCTTACGCGAAGCAAACCATTACTGTCAAGAAACGGATTTAGTTTACATAGAACATGCCTTTTGTAAGCATTCTGCCTGCACGAAGTTGTTCGATTTCTGACCGAAAGTGGTTATCTTGCGAAAGTTTTAAAAGTAAAGTGTTAGCTCTGCAAAGCTCAGAAACCGTCAAAGCACCAGTCAATCTCTCGCAATTAGTAAAGAACTTGTTGTTTATAAAACGTAGGACGTACGCCCAAATATTGCGTACCATGTTGACACTTAATATTGTAACGAGATGGTTCTCAATTTTGTTGTCAGGACACTTTCCATTACAAATAAACACAAAATTATAGAAGACAACCACAACATGTAAATAAAAAACAAAAATATCACAAAATAAAAAAAAAACTAAGTAAAACTAAAAAACTAAAAAACAAAGGAGAATGGCAGGGTACTATAGACATTTTGTACAGGCCTACAATTTTCATGTTTGGCAATGAGATTACACATTTTTGGTAGATTATTTTATTGAGAATTACTACATAAATTAACAGAATTCTAAATGTTGGGGTTTAAAAGTTATACTTGTATTTCGGTATTTTTTTAAGGTTAGGCTTTCCCTGTATTTGACAGTTGAGTGACAGCAGGGACGGACAATGACAGTGACAATTAAATAATCTGAAAATGTAGGTACGTTTGTCTAGATAAATCAATCGAACTAAAATAGGTATGTACCTAGTGCATTTTAATATTAATTATGTATTGTTATGCCCGAGTTATAGATTCTAGAAAATTGATAGGTACCTATCAGGAACTTCTGTGACTGTGATTATTCAGATCTGTTTGCTTGGTTATTTAAAACACAAAAAGTTATACCAACATTGAGCTTGAAATCATCTCCTATCTTACATATTTATATATACTACTCAAAACAAAATAAGGGCCACGAGGTATTTTTTCATTTTGGTGTAAATTATTAAACATTTACATATTGAAAGTAGTAAAATATTGAGTATACAAACTCTTTGATACCTAAACTTTTGACGTGACAACGTCTTATAAATTGGTTTGCCGGGTGACACTTCAAGAAACTGCGTTACGCTCCGCTCACGTTATGCGCTCACAATGAGAGCGAGTGAGAGGCACGCGTCCCTTCCACTCGGGCATGGTTAGCCCGCCTAAGAGCGAGAGAGACAGACATAAAAAGTGAAAGGTAAATACGTATGTATGTGTAAAGGTAAAAATAAAATTTTGTTAATATGAAATTCAGTGCGAGATTCTTTGTTACTACTCTGTTACTATTATTTCATCCTTCTTCCTACTATACGAATGAATATTCACATTAAAATTATTTTACCACTCAAAGTCGTTGTCACGTAAAACTTTCGCCCGTATATCGACTTTACAGGCAACCAATTTTTTAATATTGTAGTATTCATCTAATGCTGGCAACAATTTTAAATAAAATTTGATTTAAAATTATTTTTGAAAATTTTGATTCCATTTTCTTTGACGTTTTGCTTTCCTTAGCTTCTTGGTTTATTAGAAATTATCAGAGTTCATTGATATCTCGAGTCAGAAACATCTTTTGCAATATGCCACAAGCACGCAGGCGTCGTATGGACTCGCTGACAGCAACCAGAGCCGTTACAATGATTGAAGAAGGTCATTCGCAGCGATCTGTGGGTTTGCAATTGGGATTTTCTCGAAGAGCTATTCAAAATCTATGGAATCGTTTCCAAGAGACCGGCAGTGTTAGAAGAAGACCTGGTTCGGGCAGAGTTCGCATTACAACAGCTCAAGAGGATCGTTACATTCGATTAAGTGCGCGCCGAGATCGCACAACGACGGCCCGCAAGCTGCAAAATCGTTTACGGCTCACAACGGGTACTCGTGTCAGTGACCAAACTATTCGTAATCGATTGCATGAAGACCAGCAGGCATCAAGAAGGCGAGTTGTCCGTATTCCATTAACCAGAAATCATCGTGCAAATCGTTTAAGATTTTCCCGTCAACATTTGGACTGGGACATAAACCAATGGGGCATGGTGCTCTTCACAGACGAATACAAAGTTAAATTTTTAACGACGATCGGCGTATTAGAGTATGGAGAAGACGCGGCGAGAGATTTTCAGAAGCCTGCATCCATGAAGTCGATCGTTTTGGTGGTCCAAATGTAATGATTTGGGGCGGGATAAGCTTACACGGCAAAACTGAGCTCGCTATTTTAAATGAGGGTACTGTTACTGCTCAGCGGTATATTGAGGAAGTCGTCAGACCACATGTGATCCCATTTGCCCAGCGAGCGGGTCCTGGATTCATCTTGATGCAAGACAATGCTCGTGCACACACGGCTCAAGCGACTCGGTTTGTACTGGAAGCGTCTCAAATTCAAGTCTTGCCGTGGCCGGCGAACAGTCCGGACTTAAATCCAATAGAGCACATGTGGGATCAGTTGAAACGAAGAGTTAGAGACGGTGATCAGGAAATCCACAACCAACAGCAACTCATCAACGCTGTTAAAAGGGCCTGGGAAGAGATTCCAATGGAAAATGTCAGGCATTTGATTGAGAGCATGCACTCCAGGCTTTAGGAGTGCGTAACGAAACGAGGGGGGCATACCCGTTACTAAAAGATGAGCATGGAGTATTTTCTTTTGTTTTCAGTAACTTTACATTGTTTTTATTTTTAACCTTAATTGTGTTTTTTCTTTCAAAAGCAAATAAACTTTTTAATCATTATTATTGGAATAAATTTATTGGTCCACACGGTAAAAACAACATTAGTTTTCGTTATGAAGACAAAAAAATTAATATTGGTTTTATTATTTTCATGGTACAGACAAAATCCCTCGTGGCCCTTATTTTGTTTTGAGTAGTATATAATATTATAAATGCGAATTTAGTTTGTCTGTCCTTCCTTCACGCCTTAACTAAGCAACCAATTGACTTGATCTTTGGCAGAGAGATATCTGAAAGAACGGAGAGTATCATAAGCTACTTTTTATGCCAATATTCCTATGGGAACGCGAATCACGCATGTGTAAATGCGGGCAGAAGCTAGTGGTTATAATTATTATATCTGAGACAGGAATACTAGTCTACCTACTACTGCTCAGAATGCATACTTATTTATTTTTTAGAGTACAATCGAGGATCTTCCCGGTCGATACTACTAATAAATTACTGTTATTTGGGAATCATCATCAAAGGGAAACAATATATAATCCAAAAAAATAGTACCTGTTAATGCTCTATGATGTAAAAAACATTTTTAATAAATCAGAAACTACTGGTCTTTCTACAGGGAAGTTTCACGACATACAAACAGACGAATAATGTTTTTCCATACTAGTATTTGCTCAGTGGAAATAAAACAATAATTTAGTTTGGTCACATATTTAATAAAATAAAAAGTAATTTAAGGCACTCTTAAAATAACATTATCCAAGAATGGAGCAGGTCTAGTCATGCCTTCATGGCGAGTATATAATGCTCTAAAATAGTTGCACAATTAAGCTTTTAATCGAAACTAGATTAATAATATTATGACTTAATAGCCATTTGAGAATTCATTTCAAAATCGATTTATCGATATTTTTAAGCGAGGCAACTCTGACAGCAGATATGCGTTTTGCGTATAGTTTCTGCTAGTTAAAATGCGTTTCGTTATTAGTTTTAGTATTATTATTTCGCTTTATGATTTTTCTTTAAAATCATAAAGCGGACATCTAAAAATATAACATTTACTGGAAAATAATGAGAAAAAATTAAGGAACAAACTATGCAAATATACCAAAACATAAACATTGTGGGGTTGTACGCGAATACGCGTTCTCCTTTACATCAGGTAAAAGTTTCAATTTCCACAATGTCATAAAGTACCACTACAGTACTCTAAAAAAACCAAGTCAAACTACAGTAAATAATATTAAAAATAAGATAAGTATGCAAGAGCAGACCAGCCTCCACAGGCAGCACCCGTTCACGAGTATGACATATGAATCAGCCATCGCTTCGCTCAACCATGTTTTAGGGAACGTAACGACCCGACGCACACGCCACCACTGCAGAGACAAATAAAGAGAGCATGACATAGTCAACATTAATATAAGGCCAGTTGCTTATATCATGTGCCAGAAACTTGGGACCATGCCACCATAGATCAGATTCGCTTAAAGCCTTTGGTTGGAGTCCACGAGAAACGAGATCAGCTGAATTCATTTTTCCAGGAACATGCCGCCATGTTCTTGCGTGATCTCTCGAATTTTAGCAACACAATTCTGAACGAACATTTTTAGTTGATAAGGAACCAAGCCAACCTAACACGATTGTCGAGTCGGTCCAAAACACGAATTTACGAATATGAAGTCGAAGTGATTCACGAATAAGAACACTCAACCGTGCGGCTGTGAGCGCTTCACATAAGTCAAGCCGTGGCAAAGTCGTTGGCTTGATTGGCGCAACCCTACCCTTTGCCTATAGAAGGTGGACTGTGCCATCAATGCTTTTTGCATACGCGCAGGCTCCGTAAGCCTTTTTCGAAGAATCGGAAAACATGTGGACTTCCACTGCGTCTCCACGAATAGCCTGACGCGGTATTGTTAAGTCGTTAACTAATTTAAATGATTCTAAGAAGTTAATCCACTGAGCTTCTGTTCAGCAGAAACAGAATCATCCAAATCGGAATTCTGACGCCCACAAAGATTAAAGCAATACCTTGACCTTCATAACACAAGAACTTACTAAGCCAAGTGGATCAAACGTTTGTTGATAAAACAGTGAGTTTTGTTACATTGGTTACCGGCTCTACATTTGTTTTAAAACAGAAACTGTCTGTTTCATTGTTCCATAGAATTCCTAGAGTTGTCGAGCATTTTGATTCAGATATATGATGTTGATTTGAACCTTCCATTTCAGTCGCAAATTGTTGCCGAACTTCAGTGTTATTTGAACTCCACTTTCTCAATGGGAATCCAGCTAAGTTAAGTTTATTTGATACTTTGTGAGCTAACTCAACTGCTACGACAACAGAAGATGCTCCTGAAATCAGGTCATCGACATAAAAATCTCGAGCAATAATAACCTGAGACACATGTTCGTCCTTGCATTCTAGTGATATTTGTTTTTAGCACTTTATAGCCAGAAAAGGTGCCGACGCAGTTCCGTAAGTAACAGTGTTGAGCTCAAAATGTTTGATCTGCTCACTGTTGCTGTCCTTCGACAAAATTCTTTGCAAATAGCAGTCATTTCGGTTTACCAACACTTGCCGGTAAATTTTTTCAACATCAGTAGCAATTACGATTTCATGCTGTCGAAATCTGAGCAAAATCGAACAGTTGTCCCGAACAGTAGGGCCTACCATCTGCAGATCATTACAAGATAAACCTGACGTTGTTTGCGCAGATGCATTGAAAACCACGCGCAATTTTGTGGTTGTTCTATCCTCTCTCAAAACTCCGTGGTGAGGAAGAAAATACGGAGGACTCTCAATTACTTTTTCACGACACTACAAACTTACCATTAATCATGTTTTGTGTTTTTAACAAAATGTTCTTCGCATTGTTAAGTAAAGGATCTACTGTCTTTGCATGACAGCTTACTTCGCTTCCTCGCCGTTTCGAGTTTATAAACACACTATCAGTTACTACCCACCCGAGTTTTGTTTCGTGAACATATGGTTTATTCGTACCCAAGCTTAACCTGTTAGACCTTACCAAATCCCAAAATAAATCTCCACCAACTAGGATATTTATATCCCGAGATTTAATATATTGGGGGTCTGCCAGTTCAATGTAATCTGGTATACAAAACTCACTTGCGTTCACAGAATATGACGGTATAGGATGAGTGATCATCGTTATATATATAACAGACATATACAAATAAAACTCTTTACACTTATCTACTCGCGTTTATTTCACATATAAATAAGTTATCCTTATGTTTCAAAACCTTTTTCAATTATGGCCACAATAAGTATGTGTGTTGATCGCGTTAATTTCAGAAAACAATATAATGCATTTGATTACTGGTAGGTACAATCATCTAGCGTCCTGTTCCACATTGCTTTGGAAGTACGCGTTCTTTGCTACTTGAAGAAGTTGTGCAGCGCTCTTCTCTCCAGTTTCTTTGACCATAGAAGTTAGGTGGCTGTTGGGGTCTGACAGCAGGATGTACGGGTGATCGAACTCTGCAACCTGCCCTGTACTCATGACCAGGACGCGATCAGAATCCATGACAGTGTTGAGACGGTGGGCGATAGTGAGCACCGTGCAGGAAGCAAAGCGTTCTCTGATAGTCTGTTGGATGAAGTTGTCGGTCCTGTTAAAGATTGTATATAATATTAGATTGATTAATAGAATCAGGGAAACCTATTGAACTCGTACAAAAAAGGTAGCAGAATATTATTTGACGTGGAGGGACCATAAGTCACTCATCCTCCATAAACCCGGCTGAATGGCTATAGGCTATAAGGAAAGGCTAACAGTAAATTCCTCCCGAAACTCACTGTGGGTCCACGTTGGCGGTGGCTTCGTCCATTATGAGGATTTTGTTGAAGCGCAGCACCGCCCTGGCGAGGCAAAGCAGCTGCCGCTGGCCTACTGAGAAGTTTGCTCCACCCTCCATTACTTTGAAGTCTAATGAAGGCACCACCGACTTCATATGAACCTGTAGAAACATAGCATTTATTATGTGAATACGAGTAGGCGATTCACTTGATGGAAAGTGGTCATCGCCGCTGTTTTACATCTTCAGCATCCAGAATGGTATCTTATGGTACATCAATAAGAAAGGTATCTTAGGCAGGTGTCCCACCGCCGGCGATGAGCGAGTAGCGAGTAAAGCTAGAAACTAGAAGCGAGTTGGCGAGCAGCGACAAGCGAGTTGTAGTTCCGATAGTTTTATCGCTGGGCTATAAGCGAGTGTTCTTGTGCGATGGACTCGCACTACTCGCCCCGGGCGGCTAGTCCTGTAGACATGACCAAAGTCATTATTTTTCAATCACCATGACTCTGTTCCAGTCATCAAGAAAAATCATCGTGACTTTGTCACGTCGGTCACGTCGATATCACATATTTAAGAAACACAGTTACGGTATATTTAAGAAAAACCGGCCAAGTGCGTATCGGGCCACGCGCAGTGTAGGGTTCCGTAGCCCATCTCAATAATGCGGACTCTGAGAAGAGGGTTTTTATGAACATTTATTTAATGTAGATACTACCAGTTTCACACACCTGACGAAATCATTTAAGTAGTTCCCAATCGTGAATTTGTACTGCGCCAAGTACATTTTATAAGTTGGTCGACTGTTACTCGTAAACTTGTAATGCCTACTTAGCTGTGATAGTTTTCCTTTTAACTTCGTCATATATACAACTACCGTGAATTTTTTCACACATCCGAAAATAACCAGACAACTCGTTGAATAGTTTTAAACTCACTGTATTCTCTTTTGAAATAACTAATATTTTGCATCCAAATTCTTCTTTTCCAAATATTCCTTTTTTCTTCCGTTTTTTCAGAACTGCCGCTGCTACTACACAAATTATAACATACATCATCGACGTCGTCTGATCTAGACAACAATTCATTATGTATGCATGTATTATGTATTCATTATGTAGCTATCCATAGCACTCAGATCCGCACTCTAGGTAGAAGTGACCGCTCGGCGAGTGATCTGACCGCCAAGCGAGTATCGCTCAGCGGCAAACTAGTAAAGCGAGTATTCTCCAGCGGCAAACTAGTAACGCGAGTAGTCGCCGCCAGTGTGAACAGTTAGCGATCAACTATTAATATATGCATCTCTTTTATTGACACAGGATCTATTGTACGTTTCTTGAGCGAGAAAACAGTCAATAGTTCGTCGCTTACTCACCTGTGGTGGGACAGCTGACCTATGGTACTATTTATATATTTAACTATGATGTATGTTGTCTAATAGCAAACCCATGGGGCATCTTTCAATAAAATGGTATATCTAAGAAAGATAATGATAAATTATTATTTAAAACATAATCCCTCTTATTAAATCCCAAAGTATGAACTTATATAAAAAATGGTTTAAGAATAAGTTAGTAACGAAACTAAGACAGCATTACGATTTTTCTAAATGACAGAGCCGCCGGGACAAAATTGTGGTTATTTTAAAATAGCTGTGTCATCTAGGTCGTTTTTAAAAGTCTATTTATAATACACCGTTCTTTTTTAACCGTCTTAGACCGACAGGTGGGTTGATCAGACCATGAAACTGAACAACTTTACCCAAAAACATGGGTCAAAAAATGATTTATTTTTTTTACTCTCCCATACAAGCCATGCTCGGTCAATAGAGGCTTTGGGGAAGGTTGTTCCATAGTCTGATCAACCCGCCTGCGGGTCTAAGACGATTAAAAAAGAACGGCGTAATAATTTTATTATCACCTGCAAAAATGTACACTTGTATTATATTCTATTCCATATAACAATATTTGAATTAATTAAAATATAATAAAATTAAATATAAGAATCATAGCTGCTTATTTTATGTAGATTTTACTTGCCTGTTCTAGCGCCTTCCATAAGTCAGCGTCATTGTAAGCAGTGTTAGGGTCCAGGTTATACCTTATGGTGGCCGAGAACAAGACCGGCTCTTGCGGGACGATCGAGATCATTGAACGGAGCTCCTGTGTCGAATATTTCAAAAACAATGGTTACGTTATTTAAAGTTAATATTATACCGTATTTAACTTTATTAAATTTTTAATATATGGTTTGAAAAATATTTCACTTGGAATTCGTAACGCCTGATGGTAAGTGACGATAAGGCTGAAGATGAAACTCACTTAATCCAAAACCGTCAATTACTAAATTATCTCGGCATGTTGATACACAACAGGGCCACTTATATTGTTGTTATGGTGGCAGACTTGGATAAGATGGTTGTAGCTACGCAGGCACTTAAAACAAGACCAACCAAACCGAGAACAACCAGATATACCCGCTGGGAATCGAACATAGGCTCTGTGACCGGTGGTTTATTGACTACACTTAAGAGGCGGTAGACAGTACCTACATGGGTAGTTTAAGAAAAGATTAATCAATTAATATTTTTTTATTTGCAATTATGTAATATATTACAAATGTGTCACAAAAGAAATTGAATTATTGCAATAATAAACCAGACCGCGGCGCCTCGGCGATCAAATTACTTAAAATATTAAAGATAATGATTTTTTCTATTTCGATTTCTATTTCTATTTCTAAGTGTTTAGTTATAGCAGTGTAGTGTTTACCTGTTTCGCAATCAATGCCGTATCTAAGCCGTCGATGGTGATCTTCCCATCGATCAGCGTGAACCGGAATAGCGCAGAAATCAGTGAGGATTTGCCTGCGCCAGTCCTGCCAACGACGCCCACCTGCCCAAGACATGCACACATTCATGCACTTAACCCGCCGGAACCAGTCCAAAAATCCCAAGACTCGTGGCCCGAACCGGTCTATAGGGCCGAGGAAAAGCCTCACTCACAAACCCAAATTTAAATCTGGTGTGTCCCATAGTGTTTAGTTGACAAGCTTCACATTTGGTACATAAGACGCATGTTACGCCGTGATGCATAATAAAATAATTTATTTAGTGTCTTAGCGAGCAAATTCATAAGTACCAAATCGTGTAAAAATATTTAAGCTCAAGATGTGCTAAGTACAGGTATGCATGTAACTGGCTAGTTTTTAGTTGACGATTTTATTGAAAGTGACACCAAGTAAAATTTTCAGGTATTTTTCTTTTAAATCCTTTCATAACACCCTATGTTAAAATAAGGATAAAAACCTTCAAGTACCGGGCTAAAATACGTATATACCTTTACATACAATTGCTTATTCCCTTAATAAAATAAATACAATACCTTCCAACCGCTTTCAATCTCAAAGTTAACATTGGTCAGTACTGCCGCTTCATCTGGCGCGTACCGCATGTTAACATTGTCAAAGACAATCACCCCTTTTGACGGCCATGTTGAATTTAATAGAGTTTCTGAAAGAATAAGATTAATTTCAATTATATGGTTTAACATAATTGGCTTAACTAATGTAGTTTGTTGTACGTTACACGTTTCTATAACAGAAGATGTTTCTTTTTGTGTTCCGATTGCGTTCCTATTTTATTACTTAGTAACATTTTGTTTTCACATTTGGCGGCATAATCAAAATATACAGTTTTAAAATGAAAAAAAATAAAAAAAGATATAAAGATATTGGCATTAAGATAAACATTCAATGTAAGTAGTAACTAACTTTATAAAGTGCTGTTAACCAAATCGAACCGCATACAAAGTATTGTTATTTAAATATTGGCATAAGTTATTTCTCCTTTGGTGCACTATCAACATTCAAAGTTAATTAATTTGAATAGGTAAAATATAGCTAACCATCAGATTAGTCTGTCATTTGCATTAATCAATGAAAGAATCAGTTTTAATTCATTTAGTTATTTAAATGACTTAATAATAAATATTATTATAATATTAAATGTTTTTTTACTAAAACTTCATAGTTCACGTTTTACCTGTCATAAAGTCATCGAGATAGAAAATATCTTATATAAAAAAATGCACGAGTCCAGCTGTGAGGCGTTTATAAGTTAATGGCGATGATGTTAATATTTGAATAATGTGTTTATTTTTAATACGGCCACTGCCACTTCTACAGCAAACTCTATTACTGCCCTCAAAGAGGTTTTCTTCAGTCTCAATACGCGTGTAGCCCAGCACTCTCTCGACACTCGCCAACTGCTCGATCAACTCTACCAACTTACTACTGCCAAGCTGAAGTATATAAGCAATCAACACGTTGTTTAAAATCATGGCTAGCCCTAAAACATCAAGTATATACTAACTGCCCTCAAAGGGGTTTTCCTCGGTCTCGCGCGTGAAGTCCAGCACTCGCTCTACACTCGCCAACTACTCCGTCAAATCTACCAGCTGACTACTGCCATGCCGAAGTATGGCAGTCAACATGTTGCTTAAAGTCATGGCTAGCCCTAAAACAACAAGTAGGTATAAACTAACTGCCCTCAAAGAGGTTTTCCTCGGTCTCGGTGCGCGTATAGTCCAGCACTCGCTCGACACTCGTCAGCTGTGCGATGAAATCGACCACCATCCGCGCTCCGTACTGCATCATGCCGATCAGCTTGCTGCACTGGCTTACGGCCATACCCACACTTCCCACAGGTATTATATCCCCTAAAGTAAAGCAAAAAAGTAAATTTACGTAAAAAAGATACGGCAGGCTAATGATATAAATATAAATGGATAGTATAACAACATGAAATTATTTATTATTATTAATTACAAGTATATTAATCATTTAAAATTATCATTAAACAAAAACAAATTATGTAACGTACAAAACTTACCAAAATCATAGTAAATAAAGACAAATATAACTATGCTTAAATATACTAGGCAAAGGGTATCTAGGTAAAACGCTAAGGAGCGCTCTCCACAGATTTGAGTGTTCCAAGCAGCAGTGTGTAAATTCTGCAATCGCAATTAAATTAAATTAAATTGAACATTCACCATCCCTAATGAATGGTGGGAAGGTAAAAGGATTATAAAATATAATAAAACAATAAAAATTTACACTATTAAATAGTGTAAATACGTAATATGTACCTGATGTTTATCAAACTCTTTAATTAGCCTTTCCTGTGCCCCAGCCGCTCTTATAGTTGTGATTCCGTCGAAAGTTGAAGTCACCATGTTTAAAACAGGACTTTTAGCTACAAAAGTTTTTTCAATTAAGTATTGATACAGTGTTTTTCTAATTTGTTTCGCAACAAAATTTGCGTTAAAATTATATAAACAAATTAAAAACATTTTATAAATAGCTAGCCTACTTCTTAACTGATCTTTAGTATTTGTAAAAATATTGTATTGTACTGTAGTTGTTGACATTGAATTGGCGCCTTTGGCTTTCAAAGTAAAAAAGTAAATAGTGTTGAATAATTTCGGCGGGCTGGTTAGAACCACGATAGCTCAATTGGAAGAGCACCTGACCCGGTATGTCAGAAGGATGCAGGTTCAAATCCTGCTCGTGGAAAAAAAAATTTTTTTCAACATTGTGTTTTTCTAATTTGTTTCGCAACAAAATTTGCGTTAAAATTATATAAACAAATTAAAAACATTTTATTGATACAAAATTAAAATCAAGCATTTTAAAACTTTAATTTACTAAATATATGACTATAAAAAAATTGTATAAATATTCAGACCAACATCGTTGCTTTGTACCATAGCAACTCAACATTTGTGCCTGAGAAATTGCTTTCAGTTATTCTTTCTCAAAATAATGTCACTTAAATTAACCAACTTATATTCCACTGTATGTATTTTTTTTAATGTATATTCATCGATTTTTTTTACTTTTTATTATTAACTGTGTATTCATTAATTTATCTGTTAATTGTAAGCGATTTTCAAAATTATTTTTTATATTATTCACTAGTACTTACTGGTTGCTTCCAATCTTTTAACACTTTGCGCAGTTTTTAAGTATATTTTAGTGACCAGGACTATGAAAAAGAGCAGAATCATAGACGGGAAAATGGTCCAATATAACGCTATGGCGTTTAACACCAATATGCCGGTTAAAAGGGCGAAGATCTGGAGCACGTATAACAGAGTCCTAGGCAAAAGCTCGTCCATTGTAGTCATGTCTTTTGTAAACCTATTAAGGATGCGACCTGAAAGAATTTACATGTAAGTAGCATGTTTGTTCACTAATATGCTAATATTAGTAAAAGAATATATTACAAAAACACAATGTTTAAAAAATTTCCACGAGCAGGATTTGAACCTGCACCCTTCTGACATACCGGGTCAGAAGCTCGAGATTATAAATTTTTGGTCACCCATCCGATGACCGGCCTTTGCGAAAGTTGCTTAACCACAGTACTCGTAGACCGGGCGCGTGAACCACCGCGCCATCGAGCTCCTCAATAACTCCTCACTACCATTTAATAATCTTAATTTATGTAATACCTTACATATAACGTAAGGTTTTTCCAGATACCTACAAACTTACAGCAGAACGAGCTTTTTGGATATTTTGAACAATATTTCTTTTACGAATCCATAAATTAGGTAGGCATATACAAAATTAACCAAACTATCTTTTCTACCCAATTGCAATTTTTTTTTAACTTATTTTATAAATAATATTTCTCCATAATTTTATGTGTGTCAATATTATAAAATGTCAAAAGCTGCTGCAATTATGTACTTGCCTGAAGAGTTAGTATCGAAGAAACGCATAACACCCTTAATTACCGTAGATAACATGCGGTTGTGAAGCGTCTTGGAAGCATTTAAGCATAATTCCACAATTGGCAACACTCGCAGCTTGATGATAAGGATGCACGCAACGATCAGTAAGCCGTGGATGAGCAGGTATTGCCCGGTTGTGAATAAACCCACTTGTACACCCAGTCCAGGATCTACAACAAGAACAATAGCAATCACACAAGAACAGATTAAAAATGTATAAGAATTTGTCAATGCCTTACCTGGATTTACACCTTCCAAAGATTTCACGTATGCATCTTCATTGTTTAACCTATTAAAATATGAATTAAATATTTTTATCAAACTTAAAGGGTTCAGCAATAATTAACATTCACGAAGTCATAAAAATACCGCGTGATGCGTTTGCGTGGAAAGCAATTAGAAAAATCTGCCCATTTTTCTAATTGCTTTCCACTTCACAAAGCCACATAAAAGAGAGCCGCCGATGACGTAGGCTATATGTGATGTAAGCATTTTTTATTAACAGTTATTGATATTATATTGATATTAAAATAAATGACTGAAACCGAATTATTAGTACTTATTAAAAAACCGTTACTTCTACTGTTTCACAAGTCTCTTCCACAACAAGTCTCTTCCACATTTACCAGTAGCTGACCCAATAGTCGCTTGCGTGAGCGGAGGCCATAGACAGCAATGCCATACCGACAGCAAACAGAAAGAAGCAGATATTCCCGCCGGAGCGGAAGTACGCCACCACGACCTCCAAGCGCAAGTTGCCCGACGCGCGCTCCTCCGCCTGCATCTTCTGCGCTTCGTACTCATTAAATTCTTCGTTCTTTGTTGGGATCGTCACCAAATTTGTCTTTCCTTTCTCGGCTGTGATCTGGGATCGCATATTGTGATAAATTATGGTTAAGATTAAAATTGCATTAAAAAAGAAGAAACTTTATATAGGTGCCACAAATCGATCTTGTTTCGAAAGCATGACCTCCTAATCTTAACTTTTGTGATTGTTTAACCAATTGTTTTGCCAAGTAGATTACCAATTTCTCGATAGATAATAAAATTCAATTAATGATATGAAGCCATGAAATTTTATACTAGTTATTTTTAAAGGTCTAGTTGACTGACTACAATATCTTGGATCCATATCTTTTTAGTCGAAACATATTTCAATGTTCTTACCACTCCCAATTCAACGTGCCCTTTGTCTTTGCTGTCCAGCAAGGAAGCAAGTATTGACGAAAACACTTTTCCGGAGCAAACGAACTCATCAGTAGTGCCCGTATATTCTACTATACCCTGTTAAAGAATAACAATACATCATGCATTTCAATAGTCTAAATACGTATTGGAAATATTTTAGACAAAATATCCAGAAAGGTATAGAACAAGTTTTAGCGAAAACTAGTGGCCTGTCTTTCACTGATAGAAAGCTGCCTTCCTTCCTTGCGGATAACATAGGCTATCTATGTTTTCTTAACGTGGACGAAACCGCGAGTTTACTTTAGTGCTAGTAATATGAAGAAAAATTTCAAGCAAACCTTGTTCAAGACAATAATGTAGTCAACTGCCTTGAGGAAGTGTATCTGGTGCGTAACGAGGACGCGCGTGCGCCCGCGCAGGTACCCGTTGATGCAGCCCTCGAACAGCAGCCGGCCCACGTTCGCATCCACCGCCGACAGTGGGTCGTCCAGTAAATAAATGTCCGCCTATGAAGTCAAAGTTTATTTTGGGTAAGTCCTGTTCGGGCAACTTCCCGTTTCGTAACCCTAATAAAATACCTAAACAAAAGTAGCGTTTTGTAAACTTTTATATTCCATACATTTAGTCGCGATAGGACAACTTTTCATATTCCATTCATTTAACCTAACAGGTCATAAAATATTAGTTGAAAATTTAAATTATCATGAACGAAACGCTTGCGCATAGGAGCATGCAATCATTTGCTGCATACCTAAAAATCTGCACCCTATAGAGTTATAGTAGTTTCATTGCACTGTACTCATTTAGCTATATGACATTTTTTATTTTATGTTTATAACTGGTTTGGAGAAAATATAGCAAATTTATGAATGAAGTTTGAGAAGTTTTTGTAACTTTTGGAGCTGAGTGTACTACACACAATTTATTAAAAGAATGGTTGTCCAAACGCGACTAAATGTATGGAATGTAAAAAGTTTACGAAACGCTATTTTTGTTTAGGTATTTTATTAGGGTTACGAAACGGGAAGTTGTCCAAAAGGGAACCCTTTATTTCGATCTAATCAAAAAAACTGATCCTTAAGATTCTATTTTTGTTACAGGTTCATCGTTTTCGGGCGTTATCAAACGCAATCGTAAAGAAATGGTAGCTAAAGCTGCAATGCAGGAAAAAATTTGGATAAATTTTACAGAATTTTTACATAGCTGAAATACTACTTTCCTAAGTGACGTGAGTTCAGTTTCGCGAAGTAGTACATATAAAGATTAAAAGGGAACAAGTAGATATTGTTGTTATAATTATCTCGTTGTAGTTTATCATGTACCGGCAGTGCAATAAATTATTGAAATTTACCTCTCTGTATACGGAGCGGGCCAAATTGATCCTAGCCCGCTGACCTCCCGACAGGGATACCCCCCTCTCGCCTACTAGCGACTGGTCGCCGTAGGGGAATTGTTTGAAGTCCTCCTCAAGGCAACATGCCTTGCACACCTGAAAGAATAACAGCAATATTTTTCTGTAGTGGACTTTGTCACATTCTCGTTAAACTTTCGACATTGGCTTTTTAATAGGGGGAAATAATTTATTTGTATTACAAAATAAATATTTGGTCAGCAAAATTATTATTTGGTCAGCAGAATTATACAATCGGTCAGCATATAAAATCCTTACTGTTGGATAGCTAAAGTTAATTTTTTTTTCCCGAGCGATGCGCAACGTAGCGAGGGTCAGTCACGGAAGGGGGGAGCGGCATAAGACTGCTGTTCAGAATGTATGTAATAAAATTAATGAAAATATGTGTGGTTGTGTGTTAACTGTATTTGTGGTGTATGTGTGTGTGTGGGTATTTGTGTGTAACACCCTTATTGAATTTTATCTCTATGCCAAATTTGAACATTCTAGGTCACCTGGAACTGGGTTAGAGTTTTGATCTATCTATAGATCAGTGAGTCAGTCAGTGATAAAAATGACGATTTTTGGACGTTAATATTTAAATAACCGTTTGAGGTGTGTTTATGAAATTTGGAGCACATGTATATCGCAAGTCTCAATATATGATCCAAATTTGACATGTTTATGTGAAATAGTTTTTGAGTTATGAGGGGGTCAAAAGTGTCTCCAAATAGTTCGTGTAATATTACACACGGTGCTGCTCGCCAGTTCTGTTAGCTTGAACTTGGCTTGATATGCTATCTACCGCGTGTCTAGATTTTACCCTACCTATTTTATTAATCTTTGTTTTTTATTACTTTTTATTTTACGAAAAATATTAGACTGACAAACACTACATTACATTCTTACTGCGATTTTATATTTAATCGTTTAACACCAATCAAAACCATGCACACTCAACCACACCATACAATAGTTAAGCTATTAGATAATTTTTTTTTTTATTAAAATAATAATTAATTGTCATAGTTTACTTTTTAAGATAAGGAAATACTGGAAAATACATTAAATATTTTTTAATTTGCCTAAAATAAAGTCTATTCTAAAAAAAAACTAAAGTAAGTTTCTATTCTATATTCTCTTTAACTAACAAATTCAAATTCTCGCGCCACCTCTCTTCATGTGGGGGCTGCTGCGGTAAGTGCTGAAAATCGCAAACGGCACAAATACTCAAACCTGGGTCCAAATTATTTGTTTGTTCCGTTTGCGGTGGAGACATTGGGTCCATGGGGGCCGGAGGCCAAGCAGCTTGTTAAAGAGTTGAGTGCTCGCCTTATTGAAGCCTCCGGTGACAAGAAGGCTGGCAGCTACCTCTGCCAACGTATTAGCTTGGCAATCCAAAGAGGTAATGTTGCCAGCATTCTTGGGACCGTTCCCATGAGCCCACAGCTGGAGGACATTTTTTATTTATAGGTTTTATTTTGTCTTTAGTGATGTAGGTAACTTATATTATAATTAATTGGAAAATTATGTATAGTTGTTAATAAATATAAATGTTTATTTACGATCAGCTATATTTAATATAATGCGGTCAATTCTCAAAGATATCGACCTTCCACCTGAAATTGTCTATCCAAACTCTATCTAAAAAAGTGTCTATCTCTAATTATCTATTTTTAATAATAATTTATTTATATGATGTATTTTATTGAAATATTAATTTTAAATTGATAGTAGATATTAGTCATTTTACAAGTTATTTACTACAGACATGATAGTATCTATGTAACAAATAACTTGATACGTACTGGACGCATGTGGCGAGGTGTCATGGTGATTCATAATTAGCCTGTTAACAGTGGGATATTCCAGCTTAAGAAAATATCCCTTCACTAATTATAAATATTAGCTGAGACGTAACTTTCCATGTATAACGATACATTTCACACAGCTGGAGGACATTTTTTATTTATAGGTTTTATTTTGTCTTTAGTTATCCTTATTTTTTTTTCTTTAATGTAGTTAGTTATGTTATGTTTTTTTTACTAATAATTGTATTATATAAATTTCAATTATTTATATCGATAATAAAGTTACTTTTAACAAAAGTATATTGAAGTAATAATAATAATACTTCAGTATTATGGATAGATATCTTTTTAAATAAACCAAAGCTATCAGTATTTCTATGGTGGTTATCCAAAATATCATTAGTCTCTTACGTCGTTTTGCCCGATATATAATTACAGCAAAGTTAATTTAAAGAAATTTTGGTAAACTTACTAAATTATCTGATCAATTCTTAAGTTACGCCTGACCAGTTGTGTCTTTTTTACAAGACATAGGTACGGTCTTGCGTGGAGTATTGCTCGTACATCTGGGACGGTTCCGCAAAGTATCTTCTCGATGCCTTAGACAGATTGCAGCGTCGCGCTGTACGCATTATCGGCAATGCAAAGGTCACTAATACTCTTGAACCCATGCAATTGCGTAGAAATATAGCGTCACTCAGCGTCTTCTATCGCTTATATCACGGCGAGTGCTCTGAAGAACTCTTTGACCTTATCCCACCTTCTCCCTTCCTCCATAGGAGTACACGTGCTGCTCTCCGGAGTCATCGCTTCACTGTCACACATATCCCATCGCGCACAAAGAAATTTGGTGACTCGTTTCTTTGTCGCACCTCCAAAAGATGGAATAGTCTACCAGCACACGTTTTCCCTCTTTCCTATTATATGGGGTCCTTCAAACGAGGCGTGAAGAAGCACCTTTTAGGCCGGCAGAGTGAAGTTGACTGATGCTGCGTTGTTTTCACGCTGCACCAGTTGTCTTCGCGTCTGGACTCTATTTCCACTTAACATCAGGTGGTGTTTAGTCATTTGCCGTGCTAAGTATATAAAAAAAAAAAGTTCATTTGCTATACATATGAAAATGGAATATATGTCCCGGAAGTAACTCTAGCTCACCAGCACAGCGGTATAGATGAACTTTAAGAAATTTTATTGTACTTCTATTTCTCTAAAAATTGTGCTATACGTACTTTTTAAATGGAAAGAAAATCTTACTTGACAGCGTTACAGTAACTCTGGCCTACTCTGAAATGGGGCCGTATTACTTAAACGCCACTTATTTCCTAAAATAGGCTTCAAATAGATATACAGCACATCAATTAAAATAATTAAAAAAAAATGTTTGCATATCAAGTTATTTGATCAAATTTGGATAATAAAGTAAAAAGATATAATTTTTTTTTCAAAATAAAAAAACTTTAAATGCGTTTTTCTCGAAATAGCATTTTGGCGTTTATGTAAAGTTGCCTTTCCAGTGACGATATATAGTGTTACTTCCGCTACATAACTCCCTCGTTTATCCAGCTTGGATGCAGTACGCATACACCGCCCTCCCGCCCCCAAAAAGTATGAACATGCAGAAGAAACAATGGATGCAAGTGAATATGCACACCAACACCGATACCCGACACGTGTTACGCCCCTGCACGGGGCATTCTCAGAAGCTGTTGACTGGTCGAGAGCTGCGCCACAAAAGCTGCGCACCGACTGTTACGGCTACGCATCTCCCGGCCCCTTATGAAGCACCATCTTTGACATTTGTGCCGTACTACCCGCGACAATACGTAATAATAGGGATTAAACTAACTTTATTTGGTCATTCAACAGTGCATGACTATGATATTATGTTTCATTATTTCTAATTTCTCCAACACACACAACCGGAAGCTTTTATTACAAACATACAAAATATTATAACTGTTATTGTCGCAAGGAATGGCCGGTATCAATTAAATGTTTTGCGAAATGTGATTTATCTGAATGGCCATTCCTATACGCGGCAATATGTTCCTTATATCTAATATCAAAATTTCGGCCTGTCTGACCTACATAGGACCCATCACAGTCGTTACAGTCGAATTTATAAACACCGGAAGTTTTCAAAACGATCTTTACCGTTACAAAGGTGACGCACATTTTGGTCCGATCTAAAAGTAACGTAGATTTAGTTTATTCTAAGGATATTAGCGATTTTATCTGAAATAGGGCCTACATAAATCAGACTACCTACATATTTGTGGACGTGTTCTGGGGGACATACATAAAGTAGTGAACGAACCCTTTTATTCTGCTTATTTTTAGTTAGCGGAATTAACACTAAATATTTTAATTTCATTTTTTGTACCATGGATTTCCGCAAAATAACGCCTGATTCCATTAATTGGTTTAGGTAACTACTGTAGATAGATAGATGAATAGATAGATAGATAGATAGATAGATAGATAGATAGATAGATAGATAGATAGATAGATAGATAGATAGATAGATAGATAGATAGATAGATAGATAGATAGATAGATAGATAGATAGATAGATAGATAGATAGATAGATAGATAAAACTCTTTATTGCACACACACATAAAAGTAAAAACAAACAATGAAATTTTTATATCGGGGTGGGCAAAGGCGGTCTTATCGCTTAAAGCGATCTCTTCCAGACACCCTTTGAGGTATAGGACAACTGAAAGGAAAATAATAAATAGTATAAAGCAAAATAATAATTTAAAATAATAATAATAATAAACCAAAAACCGTACAAAATGGAGTAAAAATATATTCCTCAAAAAAGCTTTAAAAAAATCTGAAGAACACATTTTAATTGATTGATTATTTCAACTAGAAATGTACCCAATCTATGCCGGAAAATGTTACACATACCTCCTTATATTTTTCAGAATCGTACTGCAAGCCGAAAATTATGTTTTCCCTGACGGTACTAGAGAAGAGCCATGGCTTCTGGCTGCAGTACGAGAAGTTGCCGTGCACAGACACAGACCCAGAAGCCGCGGGAAGCTCCTTCAGCAAGAGTTGAAGAATTGAAGACTAGAAAAGAGACCAAATTTTTTAAGATTGTACTTTATAGACGGACCAAAAGCTATGGAACTTACAAATTAGCCTGAGCATTACCTAAGTTCATACTTTTATGAAATGTTGCTGGTGGGCTATCATCACCAGCTCATTTTATATTCTCACTGTTGGGGCACGAGCTTTCCCTATGGATGGATGCTTTACGTGCCTTCCGAAGCACGGAGGAGCTCGAAATGATAAATTTTTGGTCACCTATCCGATGACCAGCCTATGCGAAAGTTGCTTAGCCTTAGCAATCGCAGACCGAGCGCGTTAACCACTCCGCCATCGAGCTCCTCTGATCAGGCTGGTGGTTAGGTTGCAAATAATGTTTCCACGAGCATGTCACCTCATAGAGTAGACATGAACAATAAGGGTTGAGGCTACACCTAACGATGACTGCAAGAAAATATATTCTGAGTTTATAATTACCTTCCCAGAGCCAACAGATCCGACAATAGCACAGACCTGCCCCCTGCGGATATTAAGGGAGAGGTTGTTGAGTATGCAGTTGTTAAGCTCGCCAGTCCAGCTGGCGCTGACATTGTGCAGCTCCAGGGCGTTTTCGTTGCCGGGTTGTATCACCGAGGGGCGTCGCACAAGAGAAGGGCCCAGTCGGGAAGCAAGCTCTAGTCCTTTTAATTAAAAAAATAAAATTGGTCCTTGTTTATTTATAAAGTATTTCATGTTCGGATGTTCAAGTTTAATAAAAAGAAAGCGCTTTAAAATAAAATTTAATACAGTTTTACTAAACTAAAACATCGATGACATATTGTTATCCTTAGAACAACTATCCCAATGTCCCACAGTTTCGGATTTCTCATGGTAATCCATTGGGTTCGCTCATTTATATAATCTTCGTTCTATAAATTATATTGTAAATGAAAAACTAACAAGCTAAACAAACAGCTGTTTCATTTTAACTGATCGCTAAATATTTGTTAAGGTGTCTTTTTCGGATTTCAAGGTTACGTTATTAAAACTCTGTATAAAGAGATCGAAAGACCATAATAGAGTTGAAAAGATAAGCAGCACAAAGTTAATCGTTATTTATGAGCTAATATTTTAGTAGGTCACTAACGGAAGCCTTAGTAGTAGGATTCCAGGTGAAGAGCGCTTCCAACTACGGCCTTATCATCACTTAACATCAGGTGACCTGAAGGCAAAGTGCTTACTCGTAAGATATAACTAAAAAAAGATATAACTAACTAAACCTACCTATATGATTAAACATGAATTCTGATTCACTCCGATATGAAAGCGGCTTGACAGCGCCATCAGTCTTTTCCAAGGCAGGAGAAAGTTTGCGGAGCAAGACCGATGGAGGTAGCTTAGACAAATTATTCAGCAAATCGGGTTGATCACCTGAAATTGAAATAGCTAACATTAAACATGGGAATATCGGCAAAGCATACCGTCGGTGGGCGGAAATATATTGAAATGAAATGAAATGAAATAATTTAATCACTGAAAATAGAGTAGTACAAAAGATGGTAATTTATATTAGGGTTCGTCTATTTTGCCAACGCAGGGCATGTGAATAGAGATAATTACACAAACAAAAAAAAAAAGTTAAAAAGTTAGAGAAATAAAATAATTAATTAAGTACATACATAAGGCCAAATAGCCAATTTAATATACGTCACATTATACCAAACAAGATTAAATGATAATAATAATTAAGTACTTATATTGTATTATATTCGTTGTATTAAATTCATTGTATTAAATTACATTATATACTACAATATGTCAATATTACAATTTAGAAAATCTTTAATAGAGTAGAAACATTTTATTTTAAGCCAGTTAGATAGTTTTCTTCTAAAAGTACTTATATTCATTTCGGTTAAGGAGTGAGGTAACTTATTATATATTTTTATACAACTGGGATAACAATTTCTCTTATATAGTTCTGTCTGCATTTTGGGTAACAACAGCTTTCCACGATATCTTATACTTCTGCTAGTGTTTACATCTTTATTAATAAATAAATACTGATGACTCTTTACAAAAATACAACATTCCAGTATATATAATGAAGGGAGAGTTAATAAATTTAATTTTGGGAACAATTGCTTGCATGATGTCATTGGTGTCACGTCACATATAGCCCGTACACATTGTTTTTGTGATATGAAAGCCTTATTCAAGTCGACTGAATTTCCCCACAAAAGTAAGCCATATTTAAGGTTTGATGCCACGTATCCGTGATAAGCCACCAATGCGGTTTTTTGGTTGATTTGTGTCGTCAGTCGCCACAACGCATAAGCAAATCTATTTATTTTAGAACATAATTTCTTTATATGTTTTTTCCATATGCACTGACTGTCAATTATTATGCCCAAAAAAACGACTTCATCTGATTCCGATATCGGTTCATTATTAAGAAGCACAGATTGATTTCGGCTGATGATTATTTTTCCGTGATTGTTTGCTACTTCTTTGGGGCAACAAGTTCAGTCGGAAAATATATATGAATGGCCAAGATATCCATTTTTATCGTTTTTCTATAAACATTGTGTTTGTTTGTACAAACTGCTCGCACGATCACCGACGATATATATGATTGTAAGCGAAATGTTTGTAAGCGACTAAAAAATAAAAATTTAAAACTAAGAAGAATTTTACAGAATGAAACCAAACAGCAGGCTACGAAAGGTAGTAATTAGCATAGTTACTTCATATTTATTTCAGTAATATACAAAACATGTGAGCCCCAACTTAGTGACTGATAGGATAGTAGATAACTTGCCAAGCAACAAAAGGTCTTGAACTCTCCGTAAAGAGACGCACAGTTCAGCGGTGTGAGACATCGCAAGCGGACAGATCAAGGTGGCGTATATGTTTATTACATTCATGAATTGCTGCAGAGTGTAAATCTGGAACCATAGAAACCATACACAACCATTTTGCTTAATGAAAACATATCATTACAAACAAATACGCAGAGGAATGAGAATATGTACACGAGTAATAATTAACTCAGCAGTGGTAGTGTGCGGTTAAAATCAACATAATGAATTGCAATCACAGACAACAATATTATGTAAATCACCAGTGGCATAGGATACATTTTACCCCTAGTCAAAACAATATTTTCGGGGCCAAGCGGCGATATATACTATTGTAACAGGTCGAAAAAAATGTCGCTAAAAATTATATAATCTTAACCGACATTTAAAAAACCGGCCAAGTGCGTGTCGGGCCACGCGCAGTGTAGGGTTCCGTAGCCCATCTCAATAATGAGGACTCTGGGAAGAGGGTTTTTATGAACATTTATTTAATGTTGTTGCATATTTAACGCGATCTGGCACCGACAAAGGGAAATAATTATGTTGCAAGCAATCTAGACAATGTATCACGAGTAGTTCCTATATTTCCCGCAGTCAGCGACAGTCTGCAAATATGTATAAGGGCCTGCGCGCCCGCCACTCATCCTCCTTTTTCACAGCTGCAACAAGGTTGAGCACAATAAATGTACTTTATAGTTACAGGTGGTTTTACTCGCCCAACGCTCCTCTTAAATGTAGATACTACCGGTTTCACACACCTGACAAAGTTATTTAAGTAGTTCCCAATGAGGAATTTGTACTGCGCCAAGTACATTTTATAATTTGCTCGACTACTTACTAGACTAGTTACTCGTAAACTTGTAAAGCCTACTTAGCTGTGATAGTTTTCCTTTTAACTTCGTCATATATACAACTACCGTGAACAATAATTTACCGGCAGGGGGGGGACACTTGACTCTAACAAAATTATGCACTTTTAGAGCTTAAACGGATGCCTCAATTAAAAAACTGTTTTCACAAATCCGTGATATTTTTGAAATTGCTATCCCACGACACTCCACACTATGGGGTAGACAAAAAAAAACTTATTTCCCCACTTCACGTATGGGGGAGGTAACATAAAAAAAAATATTTTTCAAAATTTTACTTCACCACTTTGTCGGCGTGATTAATATGTATATCCATGCCAAATTACAGCTTTCTAGTACTAAGAGTCTAGACTGGGAACAGACAGACGGACATGGCGAAACTATAAGGGTCAGACGGACATGGCGAAACTATAAGGGTCAGACGGATATGGCGAAACTATAAGGGTTCCTTGTGGACTACGGAACCCTAAAATTGAAAGGTGTATTTTATGACAATGGAGTAACACAACGAAAAATTAATAAGGTTAAATCGAATAGTAAATAATAATACAATCTAATTTTATTATTACTAAATTGTTGTAACATAACTTCCCTATATCTTCAAATACATGTTTAACAAACTTACTATGTTCGCTGACATTGTATTCCCAATGAGAACGTGCGTTAGGATTGTGACAAAGAGAGCCGTTTGTTCGCCGAAGATCGAGAACCCCAGTTGAAGGCTCTTCAACAGCGAAACTTTCTTGATTTGCTTTATCTCTTCACCGCGCTTTGCAACCAACAGTTTTTGGAATGGCAGCTCCCAAGCATACATTTTTATCACCTGTGCAATTTGTTTAACATATGTTTGTATATTTGGTGAGAAGCAGGACGGCTTGTCGAAATGAACGTTTCTTACATATCTACTCACGTTTTATTTTACGTATTTTATTTTTACATAAATTTCAAACCTTTTTCAAGGTACCAAATATACTGAAGTGTTGGCCATCTCACAATTAATTTGTTACTTGTATACCGTCTAGCATGGAATAGTAATGGTTAATCTAAATGGTTTGTCTTCGGTGCAAGTGCAACCGTTTCTAACTATAGTGAATAATACTAAAAATAAGATAAGTATGCAAGAGCAGACCAGCCTCCACTAGGGGCACCCGTTCACGAGTATGACATATGAATCAGCCATCGCTTTGCTTAACCATATGAACGTAACGACCCGGCGCACACGCCACTACCGACAATAAAGAGTGCATAACACACTCAAGATACTCTAAATAACAACTTAATGATCTATTTAACGCAACGCTGTTTGTTATCTATAGGACACTACTGATAAAGGCTATCATATCAATATAAAAACTATATAAATTAATTTTATTATATTGATTCAAATAGAGTGACCTTTAACAAAAGTGTAACTAGGTATGCGTAGTAGTTAGTAATCGGTAAGCCGCTAAAATATACCAGTGGCCTGATAGTGAAAGTATACCGGATTGTGTGATCCGGTAATACTAAACCGACTGTAAGCCCTTAGGCTTGGAAGTAGTAGTTCATCTCGACTTCAGGTCAGGGCTTGTGATATTGCACTATTCATAAAAACATTTCAAATAAAATTTATAAATTTAAGGTAGATAGGTAAAATTGAAAAAAGATTGGACTTGCCTGAATACCGTTAATTACTTCGCTAATCGCTTTAACTCTTTCGTCAGTCTTCTCTGCTACGCGCAATCTCATAATGCCAATAGAATGACTAAGAATACCTGAAAAAATATATTTGGAAACTTTCATAAACGATTTTTTTTATCGCCATTTATTAACACGTTAAATAACGTCAACTTAAATTAGTCATGACCACGATCATTAATGAAAGCCATCAAACCGCTATTGAATGATCATCAGGTCATACAAAAATAAACATACCTAATAACTTAGTTAACGGCCATTTTGATAAAGGCTGCTTAGGCAATTACGGGTAAAAACATCCTGATTCCCTTATAAACGTCCCACTTCTGGGCTTCACACGTGAAAAGTGCGAATAGGGAGGATGTGTGATCTGTCACATTTGCCCAATGTGGGTTAGTAAGTTTAAGCGATACTATCTTACGAATACAAACGGAAACAACGCTAACGTGTCTTACAAAGCAACGAGGAAACAGAAATATCTAAATTTGGTAACCTATCCGCTGTAACTAGAGCGACAAAACCCTGCTGAAGAACTACAGATCCATTATTTTGAGCTCACTTAGCACTTGAAGTTGTAGACGATTATGTTTAGTTGGGAGTCCCAGCTGGCTGGCTGGAAGGTTGGGACAAATAGTCCAGTAAGATACCAACTTCAGCAAAGAGTTCAATCGTCGAGTCCAATTAAATTAGGCTGGGCTACGTTCGGTAAGCTACGAAATATCTTCTCGTCCGATATACCGCAGAGTCTTAAGAGGAAATTCTTTGATCAGTGTGTGTTGTCAGCAATTAAATACGGGACTGAGGCATGGTTGCTCTCTATGGACCTCAAGGTCACCCAAAACGCAATGTCTTCATTGCGCTTTGGGTGATGCTTTGGGCTATGCTTGAGGTTTCTCTGCGTGATTGAATCTGAAATGAGGAGATCCGCAGAAGATTAAAAGTTACCAGCATAGCCCGAAGATATGCTCGGCTCAAGTGGCAATGGGCAGGGCACCGCTCGCAGAAAGAATGGCTGCAGGGGTGGAACAGTTCTCAAATGGCGACCGCGTTGCGGGTAGCCACTGGATGCGAGCAGCACAAATCGGTTATTATGGAGATCCTTGGGGGAGGCCTTTGGCCAGCATTAGGCGTTTTTTGGCTGCGATGATGTTCCGCTGTTACTTGCCTTGCAATATCTCGAATGCGAAAACGATTTCTTCATCAAACTATTCGCATTTAGGGATATTTCATTAGCATATGTTTACCTTGGGTTGGCACCGCAATGACGACCAACGCAAACAAGCCCAATAATGCCGCAAAGCCGGCCTGCAAGTAGCTTAAGTAGCACACCACCGCCATCTGGATCGGGGCCAACCAGATATAGTTCAGGTATAACATCGCAGTGTCGAATATATGCATGTCGCTGGAGAGCATGTTCAGCACCTTGCCGGCAGCGGTGTCGCTCAGGGATGCGATGTTTATTCGCAGTAGCTAAAATAAATTTTACAACTATAAAACAAAGCCATAGTTAATACTATACATGGGTGATTCCTAATATTTTTTTTCTACTTTTGATTTTAAGTCAATCCCTTAAACGCAGTATTAGACCATCGTATGCGTAATGCGATGTAGTTTTTATGTCTGTTTTTAAGGCCGACCTGTAAGTTTTGATTCGTGTTAGGTGACGGTTTTTCTTCGGAAAAGTCACTTAAAATTGTCTAGAGGTCACCTAAACCTTAGGGGTCGTCGGTGAATATGTACATTTCTGATCTATTGTTGAACCAAATCAAACCAAATCTAACCAAAAATGCCGAAGTCTGTTCCTCCTCCGCGCTGGCCTTAAATGTAAATATTAATGATATATCCTACCTTTCTATAGATGAGTGAGCTGGTAGCGATGCGTAGCTTCATACCGAAGTTAAGGCAGATAAGATTGCCGTGGCTGTTGAAGATGAAGGAAAGCCAGTGAATGGCGATCATGCTCGCGGCGTACGCCATGGCCGTCTGCCGCGACATCGTAGAGTTGGCGGACCAGTACATCAGCATCTTTGCGAACAGCATCGGCGTCGCTGTTCTGTTCAAAGTCAGAGTCAAAGTGAATAAATATTTATTTAAGTTCACTATTGATAAGTACTATTGAAGTAACTATTTAAAAAGTAGGTTTAGTTGCGTTAAACCCATACAGTATTTTAAAAACAAGGTATACATAAAATCCTTAAAATAAATTTAGATTGTATGAAACAACACTTCAAGGTTTAGGTGAGACTCAAACACAAATTTTGTTTGATTCTTTGCAATAAACGGTGAACCTAAGGCGCTAGCAACTGTGAAAGGCGCTTCACATGGTTTATATAAAAAATACAAACCATACAACGCCAAGAAAAATATATGGTATAAAATACTATATTTGCAACAATGTTATTGTTTCCATAATGAAGAATTACAAATTTGCCTTGATAGAAAAAATCCAAAGTCACTCTCAATTGGTATCTTTTACAGGATCATCTTTACGTCGTTAAAACTAAGTAGGTATACTTATTCGTAATACTTATTAAAAACGCTATTGTTTTATTTTTTATAAAATATCTCTCTTGATGTTAAGTTGGTTCAGAAAAGTGTAAAAAATCGTTATTCGAATTTTCTGAATCCAGTGGATCACACACTATTTTCATCCCTTTTGCTTGAATCATCGACAGTGAGCGCTGTTTCATGGTTGACAGCGCCCTAAAGGAAATGAAACTTTCCTAACCAGTTTTAAAATACCAACCCACTTTTAACTACTATGGCTTTAATAAGACTTCCAAACCATAGCTTATCATTCTAGAACACGAACTTAAAATCGATGTGTGCAATCTGCATTCTGTTGGGATAGGAGACATATTACCTAGACTCTGCTTCCATTCAACGCTGATTGGATTAAACTGCGTGTGATGTTAATTAGTCGCCTTTGAAAACATGTCTTATTCATTGGATTTAAAGTGCTGATGAACATGCTCACTTGCAGGCAAGAAAGATAAACTGCATAATGCCTCCGGGCACGAAATCCAGCCAGAAGGTCTTGACCAGGACTTTGAGCAACGACGGCGTACGGCCCGCCGCCGTGGCCGCGTCCTGCTCTTCTAACCATTTTCTGCGAAAACTTGATGATGTCATTACTCTGTTTTAATTTACGTTAAGTATGTATATATGGGTGAAATATGGTTGAGGAAGAAGAAGTATATTTATTGATTGATGACTTTCTACAGGCATATTCTCAGGAATACAGGCATATTAGTAGGTACAGTCGAGTTTATAAATATATGATCAAATCTAAGGGTTCAAAAATATGTAATTAAGCATAGAAAGGTACATAGGCATCTGAACAGATGACAACTTCAAAATTATTTAACCAAGTGAAAGTACACAAATACGTACGCAAAAGCTTTTTCAAATATTTATAAACATACATACATAAAATAAACATGTAGTGGAAATTTACAGTATGACGGGTATCTGGGGGCATGTAAGGTATTCAATAGATGGTTGCAGCCATCCAACTGAATGTTTTACGTCGGGGTCACAAATTACGCTTGAATCAATAAAATCAATCAATTAATCAAACAAAAAAATCACCAATTATAAATATTTCAAATAATTTTATTTACCTAAGCTATGTCACATATTCGACACAAGTACAATTGGTTGTATGACGACATTCTATACAGCAGAGACTAGCCCATAATTAACTAAATAAGAATACGGCCTCAAGTTCGTCTTCTTGGTAAATGACTTCATCGTCCAAAAATCCATTATAATGGCAGTTACTGCATATAATAAATAATACCATTTCTTTTTCCAAGTTTAACTTAAAGTTTAAGTCCTGGAGTACATCCAGGAAAATATCGCGTAATACGCATTTTGGCAGAGGCAGCAGAAAAGTCTTTGTTTGCCATGTTTTGATAAGGTTCCATGATATATCTTGGATATTATCATTCATGATAGCTGTATTTTTTTTTAAACACAATGTATATAAAGAATCGACAACAAGAGCCATGTTTTGAATATATGAATCACAATTTGAATATGACAATTGAAGATTGACTTCAAGAACAGCTTATTATTTAAAAAAAATAAGTGGCCAGTCATTAAAGATGATAACAACCTCCTTTAAGACAATATCGTAATCGAAACTAGAAAGCAGCAAACATAGGTAAGAAGCAAACACTAATGACACTTCTATGACGTCACACTTAAAGTGAAAGAGACAAATGTATGATTTGACAATACGGTACTCTTTTCGATGATTGTTAAAATGTTAAGTCTTATGTCTGTTTAGATATTTATGAACTTCCACGTGTTCACATAAAAGTTTAAAACCTTAGTACAGATATTTTTGTTCCACAGAATGAAAGGTATACAAGGAACAATTAGATTACTTGGACTGATTGCAAGTTACAATAACACTTTTGAATAATTTTGAAGTTTTCAGTTGCTTACATATTATTGTGAGACTTGCTCAGATTAATATGATAGGTGATATGTGTACTTATTTTTGATTGGTAAATCTGTTTAGATGCCTATGTACCTTTCTATGCTCAATTATTTTTGAAGCCTTGAATTTGCTCATATATTTATGAACTCGACTGTACCTACAAGCCCGGTGAAGCTGAAAATGCTGTCTGAGGCAATCAGCAATCTCTCTCCAAAAAAAAGGAACCTTGATACAATACTTATATCGAGTAGCCTAATGATGATGAAGGGCACCTGGTGATGTCGGTATACAAATACTACTACTAAGGCATAATATGCAAATTTTTCTAAAAATGTGCTTGTAATCAACAAAGCATTGCTAACGCAGGCAAACCTTCAAACTTTACTTTGCGCACAAATAATAAGAAATTTAAAATAATCTATCGGCCGACTAACCGGATGGTGTTAAATGGTGTCTAGCATAAATACCCAGGCTGTTGCTTGACTTTTTAGCCCTGATATTCTACTTCAGGTTGACTACAGTCTATGAGAAACATACAGCACATAATAACTCAAATTACAGTACACAAAATATAACACAAAGGCAAATAAAGTTTCTACCAAAAATTTAACAAACTGAGTTTACACAAGTGTTAAGAAAAAAAAGTTAAAAAACATTGACAATAAATTATATGTTACACATGAAGGGAGAAGGTGGGATAAGGTCAAAGAGTTCTTCAGAGCACTCGCCGTGGTATAAGCGGTAGAAGACGCTGAGTGACGCTATATCTCTCCGCAATTGCAGGGGCTCTAGAGCATTAGTGACCTCTGCATTGCCAATAATGCGCATAGCGCGCCGCTGCAATCTGTCCAAGGCATCGAGAAGGTACTTTGCGGAACCGTCCCAAAGGTGCGAGCAATACTCCACGCAAGATTGCACCTGTGTTTTGTACAAAAGGCACAACTGATCCGGCGCGAAGAATCACCGCACCCTGTTCAGGACACCGAGTTTACGTGACGCTGTTTTTATCACGGCTTCGATATAGTCCCTCTCTCTGGTTCAGATCGCAGCGAATCTCCATACCGAGCATGTTAATACTGCTTTGCATGCCGAGTGACGTGCCTTGAAGAGAGGGAAGGGATAGGAATAGCGACTTTTTTGTCGTGAACGCGCATATCTGTGTTTTTTTGGCATTGAACTCATCCAGATTATTGGAGCCTCAATTAGATATAAGGTCCAATACCCGATTGAACTTAATGACAAGATTCACTCGATTCACTTCGGTTTCGACCCGCCCGGCCGCTGGGTGACCGTTATATCCCCCATGCACCGCGCTATCATCTGCATAGCAATAAATATTTCCAAGTGGAAGCATAACATTGATATGCAGAAGGAACAGCGTGGGGGATAGAATGGACCCTTGAGGGACACCAGTGTTCACTGACATGAACCGCGAAGCACATCCGTCTGTGAGTACTCGGATCCTACGCTCAGGTAGGAAGCCAGCGACCCAGTTGCAGAACTGAGCAGGCAGACCGTATGCCGGGAGCTTGGAGAGAAGGGCTTTGTGCCAGACCTGATCGAAAGCCTTGGCTATGTCAAAGCTAACAGCCACCAACTCACCACGCTTATCAATAGCCTCACCTCAGAGATGTGTAACGAACGCTAGAAGATCACCCGTTGACCGTTTCGGCCGAAACCCGTATTGGCGATCGTGAATTAAGGGGTGTTCTTCTTAATTAGGTAACGGATAAGCTGTTTGTTTAGAATCCGCTCCATGACTTTTCACAAAACTGAAGTAACGGCTATTGGGCGGTAATTAGTCGGATCTGGCCGATTTCCTTTTTTCGGAACCGGCTGCACATTAGCATCTCTCCAAGATTCCGGCACACAACCCGAAGAGAGCGAGAGACGGTAAAGATGAGTTAACACGGGGGACAACTCCGCTGCACACATTTTTAAAACTATTGCTGGGATGCCATCAGGGCCATTAGCTTTCCGAACATCGATTGACTGCAGCTCCGCACGTACATCACACTGCCTAATTTTAATATCAGACATTGTGTGGCCACAGTGAGGAATTGTAGGTGGCTGTGCATTGCAGTCATCGATTCGGGAGTTAGCCGCAAAAAGTCCGGCCAGGAGATCGGCCTTCACCTGCGGCTTGTGAGCTAAAGATCCGTCAGGACATCTCAAAGGTAGCAGCGAGGGTTGGCAGAAGTTAGATTGCACGGCTTTGGCTAGACGCCAGTAGCTACGGCTGCCCGTAGGATGCGTCAGTAATTCATGGCCAACCCGTACAGCGCGCTGGGCATCCGCTCTAATGTAAGCCTTCTTTCAGGACTTGGTGGCATTGTTATAGGATTGTGCGGGTCTCAGGATCTCCTTGGGCTGAACCTCCGAACATTACGACAAATAGGTACCCTATTAACCTTTCGTCTGCTTAATGCCAGATTCGTCCTACAAAAAAATAAAATTCTATTTGTCTGTCACAGCACATGACAGGTTAAGCATTGAAAAAAATTTGGCTGTGTGAGAAGCAAAGCGAAAGTGCGGTCAATGGTAGCCTCTCTCTTGAGTTTTGATTGTTCCATATTGCAGGATTACAAAAAGAAGCATATGAATTCTGCCTTTTGAGACAGGGCTGCACACACGAATTGTCTTTTTCTAGATAGTGGTCCATTTTGTGAGGAATAGCTTAACCTTGTTGTCAGACGTTCGTAAAAATGAAAATCCGTAATAATGTCCAGAAAACACTACGTGAAAAGTTTATTTAATCGATTTACCTGCAAGCGTGGGGTTTAAGCCAGTACCCATCAATTGTAGTGATGGTTTGTTTTCAATGATGGAGGCCTATCCCCAGCAGTAATAGGCTATTTACTTTTACTACTACGTACCTGTGCAATAAATCTCCTACCAGTTCGGAGTTATACTGTTGATTCACAGGCACAAAGTCTAATTCATCTAAGTCCCTTTGCATGCCTTTATAGTATAAAGGCAACATCCAACAAAAAAAAACACGCGATACAAAACATGGTTTTTTTTTTTGCCACGGACACTCGGTTCTTGCACTTTCTGTTTTACTTTTACTGTTCTTTTCTTTGTTTCTATACATTATTATATCCAAAATAAATATATATGAAAACAAATAAAAATATTTTTATATATCCACAAATCAAAAGCTACGTATATGAAGATGTAAACTACTTTCGATAATTGTTAAGACATACTAACAAACTAACGGGACACGTGGGTACCCAACGGTCTATCACTTACTAAATAAGAATTTCAAACCCATCCACTACCTCAAACAATTATATCGTGCGAATAATTGTAAGAAGATATGCAAAACAGCTTAATAAATATAAGTAATTTCACGTAATTTCAAAAACAGTTGGATATTCACAAATTCTCTGCTTAGCGTAAAGTATAGTATTGTTACAGTATAAAAATATATAGTAATACAACTATATGCTAATGCTTGAATTGACACAGCACTAACGCGGAGTTGTGGGTGCGCTACCAAATAGGCGAGCGTGGCTTTATCACTTTTTCTGCATAATACATTATGTCAATTTCTTTTATGGGGAAAAATATATGATATATATAAAAATAACAATATACGATGACATAAAACAATCAAGCGAAACAGGTATGTTTAAAAAAAATAGATTAGTCGAGCTTTGTTTTTCATTTATTAGCCTTTTAATGTAACTTCAAGTTTATCCTTCTTTTACCAGCTGCATAACCAAAGCCAAACTATAATATAGCCAAACTATATAACTATAGCAAAAACAAAGCCAAATTATAATATAGTTTGGCTTTGTTTTTGCAGCTGGTAAAAGAAGGATAAACTTGAAGTTACATCATAAAGCAAATAAAAGAAAAACAGTAGCTCAACTAATATATTTTTTATGCGATATGTCTAGCCCGAATGCGACCGACGGCGATAACCACAGAACATATTATGTACTTCATAGCTTGTATATTATGTACTTTAAAGCTGGTATATTATGTACTTCATAGCTGTTATATTATATACTTTATAGCTGGTATATTATGTACTATATAATATGATGTACGTTGTAGTTTGTATATTATGTGCTATATAGCTGGTATATTATGTACTTTGTAGCTTGTATATTATGTACTTCATAGCTGGTATATGATGTACGTTGTAGTTGGTATATTATGTACTTTGTAGCTGGTATATTATGTACTTTGTAGCTGTTATATTATGTACTTCATAGCTGGTATATTATAAATAACCTTTGTCGCTGGTTTAAAATAAATCAATATAATTGTATAATTTGTATACTCGTATGTTAGTCTGTTAAGTATCTATTACGAGTATATGAGCTTCTTTGTAATTTATCATCCTGTACATACAGGTTTTTTTGCATGAAATAAATTTAATCTATGGTCCAATTATTATATGTATATTATTATATTTTTAAATATCATATTAACGATGCTCGACGACGAACGGGTCTTTTTTTACATTTTTACGTTATTACTTCGACGGTCGAAAGTAACATGAATAAGAATTTGTGAGCCAAAAAAGGGGTTTGAAATGTGATTAAAGTGGAGTGCAGTGTTTGAGAATAGCCCATATACGGGGTTGTTTGCTTCCGTACCCGGCAGGCCAAACGAGGTGGAGGAGAGCTCGTCAGCTTTAACTGCCGCGCGGCTAATTACGGCTTTGCGGTGTCACTAAAAGATAAAAGGTAAAAAAGGAAAAAACAACATGCTGCTACCAGCTATGCGAATATCTACGGCTTATTCTTTGTATCAATAATATTAAAAGTAATGCGTAATAAAATGTAGCAATGGTAATGCAGGAAAACTAATTTTATCTTTAACGCAAGTTAATTTCGTATATATACATCCATATTTTAAATAGAACTGGAATAGTGTATTTTTTATCTGAACTATGTATATGTACAAATATTTTCATCTGTAAATACTTTTTGTATTTAGTAATGGATTAAATCTAAGCTTTTACCTTCTCGAAACAAAAAGACTAAATGCCTACACGGCCTATAACCACATAGCATTGTATATAAGTAATAGCCGTTTGCTAGAACAACAAAAACAGTTACAGGTAAGTTTCCAGTTTTCTGTACAAAAAACAAATTTTATTCATTACTTTATTCTATGCAGTTCGTAGCGCCTCCAAAAAGTAATAAGAAAACGTCTTATTAAACAGCGCATAGGTAGCCAAGTATTGAGCGTTTACATAACCCAAACTAGCCATTGACCCACTAAACCTCAGTATGCAAAGAAGAAAGAGAATTAGTAAATAGCCCAAGGTCCTCTGTCAATAATAAATGATGGTGCGTGGTCCGAGGGCGGCGCGCGTATGGCCGTATGCGGCTGGCGCGTGCCGCCCGCCCGCCCCCGCCCGCGCCGCCGCCGCGCCGCAGTCTCCCGCCGCCCTCGCCGCGCCTCGGCTGCACCATGCCCACGCGACCACAGCCTCGCATCCCAGTCCGTGCCTTCCCCACACAACACTCCAAACTTTACCAGACGACAGTGAAGTGCTAGTGACAACAATCAAACTCGTTAACCGAATCTCATGATAGATGTGAAGACGAATAATGTTGTTCGCGACAATTTGCAAGTGAATTATGATGTAAATTATTGAACTAATATTATTATGGAGTTACTAAGAAAAATTATAAAGATACCGGCACATAATATTATGGTTACATAACTGTGACGTTGTTTATTCTTAATGACTCTTTGTCAAATAGTTAACGAAAATTGATTTTAGTTAATTAAAATAAAGTCTTAAAGTTTGAGATAAAACAAAAGTAGAATAAAAGTCTTAGACAATGTGCATTCCATCACGTCATTAGTAATTAAACGAAAAAAAACCTTAATCACAAAGTAACTGTAAATAAATCACAATAAAACGATAATAGCAATGTGCATGGTACGGTGAGGCACTCTTAGCTAAATATTTTCCGCCAATCGAAAGCTTAGAGCAATAGTGCTGAAACGCGGCATGTTTCACTATTACAGATATTTCAAATAAGTTGCGGCGTCGTTATGGGTCGAAACAATCAATATTTCAGTGCTTTGAAATTGACGTTGACCTAAATACCTACCTACGATGGATACTGAGTTGTTTAGGAAATTTTGATACTTATATCCAGCTGTTGTCGCTCTATAGCCTGCTGCACCAATACAGGCGCTCGTGCCATTCACGATAATTAACGCGTGAGACGATAAAAAGCACCGGCACCAATAATCAATTTCAGCTCATTATTGCCCTGTCCGTGTAAATAATGTAGACTACTAACTAAGTAAGTAATGTAACCAACAATAACTATGGATGCTTTTCTGCTTACTAATTATATCGTTATTGGAATAGGTAACCACATATACAATAAAAAATCCAAATATGTCGTGAATCGTGATTATAGAGAGTGCATAAAAGTGTGATTTCGAGTGAATAATAAAACTATAGTAAGAGATGAATCATTTGATTCTCTTAACATTCATAATTGGAAAATAAATGTGATAAGATAATCATATGAAACCCCGACGATCAGTTGTGGTCATGGAAAACGGTGCCTTAAAATATGGGAGCAACAACAACAATAATGATATTCTCGAAGAAAAGGTGGTGAGTATGCTTCTTTTTTTACTATACGAACCAAACGTACTGACTCTAGCATATTTTTGTTAGGCATAATGCGCTAATGGTGCGACCTTACCGAGTAAGGAACGATCTCACAGCAACTTTACTTTTATCCAAATAAGGTTGAAATTGCAGTGCACTGCCATTTCTCTTGTGGTGCGCTACATTTGTTTATTTCATTATGTTGAAAATTTAATATAACTTACATACAATATACAAATGGGTTCAATGTACTGGCATTACGAGTAGTATTATCAATGCGCAACCTGCAGAGAAATTATAATAAAGTAACATCCTTTTATAAAAATGTAAAAGCAGACAAGAATAAATCTTAAAATGCTAGCACGCCGGCCGCGTACCTAAGTTACCATCGTTCGATATATCTTGTACTTTGGAAGAAGTTCAGATAGACCATTGACCTATGTATCTTTTTGTGCGGCTAGTGTTTTCAGATTATGTGAGCTTCTTATTCTTCGTTTGTTTGTGGTTGTTCGCTTCGTTAGTCTTGTCTTGTTAGACAAAACAAATAAAGAAAGAAAATAATATTAAAGAACGAATTCTTTTAATGATCGCATTAAATTAATTGTAAATTGCTAACATAATTATTAGGTGTATGTATTGTTACTAACATAGAGATGAGAAAAAGAAAAGTCTGGAATAAACGTTGTTATTATTATTATAAACGTATCGTGGCGCAGGTTTGGTTGTTTTTTTGTTGTTGGTTTGGACCAATTGGTCCAATGAATATCGGTGAAACACAATATTCATGTTAATTAATCCTTAGGCAAAGCCACAAAATAAGGAGACTACAGAAGGTAAGCATGATACAGACGCGCTCGATCAACACACACATAGACAACCTGTCACGGACACGGAATCTAGCAACCTTACCCTTCTGGGGTCTACTGCTGTCATTACTTTTTCCTCAAATATCAGAATTCTAGTAGCGTTAGCAGCGGTCTTAATTCACTTATTTTACCGTTGCCTGAACATGATACTTTTATAATCTTCATTTTCTATTCTATGTTATTATTTTTCTCTTTCGCAACGAAAAAGCGCTTCATTTTCATCTCACCTGATGTTAAGAGACTATTAAGCCGAAAAGAAAATGGCTGCTTCACCTCAATTTAAGAGAACAAGTTTTGCATTGCTAAAATAGTTAGTACAGTCATGAGCATTAACAAGTATACTATTTTGTCTCTTACTTCATTGTATTAAGAGTTACATTGTTTACATATTAATGCTTGTGACTGTCCTCGTACTATGTGAGATAAATGAGTTTGATTGTTTTTTTTACCCACATCATCCTCTATTTATTATTCAAACTACTGCAGCGCCAAGTTTGGTATCGGATTTAGGTTTAAGCTAATTCCGTGTTGCTTTATGGGGAACAGCAATAAATAATGTTGTGCAACCTTTTTTCATGTGGCAACCGGCCAAGCGCGCTGGCTGCATGCGCCACATCCTTCGGACCAACCAAAAGCAGGGGCCAACATGCCTGGCGCCAGACACCATACAATATCTCACAGCAATGGGTTATTTTATTTCCAGTGATAAGTCTAGCGTCAAATACTTTTAAACTGGAGACCTAGATTTTATTTAAAGTAAGGAGGCTTTTTGACGCGTAACGTATAGCTGCAGTATAATATGTAACCACTTTTGACACCTTTTGACACATTTTGACCTTTGGACTAATCCTATTAACTGATTATCTTAATTAATGGTTTCGCGTTTAACATTTAGCCAATTCCAAGTATTTTTTTATTATTAGTGGTAAGAGTACAATTGTACGGTAGATAGAAATTAAAATGGAGTCTCACTTTTTTTTTTGAGAGAGATTGCTGATTGCCGCTGCGGCATTTTCAGCTTCACCGGGCTTTTTTGGGGGCGGCGAGGAACGTAAAGGGTCCCTCAAGCCGTGTGAAACGAATCACCTTCAGAGGTTATCTAGAGGGAACGGCATCGCGCACTAGTGCGCGTCCCCGTTCCCTACTAGATTCTCCGAAGGGTTCGGATCGGATCGGAGGAGTCTCACAACACGTGTTATTACGGGAAGAACTCGGGTCGGACGAATCCTATAATACATGAGTCACAAGATGTCAAGGGTGTTCGCATTTGTCTACGAGTATATCTGATGTGCACATTTTTTATTTTTCTTTATCATGTTGTAAGTAGTGACGTAGAAGGCTCGAGACCTCCGAGTCCTTTTGTCTAGAGCTCGGTGTCGTATACAAGGCTCGCCTCGTTTGTATGAAGCTCGACGACTCGGGAGCCTTTTTGAGTGCTCGAGCCTTTTTAAGAGCTCGATCGATCTCGTGGCCTTTTCAGGGCTCGAATCTTTTTCAGCGCTTTAGTCTTTTCCTGTGCTCTAGTTGTGATGGACTGCTGATGAATAAGGATAAGTAGAGGTAAAGCACAATATCTTAAGCATCTACGGTGCGCTTTATGACATAGACATTCACTTTTTTGAGTTCTAATTTTGGGTTCGTCGAACAATCCGTTAAAAGAGTCGAGCTCTGTGAACGACTCCGAGCCCTAAGTAAAAGGACTCAAGAATCAAAGCACTCGACTAACTATATTATATCTAACAGATATTAAAGTGGTAAACGTAAAGTTAAGCTTTTATTCAAGGCTTGCGTTCATTTTAAGACTCGAGTTCTTTTGAAAGCTCGAACTCTTTTGAACCCTCGAGGCGTGGCATAGAGAGCTCGCGTCTCGACTAGGCTCGGGTCTACGAGCCTACCGAGCTCACTGAGCCCTGCCATTCCGCCTCGAGGCTTCAAAAGTAGAACTCGATGCCTCGAGGCTTGTACATCACTAGTTGTAAGACATGCTAAGCAAGTCCGAATCTTGTTATAACCATAACACAACGTAAGTAACGTTGTGTTGTGGTTTAAAACTTAGACTAGACAGGACAAAAATACAAATAAATGTAATGTAATGAGTTCTTGGGAATTCTTTATAATTGGATGTCTTATGTCTATGTGAAACATTTGTACAGTTAGTAGCGAAAATAATAATAATAAAATACTTTTGAAAAACCTCCTCTGTTTGTAGAAATAGTAAACAACCGACATGAGTTGTTTCTTAGAAATACTTGTTAAACTTAACTTCAAAATATCTTTATGAAGCTTATGGACTTGAACTAAGGTCGTCATATTATACACATTTTAGAAACTTAGATAACAAGGCACAATAAATAATAGTATACTTACACATAACTACATAAAAGGGTGACAACAACCAAACAGTCGAAATACAACCGATAAAGCTCTCTCTATTTATATAAAAAGTGTGACAACAAAACAGTAGAAAAAATACAACAGACAAAGACCAATCTATATCAATAAAAATATGCCAGTGCTGGGCTTTTTTCTTGATAAAAGAAAACGCTTCGTAACTTAATCGAATACTGTAAACCATGATTTACTCGTAATATGAAAATGCGAGATGTGTGAAAATATTGGTGAAACGTGTAGACCTACGTGAAATAAAATATTGTATTATTTTTATACAGCCATGTTATTTCCATTGTAGGATGGTAGTAGTAGGATGGTGCGCCACAATGAGAAAGGCCAAAGGGAAGATCTTCCTCCGAGCTGGGTGGTATAGCTCGGGGACCGAGGTCCAACGGATGTTAGTTGGAGGTGCTATATATAGCGAAGGAGATGGTGAAACAGGCAGGATGCAGGCTTCCTATACTATTTATCGTCTTAGTATGGCGACGTCGTTGGTATGCGTTTGTGGCGCCATCTGTTGACACGGTTGAGAAGGTGTTTGCTTCGTGTCGATTATGTGCGGCGTAGCGTATGCGGTAGGTGACGCCGCCACACCATCATCGTCAGCTTATTTTATGTCCCCACTGCTGAGGCGCGAGCCTTCCCTTGGAAGGATAGGGAGAGTGGGCTACAGACCATCACGCGAGCCCAGTGCGTTGGTTGTTAACGACTGCTAATGCAGCCGGGACCGCCTTCTGAAGCTCGGAGGAGCTCGAGATAATACATTTTTGGTCACCCATCCGATGCCAGCCTTTGCGAAAATTGCTTAACCTCAGCACTCGCAGACCGGGTGCGTCAACCACTGCGACATCGAGCTCCTCATTCGTATTATATTTGTATTTTGTTCTAAATATTAAATCGTAAGGAAAACGTCCGTTAACTATTTACTAAAGTTTGTTTCAAATTGAAACGCACCGGATTAAATTATAATAAGGGTGTGCAGCAACAGCTCAGTCTCCCTATGATCCGCGGATCCTGTAAAGGGTTCGAAACGTCAGAATAAAATTAAATCAAATAAATATGTAAAATAAACGCAAGTAGTTCCGTAAAAATTGTTTTATTAAAATGTGTAGCGTCGGCGTAATCTTTAGAAAACAATAAATATTTACTTGAAACCAAAAAACAGAAACTCAGCAAGAGCTATTATTTTCCTGAACAACACAATTTAACATCGAACATGACGTTATAATTACATTAAGCGTTTTAAAAAAATATATTCTTCCGTTTGTGTGTTGCCACTGAACTCCTCCTAAACAGCTAGACCCATTTTGATGACTTTTTTGTGTGTATTTGAGTTAGACCCTGGATGGTTTAGATTCACAATTGGACCCGGTAAGTGGCACTACAATAGGGTTCTATGGGTGTTCACTCAAGCGGACGAAGTCGCGAGCAGGCCGCTTGTAGGTTTATAAAATAATCCTTTCTACGGTGTAGAGGAAAATATTTATGTAGGTGCTTTCAGGGGAGATAGCCTGACTAATACACGCTCCCTTTAGCAGGCTTTATCGCATCAAAACGGATCAGGGGAACCGAGCGCATCGCAGTGAGAATAACAAGCGCGTTCATTTTTAACACTATTATAATTTGTTTAACGTTGCCTTTTTAAGTGAGGCTCGCCTGGCGCAGCGGTTTACGTATTCAAATTACGTTATCACAAGTTTAGTGACTTTTGTAACGCCGGGTAATCGAATGGGTAGCCAAACCGAAATATCTAGAACTCTCCCACAGCCAGGCAGCTATTGGTCCTGGTTGTTGCCGTAAGATGGCAGTTGTTCAAACCCGCTAATCTGCATTGGAGCAGCGTGGCAGGTTATGACCTGATCTCCCCATGTAGGTTATATTGCATATGAGGGAAGGATTGAGCTTATCAGTGGAACGTCTATAGACTGGCGGACCTCTATATAGCTTTAAAGTCTTTACTCTTACGAGATTTTTTTTTAATGTAACGAGTCTTTTATTAATTAATATGTTTTGTGAAATTAGTTGAAATGACCCATATTATTTCTACAAAATGTAAAAAAAAACATTTGTCGGTCTGCCCCTTATCTACGAAAAGTAACAGATAGACGTGTTATAAAAAATAATCAGTACCTAGTGGAAAGATTTCCATGGGATATAACATCACAACCTCCTTTCCTTAATAATATTAATAATTTTCTTTTGCTCTTTTTTATTGTGCTATTTACTAACTACTTTATAGTAATTGTTTACCACATGTGTTCGTTTTTTTATAAATGTATCGTGTTCTATTCTATTCCATCCCATTCCATTAAAAAAGTATGCATGAGATATTGTGAACAATCCAGAAAGTGTATTATTTTGTCGACGCGTTCAACTCCGGATGTAGGAACAGTTCCAGATATCAAGTTACGAGAAATGCTGTTTCTGTGCCAAAAACTTAAATTATACCGCGAACCGCTCACCCGAGTCAAAGACACAAATGTAGCTTGATAACACTGATATTAAAAAGCTCTTATACTTCAGGTTATCCAATACAAACTTTAAAGTAATTTTTTTGTCAAACCAGCAGTAGGTGTCTGTCTGTAGGGTCTAATGAATTTTTTTATGCTAAGAAAAATAAAGAGACCTAGTCAGTAAATAGGCAGAATTTCAAAAAGACATTTATTAAAATGATTCAAAGACGTAGAAACGATTATTTTTTACGGATATTCTAGCGTTTATTTTACACATTCATCGTCTTCATCATCATCTCAGCCAAATAAAGTCATCATTTTCCAATTTTTTTTCGAACCCTGCATGGTCCGTGGTCTTTCTGAAAGTAATCGTTGCTTTTTTTTAAAAGTCCTTAGACAAACAAATAGACCTCAAAATTAAAAAAAAACGAATTATTAGTACTATTGAAACGGCTTATTAGTTTAAAAAATAGTAAACACACTAATATAAACACTTTACTCGCAGCTTCGTCCGCGTTGGTATGAGATTATAAAGATAAACTCTTTTTTTACATAAAATAAAGCATATTTTAGCCACAAGGAATGTAGCATTCTTTCAGTGAATGACATTTTAAATTAAACCAGTAGTTAAAAGAGATTACCCTCCACAAACAAACAAATTCACAAACCCTACCGCTTTATTATTAGTAAAGATTATATATTATATAGTTTGTATAGGTTACTGACATATATAAAGGCACTTAAAGCACGACCAGAACACTGAAACGCATTGTACAGTAATCTGTCAACCGTTCATGGTGTTCGCGACCGAGTTTCTATATTTCACGCAGGCTGTGACCCCGTTAACTGGTTGCCGTGATGCAGTAGCGTCCACTTCTAAAAAGAAAATGACGTATATATGTCGTGCATAATCATTATTTCCTTAAATGTCAGTTCATTTTTAATTCAATTCCTGAACTGGGTTGGGCAGGACTATTCAGGATGTGGATAGGGATTTAAAGCTTTTAAAAACTTCATAAACCCTATATTTTATAGAACATTGATTTAAACAAATGTAATACGAAGTCGCGAGCTCAGAGATAGAGAAGCAGTATATACGGTATAAGAAAATCGGATGTTTGATACACAAACGAAATTGACACACGGGGCCTGATGGCGTTATCAGGAGAAATATTCCCTCATCCTTATTATAATCATCAACAATAATCATGATTAAAAAAAATGAAATAAATTGCATAACAACTGTCTATGACTTCTTGGCGGGAAAGTGAAGAGTCACGTCAGCGGTTTTGTTTTATTTTCTAAAATTTATGTTATATCGAATATTAATGTGAAATAATGGTGGATTATTAACCATTAAGTGTTCGTAAGTGCGCATGAGTGTTGGCAAATGAAACAAAACAGTGCAACTTCACTTTTCAAATTCTCTCAAGAAGTCTGCTTGAGGACTTAGCCACATCTTTACTGAGATACTCGAGGGGTTGGGGGGTAATATCATTTCTCACTTCCCATTTCTATTATCATTCATCATCATCAATATTGTTTATACTATGTATTACATAAGAAGATAGAACGAACGAATAGGCTTGATGGATTTCATCTGGAGCCGTAAAACAATATACAAAAAAAGTACATAAAGTGTATGTATTGATATTATTTGTCATATTTGTTCCTTTTAACTAATTAGATGAGGAGTATTAATTTATTGTTTGTGTGAGTAGTGGACAGTATTTTAAAGTCCACTATGAAAAGTTTCAAATTGCAGGAAGACAGTTGAATTAAATTAAGAATAAACTTAGGTAGAATAAATTAAAATTAACTATTTAGATCTTTGTATTTGATCTTGGTATTTCATTAAAAAATCGTGATTCGAAGTTTGTAATTTACTTGGGGAACCGAAATGTGTAAAGGCTTTTTTAGGAGAGTTTGCTGGTAGCCTCAAACAACATTTCCAGCGTCACCGGACTTAAGTCACGTAAGATATATAAAAAATATATGTACTTTTAAACGTATATATATATATATTTTATATATCTTACGTGTGAGCCTTCATCTCTCCTGATGTAGGTATTTTGGTTATTAACCATACTTGACTAAGCCATATTAGGAGACGGGTTTACTCCAGCAACTATTTGGGTTAGGGGTTGTTGGTGAAAACGGGCATAATAGTAGCACTGATAAACTATTTGAGTACCTTACTACGTTTTAGTAGGTATCGACACATTGATGGATCGTCAATCGCGCCGCCATGATTGCTTTGAACGAGCTAGGCAGCACAGGCCGGTGGCTTTGGTATTATATTATGAGTTTAATTTCCAATATATGTAGTGTTTAAATGCGAAACAGAAACTATGCGAAAGTAATTAAAATAAGTATTCGTAGGCTGGCTAGCTCTACAATGCACTAAATAAGATTAGCCAGACTTATGTAATGTCTCATTACATCGACACCTGCAAGGAAAAACATTGTAACTCAAATTTTGGTAATTTTAAGTTATAGTCATAATCTAAGCAATAGTATGACCGTAACTCAAGTGCACTTAAAAATGAGTTACGGTCTTTTTCCTTACAGGTGTCGACATTACCGTTCAGGCGCCAAGTGTACTTAACAAATAGCTAATATCTCATTCTTACTAGGGTAGTGGTACCAGTGTTTAAGCGCAATGTGTATTTAAGCCCAATTTTCGACATAACTTTCGTCTCCAAAAATAACCTAGATTTTCATTGTTTTTTTGGGATGAAAACTAGGAAGCACCGTCTGTATTTAAATGTTGCTAAAGAATATAATCAGATGCTGACCCTTATTTTTTATATATTATTACTATTATTATATGTACTCATATTATTTTATTATACTTTTTTATCTACTTGACGTTCATTTAATTTCAAAATCACCTTCATCATCATCTCAGTCGAAAAATGTTCCTGGAAAAAGGCCGCAAGGATCTCCACAACGACCGCTTTTGTGTTAGCATCCATCGTCTAATTGCGCCCTTCACCAGATCGTCGGTCCACCTGGTTGCCTACAACATATTAATATCTATCAATTCACAAAAAGTCTCTACACGGCCTCGCCTCTAATGATAGTCATTATAAAAAGAAATATCTCGATCTGATTTAATTGAAACGGTGCCAAGGTTCATTTTCGAAGCGCGCCTATTACAACTGCTCGTCGTTGCAGATACCGCGGACTAAGACACGGCTAGGTCAAGCGCACACTTAAGCGAAAGTGTTGCCCTATAATGCGAATGTTCAATCTACGCTACATAGTAGCCACCTGGCTACACAGGCGGGGCCCACCGGCACCATTAGCACGCGAACGCGAGGGTTCAAGGCCTAGGTATCTCAGTTCCTATAGATAAACTTGTTACCTATTGCGTAACTCCTAAAGGCTTAAGTTCGCACTTCAATATCCTGAGCGTGAATTTATAGGGCGAGTAGGTACCGTAATTGGAGAAGTTCGTCTGTACTTCCGGCGAGTCTTTGAGACTTTGAATTAATTTTATTATATAGACTTAGAAAGGGCATGTAGTATATTGAACTAGGTACAAAATTAGTATACATAAACATTGTCTCCGAAAGTGTGTTCTATAAATAAGTATATTACCCTTATAGGATCACTTTATTGTCCGTCTGTCTGTCTGTCAAGACCCTTTATCTCGGGAACGCGTAAAGGTATCAAGTTGAAATTAAAACCATATACTCAAGTCTGCAGTCCCTTGAAGCTGTGAAAAAATCACACTTCTAAGTTAACCAAAAAAAAGAGATGGCTGTTTATGTGGCAAAAACCGTATATTTCGATACTCTCAAGGGAATCAAAATTCATAGGGTACTTGCCGTTGACCTAGAACTATGAAGTTTGGTGAGTAATATCGTCTTATATTACAAGTACAGGGAAAAATCTGAGAACTATACATATTTAATTAAATCACAAAAAAAACAGGGTCTTAATGCGAGGAACGGAGGTCCCAATTTTGAAGTAACCGTGTCATGTGGGATATCGTATGAAAGGGCTTCATTTGAACAAGCTTAAGCAGATTTTTGTATAGTTTTCGATTTATCACGAAGAATAAAAAAAAAATACCTTTTCCCTTCTTTTATATGTATAATATAGGTACCTAATAACTTTGGTGTATGTAGTACCTAACAGTTTGCACTTATATGCGTACCTACTTAGTCCTTTTTTTAATTTTGTAATTAAACACAATCCTAAATAGGTACCTACCTACTGAAGTGTCTTGTACCTAGTAGTATTATACATATTATATTTTAATAAGAAAAAAACACAATAATATAAGTAATTGTAGGTTTGGAAACTGAATTTCGGGAAAATTTCAAGACTCGATTCCTGAACTATATAATATGTACCCATAAATTTGTACGGAACCCTCGGTGGGCGAGTCCGACTCGCACTTATCCGGTTTTTTATTATCACCATAGGAAACTCTTTTTACTTCGTTTCACCAATCTGATGTTAAGACCGAAGAGATAGAAACACATTTTGACATGATCATCAAAAACGTATGCTGATTGATCTCAACTCTGTCGGAACTTTTTTTTAGACCCAGGGGAAAATCTGCTCGCAGATTCCTCAGATCCAGGGATGGCCTAGTCCTTTTCAAAAAAGGATTAAGACCGACCCGGTAAAACCCCTGGGGTTTGTCTTTGGCCTTAAAAAGGGCCTTGAAGACTACCTGAACGCACGCCCCCCGGAGGCCGGGAGTCGCGGTCGGGTCCGTCGAAACTTAAAAATGCTACTTTCATGCTTTTAGCCGAGTCTACAAACAAGCTTACGGTTTGCATGACTGCCTAACAACAAAACGTGGTTGACGCCTCGCAATATGGATATAAATCGCGCGATGCCGACGCTGTAAGAGATGCCATCGTGCATCGTTATTATGTAATTTTATTGAGCTCATCTTTCAAACCGAAACACAGCATTCAGGACACCGCTGCTTGGCTGAAAAACAAGTGGCGGCTTATGCGTGTACGTGTTTACGTGTGAAAACTCATTGTCGTACTACTGCGTACGGGGATGACGCAGATGAATATGTGGGGCTCCCTGCCCAACTCTCGCAATTGAGGAGTAGGTAGCGCGGCAGCGGCCCGACATCCAGAGGGAATATGCCCGTGGATGTTCGGGAGTGTTTCAAGAAGTCCTAAGACCTGAGACTTACAACATTTACATACACGCTCACTCAACAAACAGTGATACGATAAGGTGACCGACCAACCAAACCAAGTCGATTAGTCGATTAATTAGCAAAATTGTCCTCACTATCGTATTGTGCCCTATGCCATTGTTACAAATCCTGTAATTATTGTAAGCTTGGACAATAAATAAATAAGTAAATAAATATGAGCACCCGTTTAGAATTAAACCCAGGACCTCTACTCGTAGTACTGGGTGCATTCGATCACTTTAACGAAAACGAGAATTTGTATAGAATTTTTTTAACTCTTCTCGATGTGGCCAGGCGGCGCTGTTTCAATGCCATACTAATTTTCGTTTACGTAAACGAAATCGGATGGGGTTATTGAGGGTTAAAGTTACTCGCGTCCGTAGGTTTGCCCTTGAGACCCTACACGTGCCCCTGGGTGGTGCTAGTGGGTGGTGCTAAATGAGTGACACTGTCTGTGGTAGAGTCACGCTGCGGTGCAGCACGAAATGGGCCGGCTCGTCCGGCGTAATACCACCCTCTCACAGAATATCGGCGTGAAACAATGGCACTTCGTTGCTGCTGTGGCCTCCGGTACTTTCCAGTACTTTCCAGTACTTTCCGGTATCCGGTACACCGGATGCGTCCGGTGAGTCAGGCCCATCTCTCACCCCTTCCTGTTCCCAATTCCTACTCCCTCAAGATCCAACTCCTTCCTCAAGGCCGGCAACGCATCTGCGATTACTTTGGTTTTGGTCCATGGGCGGCGGCGATTACTTTCCATCAGGTGATCCACCCGCCTGCTCGTTTGCCTCCTTTTAATATAAAAAATAATAATACGGATAGTAAATAAATCTCACACTAGGCACTCAGGTGATCTTACCACTCTGTCTTGTTCGCGGAGGCAGCATGTTGTAGTGTGTTTTTATATTCTCGCTATAAAGACCTATTATGCTACCATGATTGATTGTATATTTCTCCTGTTTTGATTGATTGCCAAGCTGTCGTATATAATAACACTTCCTAGACTGATATACAGACACCAGCAGATCAACCAACCACAAAATGTCAAATTTCTCTAATACATTTTGAACCTTAGTATTTGAGTATAAAGATCAATATCGATTAGAGAAATTTGACAGTTTTGGATAGGTTGATGTGCAGGCGTGTGTACCTAACAAATATAATATATCATGTTTTAATACAGAATTTTAACAAACGTACAATATACGTTTGAATAATCTGAACCTCTAATTATTGTATTTAAACTCTCTTTATCCGAACGGTACAGAAAGATGTGCTTTAGGGATATAATCGCAGAACTGCCAATTTGTAACGAGCCTTGTATTTAGCCTCTTACAAAACACACTCTCAGTACAGAGTGTGACACTTGTATGTAAACTACAATTTGTATGCAATCGAAGTAGCGCCACCTAGTGACAAACTTTTGTAACCAACTTGTAACAACCCCTAAGCGATACATTTCCAGCTAACAGCAACTCAGTCGAATGGTGAATATAACTGGCACTTACTTAGCACTGCAAAAGCCGTATTTTGCGTTAATAATAAAATTGATTTCAAAATTCATTGATAGAACCTTAATTTTAAAGTACACTAAGCTTTTTGATTTATGTAACCTTAAAAATGATTTATGTACCTGTTGCTAAGCTAGGGTTGAAAACCTGTATTTCAGCATCCAGCTAATTATACGCCTGAATTATATAGTCTGTAATGAATTATAGTTCTGTTAACCCATCTGGGTAACTAATACGCTTGTATTAAGTATGGGCTTAAGTCAGTCAGTAGTCTAAAGGATAAGGATTCGTTCGGTTACTGACGAAGCGATTCCTATTATTTTGCCCTTTGTTTTAATTGCTACAAGAACTATCATTATCTAACTACAAACACCTACGCCCGTATACCTATACGGGCTAAGTCAACGTCCACGGATGGGATAAATAATTTTTGATACTTAACAATATTCGGTGGCGTAGTGGTTAGGCCGTTCGGATATCGATAACGTTTGATGTCAGAACGACTTGGGTGTCAGATGTATGTATGTTGACCATTTTGTTTGGGAAGGCAAAACAATTGAAAGCTACCAACCTACATTGGATCAGCGTGGTGTGTTACAGCCCGGTGTCTTCATGTTGGGAAGGCTTGAGCTTAGCCATTGGACGTTTTATGGACGGTTGATGTTATCATCTAGTTTTTACATAGAACTGAAATTTAATTAATCAAATACTGTAAAACAAATACTTAGTACTACAAAACTTAGAAGTCGTCGCCTAAACAAGGTGTTTTTTGGAGTAAAAAAATGTTCATGATTTACTAAACTCATGCATCATGTGGGAAGGATGGAGGAAGGAAGGAAGAATGCACAAGTATGGGCGTATTGGGCCTTAACCCACTAAACTGGCCCAATTAGTTGGTGAGTTTTACCGACGGCCTTTTTTAGACCTTCTATGTTTTTGTAAGACCTACTTCGTTATATGTACAGTTACAATACATGGTCATGTTCTAAATTTCTACTCAATTATTGAGTTCTGGCAGGTAGAGATAATAAAGCCACTTTCTTAGTAGTTGACGATTCCGGGTGAAGTGAGCTTCCAACTTCGACCTTATCTTCACCTACCTTTAGGCCAAACGACAGAATATATTCTTTCGAAAAATATTTATTTGAACTATTGACTTCACGCTTGCATTTGCAAAATAGAACAAGTCCATATTGCATACAATTAACAACGTAGCTAGTATTAAAATTGATCTTTATTTTTTTTTCACATTTACGGAATAACCATCTTGACCACATTTTATTATTTTTTATTATGCAAACAATAAAAAAAATACCATTATCTAATGCAATTTATTTATTTTCTATTTATTTCTTTATTTACACACAAATTACGTATGTCACAGACGGAGGACCCAAAAAAAACCAAAATTATTTTATTAAACTAAATTTTAATTGATAGAAATTATAATAAAATGACTTATGGCTAGGTCTGTTCGATGCTAGATACAGAATGACAGAATAACTAAATAAAATAAATGTTGCAAGTGGCGTAAAAGCGTTGTCAGCAGAAACGGTCACGTAGGCACCGGTGGTGGCTTGAAAGCGTTGTCAGCGGAAACGATCACGTAGGCACTGGCGACTAGGTCAATGCATGCCTTGCGTATTGCGTGGAGACGAATGACGTAACACCTCCCCCATCAGATCAGCAATTATTTTGTAGTCTTCAGGTGATAAAATATTGCTGAGGGTTTCGTCTGGCTTCTGGGATTCCCAGGTTTTTCATAGATTCTATCTCCAGGAGATGGGTCGGATGCTGAGCGTATCTTGTTGGCTGTGTAGCGGCGAAAGATGAAGAAGACGATGAGTGCGATTACACCTAGTAGGATGATAGTGTAAATCGGGATGGTAGTATGATATAAGTAGTCCGACGGGGTTTGCCTCAATTGTAGAGCAGGCTGTATTATAACTTTATGTTGGATATCATGTAATCTCCTTAGATCGATCGAGTTAAGATTCACGTGTGCTGTTTCTTCTCGTGGTCTCTCGGTGTCGATCGAAAGTTTGGTTATCTTCAACGGTCTGCCTTCAACTTGATCATTGGAGTTGGTTATAGTGAATTCCGGTGTGAACAGGAAACAGTTGATTGGTATTGTAGCAAGATAACTTCCGCTGAGCAAATTGTAATCTTCTTTGCCGCATATCGTATGTACCCTCGTAGTGTTAGGAAACGAGATGATATAATGTTTTTCATCCAACTCTTCCATGGCCGTCTTAGATAGAGTGATGGTGATGATGTCGCAGGTCTCGTCGAGATGCTGGTCCATGATGAGATGCTGAATACAGTCCGATCCTTGTTGAAGCTGGTGATGCATCTTCTCGCAGAGATACCAGTTATTGTACTTCGGGCATTCTGCCTCTATGTACACGTAACCTTTCCTGTTAGTTGCTATTAAAGGATAAGGAGGGATTAGGGCCTGGTTATGTTTATTGGGAGCCATGCATAATCTATATAAATCGAAACTATTTTCTGAAAATATAGGTAATTTAAAAACTATTACAACTTGGTTGCCCGAATAATAGTAGCCTGGCCTAATAAGATCATAGTATTCCCTGAGTTCTAAATCAAGGATATGATCCTTACCATAAATTTTTATTAACTTTAAAATCATCTTATCTAAAATCTCAATTCCTATCATCGAATGATGCGGACTGGAAGCATGTATAAAGGCTAACATATTCTCTATCCTAATTATCTCATTTAATACTTCATCTACATTTTCAGTTGTAATGCTAAGATGCTGGGCAAACTTAGCATACTTTATAAGGCTAGAATCTCTATAAGCCTGATTATCCAGTATTAACTGTATAGTATCATTTATCTTAGATTGATTTTCAACTAGCCTAGTGATTATATTAGAATGCTGGACCATCCACTCTTTACTGAGGCTGACATGACTGTTAAATTCCTGAGTGATCTCATCATTATTATTTTGGAGAATTTTGATTGCATTATCATATCTTACAGCATCTGAATGATCTAAATTTCCTGTAACACTCTTAATAAATGAACCTAAACCGTCAATGAGACCTCTCTTTATACGCCTTGGCTTTAATGTATCTAAGTGTTCCGTAACGGTCCCTAACTTATTATTAAGATATTCTATTTGAAGCTCGTAAAGCATGTAAGTGTCATTACGTAGCCTAAGTTTATAATCTACTAATTGTTCCTGTAATAACCTAATTTTCTGTTCAATATCGTCAAGATCAATATACTGTAGGAATGCATGATGGTGAGTAATAAGCCTGGTTTCGCCCAGACGAAACGGTAATAATCCAGGGCCTTCGGCAAGGCTCTCAAGTGTTATCTCCTGATTGGTCCCTTGGGACGCTATCAAAGGAGCAGTCAGGACCAGTAGCACCCTGTAACAATTGGGCACTTTTAGGAACTCTTTTAAGGCGATTCTTAGCGACTGGACCACGTTTTCGTGAGGTATATATATGTATAGGTAGATTGGCAAGAACTGTATCCCGGCTATACCTAGGGGCTAACTTCTGGCGACTGGCTAGAGGGTTACTAACAAATATACGCTGTTGGGGTTCATAGTCTATCTCTGGATCGCGATTTTTATTTCGATTCTCTATTAAGTTAGTGCGGGTTGCAAGGCTATTCTCATTGATTGCATCATATACTAACTTCATCTGTTCTCTATGATTTTCTATATACTGTTGCATTAAATGCTTATTTAAATCTATATGAAATGGATCACGTGGGTCAAAGTGCCCAGTTATGATATCGTAGGGTCTGCATCTGGTGAAACTGTGGACCGAACTATTGTACGCTAAAACTGCATAGGGAATCAAGTTATTTACGTCTTCGTTTTTGTTAGTTAATTTTAAGATACGGAGATGCTCCAGCAGAGTAGAATGGAATCTTTCTACAATGCCGTTGTCGTTTGGTGAATGCGCTAGTGTTCTATGGTGATTTATATTGTGCAAATTAATAAACTCGTTAAACAATTGGTTCGTAAATTCTGTGCCATTATCAGAGACAATAGTTAGAGGTAGCCCATGGTGCGTGCAAAACTTTAGAAGAGCTTGTAGGATGCTGATTGCTGTACCATCGCGAATGTGGTAAGCCTGAGCGTACTTAGAGAATACGTCAACGAGAGTTAAATATTTTTCGCTTTGTATGGTCAGTAAATCAGTATGTACTATTTCAAATGGTTTTGTAGCGGGAGGAACGACATTGAATTGTGGCCTTATAGGATTACGGTCATATTTAGCCTGACCGCAGATGGTACAATCATTGATGAATTTTGTTATTTCATCTTTCATCTTAGGCCAATAATAGCGGTGGGAAAGAGACAGATAACATTCATTTATACCGCGATGGTTAGTTTTACCTTCGTGGTAGTGTTTTATTATCTCTTGTTGCCTGAGATATTCTTTCACATTCTCAACTTCGGTCTTAGCTAAAACTAGACTCATTGCCGAGCTCTTAAATTTGTCTTGGATTATGGGAATTATATCGTACATAGATAAAGGTGGGTTTATAAGTAACGCTGTTTTAACTTTAGGATTGACGTATTCCTTAATAACGTTAACTATGTCTTCCTCTAGATTAGTTTGCGATACCTGGACTGAGGTTCGCGTGTGTGTATCAAATGGCTTGGATGCTGTGGGACGTTTTTTTATATCGCCTACCACAGTTATAACAATCTGTCTATGGAATTTATTTAGTGGTTCAGCAACTATAGGGACTTCCAAGATGGGGTTTTCGAGACTAGTATGAGCAGTAGCTGTGGATGAGTTTGTTACAGATGATGGTGAACGCTCGGATGGATTAGCTATCATAGAATCAGTTTCCTCATTGTGGATTTCCACGCGCGAGAGAGCATCTGCATTTGTATTAGATTTACCTTTTTTATATATTACACAAAAATCATATTCAGATAGTTTAAGCTTCCACCTGGTTAAACGCGAATTGGGTTCTTTTAGATTCATAACCCACTGTAGTGGTTTATGATCAGTCAATATTTTAAATTTCCTTCCAAATAAGTACGGTCTAAAGTACTTAGCAGCCCAAACGATCGCAAGGAGCTCTTTCTCGATTGTACTATAATTCGTTTCGCTCTCATTAAGAGTACGAGATGCGTAACATACTGGTTTGTCCAATCCTATAGTGCCCTGTGATAGAATAGCGCCTATTGCTACGTTAGAGGCATCAGTTGTTAAGATGAAATCTTTTGTGAAGTCCGGATATTGCAAAATCGGATCATTGGTTAGAAGCTGCTTACACTTCTCAAAGCACTCTGTGTATTCAGAATTTATTATAACCTTCTTACCTTTTTTGAGGCACTGTGTAAGAGGTTTGGTAATGTGCGCAAAGTCTGGTATAAATTTTCTATAGTACCCAACAAGGCCAAGGAACTGCTTTATTTCCTTCTGTGTTCTAGGTATTGGATACTTTTCTATGGCTGCAATTTTATCAGGGTTAGGCTTAATGCCCTCCCTAGTAATGACATGACCGAGATAAGCAGTTTCTAATTTTAAGAATTCTGACTTGTCCATTTGGACTTTGAAGTTTGATTCTCTGAGTTTTATGAACACCTTCTCAAGATTAATCATGTGTTCTTGGAGTGAGGTGCTGAAGACTATGATATCATCTAAGTATACCAAGCAGACAACGTTCTGAAGGTCTTTAAGAACGTTGTCCATCACTCTTTGAAAAGTTGATGGTGAATTTTTCAAGCCCATTGGCATACGCAAAAATTCGTAATGTCCGTTCTCTACGTTAAAAGCAGTCTTTGGGATATCTACTGGGTTCATCTCGACCTGGTAGAATCCACTAGCAAGGTCTAGAGTTGAGAAATACTGGCAGTTCCCTAGCTTGTCCAGCACATCATTGATGTTAGGTATAGGGTACTTATCGTCATAAGTTTTTTCGTTAACTTTACGGAAATCTACGACTAACCGCCATTTCGTTTTTCCTGAGGCGTCTGCCTTCTTTGAAACTATCCAGATGGGCGAGCTCCAAGCAGATTCCGATGGTCTAATGATACCTTGACTAAGCATTTTACTAATTTGATCTCTAACTTCATCTCGATGTACATATGGATACCGGTAGCTTTTGGTATATACTGGGACCTCGTCGGTCGTCCTAATATGATGTTTGATCTTATTAGTGAATGTTAAACATTCACCATCGAGATAGAATACGTCTGCGTATTTCTCACATAAAGTCTCTAAGTTAACGCGCTCTTCGGGATTGAGATGATTTGTACGTAACCGCGAGATAACCTCTTGCGCTCGTGAATTAGGCTGTTTAGTACGTGTGCACTCGATATTGTAGGACTCTGCTTCAACGGCTCTATCCATACTAAATATTAAATCATGTGGAGTAGGGTTAGATATTTCTAAAAATCCGCGGCTATTTTTAACAGTAGTTAGACACTCTTTAATAACGCAATTAGATATAATTTGCTCATCAATAAAGGCGTCACCGTCATGTAAATTGATGGGTATCCTAACTAGCTTAGTCGTATTAGCAGGTATTACATCTTCATACAAATTAATATTACGCGAATTGTACATATGAATATTATTAGTAGAGTTACGAGTTATAAGCAATTTATCTTTAAGGTCTATTTTAGCTTCCCATTTTTCTAGTAAATCTAATCCAATTAACCCATCGAAAAAATTATGAAATTTATAAACGAATAGCTTAGCTGGTTCCTGTTCCTGAAATTCCTGAAAGCAAGGGATAGTTATGGAATAATTATCGCGTTTTGTAGCGTGTACATTGGTCACTTCGAAAGGATCAAAGTTCAGTGGCACGTGGCTATAAAACTTATCTACAGCTTCCGGGCTAAGAAATGATTGATTCGCGCCCGTATCGATCAAAAGCCGTAACGGTGGTTCAGATATCTGTATATAAGGAAGCTGTCTCTGGCACTGTAAATTTAATTCTATTTTGACCTGTCTAATTTCCCGCGCTTCCGAAAATCCTGATCACTAGCCCTGCTCGTACAAGGTTCGGAATCATCTAATTTATTTGCCGGGACGTCGTTACATCTATCATACTCGTCACCTGGCTCGCTACTCGAATAAGGTTCAACGTTATAAAAATCGTTATTTTCTGCGTAATAATATTCATTTGGATCATCATAATAGTTGTAAAAATCAGGGTAATAAAAATCATTGTAAGGCGCGACCTCGTTCATATTCATTTCCCTACTCTTAAAATAGTTGGAGGCCGGAGGATTACCGTGCCTCCTCCAGTCATGACCGGATAGCTGCCCAAACTGAGGTCTTTCCTTAACTACATAGTGGCTGACGCCACTCATAGGCTTAGGGCCCTGATTATGGGAATCGTTCCTAGGTGGCATCTGGAAACGGTTCTGGAATGCGTTATAATTTGGTGGGGGTGCCCTGAACATCTGTTGCGTACGTGAGGGCATCCCTGGTGGCCTATTATATCCCTGCTGAAGAGGCTGGGTATTAGGCTTCCACATTGGCTGCTGTTGCTGCCAGTTAATCCTAGGTGGCTGTTGTACAGGGAGATTGAACGGTTTGAACGTTGGCATGTTAAATGGGGCCATTGGTAAAGGCTTATGTAATAACTGTGGCTTTTTATCAGCAGCTGGTTCAACGCGATTCTGAAGGTACATAACGTTCAATTCTTCTTGTACAAATTCTAGCGCTTTCTCAACACTATCAGGACGCATGCATCGGATGCGAGAGCCTAATGGCTCCTTTAGACCGCGAACAAACGCCTGCATTGTTAACTTTTTGTACAAAGTACGTTTAGCTTCAATCGTAGTTAAAATAGCTTCATGGAGCATAACATATGTCATGATAGTGCTGAACAAATTAACACAACGGTCATAAAATTCTTGAGGCGAACTATTCCCCTGTGTAGCTAACATAAGATCATTATACAGAGCGGTCTCATCTCTCTGATCTGAGAAATTATTAACAAGTGCGGTCTTAATGCAATCCCAATTCTCAGAGATGCCGTTAGAGTTGATAATTCGTGCGGCTGGTCCAGTAATCTTATTTAAGATACCGTTTATAAGACAAAGTTTAGCTAATTCGTTACCGGGATTCTGTTCAATGTACTCACCTACGATTTGATCACAAAGGTTAATAAATCTTGGTAGAATATGAGGATTGCCGTCAAAATCGGGCACGAGGCGTAAGGCCTTGAAAATACTATCTACGTCTGCCATTTTCTTAAAAGGTTCGGGACTCACTGACTTCACCGAATCTTCCACAGACTCAAATGTATTATCTAAATGATTTATATCCCTATTTGCGTCTAAATCTATTCTACGGGCTTCCCTGCTGCGCAGAGGCCCTCTAGGGGTAGTTTGCCTTGGATGAAAAATGATTGCAAATTAAAATAGGACTTATAGGAATAATAGGAAAGCAACACAGAAACGATTTTAGTGTACTTACATAAGCTGCATTTTGGTACCTCTGGGATCGATGTCTTGATTTTCCTCCGACCGGGACTTCAGGTTCTTCTTATGGGATACTCGGACACGCGATCGCTCGCGACGAAGGTAGCGATTTCCCGGAATACGGTATTCGATGTGAGAATAACCCTATCCAAACTACCTCGAGACGCCTCGAGTATCCTACCGACTGCGCCAATTACGTATGTCACAGACGGAGGACCCAAAAAAAACCAAAATTATTTTATTAAACTAAATTTTAATTGATAGAAATTATAATAAAATGACTTATGGCTAGGTCTGTTCGATGCTAGATACAGAATGACAGAATAACTAAATAAAATAAATGTTGCAAGTGGCGTAAAAGCGTTGTCAGCAGAAACGGTCACGTAGGCACCGGTGGTGGCTTGAAAGCGTTGTCAGCGGAAACGATCACGTAGGCACTGGCGACTAGGTCAATGCATGCCTTGCGTATTGCGTGGAGACGAATGACGTAACACACAAACTTACAACTATCATTACAGATATGTTTATAACCCCAATGCGATAGATGAAGCGATTGAATTTATTTGTATCAAATTGTCCAACTAGCTAATCTTGTAAATTCACTCAATGAACAAATGAATAAATCCGTCTCTTTATCAACGAGGTTGATTATGCAAAAGGCGCGCGTCAGTGGCGCTTCCTTCAGTAAATTAGTTCGACTTCTAAGGACGAGCAGTAGGTTCGACCGTCGTCGTCGCCATACGTATTTATCCGGAACATAAACACCCATCATCCCTAACATCTCCGGATTGGATATCTTACCTCTAAGCACCATAAAAAGATACTAGCTTTGAGAGCTGGTTGTATCCTACCATACCTAGAACAAATAACGTAGAGTACTGCATTGGGTAAAATGGTACACTGCATACAGCTTTAAATACAGATATCTTATAAATATCTATAAATATATAAATATCTATCTTATAAGTTTATTCTGTACTCTTTCCAACATTAGGCTGTACTTTTGTTCACAAGGGGCCCAAATCATCGCGTTACATTCCATATGAATCCTAACTAATGTACTTATTATACAAAGCTGTAATAGCTTGTACATTAGTGAAACTATTGACCGTTCGCAAAGTAAAGCCTATAGTTCTTAAAGCCTTTTTACAAATATCAATGATATGATCCTTACAAGTTTAATCTGCTGTAAACTTTACTCCTAAATCCCTAATTTGTTTTACTCGACATAAAGGCATTCCGTCATTGTTATAAAAGTTACCATTGAGCATTTGGATGTATTGAATTGTAACGTCTTTGCTCCATTTAACAACCCTATCTATGTCCTCTTGAAGTTTGTTTGTATAGGAAGCGTGGGAGATGTCCCACGCTTCCTATATCCAACGACAACTTATGGTCATCTACAAATAATAAACATTTTGAATTTTCCACAACATTGGGTAAATCATTTATCATGATTTAATACTCCAGTATCCTAGGTTCGAACCCTGACTTACACCAGACCATGTAAAATACGGTTCAGTTATACCCCTCATACTCCATTTAACATTGTTCAAATTAGTTTTGATATGAGCAGCACTTTGACCACCCAAAAACAAAACCCTTCGAGACGTCTCAGTATAAAATAGTATGTAAAATAATAAATGCGAAAAAGATTTCATTTTATTTTAATTATTTACTTAATATTACGAGTAATACGAGCATAATAACTTTATAATTTACAAAAAAAAATTGTAAATTATGTTTCTGCAATATTGTTTAGGGGCTTGCACTGAAAGTGGCAACAACAATACAGTAATCAATAAGACCTTTTTGTAACCTCCCAGAGCAGTATTGATTGTCAATCTATTACTACTAAGGCCGCATCCTCGAAGTAGCGATGTGCATGTAAAAACTATATCGGTATTTTTTCCGATATGATATATCGAAAGGTGGATTCAATATTTATATATCGATCAAAAATATCGATATTTTCGATATATCGTATGTAAGTTGTATTTATGTATTTAGTACTATGTTATATAAAAAAGAATAAGAATTTAGTAAAATTAACTATTTGTGTCTAAATAAACTTCATTTTGTAAAGTTGATCGCTGATTGGCCATCTCCCGCTCGTGACGCGAACCAAAGATTAAATTTCGATACGATACGATAGTCTACGTGTCAAAGAAAAAATATCGATATTAAGCTAATATATCGATTGTTAATAGATCTATATTTGAATACATATATATATATTTTTAAATATCGAGATTTGGTGATAAGGATAATCGCGGTTTGATTCGTGATATCGAGATGCTAATATCGATATTTTAAAATATCGATATATATCGAGCATCCCTACCTCGAAGCAAACATACCGCTTTGCGGGAGTGGTAGTGGTAATATTGAAAATAGAAAGCTGATAAAGTAGACTTTATTTCTCTTAAAAACATAGTGCCTTACAAATAAACAAAGAATAAGGTCCGAATAGTTATTCCGTGTTTTGTTCCTGTCATGTAAACGTAATTTCAAATTAGAGTGAAAGAGACAAAACACGGAATAACTATTCGGACATTATTCTTTGTTTATTTGTACGGCACATAATGTTTAAATTGTCACATTATAATATATTATATTATAATAATTTTTAGAGCCCTCACACACGTCCGATAATCGGTGACCGATTTTTTAGAGGTGAAAATGGCTAATGTTTAGTAGCCGCTGATTGTTTCAGTGGCGTGCACTTAGAGAGGCCTATGTCCAGCAGTGGACTAGATTAGGCTGATGAAGATGATGATGGTGTTTGATTATGATGAAAATGAAATGTATGGAATTCTGTGTTGCAACGCACACATACTACAAAAGGTCGGTCACAAAATCGGTACTAAAACCTCGGCGAAAAAATCTGTCCGATTATCGGTCCTACAAAAAGTCGGTCGTGGGCGGAAACCGTTAACCTGCGTTAAATATTCAAATGACTTACGTTAATTAAAAAAGCATTGCTCATTAATTTGTGTTAACTAGGTTTCTATAACCGACCAGTAAATTACCTTAGTCGATAGTTTATAAATGGTTACAGGTTCAAATCAGTCTTACATTGAGAGAGAACGCCGTAATTATATAACATTTACTTCACCTTTAGAAAATAAGCGTACAACAACCTAAACAAAAAATATATTCTTCGAGTGAATTAATTTGATATTTTATACGTTTCTTTTGATGTGTAACATCTTTCCTCTCGCCTTCTATATATACTATTTGTGGGAGTGATTTCGTAGAAAAGGGACGGAAGTAGGTTCGTAACAGTGTGATCCTGTAACTGTTATGTGTTAGTCGGAGAAGCCACCAGTGATCGACACTTTAAGCCCAACATCCGTTGTAGGTCGTAATATTTGTGGGAGTGATTTCGTATAAATGTGATCGTAACAGTGTAACAGGATAACAGTGTGACATGTATTCTAATGAGTATTTACTGAAATGTTTTTGTTTTGTTTATATAATTTTAACGCAAATTTTGTTGCGATACAAATTACAAAAACACAATGTTAAAAAATTTCCACGAGCAGGATTTGAACATGCACCCTACTAACATACCGGGTCAGGTGCTCTTCCAACTGAGCTATCGTGGTTCTAACCAGCTCCAGCTCGCCTAAATTATTCAACACTATTTACTTTTTATAGCATGCTGTATTTACTGCATTCTGTTTATGATTTGTAAATCTATATTCTATTTTTATTGTAATATTGATTTAAAAAGGTGAGATGTCAAATGTCACACATCATATGCGACTACTGTAAGTAAGGCTCGTTCGTTTTTTTTATTTTATATTACTTATGTGGTAAACAATCAAACGATCCGATTGATGGAAAGCTATTTGCACCTTGCCGACCCTCTAAAAACCTAGAGAAAGGCTCTAAGACACTCAGGTCGTAGGTATATAAAATAATAAAACATTATTTTAGGTAACACAAAATGTACAATATAAACATGATCCTGACATGAACATGTTGGCCCTGCTACATACTATCAACAGAGGTAACTTTTGTAATCTATATAAATAATAATGAATGTTGCTAAGCGCAAAACACGAGAACGGCTGAACGGATTTGGATGAAACTTTGCACATAGACAGAACATGACCCGGACTAGGACATAGGATACTTTATATCCCAGTAACAGGTTATTGTGGAATAGTGTAGCCTTCGTGAACGAAGCCGCGGGCGACAACTACTATATCATAAAAATTGGTATAATTATGTTTTTTTTAAATCCAACTAAAAGTTATTTAAATTTTATACTTGCGTTTTTATTTAATTTAATTAGTATTATTATTCTACAAAATTTATAAGTACATTTATTTTACAATAAAATAATTATTTTGTCCCCAGAGATAGGGAATATATATTTATCGTTAAGGATACTCGTCTTACGTGAACAATATTGACGAATCTACATGCGTTTATTTTACACATTTGTTATTAGTCGCGGGCGACAACTACTATATCATAAAAATTGGTATCATTTTGTTTTTTTTAAATCCAACTAAAAGTTATTGAAATTTTAATACTTGCGTTTTTATTTAATTTAATTAGTATTATTATTCTGCAAAATTTATAAGTACATTTGTTTTACAATAACATAATTAATTATTTTGTCCCCAGAGAGAGGGAATTTATATTTATCGTTAAGGATACTCGTTTTACGTGAACAATATTGACGAATCTACATGCGTTTATTTTACACATTTGTTATTATGTAAATTTATTCTGACATTTTCTGGTGACCACGGACTCCGTTAAGGGTTTGAAACGTCAGCATAAATTAAATAACATCAAATGTGTGGTGATGGTCGGTGGAGTACAACCCACATAGAATGGCTGCCGAAGACAGCGGAGCGCTGGCCAACAACATGCTAAATGGGCCAGAGATATAGAGCTGCCCCCCGACCGCCTAACTCGATCGCTTTCGATCGCTTTGAAGGCGAGTCGAGGAGGAGGCGTCATCTTGTCATTTCGAAAGCAATATGAAAGCAATATCGATAGGTATAGGCTATAGCTTCAAAGCGATCGAAAGCGATCGAGTTAGGCGGTCGGCCCCCTGGTCGCTGGAAAAACCTGAATGCGATCAGGTCAAAACAGATTGGCGTAACATGGAAGAGGCCTACGCCCAGCATTGGGTAGATACGGGCTGAAAATGATGATGAAATGTGTAATATAAACGCGAGTAGAACCGTGAAAGTTGTTACTATTAATAGTAAATCCGTTAAAGTTGTTTCATTTGAATTGATATTTGCTTATTAGCAAATGGACAAAGACTATCAAACTTTGAACGCGCGCCGCGTTGCCAGCCCCAACTCACCTGACGCCATTATCGAGGAACGCTGCTAGACCAGTCCCCGTAAAATATTCATAAGTTTAATCAAATTGCATAGAGTTTTTAATGGCTCTTCTTTAATGAATAAACTTTTCTTAATTTAAAATGAGCTGTTTCTGGGTTGAGGCCATATTGAAGACCTAATTCATTGATACCTATTATTAAAATACTATTAAGATTATTGGACTAAAATTTAATGTTATTTAATGTTATTTATGTTTACAAAAAATTGTTAAACACCTTATCAATTTAACAATGTAATGTATGTACTATTTAATTGTCTATCAAGTTTTTTTATGACTTGGTGCGGTTTGATAGCGTTAAGCCAATAGTAAGGGTAAGATATTAAAGAATTTTTTGTTTTATATTATATGATGATAATGAGTGATGATGATATTATAACAACAATAATGTTGCCATTGTTTTATTTTCATATTATTTTAATACACATTACTAACTTTAGAATTCACTACCCTTTTTTAACTAACCCTCTATGAACTCTTTCTGAATTAAACTTATTATAGTTATTATATGTAAATTACTTACAAAGACACCAAATGAATTTCTTTAGTTAGTGTGGATCATAATTTAATTTCTGAGTTAAATTAAAAACTTAGTTCAACAAATACACAAGTATATGAGTAATAAGTTTGGATTTTCTTTAGTAAACGAATGCAAATTCAATTTCGAGATTCTACTCCCATTTAAATATTTAGGGGTTCTTATCATTTTATACTACCAATCTCATTTATAGACGTAATTGTTTAATTATAAGCCGTTTTGAACGAACGTTGTGAATTATTTCATGTGATTATGTCCCAATGTCCCCGTGTGTTATGGAGAAAAGAAAAGGGAAAGCCTCGGGAAAGCCTGAGCCCAGCACTGCCCAGCAGTGGGACGTTTACAGGCTGATGATGAAGTTTTTGGGTGCTAGCCAACGTTCAATACACTTCGTTCACACACACGTTCTCAAATTAAAACTTGTTTTAATTTTTCTCAATCCTTATATTGGTGAAATGGCACTTTATGTCTGGTAAGTCAATAGAGAAACCTTTATGCACCTGTCATAAATATTTTTTCAAAATAGAAATTGTATTGTATGGACAAGAAGTGATGTCACTATTTTGTTCCATCAATGAATTGTTTATTAATTAAGTCTTTAAACGCCGTGGTGGTCACCGGTGACCGACAAACAATAAATTTTCTATTGTATCTGGTTTTGCGGCAGTCAACGTGTTAAGTTACAGAAATTAATGCTTAGGTCTATGTATTGAAGACCTGTTAAATAAAGACATTACATTGACATTCATACAACATTATGTTGTTATTTTACCTATCGCATTTGAAATAGTACCTTACCTTGTATCGACAAAACTTATTGCGAGGTACGTGCTTATTTCCTTATTTCGCTGTCTACAAATAATCCTCTTGTGCTGCTACGCCGTAGCATTCTCGTAGCCTACTTCACCGATCTCACCGTAGCTGATGGTAACGATATTCTGCTACGTAATAACACTTTTATGAAATCTTATTTTATGTTTATTATTTCTACTTTAAGAATATTATTTGTTTTTAAAGGGTACAGACGAGTTCTATACTGTCTCTATAGTCTAGCTAGAACCTTGCATTGTTAGTTTTTTACCTTTATTTAATCAAGAGCTAATATCTAATTCTAATGTAGACTGTAGACATGTCAACCCCATCATAACTGATACCAAAATAATTACAGATAAGCTAATAGATAAGTTAAATTACTAACATGTCGGATATACAAAAACGATAAAAATTAATTGTGGTTGTTTTGAAAGTCCAAAAGCGCTTAGATATTGTTGAAATTTACTGTATTAGTATTTTAAAACTGTTATCTATATGCTTTTATCGTCAGTCAGCAACTGATGTTGTATTTTGTAACAATTTAATGCTGACTACCTACTTCCTACATGTCATCCTCTAAAAGGTCAATGAAAATGTAAAAAAAATGTTATTTTTTGGCAAAAAATGTGTCGAACTCTGGCTTAAAGTGTCGAACCCTGGTGCTGAAGCGCTTTGAAGCTAGTCTAGGAGTCTGTTTTTGTCGTGATCTGTCTAGGTATTTCAAACTCGTCTGACCCTGGAATCTCGACCCAATATGCACATAAATTGTGCTGTTGTCGTCAAATCTAATATAGAGACAAAACTGACGCATAATAGGTAGGTACATAATAAAGAGTTAAACTGAAACTTTAGGCATTATTCGTGACGTGAGAGAATTAGTTGCGGCTTTATATCGAGCAGTCACGTGATGCGTCTGGCATTATTCAGCGACACGACAAGGCGACACCATGCGTTTCAGCTGAAATGTTCGATGAGTGAAGGGGGAGGTTGTGCGAGGTCACGCCGCTCGGACGCCGTCGGGCGCGCTCGGCGCCGCTCGGGCGGCCGGCGACGCGCGCACAGCGACCTCTTGCGTGCGCCGCACAGTGCCACATCGAGTTTACGTCCCGCGACCACGCTGCGGACGCTGCCGCCTCCCACACTGCCATCGAATTGTTATCTAAATATCGTTCCTAGGCCTCCGCCTTCGGTGAACGTAAACGCGATCCCTATTCGAAACTAACACCCTTTTTAACACAAAACGGTGCCCGATCCGACAATGTACAAACGTACAGTTAACGTGTCGAGCTTTTTAATCGATCGACTGCATTAAAAAGTAAAAGCTTTTATTGTCGTTTGTAGTCGACATTTGCAGTTTGTTTTGAGCTGCACCAGGATATTTTATTGAGCTTCCTTTTTATGCATTTACCAAGAGTGGTCGGTTATCGCCGGTGTAAACCGCCTTCTTAAGTATAGTGTGGTGCGGTGTAGTTCAAGCACAGGTGCTTAGTTCATTCAGTCAGTGAACTGTGCGTCAATTCTTCGAAGGTGTTTTTCTTCAAGTTTCTTTCGTTGCGAGCTTTTGCGGTTGATATTATATCGGTTATATATTGCTTTCATTTGTTATTTCTGTGAAAAAGCGCGATCCATGCTTGGAGTTATGACTACCATGGTATGGTTTCCTTTGTCTAAACTAAGTACATTTTCTCTTTTTCGTAGGAAGGTAGTTTTCTTATCACAACCGATACATTTAGTTTTATCGTATTCAGTCGCAACACCTTACAGATGGACATTGAATTTTTCATTCATTACTTTACATCGCTGGCTACTCAGTAGGTTCTTTACTGAAGATTTGACAGCTTAGTTGTCACAACAATAACAGTAGAATTTATATATCAGTAGTTAAATTGGATTCAAATCATTTTGTACATTTTTCACGTGAATGTTCATGCTTTGGCAGATTTGTGCTGGATAAAGAGTATGTATATATTTCGAAGCGAACCCACGGGTTTTGCGGGCCTATAAAACTATGCAGAGCATGTGGCCCCTCCCTTTGCTCACATAGAAAGAATGCCCTAAGGAGCCAGGCAGTCTGGGCTGTACGTACCGTACATACGATCTTCGTACTTATAAACGGCTCTGAAAACTTACATTCTAGACATATACATAGCTTTACTCTCTCTGTCTGTAGTCAATAACCTTTATCGTTACATAACGACGTTTTAATTTTTAAATCTTTTAATTCATAGTCTAGTCGGTCTTGCTCATGTATTGAATAGTTAATTGCTTATAGTATGTTCTCATCACTTGAATAATGTTAATAATATTAATATAAATAATAGTAACTTTAAGACAACTCACAACAAGAAAACAACAAAAGCTTACTGTTGCATTACGTAATAACACATAACATGTACAAATTTACAAACAGATTATTTTTTACAGATATATATTCTTGCGTGTTTGCCATTTTACCAGAAAACATCGCCAATAATAAGTCCGTATCAGTCACTAAGCTCTCTATCTAATTAAAAAAATGCTGCGGTATCCGTAGTGCTGTCGCTCGATCCGACTGAACGTAATATTATTCATTAGTTTTCTTTCTCTCTTCCTACGCAACAGTGATAAATACGTTATATTCTTAGTGCCTTACAAATAAACAAAAATAAGGTCCGAATAATTATTCCGTGTTTTGTTCCTGTCATGTAAACGTCATTTCAAATTAGAGTAAAAGAGACAAAACACGGAATAACTATACGGACCTTACTCTTTGTTTATTTGTAAGCATCCCTTAGGGTCTACGAAATATATAGATACAACAACTACAAGTACAACTATAAGTAGGGTTGTGGCACCTGTGTTTGATAGGAACCAGTGATCGACTTGTTTATTCGTTAAACATTAAAAATAAGGATCATCAACTGTTTTTTAGTCTGTAGCAACAAATGATACAGACCGCCAGCTTCTCTCAGGTCATTAACTGATTTTAATCTGAAGCAACAAATGATGACCACCTGCTTCTCGTATTCAAATTATAATGAAGTTCTATGTTATATTTAGGCGATGAAAAATGGTCTCAAACACTGGTTTACTGTGTCGAACTCTGGTACCAGTATGAAAAGCTAATTTGGTATAATATTGACTTAAGTATAGCTTCGTCTTATGCGACATCGTCCGCGAACTCACGTATCCCGTGATCCCCAACGGAACAACAAAAAAGGTTCAAGAACTACCTGAGGTTTCGTGGCTATGTCAGTCAATGTATTTTGCTTTCATGTCTAAATAATTAAAACTGAAAAGATCGAAAACATATCGACAATTGCGATTGCCTCAGTCGGGACTCAACTTGTTCAAGTGTCATTTCCTTTGATTATTATACACGTCTAAATAAAGGTTATTTCATTTTCGAGATCATAAATATGTTAGCATTATGAATTGTGAAAAATAAAAAAAATCATATAATTAAACATAAAGACAGTATTGTATATACTAACTTTATCAATTCCACAATTAATATTCGTTATCAAACTTCTTGTCCAGTGCAGAGCTATAACAATCTTGCCAGTTGCTCCAATTCATATCGTATAGACGGTAACTATCATAGCCAACTTCCGTTTGTATACCCATGCAGCAGAAACGTCTCTCTCGCCAGCCCGTGAATAAAAAAAAAGATTCAACCGCTCATTGACATACTGTCTTAAATACGAAGACGCGGCCTCGTTCGCTTTCAGCCGCGCAGCCCTGCCTGGTGTGCACTATATCTTGAACTACAATGTCTCGGCGGACATTTGCGGAAACCCCTGTACTGGAGGCTTTAAATGCCAACGCGAGCTTTGCTATTCACGTGGCGTCTTTCAGGCCGTCACAATAGATCTGTGTTTGTGAAGTTACGGTGCCACGAATAAGCTGTTTGTTATTATCAACTCCACTGGAGCCTCGCTTAAGCCATGTTATTTACTGTACAACAGTTTCAATTAACAATTATACAAACAGAATCCAATTATAATTATAATACTGTAGCTTAAACACTTACGTAAACGTGCTATTTTTGGCATCGTCCAATCGTTTCCATTGTAAAACCATACCATAGTAAGCATACAATTACGCCGCTTACAGAATACGCTCGCAACCCGTTTTAAAACATAAAATCAGTCTAGAAGAAACGAGAATTTCCAAGTGTAGAAGGACGAGAATCGTGCATCTATGCAAAACACGGCAATAGCTCTGCTGGAGTCGGTGTCGGCGTTCGAGCGAGCCGTACTGGAATGTGAGCACTCGGAGGGGTCGTCGCACAGCGGGTGTCGGTGAGAGCGTTGGCGCGGCAGCGGCATGGAGGAGCGGGCGCCGCCGGACGTGCCGCTGATCATGACGCCGCCGGGCGCGGGCGCCGCGCTCACCACGTCGCGCCGCACGGCTTCCGCACGCGGCTCGCGCGACGACGTGCCCTCCGCTTGGCGCTCGTCGGTGCGTGTGCGCGACACCGGCTTCCGCGGCTCCCACAAAAGCGTCGTACGCCTCGAACCACCATGTAATGGCCTCAACGGGTTGCCAGCCATCGGCAAGGAGGTAATCTGATTGCGTATAATGTGTTTCCGTCATGGCGAGCCGTATACTCGTTTACCGGCTCATTAACATAAAATAAAATAAATAAATGTATCCAGATAATCATCCATTACGAATGTAATAATATATAAAACAAATGATATGTCATAATCATTTAAAACAAATAATTCATAATTAAGACATAATTCCTATCACTTTTTCTTTTTAGATATTACTTATTCCATCAAAATTTAAACTTCATACCATAAACTCAGCAAATTGAGCACGTATTTTCGTATTAATTTTTCAATCTTTAATGGAAAACAAGACCCAATCCGAGCTTCCCTTTGTGCGGACACCCATAACGGCCTGCGCCAATAAATATTATAACACACGCAGTGTGAGCAGGTGAATGATTTAAATGGTTCGCATCTCGCTGACCTTTACACCAACACCGTAATTCAGGGTATGCCTGGCTTACTCATTAAATTTATATATACTTGTGCGTTTGATCAAATGTTGGTTTCCATATAGTCCGTCACAGTTGAACGACTCTATATATCTGCCCACTCGCAAAAGAAAACCAAATAACCAAAGGAATATAGGTATAAAAATTTTTTTATAATGGCTGGGATGAAAACTTAATCCGTATGTGAGTAGAAAATAATACTTTTGATCTCCCAATCAAATTATGTTTATGGGTTCAGCCGATCATTCGATGCTAAGAAAAACACCTGAAAAAAAAATTGTACTGGTTGCGCATAGCCCTTGCAATTTACGTAAATTTTTTTCTTACATGAGTAGTTCATAATTATTCAGTAACTTTTTTTTATGTTTATTTAAACTATAAAGTGCGTCTGTATCAGTGGTCTGTATAGAGTTGTTTAATATTTTTCAGAATGAACCATTAATTTCTGGTTGATTAAAAAGGAAAAACATTCGTATAACTAACACAGCTTTAACATGTCTTGTAAAAAAATATGTCCGGTGATTACTTATTTAATTAATAAGACATATTTTGACCAACTCTATGTTATATTCGTTTCGACCGGCACCGGACTTAAACTCAAAGGTTCGATTTCCGACATGGGTACATGTTGTGCTAGGTTTGTATTGTCAGCCTTATTCTTAGTCCGTCTGGCAATATATCACTATCTTATCTTAGTCGGTCGTCATAACAACAATGTTAGTAGTATTGTTGTGTTTTGGCAGCTTGAGATAAGATAGCCAGTGCCTCAGTAGTTGAGGATTCCGGGTGAGGTGCGTTTCCACCTTCGCCCTTATCATCAAAATAACCCCAAAGATATTTTAAAAAAACTATTTTTTTTATTACAATTGAAAACAACCTAAAGTAGATTTTAAAAAATCTTCCGATCTCGCAAGGCACTGCTACTATGTCGGCTCCTTAATTTATTAATATTTTCAATTTGCTGCTACACCGGCATGCAGAGGCGTGAATTCTTTACACACTTTTAATTTGGAGTTTCAAATGCGTTGAGTTTATTTATTTAAAGATATCTGAGATTAGGTGTAGAGTTGTTGTTACGTAAGCGTGTAAGGAACTCTTCTTACTCGTAAGTTTTCATATTGTTTGGATGACGATTTCGACACAAACTAACATATAAAATAATTATGACAGAAAGTAAATTTGCCTGGTATATTATGTTTACGAGCTTGTCCGTCCGTGTATAATATTCAACTGCTCTCTGAATGAATTCACAAAGTCACAATAATATGCAAACAATTGAGCAAACAATTGCTCTTTGTTAAAAAGTACGTTACGACAGAATTGCATTAGGAATATCCTGATATCCCTAGTCCTATCCCATAATGATAGTTGTAAGTTTGTAATTAAATAAATCTATTTCTGTCGCCAAGCACCATTGTTTTGCATTGCTGGAATGCAACTGTGGAATAAGAACTGAAGCTTCAGAGACATTTAACGGGGACTAACGTAAACTAAAATGTTTTTGTTTTATTTATATAATTTTAACGCAAATTTTGCTGCGAAACTAATTACACTTAATTATATTAAGTGTAATTAATTATAATAATTATAAATGTAATTATTATTATAATAATTAAAAACACAAATGTTTAAAAAATTTCCACGAGCAGGATTTGAACCTGCACCCTTTTGACATACCGGGTCAGGTGCTCTCTCAATTGAGCTATCGTGGTTCTGACCAGCCCAAACCAAAACCAAATAACCAAAACATTATGATCGGGTGTTAATGACGGTAGTTGTTGACATTGAATGGGCGCCTTTGGCTTTCAAAGTAAAAAAGTAAATAGTGTTGAATAATTTCGGCGGGTCAGAAGGGTGCAGGTTCAAATCCTGCTAGTGGAAATTTTTTCAACATTGTGTTTTTGTAACGTAAACTAGTTAGTAAAGGTAACAAACCTTTATTCTACCTGACATTAACGACGACGATCAAAAAAAATGGGTAATGTAGAATGTAGGTATGATAACTCTAATTAGCGGTATTTGATAATAATGGAATGCGAAGCTTCAGAGTCGTCAATGTGCACGTAATACCCTTTGGTGTTGCAAACGTCCATGGGCAATTGGGCATGGGCACTTCGGCTGCTTTTACGAGGCCGAATGCTTGTTTGATGACTCAGTATCATAAAAAAAAAGTAATAAGATCAAGACTTCGGCTAATGTCTTTAAAATTTGTTTAAAGAAAATAAATGTAATTTCAACCTTTAATAAAACGATATTGAACTGATTTTACCATAATCATCATACATAAATTTGAAACGATGACGTTTAATCTTTTCGTGTGTCATGCTTATCTGTGTGAGCTTTTGAAAGTGAACTCTCGAGCTAAGGTATTATGTTTTATTTTTCATGAAGAAAAATTGTTCACCCACACGTCAATCTGATCAGGTTGCTTATTATAATTCAGGCATGTTTTCTACAATATTCTCAGGAAAAGGTTACTATTACTTTTATATCTATATTATTACTAGCTGCCCCCGGCGGACTTCGTACCGCTTTGACAGTTTCCATGACAACACTACAAACAAATCATTTTGTATTGGAAAAATTTCAAAAATCAAAATAAATTTAGGGGTGGACCACCCTTAACATTTAGGGGGATGAAAAATAGATGTTGGCCGATTCTCATAGATACCGGATAAGCACAAAAAATTTCATCAAAATCGGTCAAGCCGTTTCGGAGGAGTATGGCAACGAAAACTGTGACACGAGAATTTTATATATTAGATATATAAATAAAAATTTATGTTGCTAAGCGCAAAACTCGAGAACGGCTGAACTGATTTGGATTAAATTTTGCACATAGACAACCCTATCATGACCCGGACTAGGACATAGGATATTATTCATTCCGATTTTATGTTCCTATGGGATACATAGTCCTCGCGAACGAAGTTCCGGGCAACAGCTAGTTCTATATAAATATGATAAAACAAATAAATATGTGTCTAGTTTTAACTTGTAACATTGTTTTGACATGAAAACAATTTATTATTTTACAGTACGTACACTGCCAAATTTCATCGTGCAGTCTCATTATGTTATTTTGAATATGATACTAATACAAAATCGAGATAGGTAAATTTAGGTAATTTATCATTTGGTAAAATTTTTAGGTAAAAAGGCCATCATTCTGTTACATAAACTTATTAAGTTTATTTATTGGTAGCTGGTTTAGACAGTTATTTTTGCTAATTAATTAGGAAGAACCTACCTTGAAACGAAACCATTAAAACATCGTTAGTTAAAACTAAAATATACTATGTTAAACATTTTAATTGCAGTTCCAGAATTTTCACCATTGAACTAGAAAACCAAGCATACACCGTACTACGACGTACTACTTAACAATGACAACAAAGAACACGCACCAACTCGCACACTCACACAGTAAAGGACGATTTAACTTATTCAAAAAGATGTTAATACTTTTTGTGTTTTTGCCCGAAGGTACTTTCATTGGGCGCGACGGGGCCCAAAGGAACCACGCAGCCGTCACACCCCTGCACTATCCTCCACCACTCTCCTTACAAGGTAAGAAAATTTGCTATTTATAGAATTAGCCATAATATAGAAATAACCATTTTGATAAATTGCCATTCTGCGCCTAAATCAAAGTCAATGGTTATCAACAAGCTTAATGTACATAGCCTGTTTAAAACCGGGTGTGCCACTGGTGGACATCCAAAAGAATAGCGAAATTACACGAAAGGTGAATTATCTTTTCCGTCGCACTACCAAAAGGTGGAATGCTCTTGCAGGACACGTATTTCCTCCTTCTTTCGACATGGGGTCTTTTAGGGATGGGGTCTTTCGACATGGGGTCTTTCAACATGCGGGTCGGCAGTAACTGTCTTCGCATCTGGGCCCGCTTCTGCTTATCATCATGTAGAGCGGAATCGTTTGCCAACTCATAAAAACTCCCGTCGGCGATGATCAACGGTGAACGTGCTAGAATTTATATTTACTTTTATGACAGGATACTGGAAAATTACATACCATATTTGGTAAATCTTTTGTCAATTAACATCAAGAATGAGTCCAACAGAATAGCTTTTAACTTTAGAATAACTTTACCAATATTTGTTCTATGGCAATCGAATGATGATTAAAACTTACATTCAGCGCTCTGATTAAATTTCGTTAGTTGTTTCAACAAAAATTAACAAACACCTTCAAATATTACTCGTTATTTAAGAAACTACAGTCGTTATTTATACGTTTATGAAGACGTTTGAACAGCAGTAACACGTTATAAATAGCCCATTTTGTCGTATCCACCAGATTCATAGCGCTACTTTGCCACAAATTTCAACCGTTAAAAGCTGAAACAAAATGTACCATCCATCGCTTCAATAAAGAACCGGTACGGGTTCTTGCAAAAATCGTAGTATGGCTAAACATCAATTAGGGTCGTCGAGCGCGGTGATACGCTGCGAATTGGCATAATTACCTGCGCTCTGGAAATTATCCAAGTCTAAGCCATTTACATCTCCATTAATGCAAAAACTGATTCTGGAGAAAGAAGTGTTTTTTAATTGTACTTTTTTTGTGTATCTAAGTGGCCAGTGTTCGACAGGGACCAGTGATCGAGATTTTTTCCTTTGATAATTTAAAATAGAGGTCAGCAACTGATTTTAGTCTTTAGCAACAATTGAATAAAGACCAACTTCTGCTGTCATCCAGTATTGTAATGACATTCTTTATTATTTTTTGGCGATGAAAACCGGTGTCGATACTTGAGTTACTGTGTCGAACACTGGTACCATTACGATACTTAGTGGCAAATAAGCATAAGGAATCGCTTCATGGAAAGCGGTTACCGTAGCCTATTCATAAATTAAGTAAATTGTAACACGCTTTTTACTACTAAAAGGTTAAACAAGTAGTGCCTTACAAATAAACAAAGAATAAGGTCCAAATAGTTATTCCGTGTTTTGTCCGTGTTACTCTAATTTGAAATGACGTTTACATGACAGGAACAAAACACGGAATAACTATACGGACCTAATTTTTTTTTTTGTAATGCGCGTAAAATTTTATTAACTTATATATTATGATGATTGAATTCTTACACATACTTGTATAGGTAATATAATAGGTTTGTACGATATATTTAATCGTTTTTAGGGTTCCGTAGTCAACAAGGAACCGTTATAGTTTTGCCATGTCCGTCTGTCTGTCTGTTTGTCCCCAGCCTAGCTCATAGACTCTTAGCACTAGAAAGCTGTAATTTGGCTTGTATATACATATTAATCACTCCGACAAATTAGTGAAGTAGAATTTTGAAAAATATTTTTTTTTAAGTTACCTCCCCTACACGTGAAGTGGGGATGTAATTTTGTTGTTTTTGGATACGTGAGAAAATTCACGGTATTTGTATATATGACAAAGTTAAAAAGAAAACTATCACAGCTAAGTAGGCTTTACAAGTTCACGAGTAACAGTCGACCAACTTATAAAATGTACTTGGCGCAGTACAAATTCCTCATTGGGAACTACTTAAATAACTTTGTCAGGTGTGTGAAACCGGTAAAACCTACATTAAATAAATGTTCATAAAAGCCTTTTTCTCAAAGTCCGCATTATTGAGATGGGCTACGGAACCCTACACTACGCGTGCCCGTCACGCACTACTTGGCCGGTTTTTTTATTTTTCCATTAATCGAATATGATTATTTGATTTTCAATATTTCATACCTACCTACACTCGACATTGGGTAGATAACGGTTGAGAAAGAAGAAGAAGATGGCATAAGAAACTTAATTAAAACATAATTATAAAACAATTACTTTTGAATGTCAATCAAACAAAAAAAACAGCGAAACACGGTGAACAAAATAGCATATACAAGTATGTTAAATAATTTCATTTCATTTAATAACTAATAATTTAAAAGTTTATTGTGAATGCAAGCAATTATGTATAGAAAACATACCAATCGTACCAATGCCTGGAAGCCTTTGCCCTGCAGTGGGATATTGCTAATTACTTTCCTTGCATATTAGAAATCAACTTTCCACTAAGCAGCCTTATGTATCAAACTTTGTGCTTTTCTTTTAATTTAAAACCTTTCATTTTGGACTCTATACGAAACAAGAAAGTATTGAAAAATAGTTGTGGTTAGGTAAGTTAGGTATGTTCTTTGTCGCAATGCCCTCATTTTCGTTAAACACGCAAAAGCGCAAAATACTTTCATTCCACACGCCACTACTTACTGGCGTAATTAAATTCTGGTGACTGAAAACCGTTCGGTTCGATGAAGGGGAGAAGGGGAGGTTGGACTGCCTGGTTTATTTTTATAATTTGTACTAAATTTGTGACTAATGAGAAGTTCTTGTTTCCGTGTTCTTACTGAAGCATGTAAAAGAGAATGCAGAATATTAACATTTTCTTGTACCTATATAATTAAGTTTATGTTGGTTTTCATATTCTGTCTGCGTGCGCCTATCATAAATACATAAAAATATAAAATATTAACCTTTCTATTCTAAGAATAGAATATACAGAGACCAAGAAAGATCTAAAATCACCAGCCTACACTAGTCTACTGCTGGATATAGGCCTCTCCAAGTGCACGCTATTCACTGAGCACGATCCGCTGTATTTAGGGTTTCCTAAGTGTGTTCGAAACACCTTCTTTCGAAAATTGATACTTCGACAACCTTATACCGACGAGTACAAGTTGTACGATAATAAAAACTCAAAGAAACAAAATAACATATCTTGTACTCTTATGTTATTTTGTCGCAGACCAATTGATTAAAAATACATTGATTTACACTAAACAAATCTTTTTGTCCCTATCACAATCTTGAATGTAATGAATGTTGAAGTAAGATGTTCGATGTTCAGATACGTCGAACAAAAAAACCATCGCTAAAACAAGCCATCGCGCTATGAAAGCTTCGGTATAAGGTTGTCAATCAATTTTCATCAATCAATTATCAATTTTCGAAGGAAGGTGTTTCGAACACACGTAGGGAACCCCTATATTTATGCTTTTTGAAACCACAGCGGACTTTAAATCACATATTTCAGTGGAACAAACAATTTTTTATGTTTTTTTACTAGACCACAGAGGCTAGGAGAGCTAACCATTTATAAACTTTTTAGATCTCTGTATCTTCTGAACTTCAGAAATCATATATTCGAAAAAGTAAAGAAGCAGCATCGGGACGTAATATTTATTTATTTATTTATTTATTTATTTATAAGCTACACAAAACGGAATTACAGCGTTTACACAGTCATTTACAGCTTGTACATTTTCAACATTGGTAGACTGCACTTCCAAAATATGTGCAGACAGCATGCATAAAACACATCGAGATCAAAAAGAACAACAACAAACTTAACTTAATTCAAACAATTTTAAAACATTATTTTAAATTAATTACAAATAATCACATTAATAATTTTATTGCTAATTAAAAATTAAAAATTAAATTAAAAATTAAATAGGGAAAGACAAAACATAACATTCAATAAACAATAATTTCAATTAATAAATAAATCATTCTATAATTTTGCGAAGACTAGACTTCCAAACGCCTAGAGATGAGCCATGGATGTCAGACACACCATCCACTCTATTCAATAGTGTGTTATATTCGCGACACATTCTGTATATGGGGTTGTGAAAGGAAACATTGTTATTGCAGAAAGGCACCGAAAAAGAGTAATTATGTCTAGACGACTTAGATGGGATTTTAAGGCATATATCCGATAAAAGAGGAGTCGCAATAGAGCCATTCAATATTTTATACAAATAAGTTAAATCATGCATCATACGCCGGACCTCCAAACCTTTAAAATTAAATAGCGCATGCGTGTGTCATAACATGTGACATTCTTAAAGTTACAGACAATATGCGTAGTGCGAGTTCTATTCACCATTAGACCGAGTTAGCGTAAACTTGTATTTATATGGCAACAGAAAGGCATCAAAGCAGTTATGAGTTGATAACATAATTTCGTCACTCAATGACGCTGATTTGTTGTCAATTGTAGGTACTTATTCATTGAAATAGTGACAAAATCGTATTTAGCGCATAATGTCATTACTTAGAAGTGTCCAAAAGTGCCATAGGTAAACGTGATCGAAACTACCAAATTATTGTGTTTGATATTTCCAGGCCGCTTGGGATTGGCTGATCCTCATCCTCGTAATCTACACAGCGATATTCACGCCCTATGTCGCCGCCTTTCAACTCAACGAGCCGGACTTCGACAAGCGCTCGCGCAGCTTCGGCGAGGATCCCATCATCGTCATCGATATGATAGGTATAATGTGGAAATATGCCTTGCCTTTCTTTATTACTTAAACAAATGTTTCAGCAAAAAAACATCTTTCGTAACATCATCACCATCATCACCTGCTCATTTTATGTCACCACCACTGGGGCACGTGCCTTCCCTATGGATGGATAGGGAGAACGCAGGCCCAGTACGGATTGGTGGTTGTTAACGACTGCTAATACAGCCGGGACCAACGGCTTCACGTGCCTTCCAAATCACGGAGGAGCTCGAGGCGAGACCAAAAATGTATCATTTTTGGGCACCCATCAGATGACTGGAGTTTGCGAAAGTTGCTAATTAATACTAAAAGTTAGACTTAAATCAACAATGCCAAAGAGAAGGCAACTCGGAACTGCGTTAAATTATCTACGTATTTTAATTTTACTTTTATAAACTGATGTTGTTTGTTATAATCGCCAATAAATAACGGCTGATGATGATGATGATGATGAAATAACGGCTCAATATTATGTATAGCAGTCAGGAATACGTACGCTAATGCTGATAATTAAATAAATAATGATGAAGTTCAACCTCTTGGATTAATCAAAGTTATCAAACTATTTGCAATAACACTGTAGCTCAATAGATAAAGTTTCACAAACTAGGAGGCATTACTAGTTTGTCTATTGAAAATACCGCCGCATTCCTAATTATTATATATATTAAAACATTGATGCACATCTTAGCTATTTACGATGAATTTACATTATTGAACAAGTTACAAACAGATGGACCGATCTGTAAAGGTAATAACATTAACAAAAGTTAATGAACGTTAACAAAATTCTTCTGACATAAAAGCTCTATAAAAGCTATTCAGCACCGATGACTTACAAGTTAGAAAGATTAATACCTAACTTGAATTAAGTTATCGTATTGCTTATTGATTCAATAACGAAACGAGAGTACGGTTAGATTTATTTATTTATTTAAGTGAAGAAAACATAATTATAGACGTCCTAAGTCTAAAGAGGCTGGGGATCTATTTTTGAATCGCACGTATGACATTGTGTTGTCGCATGCGACTTAAGCCACACTCGTCTTCCAAGTCGCATGACGCCGATTTTCCGTATTTTTGAATAGTTCGTTTCCGGTACTGCCAACATAATACGAAATGTTGGATGTTATCCGTTCCACGCAGAATTTAGAGAAAACCGGTAACAACCGCAATGAAAACGGAACGTAATATCTATGTTTCTATTGGCTGTTTAAAAAACTTTTGCTTTTTAATAGAAAAGACTATCAATGTCACAACACAAGAAAAAGAACTCAGAACGAATAGCTGTTTTGATTGTACTTACGTACTTATTTTAACAGTTACAAATTTTCAATGACACAAACAAGCGAGTGACATGACATTGACACAACGCATTGATTTTGACGGTTATTCTATCAATCGTTTTGTGTCGATCGACTGCAACGAGTGGGTGAGGGCACTCGTTGCGGTCGAGCGATTCAAAAATATGGAAGTCCAATGTCGAACGAACATCAGTAGAAACCAAGCGCTCGACTCGAGGCGAAAAAATCAAAAATAGAGCCCCTGATTGGTGTATCAAAGTGAATTCCCGTCAAGATGTCAATAAAAAGTTGAGAGTCAATATCCGAATCTTGGTATTTTAAGTTTTACGCCGAGACGCTAGATCACAATTTCAACTGTTATGCGCACGCATCAGGTCTAGAAAGATAAGCTTTTAAGCTCACTTATCGGATTTTGATGATACTGAGCCGTACGGGGCCTCTTAATGGAAAACGACCACCGCAGACCTTGGACGTCTGCGACACCTAGGGTACGTTTGCCACGTAAATATTACCACTAGTCTGTTATTTCATTAGGTATTTTAGGTCCAAATATTGCAACCGAGTGTTTTGATTCCAGTTGACGTGACGTTCATAATCGACATACTGATAAACTTCCGCACGACGTACGTGAACGTCGCCGACGAGGTGGAGTCGGACCCGGCCAAGATCGCGATGCACTACCTGCGCGGCTGGTTCCTCATCGACCTCGTCGCTGCCATCCCCTTCGACCTGCTGCTCTTCGGCACCGACACAGACGAAGTGAGCTGCTTTTACATCCACCACCTACCATTCGATCTCATCTCACATCAAACACATCCTGATCTAGAATTAGACTATCAAGTCAATGCCTAATTCTTAGAATAAAATAGCCACCAGACGATCAATTGTCCGAATATTGTATGATTCCCGAACTTGAGACGTCTTTTATTCAAATAGACTTTGTTCTTTATTCGTTTCTTATTGTAATACTTACCTAATAACTGAAAGAGGCCATACAGATCAATAAGATTAGGCTTGCGAAAAACGATGCGATTTACATGAATAAAGAAGGGGAAAATAGGTAGCAAAGTAAAGCACCGAACTAGGTCGTCGTCGGAACAACAGCAAGGCTTCTTTGCCGACAGTCTCTTGTTCGGGATAAAAGATCAAATTCAATATCGGACAAATGTACCGCTGGATACTTTCTAGTGAATCACGTTGCCCACACTATAACTAGTGGAATGAAGTTAATGCAATCACGATTGAAGCAGGTTGCCACTATAAAAAATTATCACTTCAAGGCTCCGCGTAATCAAAACAATTAGCTATTTATGATTTTATTTACTCAAAATTACTGATCTAAATTAATAATTGTCACATCATTGTTTTTCGTTGATCATGTCAATGGCTATTTTTATTTGTTAAGTTTTAAATTACCTTTCATCGATTATTGATTACCTAATTATTTTCCTAAAACAAAGTGTGTTCCTTTTTATTATTTCATTTAATAATCACGGTTTGAAGAGCCCGAAGGTGGGTGCGTATTGAATCTTTTATACCATTTCTTGTTACAGCAGGGGCTGGAAAGTGATGAGGTATACCATCTTTAAGAACTATTTTTATGTTGCTGCCACTCGATTTTCTTACATTTTAGTTGACATATTTTATCGATTAATTTCCACTAGCCATTTTCAACCCACTAAGCGAATACGTTAATGGAAGATAATGACGCTTCCTACAAGCAAAATGTTATGATCATGTTCAAAGTACACCGTGCCGATCATCAAAGTATCCACTGCCATGACATCACGAGCTTGCCCGCAGAACTGTGAACTGAAGCGCGACTTTAGTGTCATCTATAAAGATTAGCAGGCAATGATGAACGTAGAGAAACATTTAACCTGTAGCTGTATTCCATAGATACAATTGTACTTCCTTGAAAATGTATTGTGGAGCTAGAAGCTCCTTAGCTCGGCGAGACATGCCCACAGCTAATAGCCAGCTTACGTTGGAACTGCAGACTGTGGTGGTAACGATCGTCGCCAATTGCCAAGGTGACCCCTACAAGACCTTCACCTTTCATTTACGTTCAACCATAATAGGTATTTTAAGCTTTTATAACATTTTTATTAAGGCTTCGATCTAGGTATGTACTTGAAATGCTACTTTCTAGGTAAATATACCATAATGAAATTGTTAGTTAAAATAATGGTACGCGGAAGTACAACATTATTTTGAAAATGTGTAAGGAAGTGTGGAATATAAAGTAATGTAAAATTATCTATGGCGGGACGATTCATTGGCTTCTCATAGCAAAAGTGCAATAATCACAAAGAGCACATAGCTTGTTAGTAATACGCTCACACTTCCCAGACAAAACTTATTGCGTACAGTAAGCGTCATAAAAATCTAAGCGTCTAAATTAGTCAAAAATATGTGATAGATAGAAATACAATTGTATGCAATCAATCAAGGTCATAATATGTATTTATATCAGTATATATACATAGTTCTTAATAAAGCTTTACAAAACCGTCTTCAGTTAATATAATCAGCAAAGATGTTTCATTTTATGTCGGCCGACAAGTATATTTTTGATCCTTATTAATCAAAAATATCAAAACACTTAAGAAAATTAAACTCCTTTAAATTGATATTCTATGTTCCTGACTCTAGTAACGGCATCAAAGATCTACTTTTGGATTAAAAAAAAATCTTTATAAGTACTTTATTACATATTCATAACACATTACTTAGTTCACATTTGAACGAAAATAAACTTGATGAATAAATTATGTAGTGTGAAATAAAAGTAAGAAAAGTAAGTCAGAGACGTTAATTAACTTAGTCTAATATAAAAATGAACTTGTAAGAACCTTAAGAAAACCTGAGTAAACATTTCGTCACACACTCGTCTGCACTGACCTTCCCCCTGCCTATGAGCTCTTATAGCAGTATTATTGCAGTTGTGGAAAAGAGACGCCAGTATATTCGCCGCTACACGCTTCTTGTTTTCACAACTGCAATTATACTGCTATAAGAACTCGGGGTTACATACACTCTTACCATAAATAGATTATCTATCAGACATTTTTTACTATATTGGACGATATTATCTTTACGACGCTGATGGTACCTATAACAAAATAGGTGCAAAGTCTGTCTTCACTACATTAAGCACCAAGTTATACCTACCTATCAGTCCCCAACATGTGGACAACATAACATGTTGTATTTATAGCACCCACCTTACATCTGCAGACGTTCAAAGACATAATGTATCAACCAACCAATAATCCACTATATATTTAACCATTATAGAATTTTATATTTTTATTTTCAACTAAATAATTAAATAATAACTAAAATAATAATGTTTGTAAATCATACAAACAAAAGAATGTTAATCTTCATATTTTTTGATTTTAATTGATTATTATATAAAATATTCTAAGTTGTTTTTGTTTTCCGATTGAAATAAATTATTTTTAAAAAACGTATCTTTTTTTTTGTTTTTCTTATCATCCAACCTATGATCCCTCGTTTCTTAATATAAATTCGTACAATCGCCATTTTAAACAAAAAGGATCAAATTATAAAGGTCAGTAGTAGATTACTTGGAAGTCTTTATGATCGTCTGTTGTTTCTATAACTATAGTTTATTCAAAGAAAAATTTGTCCAATAGTTTATCTTATTAGTCTAACTGCCGTACTCAGAGACGTAAATTAAGTTTTAATGACAATTAAGTCTCTTGCTGTCACTTTCTTATGTATAGTGCTACATAGAGAAGGAAAGACATTTAATTGTCATTAAAACTTAATTGACGTCTCTGAATACGGCAGTAAGCCTATTTTGTTTATGAACACTTAAACAAAATACTTAGACAATTAAACCATGACTTTCTTTAATTTTTTAAATGTAGCAGTAATGCCCCTAAATGTAGCATTAAGAAAGCGATCATACGACTTCCGAAATGAAACACCTATCTATAAAGAATATTTATAACACAATAATAAGTAATGAGATGGTACTGTAACCAACATTATAGCTTAGTTAACACTGTAGCAACATTACAAGCAATCAAAGCAGGTCAGGGATTTTCCAGAAATTTTCCAATATATTGATTACAGCTATTAAAAAACATTGATTACGTCTTTCAAAGTACGATGACTTTCATCAATTTAAAATCCAATATACCAAGATAATAAAATAAAGTAGGTTTGTATAAAGACATCCATTCTAAACATTACCTTGAACCCTTTTGATCCTGTACCGCCGATTGAGGTAAAAAGAATTTAGGTAAATAGGTATGTATCCATTACGAGATTAATTATGTCATACCATTACTATGTCTCCAGAAATAATTTAGAAGTAATCTCGAAGATTTTCAATCAGGTAATATTTTAAGTGATAATTCATTGGCTTATGCACAGTGTGATTTCAAAATTTATCACGGTCCCAAATTTTTACTCCTAAGTATTTTGCAATTTTTATAACATTTTAACTCAAACTTCCCACAACTTTCAAAAACAAAACCATAATTAACACAAAATTCAAATCAGAGGAATGACCATGAGTATTACTTTTACAAGGATACCATTTTCAGTCTTAGAATTTACATACAATTATGCACCGCATTCTGTACGAAGCCAGCTAATATTATAGTTTCCAATAATCGCTTGTAATACTAACCGCAAAGTATATCCAGTTTGGTTGAGCTCTGAAGCATATTCATAGGCAACTTTTGCTTGGTTAGCGTGGTTTTCGCTATGAAGCCTCGTTGATGCTATTTTAGTATAAGCGAACGAATCATAAACTGCTTGAGTTGCGGCTAAGATGCGCTAGTGCTGTTGGGGCGGAGCGTTCTGAGCACTGCTTGTGGTGGTTGCAGACGACGACCCTCATCGGCCTTCTGAAGACGGCGCGCCTGCTGCGGCTCGTGCGAGTCGCGCGCAAAATTGACAGATACTCCGAATATGGCACTGCCGTCCTACTACTCCTAATGGCCACGTTTGTGCTTATTGCACACTGGCTGGCATGCTTGTGGTGAGATTTCATGAAGTTACCGTTACCACTCGCACTGCCCGGGATCCGAATATAAAAACATGCGTTTGATCATGCAGGTACGCCATTGGTAGCTGGGAGCGGCCCCAGCTGGCTGCTCCTATTGGATGGTTGGATGCACTTGCAAATGATGTTCAGGCTTCCTATGACAATTCTACTGGTCCGTCTATGAGGTAAAAACCATTATGTGTGATCAAAAAACCTTATTCCTTAATGTAGTATCTTTTAAATTCACTTTACTGTGTTTCCTTTAGATCTCGCTACATCACTGCCCTGTACTTCACGTGCACTTCCTTGACGAGTGTCGGCTTTGGAAACGTCGCTCCCAACACAGATATGGAGAAAGGATTTACGATATTTGTCATGCTTGTTGGATGTCAGTATCATTTCTTTGTTTCCTATTTGTTCAACTGTACATGAAGTGGCACTACAAATAACTGTATCTTTTTCTTCAGCTCTCATGTATGCTAGTATCTTCGGTAACGTATCAGCGATTATACAACGATTGTATTCAGGAACGGCTAGATATCATACACAAATTCTAAGAGTGCGTGAGTTCATACGATTTCATCAGGTAAGACAAATGAACACCCTAACTTTTGGAATGCTTGTTAGAAGAGTAGGTTGCTGAAGTATTAATGTCTGTGTGACAGATAGCGAATCCGTTACGCCAACGACTGGAGGAGTACTTCCAACACGCGTGGAGCTACACGAACGGCATCGACACGTCCAGTTTGCTAAAAGGATTCCCTGAATGTTTACAAGCTGACATATGCCTTCACCTCAACCGGAATCTGCTTGCAAACTGTTCTGCCTTTGAAGGAGCTAGCCCGGGCTGTCTTAGGTAACTGTATGAAATGAATAAGGATTATTTGTAATAATTGAAACATGATGGCTACAAAGGCTACAATTATTCCCTTAAGCGGCCTAGTGCATGCAATACAGTATAACCTAATGTTTCAAAATTTTATAAATAACTGTTCCTTTTGTTTTTCTATTCATCTAATATGAAAACCGTGTTATTTTATACAAGTAATAAACAGAGGCTTGACAAGAAAACTAATGGTCCATTTTGTATAAAACATATATTTATTTTTCTTCAAGGGCACTGTCGTTGAGGTTCAAAACCACTCACGCGCCCCCCGGTGAAACGCTGGTGCATCGTGGTGACGTTCTCACTTCTTTGTACTTCGTTTCCCGAGGGTCGATAGAAATACTGAAAGATGACATCGTTATGGCTATTCTTGGTAAGAAAAAACCTTGCTATTTTATTGTTCATTTTTCATACCTATCTCAAGACATTGAAATTGTCTTACATAAAACATTTTGTGTATTTTATAAACAAAATATTTTAAGAGTTTCTTTTTATATAAATACATAAAGTATTAACAATTTTTTTTAAATTTTAATATGCACTGCCAAAAATATCTACCAAAGTTAATAGATTGCCACATCCATGTCCCAATGAATGATAGCGACTTCATGTAATAATAATAATAATAAAAATTTATTGTTGTATAAACAACTTTGCCTAGATACAAAAAAAACTGTATGTAATTGTAATCTTTTTATAAAGTTTAAAACTGTCATGTTCCACTATAAATTAAATGTATATAGCGAGTAACTCCTCAACTCGTCCCATGTCAACGGCCCATTTGGGACGAGTTGCAGAAACAAACTGCTTATACTCGTAACCTAAATGTACCTTTTTAAGTATCTACACGACATTTCCGCCTAGTAAAATCAGCGTCATCATGGGCGGACTCAAATCTTCTCGGATACGCCTCGGTGGCAGAGTGTTAATACCCGAAGGTTAAATTAAACCCGGGGTTTAATTTCCAGGGCGGGCAAAATGTTTTTCAAATTTTTCGATGCAAAGCCCGGGTGATTAAGCCAATATCCATCAATCGTAGCGATGACTTGATTTCAATGATGAATATCTTTGTCTAACATTGGGACTGTTATAGGCTATTAATTTATTTACTTACGTATACTAAGCAGTTTGCTTTAAGCCCCCTAAACATTGTATCTTCTCTTTAGATTTCTAAAGCGTAACAAACAATTTCGTCAAGGTATTCATATTTTTTAATGTCTGTGCAAGTACTCACCATTAGCCAGTTGAGAACAACCGGAGATAATATGCCTGAGTGACTCACCGGGACGGCGGCATGCCCAACAGATGTCGACCGTACCGTCCCTATTATTATTATTAAACCCTACAGGTAAGGATGACATATTCGGCGAGAACCCGTGCATCTACCCTACCGTAGGCCGCAGCAACTGCCGCGTGCGCGCGCTCACCTACTGCGACCTGCACCGCGTGCACCGCGACGACCTGCTCGACGTGCTCGACTTCTACCCGGAGTTCCGGGGCTCCTTCGTCAACAACCTCGAAATCACTTACAACATGCGAGATGTTAGTGGCGCTACTTTATTATTCTTCACTTGTTTTTTTTGGCTTGTGTTTGTGAATCACAACATTTGTGAATACACATCGCGTCGCAAACGTTATTGAGGAATCTATCTATTAAAGCTTATCCTTTTCTTTGAATACATCATCATTTACAGAAACTCTGCTTTGACTGGTTCATAAGTTAATTATTCCGTCAAACCAATTATAGTGCAACCGATACCCTAGCGATTTCCAGAAAAAATATAATAATATATAACGTTTTATCCCATGGAACTCTAAACGAAGTATTATATACTGTAATGTTATTTTGTATTTGACTGTTTATTTTTTGAATAAGTGAAATAAAAATAACGTTTGTTAATTAAATTGTTGTTTGTTTGTTTGTTTGTTAATTTTTTGTTCCTAATTATGCTTAACACCTGCTATGTATTTACACAATTTTATGGCAATAAGAATTTATCTTATCTTATCTTATCTTATCTTTGTCGATTGGTGGAAAACACAAAAATAACCTTGTATTGTCACGCAATTTTTAAGCTAGGACCGAAATGATTTGTATTAGTACTTATAATATATTATTGGGTACCTATTTTATTCCCCAAAAAATGTAATCGCACTCCAGGAGGAGCTGAGCGGCATCGAGCCGCGCCGGCGGATGAAGTACGAGAACCCGTCGGACGCGCGGCTGCTGCGCGAGGCCTACGCGCGCACCACGCGCCGCCCGCACACCGAGACGTTCGCCGAGAAGGTGGTACGTATGCCCCTATGCCCTGGGTGCCTAGTATGAGTTTCACGACCACGAAAGAAATGACCACGGCATTGAAGCAGCGCCTCGTGACGACGTACGAAAATAATAGCAATTTTGTCATACTTTTCGTTATTGTAAACGTAATCAAATTTATACGGATAGTAAACAAAACTAGGCACTCTGTATGCATTTACACAGGTTGCAAATATATAAGCATATGTTCTCACGATTGTTGTTCTTAATACACATGGCCATGTACTAATAATATATATTATATTATATATTATATTAGACATAGCTTATGAGTTAAATCATTATGCAAATATTTAAGCAAAGAAGTTGTACACGGTTATCATGATAATTGTCACCACTTCTATAGTACATGGGGAAATTGGGCTATTAAACACCTTGCTGGCTCAATGCGGGTAGGTGGGTTGAAACGACAGCCATCTTGCAACAACTACCGGGATCATCAGCTCAACACGCCATCCGAAGAACGGAGAGGCTCGAGATATTTTTAGTCTGGTCTACCATCTGAAATCCCGAACGCCCAAGTCACTACATTATTGAGCTAATTAGAAAATTTACGAACTTCGGTAGCTACCTTTTTAACCTAAGTAAACTGTCAATATTTTTGGGAGCTATAAACGTAAAAAAATTAAATCGAAATATTATTTACACCGAAAATGAATTCGTACATAGAGAAAAGATTACATAGAGCTATGTTTTGTATTCAGGATTCCCAGTGTAGCGATGACGACACCGAGTCTCCAGCAAGTCGAGGTATTTTGGAGTTTTCTACAGACAAGGCAGGGCAGGATGTCACTCCTCTTAATTTCAACTTTAGTAAGCAGAGATCGACGACCCTCAACTCCATAACGGGTAAGTACAGTAACGAACCAATACGGAATGAAGACGTCGTCTTACCTATCTACAAACGTTTTTCAACTCTGAACATGTCCTTCCAACATGCACCACGAACGTCTCATGTATTGTACATATTGCATCTAATTCAAACACATGTGGTTGGAATACAAGTATTACCTAGACATGAGCGTTATGTAGTGTCTGTTCCATATAGAGTAGAGCTACACATAGAATTTGAATGGAGCTATGTGCAATTCCCTTTCGAAATAATTTGGAATACTAACTACTTTTTTTATTAAGTTTTAGTCATTTCTTCTGTGCCTACTTTTCGAATTTTCCACTTTACGTAATAAGAACTTGGTATCTTTTCTATATATCTGTTAGGTCTTCCAGAATCAAAACTTTCTCCTACATTTTACAAAAAGTATTCTTCCTTTCGAAATATAATATGATGTATTAATTGTTAATACATGAATGCTGCCAGTTTCGATATGAACAAAATAATATCGTGTATTCATTAAGATAGTAATAAAGATAGCTTTTCTTTAATTGTCAATTTGTCAGTGAACTATCTGTTATATATTATATTACTTATTACTTTTTGTTAAGTGTAAAATAAGTACCTAATTATTTTATAAATTTATTAAATCCCATTTTGGAGAGATGTGTGACAACACAGTCAACATTTTGTTTGATTTTAAGCAGCATGTCAGAAGCTTATTGTTTTGTATTATTTATTTATTCCTGTTGATCGGGGTGACGCGGGCGAGGGGAATTGGTTCAGCAAAAGTAAAGTCAATCAGCAAAAGGTGTATAGAATGTGCCAATGTATGGTCTCGCCCCCGTCGCCCCGCTCTGAGCGCGGCCCTTGTGTGCAGGCATGCTAGCGCAACTTAAACGGAGCTTCCCAGACCTCTACCATCATAAAACACACCAGCCGCTACACAACAAGTACTGTAAGTATACGTTATTTATTAGTGCATGCTTTGATCAATCTTTTTTTATAAGAAAGATAGAATTCCAAAAACACCCTATTGTACAGATGAGTCACATTTCTTGCATCGTGTTATGATCAAGACTTTAGGTTCTTGTATAACTTTGTGTTACTAATTTGTCCATGAATATTGGTAAACTTAATGTCAGCTTAATAATAATTGCTTGACGTAATTCGACAACCACCTTTAATAATTTGGCCTTTGTCGTAAGAATAACAGTTTGACTTATTCGTGAATAACTCATGATAATATACCATTAAAATAATTCTTCACTTGTCCAATATTGTACATAACAATAAAATTCATATGAGTAAGCGAGCAAGCGCACGTGAGCTTTACTAAAAAACCAAAAACCGATTCCTTTTTCAAATAGTGACAGTTCGTTCTCCACATTGTTTTAGCGCAATCGACGCCCCAAACGTACCGGAGCAGGGGTGCGGTACGGCGACAGTCGTCGGCTGGCCCGCTGAACGACACTTCGCCGCTGACGGGCGGCGCGGCGGCGGGCGAGCCGGCGGTCAGCACGCCCGCGCACAGCACCACGCTGCCCGTGTCCAGTCTCAGCACCAACCCCAGCTCGTACTACACCAATGCGTCGCCCAGCCCACCCGCGCCCGTTCACGTCTCCTGCGACGACATACTCGCGCCCGCAGCGCCTTCCTCCGCCGCACGCACGCCGTCGTCGCGCTCGGCGCCGCACTCTGCTGTTAACCTCCATCAGACTGGTCGCCCTGCTGCTCTAGCTTTTGCCTGTGAAAGGCAAACCGCTGCACCGGTGAGAAACTGAATACCTCTTATTAGTAGATAATGTCCCACTGCTGGACAGGTTCCCCAGTACCTTCTACTTCTTCTGATGCCTCCTGCCATTCTGGGTGGAATTATAAATCGCCAACGTTTTCCGGGCACGCCTCGGCACCCTATCCCTGTAAGTCGCTATTCGGAGTAGATCAGAATGGTTTAATTCCTTATATTCTTCCAGGATTCTGTATCGCCCCATTACCAAAACATCGGTCCCGCGGCCTCAGCTGCGTCAGTGGCGACTGTGCTAACGCGACTGGAGGAGTTAAGTCGACGCGTCGCGGTGCTGGAGACGGGTCTGACGGCAGACGTGCGGCGCATCCTGCAGCTGCTGCAGACGCGCGACCCGGCGCACCATAACGCGCAGCCCATGCAGCCTGCGCAGCCCGCGCACACGCCCGCGCAGCCGCTGCCCAAAGCATCGCTGTCGGTACCGCAGAGCAACGAAGTAAGCGACTAGTACCTTAAATACAGCGAGCGACCACCGCGAATTTGTTATGATGTCGATATCATAACATAGCATCAAGTAGCAATTTGAAGTTTGAGCACACTTTACCTTGTATCTTCAAATACTTAGAAGCTACAAAATAACAGTGGTTGCCCTGAAACCAAACGAGCATACGTCTACTAATGAACTCCCACCTAATGGAGAACGACACCTGCAACACCAAAACTATGTATCGTGACGTGACCGTGGTTTTGACTCTGAAGATCCAGTTCTAATGCCTATATACTAAGTGATTGCTTCTAGATGGGAAAAACAATTATCAAAAACGAACTACGTAACTTCCAGAACCAGTGGGAGTGGAGCTGGAACGGCGACCGGGAGCGCGAGCGCAGCAGGCACGGAAGGGAGCGCGGCGACCGCACGCCCGGCGTGCAGCGCTCGGCCTCCGAGCCGCACGCGCCGCTGCCACCCGCGTTGCCACCGCCCCCGCACTCGCACTCCTTCTACAGGTACGTACTACTGTCAGTACTGGTAGAAAAAAATACTGAACCTGCGACCGGGAACACAAAAAAAAAACGAAGCTGAGTTATTCTTTTAGAATTTCAACTATCAATCCAAATATAAATTTTAAAAAACAAAGCTAAATAAATTTAAAAAAAAAACATTTTCACGGTGCACTGTGGAGACCGCGGTGTATAATTGGTAAACATAGAAGTAGCTAGGTAGGTACTTCTTGATTTACATTAGAGATGCCACGAATAGTAATTTGGCCAAATACCGAATACTGAATGTTCGTGACTGGCTGCAGCCACTACTATCGGCCGTTGTGCTTCGATGTGGACTGTATTAAAACTCGGTTCTTGATTATTGCTTCTTTATTCTTCCTAAAGTGGGTCCGGAGAGCTTACAAAAATCTGCTCTGACCGGCCGCGACTTATACACACATTAGGTCGGGAACTAGCGACGTTGTGGTACAGCTGCCGGCCCATGTAGGTGTTTTTACATTTTACCCTAATCAACTACCTACATGAGCCGTCGTAATTTATGCAGCAATTATTATCAACAACATAATGAAACCTAATATAATAACCGTATTACATCTTATGCCGCTTTACTTGCTAACTAAACTTATAAAAATATACAAGACTTCTGTCCGTAACACTGGATATTTGGCTACACACTTGGCCGAAGCGCCGAATATTCGGCGGCCGAATGTTCGGCAAAAGATGTGCATTTCGCGCGCAACATGTTACGACTTGTCTCAGTGCGGTACGCGCGGGAGCAACGGAGCGGGCGTATTTGTTTCATTTCCATGTAGATCAAGTCACGACACACATCATTTGTTTAATTTTGCCAAAAACTACAGAATGGCATCTTCCAATATAGTGAGAGGCTATTTTCAGAAGCCGGTATTATTTATGAAGAAAAGCGCAATCGTTTGCTATCAACAAATGCTGATAAGTTGTTTTTATTTATCATAACTTACCTCTGATAGATTTTAAGTTCTAAAGTATTATTTAAAATTAACCATTGAAATAATATATATATTTGAATAATATGTGTTTTTTTACCATAATTTGGTATTCGGTATTCGGCCGAATACTGCATGCTATTCGGTGGAATACCGAATATTAAAAAAGTAGCCGAATAGGCCGAATACCGAATAGTAGCCGAATATTTGTGGCATCTCTAATTTACATACTTAAATAAAAATACCATTAACGCAATTAGATAAGAAATAATAAAAGAAGTAAGGGTTCACCTTACTTACTTTTTGTTACTTTAAATTCAGCCACAGAATACGTTAGTTTATGGCAAAAATTAAAAGAAAAGCATAAATAAAAAAATATATAAACTTTGTTGTACACTGTTAAACAATTAAGAATTTCTATTTCATATAAGACTATGAATGTGTAGTCTTATCACAAAATAATGCGTTGTAAATATAACAAAAATGTATGAGTAAAGAAGGCAAACATTCTCTCACGACTTCGCTACGACACTGCTGCTACGATATCGTAGCATTTTAGAAGTTTTTCATCACACTTGTACATTTTATGTTGTATTTTCGTATAATTTAATACTATATTGCTTTTAATTACCTACTCTTCTTTCTGCGAGTTGAACTATGTTTGCAAAACTTTGCAGCATTATTATACACAGGAATGTTACTGGTGTTTGTGTGTGTGGTACAATAAGAGATCAACGCGTTACGATTATATAATATCATTGCTTACAAAACTGTTGGATGGTTGCTAACGCAACCATCATTAACATATCAAATTTCTTTAATATTAAAGGACTATAGTATTGAAGGACAACTTATTTAATACTATTGCTACAGATTTTCATTAAAATACTCAAAATATTAGTCATAAAGCTTGTCTTGTAAATTCTAATATCTAATGTCTATCTGGCATAACTATTTACATTTAAAATCTTTGCTAACAGGTAGTGTGAGGCAGGCGAGACGAGCGCTCTCCGCTCGCGGCCGTCGTCGCGCTCGCTCGCCGAGTCCGCGTCGTGCGGCTCGCTGGCGAGCGCGAGCGGAACGGGCGGCGCGGGGGCGGGCGGGCACAGGGCGCGGGAGGCGCGGGGGGCTCGCGGGGCTCGTGGAGCACGCGCGCTCTCCCTCGCCACGCGCCCCCCGCCGCGCGAGCGCTTCCACTTCTGCCAACGCATCACGCGCGCCCGCCTCGACGACGCCCGCACCTTCCTCTGACGCGGCCCACCCGACGACGCATGGACCAATTTTGTACTTCCGTTTAACGCCTAAATTAACACGTCCTCGCGATATCGCGACCGGGCACCGTCGCCCGAGTCGAGTCCGTTCGTATTTAAAATATTTCATGATCGCTTTAGTAAATACTAGAAGACGTTCGGCCAAATCGTTTAGAATGCCGTAAGGACTCGGAGCGTCGACGATAGTACTTATTGTGAGTTGCACGAGTGGTTCGAAATGCAATAAGTGATGGATACATTGGGTGCTTTAATTTTATGTAATGTATGGGCTTTTAATACAAGCCGTTTATTGAGTATAACGTAATGAGTATGGTACCTACTGTACAATAGCACTATCTGACAGTATTATTCTGGAATCGCGTTCATGTTTTTACTTCTAAGGTGGATTTTATTTGATCTCAGCTGTTTCAGGATGAGGTTTATAAGACTGAAAGACTACGTAACTATCGTGAGCTGTATTTCCAGAGAGTGATGATAAACGCTTTCTACCCGTCCTTGCTCCTTGCCTTTACATAGTAGCTAGATAATGGCTGACACTACTATGTTCGCCGTTATTGAAGCTCTTTGGTGGAAATATGAATGTAAAGTTCACTTGACACATAAGGTTTATACCACCGCATTGTGTTTAATAATGCATAGCTATATAAATATTGTTCAATCTATTTTTGACAGCAGCGTATTCGTTTGTAAACAACGTTTACGTATAAACATTTACTGGCATAAGGTCACTAATTTCTTAATAACATTATAAAATCAAAATGTTCTGTACATTTATATCGATGTGTCTCTTTTTTTATTATTTTTGAACATTTTATTGATATAAAAATGGCTCAAATTACTTAATTTATTTGGAGATTCTAATTTGTACGAATTAAGAATTTCGTCGATATAATATCATTGTAAGCAATAATAATATGATAACCCACCATCAGTATGTAAGTAACATGGCTTCTGTGATTATTAATTCAAAATCATTCTCAGATAGTGCTACATATACATACGCTTAAAAGTGATATACAACCAAGTAAGAAAAATGTTCAATAGGCTTCTATCAAGTCACCCACAAAGCTATGTATGATTAAGTTTCTTATAAACCATAAAACTGACCAGAGAATATTTTATAATTAATATATTAAAACATTACAAAAAGAACTTGTATACAATTTGTGCATGAAAAAGCCAAAGATAGCTATTATTTGTTTTGTGTTTCGTAAATTACTGCCGAATATTACTATTTGCACATTGAAGCATTTTTATATCTTATTGATTAAGTATGAAATTTGACATCTTTATAAATTATTGAGTTGGTTCACACAACAAACTTCTACACACTACATACAAAACTACATACAAACAATGAACTGATACAGCATAGCAAATCAAGTAGCATCGTAGCATGTTGAGACGAATTTGTAGAGAAATAGTATTGAAACTGTTTAAGAATGAAAACTTAATTTAAACTCTAATAGTTCATCTTGATACCCGAATTGATAACCACCTCCATTTTTGAAAGTCGGTTCAGAAGAGCCGTGATCTTTGATCACGCGTTAAAACTAATGCGATTTCGAATTTAAGTTTTATTGTAACGCTAACTTCCCTACTTACCAATTCTCAAAGTTTACCATAACCAATTTTATGAAGTATACTTATTTCAACTAGTCTCGACAAAACACGGTTCACTCATTTTAAAACGTAATAATATTTTTTTAATAATTAATATATAGAAATTTCAATGTCAGTTATGTATTTCCATTTCCTTAACATTTTAGACTAGAATCGATCATCAACATTTAGAAGCATGCATAAGAAGTAATTTAAAAAAATCCCGTGCCTTTTCATTTCGAAAAGTAAAGCTATCGAAATCACATGTATTCGAAAGAGTTAGCAAACGGCAATAATTTATTTGTTTACAATAATTTGAAGACAGTTAATTTACAATTGGGTTGTATAATATAGCTAGAAATAAAACCTCTTGTGTTCCTGTAATACCCAGCAAAGATAACTGTGGCTTGGACAACGATTGCAATGTGGTTTAATTTCACGTTCGCCAGAATGATAAGAATTAGTTGTAATGTTATATACAATAAATAAGGTAACTCGCACATTTTGTTTAAATAACGTTTACAATACTTAGTACCGTTCAATTGGTTTAAGCGCGATATATTTGTAAATATTGTAGTTAAACTTAGATTTGTAAATCGGTCAATTCCCAGTAATGTTGTTATCAAACTATATAGATATAACAAAAGATCTTTGCTTTGCTTAAATTATCTCGCCGAGCACTCTAAATCTATTGAACATTATAAATATTTGCTTTTGTAGTAATAGAACTTTGACTTCGTAAATATTAGGTAGGTACTAAGTGGATACCTATCGCCTATCGATAATTTAAATTTCATGAATTCGTCTTATAGATCACCTATGTTGTCAGGTCATAACAAAATTATTAGATAGCATGAGAAGTTAATATAAAGTCAAAAAAAAGTAACACAAAAACTTTTTCCGTTAATAATACAATCAATGTTCACATCACAACACACATAATATACAATACAACAATACAATACATATTTATTTAGGTTTCGTACTTATCGCCGAAATCCAAAAGGTCAAACGCTAATAGATCGACAACGAATTCCCAAATCCACAAATCGTCGATAGTAATTCAAAAGGTCGAACAGTCATTACTTAGGTCGAAGCAAACAATAATATGTTGTCTCCCTAAAAATCTTATAACTAAAATCAAATCAAATAATTTAAATCAGTTTCAAGAAAATAAATTTTGTTCATTTTATTGTCCAGCATTGCGCAAAACAACCTAGTTTATGTATACATCGTAAATATGTGTCAATATGTTATGATAATGTTATCTTAAAGTTTAAGATTTTTAAGGAAACAAAATATAATTGTAATCTTCGTTCAAAACATTCGCTGTGACCATATGTGCGAAACCCTACATATTGAGTATCTGTTGAGTTATTTGATCACACAAGTTGCCAATGAGCAGTAAAAGCATAGACTAATAATAAATAGTCCATGATAAAAGTCAAGGAGTTCCCTCTTTCACCGATAGGTATTCAAAACTGATTAGTGATTCTTATTGTAAGTAGATATAAATGCAAAGTTGTTAAATTAATCTGGTACAGTGTAAATAGTGTGTTCACGATAATCTAATACCCGTAGGAGTTTAACCCAACCACACCTACATCCCATAGGTATACACACACGAATGTGCAGGACATTAGACTACCGCCAACTGTCAAATTTGACTTGACTTTGAACTTTATGTCTGTGGCATATTATGGTTTACCATTCATTGAAGAAATTTTACAGTTTAGGATAGTTTAATGTACGTCTGTATCTGTACATCTTTAGACTGAAACATTATTCGACACTGATTAGCAAAAGCAACTTTGTGTTGTTTTAGCTGGAATAAATAGTCTGATACTTACTTATCACTTAAAAATATATGCAATACTTTTATTTTCTTTTAAATTTAGCCATAAATGTAGCTGATTTCGCTGTAATGCGAAATCAGTGATATTCGAATACAAAAGCTTAGTCCGGGAGGTAGCGTTGCAAATACAAAGTCATAGTAAGCCGGCTGATGCATTTTAGGTAGTGTTTTTACGCCGATCGATTGACATCTTTTTCAACAGATCTCGTATCGATAGTTGATCTTATATGGCTAATAACTTTGCTATCAGCTAACTGTTGAACACGACACTACGGTTGAGGTTAAATAATAGCGCTTAAGCACAGGGTTTATCTTTTTTATTCATCACTATAAGTTAGCTGTAAGGGTCTGTCAACAATAATTAATTAAAGATTGTACCTATTAGCACATACTACCTACGACTTATCTGTAGTATGGTATGATTTGACATGTTATAAGTCAATCCAATTTATTAATACCCTGACAAAGCATTACTGTTTTACATAGTTACTGTCGTTTGATATCCTATATGATCAAAACAATTTGATTTGTCGCAGATTTTTTTTGAAGAAAATATGTAAAAGTTACATTGTTTTTTATAAATCCATATACTAAGGTAGATGGCCAAATATGCGCACAAATAACTACTTGCTATTATTTTCTTCAGAATGTTAATAAGTAAAAAATTAGGTATATTATAACAAGTGCCCAGGAGAAAATGACTCCTAAGAAATTGAGTAAAATTACGCACACGCTTCATGACAAAACGATTTTAATAGTTCATGACAAATTGATACGTGAATTATGTATTTTATTTCACAAGAAGTAGCTAGTTGACAAAAAGTAATTATTGTCATGACTACTGTCTACCTACCTACATAAACATTATTATTATTACATTCCTTACATTGTTTAATCTTTTTTGTATTATTAATATTAGTTTTAACTATAACTTCATTTAGGACTGGTCCTAAATGCTGGCATTGTTGCGTTTCAAATTATACCCAAAATGTCACGCTGTGTACACTCCTTTTGGATTACCGTCTAGCTAGTAAGGTTAACCAAATATGTTACTGTACTCATGCATTGATTGTAATCTGTTTGTGAATTCAAATTATATTAGGTTTGTATTTTGTTTTAAATATTGGTTTATAGCAACACTTATGATTGCGACAAATCACATTGTTAAAAAAAACAAATTATTAATAATAAAACCTGTTTTACGGACAGCTATCAGCCAACGAGTCACAACTTAAGTTTGTTCTACTCGTAAATCCTGAACAAGTTACTATAATAAAGAAGATAAAGTTACCATCTACCATAGTTAACGTTGTTGATATACTTACTCTGTTTGTACAAGTGCCTAATGCAAGTTTCATTCATCATTCAATCACATTAAGTAAAACCAAATTTTGTAGGGCGAAATGGCAACTCACATAAATGGCCACCAGGAGGCGTTGTTTCAATGCTATACAAATCAATTATCAAATGGTAAATAAAACTCGCACTAGGCACTCAGATACAGTATGATTTTAGAAATCTTCAAAGCAATCCACGATAGCATAGTTGGCAGTGCACCTGACCCGGCATGTCATGGGGTGCGGGTTCGAATCCCGCTCGTGGAATTTTTTTAACACTTTGTCTTTTTTTAAATTGTAATTTGTTCGCAACAATATTTGCGTAAAATTATATGTAAATAATCATGTCATGTACCTACTTGTTAAAAAAGTACATAATGGTTAAGCGACGCAGTTCGCACACTGATAAGGAGAGGGCGTCTCTCTAGTTAGGTATGTAAGATGTTATACATAAGTTACCACCTTGCGAAAATATGTTCACTAAATCATTTGAAAATTGTTGCCTTTAAATAATTTAGTCACAAAAAATCTGGTTGTTTCAGCTTTTAATGATCTCACAATTATTATAATAGAATATCGTAACGATACGATAAGTTAAGTATTTTATATTTCAATAAAATTGAACGCTATGTGAACGCGTGCATCGTATTATGTAATTTTGTCTGTGATCAAAATTTTATATTGTTAAGCTGATATATAAAGCGCATTTTGTTATTTTTAAATGCTGCTACTTATTTATACATTCTGTTTTAGTAAATCCAATACGACATGATCTTTTAATTGATTATTTAAAAAAACCGTTATTTAATATCTACGGCAGAAACTTCTCTACGTAAACTTCTAACTACTAATTCGTTTGAAAAATAAAATGGTCAAAACATTCATATTAATAATTTTAAAGATACTTTATAACTTAAGAAGAATAAACTTAAGTATTAATAAAAATTGTTTTATTTAGGTTTTCTACTTTTTATCCGAATAGCAATCAAGAACCATGAATAATTACAATTGGAATCCTCCCTTTTCATGTCTATTATTTTAAGACGAAAATGTTCTTAACAGAATGTATAGGTGAAATATCTAGCATAAAAAAATTAAGGCATATTTTGAATTTTCTGGTTTCATATCGTTAATCCCATATAGTTATTTAAGTTCCGTTATAAACAAAATATCATGCTAAAGCATGTTGCGTGTTAAACAACAAATAAGGAATCCTTAGATGAAATAAGTAGACATACCTAAGTGTTATAAAGACTCAGCTAAAAATGAACTTTACGTAGGTTGTAATAGAGGTCTGGCCTTTAGAATGTTGTATTGCCAATGTAATAATAATAAAATTAACTTGTTGTGTAGTGAGTAGTGCCTTGCTCACCACAAAGAGGATCCAACCTCTATGGTTTCAACGTTCCATTCGCAGTAATCCAACCTTTTTCTTAATTTACCTAATCCTCATGTGTCTCACTTGAAGCCGTGGCCAACCTTCATTAGTATGTAGAGTCATAAGTTAAATTACTTGACCTTTTACATTGTCTTAACTTTTTTCCAGTTCTAAGCGCAGCAAAATATTAAGGATTTCATGATCTTAAAAATCACTTGCTTATCTAATACTGTTCAAACATTAATTTAGTATTTTCTAACAGTAAAAATTGTATAGTAATGATTTTACTTTTGTAAGTTTAGCACTACCTAGATTTTACACTGTGTGATTTCTTAACTGGTAATACCATAATGAATTATTCATACACAATAACTTGTTTAGATCATGTTGATTGCGTTATTTATTGGAGCTGTATAGGAGCAATTGGAGCACTGACTGGAACGATGTTATGACAGTCCATTCTTGTAAATGTAACTTGGCTTTATTATACTTTTGTACTGGATCTTTGTTGATTATTGTTATACGAAGAACAAACAAATCGTACTTACATGCTGTTTATTGACATGTACCTACTTAGAACATTAAGATGAAAAAAGCACGTTAGTCACATAGTTAATCGAACATTGCATTCATTGGATAGCGCAAATGTCTTGTGAAGCGAGTTCAGTGAAATTAAAATATCACGCACATGCGACGGGTTGTTTTATTTCTGTATTCTTCATAAACACAAAAATGGTTTTTTAGCCTCCTGTAAAATACAGATAGCTGCCACTGTACCACCCTATACTCTAACCAAACTCGATAAAGAATAAATGTCATCATCATCATCATCATCATCAGCTCATTTTTATGTCCCAACTGCTGGGGCACGAGCCTTTCCTATGGATGGATAGGAAGAACGAAGGAGCTCAATAGCGCAGTGGATAACGCGCCCGGTCTGCGAGTGCTGAGGTTAAGCAACTTTCGCAAAGACCGGTCATCGGATGGGTGACCAAAAATTTATCATCTATTTTGAAAATGAGAAAGTTTCGTTATTCGTCTTTTGTGTGATAAAAAATGGAGCAGCATTTAAAGTATTTATTTATTTGAAAACTCACCATATAAACTTACTGCTTGTTCAGCCAACACGCATATATATGCTATATTAACTAATCAAATAGTAACAAAAATTTATAAATTAAAAAAAAAAACACATTGCAAATAGTAGATTATTAACCAAGGGGATAAAGCAATGTCTTCTGCCGCGGGTGACGATTTAAATCGCGAGCGTAACGAAGGACTCGAGGTTTACTCCCGAGCGTAGCGAGGGTGTTAAAAACTTAAATCACGAGCGAAGCGAGGGATTTAAGACGAGTCCTGAGTGTAGCGAGGGATTTAAGTTCACCCAAGACTAAGACACCTTTATCACCGAGGAAAATACTCTACTTTTCGTACCATTTGCGAAAAAATTAACACAATAATAATATGAGATAAGCCATTATTAAATATAATGACAATTAAAAGTAAAAGTTAACATTCGAAACATTTTCGTAATTTTATTTAATAATCACAACTGCATAATAAATGCGTAGTCCTTTTTCAAAAAGATGTAAAATGTTTTTCGTACCACTTGCTCAAAAAAGTGACATTCTATGCCACAAAAAGCGAACATAACAATAGTCATTTTTAATCTGTTAAAAACAGGGAAAGAAAATTGTACTGAATTTCATTCATCCTCTAGGGGGAAAAAATGTAGAATTTAATGTTTTTTTTAATCAATGAGCTTTCTTTCGTTTTCGTACCATTTGCGAAAAAATTAACACAATAATAATATGAGATAAGCCTTTATTAAATATAATGACAATTAAACAAAAATACATTTTTAATCTGTTAAAAACAGGGAAAGAAAATTGTACTGAATTTCATTCATCCTCTAGGGGGAGAATGTGATTTAAATTTGGAATACTTACCGAAATTTATACTGAACTACATCTGTGTTTACACCATTGAGTTTGTATATAAATACTCAAATCAACTCATCAACAATAAATGTACCAAACAAAAATGTCTCTCTATCAATAATTGGACCAATGTTTCGAATGTTAACTTTTACTTTTAATTGTCATTATATTTAATAAAGGCTTATCTCATATTATTATTGTGTTAATTTTTTCGCAAATGGTACGAAAAGTAGAGTATTTTCCTCGGTGATAAAGGTGTCTTAGTCTTGGGTGAACTTAAATCCCTCGCTACACTCAGGACTCGTCTTAAATCCCTCGCTTCGCTCGTGATTTAAGTTTTTAACACCCTCGCTACGCTTGGGAGTAAACCTCGAGTCCTTCGTTACGCTCGCGATTTAAATCGTCACCCGCGGCAGAAGACACTGCTTTATCCCCTTGGTTAATAATCTACTATTATATACAAACTCAATGGTGTAAACACAGATGTAGTTCAGTATAAACTTCGGTAAGTATTCCAAATTTAAATCACATTCTCCCCCTAGAGGTGAATGAAATTCAGTACAATTTTCTTTCCCTGTTTTTAACAGATTAAAAATGACTATTGTTATGTTCGCTTTTTGTGGCATAGAATGTCACTTTTTTGAGCAAGTGGTACGAAAAATATATATAAAAAAATAGCTAAACATAAAAACAATAACAGCAACATTGAGAAACTTAGTCTATATACGAGTCTATATATGAGATCCTGCATTTATCTATAAGTTTAGGCAAAGTGTCTGCGAATATATCAGCATCCTGGAATTGAATTGATTTAAAAACGAATTTAGGAAGATCATTGCACGAGCTGTTGGACAGTTACTACCGTGGCACGGCAGCTTTAGGGAAGCGAACAACTGGTGCCGTCGCCGACTACCACCTCACATATAATTTTGCGGAACGTACATACAGTCCTATACGTTCAACAGCCACCGGATTATTCACTTCATTCCGCAGAAGTAGACAATAGTGAATTAACAGATGCAACTTCCGTCTAAGCTGCAATGTGTCCAAGCCCACCATACCCGTAACAAACAGCAAAGGATAAAGATACGGGTAATAGCCAAATTTTCTCTTGTACACAAATCGAGCAAACTTCTTATAAGCTTTTCTATAAGACATAAAATGAGCTGATGATGATGATGATGCTAAAACTTATATGATGCTAAGTTAATGATCAATGAGTACACGACGCGATAGCTTAATGTAAACGAAATATAAAATTATTATAAAATATTCGATGCGGGCGTAAATTGCTGACCGCGCGGTATGTACTTTTTGCAATTTCAAAAATATTGCGGGTTTGTGAAAACAGTTTTTTGATCGAGGTATCCGTTTGTGAACTATTAGCTCTAAGCTCTAAAGTGCATAATTTTGTTAGAGTCAAGTCTTATAAATACAACAAGTTTTATAAATATTTACGAGTATACGACCAACACAGTCGACATACTTATAAAATATACTTGGCGCAGTACAAATTCCATATTGGGAACTACTTAAATAACGTTGTCAGGTCTGTGAAACCGGTAGTATCTGCATTTAAGTATATGAGCCATCGTTAAATAAATGTTCATTCTCAGAGTCCTCATTATTGAGATGGGCTACGGAACCCTACACTGCGCGTGGCCCGACACGCACTTGGCCGGTTTTTTAAGATTTATGCCAACGTATAATGCACGATACTGATTTTATTATTTTTTGATTACTGAGTGTTGTATTAAATTATAAATCTCAAAAAAATCGTGGCTTACCAGGGGCACCTTTATTTCGAAATAACAATACTGTTCTGTCGTTCTTGTTTTGATTGATATCAACTGATAAAGATTTCTAATATCGGTTTATCTGTTGGTAGTGCTAAGTCTTTTGGCAAATTACTAGCAATCTTGCTATTAAGCATGATTAACATTTGAAACGCGAATTATCGCGTTTCAGCTGTTTGGGTTAAACCGGCCGTGATAAATTTCAATTATGGTTTTGTACACGTTTTGTATATTTCTTAGATTTTGCAGCATATTATTGGCGGTGACTGTTGTCAATGTAAACGTACTCATATCGACTTCATGCTTCATGTAACTAGTAGCGTTGTCCAAGTTCATAAGGTGTTGATTAGTGGTCTTGTGTTTGTCAATCAAACTTTCAGTTATTTTTAGAACATCGTATTCTGATTCAATGATGGAAGATTGATTTTTTCACAAAGATGCCATATGTTTTTACTTTGATAAGTTCGTGATAAGTTCGCTTTGATAAGTTTTGATAATGCTCTGCGAATCTTTGATCTAATACGCCGAACAGGCTGTTGGCGATGTATCCAACTCCGTCTATCAGGCCGCGCCGCGCCGCCGCTGTCGCGTGCGTGAGTGTTGACTCAGCAGCGTAGGATTATAATATTGCAGTTCATTATACCCGTGACGTAACTGTAATACGAGCATGTCGCATACCATACGCTACCTAACTAAACCCTGTAAGAACCCTTTTCTTCATTCATAAATATAACTAAAATCATTCATCATTTGATCACAGATCAATCGGGCAAGCAAGATCCCTTTTTAGTTTGTACCTTTTTTTCTTTTAGTTGATGGCTTCGTTATCGTACGGTTAGCACCTTTACTGAGTGTGAAAGTAATTTTCTTAAACCGCAAACCGCTTCTAAAACCGCAAACATGACTTCACGTTGTTTTTGTAGCAATCTGTTTAAATTCTCTCAAGAAGTCCACTTAATTTAATTTTTAAATCTTTACTGAAACGGGAAATATTATATCATGCATTAATCGCCACTCATCATCATTAACCAATATATTTATCAAGAAAATAATGAATACATAACTGTATGTGCTAGATCCATTTGCCTTTTCTACATCCAATTGAAAAAAACTAAAAATTTCAAATCTCAATATTCTCAATAACCTAAAAAGTTTAAAATACGATTTATTTGATTAGATCTGCCTTAAAATTCGTGTAGCTTAAAGTCATAGGAAACCAAACAAGAAATTTAATGGAATCAGCAAAAGTTGTTAATCCTTGTTCATCTACGAAAGGATTACAGGACCTCAAAATTCACAAAGTTAGATAATATACAATGGGTTTAGGAAGTATCAAGTGCCAGAAGTGCCGACACATTTTGCTGGATGAATTTAAGCTATCAAAAAATAATGTCAATGAATGTATTTCACAAAAATGCAACAGCTACAACTTGCTAAACTTTATATATTTGCAAGATGAAAAATTACCAGGCTGGATAAAATCTAAAGTGGAAAAAGAGGAATGGACTAAAGGCAAGCTACATTGCATTTGTGGCTGCAAAGTGGGCTCCTTTGATTTTATATCTGGCAGAAAATGTGAGTGTGGATCAACTATTTTACCACCAGTGCATTTCATTACTAGTCAAGTTGACAGACCAATTGCTACAAATATTGCCTTGGAAAATAAATCATGCTTATAAATTGAATCTTATTTTATTTAATTTTCGTAACCGACTAAAATAAAAAAAATGTTTTATGCACTTGAGACTGAATGGAAAATGTTTATTTTTACTATTTTAATCAATTAACTACAGTATTCTCGAGTTTCCAGTACATGTGTGGTGTGTTGTAAACAAAACAATTATTTTCCTAATATACTTTTATTTATATTTGTATTAATCCACTGCCATAGTCGTGGGTAAAGTTTCATTTGCTTCAACGTCTCTGCATTTGGCTGCCTGCAGCTCTCTCCTGATCTAGTAAATAAAAATATATTTCATATAATTAATGATTCACTAAAAATTTTACCATGTAAAATGTGTATTCATTATTACTTGGTAGGTACATACTTCTTGTGTAATTGTAAAATGAGACTGTTTCCTAAGTAACTCGAGCAAAGCATCTCTCTGCTCTGTAGAAATGTCAGCTTTATACCGTTGCACAAAAGTCAAAAGTGCTTGATGCCATAGTACAGGCAGATTCCGTGAATCCATCTGAAACCTTGAAAAATAAACAATCAATTGATTTATTTTATAAGAAGACTAGCGGCTTGTCGCTGCTTCGCAAGGGTGGACTTTTTTTAGTATAGCCTGTTACTCAGTGCTAATTTAGCATTCTAATGGTGAAAGATTTTTTTTTATTGCTCCAGTAGTTTTTGAGTTTATTTTTTACAAACATACATACAAAAATACAAAGCTTTCCTCTTTATAATATTAGTATAGATAATATTTAGAAAATTTTCATTCAACGAAAATACTGTACCTTAGAAAGTGAAACACCACTGAATCTACCACTCTGTATGGAAGAGCATACTTTTTATCAAAAAGTATTCTTAGGAAGATTGAATTGGCGCCTGTATAATCCATTTCAGCAATCTTTAACATAGCAGCACTGGAGTGTAGAACAGGCACAGAGTTTCGAGCCAACACAGAACCAACAATAATAGCTTCACGTAATGTACAATCTCCAGCCTGCAAAAGTATAATTATGATTGTAATTACTACATAAATTGTTAAGTAAATTCATAATTTAATAATAATGCAACTGTAAACTCTGGATTACTTATAATCTAGCTAAAGCATTGTTAGTTTCTAAAAGAATAAATAAATTTACAATTATATAAATTTCTTTACTACTTACTTCTAACAGTGGCAGTAATATGCCTTTCATAAAAGCACCTGGCTTGAAAAGAGATTTCCTTAGTGCCTGATACAGATGAAAATTAAGTCTTTTGTATTCAGCTAAATCATCTCTGACACGAGGTAGCAGGACCAAATTATAAAATCTCTGTGCCATTTTCTCTTTAAGATTAGAAGCAAAAATCCTTGTTGCCTAAAATACAAAATATTGTACTAAGAAATAGAATAGAATATTTTAATACACTTTATTGACCAAAAAACAAAAATACACAATAACATAATAATTCATTAGAGGTAGCTTTTTAGGGTTCCGTAGTCAACAAAAAACCCTTATAGTTTCGCCATGTCCGCCTGTCTGTCTGTCTGTCCCCAGCCTAGCTCATAGACTCTTAGTACTAGAAAACTGTAATTTGGCATGGCTATACATCTTAATGTTGCCAGATTTTTGTATCTTAGAGATAAAAATTACACATAAAATTATACCTGATACATAGCAGCCGCAGACCATGTTGTGGGTTGTATAAGATACAGTATTTGCTCCCAATTTTGCAGGTGAGGAATCATTTTAAATGCTTTAGGTAATTTCCCTGAACGATACTTTTGCAATACATCTCTGACACCTTCATACATTGTTTTGATCCTAAAAACATAGGAAAGCTATTTAATAGATTTAGTATTTTATCAAATACCTATTTTTTTTATACTTTATTATTTGTTTGCAACAAAATTTGCAAAAGAATTATATCATCATCATCATCTATCTGCCTATACTAGCCTTCTGCTGGACATAGGCCTCTCACAGTTCACACCACTGATCACGATTTGCGGCTACTCTCATCCAGCTCTTGCCAGTCACTTTGTAAAGACCATTGCTCCGCCTAATCTAAGGGAGGTTCCCTTAGATTAGGCAAACAAGAAATATATAATACTTATACCATATTTATAAATACCTATGATTTATCAATTCAAGAATACTTACCTAGGGTCAATATTTTGCAATTTTAAAGTTTCAACATCTGAGAATTGAGTTTGTAACTCTGTATGTTTATCAGTAATCTTATCCTTGATTATATCTGCCAATGTACGAGTTCTCTCTGGTCTAGACGACATGAACATTTTCAAAGCTTCTTCATCTTCCTCATTGATTTCAATATTGTCATAATAATTATCAGGCTCCAATTCATCATGATCTGAGTTGGAATTGTCATCGGAATCCACATCTGAAATAAGAAATGTTTATTATTTGATTCACAGTTTGATGCATTTGACTCACAATAAATTACACTTTAGATGACATAACAGTAATGTAAAAAATTGATATAAGTGGGACAAAACCTGCACCTTCCCACATTCCATACCAGGTAGGATCAATAGGTGGCTATCATAGTACAAGCATTGAAACTTTCAATACCACAAGATATAAGAGACAAAAATGGTAACAAGCGTTTACAATTTTACATATTTAAGTCCATGCCCCTTTTTCTCTTCAAAATTTGAACATATTAAAAACATAATATTACAGATTATACCATTAAAAGTTGATGGAAATTCCAAATGTTTAGCTGGGGGTGGTCCTGCGCCATCATTTAATTCGGCTTGCTGTCTTCTAGCAGCTTTAAGAATTTTCTTTGATAGATCTGCTGTAATAAACTAGAATAAAAAATTATTCATAACTGCTTCTTTTACACGTAATATAAGACTTGGAAGACTCAAACATACCTCATCGTCGTCGTCATGTCTGTTACGTTCCTTAGCTTTACTCTTATTTTTGACCGTAGTCACGGTTTCTATTTGATCAGCTAGAGCAACATTCTTTCCGACTTGGGAAGGTTTAAACTTTTTGGCTTTGCCCATTTCCAATCAATCAAGTTATTCCAACAACTTCTAACTAAGATCCCGTAGCACACAACAATAATGCACGTAAGTATAGAGAACCAAGAAGTCATATAAATAAAATAACAAAATACACGCTTTTCTAAAAACGCGTGGTCTGCACCTGTCAGTCAGTATCAGTCACGGTTTTTTTTTAAGTGTAGTTCATTCCCTGAGGAACCTGCTAAGGTCATAGACCATGCTGCCATGGCATTAGTTTCTTAATTTCATTAGTTACTTCTTTGTTACTTCTCCTGTCATGTTTCGTGTATGATGATAATGAATGATAATAGAAATGAGAAGTGAGAAATGATAGACCCCCAACCCCTCGAGTATCTCAGTAAAGATGTGGGGCTTTACTAATTCCTCACGCAGACTTCTTGAGAGAATTTGAAAAGTGAAGTTGCACTGTTTTGTTTCATTTGCCAACACTCATGCACACTCACGAACACTTAACGGTTAATAAGCCACCATTATTTCACGTTAATATTTGACATAACACAAATTTTAGAAAATAAAACAAAACCGCAGACATGACTCTTCACTTTCCCTGATGATTTCTTTCTTTCTTTCAAATACAAGAAACTCCTCAAAAAACACAATGACATGTATGTACTCGGTATTTTCTTATATGAGCGTCTTCTTCCTCGATTATTCTCAAGGACTTCTTGGCGGGAAAGTGAAGAGTCATGACTGCGGTTTTGTTTTTATTTCTAAAATTTGTGTTATGTCGAATATGAATGTGAAATAGTGGTGGACTATTAACCGTTAAGTGTTCGTGAGTGTGCATGAGTGTTGGCAAATGAAACAAAACAGTGCAACGTTACTTTTCAAATTCTCACAAGAAGTCTGCGTGAGGACTTAGTAAAGCCCCACATCTTTGGGATGACTGAGATACTCGAGGGGTTGGGGGGGTAATATCATTTCTCACTTCCCATTTCTATTATCATCATTCATCATTATCAATATTGTTTATTTATGTATTACATAATAATATGAAGATAGAACGAATGAATAGGCTTGATGGATTTCATCCGTAGCCGTAAAACAATAAAAAAAAAGCTTTTTATTGTGCGTGCGGTGTGTGTGCTAGCGATCCATTTATCTAGAAATAAGTAGATAGTTTTTTCTTCATTGTAAAGGTAAATTACTCATCTGGTATTCTTTTTTAATATTTTTTCCGTTTTGTTGTTCTTTATTAATAATATTAATTAACGCACCACTATTTCAGATGACTTCAGACGCTATTGCTACTCCACCGTCGGTATCTTGGGCGCAAAGAAGTACTCTTATATTTCTCACGTTTAACGTAGAATGTGTTAAACCAGAAATTAAATTCGACAGCCGAAAAGTTTACTTTAAAGGTGAATGTGCACCAGACCAAAAACTTCATGAAGTTGAAATACCATTATATGCTGAAATCGATCCAGAAGAAAGTGCATTTGTTAACAAAGGAAGAGTTGTTGATGTGGTTCTGACAAAACTAAAGTCTGATGATGAATACTGGCCATCGCTTACAAGTGATAAGAAGAAACATCATTGGCTTAAAATTAACTTTGAGCGCTGGCAAGATGAACAAGAGAGTGGAGATGACAATGATGATATGAACGACATGTTTTCAGACAAAATACGTGACTTCGGTGATGAAAACGAAAAAGATGAGTCTAGCTCTGAGGAAGAAGAAGATTTACCTGATATAGAATAAATATTCTGATATTGATAGCCAAAAACAAATAGTGTTTAGACACTTATAACAATTATGTGCTTTTATACAAAAACTAGTATCTTAGCTTCTAGAGAAAATAGTTTTAAGATATTCAACTTCTTTTCAGTCAAGTTGAATTGGTAAAAAGATCTAATCGCATACTGTAGGTATTCGTTTTTGAAACTAAGTTTGTCTACTTTTATGGTTCATGGTCACAAGATGTGGCCATGAACCATATTCACACTTGAATAGGCTATTTCTAGGCAGGCATGTTCCATCCTCGACCGCACCGTTGCTTAACATCAGGCGAGGTGTGGTCAAATGCCTGCCTATAAATAAATTATTGTTAATACAAGTATTGTTTGTTAATACAGCATTAAATTTTTGCTATGGAAATGGGTAAATCTATAATATAAATTGTATAACACTCCTGTAGATAGGTACCTAGTATTTGTCACGTAGAAACATTTATTCATTGAATATATTTTAGTTTAGATTTTATGCTGGAAATACTTTTACCTACTTGTCTTTTAATAATAAACTGTCTTCACAGTTTTTTGTAATGTACCTATCACCAATGCAATTTGTACATTCCAAGATTACAATGAACCTCACAATTATGGCTTATTTTGCAGAAACATGCAATTTCTGATTATAACAAAATTTTACTAGTAAATAAAATTTGATTGTTTTACACATATTACTTTTAAAATCACTAGTTGTTAATGTTTTTCAATATATATACTTCCCACCTTAAAAGATATTATTTCTTTATGATTTTAATCTCTACTAATAAAAATATTATGAAGTTATGTATTGGTGTGGCTAAACAGTTAAATGGCCATCCTAATGGTCGGCAGCTTTTAATTTGCACCTAGTGGGCTGGCCGGTTGAGGGTAACTGATGCTGCAATGTTTTCACACTGCACCAGTGTCTTCGAATCTAAACTTCATTTCCACTTAACATCAGGTGGAGTGGAGTCATTTACATGTATGAAAAAAATATAATAATTATTATTATTATTTAGGTAGTATACTACACAAATGAATTAAAACTAGGTTCCTTACCCTATGTTATTGACTGCGACAGAGTTCGGTTACTTCATCGACAACTAACGATTCCATAGTAGAACCCCCAATACCTTTCACTACGTTACAGGTAGGGTGGATATTCAAACTTAGGCGACGACAACAATTTTTACTAACAAAATGACTTGAGATGCACTATCTAATAGCGCGCGAGAAATATGTTTCCTACCATTTGAGTCGAGAGCTACGCGAGCTGTGGCGAGAAGTACCGTGGTTGGGGTTCGTATCTCCGTTGAGGAACACAAAGTGATGTCGTTTGATTCAATTGCGCGCGGGTTACACCGTTACTAGATGGTGCAAGGAGCGCCTTTGCCGCGCACCGGTAGTCTCGCGCATCCCGAACAACGGGCGGCTGCGAGTTACATCCAAAGTGCAATAATGAATGTTGTTTGCCATTACATTTGCGACACAATCTTATTCGACCTACAAACTGAGACACGATGTCTCTCACTGAAACAGTTGATACATAAATTATTAGTGCGAACAAATCTATAGCGCTCACTAGGAGCACAGAATAACTAAGTAATAGTAACGAGTGTTTTTTATCCAACACGGAAGAAACTTTGATTGGTGCACTTTTTAAACTGCAGGTCTTACCGCCTCTGTGGTCTAGTGGCTAAAACTACCGGGTTACACCCAGAGGTCCCGAGTTCGATTCCCAGCGGGGGGTACATGTTTGTGTACTCGGTTTTGTTGGTGGTAGGGCTTGTTAGTCCGCCTGGCTAGCTACCACCATCTAAATATGTCGCCATAACATCAATGTTTGTAGCATTGTTGTGTTCCGGCAGCTAGACATTCTTATGTCAGTACTTCACTAGTTGAGGATCCCGGGTGAAGTGCGCTTCCATCATTGACCTTATTATCACTTAACATCAGGTGAGATCAAGGCACTGTGCTTACCCGTAAATATATAAAAAAAGAGGTAAGGCTGAAAATTTTATTGTATTATGATCTATTCTAATCCCTCTTTCAGACAAATGAATTAATCTTGCAATCAGTTGTGTAGTTAAAGAATAATCGTATGACATGGTGATTAGGGTATCGATGCGGCCATGTTAACACCAAACTTCGCCTACCCCTAGGTTTGTCACTTTGAAAGTGTGTTATGTTCATATTGTTGGTTATTTTTTTTAATTGGTTGTTAAGTATTACACTTCTTGGCCGGGATTGAATGGGTGCCTTTGGCTTTCAAAGTAAAAAAGTAAATAGTGTTGAATAATTTCGGCGGGCTGGTAAGAACCACGATAGCTCAATTGGAAGAGCACCTGACCCGGTATGTCAGAAGGGTGCAGGTTCAAATCCTGCTCGTGCAAATTTTTTCATCATTTGTGTTTTTGTAATTTGTTTCGTAACAAAATTTGCGTTAAAATTATATAAACAAAACAAAAACATGTTATAAATAATGAACCTATTCAAATATCATATCAAGACAAATTCTTAGGATTGCTGATTGATGACAAACAAACTTGGAGGACAAACACATTGAGGACGTCAAATCTACATTAATATCTGTACTGGGAGCACTTCGTAAAATAGCACACTGCATACCAAAAAAAGTAAATCCTATTATTAACAATTCAATTTTTTTATGGCTTTGCACAAGCATTTAGCCAATGAAAAAGTAATTTTTCTTACAAGTTATACAATAAACAATATTTCCGTCCCATTCGATGATGATGAATGACAATAGAAATGGAAAGTGAGAAATGATATACCCCCCCAACTCCTCGAGTATCTCAGTAAAGATGTGGGCTTTATACTAAGTCCTCACGCAGACTTCTTGAGAGAATTTGAAAAGTGACTTTGCACTGTTTTGTTTAACTTAAACTTCCCTAACTTTGCCTACCACGTTTTCTCCAATAATCAACTCTATGTTTACAAACTTTAAGTAAATTTTTGCTTAAGACATTATTTGTTATAGTTGACAGTGATACCCGTCAACACCTAGGTACAGACGCCTGCGCATCAACCTATCCAAAACTGTCAAATTTCTTCAATACATTTTTTTACCATATAGTTAAAGCATAAAGTTCAAAGTTTATTGAGGAAATTTGACAAATTGTGGTAGGTTGATGTGCAGGCGTGTGTACCTACACGACTGAGAAACACACCGCGGTAGGCGAAGATAGAAAACAATGCCCAAACTTCGCCTACTACCTTTGCGTAGTCTTTTTAGTCAATATCTTTTTTCTAGTTCTATTGGACCTAAGCCATAGCCTAGGCAAATAACAACGTTTTTATTTGAGTATGATGTAAAAAACATTCCGCAATTTGAGAGCACATTGAAAAAATGTATCAAAAACCAGGCGAAGTTAGGGGTTTCTACGGTACGTGCAAAAAGGCTATTCCTTTTTGCATGCAACATTTTTAACTGTACTTTTGTAGTCGTCTTTGGAGGCATTGTAAAATTTTGCACCAACTGGCGCAACGAAATACATTTCTTAAGCCGCATTTCCACATTCACGCGAATCGCGAATCAAATGGCGAAGCGAGCGATTGTGTGAACGCACGCTCGTCACTCGCCTTGCGACTCGTCTCGCCGCTCTTGACGCTCGCGTCGTCTCAGAGCGGTTTTTTGGACGCGAGTCAAAGAGCACGAGTGACGAGGCGAACTTAGTGTTAACACATTCGCTCTCTCGCTCTTTGTATTGTTATTGTTGATCAAGCAACACGTGCTGTTTATCGACAATGAATTGGAGTAACGACAGAGTTCTAATGTTTTTAATCATATAAACTTAGCAGATGCAACGCGGATGCTGCTAAAACGTAACGTCGTCCATTCTTGCAAGTAGAAGTAGAAAAGAATACCACGCGAATGTGTAAGCAGTCACTCGTCTCAGTTTAAGGAAGACGAATGTTTCGTCGAACATATAGTTGAATGGCGAAACGAGTCGCGAGCGTGGAAATCTTTTATTATATATTTATCTACTACATATCATAGAGGTACATAGTTTTATTTTTAAGTTCTTAAGAAAGTAAAGTGACGATGACAAGTTACCTTGTCATTTATGTGCTACGGTCTTTGGTCTTCTGTCTCCAATGGCATTCTGTTCTGAGTTTCAGTTAGTGTTTCGTCTGTCAAAATTCTTCAAAATACCTACTAACATGTTGCTTCCATAAATCAAAATCAAACCCAATAACATGTTTTACACACTCTCAGAAAAATGGTCTTAACTTCAATTTGATGGTTATAATGCAAATATGGGGCAAATAGCGGAAGAAAAATCTTCTGTGAGGATGGCCAAAAAAAGCTCTTCGTCTTCTTCTTCTGCAACTAGGCCTAGTAAGAAATCAAAAGTTAAAACCAACGACTCGTTGAATTTATCCGACCCGAAGATACAGGGAATACTGCTTGTTGGGCTCTTGGCTTTACTTGCGTTGGCTCTATGGTTCGGCTTCACGCGCGGCTGCGTGTCGCGCCGCCGCAGACGACGCCGTTCTTGCTAAGAAAGAGACCTGAGTAAGCTATTATCTATTATTAAAAAGCAGTGTACAAAATTAGGCTTTGTTGTTTGTCATGTTTATGGCACTAAATGTGTACAGTGGGCTACACGTCAAGCTATCGATTTCCGATTATATTACCTGTTCTATCGCCAATAGTGCACATTCGCCGAAAGCGAAAGAAAAGAAGGAAATGTAGGTAGTAGCTTGAGTGTAGCCCAATGTAGCTCCTTCATAAGTTTAAAAAAAAAACTACTCGTATACTTTTTTTGTCCTTGCTTGTCTGGATTCCCAGCGGCGGGCGCGGCGGTAGGTATGTCAGGTGGTAGGGCTTGTTAATAGTTCACTGGCTGAATACCACCATCCTATTTAATTAACTATATATATATATATATATATATATATATATATATATATATATATATATATATATATATATATATATATATAGGTCTCCGCCCATTAGACCGTATTATACCATGACCGTATTGGGAACGTGTAAGGCAAAAATATATTCTTTGTGTTGATAAGTATGAAACTATGACCACTAGCCGTTCCGCCGTCTACCAACACCGTCGCGTGCCATGCACGAAGCGTATCAGCACCGGCAAAATTTTCTCGCGAGCAAGTTTTATTGTATGGCGAAAATAAGGCTCATCAGTCAACTTCTCGTTTTCGTTTGTATTGCGTTAACGTGGTCGAAAAGGCAAATTAAACTGAACAAAAGTGAACAATTTGTGGGCATTGTCTGATACAATTTTAATTTGCATATCCTATCATAATAAAATATAATAAATAATAATGTAATAGGGAAAGACTTTAACAAGACTAAATCCGTAAGAGATTTTGATGTCCCTCGTCCTAAAAAAGGGATTGCGTAAACTTTACCTAACTTTTTAAACACCTTGGCTGATTTTGTTACTTGCAATGTATAATTTTGCAACAAGTTTTATTCTATTTAGCGTAAATAATCATCGGGGTAGTAAGTTCGATTCCCATAGGTACAATAGATTTGAATAGGAACTCTAATCGCAACAATGGATTTCGATACCGTGACTATCGATTTAGCGTACCTACCACATATAAAAGGATTTTGTTAACAACGACGACGACGGCTTTCGAACCTACATAATTAATCAGACCCGTACAACTATACTTTTTTTTAATTTTATGTATGTACCTACTTATATACTCGTATGTATGTATAAAAAAATTATTATAACCATACCAAATTACAAAAGGATAATAAAATTGTTCTGGCTGTTGAGTTATTAATTAGTACCTACCTATCACCGAACTGGGTATTCGGCCCCAGCGTGCATCGTTTGTGTGACATCACCATTCATTACTTGTAATATAGAAAGATAGCTGATATATAATATGATATAGCTATAGAGATAGCTGCTTTGGATAAGTTAAACAAGGATCTGGATAGCATAACTGGTTGGTGTAGTGCATACGTTCTAGTTATAAATTCCCTATTAAAGTCAAATTATTTAGTCTTTACTTCCAAAGTTCATAGACACAGAATAATTAACTTCAACCCTCAGAGGGCCTAGTGTGAGTTATTTTTGACATTCGATCACATTCACGAAAACGAGAATTTGTTTGTACATACTAATTTTCGTTTTCGTAAACGTAATCAAATTAATACCGATAGTAAACAAAACTCAGACTAGGCACCCTGGTATACGTGCGGGGAGCTCCTTTAAAACATGTTACTGTGGTTCGAAATTTGGGTCTGTTGGAGCGGGAACCCATTCATAACGGTAACCTTTATAAACGGTTACCAAATCATTCTGTAACCGTTTCAAACGGTTACATAATGACTCGTTTAAACATTTTATTTCAATAACCCATACAATAAGGGTTGTTAACCCGTATGAAAAGGTTAACCCAGGTTAACAACGAACGTTATGACGTTATGCAAAAAATTATCGAGGTTTTGAAGAAAAAGAAATAGTACCTATACTTAAAATCATAATTATTAAAAAAGAATTAAAACCAGGCTCTTCAAAAATGAGGCACTTAATCGAGAATAATTGATTTAAACATCAGTTGTTTAAATTAAGTTAGGTTATTACGTTGTCTAAATCTAATTTAAAAAGTAAAACTAATTTTGAATAAGGCCCTACCATCTTAACCTGAGATTTAACAAAATTAAGATTTAAAACTCATTCTGCCTCTGTCAACTTCATACAGAGTGACAATGGTTTTTATTGCATACCATTGAAGGTGCTAACAATAATGCAGACAATAAATCCCAACACAACATGCCAGCAAAATACATATTTGTCTACAAATAATCTAGAATTTTTCTCCTGATGACATGCTGTGAATGCATTACCGCTTGTTTTTTTTTAATAAAAATTAATTTATTTATTCAGCAACAAAAAATAACATTAACTTCTTCATTGTAAAAAATATACTTTGAACAAGAATGAAAAGGAAAATTCTTATAACCCTTTAATTAAGTACTTTGCTGTACTATGAACTTGCAGAATTTTATTCGCATTGGCGTTAATTTTCTTTATGAAGTCATCATTATGTACTTCCACCATTCACGAAGACTTAAGTATGTATTTATGTACAGGGTTATTTACCTGAAAATCTCACATTTTTACAACCTGTAAAAAAGTGAGATTTTCAGTATTCACAGTTCTATTTTTGATTAGAAATCAGATCGTGAAAGAAAGATGACATGTGGTTTGAAAGATGATGTAGTGACTAAAATTAAAAGGGGTATGCTGACATGGTTTGGCCAGGAGCGGATAGATGAAAGAAGATTAAAGAAAGATATTTATAGTGCAAAAGTGGAAAATCGGCCTTTATGAGGAAAACATTCACTGATCAGATCAGCAAAGTCATTAAAAAAGCTGGGTCGGAAGTGGCAAGAATAAAAGGAGATATATGAAAAGGATTATGGATATATGTGAGGCCAGAGACATAATCGACATCTAAAATAAATAAAAAGTATCGATAACTTGAGCACAGCACTAGGACAATGTAAACGTTATTTATGCAATTGAAAAATAGGTCAAATTTTCTTCTAAATGTGACATAGACACATATATTTACCGATATTATTACTATTATTAACACTGTTTTTACTCAAATTGACTGTAAACTTGGAATACACTACAAAACTTACTTGTTTGGGTTAAGCGGGAATCTAGCCAAAAATATATCCTTAATCAACTTTCGCACTCTTTGAACACCACAAATTTCACACTTTCGCAAAGATTTGCCACCCATGATGTAATTTTACCAAGTTCTTTAGTTTTTAAACTTCCGAGCTAAGCAAAACACACAAATATATATACAGAACTACAATGGCGCGTAAACATAGTCTATGGCGCGTCACATGCTGGCCAACATGACCAGACCGTATAATTAACGTGTTGTGGCTGGTACAATAAGATAGAACGTTTTATAAACTTTGTTCATTGGTAGCATTACAAGGTCGTGGGTTCGGTTCCCACTCGTGCTTCCAAAGGCTGGTTGATTTTTTCTAGTTAAATTTTATCTTTTATTGAAACCTTTTTAATTTCTGTCTTGAAATCATATTATCGCAATCACAATCGCAAATAGTTTCAGCAACTAAAGTTACTCTGTCGGAGGAGTCAGAGTGCTTAGTGCGAGTTTTGTTTACTATACGTATTCATTAGATTACGTTTACGAAAACGATAATTAGTATGGTATTGAAGCAGCGCCTCCTAGCGACATACGAGAAGAGTTAAAATTTTGCCATACAAATATTCCCGTTTTCGTTTACGTGATCGAATGGCGAATGAAACTCGTACATGGCACCGTGCAACTAAAGTTACTCTGTCTGTCGGAGGAAAAGTCTGTTGTCTGGTTTCGAAGGCAACTACGAAAATAAATTTCTTGGTTCCGAGCAAGTTACAAAATCGGCCTGCCGTAAAACTTGTATAACGGAAACTGATACAACCGAGTTAAGAGGTGATGAGTCACTTTTTACGAAATGCTTTAGTTATAATAATTATTATTAACGGGATTATTAACATCGGGTCCTAATCACTGGATTGAGTTTACTAACCCCCAGATAATTTCGACAGAACGCCACTACATACCTAGATTGGTTAGAGAAGCAATTGAAATTACAAAAATGTCAATCGCAAAGATGGGTTTAAACTGTCGCGTATCTGGAATCCAGTGATAAGCTTATGTAAAGACCGCAAAAAGAACATAGTGCCGTTTCGCGATCCGACACGGTCAGTGTAGTGTGTCGAGAACAAGTTCGAGTGAATTGTGACTTAGGAGACAGTGGTACGAGTATCGAGCGCAAAAACGAGTGTAGCTCGTTTTATCTGCTCACTAGCGACCCGCCCCTCACGCGTGCAATGCTGATACAAGCAACCGCTATGTCCCTGCATTTTAAATCTGTATATCTTCGAAAACATTCATTTAAATTAGATGCTGTAAAGGGCCATATTGATCTATATTAAATGCACAATGTATTTAAGGTACTTAATTGGCAAATGATTAATGTTGTATTGCTTAAAATCGCTTCGTAAATAAGCCATTATTTCAGCCAGTATTTCTCGTAAATAGTAAAAGATAAAAAATATTATTGTGGGTTATCCCTAAGAGATAGACATATACCATCGCGGACTTTTTTGTAGACCTTTTGAAGGTGTACAATACTGTAGTACATTATTTTGATCTATCTCGTAAGGTTTAGCCAGCGTTTGCAATGTAAGCGCAAAAAATGTGAAACCTCTAAAATGATGTGTTTCTCTCGTATATTATGCATGTATGTATACATATAAACCTTCCTCTTGAATCACTCTATCTATTTAAAAAACCGCATCAAAATCCGTTGCGTAGTTTTAAATACCTAAGCATACATACATACATAGGGACAGCGGGAAGCGACTTTGTTTTATACTATGTAGTGATAATCACCCAACCGTAATAACTTCAGTACATCCGTGATCATGGCACACACAACAAAAAACATTGTAATAATTCCGTTAATAAAAGTTATTCTAATGTAACACCGTGATAGTTTAAAATCTATATTGCTTTAGTTATCATCATTCATCATCAGCTCATTTTATGTCCCTACTGGGGCACGAGCCTTCCCTATGGATGGATAGGGAGAACGGTCCATAAACCACCACGCGGGCCCAGTGCGAATTGGCGGTTGTTAAAGACTGCTAATGCAGCCGGGAACAAATGCTTTACGTGGCTTCTGAATAACGGAGGAGCTCGAGACGAAAAATTTTTGGTCACCCATCCGATGACCAGCCTTTGCGAAAATTGCTCAGCACTCGCAGACCGGGCGCGTTAACCACTGCGCCATCGAGCTCCTCATTCCTCCCCACTCTAGTACCACTGGCTTTTTATCCAATTTGTGTACGCCATTCATATGAATACCTACTTGTACTAATGATGGATGACACATTGATTACTTGTTTAACATCTTCTTTCAAGTAATATTTGCCATTCGATCACATTAATTTAAACGAAAGTTTTAATGGCATTAAAATAGAGCCTCTTTGTGAAAAATTTGAGTTAGAATAAAACTTATTATAATTTATTTTACTCTCACTTTTTCTTTCACTCACTTTTGGGTGCCTATCCAAAAGTTATGTAGATAAAAATTAAATAAACCATTTTGATAGTAGGTATAGCAAAAAAATATATTTCGTAAGCTTGAAATGTTAATTAAATGTTAAAACTTTAGAGTTAATTAAATGATATTGTTTTCAGTAAATGCAAGATTTACAAAAGACGTCCAATGAGGCTGACGCAAGACAGGCTTACTCAACACAAAAAACGTCGTCATCTGAAACAATCAAAAGGCACAGTTGAGAAATTAACAATTTATACATTTTAAGTTAAAATTAAAAATCTTAAACATTTCCAAGAAGTTCTACTTTGTTTTCATTTTACCCTAATTAATTATGATGAGAATTTTAAAAATTATTTGAAACAGAAACTATATGCCACAGGTACCATCTCTAGTATCATGCTTGCGTCTCTTATTTAATTAACGACCTACAGATCAAACACTAATGTGCGTAACATAGATAGTCAAATAAATAAACTGTACCTGCATTTTGCAATTTACAATGCAAATGCAATTACAAAAATCTACTATCTAACTAATGCAATCTGCATTTTACCGAAACACGATCGCAAGTTATATCTGTAATACCTTGCTTCTTAATATCAGTTGTACATTATTATTTGGCTAGGATTGTTTCACACGTACAGACGCCTGCACATCAACCTATCCAAAACTGTCAAATTTCTTCAAAACATTTTCAACCATATTGCTTAGCACTAAAGTCTATTGAGGAAATTTGACAGTTTGTGGTAGGTTGATGTGCAGGCGTGTGTACCACAACCACACCACACCGTCCGTCGCGTCGCGACGAAAGGTGGTCAAGCTGTTACGTGTGAATAGTGTCGCTGCGGCTTCTTGCGGTTGCGTTGTGTTACCTACAAAATGTTTGCGATATGGCCGGCCGCTAGTTCGCGGTGTCGCTGGTGGTTGCGTTGTGGTTGCAACGCGGCTGCGATGTAGTCGGTATCAAACACGCGGTCAATAATGACGGCAAAATGTGGCCCGTGTGAATTCAACTATTAATTTTTATACAAATTAGCGCCCGCCTACCTGTTGTGGTTGTGGTACGTGTGAAACAAGTCATTGTCTCGCAATACCTACCCTTCTTTTCTTCGACAGCGGGTTCGTCCCAAGTGCCACCGCCTCCGTTGCCCCAACCAAAGCTGTCATCTTCTTCATCATTCTCTACTTCTTCTGAAATTGTGAAATAACATAATTTGTAATGGCAGCTTTTTACCCGACTGCAAAGGAAGCGTATTTTTCGCGCGTATCTTGTATGTATGTAATATTCTTTAATACCTCATATCTCCAGAACCACTTAACGGATTTACATAATTGAGGTATCGTTAGATTCGTCTTAGCTGCCCAAGTGTTCTTAGATAGGTGACGTTAAAAAAAACATGGAGGCTGTGCGACGCCATTGGACTTGGTGAAAAACAAATTATTTTTTTTGGTATACTACATTTGGGTATCAAATAAGAGGGCTCAACACAAGGATTTCAAAAGTAATTTGTCTAACTCAAAAGACATATTAAAAAGAAAGACCCGCCTGTGTAAAAAATAATAACTAAATAGAAAATCCACCTACCAATGTTATCTCTGCACCACCTTATGGGTGACTGGTAGAGAATGCCTCGGGCATTAAGTCCGCCATGTAATATTTATGTTGCAAAAGTTGAAATAAAATAAATAAATAAATAAAAATCAACAGAAAAGGCCGGAACAAGATAAAAATTCAATAATTACATAAAGCCAGCAAAATATATCGAAACAATATCAAACATAAGTACTGTATACAATTAAAAATATCAATACGGTAGTCCTTTGAAATTTTATGCAACATCATACATATGCAGTCGGAGGCATAAAATTTAATGATAAGTCAAATCATTCTCACTTTGTTGTTGTCTCAGTTATAATTGTTTTACGCAGGTGGGTTTTTTTTTTTTTTTCTTCATATTTTTCTATTATTCATAAGCTTCGAATAGTTATTGTGTGTTTTGTCTCTTTTACTCTATTAAGAAATGAAGTTTACATCACGGCAACAAAACACGGAATATCTTATCCAAGCTTATAATCTGTATATTATTAGAAAGGAAGGCCCAAAGTATTAACATAAGAGAGGCTCTATGTTTAAACAGCATCATCTATTTGCTATAAACTCTTGTTTGTTCATATTCTGAAAACAAATAAGTTTGTTCTGAATTCTAATGCTACAAAATTTGCTCCTATTTAGATTTGGCTAAATCCAAGAATCAAACCCTGGTCCTCTGAGAAGGCGGTGAGACATGCTTTGCATACCTGCATTTGTAGCAGTAGCAGTTGCAGTTTCTTTGGGGGCATTTTCCTCTGAAAAAATAGCTTTCTATTTAAACTATCATGGTCACTTGCATTCCATTAGGGTATTAATTATTAACGAGATTCTTACCATGTTTATTATTTGAGTATCTAGGATCATGGCGCAAACAACTGTGGCGAAATATCAGATACTCATAAAAATATTAGACAACATCACATACATTGTTTTGAGTAGCTTAAGTATATTATGGAAATCAGAATCAACGACAGTACCACAACCACCCAGAGCCGGCACAATATCGAAAACGAATTTTCGACATTGACCCGACCGGGAAACGAATCCGGGACCTCAGAGTTAGCGCCGGAAGTCCGGCGTGCAAGCTCCTCGGTAACGGAGGTCGTCAAATAATAAACATGGTAAGAATTCCGTTAATAATGATTCTAATAACATTCTATTTGATATTTATGATCAAATTTATCGTTGTTAACAAGGAAGGTTATGATCTTAGCTGTCACTATAATAATAATATACTCTTATAATATTTTTAGCTCTTTTATTACAGTATGTACCATAACAGATATGAAATAGTTAAGTCAATTTACTACAATAACTAGGACTTAACGGTTTAATGTTATATCGCATGGAGACTGGAAATATTTTAATTTGGTCACCCATTCGATGACACGACATTGTGAAAGTTGCTTTAACTGCCTTTATCTATAAGCCTTTTTTATCATCATCCATCTTCTTTATTTCACCAATAAGATTAAATTAATAAATAAAATAAATAAACTTGTTTTTTATTTCCCAATAAAATACACAATTTGTCGTGAGGCCACCCCAGGGAGTAAGATAGTAGGATTACTTCATTTGATCGCCTCCGTGGTCTAGTGGCTAGGACCACCGGTTTAGACTCTGAGGTCCCGGGTTCGATTCGCAGCGGGAGGTACATGTTTGTGTACTCGTTTTGGTTGGTGGTAGGTCCTGTTTGTCCGCCTGGCTAGCTACCATTATCTTATCTGAATATGTCGTTATAACATCATTGTTTGTAGCATTGTTGTGTTCCGGCAGCTAGAAATAAGATAGCCAGTGCCTCACTAGTTGAGGATCCCGGGTGAAGTGCGCTTCTATCATTGGCCTTATCATCACTTAACATCAGGTGAGATCAAGGCACTGTGCTTACCCATTGAATAATAAAAAAAGACAAAGGAAATAACACTATTGGTGAATTTTTTCCTTGCGCACCGCTTAGCTACCTCGCACAGCTCTGGTGGAAAAGCAGCCTTTGCGTTTCTTTTTTTTAATCCTCCCCATTTAGCAAGTGAATTAAATCTACTTTAATTTACTTTCTATCTGGCTAAGGTTAGGGTTAAGGTCTATTGTAATTAATAAGTACAGTCTATGGAATTATTTTGAAATAAATACTTATTATTATTATACTTATGGATGGGAGGGGGCGAAGGAGGCTTGCACTGCAGTGGACGTCATATGAATGAGATAATGACAATGTATAATGAGGCAGGTTCTTACCGTTATCTTTATTCTCGGGTATATCGCCTTTCATCACCTTGAGAATATGCTGCTTCTCTTTTGTAAGGTGCCTTTTACCATTCAAGTGCATGGTCATTTGCTCTGTGCATGTGACAGAAGTCTGAAACAAAAACTATAGTGTTCACAAATCTGTATATGAGTACACTTTTGACAACTTTCCATCACATCATCACGCAGATTATTTACGTCTACACTGTTGCGGCACGCACGATCCTTCCTATAGTTGGATAGGGAGAACGGGCCATACACCACCACGCAGGTCCAGTGCGGGTTGGCGGTTATTAACGACTGCTAATGCAGCCGGGACCAACGGCATAACGTGCCCTCCGAAACACGGTCGATTTTTTTTTTGAGAGTTTGCTGTTTGCTTCTTGGCATTTTCATCTTCCCCGGGCTTCTTTGGGGGCGGCGAGAAACTTAAAGGGTTCCTCACCTCAAGCCGTGAAATGAAGCACCTTCGGAGGTTTTCTGGAAGGAACGGCATCACTCACTAGTGCGTTCCTGTGTCCTACTAGATTTTTCGAGGGGTTCAGATCGGATCGGTACACGGTGTAGCTCGAAATGACAAATTTTTGGTCACCCATCCGGTGAAAGCCCCTTACGAATTTTTTTTAACCTTATCAAACGTAGAGTGGGGTCTGTAATTACTGCGCCATCGAACTCCACCAGCTCAAAGATAAGAATAACTTGCTGAACTAAGTTTATTCATCTTATTGTTATAAAATTACAATAATTTCTTTGTGATATTATCTAACGGGTCACCAAATAGAGAATAGAGTAACTCGAACAACATATGTGATCGTAATTACATGGGTATTAGGTAAGCGAATCTTACTGCTAGAAGAGTAGAGACTATTTGATTAGCACTGCCAACAATTTTGATTTAGGCTATAAAAGACGCTAAATCGAACGCACTAAGGCTTACTTTACTTTATGGTAAACTTATTTCTGACCAATTTAAATGTTTTGATTTTTTTTAAAAAAACGTTACGTTACGTTTTTAGATAGATAGACAGATAGATAAATACTTTATTGCTCACACAAATTAAAACAAAAAACAGGTACATACATAAAATCTTAAAGCTAGCATGGGCAAAGGCGTTCTTATCGCTTTAAGCGATCTCTTCCAGACAACCTTTGGTTTAGGAACCCAAGAGGAAGATAGAGGAAGTGCGCAAATACAGTAGAATATAATAAAAACATACTCGTATACCAGTACATAAAAAGACATTTTATTTTAGTAAGTACTTATAGAAAAAAATACAAGTACTTAGCCGAAAAGAGAAATGCTGCAAGTTAACATGTGCTTAACCAACCTTGCATATCTCACAGTAGAGTTCAGGCACAAAGCCCTTAGGCTCTTTAGCAGCTTCTGCAGAAGGTTCCTCTACTAAATTCTTCAAATTCTTCTTCTCACGGCGGATCAGGTGTTCACTGAAAATATAAAATTGTAAAATATTGCACGTCGTACTAAAATGAGTAAAGCTAGTGTTTCAGATTACGTAAGCGATTAAGACTACGACATGTGTCATTAACTTACAGTCGTCCTGCCATGCTAGGCTCCAGCAATATCACATTCTTTGGCTTCTTACGACCCTCAACAACTCTGCAATGACGAAAAACAATAAGAGGTAAGATTACAGCATTTATAATGATCATAAAAAACATTAAAACAACCGAACAATACGTACGAGCGATGCGGTTTACCGTAGTAATGAGACTCTGCATGAGTTTTTGATGTGATTTGAACATCGCAAAGTTCACAGTAGAGTTCTCGTGCTCGAAGCGGTTGCTAAAATAAAATACTCTCATAAATTTTATAAAAGTACTTTAGCCCCTATTCTGGCCAAACGCCATGTTATGGTACGTAACAATTGATTTAACCATTGTTATACGTTGTGGACAGTGAACCTGTTAAGAGAAAATTTTTGAAGTCATGTGTCATTATTATGTTGTAACACACATTTTTTAGATTAAAGATCAAAAATTAACAATTCCTAATTCAATATGTACCTACCTATATATAAAATTTGAATTTTCTATGTAATATTATAACTCTACGTTCTTAACAACGTCGAGCCAGGCAATCTAAATAATGTAAGTTTCAGTTTTGACAACAGAGTTCACATAAACTTCACTTGATATAGATTGTCTACAATAAAATATTTATGTAGACAACGGCACAAGTGAAAATGTATCAGGAAAAGTAATGGGAAAAACCAAATGTAAATATCAGGATAACTTAATATATACACAAAAATATGAGAAGACCATCCTTTTGGCACCCGTTACTTTAAATTATTTATTGGTTAATAATGGCAATTAGAAATAATTGAATTCAGTAGTTATCATACCCTACTAGCGTCATCAAATTATGTGAACTAAAATGGTTGCCAAAAGTTCTATGGAAACATTACATTGTCAAATTGCCTCATTTACCTCTTTACCCATTCTTAAATCAGTTTTCTGAGAAAGCCATTTCTTTTGGTTCTTCAAGTGGTTTTTGGAAACATAATGCATGCGCGCTGTAATAAAATCACACAATGAAAATTTATGAAGTTTAACTTTTATTTGTTAATATTTTATTTTGTACTTCTGCAACTAAAACTCACACATAGTCAATGAATCAAAACTATAACCGCATATACCACAGTGTTGTGGTTCAATATACTGCAAGAACTCTTTGGTTAGATGTTTAAGATTTTCCTTAGCTATCCCACAGCCTGAAACGATAAAAGCAATTCATTATGTATGTTGAAGAGTTATGATTGAATGGGATAAAAGCTACGTATGTGTGAGTATATGTGTTTTAATTTTAATTTGTAAGTTACATTTTAAAATTATAATAATTTTTTATTAGTTTTTTTTATTCTCGTGTAATTATTGGTATAATTTGAGTTAAAATTATATAAATTAACTGAATAATAACTTTCTTACGTGCAAGGTATTTAATTGCCCTATCACAATGGGGTGGTTTCTTAGCTGGAGGGCCACCAGGCCCAAAACCCCGTCCCCACATGAACATTGGTTGTGGGGGAAACCCAAAGCTGGGTCCAAACCCAAGGGGAGGTGGTGGCCTTGATGGGAATGGTCTTACTGGAGGACCGTAGCCACCTGAGTAATTTCCATAGGCATTATTATAGCGATTATTCCTAAAACAAAATAAATAAGCTAGTTAACATCAACATTTCACAATAATAACAGGACAGGATATTCAATGAAAAAATACAAAACATTTTATAATAGCATAAAATAAACCTATTCGAAAAACTCTAAAGAACTATGCTTTAGGAAAACACTGAGATCTAAGTAGTTACTTATCAGAACTGAAAAAGCTTGCTGAAAATATTGGCTAGCACCATCTACCAGTTAGTCACTAATCATTCAATCAGTATTTTCAATAATTTACCATAGAAATTGTCCATAGAATTGGCTTATTCATTAGAGATATTGAATATTGAATTTTTTATATGAGACATATACCCTTATAGGTTTAAAACATAATTAAATGCAAGGGAAAAAAACAAAATTATGAAAAAAATTCAGTACCTGAAATCACCTCCAAATTTAGGAGGTCGGAATTGAGGCACTGGCTCATCATTCCACTCTGATTCATCTTCTACATTTTCAAACATCTTTCACTGTCGGAAGTCTTCACCTATATAGCGCCAAACAATCATTAACATATTATAAAGCTTAATATATTTTAAATCTCCTACAAACATGTCAATGTTCAAACTTATTAAAACACATTATATCAAATAATTATCAATAGTGGGGGGATAACACACTAGCAGCTCATTGCGTTTTTTAGCTAATGTATCCAGCCAGTTCTTAAATGCATTTATTGATGGAGGACTTATGACTTTTTCGGAAAGTTTATTCCACTCTGCGACAGTTTGCAAGAAATTTTCCTTCAGATCTCAATTTGCATAGCTTCAGCTAGTGACCACTAAGATGCTTGCTTACATTTCAAATTAAAAGTCCTTATAGATCAGGCACATCATAATGTTTATAACATATAATAGGAACATACATAAATATTGTAATTCTGTTTGTTGTCCCAAATAAAATAAAAACATTTTCTTGTATTTTTTTTTTATAATGTAGGCATTTGTTATAATATTTTGTATTTGGTGTTTTTAGAGTACCATATAACTTTGACAATTGGTGCAGTAACTACAGGGATCTCTAATTCTTTAGCGTGACACACTTGCGTGTGAGAGGTGGGTGATGATGCCTGATGGTGGTAAGGTAATATACATTGGTTCATATACAACTGATAATTTGCAGGGGCAGAATTTTTAATATCAATTGATAATAACAGTATTATTGTATTACACATGCAAGCCAGGTAAGTTTATTGATGAACTTAGAACTAGACGAACTTAATTCAGTATGTTTTGGTAAGTATCGCCTAATTTAAAAATATTTTAATTGCAGAAACCCACTGCTACTTCAAATTATAAATAATAGTCACTTACTTGTACCAAATCGTTTATTCAAATAATTAATTTAAGCATTCGACAATTTTGTCGAATCAATTAAATGACAAGTAAAAGTAAGACAAGTTGTATTTTTTTTTGTGTATTGTTTTACGGCTCCGGATGAAATCCATCAAGCCTATTCGTTCGTTCTATCTTCTTATGTAATACATAAATAAACAATATTGATGATGATGAATGATAATAAAAATGGGAAGTGAGAAATGATATTACCCTCCAACCCCTTGAGTATCTCAGTAAAGATGTGGGGCTTTACTAAGTCCGCACGCATACTTCTTGAGAGAATTTGAAAAGTGACGTTGCACTGTTTCGTTTCATTTGCTAACACTCATGCACACTCACGAACACTATTCTAATATTCGACATAACACAAATTTTTGAAAATAAATCAAATCCGCAGACATGACTGTTTACTTTCCCGCCAAGAAGTCGACAAGTTGTCAAAACGTTACACACGAATGCATTTCGATAACGTTTCTCGCATTTTTCGTAGTATGGGTACCTATACTGTTTCAGTTCACGCAAGTATCGTTGAAGCATTTGCTGATCGTATGTTTTACGCTTAGAGCATTAAACCAAAGTTTTACGCATGCGCGCTCTTATTCGGTGAATTTAAAAATGTACGTTACAAATAACGATGTTTGACTTTAATAATAATTGATGCATAATGTATTGCGATGTTATTGTGATATAACATAAGCTCACGGTTAAAATTTTCAAAATAGTAAATCCATTGCAAAAGTAGATTTCGTCAACAGTTCACTAAACTTGTAGTTCTACACTTTACCTATTAAAAACAATCTAAATTTAGAATAACTTAAACACAAGTCTGAAGTCGTGTTCAAAATATGGAAAAGTGAAAAAATGCACCTTACGCAGCTTGGTATGTAATGTTTATGTATGTTTTCTACGAATTAAGTCAAATTGCGAATGTTGCGACCGACGTCAGTATGACGTACGCGTACGCAATACGACTCGATTTGTTGCTCTAACATAACATAGCGTGTTATGAGGTATTAGAAGTAACGAGTAACGTAACGATACGATAGTAACGAGTACTAATTGTTATAGTAACGAAAACATACGGGTACGCTTTTTTTCGTTACTTTTACACTCTCTTTTACACATCCTGACCTGACATTGACAATTGTTTTTGGGTTCCCACTAGAGATGGGCCTCTCGGAAACATTCCGTGAATCTACCCGGTATTTACAAGTAGAGTTACCAGACCAAGTCCCACCGGCATAATCCTGGAATACGAGCGTACGTCCCGAGTCCCGGAATCCTCAAAAACGTCCTGGAAAAGCATATTTGCATCTATACTACCGCCAAGTCACAGCAAAACTCTCGGCGCAAGTTCCGAATTCATTCAAGGACAGGAGACCAGGAAGGCCAAAAAATAATTGCCGCTGCGAGAACCAATGATAAGTATTTTAATAAATTTAGCAGGTTAATTTTATGTGTTCACATATTTTTTTTACATAGTTCCACTGCGAATAAATTCACATAAACTATTTCTACTGACAGAGCCAGAATTTCACGCACTAATAATACATTTCTCGCGAGGCCTACGGACGCTTGTTCTCCTTATCCCGCTCGATGATCATCGTAGCACCGTACGACGGGTCCTCGATATAAATATATTTTATAAAAATAAAAGTTCGCTTTCTGTAAGCATTAATATGGGTACGCTGTATAGACGCCAGCTCGAAATGTCATTCACAAGTCTTGTTCAATATCTCCGTTCCTTTAAGAGCAATCCTTATGAAATTTTGCATAGCGGGGGCACTAATAAAGCACTAAATGTGTGTGTAAATTTCGTTGCTACAATATAAGTAGTTTTCGAGAACGTGTACGCCAGCTTGATCGTGATGCCAGCGTACACACTAAAAAAGATCTTTATTTCTTAAATTAGGGAGGTACTAATTATTTTATGTTTGCAGTAATTACGCACTAATACGCGCTAAAAGAGGGCATGACAACAAACGTGAATTAGACCATGTGTACGCCACGCCAGCTTAACGAACACCTACGGCGTTGGAGACGTAGTCGTCCTGCGTTACGGCCAGCGGCGGCGGTGTTCCGGCCAACATCCTGTGCGATAACGCCACAGACAGTATTCCACAGCGTTCAGTTTCTTAATTTCTTGTCAAGCTACGATATCTCCAATCCATGTTTGTTACACACCGCTCCACAAGCGAACGTCGGTCGTTGTGGATAGTTATAACCAGGTGGTGGTTACGACTCTTAGTATTTTGGCCGACAATGATCAGCGCAACTGGGTGAATAATTTGCGCCGGGTCGCCCTGTATCTGAATTCATGTATTAATTTGGCTACTTCCTACTCCGAACTTCCTAATGTATGTATTCCTAATATATACATTTAGGCAATCAATCCTCAACCAATCATATCGTTCATGCCCACCAACCCTTGCCATACAGCATACGCCTTCTCCGTACTAGTTCTTTTTGACCCCGTATTGCGCATCTGTTAATCGAAATAACTGAAGCTTTGGCTTTATTAGCTAGACCCTTTAGCATTTTTTTAAGAGCAAAAAAAAACTCTATGACCGGTTGTCATAGCATAGACAAAAAAAAATCTTTTTCTTTGACCTCGTGGTTTGGATATGTACGTGTTGGGGATACTGTGTTAAACATTTAATAAGTTCTTCTTTGCTAAAAAATTGTATATTTATTAATAAGTTGAAACTTTCCAGTGTCCCTGAATAAGCTCACCAACTGTCAAAATGGTTGCGGCTAAAAAGCAAGTAAGTTACTCACCCACACACGTGTTTGTACCCATTAGACTAGAGTACGGGCTGATGGTATGGTTTTCATTTACTTTTATTTGACTGACCTCCTATATCTGTAGCCCAAAATTAAATGTTACACGATAGGCTCGCTAATTAGTACTATAATTTGCGGGGTTGAGAATGTACCTTACATTTTTTGAGGTTAGGTTATTATAAAACGTATTTCTTTATTTTAATATATGGTAGCTATTTATTACATTACAATACAGAAGCAATTGTTTGAAATATTTCAGAAAAAGACCATCGAGTCTATCAATTCGCGATTGGCTCTGGTCATGAAATCAGGCAAATACTGCCTGGGATACAAACAGACCTTGAAAACTCTGCGTCAAGGCAAAGCCAAGCTGGTCATAGTTGCCAAGAATGCTCCTCCGCTAAGGTGAGACTACTGAGAAGTAGAGTTTCCCATTTTATTATGAGGGAAGCATATGGAGTCTTAGACTAAGAAGTATGGGTTCCCTATTTAATGAATTAGCATTTATGGTTAAGATGCAATTAACAATACTGACCAAATTCATGGTTTATAGGACTTACTATGTCATTACCAGTGATTGAATCGAGAGGGGGGGTTATTTACCTAAAGTTGTTGAACAGATCACCAGACCAGGCTTAATGATGTCTCCAAATTTTTTTAGGAGATTGACCAATGAAGTATGGACTTTATGTACCCCTATGAAACCTAACCTCATCTTGTAGAGGTTTATCATAACATTAAGTTAAAAAACCTCAATTCTCTAGTTCGCCGAAATCACGAGAAATAGACATAAGAAGTTCATCAAATTATAGGTGTTTTTCACATCGAAAACATCGTTTTCGATTTCATTTATCTTTTTTGCAATTCCAGTGTCAAAACATTACATATTAAAAGTAGTTTTGTGGAAATCAAGTTAAAATAAAATAGTTAAACGAGGCAACGTCGTACGACTATGACTAAGAGAAAGGTAAAGAAAGAAAATGTTATTACCCAAAGTTAAATCCAATATAGTAAATAAAAAAAACATTAATTAAATGTACAACAATATATTAAGTAATAATAAATAACACAAGCTACACGCTTCACATAATGACTTCGTCAATTCATTTATTGATTAGTAAATTATCAATCAATATAGAGTTTTAAATACTGGCAACATTGAAAAATAGTGTCAAATATGGTTGATTCTGGGATGGAATAAAGTGATAAAACCACTTACATCACTATCATTATTAATATTTTTTTTCTGTCGAAGTTAAGAATTAATTCTAAAAAAAAATATACTAATTTTCTATATTAATTTGATTTTGATACAAAGTGATTTCATAAATGGACAATGGGTGAGGGTGACTGATGCTGCGTTGTTTTCATGCTGCACCAGTTGTCCTTGCATATGGACTCCATTCCAACATCAGGTGGAGTGGAGTCATTTGTCGAGCTATGTATAAAAAAAATTCTGCTTATTCATATTGATGTATCTATTTTATAATAATTCCAATGCCCATATTCCATTCAATATTTTTTAGTTTTCATATAGATACTGAATAGGCAGTAGATTGACGAGATGGTAAGAGACCTAACCTATTATGTGTAATGACTTTGACTTTGACTAGTTATGATGAATGCTATGAATGCTAATGAATGCTATGAATGCTAATGAATGCTATGAATTTGACTAGTTCTGAATTTGAATTGCTAGAAAATACAACAACATAAGTAATTTTATTTGTACTTAGACTACTAAAAACAGAAAACTAGATCAGGAATTTGATAAAAAAAATTAACAACATTTTAGTGGTTTTAGCAACTCTTGTCTTGTCGGCAACTTTAGGTAAATGAGCCCCCTATAATCCGATAACTGGTTATTACATCTTTGTTATTCTTTAAGTTTACACCTACACTGCTGTTAACATTTTAGCAATGCTACTGTGAGAGGAAAAGTATTGCTTTGGGCCAGCACTTCAAAAGTCCTTCTTTCTGTTTTTGTCTAATGCTCTTTCATTCATTGTTACACTCATACACTCGTACATACATTCATTGTTTTTACTTGTTTAGCAAATAAGAATGTAGATTGTAGTGAAGCAAGAGTACTGACCCATTTCACAAAGGTGTAACTTAAAATAAGTGTTTTGTAGATGGTAATTGTTACTCTTTACAACTTCTTTAATGCTAATTCATTTTGGGAAACCTATGGAGTAGTCATGCAGATTCCAATGCTGAATTTCGATAAAAATTAAGGTAAAATCATTGTTTTATTCTCTGAAGGAACTAATAGCCTTGTAAAACTTTGCTTTTAAACATACTATAATTAAATTTTTTTCTAATTTAGATTAAATGTAAACTTAAAAGACAGTTCAATTTAGTTTGGTATTGTAGATAAAACACCATATGTAGCGTTTGTATTTTGTGTGCAGGAAATCGGAGATTGAATATTATGCCCTGTTGGCTAAGACTGGAGTGCACCACTACAGCGGTAACAACATTGAACTGGGCACTGCTTGCGGAAAGTACTACCGAGTATGCACGCTCGCCATCACAGACCCTGGTGACTCTGACATCATCACCACATTGCCTGAGGCAAATGCGTAATTTTAATAAACATTAATACAAAACTTAGTTGTCTCATTTAATCAGCCTAATAAAACTACTCTAGGGCACAAATCCTAACTAACATTATTAATGCGGAAGTAGCGTCACCCAGCACCACCACTCTTTTGAAATGGATTATTGACTCATTTAGTTATTAATTTGTCAATTCGTGACTAATTGTCTACGTAAGTAGTTTCGGAGATGAATTAACACTTTAACAGTCAAGGTTGGATTAATCCAACAAATTATTTCAGGCCCATTTTTCTAAGGTCTTATATTTTGTAACCAAATACCACTAGGTACTCTTATAAAATTGCTTTTTTTTTATAATATATGAAAATAATGTTTATATTTACTCTTTTGAAATGGATTATTGACTCATTTAGTTATTAATTCGTGACAAATAAGTAGTTTTGTAGATGAATTAACTCTAACCGTCAAGGTCGGATAAATCAACAAATTTTTTCGGGCCCATTTCGCCAAGGTCGTATATTTACAACCAAATACCACTACTCTTATAATCTGCTTTTTTTATAATAACGCTGTATTATATGAAAACAATATTTTATTTATGTAATTTCTTTGAAAATAAGTATAAAAATGTCAGTGACTGAATTGATGATTCCCATCTCTAGCTTGCATGTTTAGAAACGAATGTTGTAAGTACACCCCGCGCCACGGTCGGAGAAAGATTACCGCTTCTGACGTCATAAACGAGTGCCGCTTTCTGGAATTTTCCATTGGGGTTTTATTATGCGTGTAGCTATTAAGTTCGTGTTATCGATAAATGGGCTTTTTGTTTCATTGAGTTACCAAATTAGGTACACACGCCTGCACATCAACCTACCACAAACTGTCAAATTTCCTCAGTAGACTTTGAACTTAATACCTAAAGGATATGGTTGAAAATGTATTGAAGAAATTTGACAGTTTTGGATAGGTTGATGTGCAGGCGTCTGTACCTACTAATATTAGAAATTAAATTACCAACAATAAATTACAAAGTAACTCTTTTATCTGTCTGTCTGTTACCTCTTCAAGCTAACCTTTTGAGCGCCAATACCTAAAAAACGCTATGATTGTGTCCTCCAGCGCCAAGCTACAAATGTATAACGAATGTAAGTATAGTAAAAGGTAGTGATGAGGGTATTGATTTTATCGATAAATGTTATTTACATATTTTCTTTCCATAAATATACTGTTAAGACATTTAAATATTACAGAAAAATAAAACAATGACGTAGGTATTTCTAAATCTGGTTTTATATAACAATAACAGTATTGTGCTCGAGAATAGCAATGATTAAATAGGTACTTACAAGTTTTTATCCACTTCACTGTTCGATTGATCTGAAATTTTGCATACAGTTTTGGTTGACCATGTATCTTTAAAATGTTATTTAATTTGGTTTTTGTTTTGGTTAACAATACAATATTAATATTTGACAGCATAGAAACTTGCCATGTAAGTGTTTTGTTTTTTTTTATATATAAATCTTTTATTATTTTGACTGTAGCTGAATATAATAATATTAAGTATGTATATAGTTTTAAGTTCTCATTTTAAGTGAACTCATTCTGTATGTTCGTATGAGAAATAAAATTCTTTAAATCCAATAACGTTGATAAGAAAAAGCAGAATACACTACATAGATAATGACAAAACAAAAACATAAATTGAGCCATAATGAATTGAGAACATCCCTATGGCCTTATGACGTCATCCCGTTGTCTTCATATATATACCATGGCGCCCGTAGCACTTAAAATGAGCGTGAAATTCAACTTTTATTAGGGATGTCTATGGTCTCGATGTACACACGACAACAGTTTTGGATAGGTTGATCTGCCGCAATGTGTGTACTATCGATTTCGTCGGATTCAGCATCCGTATTCGTATTAGTTCTTCGGTACTTATGGCGACACTTTAAAAAAATACATCAACTTTCAAAATTACAATGACTACTTAATTTATATGTTTTTGAAATCATTCAAATATATTCATAATTTAGTTGATGCGTATTTTGATAACTAAAACCAGTAATTTTATAAAAATATTTTTTTATATTGCTTAATTTGCGGTCTCAATTTTCGCAGGCGCTACGTATAACAGAATCTAAAAAACATTTTTATAAAATTACTGGTTTCAGTTATCAAAATATGCAGCAACTAAATTACGAATATTGATGTTACCAATATATTTGAGTGATTTCAAAACTTTTACTTTGTTAGCCTGTCCTGATGGTGCGTATCGACTCGCGCGTTTGCTAGGTGCTAGAGCTACATACATCTCGTCCAGATGCTCTCGCGCGTAAAACGCGTGCAACGCACCGGACTCTCGACGAGCCGATACTCTGACGCCATTGCTGCGTCCAGTCCAGTATTAAGCGCGAGTCCGCTGCAAGCGGACGTATTTAGTTGGAAATGGAGCGTGTTAACTTCGATTCTGAACTTTTTATCGATGAAGTTGAAAGAAGAGTAGCCCTGTAGGATGTGGAATCTCCAGATTATTCTAATAGAGTAATAAAACGTGAAACTGGGAAGAAATAGTTGAAATTTTTCGTGAAGCTGATGATTCCGAAGAAAAGAAAAAACTTTGGGTGAGTGAACAATAGTTATTTAATAATATTATTTCATATACTACATAAAACTACTATATCATTTTGTCTTGCCAAGGGAGTTTGCCTTCGTTAACAAAATAATCAGCGAATTTGTCTTTTGTATTCCGCGATCTCACAGTAGGTCTTGCTGGCTCAGTGTTCAAACTATTTAGAGATGTATGGTGTGGTCATACCTATAACCATCCCTTAACCTTACGTAGTTATGAAGAACACAGCAAGCTTTAATGATGTTTTCAGCAAATTCTATGTCTACATTCAATGGTCTATGAAATATTTTCCATTTATATACCAAAATACCAAAGCAACATTCGATGTAACTCCGGGCTCTGGATAAGCGATAGTTGAAAATCCTTATCTTGGCTGTTAGAGATTTACCACAATAAGGGCGCATTATTTTTTCAGACAGACTGAACGCCTCATCGCCTACAATCACATGGGGTAAGGGAATTGTATCTGTCTGCGATATTGGCTTTGGGTCTGGAATATCTAGTTTTTTCGACAAGTTTTTTATATAACAGGGAGTTTTTAAAAATTGTGGAGTCATTACTTTTGCCATATGCGCCGATATCTACGGAAATAAAACAATAATTTGCATCGCATACAGCCAACAAAACAGTCTTAAAAAAATTCTTAATAGTTTTATGATACGAATATGTTTGCCATCAATGGCGCCGATGCAATTTGGAAAATTTGTGTATTTTTGGAATTGTTTTGAAATCTCTTCCCATTCCACTCTCGTAGGTTCCCATTACTATATTTTGTAGTTTTAGCCACATGACGTAACAGGTTTTCTGTACTATTTCGATAACTGTCTACTTTCCCAATCTGTAGGCATAATGTAGATCCGCAAAATAACACCTGTAGCCAAATATCTGAAAAGAAAGTTGTTATTTGAAAAACAAAGAGGTTATTAGAGACCAGGGTTGCCAACTTTTTTTTTCGATGTAAAGGGACAAACAATCATAATCTTATAAAATACGGGATCCAACAATAGCAAAACAAACTATCATGAAAAAAGGATCTAGTTTAATCTGTTAGTCGCGGAACATGTCACATCGCGGGGTTGCTAAGGTATTTTTTACTCGATGTGCGCAGGCCTTAAGTAAGCATTTTGTCCCATACTTAGTTTGATCATTTGAATCCTTTTATTGATTTCAGGTAATTTATTGCAAAAGAAGTGGAAAGGGCTGCGTATTGGCTTTGTTAGAGAAATGAAGAAGAAAACCACACCGGCTGGATCAGGAGCTCAGGAGCGAAACGGGGATTAGTTTACTTTATGCGTCATTATTTAGCCGTTACATCTTGTGCGATATTAGCACAATGTTGTTAGAAAAATAAGAAATTGTGCATTTAAATAATCAATGAGACGGTATTTTTTTTAAACTTTAAGTTATGTAAAAGTTTGCTATTTGCTTAAAAAATTGTATAAAAAAATGTAAATTCACTTATAAATGTGTAAACAAAATTAATGAATAAAAAAAACAAAATCGGTATCAAATTCTTTAATTATTTAAAAAAATCTTCTTTCTCCTCCTTATTGTACCAACATACCGGTAAAGGACTCTTCAGTGAAACGCACTTTACATGTTTTTTTCTACAAATAAATCGATTTTTTATGAAAGTAATTGACATTAACCAATATTTTTCTATGTATTTGACACTGAAAATCCCAAAGTACAGACATATTCAAACTTATTATTGCAAAAAAAAAAAAAACGGTACAAACTGAGTTTTTTTGCTTTTTTAAATTTTTGTATAGGATGCAAAGTAACCCCAATGGGTCTGAAATTAAATAGATATTATATATTGCAAAGTAATAATTATATCTGACATGGTTAAAAATGCGCGTATGTGGCGAAATAGCAGTTTTTCAAAGGTGGGTAAGGAATTAAAACATAACAGCTAATTAATATTTTATAGCGCCGCTGCTGGTAACATTCAAATTGTGGAAAGTTAGTGATGTGATACATTATCGATAATGTTGATTGTAATGAAAGGGTGCGCTGACATCTAGAAAAACAATTATGCTCCTGTAATAGCCGATTAATGCAATAATCATCTGAGAGATGTATTGAACAGATCGTGTAAACTAAACAATATTTTTTTATGAAAATACGTACTTCAGAAGGTCCAGAATACAACTTAACAATTTCTTTAGTTGGCAATGCGTCAGACTTCAGATAAAGTCTTACAGATTTTTTAATTTCGAATACATCATCTGAGAAATGTATCGAACAGATCGTGCTTAATTTGGTGGGAACCCAATCCATCCGCCCCGTCGCGTTGATCCATTGTAGTTTTGTATTAATTTCCGAAGGAAAACTAAAAAGTTATTACAGATAAATATCTCTCTTATGTCTACTATACTATTACCAAAAACCGGACTATCGATAAATATTGGTACGATAACCCTGCACTTCACTATTTTTGCACTATTGCACATTGCTTTCTGGAAACGACGTAATTTATATCGACTATGTTTTTAACAAGCAATGTATATTTTTATTGACATTGTTGATTTTTTTTCACCCTTTACTAATTAAACAGTTAATACGAACTTACCATTGAAAAGAAATGTTTCCATGTGTAACATTACATGTTTTACTTTGCTTCCTGCAGGTCAAAATGGCACAAGGTATATTTATGTAAATATTCCGCAAAATCAAAGATAGTTCGCGAACGACTGAGAAGTGTCAAATCGTGAAACGGACTGGATATGAGTGTTCGCTCATATGAGTGGCGCGCGGGTTCCGCCCACTTACGACTTTCGTCTTTCTGTGTTCTGTGGTGTTCTCCGAGCTTTGGGTATAATGTTATAAACGAAAGGGCGGGAAACTTCGGTTTGAGCGGGTGCATTTTTTCTTTGGAAAATTTAAAAATTAATAATTTTGTAAAAGGATTGGTGTACATAATTGTATATATTTATTAAACTTTTGTGTATTTTTTTTTAGTATTAGTGTGTAAGTAGTAGCTGTAAATATTGGTAAGTAGTTTAAGTATTTATTAAAATGGGCGATCCGCCCGAGGACCCTGGTGGTACAACAGTACCACCAGCGGCCAGTTATGTAGACATTAGCACTAATGATAACGAATCCGATAAGAAAACCCCGACGACCCCGATTGATATACTAATCTCAGCAATAGAGTCATCAATGGACACAGATTGTTCGGCCTCAGATTCGAACAAATTAAAGCGTAAACGTATATCTCGGGCCATATTATGTAATACTTGCCATAAAAGGAAGCGGCGACAGGGTTCAAAAATTGAAAAGCCGAGCGATTGTAGTTGTCAGTTAAAACCGCAACAGGAATTAAGTACGGATACTGTTTCTCCTCAGTCACAATTAAATAGCCACGAAAAGCCCCCTCATTTGCCTATTGGTCGCTCTATATATCAGGCCTCTGACGTAGCACCTTATGTCGTACATGTACAGAAGGAAACATTTTCTAGTAATGACGGTGTAACTCTGCACCCAGTTACCTTTGGCCGTTTCTTGAAAAAAAATGACATTAAAGGTATTGTTAATGGAAGTATTAAACGTATAGGACGCAACCGTGTTAGTTTAGGATTTACAAATTATACTGAAGCAAATTCATTTTTATTAAATACTCATTTACAAACTGAAAATTATAAAGTATTTATTCCCACATTTAACATAACGAGAATGGGGGTAGTGAGGGGAGTACCATTAGATTGGTCTGATGAAGAAGTCAAGTCCAATATCGCCGTTCCTATTGGGTGTGGTCCTGTTATGAAAATAAGAAGACTTAAAAAAAAAGTTATAATTAACAATAGTAAACAATTCGAAAATACAGGTACTATAGTAGTGACATTTGATGGGCAAGTGTTGCCAACTCGTGTGTATATGTGTTACACTGCACTACCAGTATCTTTATACATATACCCCACAGTGCTATGTTTTAACTGCTGCAGGTATGGGCACATGAAGAGTCAGTGTAGATCTACTCCTAGGTGTTTTAAGTGCGGTCAGGGTCATTCTGGTGATACCTGCAATGTTGAAGAAGAATATTATCATTGTTGTTTATGTAATGGTTCTCACCAAGTTACCAGTAGAAAATGTTTAGAGTTTGACAGACAAAGAGCGATTAAAGAGACAATGAGTAAGAGCTGTGTTTCTTATGTGGAAGCTGTAAAACAGCACCCACCAATATCAAAAATTTCATATGCTGATGCCTTAATTACTTCTACTTTTCCCTCATCAAGTCCAACCAGAGTTAGCAATAATCCTGTTTACACTGCTCCTACACATGTCTCTCAATCATACAAAAAGACAGTCTTTTTGAAACCAAAACCACTCCAAAAGTTTTCTAAAGGATATGATCATTTTGCACATTCTGAAATAGTAAGACAACCAGCATTATCATCTAAACCTATTTTAAACCATGATAGTCCAAATAGTAGTGATTTATCTAATATAAATATTTCTGAAATTCTAAAACAACTTATACAATTGCTGTCTCAATCAAACATTGTTTCACCGGCCAACGTTGCTGCAGTTATTGATGCTTTATATCAAATTTATAATACAACTAATAATGGATCACAGAGCCAAAGTAATTCAGTGGAATTGTCGTAGCTTAATCAACAAGAAACATGCTATAATAGATATGATTAATAAATATGATCCTTCTGTCATCTGTCTACAAGAGACCTGGCTTAAACAACAGTCCATATTTAAGATTTCAGGTTTCTCTTGTATAAGATCAGACAGAGATGATGGGTATGGTGGAGTAGCCATATTAGTTAATAACCTTAATGAATATACTGTTCTGTCACTTCCCTCATTATGCAATGATATTTCAGTTGTTGCAGTTAGTGTAAAGAAAATTTGTTATGTGTCTATATATTTCTCTCGACCTAGTTTAAGTATTTTTAATGAAATCAGTCAGCTTTTTAATTTTCTTCCAAAACCATTTATATGTTTAGGGGATTACAACTCCCATCATACTGTTTGGGGTTGCTCATCATCTAGTTACTATGGAGAGCAACTACTAGAATTGATTGATTCTCATAACTTATGTATAGTGAATACCGGCCTACCAACTCGTCTTACTAGTCCTACAGAGGGTACAAGCGCTCCTGATTTATCCATCTGTACACCTGATCTGGCTTCAGTTTTATTATGGAGTCCTCTTGATTCCACACATGGCAGTGATCACTTCCCATTGATAATTTCACTGCCATTCAATAGACCTATAAAACAGATAAAACAACCACGTATAAAACATAAATTAGAAAATGTAGATTGGGACTCATATAAAGCAAGGGTTGAGTCTAAAGTATCAGAATTGCCTAAAATATCTGGCTCTAATGTGTCTGCCTGTTCTGAATTATTAGCCAAAATATTGATTGAAGTAGCAGATGAAAAATTTCCAATTAAAGATAAGGGTTCTAATAAGATGCCATCTCCACCATGGTGGGATCAAGAATGTACTCATGCAGTGAGATTAAGAAAGGATGCGGAGAAACAATATTGTACAGTTATGTCTGATGAAAACTTTCAGTCATACTTAGAGGTCTCTAAAGAAACACAGGAACTTCTCAAAAAGAAAAAAACTGAAGCATGGCGTAGATTCTGTGAAACTTTGTGCCCCAACGTTAAATCTTCTATTGTGTGGCAAAACATTAGAAGGTTTAGATCTGCATTCAATAGTAATCAACAAACTATAATCCCTCCAATTCTTGTTGAACAGATAATGGACCGTCTTGCGCCCCCTTTTGTGCCGGAACGATTGAGTATTGTTTCACCCTTAATGTCAATTCCTGAAATTGTAAACAACGACAATCACATTCTAAATCTTAATTCCCCTTTCACTATGTGTGAATTAAAGGGAGTGCTTTCGTTACTTAAAGACTCTGCTCCTGGGGAAGATGGTATTCCCTATTCTTTTATTGTAAATTTGGATGATAATAGTCTTGGATATTATCTTTCCATAGTAAATACAGCTATGATGACAGGAAATATACCACAGTCATGGAGAACTCAATCTCTAGTCCTAATACAGAAACCAGATAAACCCAGTGCCGATCCTTCATCCTATCGCCCTATTGCTTTAGCCTCAGTTATGGCCAAGATAGCAGAACATCTTATTAAAATTAGACTCGAATGGTTCCTTGAACATAACAAATTACTGACAAGTAGTCAATTCGGTTTTAGAAAGGGAAGGAGCACAATTGACAGTTTAAGTATTTTTACCACAGATATACGTTTGGCTTTTTCTGGAAATGATAATGTGGTGGCTGCTTTTTTGGATATAACTGCGGCTTATGATAATGTAAATATCTTAGTTCTCAAAAATAAATTTAACGCGTTAAACATCCCAGTTACTCTAGGACATTTTATTGTAAATTTATTATCAGAACGATTTATAAAATTTTCTTCTGTTTTTGATCAAAACATTAATATTAGTCGTACAGTTTGGAAGGGATTGCCGCAAGGGTCGGTTTTAAGCCCACTGTTATATAATATATACACCTCTGATTTGGAATCTGTTATTAAGGCTAATACTAGTATCTTGCAATACGCTGATGACTTGCTCCTTTATGTTTCTGGCAGTATAGTTGAAGATATTAGTAAAATTTTATCCGATTCATTAACGGATTTAAAGATTTGGCTAGATGACAATGGTTTGGAATTATCGCCGTCTAAAAGTGTAGTTGTTCTTTTCTCTAGGAAAAGATTACCTCCAGTAGCTAATGTCTTCTATGATGGATCTCTTTTGCCTGTAAGAAATAAAGCAAAATTTTTAGGTGTAACTCTGGATTCCAAATTAACAGGAGTTCCCCATTCTGATAACGTTTTAGTGAGATGTGAAAAAAATTTAAATATTCTAAGATGCCTCTCTGGTGTCTGGTGGGGAGCACATCCCTTTTCTATGAAACTTTTGTATAATGCACTTATTAGAAGTGTATTAGATTACGGAACATTTTTGCTGCACCCGGGTAATGTTGCAGCCCTCAAAAAATTAGACAAAATACAAGCAAAGGCGCTAAGAATTATAACAGGAGCGATGAAATCTAGTCCAATAAATTGTCTACAGGTAGAATGTTGCGAGCCTCCTTTGTCGATGAGAAGGCAATATTTGTGCGATAGGTTCTATTTCCGTAATGTATGTCTATATAGCCATCAATTGTTTCCTAAAGTACGGTTGTTGGCAGAGAAAGTTGAGTCGTCCAATTATTGGCGTCATAAGGATGTGCCATGCTTAGTAAAAAGCTTTCAAAAATGTCGTGATCTTGAAGCTCCGACACATCAAAGCCAACTACTTCCATTATACGAATACAGTTATAACGCTATAATTTTAAATCCTCAAATTAAATATAATGTTGGTGTAAATAGGGACGATATTAATCCAAACGCTGAATTTAATTTTATAATCAATAGTGATTGGGCTGCTTGGCACTATTTATATACTGATGCTTCCAAGCATTCTGATAATGGTTGTGTTGGAGTGGGAGTTTTCCATTTACAGTATAAAGTTATCCAACAGATTAAACTGCCACCTCAGACCACTGTTTTTACTGGAGAATGTTTTGCGATTTTTAAAGCAATTGAATACGTTATCCTTGCAAGACTGTCAAAAGCAATCATTTTCAGCGATTCATTAAGTGCGCTGCAGGCCTTATCACGATTTCCTTTTAAGACTAATAAACAATGCTCGATTATCTTTGCAATTAGAAATTTGTTATTAACGTGTTTAAGCAAGGGTTATAGTATTGTTTTTACATGGATACCAAGTCACGTTGGTATTCATGGAAATGAAAGAGCTGACAGATTGGCTAATGAGGCGATTCAAGTGGGTGATATGGTCCCATATCACAATTATTCACATGACTTAATTTGTTTAGCTAAAACATATTTAATAGAAGAATGGAATAGATTCTGGAATGCTGGTGATTCCAAGGGGAGGTATTACCAATGTATACAGAAATCTATTCCAAAAAGACCATGGTTTTTCGAGTTAAAATTAAATAAAAGAACTACATCTATTCTTTGTAGAATGCGATTAGGCCATGTTTGTACACCATCTCAATTGTTTAAATTTAACATTGTGGCTACTTCCACGTGTCCCTGTGGCGAAGACGGGGATACAAATCATATTTTCTTTAACTGCCCTCTACACGATCGCTCTGACTTTATTTCCCAACTTGTTTCAATCCGTGTTCCATTTCCCACATCTGTTATTTGTTTATTATATAATAATAATTATGATATATATAAAGTATTAGCCTTATTTATTGAAAGTAATAACATACGAATATAATATTCAGTATTATTTTACAAGTATTCATGTATCTAAGTACATTGATCCTTGGATACCTATCCTTTCCGAATTCCTTTCCATAATTTTTTACATCTGTGTTTCCCTAACTTTTTCATTGGCTAAATGCTTGTGCAAAGCCATTAATAAAAAAAAAAAAAAAAAAAATGTTATAAACATACTATGCGTCATTCTGTCACGTAGAATTGGATGCGTGAAATCGTCGATTTTCTTTGTTTACGACGTTTCCATCGACGGTATGCAAGCCACAACACGACCGCTTTATCCGGCTCCATGTTAATAAGTCACTGAGTCTGTTACATAAAACTCGCGCGTAGGAACGCGCGCAAATAGCTGTATGTGAACGCATTACTAATAGAATCGCGCGAGTCAATACGCGCATAAAACGTGTCTAGACAAGCTCTTACAGTTAAGTTTTCGGAAGTTTAATGTTGAGGTGTTTTTAGTTTTGTTTATTTGAAAAGACATTTGTATGAAGATGATAATTACGAAATAAATAATATTATTAGTTTGATTTTAAATAGAGTTTAAAAACAGATTGAAATAGTTTTATAAAGGACGGGAGACAAGCAAACATGTTTATATTATTGGGGTTATAGTATTGACTTGATTTGAATTTATGTGTATTTCGTAATTAGCAATGCTATACAAGATCATCTTAGAAAAAATGGTATAATTTTTGTTTTACTTGAGAACTTTGCATTTATTTGGATTTAATTTTAAACTGTTTTATTTTACCCAAAACAAAACGTATTAAAGAATCAAACGACAATAATGTCGTATAATATAGACGGCAGCAGTTAACCTACCACAAAATGTCAAATTTTCTCAATACATTTTGAACCTTAGTGTTTGGGTATAAAGATCAATATCGATTAGAGAAATTTTACAGTTTTTGATAGGTTCATGTGCAGGCGTGTGTACCACAAACTGTAAAATTTCCTCAATAGACTTTGAACTTTATATCTAAGTAATATGGTTGACATTGTATTGAAGAAATTTGACAGTTTTGATAGGTTGATGTGCAGGCGTCTGTACGTTATTGATAAATTTAATTAATCTGAATATAACTAAAATACATTAACGAATTAAGCGGCTAAAATGGCTATTTCTTTTACAGTACATTCTGCACCGTAATAATTATATTCTTAATTAAACTAGACTACATACACACATTACTTAAAAATAAAAATATCATACACGTAACATAAATAATGAACACACAGCAACAATTTTAACTTAAAAATCTTTGAAGCTCATTTTTTCAAACTCTATCTAGTGTTAGGTACTTAATCTTTTCTTACATAACGCTGTCCAAGAGAGAGTAGGAGAAAACGCTTGGAAGTAAAGTAAGATTACGCAGTCTGTTAGGATATTTTTTTAATGTATGATGTTGTAAATAAGACATAGATTATTTTTTGAGGGGGCGGCATGTTCAATTTGTTATAAAAAATTTAAAAAAAATATCCTAAAACTCTCCAATTTAGTGCTATGCTCCACAGTTCTTGATACAATTAATTTTTCTACGTATGGCCACACTGCATACAGGAGCGATAGGTGATAGACGCGTTCGTGTACCATACTTACTTCCAGTATTAAAATTATTTCAAATAATTAAATTAAATATTCCTCTCAACTATAAAAACATTTCTTTTATTTTGACCCACTATTAACCATAAAAAAATTTATCGTTATGTTAAGACTAACAAATTGATGACAAAATATTCCAATTCAAATTCAAGAATTTAGCGCTGCGGCCGCCATTGAGGCAGACTATATGAACATAATAAAAAACAACATGATTGATTTAACATTTATTACATCATCTTACTTAGGCAAATTATTACCATTTTATCGTTTTTCACCACATCTTGTGCCAGATGTACCTGTAAAGAACACGCATTTTTAAGCTGAACTTAAAGCACAATTTATTAAAAAAGTTGTCTAACAAATTTTTTCAGTATAAAATATGTGTGCTTTTCAGCAATATAATAAATATGGATCACTGATAAAGTAAGAAATTTGCTTTTGACATAGTATTTTTTTTACTATTGGGAAGCATTTGGCCTACATTTTCTGACGCTTAGTGACAAAACTGCCCACCCTTCCACCCGGAATCCTTAATTACTAACTAAATATCTTAACTAGTAGTAAAATAGTGGTGGCGAGCCAGGCGGACTTAAACCAAATCCTACCACGATTACATCTGGGAAACGAACCCGAAATCTTTTGGTCTGAGACCGGGGGTCGAATCAATACTAAGATGCAGTTAAATTTCATACAACACTTTAAAATTATCAGGTACAAACGCCTGCACATTAACCTATCCAATACTGTCAAATTTATTCAATGCATTTTCAACCTTAAGCTATATACACAAAGTCTATTGGGGAAATTTGACAGTTTGTGGTGGTTTGTGATGTGCGGGCGGGTGTACTTCTTATATAACCTTTTGTAAAATCATTTCAAACCGGTGTTAGAATGTCATAAAATAATATATTTATAAAATACAGTAAAAAAATCAAATGCCCACCCGACCCAGCCAGGCATCGAACCTGGGTCTTCCGCAATCTGGGCGGCTGTACTGACCATTAGGCTACCGGGCAAGTAGCACTTAAAAATAAAAAGTAAAATTTAGCCTGATACCACTTTAAAGTTACTTTACTAAAATTCCGTAGAGTAAATCATAATAAAATCAAAATCAGAAATCAAATCAAAATATAAATATATAACATTAATAATATAGATTGTCTTACCTTTATTTCAATTCTTCTCTTCAAGTTGGCGTTGATTGCGACTTTCTGTTAACTGAAGTAGATTCATTGACATGTTTACCTCAACACGTCATTCTAGCCATATTCTGCAAATTAATAATATGATCAAATATAATCGAAATAAAAATTCAACAGATAAAAACTACAATTTATTGTTACGCTATTTTACAATACTATAATTTGGATTAGCGTGTTGCATTAGCATGTTTTCGCACCTCTTTGATTTAAAGGAGTTATATGAATCCATTCAATAAAATCACCTTTACTACTGTAAAGGTTGATTAAAGTACTGTTTCATTGTTTGTTTTCTATGAAAAATAAGCCTAGAATCTCATAATCGCTTATTTAGGTATATTCTCCACAACCACAACAGCCACAGATAATTACAATTCACGAAATTGTTAGATAATATGTATTTTATTAATCAATTTATTTGAAAACTATATAATAGAATATAGTATGTATGAAAAACCAATCGAGAAAATGTATTTGGGCCATTTCTTTATTGACCTACATACAATATACCCACATAATAGCTCCGTTACTCGTATAATTAGGAATGCTTAAGAATTCTCGTTACTAAGTAACATACCTAATTATATTTATTAAATTGTTGTTATTTCAACCATTCTTGAGCTGTTACAATTAGTTTCTATTGGTACATACACGGGTCCACCTTAAACCATCTTATTGAAAAAATCTAGTGATTATATAATTTATGAAATTGTCAGTTTGTTGATAAAAACCTACATAAAAAAGGAGAATTTAAATTATTTAAGACGGCCACTTCCACAGTTTCTAAAAGTTCTGTTTTATACAGTATATCATGGCTTATAGCTATCTATTCAGTTATATTTCTAAGCTGGATCAAAATAAATATTTTTGTATAACACCAATGAATTTTTCGTAGCACAACAAAGGAAATCCTACTACTTTTGTATATCACCAATGGATTTTTCGTAGCATAACAAAGTAAATCCTACTCTTTAACACCTTAAACGCCATTTGACCAACAAACAATTGAATTTCTATTGTGTCTGTATCCGACGGCGGTCAACCTGTTTTTATCAATTTTACCTATCTATCTTTCTCAACCATTATCCAGTCAATGTTGAGTGTAGGTCTCTTAGGTCAATTTTACATACTCATATAAAATTGATTTACCATTCTGGTGACATGCTGTTCACTCAGTTACTTAAAATTACGATTTGTAAGACTTATGAATATGTTATGAAAAAGATAAAATTCTTGTTACCTGGTACTGTTAATGGCTTATAAATACAAATCTTCACTATGGGTTGTGAAAGATAGGAGACACAGATACTCTTTCAGGTTCAGCGGTGTTCAGTTCAGTTTTCTTTTAAATATACCTATTTTTGACCAATTTCAATAATGATTGTTTGTATAAATAAACACATATTGGTAAATAAGTATATTTACAAGATATTAATTATACTTCTCCAGTCCTTTGTTTATGAATATCCTGAAAATAACTAGGTAAATCCTCTCTATTTTTTTGTGTGCTTGTCATGATAATATTGCCTGGTTGCAACATTTCAAGTCTATTATGAATACAAGTCATACTAGGTCAGAATAGTACTGTGATCTAAACCATAACGCCTTTCAATTTTAGATTTTAATTAATACCATATATTTTGAGCAGACTGCTGGATTTCCAGATTAACTCATAATTGCATGAAACTTCTTTACCTTTTAGTCAATTAATAAATTCGGCTTGTAAGGAATTAATAGAATAACGATTTTCAATTAATAATAATTATTTCCTTTACAAATAAAACGAAATATACACAAGTTTTTAGACACAAAATTTATTTATCTTAGTATTCATTAAGAATGAGTTTAGAAAGTAATAAACTTTCAAATAAATTATACACAATTCTTTTACAATTTTATTACGAATCGAGTGCTTAATATCTAAACAGAACATTATGGTACCTACCTATACCATGGGAAAAATAATATTTCTCTACAAAAAAAAATTAGAATTTACATATCTTGCTTGTAGACTGGGTCACTTAGTTTTAAAAGTTAGTTAAAATCATTAAAATTTTACACTGGACACATTATCTTTCTTCTTAAAACTCATTCCTTGGAACAAAAATATTAAGTTACATTATATCATTTTGTCACTTTACATTCTAGCATTAATTTACCTACAACTTCAAATACTGAACATGTATTTCATCAATTATACCTAACACCATAAATAATCACAAAAACTGTATATCCTTATGCTTCAATAAATTTGATCCAGCTATTTATATTTCGAGTGTGTGTGGTATAAGATGGAAATCATATTCTGTTATAGTCAAACAGATCACCAACTGCCTGTAATGCAAACAAGTATATAGATGCTTAGATTAGACGAAAATACTGACCGACTTAAATATAATTATTTTCTTATTGTACTAGGTTCTTTGGTTTTTCATTGTTGAGGCCATTTACCCTGTATTTGGGTGTTTGATATATTCAATAATAAGTTTGTTTCTCATACTATTGATTACTGTTACTAACATTGATGAACTTAATAACGAATGTTGCACTCATCATATAATAATGTGGTGTACCTATTTATAAGATTAATTTCTTGTACCTGTACCTTTAAGTACAATTAAAATTGTTTCATCTTAAGTATATATATTGCAACTGATTGCAACACTGGTGTGCACATTGTTTGCTCCTAACCCTAGATTTTTCGTCTTCAGTACATAAGCCTGACGTTACGAGCAATAAATAAAATAATTACAACTATAACTTATTTATATGTCACCTAATTAGTTCTTTAGGTGCACCTTGTGGAGACACGAAGCTTAGCGCAGTGTATAATTTTGTATGCTGTGGCAAGTACTCTCAGGTTTTTTCAATAAAATACGCATGAAAACGCGTGTCATACTTCCACACTATGCATACTTCCACACTATGCTGCGTGTTTCCATAAACTAGACTTTAGACAAATGATTAATTTTAATATTTGTGGAACTTACCGTAGTTGTTGCCGTACTGTGGCTGCGACTGCTGCTGGTAAGAGTTGTATGAAGGTTGTGAGTACTCGAACGGTGGAGGCGCTCCACCGTACGCAGGCTCGCTGGTCCCGTAGCCAGCGTCACCCGCGCCTCCCGCGCCTCCGCTGCCAAATTAATTCTTGTTTATACTAACATCTAGTTAATTTTCTCAAAAATAATTTTAAATTTTTGTTAAGAACCCACAAGCACCAGCTTGTTAGAACCCGCACCCCATGAGCCATGACATATCGGTTCAGGTTTTTTTGGAGAGAGATTGCTGATTGCCTCAGACGGCATTTTCAGCTTCACCGGGCTTCTTTGGGGGCGGCGAGGAACGTAAAGGGTCCATGAAGCAGTGTGAAACGAATCACCTTCGGAGGTTTTCTAGAGGGAACGGCATCGCGCACTAGTGCGCATCCCCGTGCCCTACTAGATTTTCCGAAGGGTTGACGGGCCAGGTGCACTACTAAGTATGCTATTGTGGCTCTGTTTTTCACTCTTTCTACTCTTACTTTGTCGGTCAAAAGATTCAATGTCGACAACTACTTCATCAACATAATAATAATATATTCTTACAAATATCAAAGATATGTTAAGAATTAGGCAAGCTAATAACCATAATTCCTCAATATCCTTTTATCTCTCAATATGAGTTACAAGTATCTAATAATATTATACCTCAATGTTGTATTGTGATATATAAATTGTTAATTCTTTTAATTAAGTAATAGTAAAATAAGTAGTAATATAAATTTTAAATATCAATCAAATTTTTAGTTTCTCTATTTTACACGAAGAGATGCAAGATAAGTATTTTTTTTAAACTAATTTTAGGCGGCTAGTAGTAGTCATAGATAGTAAGTAGACAGAAAACAAAAAGTCAGCAAGAAAAACTTACCCATAACCATCATTTTCGTAGCCACCTTGCCCACCAGTGGAATAGCCATAGCCGCCTGACCCGTAACCGCCCGAATTATAACCCGACGGTTGCGAAGGAGTTGGCGTCGAGTAACTGTTGCCTTGATATGAACTAAAATAGAACAATTTAAATATTTAATAAAATTCAACTTTTTCACATGTATTTTTTACAAATGCAGACAAATCAGTATCTACATTATCTGCATGTGTGTATCAGACGGCAATTCCTATCTGCATGATTGTATCATCATTTTTAAAAACTAAACAACGATTTTTAGCAAGTAAGTAACATTTTCACTTTATTTGTATTTACCTTGGTGTGCTATATGAAGAAGGCTGTGCATAGGGATCTTCCGATGGCGTCTCGTACGGTTGATAACCTGTGTGTCTGTAATTTTTTTTTCATTATTAGATGTTACTTTTAAGTCCATAGTAAGAGATTCTTCTAATAATCATCAGACATTTGGTATCGTCATGTATGTATCAGACGGCACATTCCTATCGTGTTTCGGGATCATCATTATGAAATACTACAATAACTTTTAATTGAGTGTGCCATTTCAAACACTGTCAACAAGTTTGATCAGAGGCTGCAGCCATTTTGAACCATGTTAGTAAAACGGACTAAGTAATGCGCGCGCCAGCAACGGTTGAGAACGTTAGTACGTTATTTTCATGATAGTTATAGTTTCAAAAGATTAAGATTTGACTTCACAATGTATATCTAAATATTTTGGTAGATACATACAACGCGGATTCGTACCCATTGGAAGATGGCGCAATGTGCTGCGTCTGCTGCTGCTGGTAACCACCCGATAGCGGGCGACCTCCACTGCCACCTCGGGGACCTTCGAATCTGTTGACAAACAGTTACAATATAATGAGTGCAAGGCAGTTACCTGAATGGCTACCTACTATTTAATCAAGTTACTATTGGTAAACTATAGAACAGATTTTGTCTGCTTTTGCAGTGAATGGTATTTCTAAAACGACCCAGCGCATATAGCAAACTCAATGCTAAGGGCGCGGTCTCACCAAGCTGAGCTGAGCTGAGACCGCAAAGAAAAAGGGTTGGTTAGAAAATCTTCAATATATTCAAAAGTACCTGAACTATCTTTATGAAATAAAAACTAAATTTAAGAATATTTTAATGTTATTAAATAAAAATATAAAACAAAACAATTCAAGCTTTTTATTTTTTATAAATGTAAAATAAATAAAAATGCGTAGTTTTTCCAGTATTTCCGTAAATGTAGATTGGTACAGATGTGCAGTTTTCACGCATTTTGGTGTTGCCTCACAATACTGCTATTATGCTATTTGGCATACTTTCTACTAGGTTTTTGAGACAATGCTGCGGAATATTCTGCTTTTAGAGATTCTTTGATTTCACGTAGCGTGATTGGCGGTGGATTCCGCTGACGTACACGTTGGTCCCAGTTCGTCCCATGCATGCTCAATGGGGTTGGGTTTAAGTCGGGGCTGCGTGCTGGCCAATCGATGTGTGATGCCTTCTTGAAAATAGTTAAACACTATCTGAGCTACAAAAACACAAATGTTGAAAACAATTTCCACAAGCAGGATTTGAACCTGCACCCTTCTGACATACCGGGTCAGGTGCTCTTCCAATTGAGCTATCGTGTTTCTAACCAGCCCGCCGAAATTATTCAACACTATTACTTTTTTACTTTGAAAGCCAAAGGCGCCAATTCAATGTCAACAACTACCTTCATTAACATCTGATAATAATATTTTTACAAATACTAAAGATAACTTAAGAAGTAGGCAAGCAATTTTTTTTAACATTTGTGTTTTTGTAATTTGTTTCGCAACAAAATTTGCGTTAAAATTATATAAACAAAACAAAAACATTCTACTATCTGAGCTGTATGTGGGCAGGCACTGTCTTGCATAAAAACGGCATTCTTGCCCATGTCCACTAAAAATGGACCAAGTCATTCAGAATTTCAGTGACATATCTTACTGCAGTTAAGTGCCATTTTCTATCACCACTAGCTCAGTGCGGCTTTCGGAAGAAATCCCAGCCCACACGTGAACAGAGCCGTACGGTACTTTTTCTTCTATATAGGCTTGGTAATAATAGCGCTCTCCCGGCACGTTTTTTCTTCCGTCGTGCGTGTATAAACAGAATCTAGACTCGTCTGAAAACATAACTTTTGACCAGTCATCCAGAGCCCAATTCTCGTGTTCTCTACCATAAGCATAACTCAACCTTGAGTTACTGTGGTGCCTTTCTAGTTTTGGGCCATTTGCAAGTCTGTTTCCTACAGCTTAGCTTGTAAATGATGATTCTTTACTTCAATAGCTGTAAGAAAGCGATTTCTCATAATTGTTGACACCATATAACGATCCTTCGTTCGTTCGTTTCTGGTCTTCGAAGATTGGATCCAGTTTCATGGAAACGCTGGAGTACTCGCTGAACTGTATAGAAAGTCACACCAACACTTGCTATTTAGAGGTTCAAGAAAAGCTACACTGTAATTTAATTTACATTAGGTTAGATAGAAATGACAATATAATAGTAAACTAGTTTTCGGGTAATTTATTAGCTACTAAAATTCGAGCTATATACCTAGCACATACAATTTTTGTCTAACCTTTATAGTAATCGTTCTCAATGCGACCGCGCCTAAGGAAATACTATTGGGTTTTAGCGAGTCAATAATACAACTTATTCACAGTTATTAAATACTTACTTTATTATTTATTCAATAGGAGAGTATGTGTCTAATCAAACACGGTCTGCTCAAGACTAACTATGGTTGTTCCCCCAGGATTCAAGTTAAAAACATAAGAATAATAAACCTTAGTAACAAATTAATAAGACTGAACTAAGACTAAACAATTAAGTACATATAAGCATGGAACGAGTTTGAGTTATGTTTGGTGTTATCCAACACACTCTAGCTAACATATAGTAACTTATCAAAAGGGTGGAGTATGGCACTGAATAAAATGTTGAATATTTAACTAATACTAATAAAAGATAAGTATGGTACGACAACCCACCTTCCTCGTTTCTGCGGGCCACCGGCCCCCCCGTGGGGGGGTCCTCCGCCGCGCTTGTATGGGGGCCCCTGCTGGGGCACGGGCGCGGTGTGCGGCGCGGGGGCGGCGCGCGGTGGCATGCTCAGCCCGCCAATGGGTGCCCCGCCCGGCCCGGAACCGCCACGACCACCACGCCCTTTTATGCAATAGTAAAGGAAAGAGCAAAATGATTTAGTTTATTATTATCTGTAGACACTATAGATATGAATTCAACACACTTATTTATTATGCCATAATACATATAATACTTGAAGAAGCTTAATACTTTTATAAGCACATTGCGCTCACAGATGAGGTGTTTGATTTGGCATAGTCAAAGTTAATATGAAGGAGTGCAGAAATATTTAATCTATGTATAAAGTGTGTAACAAATACATTGCATATTTTGTGAATCACTGTTGAATTTGGACCACTGTTGTCTATAAATTGGTAAAATAAACTTAACATCCTACAGCATTTAATTGTAAATGTTTGTAGTTTTATATCATGATAACAATAAGATTTTTGATAAGTAGGCTGATGAGATAGTTTTAGGGATGGAATACTATATTCCGCAGTCCTATCTCATCAGCAAAGGCAGGCGCAACAGATGGTTCAATCGCCAGTGTGCCAACGCTGTCGATAACAGGTAGGCGGCATACCGCGCTTGGTAGAGCTCTTGGGGATCCCGAAACCAGCTCGCTGAAAGCTGCCCATAATAACGCTACCAAGTCCTGCAAAAGAGCCTACATCAGAGCGGATGCCCAGCGCGTTGCACGGGTCGGCCAAGAACTACTGCCGCATCCTACGGGCAGCCGTAGCTACTGGCGTCTGGCCAAAGCCGTGCAATCGAACTTCTGCCAACCCTCGCTGCCACCACTGAGATGTCCTGACAGAACTTTAGCTCACAAGCCGCAAGAGAAGGTCGATCTCCTGGCCAAACTCTTTGCAGCTAACTTCCGAATCGATAACTGCAATGCACAGCCACCTACAATTTCTCACTGTGTTCACACAATGCCCGATTTCAAAATCAGGCAGTGTAATGTCCGTGCAGAGTTGCAGTCAATCGATGTCCGGAGGCTAATGGTCCTGATGATGCCATAGCCCAGCAATAGTCCTAAAAATGTGTGCAGCGGAGTTGTCCCCCGTGTTAACGCGCCTTTACCGTCTCTCGCTCTCTTCAGGTTGTGTGCTGGAATCTTGGAGAGGCCAATGTGCAACGAGTCTCTAAAAAACTTTAATTCTGTGCAAAGTCATAGTCACATGTGCTGGTAGACCAGCACACACTTTCCCTCCTTCCTATGATATGAGTTTATTCAAATGAGGCGTGAATAAGCTCTTTGTAGGCTGGCAGAGTGAGGTTGACTGACGCTGCACCAGTTGTCTTCGCGTCTCGACTACATTTCCACTTAACATTAGGTGGTATGGAGTAATTTGCCATGCTAAGTATTAAAAAAAAAATCTAAGCAGTTATTTGGCAAAGTGCAATAATCCTATACATTTTGAACATACCTCTCATGGGCATTCCGCCACGGCCACCGCCGCGATCACCACGCTGTCCAAAGTCTCCGCGCCCTCTGCCGCCACCTCGTCCTCTCATTCCACCTGGTCCTCCTCTGTTGTTAAATCCTCCTCCTATGTAACAAAAATATTGACATATATAAGCAAATAAATGATAAATTTGATATTTAAATTGTTGGTATATCAAACTTTGGTGTTGGTGTTGGTGTAACTATAAACATTTTAAACATTAGGTAATTAGTAAATTATGATTAATATTTTTTGTAACCTACTTAGATATCTCTAACTATTATTTAATACAAGTTTCTGAACATAAATTGTCACAATCTTATTAACACTGACTTCACATGGTACTTGTCTGCCTTACGCTAGAGTGTTTTCCCTGCCCGCCGTAACAAAAGGCAGGCACCAAGCAAGCCGGAGCGGCTGAGGCTGGTCGCCGTAGGCGAACATAGGTGCCTGCGATTTGTTACGCAAGGGCGACGGGGCTGCCATTCCTGCAGTGCCGGAGACGTGCATTTCCAATTTGCTTGCGGAAACTATGCTGATAACAGACACTTGGAATACCAAAACCCTTCATTTAAGGTCAGTTTTGACAAAATTCCAAATGAAACATGTACTTCCTCACTGTGGGAGTACTACCTAATGGTAACCCAGTGGTGAGTGGTAAGTAATAAGCTTAATTAATTAAGATAAAATTAATTAGTTAACTTAATTAAATTAATTAAGCTTAAAGCTTGTTTTATTGAGAGTATGAGATTGTATAAATTAAGTCTAAATTTTACTGTACTAAATCCTAATAATATTACTAAAGTGTGAAAGAAGGTTATTTTTAGATAAACTGGCAGTATCTTGCTGAAAAAGAATAAAGACTCCTACTATACAATCATAATGTGTATGAAAACAAAAAAGTGACTGCAAAAACTCCAGTCAGTGTCGTCTAAATCATCACTTACTTTGGTAGGGAGCACCTCGAGATTCAATAGTTGGGACCGGGTGTGGTCCAGGACCCTGGGGACCGGGCGGAAAGCTGCGCCCGCCCCTGTCGCCGCCGCCACGCATCGGCCCGCCGCCGCGGAACCCTCGTGGCCCACGTGGCGCGCCGGGGCCGCCTCTCATGGGTCCACCGCGTCCTCGCATGCCAGGGCCGCCACCACTAAACGAGAGAAAAAGCTATGCTATATTTATTGTATAGAGCTGTTACAAACTTTATTATCTAGGTATATTTTAAGAAAAAAGTATAAACCTAGATTATTATCAGAGGTTAAACACATGGCATCGACCGGTACATTGTGTAGCAAAAGTTACAAAATGCCAATTGCCAAACAAATAATAGCATATAAGAGATTGTATTATCTAGAATAAATGGGTTATAAAATTGATTAACATACTCTGACTATGGCTAAGCTACAGTAAATGGTTGATTAGATAACCTAATTCTAGACTATGATTAATGTCGGTGTATTAAGTGCGAAGTATTTACCGTCCACGCATGTCAAATCCACCTCCACCTCTGCCTCGCATATTTGGGCCTGGAGGACCGCCACGTCCGCCACCGCGGAAGCCTCGGCTTGGTGGTCCATCCATGTTCAATAAAAACTTGGAACTTTGATTTGACTGTAATCACTTGATATTCAAATTATTGGTTCAGAACTAAAGGTAATATTGATTTAAAATAATGCAAATATTACTGTAGTCTAAATAATCGACGAAAAACTAAAATTACTACGTGACGCCGTAATTTGACGGGCGCTTCGCTTCTTTCTTTTTCTTCTTTACAATCAAGAATTCAAGATGGCGTGGCGGGCGGCACGGCAGCGGCAGCGGCGGCGCGCGGGAATATATTTTTTTTTCCTTTAGTTGATGGCTTTGTGCGATTTGCACGTTTAGCCAGTGTTAAAGTAATTTTTCTTAAGAGTAATAATATATATTAATAAACAATATTTCCTTCCAGTGTAATGATGGATGATGAATGGTAATAGAAATGAAAAGTCAGAAATGATATACCCCCCAACCCCTACAGTAAAGATATGGGGCTTTACTAAGTCCTCACGCGGACTTATTGAGAGAATTTGAAAAGTGACGTTGCACTGTTTTGTTTCATTTTCAACGCACACTCACGAACACTTAACGGTTAATAATCCACCATTATATCACATTAATATTCGACATTACACAAATTTTAGAAAATAAAACAAAACCGCAGACATGATTCTTCACTTTCCCGCCAAGAAGTCTTCGGTCTTCTTTTGCCAACTTCGTTAACAATTTCGTCTGGAAGATCTTAGGTTGAGCCATAGTATAATAAAATATTGCGCCAGGTATAACACTCCCAGTGACAATAGTCACGGGGGTGACACAAGCCGTGACGTACATCGCCGCTATCAATGGTTCTCAAAATTTATAATTTGGGAAAAATTCAATCTCACTATATTAAAAAATATAGTGAAAGTCCACTGCTGGACATAGGCCTCTCTAATTGCACGCCACCGAACATGATCCACGGCTACTTTTATCCAGCTCTTGCCAGCCACCTTGCCGAGATCGTCACTCCACCTAGTCTGAGGACGTTTACTGCACTATGTTTGCCGATACGTTTTTTATATTATAAATACTTATTATTAGTGATCCCTTATGTATATACAATTAAAGTGATATAAAAATAGAATTAAGTTGTCAATATCACGGTTATAATGTTATAATATGTAGGTATAATGAATGTATCACTTATTAACGTGCCCTGACAGGGTTCATATTTAAAGATAAAGTGTTTTTATTAATGTATTTGATGCTAATATATAATAAATAAATAAATAAAAAACCTTATTGTATAGCTTTTAACACTTCCTCTCTTGCAATTCAGAATGGAAGAACTTACTTTGAAAATACAAACTTTAACCGGCCTTAAAAGTTTGGCAATCACTGAGTGCACAAACACTGACCGAGAGCGAATTTTGCAATTTAAACACGTCCGAATGAGATAGCGATAAACGTCAAAGTCAAAGAGTATTTTTTTTTAATAATTTATTCATGACCATTGATACTAGTCCTTCAATCGAAAACTTAATTTATACATTTTTCTCTTGTCTTGTTTGTCATGATGGTGATGAATGATTATAGAAATTATAAGTGAGAAATGATTAAACTTAATTTAACTTCACTTTTAATAAATAATTTTAATTTATATCCATTCTTGTTGTTTTTTATTACCACTTGTCATAGTGTTTACACACTAAATAATGTTCATTCCAACAAAATGTACCTAAATACGCAAACTTATAATTGAATCTTGTGTGGCACCCACAATCCCATAAGAAAAAAGCATGAATCGCAGGATTCGCAGTCACTTTACTATCTTGGATTATGATAAAACCAAATCCTAAAAAAACCAATCAAAAAAATTTACCAAGTGATTCGTAGTACCAAGTCACGATTTTTGCTTCCAAAAAAATCGTTTACCGGACGTATCAAAAGACGCTAAATATTTATTTGTCGCTAAAAGTTATGAATAATCCCTTAAATTTTCCGGTGGATTCGGCAAAGAAATCGTGCTTACTGGAGCCTTACTTATTATTGTAATTTTTTTATCATTATTTATAATTTATATTTTATTTTATATTTATATTTTGTCTGCATTTTTTTATTCATATTCATGTTCATGTGAAACAAGACAGGAGAAGTAACAAAGAAATAGCTAATGAAATTAAGAAACTAATGACATGGCAGCATGGTTTATGACCTTAGCCGGTTCCTCAGGGAACGAACATCACTTAAAAAAAAAATTACAATGATAAACATGTGGTGCATGCAGCTAGCTTTGTATTTGCTTTATTAGACTGCAGTAAATTTGTCGTTTCCGATCAAAAAGTATCAAGTAATGGTAACATGTTAACCTACCTTTATTAAAAAAAATCTTTATCAACAATGGACAACCATGAAAAATCTTTAAAGTATTTGGTAACAGTAGAAAGACTTGCAGATGATATATTGTCTGACCGACGAGAAATAGTAATGTTAGACATGAGAAGAAACCACAACAGAGAAGCGTTGAGAGAGCTTACCAAGTCATCCCAACAAAAATGTTGGGTTACAGTGGGGTCTGTGCTTATAAAAAATAATCTTATTACTACTAAAACTCTTCTAGAAGCTGATCAAAAGCAACTTGATATAGACATAAATAATCTTCGTTCAAACATCAAGATTAAGATTAACGACCTGAGAGATTTGGAGATGCAACCGCCTGTACCAGGGCTAATGTTAGTCCCTATGTCCCAACAAGAAACTGAAGGATTGGTAAAAGCTGGTTTATATCAGAGATAACTTCATATTTGTCTGCTAAACAGATTTCAGTAAATATGTTGTCTGTTAGCATGCAAGACCACATTTGTTGTGTCTTGTTTGCCTCAGTAAAGGACCAAACAAATTCAGTCTGAAAAATATATTTGAATGGCTAATATAATTTTGCAAACTGCTCTTTCGATCTTGCATGCCCACTGACAATATAACATTTGAAAATATAGCAATTTTCATCCCCATAAAAAGTTTATTATAATTTTAGTTAAAACTAAAAGGTGTTTCTGAAACTTGCGATTATTAAGTCTTTTATCGTCGTGGTGGTCACCGGTGACCGACAAACAATAAATTTTCTATTGTGTCTGGTTTTGTGGCAGTCAACGTGTTAATTAGTCCTAAAACTCAATTTATAAACAATAAATGTATCCAATAAATCAATTGAACCAAGCGTTTTTTTTGTTAAATTTCATAAGGAGGAAGTTGGTCATAAAAATGGTAAAATTTAAAAACGAAATATTATTTTTATATTTTATTACGCTAAGGTAGTCTCAAATAAAAAATCATCAAATATATAATTTTCAATATGCACAGTTACATCTTTATACATGTAAATAATATAGTACACAATAACAAATAAATAATAAATAGTACCAATTTTAAGGATTTATCCGTTAATGACATTGTTTGGTGTGTATTATAATACAAAGTGACTTGACTAAATGCCAATTTGCATAATTGGAATAAACTTGTAGATTGAATAATAAATTTACAATATCTTAATTGTTTTGTAGTCAAAATTAAAATTATATCAGTTAAAATGGCATTCTTCTTTGTTCAAAACATAAACATAATAATGTAACCATTTACTTTTCATCACCACCAACTATCTTAACTTTACATAAACAATATAATATGGCCATATATGAATGATAGGTAGATTTTTAGAAATAAACAATTGCAACATAATAATAAAACCTAAGCAATATTAACTTACTTATGAATAATTGTCAATATCAAAACATTTATTCTAAAGGTTATTGCTTAATAATATAATAATATTTCTTAGAAGTTGTATCAATTCTCAGTACAAAATGACACATGTAATAAAAAGGGATCTCAAATACTCGTTTGTAATTATGTGGATTGTCTTTTGAGCATAAATTATCATCTGTCACTATCACAAGTCTTTGAATACCAAATGACCAAAGCACATTGTTTATTGTTGTAACATTGACTATACTACTGGCATGTCTTGTACATCGCAGATGTGTGCGAGTATTAGGGTGGTGCATGTACATCACAGATCACTGGCGCGCCGACGCCGGCCTCCTCGTCTACCAGTTAGCCATGCCGGGTTTGTTGAGAGTCATGAAGTATATTTGACAAGAAGAGCCCCCTTTGGCGGACGAGAAGAATACCTTGTCATTCCGCTCACATAAAAATTTGAGTCGTTGTGCTTTTTTGTGCATAAACACTCCGTCAAGATGGCCGCTCTCCACAGAGCGGATTTCAATAGCTTTGTTACCCCAACCCATAATTTGTCCGGTACCAATGTAAGCCACTGAAGTAGGCATTTCTCCCCACTGAAAAGAAGATAAATTGCTATCACAAACCTGCAATTTTACAACAAAAACAATATGAACAAGTGTTTGGTATGAGCCTTAAAAGTAAGTTTTGGGTAAATGTATACACTAACCTGAAGCACAATATTTTTACTGACGCGTCCATTAGTATTTACGTATACACCTTCATTATCATAGCATAACAATAACTGCACACCATTAGAGTTTGGAAGAGGTACAATGCAATGTGGAATAATAGCTCCCTGTATCTGAAAAGAATTGTGTTTAATTATAATATGCATATTAGCATTACAATTTGCAGTTTTAGAAATACCCTTTGATAAAATTTTTGTTTTCATGAAAACTTTTCAATAACCACTATTCAAACAATGAACTCACATGCTTTGGAATATAAATATCGTAGACAGTGGCAGTGTCCAGATCAACAGCGTGGAAACCGTCAGCTGATCCATAAATAACTTTCAGTCTTGTCCCTTCTTCAATAGTAAGATCCACTAATAGAGGCCTGAAATCAATAATATACTTTTATTATACTGCATACTTTAATACAAGGAGTTTGAAAACACTCACTTTCGGATGCATGCATAGAAAATATGTTTTAAAAGAGTTTTGACTCAGTTCAAATAAATATATTACCTATGTTGTAGTTCTCCGAAGTTTTTAAATGCCATGAATTTGTGATATGGTTTAGGTGCCCAGGCGTATATTTCGATGGAATCTTTCAAAGCGATCACAAGGAATTTGATTCGTTCATACTTCACAATACGGAAGTGGACTGCACCTTGTAATTCACCAACATTGATCCAACCATTTCTTCTTTCTGCTTGCTGTAAAACAATTTAATCGGTTAAAATATATTTATTTCTCTCTTTCACTCTTAGTAAATGCTATTAACAGTATTGCTATAAATCACACTTACATCGCTCAGTCCGTCGGTGCGTAAAATTTTTGACTTGAGCCAGCTAAGATAGTATACTCGTACGCGATTTTTCTTTCCAGAGACAGTCACGAGAATGTTTTGTCCTTCTAACACTTCCATTTGTTGGAAGCGGCGTCGTGAGATCAATTGATAAACTTTTCCTTGACCGGAGCGGTCGAGAAGCATCAAGCCATTCTCAGTGCCTATCAGTAGATTGACTCCTGAAATAGCCATGTATCGTTAGTCTCAAAGCACTGTGTGGGTGGACTAACCAATTAAACCTTTACTCCATAAACGAAACGAATGCTTACAAACGAAGGTCTCCCGCCGTAGACTTACGAATTGATGTCAGTAACATACATGAAAGCTCAATTGCAACCTGAACGCCTAACACATTTTTGTCTTTATTAGTGGCTACAAACAGTCATAATTATAATTGTAGTTGTAAACACATTATACTTTAAAGTAGACCTATAGTGCCAGCTTAATTTAAATAAAGATCTTTTGAACATTTGCCGACTTTAAGACATTGCGCATTTACTTGAGCTTCGTTGTGCATTCGTTACGCTTAACAGAGTAAACAGAAGAGCAATGACCAACCCCACAAAGCGGCGCAGAGTATCTCCGAGTTGAATCTCTTCTTGTACTTCCGTATCTCGGGCGTGTCGGAGCTGAGGTCGTGTCCGGTGGGCGTGACGTTGACGTTGACGTGGCTCTCGCGGCGGGACGCGTTGCCCGAGCCACCGGTGCCGCTGCCGGTGGAGCCCGCCCCGAACCCGAACGTCAGGAACGAGCGCTGCTTCTGTTGCAAGGGGAGGAACTGTTGTTGGGACCCCACTGACGAGTTGGAGGGGGACTGTTGTAACGCGTGCGGCGAAGCGGCGCCCGCTACGAACGACTTGGACGGGGTGGACTGAACCGAGGAGGGGGACGGGTGGTGGTGGTGGTGCGGTAGGGGCATGCCGCCGGCAATCGCTTGCCTGTACTGTAACGAAGAAAACGTGACAATTACTATACGCTCGTATAATTTTTACTCATATATCCTGACATTTAAGTATTAATTAAAGAAGTTCTATATTTGTAAGATGATATCAATTGACGAATGATCACCGAATCTGATAGGCAGAACTTTGTCTCTAGACAAGTCTCTAGCTTAATGTTTAAATATTTGAAATCCCACACATGTGATAAAAGAAAGTGTTTAAAAAATCTACTATGAGGCAGTGCTCGACTTCATCTCACATGACAGTCAAATTCAAATTCAAAATTCAAATTCAAATTCAAAAATCATTTATTCAGTTTAGGCTACAAGTAGCTCTTATGAATGTCACTATGCCATGAGTCATATGCCAAGTGAGTGGAGATTAAGATCAAAATGGAAGCGCACTACACCCGGGATCTTCAACTCGTGAAGATGTAAAAGAGTGGGTATGTAGATGACCCGACTGATCATTGTAGAACCTTAACTAAAGATTAATAAATGAATTGTTAGTTAGGTAAGTCCATCTCCCAGTGATTAGTCTTCATATCAAATACATGTGAAAAGTTATTTGCTTGTTTGCTATTATCTACAACTTCATGACTATACATGATAGTATGAGTATGACTGCAGGCAATGATCAGAAAAAATTATCATTTAGCATTCACTGGTAAAACTGTATCTAATGTAGTGAGGTGTGATACATTCAATGAATTAATGTTTGAAAGTAAAACTTGGCTGTTTAATAATAAACCGATTATGACATTTACGATTATTACGATATTGTCAATTAAAACCTATCTTCGTAATCAATAAGCATTTGAGATCAATTTCAATTTCTCTTATTTGAAAGCTTGCCATGAATTAGCCAGTTTAAGTTTTTTAGGAATTCAGTGAACCAAATGTCACCTCTAGAAATAACCAAATGTTACACTAACGAAACGTCAAACGTCAGAAACTATTAATGTTCCATAACTAAGTAGTTTTTTTGGATAATTAGATAAGCGTGAGGGTAAAACCGTATTTTGCCCAATACAGGATTAACCCAAAAACCAATACCAATTTATACTTTTATACTATTTAACTTTATAATACCATTTTAATTTAAGTTACATAGCCTTAACATCCAACTTCTACCTAAAGCTTGGGCAAAAGATGTATTTGCAACATAAGAATCCGATACAAATGAAAGCATCTAAAAATGCAAGGGAAGCTAACATAGAAGAAGTATGATACAGTTCTAAAATTCAACAAACAATTAACAGTCTATGAGAACCTTGTAAGCTTTCTTGCATCAATTCGATGGATACTTACGCAGATGGTAATAGCTGTCAGCGAGCCGGGTGCAGATCGCGGCTCCGGGTGTTTGCATGATCGACAACGATTATAACATTAATACGATAAACCAAAAGCTAGAAATCCCACATCACCTTCATTAAGAGGCTAACAAAACATTAATGTTGACTCTTTAAGAATAGTTTGTTTGATTTGCTAAAAAGTTAATAACTTGACCAGATATGTAATAAAATAAATTAGTTTCAGATAGTTTAATTCAGTATCAGTGAGATTGTCAAAAACTGGGATCACTGAGTTATGATAATAAATAATATTTGATAATACGGCGGTTTAATTCTTGGAAAAGCTGAAATATATCTAATTAATATAAATATATATTTGTTGTCAGGTGGTTCTATAATCTTAAAACTTACATAGCGCATTCATGGACGTAACAAATACAAATCAAATATTTTTGCAATTTTTTGGAATCTAAAACATAAGTTTACATTATACTAAAGAACAGACGGCTAAGTTTCAAACAGTGATCTCAGTTTTAGCCGCGCAGTTGGTTTGAAGCCTTGTGTGACACCCTGGTTTCAATTAAAATATGTATTACTAGAAATTCTGACATATTTTAAGCATATTAATGATAAAATGAGACACACGTTTAGCAATAATAAAATGAATACTGCCCATAAATTGAATATCTTATAATTTGTATTTAATTTAATAGCTACCCGAATTAGTGTTTGGTCTGAGTTAGGCAAATACTCTTAAAAAGTGAAATTCTTGTATAGATTATAATAGTTCAAGGTAAGAGCTAACTCACAAAACAAATAAGTGTACTTCTGATCAAATCCTCTTCAGAAAGCAGCGTCAACCGTCTTATAAGGAATGGCTATCTGGCGTGTAACTATTTAGGCCTTTCAATGTTTTTTGGCGTAGGGTGTAGTGATTTGATCGTTTGTTAGAGTGCTGGAAGGATAGATATCTCACCTCCTCGCTGGTGGTCTTGTCGTGGCGCGGCGGCGTGGTCGGCTGGCCGGCCTGGCTGAGTAGGTCGGGCAGCACGGAGCTGGTCCGAGCTCCGCTGCCGTCGTTCGTTCCACTCGGTCGTCCCTAGGCATTTTACTTTTACATAAAGGTACGAAAAACTTGCACCAATTTATAGATTTTCTATTAAAATGTATATTTAAATATCACAATCCTTCCCTACTATAATCTCTTTGTGAACGAATACACTGAATCTATTCGCTTTTATCTCTTACTAATGTGTGATTTAAACGCAAGCGTGTAAAAGATGAAAGCAAATGAGATCATAGTAAGGCTCCCAGAAATCGGATCGTGTAAGCAGACTTACAAGTTGCTATAATAAACAAAACTATTGGTTGACAAAGTCAAAATAGTATAACATTAATATTTCATTATTATATTAATAGTTTCACAGCACAATAGCGCGACAAACACAAACAATGCAGCCAGCACATGCAGTATCACATTCACATGACGGACGGTTTTCGTTTCAGCTTCTAGAACGTTTCGTTAGGCTTTCATTCCCAAAATTGTTAATGTTGAAGTGTTCATGGCGTCTCCTATAGTCGTTATTAGATGTCTCGCACTTTATTTGGCAGGAAGACGGTATTCGCGCGCACAGAATTGAATTGATGAATGTTAGTGTAACTGTGAATAAATTAGTAATGTTGGTTAGTTTTGAAAAATAAGCTGTTAAAGAGTTCAATTTGATAGTTCCATTTTATGTTGCAATGAAAATTATATAAAAAAACTACATATATTTCCCCAAATAACAAAGCCATTAATTTGAAAAACAGTCACGCCAAAACGTAAGACGTGTGAGCAATTAAAACCTATCGAATCGATTTGGCATTTAAATAACTTATTGATAATGTCAGTTTGATAAATAGTTATTCTAAAGTAAAAGCTTTTGAATACATTACATAAAATATTTTAGCTTTTTATGTGGTATATTATTACAATTATAAAATTCGATTATACAAAACTACACTGTACAAAAGTTTCAAGCCTCATATAAGTAAAATAAATTATACTACACAATTATAACATAGATTTTATGTAGTCAAATGACAATAATTGGCATGTATGTAATATATCTAAATTTGTATACCTAAATATTATATAGCTTTGCTACAACTCACAACAAAACAGATATTACCAATTAACCATTCCCAAACAAGTCATACAAACCAAAAACCAACTGCTATAATACAGTTCTCCAAATAAAGCGTTTTTTATCATGTTAGTAAACTATGGTTAGAAAAATCGAACCCTCATACCAAACTGTAAGTATAGTAGTCTAAATAATCAAAACTATCCTGAGCGGGGAGCAATTTACCTGATCCTGTGCGAGTACCGCTTCCTGCCCACTCGTCATAAGCTCAGAGTGCCGATTGTAATGGGAATTTCTTCGAAATACTATGTCCGATTCAGTCTTTTCTCTGCGGGGCTTTACTATATTGGTGGCGTCGGGAGCACTGTTTGTCATCGCCTTGTTCTCGATGGTGTTGGCGGTGAGGTCGGGGGTGCCGGCTTGCTCGAACGACGCGCTGCTGGAGAAGCAGATGCTCGTTGCCGGCGAGTCGCTGTTCACGCTACTCTGCCGGCTCGGCCCATTACTCTCGTTGTCTTGTCTGATCAGTGCGGCGACATTCTTCAATGCGTCTATTGGGTTATTAATAACGGCCTTCTTATCATTCCTTTTCACCTCTCCCTGTGCTGACATCTTTAAACTGTCATTCATTTTTATAAAATCAGTCAATACGGGTTCTCCCGAAGGTGGCGTTTTAATTATTTGCTTTCGGGAGTTGTTAAAAATGCCACTGGACCTTAACTGCTTACTAGCTCCTGCTTGACTTTCATTTTTCGGAAAGTAGATAGCGGAGTGTCGTGTACTGGGTAACGGGAAAAAATCTGAGTTTTCTCTTCTGAATCCTCTAAAAAATCTATTTGGAGCGTTGTGCTCCGCATCTTGTTCCTTTTTAAACTTGAGTATGTCAGCGAGCTTGTCTTGCGTCGACTTTTCACTTGGTTTCTTGAAGAGCTGCTTGTGGCGCGAGGGCGGGGTCGCGATGGCCTTGTAGTTGGCCCAAGCGTCCTCTAGTTCTATTCGCGACTGGCTTTGTATTTGTGCGCGCTTTTGTTCGCTTTCTTTTGCAGCTTCTTTCTTGACCTCCTTCACTTCAGACTTCCGCGATGGGAAAAATCGTTCGAAGTCCCAGTCTTTCAGTAGCACGGCTTCATCGACGTCCGATTGCCTTTTATTGATTTCCATATTTTCTTTCTGGTGTTTTTGGAACATGCCCGATACAAAAATTACATATAAATAGAAGAAAAAAATATAAACAAAAATAAGCTGTAAAATGTGCTCACTAATCTTACTTTGGCGTGAGGAGCTGAGAAATATCTTTTTTCCCTAAGTGCTGACTCAATACCACAGAGAATAGCATATTTAGGTAAACACTTAAAATAATACTTTTTTTGTAATAAAGCTAACATCAGACTGGTGTTAAGCTTGATGCCCATTTTACTGTCTAATGAGTTTTGTGTATGAAGCTGGGTTTGCATCACACATGAAACAAAAATTTAGTTAAAAGTTTATCTCCTCATTCACAAAGTCGACTCAAGTAGTCTTGAGTAAAATGATATAGTAAATTTATGATCAATAAGTATATTGACAGTACTGGCAGTACCCAGTTCGGTGATCAGAATAAACTTTTAAAGTAGTATTTTTTTATATCTTTAGTTTCGTTTAAGATTTAAGTTGATTACTAAAGTTACTACAAGGTTGGACTACTAGAAAAAAAAAAACAACAAGTTTGTGTACAGCAGCTGAATACAAGCTTTGTGAATAAGGAGGTTGCAAGTAAACAAATGAATCACACACACATTACTAAAATTGTAACCAACTAGCCTCCTTACTCTCAAACACTCCTTCAGAGAAAAGTTTTTAACTATGTTTTTTTTAATGGATTTATGATTTAGATCCTGCAACAGCGGCATGTATTTGCGACTTATGAACATTTATTATTGCCCGCTTCGAGCGCGAGCACTACACTATCTCACAGGAACCTGTTACCGGGTTAAAAAGTACCCTACATTCTAGACTGGGTCATGGTCTGTTAATGTGCAAAATTTCATTAAAATCCGTTCAGCTGTTGTCAAACGATGCGTTTACCAACGAACAGCATTTCACTTTTATTTAAATAGACTAGTCAGTTGATGTGACGTTCGACACGCGGGAGTCACGTGTTGCTAGTCAATTCATCAATTGATCACATTACATTGAAGTAGAACTAAGACATTAGTTTCTGTTCCATGCTAATTGACCTTCCGTGTATCGTGAGAGCTGCTATTGCGTGACTGTATATCGCAACGGATCGCTAGCGTAAACTTTTCTTGAACAATAAGGGAGCGTGGAACGGACTGCGTGAGCCAAGTAGTATAACGTTACACACAAAATCAAGATCGCTGAAACTATTTGTCAAAACATAATAATTCACGCACATGGTTTTTTTAATGTTTTAATTAGGTTGTAATTAGTAGAACATTATCTACCTGCTAAAATTGCATGTCCGTCTAGGGTATATTGTTCTCCTATAGGCAATATTTTGTTCAGCAATAAATTAATTGAATTGAATATGTATGTTGAACATATTTACACAATTATATAACTTTTTTGAAAATAGTTGCCAATATAAATCGTTACATTAATAATAGTAACCAATTCAATTCGAAAAGGTAAATAATTTTGCAGCTATCTATTTTAATACAATTTGTTATAAAGTTGTCTCGTTAAAAGAGTTTGAGAGTAATGAGACCGAAGCGTCTCAAGCAAGGTGTATACAACAGAGCCGGACTCACCCGCTTCATGACGAGCGTGCGGTCGGCGTGCGCGTCCGCGTCGTCGGGCGTGGGCGGCAGCGGCCTCGTCGGAGCCCCGGCGCCGTCCTCCGCCACGGCGCTCAGCCCGGGCCTGTAGCAGAACTCGGGACTGACAAGCGGACGAGCGGGACGGGGGAGGGCGAACCAAACAGCAAATCAAAGTCGAACAAGGTGTTGGACACGCGTTAATTCAAACTGCCTATATCATAAAATACTATCTGAATAATTCGTCATAGATTGTCAAGTTAAGTTTGTGAGAAATTAAACTATGTACTACTTCAGACAAATTAAACAAATAAATTTTTTTCAATGTACCAAGCTTAATAAGCTTAACAGTAAGCAGAAAAATTAATATTTTGAAGTCTGGAAATTGTGTCTGAAGTGAAATAATCATAAGTCTAGAAATATTGCAATGTTGGGCTGGGCCACTTCTACGAAGACAAATAATGCTATTTATACATCTTAACATGGTAATAGAAAGTTAAAATAGTGCCAGTCGATGTGTTAACGACCGCTACCTGAAAGTAAAGTTGGGCTTTACGATATATTGGGTCACCCATCTAAAGACTAGCTAAAACAAAGGTGAAAATAGTAGTTGGTGTCCTGCAACTATAGAGCTTACCCTATAATACGGTTGGCAATTGGCAACAGCAGTAGTACTAGGTTTGCCAACTAGATATTTATCCTCTTACTACAAAACAGTGTTTAAAGTTAAACAACAACTAAATACGTGTTTAACAATACCCTTCCTAAGCAGTCGAGTAAAAATTGTGTCTGTCTAAAAGTTACAAAGTGACAACATCTGTTTTAAGCAGTCTCTAACTTTAGCTATTGTTTTGTAGTAAAGCAGTTAGGCACTATTACTAGGCTAGTAGTAGTACATACAGTGGCTTCGGCGGGTCGCTGGCGAGCAGCGTGCCGTCGTTGCGCACCCTGCCGCCGTTCTCCTCCAGGTCCGAGTCGCTGTCGGTATCCACGAACGTCGGCTCAGGCGGGTTCCTCTCCACGGGGGGCCCTGGCACTGTGACATTTATAGCTTATTCCATTTGCAATAAGGTCTATATTACAGTATTACAATATAGGGTCACATCATCATTACCAGCTCATTTTGTGTCCACTGCAGGGGCACGAGCCTTTCCTATGAATGGATTGTGAGAACGGACCATAAACCACCACGCGGGCCCAGTGTGTAGATTGGAGGTTGTTAACTAGTTAACGAGCTAGAGATGCTACATTTTTGGTCACCTATCCGAATGACCGGCTTTTGCGAAAGTTGCTTAACCTTAGCAAGCGCGTTAATGCGCCATCGAGTTCCTGGGGACAACAGTCAACCACCTTTTTCCTAGATAAATTTCAGTAAGATTTTGGGATGCCAAGGGTCTACAACAGATTTTCCTCCTACTGTTTGACTCCATACAATGAGGGTAGGGTTATTCCTGTTTCCCTCCATTATGAACTCTTGAGACATCAATGGGCGAAACAGGACAAAAAGTTCTGTTCGCCCCATTAGCTTAAAAATAAAATACAAACATCATATTATGTGAGAATCATGAAGACTCGATATCAACGCAGTACATAAAAATAGCTTGATGATCGCGTGGGGTTACGAGGTACCCCATTAAAAATTATCTACAATCAATTAAGGTTCTACTTGGGTCTATACTTTCAAATATATCCAGTTTCAATTTTAAAGTCTTATCTGACATTTACGTATCGTTGACTGTTATTAAAAGTAGTATAGTAACCTTGTCCATTAGCAGGAGCTCTCGGGGGCCGGTTGGGCGGTTCGTTGCCCGAGACCACGCCCAGTTCGTTGAGTTGCGCAGCCAATTTGTCCAGGTCCTAGTTGATTAACGAAGTGATTAGCAATAGCGATGTTATTATAGATCCATATTACTTTTAATTTAATTATATTTTTAAATAAATAAGTTATGTTCTACAATAATTAAAATAGCAAAGACAGTAAACTTTAAACAATAAATAAATAAATACTATTTAAAATCAAATACGTAATGAATAAATAACCAACCTCTGGCCTTCGTGGTGGAGGCTGCAGTTGAAGTAAAATTGGATGTGCAAACAAATGTTACAGCGTGACATGAAAATAAAATAAAAACAAATCACAAAAATTAAATAAAAAATGTAACTAATGCAATAACATAAGATATTTTAACAAAGCTGCCAATTCCCACTAAATTATTAACCAACACCATAAGCTCTTTGGTAAACAATTATCTAGTTTATTAATGTGTAATGCAAAGATATAGTTAATGGCATTAATTTGTTTGTTAAAGTTAGTAAGTCGTCTCTGTGAACTTTTCTAAAAGCCTATGTACCATTGGTTTGAACAAATGGTGCGAGCCGCGTTGCGGGGGCTGCGGGCCGCTGGCGGGCGGAGTGCCGTTGTTGGAGCCCGAGCTGTTGGACGAGCCCGACGACTTGGGCGTCGGGGGCAGAGGCCTGAAAGATCACCACAACATTTCAATAAGTACGCACACATACATTAAACTACCAATCGAATGATGAAATTTTACACAAAGATAGGGGTATTTAAAAATATTTTTAAGATACGATGATACTTATTAAGTTGATTAAAATACCAAGATCTTATCGATATTAAATTTTAATTGATACTACGCGTATTTTGTGTAATGTGTGTAATGTGTGAATGATTTGAGCAACCTAGTATTTACCTATATTTGTTAGGCTGCTGCATCTGCGGGTCTGGCACTACAATCAGTCTTTGTGGAATGGAGGGCCGTGCGGGCGGGCCGGGCTCTACAGTATTAAAAAACAACAAGAGTTAATGCAACACCACATTTGGTCAAATGATTAGAACAGCGTTAGAAGGATTGTAGGTATATACCTGGAATCTCTTCGCGCTCCTCACGTTTACTATTGCGTTTCGGCGGCGGTTGCGGTTGTGGAGGCTCTGCGGGTGCTCTGGTTTGTTTCAAAGAGAAAGTTAATTGTAAAGAAACACATGTTAATAGGCAAATTGTTTGTGTATAAGAAAGTTAACTTACCGTCCCTCCTGTATTTGCTGGAAGTTGCGACGGAGCGTGTCGCCGCCCTGGTGCGGTGCATTGTGCACTATGGATGACGGTTCGCCGGCCACTGCGCTCTCCTCTTCTTCACCCTCCGAACCGGAATACTTGTAGTCTTCACGGACAGAGTTGTCCTGCTTTCTCTTCTTGCACCTATCTATGTGATCCTTCAGCTGTATTCGCACCTGTCGTTCTGTGGGTTGATCTCTGCAACATGGTATGGTATTATTGTTTAGAGCATATGGCAATTCTGCAATATGCTTTTTTAAAGCCTAGACAATATAAACGGCTGCAAAAATAAAAGAATTTAAAAAAGAAACAATAAAATTATCATAAGTGAAAAGTTTTCATTTGCACACTGTATTGCTTTCTATTCTATGTAATATTTATGTATTATCTGCCGTTGTATACATACCGGATGAAAGAATGCTTCAAAAGTTGTTCTGTGTAAGGCCTCTGATGATAATCTTTTACAAGAACTGTTTCAATGAAGCCATGGAATTTTTTCGCCCATTTCTTTGACTTCAGACGAGGTGGAGGATTTCTGAAATTCATAGTTAAATATAAGCCATAAATGCTAAAGGTAATAAAAGAAATACAAAAAAATCTATTATGGTACCTCGGAATAAGAAAGAGAGCTCTCATAGGGTGAAGATCACAAAGCGGTGGCTGGCTCTCAGCCATCTCTAGAGCAGTGATCCCCAGCGACCATAGATCAGATCGATTGTCATATGTGGCATCAGGATTCTCATCACAAGCTATAACTTCTGGAGCCATCCAATAAGGAGTACCAATAAATGTGTTCCTTCTCCCAATAGTCCTGTCAAGCTGTGCTGACACTCCAAAATCCACTGTGAATAGATTGAATTATGTTATAATTTCGATTAAGGTTCATTTTCAAATTACACAAAGAGATAAGTTATTGCCATTACCCAGTTTAACTTCTGCGTTATCAGTTAGTAGGACATTTTGCCCTTTGATATCCCTGTGGATAACTTTGTTGGAGTGTAAATAGCTGAGACCTCTGAGTATTTCTCGGCAGATATATGAAATCCATTCTTCTTTTAGTGATTGTCCTTTAGTTGATTTTACCAAATCTGTCACTGATCCTGTAAATGGATACACAATGTTGAATTACATTCTGCATATACAACTTATATCAAAAATAGAATATACTATTTGAAGCGAGTTGTCTTATGTAGTGTTTCATAATCATATAATTATTAGCAGCAAGTAACCTAATGGACTACTAAAAATTGATAGTTATCTTACCAGCACCACAATACTCCATAACCAGCCAAAGTTGGTCATCCTTGCCGGGAGGACTCTTTTTGATAAAAGCTCCATAGTATGTGGCAATATTGCGATGGTTTGAATACTTTTTCAAAACATTGATTTCCAGTTTTATTTCTTCTTCTTCATCTTGTGTGACATCCATAACTTTGATGGCAGCCAGCTGGCCGGTTTTAGTGTGACGACCCTAGATTACAAATAAGGTAGTATTAATAAAATACTTTTATTTGAGATTTTTGTATGTATGCAATATGACCTGTGACCCAATTTCAACTACACTTAACAAATAATAATAAAAAGTATGCAGTTTATTACATAAGCTAAGCATAATTACATAAGATAAGCTAATGGCAACTAACAAGCAGGAAGTATACTGTACAGGTCAATAATTTAAAATCACTAAACTTATATAGTAATAGTAATGTAATGAATTTTATGAGATCAATATTATTGATTTTGTGTTTATAAGCTAAAACCTCAAAATGATCCAAAAATCATGAGTATCTTTACACTATTGACATTCAATAGATACTAACTATTATTTACTTAAAATTCTGTTAGTAATTTACTTTTGGATAGTCATTAAATAATAATATATTAAGATATGTAAAATTAAACAAGGTACAATCTAAATAAGTTGAATATGAAGTTTAACAGTGAAGTATTGCTGAAGATGAATAAAAAAAAGTGTTACTTGACCAAATGCAGTTTTTAGATGTAAACCTTTTCTTCTGTAATTAATGCAAAGTCTCATATATATTCTTTTGATAATTTCATGCAATTTTATTGCAAAATAATGTTCCTTCTATTATGTACTGACGTGAGTATTTGATTTTGATTGTCAAGGCATAGATAATTTATTATAAAATATAAGAAATATTAATTATAACTTATGAAATAAAAATAAACTTAAAATGTGTTAAAATGCATAATTATGTGCCTTTCACTCTAGCTGAATTGCCACTGCTCAAGTTCAAGAAAGAAATTAAAATGTTTGATGAAGAAAGGTTATTGTATAGTTGATGATTACCTATGTCACCGTTAAGATGCTTGGTCATCTTAGTCTGTTTGCCAACATATACTGTATTATATTGTTTTTAAGTAAACTATTGTAAGTTATTGTTAGTATATAAATATTAGCTCAGCAATAAAGATTAGTTTACTATTAGCTGGTAAAAACATCCTTCAAGCCAAAACAAGCTAACAATATATTAAATCCATTTATTCTTTTCTTTATCAAATATATATAATGACTATTTCTATATGTACTAATTAGATGAAGTTTCTACCCAAATATAATAAAACATTTTTAAACTCTTATCAAGCAAGTGACAATGTAAGAAAACTTATATTATGTGATATGAGTAATAGCTCATGATGACAGTAACTACATTCATTGACATGGATAACTTTAATGTTTTAATTGTGTTGCTTTCATTGATGCCTATTAAGCTTAATAAGTTCCTCTGGAGAGATCTAATTCAATGTCTTGTTTGTCAATTTTCTGCTTACAAGATTGTGAAAGAAATAATAGATAAGAACTTATATTCTAAATAAAAAATATTTGTTTAGCTACACTGTAGATTTACCTTGTAAACTTGGCCATATGTACCATTTCCGACCACTTCTATAAGTTCAAATATTCCAGCAGGATCCTGAAATAACAGTGACATAGTAACATGGGAGATAAATATTGTTAAACTTTTCATTTAAAGTTAATCTACGCATAGGATTCATGATTCACGCCCTGTGAGATCATTGCCCTTTGGGAAGATTATTTCTGTATGATAAGAGAAGGGAACCTTCCTGTTCATCTGATTCTAGTTAGTACTATTAATAGCTAATTACAAAAACTTACTTTTAGTGCGCTGAGGTCAATGTCGTCTAATGAACAATTTACAGACGGTGCTAGTTGATGCGCCATTTTGAGTTTATTGTCACACACGAAGACAAAGCACGAGAACCTCACATCAATATAAACTATGTAGAAAAGCTCTAAACTAACACATTGGCAAAGAGATTACTAATAATTTAGTATTAATTGTTTAAATAATTTAAAAAACACATTGTTTACACTTAATTTTAAGCAATTTACAGATACACAATCTGTATGTCTCAGTTGTCTCACACACCCGGCAGGGATGCCATGACAGAATTTTACTGAACTGAACTGAACGCTAGAGATGTGATTTATTTAACTAACGCTGTATCAATTGATTTATTTCAGTTCTTGTAAAAAATTAAACACTACAAAATATCTAATTACACAGTATTTGCTAATGAAACAATCGAGAAAGAAATAAAAAAGACTCAAGGCAAGATCTGAAAGCCATTTAGTCATCAGAATGTTTAAGGTGAGCGTTAAGCACCCGGTAATCGACTCGGTGCTATTCGGCGCGTATGTTGAATTGAATACTGGCAAATTTGGCAATCAGCTATTTGAGTTAAGAATGCTCTATGCCGTGATTTGAGCATTTGAGTATTGTCAGTAGACTCGGATCATGTTATCTACAGGTCTTTTTGTTCTATCGATACGATTACCGATACAAAATGTCAACGTTGCCCTCTTATAAAAAAAATATACATAGTTTGTTACAAGTTACTCTGTCAAATGCTCATGTTGTCTGGTGTCTATTGTAAAAATAGTACAAACCTACAATATATTTTTATTTTTTATATAATTTATTACGATTTAAAGATTGCTCAGTAGTAATAAAAATAACGGCTTATAACAGTTCGGAAGCGTCTCCTTTACGTTCAAGTTGAGTTTTAATTAGCTATTTTGATTGTAATTTAGGAACAGGAAGTTTTGAACGCGTCTAAACTACTGTCCATGTACAAAAATAAAACTGATTCGTAAGAAGGCACTCTAATAGTGTTGATTGCATAATGCTTTACCCGCCAGTTTTAAATAGTATCTAATATAAATAATAAATGAATGTACCTTACTATGAGGCAACATATTTTTTATATTAAATAAAATAAGAACTAAAACTAAATAGAAAAGCCTATGGTCTTAACTTTCCAAATATTAGGCAAGAGGCTTTAGGCTCAGATGCCATCTCTAGCTTGCGAGTATATAGGAATTGCAGTGATATTGTATTCTTTCTTTTAGTTGATGGCTTCGTGCGATTAGCACATTTAGCCAGTGTCAAAGTAATTTTTCTCACAAGTAATACATAAATATACAATATTTCCTTCCAGTCAGTATGATGATGAATGATGATGAATGATGATGAATGATAATAAAAATGAGAAGTGAGAAATGATATACCCCCAACCCCTCGAGTATCTCAGTAAAGATGTGGGGTTTTACTAATTCCTCGGCGGACTTCTTGAGAGAATTTGAAAAGTAGTAGTTGCACTGTTTTGTTTAATTTCCCAACACTCATGCACACTTACAAACACTTAACGGTTAATAATCCACCATTATTTCACATTAATATTCGACATAACACAAATTTTAGAAAATAAAACAAAACCGCAGACATGACTCTTCACTTTCCCGCCAAGAAGTCTGATATTGTATTTGATAATGGTGAAGTCCGCTAGAGATGTGATTTGTTTAACTAACGCTGTATCAATTGATTTATTTCAGTTCTTGTAAAAAATTAAACACTACAAAATATCTAATTACACAGTATTTGCTAATGAAACAATCGAGAAAGAAATAAAAAAGACACAAGGCAAGATCTGAAAGCCATTTAGTCATCAGAATGTTTAAGGTGAGCGTTAAGCACCCGGTAATCGACTCGGTGCTACTCGGCGCGTATGTTGAATTGAATACTGGCAAATCTGGCAATCAGCTATTTGAGTTAAGAATGCTCTATGCCGTGATTTGAGCATTTGAGTATTGTCAGTAGACTCGGATCATGTTCTCTACAGGTCTTTTTGTTCTATCGATACGATTACCGATACAAAATGTCAACGTTGCCCTCTTATAAAAAAAATATACATAGTTTGTTACAAGTTACTCTGTCAAATGCTCATGTTGTCTGGTGTCTATTGTAAAAATAGTACAAACCTACAATATATTTTTATTTTTTACTAGCTGCCCCCGGCGGACTTCGTACCGCTTTGACAGTTTCCATGACAACACTACAAACAAATCATTTTGTATTGGAAAAATTTCAAAAATCAAAAAAAAATTAGGGGTGGACCACCCTTAACATTTAGGGGGATGAAAAATAGATGTTGGCCGATTCTCATAGATACCGGATAAGCACAAAAAATTTCATCAAAATCGGTCAAGCCGTTTCGGAGGAGTATGGCAACGAAAACTGTGACACGAGAATTTTATATATTAGATATAATTTATTACGATTTTAAGATTGCTCAGTAGTAATAAAAATAACGGCTTATAACAGTTCGGAAGCGTCTCCTTTACGTTCAAGTTGAGTTTTAATTAGCTATTTTGATTGTAATTTAGGAACAGGAAGCTTTTGAACGCGTCTAAACTACTGTTCATGTACAAAAATAAAACTGATTCGTAAGAAGGCACTCTAATAGTGTTGATTGCATAATGCTTTACCCGCCAGTTTTAAATAGTATCTAATATTATATATAATAAATAAATGTACCTTACTATGAGGCAACATATTTTTTATATTAAATAAAATAAGAACTAAAACTAAATAGAAAAGCCTATGGTCTTAACTTTCCAAATATTAGGCAAGAGGCTTTAGGCTCAGATGCCATCTCTAGCTTGCGAGTATATAGGAATTGCAGTGATATTGTATTTGATAATGGTGAAGTCCGTTATAAATTTGTTTTTTTTAATTAAGTTTCATTTATAACATACAGCTACTTTCTTTCTTCTAATGTACGACTCAGGTTGGCATCACTGCCCCTTTATACTTCCCCCAGTAAAATAGAATTTAACTATCTGGCTTTTGGGTAGACGGTCACGGCTCACAGGCAGCCACGGGTTCATCTGCCCGGTTACGGTTATCAACCGGGTTTCCTTATCGTTCACAGCAAGTGGTTCTACTCGCAGTAGTAGATAGTAGTCCAGGGTAATATATATACTTACTACGTGGACTCACCGAGCAATAATTGCTCAGCAATTGAATTGCCTATTTATCAATATATTATTCATTATTAATCAATAGGCAATACAATTGCAAGAGGACTTTTTTAAAAACAAAGACGTGTAAATTTTTTTCCTTAGAGCATTAAAACTTAAGCAATTAAGTTTTATTATTTCCGAGCGGGATTTCAACCCACATGTTCTGGTAAGCAGAGCTGGTCTGAAGCTCTACTAATTAAAACTTAGTCATTTCTATTCACTTACGTACTTTGCATACCTATCAAAGATAGCCTTAGTCAACATTAATGACTAAAGTCATTAACATCTGATTTCTAAATCTAAATATGATCAAGGATCAGGCAATTACAGTCTTTTATCAAAATCTCACTATATTTTTTATTGTTAAACGCAAAATATTTGATAAATATTATATGGAACAAAAATGTAAAGTTAATGAAATGTTTGTTTAACTTTTTCAAAATATATAAATATTTGATAAAGGTTTTAATTATATTTTGAAAAAGTTTGTGTTGTCAGTTTAAAAATATAATACGATCGATTCAGCGATATAAAAAGTTGCCCTAATGACTTACATAAAACATTCTTGACTAAAATTTAGCCATAAAAAATAATTGTTCATACCACATGTCATAATTGACTATCGGTAATTCACCAAAAACAATTGAACATAATTGACAATGCTATCAACAATTTGCTTCTGTGACGGCTCCGTCTCTGCGGGGTTCCGGCGGTGCCACGCGCAATTTGTCGCGGGCATCATTCGTTCGCCTTCGCTGGCTTCAGCTTCAGCTTCCTGGCCAACACCCTCAGCCACAGCGGACACCCAGTCACCTTTATTTGTTTTTTTATCCTCCTTATGGATACCGGCTAACAGAGGGGGAGCACTGTTATATGTCGGCTCTCTCGGCCCCCTTTCCGGCCGGCTTCAAATTAAAAAAAAAATGATTTCTGGGAGAATCGCAACCAACTATGCTGAAGCCGTAACCTTACACAGCACGAAACAATTTCGCTGTCGATCCATTTTGATGTCGCCCATCAACTCCCATAACTACCGATGGCAAGTGAGTAAGCTAGCTGAATATAGTGGGCAAAGGCTACGTCTCTTAAAACGCAATTTTGTTTTAATAATTTAGCTGAAGCTGCGTCTCTGCTCTTCAGCACGCGGACAACCTTATCCGAACCCCTAATTCTCATCTGTAGTTAATCTACAGCTAATATTGTTTTGAATCACCTCTGTGGACGGGTTGGCTCGTTCGGCCAGGTGGTTCAATTCCCAGGCCGGGCAAGCGTGTTTCAGAAATTATTTTTCGATACACATCCCGGGTTTATGATCAACAATTCTCATTTAGCATGTTGACTTTTAAAGAGCACTATCTGTGTGACTAATTAGCGCAGTTTCTTTCTAATGAACGAATATGTCAAATTATCTGACATTGCATTACGGTTACGACCAGGCGCTGTAACAAATAACGAAGATTCAATGCTTATTGTTTCCATTCCCTATGCAATACCTATGACAATATTCATATTGCCTGGGCGTCTACTTAAAAACAATGTCCCCGTTAATCTCTCGGTGCGTAACACAAAAGTGTATTAAGAATTGAAGTAAGTCAGGTGATGCAGGTTTACATACTGGGGAAAAATTGGCCTTTTTAAATATGCATTGTACATAAGAGTTTACAATAATATTACTGTAGATAATTATAGTGTTACAAATTTAATTTAATTATAGACAATCAATTTGGCTTTCGAAAAAACAGGTCAACGACGTTGGCTATATATACACTTTTAAACACCATATTAACAAGATTAAACAATAACTTCTTGACTACGGCTTTATTCTTCGACCTATCCAAGACTTTCGACCTCGTCTCACATACATTATTATTAAAAAAACTTGACTCTATAGGAATCAGGGGACCCGCACTTCAATGGATATCATCATACTTGTTAGACCGTCGACAATCTGTAACGGTGAACAGAATAACAAAAAATGAGCTTATTTCACATTCATCTAGCTTTATAAATAATAATAAAAGTGGTGTTCCTCAAGGAAGCGTATTGGGCCCAATATTATTTGTGCTCTATATTAATGACATAATCAAAGCAACCAATAACAAGTGTATACTATTTGCTGATGATATATCGATAATTGTTACAACTGATAAGACCAAAGACTCGATCCGTGAACATGAAATTGCAATAAATGATACCATTGACAAAATTATTAAATGGCTAGAGGATAATCATTTAAAGATTAACTTAGGTAAATCTAATTTTATTCAGTTTAATCAATACAAGAATCGCAAATTTAATTTTAAATTAAATATTGATAAGATAAAAGAAGTCTCGCAAACTAAATTTCTAGGAGTCAATATAGACCAAAATTTAAACTGGCAGTGCCATATAGACAATATATGTAAAAGAATTAATCAATTTATTTACGCACTTTACAAAGTTAGAAATATGACTAATAGGGAAACGGCTATCACAACCTACCATGCATATGTAGAATCAATACTACGCTATGGATTAATATTGTGGGGTAACAGCACTGAAAAAAATAAGGTTTTCATCGCACAAAAGAAATGTGTGAGAGCGATCTGTGGAATCCCACCAGACCAGTCTTGCAAACCTTTATTTAGAGACCTTGGCTTACTAACACTACCATCATTGTATATTTTAGAAATTTGCACTTTTGTAAAAAAGAATATAGAGCTATTTAAGAAGGCACGTGATGTAAACTCTAGATTAAAAAGGAATTCTGATAGGTTGGTTCTTAACGATGTACCCAAATCTGATAAATTCAGCAAAAGTTGCCATGTTATGTGTGTAAGAATTTATAATAAGATTCCAGATACCATTAAGCAATTAAATTTCAATTTATTTAAAAATAAATTGTATAAATGGTTATTAGAAAACAACTTTTATGATGTTAGAGAACTAGTAGAAAAATAAGTTAATTTACACAAAAAATATTTGCATGCAATTTTATATCGCTAGACATGAGGATTATTTTATTGTTAACCATCTCTATGTACTACCATGTTTTATGCAAATAAAGATTTATTATTATTATTATTATTATACTCTTTATTTATTTTCTTTCTTAGCCTAGGTTTGTTATAATATTAATATAAAAGTAAAATACAAAAGTACATACAAAACATAACAATATTATAAAAAACCTAGCCTAGGGTGCCGCCGGCAACGGGGCAGGGCTCAAGTTGCCGGTGGTTACGGCTGTAGAGACAGGAACCTTCGGACTATCCGCGCCGTGTCCAAGAGTACCGCCTTCTGTATCTGGCCCTTGATCCAACCATTAAGCGAGAGTCTCTTAAGGTGTTGGTCGAGACTCTTCGCTACCAGACCGTTCGCAGACACAACTATCGGCACCATGATTGCCGAGTCAACATCCCACATGGCGGTTACCTCGTGAGCCAAGTCAAGGTACTGGCTAGCCTTGTCCTTCTCGGCCTTTACGAGGTTCTCGTCATGCGGGATGGTGACGTCAACAAGCACTGCCCGGCGTTGCGATCGATCTATCAGCACGATATCAGGCCTATTAGCTATAATAGTCCTGTCCGTAATGACAGCTCGATCCCAATAGAGCGTGGCACGGCCGTTTTCGAGAACCGGCGCAGGTGTGTACTTGTAGTACGGCACTTCGAAGTCCACAAGACCATATAGAAGAGCAAGTTGCTGGTGAATAATCCTAGCTACCAGGTTATGTTTGTGCAAATACTCGCCATTAGCAAGATGAGAACAACCGGAGATAATGTGCCTGAGTGATTCCCCGGGACGGCGGCTTGCCCGACAAATGTCGACCGTACCGTCCTTCAGGATATATCTCCGGTAGTTATTCGTCATGATAACTTCGTCCGCAATTGCACAGACAAAACCTTCGGTTTCTCCGAAGAGGTCTCCGAATCGTAGCCAGTTCACCGACGCGAGCAAATCTACATCGGGGCCCGTAAGCGCCTTGTAGAACCGCCCGTGTAGCTCCTTGCTCCTCCATACCGCCCTGCGTTATTATTATTATTATTATTATTACACTAGAGTCTTAACTCTAAATGCACACCTTAATCTTAGTACATCGCTGACACCTTTATACAAACTAACTTTACAGACTAGATAAAGTAAAGAGGCGCCTGTAAAGTTAGTTTTGTCTGGGCAAAGCTGCAAACCAAATCATCATCATCAGCCTATATACGTCCACTGCTGGACATAGGCCTCTCCAAGTGCACACCACTGTGCACGATCCGCTGCTACTCTCATCCAGCTCTTGCCAGCCACCTTGCAAAGATCGTCGCTCCACCTAGTCTTAACTAAATCGCCTACATGGTAAATCTATTAGAGTTGCTATCCTGGTAATTTCAGATTAGATTCGGTATGACTCAATAAACTAACTTTGATTTACTGATTTACCTCGGGTCTAGGTGTATGCTTCCGTCATCGATTCTAAATTATGAATAATAGTTATCTGAATCACACAAGAGATTTGCTAAAAATCATACTTGGTACAGTATATACTGGCTAAGACATATGGCATAGGTACAGGTTAATAGAAGAAAGTAACTTTTAAAGTCTATATATATATGAGAAATATGTTAATGGATTCACAAGTTACTTGAAATCACGGAAAGAAAACTTATTCCGATTCTAATGTACTTTGGTTCTGTAGCCAATCTAGTTTTTTTTTAAAATTTAAGTAGGGTAATAGGCACCAGTTTTCGACACTTTAAGCCCAGTGTTCAATATAGTTTGTCACCAAAAAACAACATATGTAGATGTTTATGGAAATTTTACGAGATACATCTAGGAAGCAGGTGGTCTGTATTCAATTGTTGCTGAATACGAAAGGCAGCTACTGACCCCTATTTTTAATGATTAAAGGAAAACAATGAAAATCACTGGTTCCTGTCGAACACTGGTACCTCTACCCTATCTGATGAAAGTGTACCTCTTCCTCTGATGTAAGTGAAAATAACAATGAGGCCAAACATGTAAAGTGTTTCACCCAGATTCTTTAACTAGTAAAAAATTGCCCATCTTACTTCTAATTATGAAGAAGTTTATCACGGATAACTAAAACTGTTAAATTTAAAGGTCAATGTTTGGATAGTCATCCCAGAATGTGGTGAAACCCAACTTAAGAAGTAACAACTAAGATGAAGATCGTGTTTGGTGATCAAAACTATCGATTTTGAGCTCTTCTGTAATCGCTATAGAGATAAAGTAAGCGATTGAGTACAATTTCTAGATTTTTATCAAAATTACCCAAGTTACAAGTGTTAAAAATACTATATTTTTTAATAACGTTTTCGGATAAAGACGCCTTTGACAACATAATGTGTCGCATATGTTTTTGTACATTAATTTAACCAATAATAACTTAATTTTGATTTTAATTGAGTGCCGCTTTGAATAACATAGAAGTAATTATTGAGTGACCAATTGAAAGGCCCTTTACAAAGAAACTGCGTCGTCATACACCAAAAAAGCTTCTGTTACAATTTGATTCGTGAAGACGGTTTTGGTCTTATTCGGTACCGGTTCCTGGCCTAGTTATAGTCCGCTCGACGTGTGCTGTTGCACAAACACCAAACTAAAATTATTGACTAGATATTACAGAAGTAAAATATAGCCGCGGCGTACGTGCGGCCGCGCGGCCGTGCATACCGAATCATAAGATCACAGCACGCATAGGTACTTTACCTACACCGACACCCACACTCGGCGCGGCGAGCACACAGGCGCAAAAGGCAACACTAATAAAAGTATAATAAGTGTTACCAAGACACAGGCGCAGCGTACGGTACTATTTGTTTGGAGGGAGGTTGGAGGCACTCATACAAGCTCAGGAGAGGCTGTGTTGTCGCGGCCCGCCAGTTTACCGTTGCGAGGCGTGTAGTGCGGCCAGACGTAGTCGCGACCGCGCGCCGCCGGCTCCTACTGCAGCTCCAGGCTCGTCCCTCGGGACCAGGACTAATCGCCCTCTGTGCGCCCCCGGGCGGTTCATGAACTATCGGGAACCTGTTCTCTAGCCTAGGGACGAAGTGCTTCATCTCGTGCTTATTTCACTGGAGTGTTAATCCGATTTCTGGTTGTTTATTGGATCGCTTTTTTCGTCGGCGAAGGTGAGTTCTAGCTTATAAGAAGTTTGGCAATACTTACTATGGCTTTGTAAATTTAGCTAAATAGTTTTAAACATGTAAATATTATAAAATTGTTTGTATTTATTGCACTTTTATTAGGTATGCTTTGAAGATTGTCACTGTAGTGATTTAATGCATGAGCGTTTCAGTAAAATACTTGGACTTGCAATAGATACAATTGTTGTGGTAATTTGCTAATTGTAGAGCTAACAAACTTTATATAAGACTAGCGGCCCGTCCCGGCTTCGCACGGGTGGACATTTCTTTTTTAAATAGCCTATGTTACTCAGCGCTAATAGCATTCTAATGGTGAAAGAATTTTTTAAATCAGTCTAGTAGTTTTTGAGTTTATTCGTTGCAAACATACCAAAATACAAAGCTTTCCTCTTTATAATATTAGTATAGATAAACGTAAGCTGCACTTACAAGAATTGATAAATGTCACTTTCTTAGATGCAGCTTAGTAGCTCTACATATACAGCCTTACCACAAAGCAATGTTATAAGTAAGAAAATATCTAAAACGAATGCTCGCTTGTAGACATAATTTTGGACAAATAATTATATATTTTGAACACGTGTTTAACTCTTGTTAGTTAAATTAAGCACGGTTTTGTAGTAGAACTTTTGTGGCTTTTAACTGCAAACAAAATAATGGTAACTGAACAATAAGAATATTTAGTATTTTCATAGTTATGTGATGTCTTTGAATGCTGAATCTTACAAATGTGGTTGGATATATTTTTCACTCAGGGAAAATGGAATATAACAAAATTCAGTCATAAGTTTAAATCAAATATCTAAAACGAATGCTGTCGCTTGTAGACATAATTTTGTACAAATAATTATATATTTTGAACACGTGTTTAACTCTTGTTAAATTAAGCACGGTTTTGTAGTAGAACTTTTGTGGCTTAAAACTGCAAACAAAATAATGGTAACTGAACAATAAGAATATTTAGTATTTTCATAGTTATGTGATGTCTTTGAATGCTGAATCTTACAAATGTGGTTGGATATATTTTTCACTCAGGGAAAATGGAAAATAACAAAATTCAGTCATAAGTTTAAATCAAATATCTAAAACGAATGCTGTCGCTTGTAGACATAATTTTGTACAAATAATTATATATTTTGAACACGTGTTTAACTCTTGTTAAATTAAGCACGGTTTTGTAGTAGAACTATTGTGGCTTAAAACTGCAAACAAAATAATGGTAACTGAACAATAAGAATATTTAGTATTTTCATAGTTATGTGATGTTTTTGAATGCTGAATCATACAAATGTGGTTGGATATATTTTTCACTCAGGGAAAATGGAAAATTATAAAATTCAGTCATAAGTTTAAATCATTTAATTCAATTCAATAATTTTTATTATTCTGTTACGGTAACGACGTGCCCTAATACAAATCCTATAATTTTCGTCAAATACAATATATATGTATAAAGAGGTACTACTTAAAACTGTTGTTGAAAAACTCGAGACGTTTGGTTATTTTCTTTTTGTCGTGGTGCCTCTTTTATGGCTGTTCATCGAGTATGTGTCTATATCCTAAGCGAGGTGGAGTAACTTCATAGCAATCCTCAATTGAGGAATCCAGGTGAACTAGGCTTCCACCTTCGGCCTAATTGTGACTTACTATCGGGCTGATAGTTTGGCATTCAAAACTGCGTCTAGAGTGAGTTTTCCCGTGAATAATATGTCTAATGTATGATTTATAAAGATAAAAAACATGCTTTCAGAGTACAATGTATTTGTTTTTTAGATTATGAATAGGGTTACAGGTATAAGAGAGGCCAAGCGCTTCCTTTTTGTGTAATAAAATAAAGAATAAATATTCCAATCAAAATAACGAACATTTATACATGTGATTCATGATACAAAAATAGTTAAAGAGTAATAGTACATTGTTTTTATTATTTATTTATTTACAACTATTTCATTTGGTACATTAAAATATCATCAAACATATAACTCAATTGTTAGAACTTAATTAATAACAAAAAAAGAATAAAATTTAATTTAATTTTCACGTATCTCATGTGCGAAAAATGTTGTTCCTGGGGTTTCCCAACAAAAAAGGAATTGAGCGCTTATGAGCTTGAGCGCACTTGTTAACATAATTTTAGAAGTACCTTGGAACATACTTTTGCCTACGTTACACATGTTTCTACTACTCATATACGACTTGTAGACGTATAATGTGTATAAAATGACGGGTGTTAAAATCGTATTGCGTTGATGTCTTTTGTTCCCGCATCACGTATCGGACGATTCAGACGAACCGCGTGGTGTGCTATCATTTAGTTACACATATCTATTATGCCTTTAGGGCCTTGCTAATAAACAGAATATAGGCTTGGAATAGTTATTCTGTAATTTGTTCCCTTCATGTAAACTTCATTTCAAACTAAAGTAAAAGAGACGAAAAACGGAATAACTTTTCTAAACTTATACTCTGTTTATTAGTACGGGGGTAAAAGTATATTTAAAGTATATTTGTGTAAAGGTTTAGCAAGTATGACGTCACAATAACTACGTCATTACGTGCCTGTCTGTCACTTTTTGAGAAGAGGTCGAGAGTAGAAGTAATCCATTAACAGTATCATTAGCATTAGCTATTTAGCATTGTATCCATTTCAAATTGATCATTTTTGTTAGTATTACACATAGACCTAACAGTTTTTGCAGAAATCCGTGTCTCGTAAGAAATGTCAACTACTAATAAAAATCACTGTTCGCTAAGTGATAAATAAAAAAGTTATATGCATTAATTTGATTCAATTGCATTTTTACTGATAACAGTTGCAAATGAATCAAATTAATGCATATAATTTTTTTATTTATCACTTAGCGAACAGTGATTTTTATTATAAAAAAAAAAAATAAATGTGGGATTTACATTCTAACAATAAGGCAGATCAGACAGTCAGTAATTAACAATGCAGTACAATTTAGTAACATCAACATAACTCGATAAAACAACAAACTAATAATATTTTAATACCCATGTTCAATGTACATAAAGATTTAATGTAGAATAATATAATTATTTTCGGCGTTTCATTATTGTTTGTCGTGTTGAGTGCTTAAGAGGTTTTCATTAAGTAATCTTGTGAAATGACTACGAAACATTAACTACTTATGCTTACTTATTTCGACAGATACTTGACCGGTACATTTGCGAAGTTTTTTTTTTACTGTTACACATTCAGGCTCACTGATTTTTTTATTGTGTGAAATCAATTTATTGCTTTATCGGAATGGTCGTAACAATTAGGTGGTTTTGTTTAAGCACTCATAAATTTTACCCTGTTTTACATAAATAAATGTAACAAACATAACCTTCATGGTCTTAGTTAATTATAACAGTTTAATTATGATTACATAATTTAATTTTTGATACATATCTAATTAGGTATACACATTTCTTAAAACTTTATCAGTTTAATCTTACTTATATACGTCAATATAATCCAAAGACCTTGTGATTTTCTAAAGTTCTGGTATAATTCACATTTATCTCAAATAAAAAATACATGATTACGTCAAACGAGCCAGAAAAAATTGCTATGTGAAAAAGCTAATCGATAACACCAATTAATTAATAAAAATTTACTGTTAGATAATAGGTATTTTGTGCTCATAACATACGACCGGAACATGGCCATAAAGTTATTAAGGTGTTTTTATTAATGCGCTATTAAAAGACTTTCGACTTATTAATCACAAGGTATTCAAACTGTATTTCAAATATTTTTTGAAGTACTCGTTCTTACCTTGGGCGCCGAATTGAATTAAACAAAGGATTAGCAACCAATGAATAGCGTACCATGAAGGTTTGAACCCAGCCGTGTCTATAGCGTGTGGCACAATGAAGATGGCATTATAGTAGTCAGCGGGGGGTGCGGTAGGGGGCGTTACTGTATTGTTCGTAGCATTAAGCTCGCGAGTCGCCGTGGTGGCTAGGCACAGGTTGGGGCCGCAGTCTCACACTGCACGGAACAATTATGTTGTCACCCGCAACTTGCAAAACAACTTTGATGTTGGTTGGGTTTAGTGAGCTGAGTCTACGATTTTGACAATGCAGTTTTGTCTCCGTACTTAACTCGCTCAACATGAAGGCTGTAGTTACGGCCCCTATGCGCCGGTGCAGCACTCGTCTGTGATGCAACCCGCGTGCTCGCAGTGTAGCCAACGCCGTAGCGCAATAGCTTATTTTAACTATAGCACACACCACATCACGACTTGTTCTTTTTGTCTCATTTGGTCGCGTCCCAATTTCATACTCCTCGGCAAAATGGTATACATCGGCTTCTGATTGCGTCGAAATAGAATCGTGACTGCATAATAATTTTAGTCTGATAATACCACATCAGTAGTTTAAGTTCTTATATTAATTTCGGAGCGAGCAGCTGTTTCAATGTCTAATTATTTACCTTTAAGTAATTCACAGATCAATTCAGCATGTTGAAATACAGAAATTAGAACTGCTAAATAACTCATATTAGTAGATACTATTAGACTGTAGCAAGTGATTAATAACAAGATTCGATGTAATCATTAATAACAACATAGTTGTTTCTCATCATTCATTTAGCATGTACATATTAATAGGTTCATTAGGGAACCTTGCGTACGCGCCGCGTGTCAATAAACAATGGCTCGTACACACATAATATTAGGAATTAAGAAGTGAAATTCTTAAAAAGTGGGTTCTTTACACATATTAGTATTGCAATTTTTTTTATATGCTGACGAATATTATATTATAACACTTTTTAGAAGTACTAGTTTTTCTAGTGACTGCCACATTTATGTTTACTGCATACAAAGTGAAATTCTGTATTGACTTATCACAAAAATCAAAAAACTTATGGGCTACAAACTTGAAATTTGTTAAATATTTTATGAAAATAACCCCTTTTATATCTAGATGTGAATAAGATAAGATAACGTTAAACCTGATACTGTCACAGTTTTGTTATTAAAGTCAAATAGAAACAGCATCAGTTTTTATGAACAAATAAGAATCAAATAGGAACTTTAGCTCACAAGCCGCAAGAGGAAGTCCATCTCCTGGCCAAACTCTTTGCGGCTAACTCCCGAATCGAAGACTGCAATGCACAGCCACCTACAATATTTCACTGTGGCCACACAATGCCCGATTTTAAAATCAGGCAGTGTGATGTCCGTGCGGAGTTGCAGTCAATCGATGTCCGGAAAGCTAATGGCCCTGATGGCATCCCAGCAATAGTCCTAAATGTGTGCTGCGGAGTTGTCCCCCGTGTTAACACGCCTATACCGTCTCTCGCTCTCTTCAGGTTGTGTGCCGGAATCTTGGAGAAAGGCCAATGTGCAACTGGTCCCCAAAAAAGGAGATCGGTCAGATCCTTTGAATTACCGTCCCATAGCCGTAACTTCAGTTTTGTACAAAGTCATGGAGCGCATTTTAAATAAACAACTTGTCCACTACCTAGAATCCAATAATCTGGCTGAGTTCAATGCCAAGAAAACACAGGTATGTGCGTTTACGACCAAAGTGTCACCATTCCTTCAGACCTGGGACGGTTCCGCAAAGTATCTTTTCAATGCCTTAGACAGATTGCAGCGACGCGCTGTACGCATTATCGGCAATGCAGAGGTCACTAATACTCTCGAACCCCTACAATTGCGTCTACTATCGCTTATACCTCGGCGAGTGCTCTGAAGAACTCTTTGACCTTATCCCACCTCCTCCCTTCCTCCATAGGAGTACACGTGCTGCTCTCCGGAGTCATCGCTTCACTGTCACACATATCCCATCGCGCACAAAGAAATTTGGTGACTCATTTCTTTATCGCACCTGTAAAAGATGGAATAGTCTACCAGCACACGTTTTCCCTCTTTCCTATGATATGGGGTCTTTCAAACGAGGCGTGAAGAAGCACCTTGTGGGCCGGCAGAGTGAGGTTGACTGATGCTGCGTTGTTTTCACGCTGCACCAGTTGTCTTCGCGTCTTGACTCCATTTCCACTTAACATCAGGTGGTGTGGAGTCATTTGCCGTGCTAAGTATGAAAAAAAATAATAATAAACAAGCTATTTCTAAGAAATGTAATAGTAAAAACACTCGAAGTTAAGGTACCTATAGTAAAGCACTATCAAAATTAACCCTAATCAACTTTAATATGCCTTTAGATAAGACGCTGCGAAATATTTCTTTAAGTCAATAACAATTAGGTGATTAAAGCTGGGAAAAAATTGGAGCAGAATGGTTTTAAAGCCTTGACCCTAAGCGCGGACGCTAGGCGGAAGGCTGGTGCGCGCCCGGCCGTGACGGACTCCTGCGCAGAAAGTGTGTGTCCTTGTCACTGCGCCACACAACCTTTGCCCCGTAACAAAAACAGAGTACGTCTTGCCGGTGTGCGCTCAACACGGTCGCATTATGTTACATTGCTCTACAGGCAGACGGTTCTTACACATGTTTATACATGTCTGTACTTTTGGTGTCTCTGAACATTTTGACTGCGTCGACTGTTTCATATTAGGCTACACTACCATACTAAATTGAGATCATGTGAAACATTGATAATCAACGTATTGCAAGTATCAACCTAATTCTTGCAATAATTGGTACCTAGTCTAGAGCGAATGAATACCATTATAGTGGTCGTATTTCTACTAACCTAACCTTTTTTTTCCAAGGGGAAACTTGCAACCAAGATCCCGTAGACTGGGACAACCTACGGGATATGTGGGGTTGGCCTAACGTGGCCGACCCACTAAAACCCCTGGGTTGTTCCTTCATCCGTCGAAAGGGGGCCCCGGGCAATGTGGCTAGCGATTCTACCGCAGCGACCCCCTCCGACGGGCGTCATGTGACGACTTCTGCTTGATGGTTGAGCTGGGGAAAGCCCGGAACAACGGAGCCGACCCCAGAGCCAGGCTTGCGTACCTATGTGCGAGTGGAGGACTTTCCCTGTCCAGCCACACCGCAGCAGGCTCGCTTATGGGGGAAAGAGTTGGGCGAACCCACGCTGCCGTCTGCCCGTCCTCCTTCGGCGGAGCGCTCCCGAGAGAGAATCTTCCTCCCGTTCGCACTCCGCCGCCTCCTTGTGAGACATGCCTGTCTCGCAGAATGCGAGAGCGGCCTCCCACGGCCTTTTAGCGGCCAGCATAGCCTCGACTAGTGCTGACAAAGAGAGGTCGTGGTCCACCTACTAACCTAACCTAACTACTTTAATGTAAAACCGTTTGTTGTTCCTAAATAAAAAAATAAATTAAAAAAACTAATAACAATAAGTCAATTAATAATAAACGCGTTTCTTGGCGGGAAAGTGAAGAGTCATGGCTGCGGTTTTGTTTTATTTTCTAAAATTTGTGTTATGTCGAATATTAATGTGAAATATTGGTGGATTATTAACTGTTAAGTGTTCGTGAGTGTGCATAAGTGTTGGTAAATAAAACAAAACAGTGCAACGTCACTTTTCAAAATCAAATCTCAAGAAATCTGCGTGAGGACTTAGTAAAGCCTTACATCTTTACTGAGATACTCGAGGGGTTGGGGGGTATATAATTCCTCACTTCTAATTTCTATTATCATTCATCATCATCATATTGTATATTTATGTATTAATTGTAAGAAAAATTACTCTGACACTGGCTAAATGTGCTAATCGCACGAAGCTATGAACTAAAAGAAAGAACAAAAAATAAAAAACGCCCACAGAAAGCTTTTATTTAGGATCAAACTTTTTTTTGTACTATTCTTGTATTTGTTATAAAATATACCTATGTAGAGTTATGTCTTATCTGTGGTGCTCAATACTATGCAAAGTCGGAAGGCGTGCTATACAGCTGTTATTCCTATGCATAGTTGCACCAATCGAAATGAAAATTTCTTGGTAGGTGGACGTTCGTTTATCACAAAAGGATCTGGAGGATCAGAAGAGGTACAAACAACCCCCTCTACTAAACGTGATCAATCGTGATAGTGTTTTAAGGGGGGAGAAGGCCCCCTATTCGTGCCCCACGCGGTTAATGTATGACCGCTTCTTATTTCTATTGACATTTTGAAAATAAACAGTAAGGCACAAAACGCATAGTGTTTCAAACGCATTGATTTTGAAACAAGTATCTAGTGTAGAGCGAATGAATTTCTTATAAATGTATTTATTATACGCGTTTTCTATAAATACTAGTGTTTGCCCAGTGGTCGTAATTCGACTGATTTTGTCCACAATTCAATAAGATAATTTGTAAGCGGTCGGAATTTCGGTTAAGGGCAAACTCTAGATACAAATATCTATGTCCATGAAAAAATACAAAAAACAGACTAATATGTGTTTCTCATAGACAGATGTGTTACATTCATATTTTTGAAACAATCTATGACACAATGTTTATTTAATGTATATGTTTGTAAGACATAACTTACATAAATCTTATCTTTTCCCGCTCCTGCAACATGTGAACTTTAACTGTGCCAAATCTCACACTTCTCTGTACGTGCAATTTGTTTAACAAGAGTACTCGGTTTTCCAATCCTATAAAATGCGATAAATTATTTAACGAAAGTAGTTTTTGTAAAAAGCTGTTGTTTTCTGAACAATAAAAATACTGTTTCTGAAAAATAAAATACCGTCAACGAGAATTGATTAACTATATTTAACTCTATTTCATTACGACAACAAACTCTATGCGAATGTAGCATTGTTAATTTAAATGGCTAGCAATCTGGGTTTTGTTTCGGTTGGATAGTTGTATCTATGTCAGATAAATACACACTTGGCAATCATTAATATTGTTTCTTTTACATACATAAACGGTACCACGGTAATTGATGCACGAATAGATCCAATCCATCAATTTGTTCTTACGACATAGTTACATACAACATGTAAAATATTTTTTTAAAACATACATGCTATTAGCTAACATGGCTGATCAATTATACCTGTAATCTCTAGTTACACGGAACATTTTACTGGTGAGTTTATAAAAGGATTTTGATCTTCGTTCCTGTCATAAGATGGCAGTCGTTGAGGCCGGAGGGCGGACCGAACCGTGTAGGGTCAATAAGGTGGGTTAACGACCTGTCGCTATGTTTGGGATGCGTTACCTACCAAAAATGGGCGGCTAGAATATGTTTTCTTATACTCGACTTGTAGTAGATATAATTATACGAAGAATATCTGGTTATGACAAGTCACGTTTTATTGTCTGTCATAAAGTTAATTTTAAGTTTAATTCATTACGAGACTTTCTTCATTACTCAGCGGTAGTAGTGCTATCATTTCAGTAAGTCGCATCCAGGTACCAATTTTTATTGCTCTTTATGAACGAGCAAAGCGGGCTTGTTGCTTTATAAGGCTGAGGCGTGACTAATCTGCACATTAAGCTTAATATGTGGAAATACACTCAAACCAAACATATAAGCCAACATTTTCGTGTCGTGTATGCACACGCGAGCACACAGACACACGTGGCGGTTGTTTTTGTTGAATATTAGAGTCGAAGAAACCGCCGAATACCGCTAGCACGCCGTCGGTTATTGCTCTCGGATTCCGCAACAAATTAACATGTATTCAGTACGACTACATCTTATACTTTGTAATTTTACATTAAACACACTCCTGTGATTGCTAGCCATCGATAACACTCATACGATGTATGAATTCTTGATTTTTTTATGAATCAGTCGCTGTATATACTTATATTGCGAAAATCTCGCCTAATAATTGAATCGTGCCAATAGTTTTTCCGTATGTGTGTCAACAAATTAGGCAGCGGCCAGACGAGACAACGAGGTCAGCCCGTTTGTCTGTTTTGCATTTTTAGCCGACAAGCTTTTGTCTTCCGGGTATCTACTGCAAATAATATCATTTTGTGTAAACTATGAGTAGGTAGCGTTCCACCAGCGTTGCACATGCAAACTTTTTCACCTGCCCCCAGGCACATTGTAATTTACCAGAATAAAAAAAAGCTTAATGGGTTATTTCCAGACTCCCATAGCCTGATGTTGAAAAATAAAATTTCATACTTAGTTCTCCGACCTCCACTACTATTTAAAATTAAAATATCAAACATTTTCTCTTTTTCACATTAAGCCGTGAAGATGGTGGGAATAAATTTACGGAACTCTGGGGTTCTCCAACTCCATTTTCATTAGAAATAGGGACAAAACACTTTCGCTTTAAAACATTTGTTAGCGTAAAGGAGCTATGAGCTACAAGTTCCAAAGCTGAATTCCTACCTACATTGCGTGTCTCTAAATTCTTTAAAAATTTCGTTGGCCTAATAGTTGTCCTATTGCAACAGGTTTAACTTGATTATGCATGTTATATATCTACAAGCGTAGGCGGGCATATTTAATGAAAAGAAAATGTTAAATGAACAAAGTGCATTAGCAATTCCGCACCGCTTGTTTATTAATTCTTGTAAGCCGCAAGCTGCTACTGGGACAAAACTATATACATAATTAAAGGAGCAGAACTTTTGTTGTTAAAGCAAAACAAAACGTTTTGACTGTATAAAAATATAAATTAAAATGTAGTGGTACGAGTAGTATGAATGTTGTTACTTTAAATATTGAAGTTGATATTTAACTGTCTGTATCATTATCATCACAAACAAATATTTAAAAACACGGACCCTCTTTAATAGTAGGTAGGTTAGGTAGGTTGCCTAGTGCAAGTTACATTCGTCATTCGATTACGTTTACGAAAACGAAAATTTGTAGGTATGTCAAATTTTAACTTTTCTCGTATGCCGCCAGGCGGCGCTGCTTCAATGTCATATACTAATTCTTGTTATCGTTAACGTGATCAAATGTCTAAAATAACTCACACTAGGCTCTCAGCACATGAAAAGTTTACTTATCCCTGCCGTTTACTTATCCGTAACCCGTCCAAGACTTAAAATCTGTTCCCAAGCAAGCTGTACGGTCCTGAATAATTACCGTGTTCCGGATTGTAGGGTCTGAAGTCTTTTAAAATTACTACTACGTAGAGGCATTATAACTAAGGCCTCTGGGTCAGAAACGCACAAGCTATGTTTATGGTATTAGCGCTTACCATAAGGTGGAGAGTACCTACACTTGTTTCAATTCGATAGAATCTCGATAGAGAAACAAAGTAAAATGAAATCTTCAAGAGTAACGTTATAAGTTATCCATCGCACATTTTAGCAAGTGAATATAGGATTATAATAAAATCATCGAAAAAGTGGGACTCCGGACAACAGCACTACTAAATCAAATGTCTCGGTAATTCAAAAAAGATTTGGAAGGCTCAGATGCGAAAGGTCGCGGATTCAATAATTTCATTGTAATATAATTTTTGTTGTAAATATATGTAATGTATATATGTATGTAATATATGTAATATATGTAATTTGAATCTAAATGTATACAACGACCACAGATCAAGGTCTGTGACAACGACCATGCTGTTCATTTAAGCTAAAATTAGACAAATTTTTACAATGTAATGTTTAATTTTTTATTGATATCACCTAATCAGTGATTTAAATGTAGTTGCACCGTCTCAGGTACAGAGGTCTCGGGTTCGATTCTTAAGATATTGTTAGCACTTAGCTTTGTTCTCGGTTTGGTTAGTGATAGAAGGGTTTTAGCCTGGCTAGAAATAACCATATAATCTAAGTAAGCAAATAATTCGTAACATGTATTAACATTTTCTCTGGTTTGAGTATTCTGGGTGAAGTTCGCTCCTATCTTTATTCTTATTGCCACTTACCAGCAGGTGAATTGAACGCTAGCGTTTCCTTGTTCCAAAATAAAGTAATAAAATAACAAACTTTAGTAGTATCATAGCACAATACGTGTGAATTTCTAATTTAAATAAACATTATAAAATTACTATTCCATATTCATTTTATTTTATTTATTTAAACTAAATGGCATGCAGCTATAAGTTATTGTAATTAAGTTAAAGTTAAGTGCCATTATAGCATATCTTTATGATAACCAAATTAATAGCACGATTGTAAGTTGAAAATCTGAAATGCTTTGACTAAAACACTAACGAGTATTCTGCATAAGAACTGGTTTGAAATATTCGATGTTAGACTGTAAGTGAAAGTCATGATCGACGTACATAAACAGTTCCGGCTTATCTCAGTTTTTAGTGCTAATTAGCAAGTCTTTCTTTTTGTTTAGGACGAAAATAACATCTACACATTGCTTATATAAATGTTGATTTTCTTTACCCGAGGAAAATACTCTACACACACCACACACACACACACACACACACACACACACACACACACACACACACACACAATAATACATTTGTGGTGTAGTAGTACTAGTGTAGTATTATAGCAATATAGTATTCATGTAGTCCTCTTCCTCCCCTTTCCGGTTTCATCATAGACTTTAATGAAGAAACTTATAACACCACGTAATAGCACGCAAGTGCATAAATCAGCAGATGCAGACCTTATACTGAGAAGAAACGGCAAGAAATTCAGCAAGGGTGTAACACCGTTACTTACCGTTCCTGGGAAAAATACACAAGTATTTTGATTACATCCTGTGGCGTAAGAACATGTTTAGGGCAGTCAACGCTAATAAGTATGTAAATGCTTTCATTGTCTTACATTTATTTGTATCGCTAGAAAATTGGAAAACGCCCTCTCTATCATAGAAGGATAATATACACTACTAACATACAATTTTACAAAACTAACATTACGAACTAAAAAGTACACAATGACTGATAAAACTCAAAAACTAAGCACTGTTGTTGCACTGTTACTTGATAACAGGCCCGCCTCCACAAATGTCACCCATTCACAAGCATGGCATATCGAATCAGCACATAGCATAGGAATGAAAAAAAACCGACGCATGCGCCACCACCGTGGAGACAAATCATGACTCACTGAAGCTAACTCAATAGTACAACAAAATTAATGGACTATTAATGGACTGTTTCACGCAATATAATTTTTTTTTTATAATCAATAATTAGTGTGAGAAATACCCTTACATAACATATTTTGGTAGAATACGGATATAATTTAATTATGTTAAACAAATAAAAACAAAAAGTGATTTTAAAAGGAACGAAAACAATACCCATTTTTTAATGAAATAAAAATAAAGCCCTATCGGATAGAATTAAGTACCTAAGTAATATCAGGAAGTAATAACAATTTAAAATATAAAATTTAATTCATTGGACGTATTTTTATATTAGTAGGAAAACGTATGTAATTATAATGATTTTGAAAGCATTGCTATATAACACATAAAATTTAATGATTTCTGTTTGCATAATAAGTAGTTTAAAATAGTTATTTTCACTTCAGTAGCTCAAACATGTAGGTTTTGCTGCCTGAAATCAGTGGTAATTTTTTTTTTTTCAGTAAGCCGCGAATATGTTATTCAGCCTTGGGTTAATCATACAATTCGAAACATTCACACTCTATCTCTTTCCCGCCATTAGAAAGAGAGAGAGAGACAAAGACCAGCCCTTTCGAAGATCCAATTTTGAATTCGACCTCAAAGACAAACACGTTCGGAATCTCGTACTAACTAAAGAAATTTTGCAAAAAGATGATTATGTCTTTTAATGTATTTTATTGAATGTTTAACTTTTTGTTGTGTTTAAACGAAAATAAGTATTTACTGCAAATAAAACTGATATTTAAGCTGTAAATATTTATTTCTAGATTCAATAATGTTACTTAATATATTTTGAATAATAAAATATCATGGGTGCTATTTCCGAACACGCCTTCATTTAAATAAAAGAGCGGGAATAAAATTTCGTGGCTGGCGTAAAGAGTTGAATAAGTTAAAAAATATTAAAATAATCGTAAAATATGAGTGAAACTAGCGACCGTTGTTCCTTCTCAATCCGCCACCAAAACACAAACCTTAACCCCAGATAATCAAACTCAACTCAATGCAACTATAACGTTGCCAAATAAATCTGTTACTTTTAATTTGCAGAATTGCAGTAATTTTACTTTTAACTTTTAAAAAGTTCCATTTTATTGAATTGGTATCTCTACATACAATGTTAATTATTTAGATTCACAATAAATAGTTATTTCAATATATTCCTGTTTATTATATTATCTCCTAAAGTGTTCTCGCTGCTGAAGTGAAAAGTTATGTGTGTTACACGAGAGCAAAGTTTTTTGCATCTCGTGCCTTTGAATCCCTCGCCACACTCAGGATTCAACTTTAGAATCACTCGCTACGCTCGTGATTCAATCATTAAATCCTTTGCTTGCTCAGGATTCAAAATCAGCACTCGCAGCAAAAAACGACTTTGCTCTCTTGTTGCACAAATAATATTACTACCACTGAGATCGCCAATTCACGATAAGAATATTGTATACGTCCTTCAATGACACTTCGATGCGGAAATTGAGCGGGCAATGTGCAAAATTACTACCTATATTTATTTTAGACTTCAATAGACTTTTAATAGTATGTTACAGAGATTCAATTAACGAATAGTTTTTAATACCACGTTCCAAATAAAACTGATGACATAGTTCACCATGATATTAGCTTATAAGTAGATGGTTACAAGCTATCAAGGTATAAATTATTCAACCAGTGACTAATACATAAATAGATTTGCGACATTTTAAAACTCTAAGACAAGAGACAACCTTGAATATTTTATTGATATGCCCAAAAAGAGGATTTATTAGCTGACAGTGTTAATCGAAAAACAGTGATCATAGAGACAGCTAGATCACGTAACGCGGCACATGCAGCATTCCTCCAAAGTGCACAATGCTGTTTGTGTGTGCGGGCAAGTAGTGCGGCGTGCCTGCGGTTTCGCCACGGAACAAAAACGCTATTAATGTCATTTAATCGGTCTCTCGAGCGTGGGATTACGAGCGTAGTTTTAGGTACAAATTAAGTTTTAATTTGTCCTGTACTTTTCCAACAGTTCGGCTGACCTTCAGCTTTTGCGATAAAGTTGAACGATTTATCTTGTCTCGAAAGCTGGCGCAAACATTTTTGTTATATGTGATATTGCTTGTTCCGTATAATAAATTGTACGTTGAATATAGATAAAGCGGAATCGATTTTTATATGAAATGTTACACACCCCTGAAATCTTCCAGTAATATCGTGGTCGTTCGGGATATAATACTGCACTTTAAATATTATGAGGCTATTCCAACTTATGCAGTGCTCATAAATGTAAATAAAACACATATGACTATTCATATTATGTATTTTAAATTTCCAATAAGTTACGGCGGGCGTCGACAATATTATTTATACCTTTGTACCTTTTATTTAACAATATTTTTTAAAGTTTTCTTTATCAGTTCCAAAAAAGACAAAATATAGGGTCAATTTATCTATACTTTATAAGGAGTAAAGTTTAAATGAAAACACATTAATGAAACAGACAACATCAAAAATACTTCTATTTATTTTAATAATAAAAAAATAAGGTGTCTAGAAAAAGAAGCAAAACTGCACAAAAAGGTTATCTATATAAATCTTTTTGTTTGTTTTGTTGTCATGGAAACTGTCAAAGCTGTACGAAGTCTGCCGGTCAGCTAGTTAATAAAAAAGAGTGGTATTTTATGACTCAATAACTATTACACGTAATTGATTTGCTTTTGGTAAGTGCATATTGGTAACGAGATACCAAAATGGAAACCAGCAGTAATCGAATCTATCAGGCCAAACTTAGGATAATCGTTGCCATTAAAGATTTTTTTGCAATCGCTCTCGCTCATTGCGGAAGTTCTCAATTAGGTTTTCCGTTCGTTTGTACCTAAAAATGTGCCTGAGATGAATCTGCAAAGGAATAAAACCGCAACAGTGGTATCCAATTAAGTGAATTGCTAATAAAAGTGAAATCGAAGCGAGTGCAGTGGCCGCGGCGACGGCGCAGGCGCGGCAGGCGCGACGCTTCTCAGTCGACGATGCACTATATCATTACCTATTATTTGAGTCTCAACCTTCACAAAAACTTTATAATGTTCGTTGAATCGTAAGACATATTACGCATCCATCCTTTCTACCAGACGGCACAAAAAAAGCTTGAATACCTAGAGAAAGTATTCAAATTACAGTGTGAACGGAGATACATAATATTAATTATATCATTAGATAGATTATTTGATTTAGTTAATTAATTGTATGAAATGGACAGGAGCTACAAGAGTATTTTTTTTACTCTAGTCGAGTATATATTTTTTTACTTTTATAATATTTTTCATTTTCCTTATTTTATACAATAGCAAGTTGTCATGAATAGATAAAATATGATTTTACCACCCGAAAAAATATTGGTGTTAAATGCAAGAAAAATGTGGTTATAAGCACATACGTGGTCGACAACATATTGATGAAAGAAACATACTAGATGTTTATATTTACAAAGTTTAAGATTAGTTATTATTTACAGGCGTACGTTTTTAAAAAAGCTGGCAAAAGTGTTTGCATTCAAAATAGGCGAAGCCAATTAGCTTTCAGCTGAATAAATGCCAAAAGGTGACATTTATATGTTCTTATTTTGTAATCCTTTATTGGCAGCTTCGTTGAAACTATCTTCTAAGTTCTATTTTAGTGCTGATTTAAAAAGTAGGCGCCCCTTGGTTCATATGAAATCCATAGTTTGCGTACAATTATCATTGTGATGTCGGTTTGGCGTGCCAGCTGGAGATTCAATATCCAGCATTGTGCAGGATTGCTTTTCAATTTACTTACTGTGATGCAAGTGCTTCACAACCAGTAGCGGTATGCAAGATTCATGTAGGTATAAATTACTTGTTTTCTCTGTTCTGCTCCTATTCATCAACAGTAAAAAGTTACAATTGTTTATTTTAATATAGTAGAGTCGTTGAAATCTTTCAGTGTTACAAAATTTGGTACCTTCTGTGCAGGCAATTACATATTGTTACAAGTACATATAGAATTGCATAAGATATTTAATAATATTATTTACTAGTTTAGCCTTAGAGGGGTATTTATGCAGATTGTTCGAAAAGGGGAAGAGAGAAGTTGTGAAATCTTATTATAATGGGCACAATCGGTTAAATTGTATTATGTTTATTATTGGCAGTTCTAAGAAACTTTTGTTTCTGTCATGTAAATGTCATTTCAAATTAGAGTAGAGACAACACACGGAATAACTATTCGGACCTTATTCTTTGTTTATTTGTAAGTAGGTTAAAGTTTAAAGACTACAGCATGTATGGAGACTCTTACTTACATACTCTCAGAGCTAAAACAATTGAACCTGTCTGTAGTAGATAAACTGGATATTTGTTATACCTGGTCTAGATATCTGTTATCTGTGATTAGACCCACCAGTCTCTGACACAGAAGTTTCAAGTTCGATTGCTATCTACTCATATAGTTTTGGCAAACGTACCCTCTTAGGTAAGTCTGTCACCATAACAGTCATTTGCTTGGTTTTGATATTATTATAGATAGCATAGCCAGTTTTTCGGTGGTTGAGCAATCTGGGTGAAGTTCGCGTCCATCCCATCGTTACTTGCGTACACCATAACATCCGCTCTGGGTACAATGGATTTTATTCGGAATTCAATTTGTACAACACACAAGTGCTTTCTTCCGTCTGTTCGATCCGTGATCATCTAATTTTGTTAAAGTATAATAAAGTTTGATTCCAACGTAAAAAAATATTTAGATTACATATTTTTAAATACATTTAAATAAAAATAGAAAAATGTAGGGATCACATAAAATATTTCTTATGTATCTAAAACTGTGTCCTTAACTCAACTGATATGTTTTTATAACTTATTCCAAAGCAAAAATTCCAAAGCTAAGTACCTACAATTTACATACATGCAAGCTGATGACGTTGACAAAGTTGAGAGGTTAAATCAATTCTACCTAATTAGTGCAATTTTTGTGTTGTCTGCAACCAACCAGATAACAAAACCGGTTAGAGAATCTCTGCCGGTTGTTAAAAAATATATCTCACTGATTTCACACTTTTTTTTTTGGAGAGAGTTTGCTGATTGCCTAAAACGGCATTTAACGAATAGGAGGGCGACGATCGTCAATACTCCGGGAAAAGAACAAAGCGCAGCGGCGCTTTTCGCGGGATTAACTTCGATCCGCCATTTACGAAACCAAACGCTGAGGGTGTTGGCTGCTTTTTGGAGTCGGTTGGAAACCGCGGTTTTGTCTCTACCAGACGAATATAGCGTGGTGTCATCCGCGAATAGAGCTAGCTCTACGCGTGGGATCTTAGGGAAATCGTTTGCTTAAAGCGCAAACAGGATTGGGAATGACACGGATCCCTGCGGAACGCCGGCGCGAATAGAATGGATGAGAGGGGTGGAGAGCGTTCCTTTGACGCGGAAGCGAAAAGAGCGATCCGGCAAAATAGTCTCGTATGATGTACACGAGATTGCACACTCGGTGTGTAGCGTGTCTAAATACAATATTGAAATCCCATTTTAGAGCTATGTCTGCTGGATAACTTAACTAACTAACGATATATACGATAGGGTGCAAAGTGCGAATGTTAACTGGAATATTTTATGTATACTCGTATATGAAAACATACGTATTTATCACCTTCCAGAAATTAATAATTGATGAACAATCTTAAACATTATTTTGAATAGTGCCTTCTTGGAAGCCAGGAATTTGGTTACACAAAATGAAAAGTAATATAATAATATAATATAAATAATAATCAAAAATCACGGTTGTAATACTTGTTTAAGTTGATACTATTGTGTAAATACTTTAAACACGCGTTAAATATATCTCAGTCTTGGCTATTATAATAGTAAATTATTGAAATATCACAGCAGTAGGTATATTTTTATAAGTCTTGCTCACTTCTAATGTTCCATAGAAAGCTTATTATTTTAATAGTTTTATACTCGGCGCCGTTCTGGCGACATAAACAAACATGACTTGTCGGTTTATATAACTCTAAAAATAATAATCGTTTCACTTCCAGTCAACCAATACATTGGAATGTATTACTTATGTTTTAATTTTGTAATGGTTTTTCATGACGTCGCCATTCTAGTTCTTTGGTTATACATTGTCAGCTTAACTACAAAGATTGATGATTAATAATGAAATTTTGATAGATGATGAATGATAAATGACACTCCCTCATTCTTGAGCTTCAGTAAAAATATGGCCCAGAGATACGTGGACTTCTTAAGAGAATTTGAAAAACGTTACAGAGTTTTGTTTCATTTGCAAGCAAGTTATGACCACAATATTAACAACGGTGTTCGGTGTGTTAGTAGAATCCTTGATTTTATAGTATTTCTTTGATATGAGGTTATTCTCTTTGACGTACCTAAAGGTAGGAAGGAAAAACAAAACACTTTCTCCCATTTACAATAGAATAGCTTAATTGAACAAATATAATAGATAATTAGGCTATTTAAATCACCATATTCAAATACGGCATCCGAATTACGACGAAATTACTCAGCGAACGCTATCAAAATATGAGAATTCAAACGCCGGCTGTTCATCACGCGAGCTCATAGTTATTCGTTTAATAATATTTCAAAATGTACCATTGACCTACATGTGTAGCTTCAAATTTCGGCAAGCCACTAATGTAGTTCACTACACTGCATACTGAACTTAAATAATAAATCGGTTGCTACTTTGAATTATGTAAAATAATTAATTAGTGTTTTTTTACCAGAGAGTTCATATATATGCGTATAAATGAAAGATAATCCATCTCATGTCCAGTCTCAAACCTTCTCAGTTTCCAATCGTATGGTAAATTGTACCTTTGTGTTTCCCTTTTCTGATAGTGAATGTAGAAAGTGCACTTGAACAAGGCAGTAAAGCTTTGTAAATTCGTTTTCATATTTTAATTCATTAATGGAATTTACAACTTTACGACTTCATATAAAAGGATACAAAAGGTAATTGGAAAGCTTTTTCTTATTTCGTAGTTTAAATATTCTACAATTTTTGACCATAGGTACGTACTTGTCTTAATAATTATTTTTGCTTAATCTTTGAGATTAGATAAGAATACTTGTATATATTACATACTACTTGTCATACATATGAAATTTGTCGTAATAAACAATAATTTAAAAATTAACAATGTTTATTGCAACAACTTTAAATAAAACACATTAAGGAATTTCATTATTTATTAAAATAATTGGCTGCACGGCTCGTACCACTGCAAGTATTGTTATCTAATCTCAAATACGAAGCCTTTGTATAACTATAATAGAATTCGTATTCGTATAATTACTTAAAGTAAACTTTGATAGTTTATGTAGTTGGCTTAAATTTGATAGTTTTAGGTTCTCTACTTTATTAACTAGCTACACCAAAGCTAGTTATAATAAAAATAATAATAATAAGAGTCTCGACCAACACCTTATGAGACTCTCGCTTAATGGTTGGATCAAGGGTCAGATACAGAAGGCGGTACTCTTGGACACGGCGCGGATAGTCCGAAGGTTCCTGTCTCTGCAGCCCTAACCACCGGCAACTTGAGTCCTGCCCCGTTGCCGGCGGCACCCTAAGCTAGGTTTTTTATTATATTTTTATGTTTTGTATGTGCTTTTGTATTTCACTTTTATATTAATATTATAACAAACCTAGGCTAGTATAATAATAATAATAAATCATTTATTTCAGGCAACACACAATGTACAAATAGTAAAAACACAAAGGGGCCCATATAATAAATACCTTACAGACAAACATACATAAAATATAAAACAATTTTTGTTAGTAGATATATAACTTATGACTATATTAGTATATTAAGCACTAGCTTGTGCTGTTCCTGTGTTGATGGGTAATCTTCCGCGGAAATGCCGGTACACCACGCCCTTCAACCAGAAGTCTTCCCTCATGAAGGTGTCGACCAACTTGGTTGTGGACTCGCGCCACAAATGCCTTAAAGCTGACATATCATGGCAACCTTATGTTTGTGTGAGTAGAAATCAAAAGAAACTAAACATGTTATCAAATTAACAAGTTTAATAGCTTCAATCTATGGTTGATCTAGATTTAAGATCCCATTAGACGTTCTTTGATTGGTGAATGTCTAGGTAAAAGCTTCTTTTATTTTCACTAAACTTAGTAATAACTCATATTGTATGATAAGGCTTTCAAACAAAACAATGTTATTAAAATCTATCAACTACTAGAGTTACGTTGTCACAAAAAGGCATACGAGTCTAATTTTCAAACGTATGAAATCAACAAATAATTTCCATTGTAACTACCCGTACTTTTTATGCATATCAATGATTTAGGTAGAATTTAAAGAACCACTAACTTTTGTTAGGTTTTCCTGTAAGCTATGTTTACTTTATGTGGCTGTTGTAAGTAAAACAACCGTATATATTTTTTCTCTACATAAGCTCGAGACGTTGCGGACATGTGAGATAATAGTTGTTTCAATAATAGTTTATTACTTTTTTATAACATTTTTATTGCATCATTAAGATTCACTCTCCTTTTATTTTAATTATGTGCAGTCAAGAAAAAAGAAGATACGTCGCTTTTCAAAATCTATTCATTTAAATATCCTCTTCCTTGAGTCCACAGAATTGATGAAGGTAATCATTGTCAATAGCTTCATTTCAACTCAGTCTGTGTTTGGGTAGATCTACCAATTAATTGTCGCCTCCAATATTTCCTAATGGGCAACGTGGAAATCAAAAAAAATAACAAATTATAGTCAACCCTGCGCCGGCAGCGGTCCGCGCCGGCGCATGATTTGTCGCTCGCCTAGATCCGGTTGGCACTGCACCCACGCCTTATTCCGTACTATTATCGCGCCGAAATGATCACTCGCCGCACTGCGCCTTTATGTACTGTTCTTTGTTCGACCGAAACCAGCGCAGATACTTTTATCGAAAATGAGGAAGTACTTACGATTTTGTTTTTTTTTTATATGTAACGGTTCGCAAAATATATAATTGTGAAGAGAAGTGATATTTTCTTAACAAGGGCGCTGATGACTATGCTTTTTTTGTTTTTAGCATTGTGGCTAGTCATTGCAAATAAAAAAACACTCTCACTTCTTTGTTGTATTGTAGACTCATTGGGATTACAAAAAAATAGTCACAAAATATTTTTAAAGCTTACTTTAGCTGGCTGGCTAACACTGGTAGTAGTAGGAGCACGCGCAACTCACAAATACCATCACTAGCGAAACGCTGTCTGAAGCAAGCACACAATTGCACGATGAAAGAGACACTAAAGTTCATTAGGTAATAAATGCAATAACAAATAGCAACTTAATCCAAAAAGAAAACAATACATTATTTCTTGAGCTTAAATCTTATAACCACGTTTGAGTAATGCTTTCAAATTATACGTAACCGATTTTGCGAAATCTTCTCGTATAATTGAAGCTGTTGTAAGCGTAACCCGTGTTCGCTTGTAAAAGAAAATAGGTAAAGTTTAATGTAAGATGTAGTAGTACGCGTTGTGATAGCATCTGGTGATGCGTGCGCCGGTGCCCGCCGCCGCCGTGTCACGAGGCATCGCGGGCATACCGTCACGCCACACGCGGCTCTCCAAGGGTGGTGTAGTCCTTGCTGTAAGTAAACTATAGTAAGAATTCTCTAAGAGCCAATAATCACCATCTTTCTGAATGTTATAAACCCTGTAGTACTAACTCAGTACTAGGTACTAATAGTACCTACACTATTAGATTTCAGACTTATTGCAAGTCACAAGTTTAAAAGGCTTTTCATGAAAAGGCAGCGTACAGGTGATACCATGAAGGGCAACAATTGCCGTTTAACTTATCAATTTGATTAACGTCACAATATTTATTTAACCACATTCTAATCATACAACCATGTAGTTAGAACGTCGTGGGTCCGAAAAATTTTGTTTATAAAATTGATTAAAGACCTTTTACAACGGAAAGATGTTAAATGAAAAACTTTGGTGGGACCAAAATAACTCGATTTGTGATGTTGTGATTGGCATTTATCACCCCGACTATCGTGTCGTATCTAAGTAAGCATAGCGGTTCCCTACGCGTGGCGTGTCAGAGCCAGCGTCAAACCGCGCTAGCTCCGCGCGCTGGCCGGTGACGCCGATAGAGACAGCTGTTGAAAGTCATGACGATTGGCGCGCATCACACGCCCCACGCCTTACACAGACTACTTGACATTTGTGCAAATTCAATTTAAACACTTAATGATTGAATGCGCTCGCCAAGTATATTTTTCCGTGAGATTAAGCCTAACATTTTTGCGGTCAAGGCATCAATCAGCGCGCCCGCCGATGCTGATGGCCACTTTCTTCGCCACCCGTCGGGGCTGTCAGTCAATGCATCATCATTATTGATCGACCAATTGACCTCGAGTTATCCTATTTGTTTGGTTTCTGTACCGTGACAGTAGTAATAAATAAATGTTACACCTGTGTTCACTGATTAAATCCTCCAGTCGTTTTAATTACAATTAGCTAACTGCTAAACGCATACTTTGAATAATTAATGAAACATTAGATTTTTTCATTTTGGCGTTAAACTCTCGACAGCTATTTAAGTGTATTAAAGTACTTTAATATCAAAGCTTCTTAATTAATAAAGATGACTGCAAACACTCGTCATAAAGAAACAAATTAGTTCAAGTACATTTGAAATATTTAACACTTGATTGGTAGAAAAGCAAACATGGGGGTACTTAATGACGTTTGATGGTGCTCGTATCTGTAGTGCTTATAATGGAAAACGGAAACTTCATTTAGCCAAGTGTAGTTTCAAAACAAAAGTGAAGGTCATTTGAATGCGGTGGCGGTGGCACTTGGGCAGCGAGCGGGCGGAAAGACGCAGGCGCAGCGGGCGCTTTGAGAGGAAGCGACACTTTCATCGAACGTCATTAGCACGTTAGACACAGACATATCTGTTATCTTTTATTATTAGTCAAATAACCTACAAATCATATTACTTCAAAGGGTTTTTAGTTTCTGTGACTTTCTCAGTTACGTCAGTTATTTTTAGCAGATTATATTAGTAAAATGAAAACATACTTGCTCTTGTCAAATGCGTGTAGATACTTGCGAAAGTTAAATTGGTTCCGTGTACATGTTCACAATAACTTGTGACTCTGAATTAACTGTTAAATTTATAACGCAAGCGAATATATTATCGAACCTTCCATTAGTTTCTCCAACGGTGGCATTATCCATTCTTCTGCATATGCCATATATGATTCTTCTTAGATGGATTGCATAAAAGTTTTAATGACTGGTGCACTGTAATCGACGCGGAAAACGTTGTGACAAGATTTCTCATCGATTTATATCCCTTCTAGACATTTATGCCTCGCCGGCAGTCCTGGGATTCGATGAAATGCGTCTAAAGCATAGTTTTAATGACTAACCATAAAGTTAACGTTGCGTTTACAACTTTCTAAACATTAGATTTAACTAACGATCAATAATGTGAGGGATACAGCAGACCTATAATTAAGCCGAAAATCTCATTAGGTGCGGTTGCAATATGGCGATGGGTAATGGCACCGGCTGGAGCCTAATTAACGGATAGGTTTATAGTGGTACGGCACCGAGGCCGGAAGGAGGTTGGTAGCGGTGACGGCGTATCGGTACTGGCGCACACTCAAATTACCTCGCCGAAAAGAAAAAGTGTACCAATTGAGCTGTGTAAGAGTTAGACGTAAATCAAATTGAAGATGCCCGATAAAGTGGATAATAATTAGTGGAAGACGTGAAAGCGTTGGGAGAAAAATTCGTGAGAGTTTGTGTTAGTGTGATTGTGCATTTGGCGGGCAACATCCGGTTGGGGCGCGCGGCCGCCGCGGGCGCACGCGTGCTAGCTCGCTGGCACTGTTATTGCCTAGATTCGGTTACTAGATTACGCAAGCTTGCAAATTTTTATGGCGACAAAACATTTAAACTTTGTTGGTAAGTTGTAATTACGTCGTTCAAGCCGTTATTGGAAAACAGATTTTGTTATAATTTTTTATGTCGTCAATGTTTTGTTATGTGTTTTTTCCTGTCAAAATAATACTAGTGGTCTTATAGGAGTGTTAGCAATATAATGTAATTATTAGTTTGGTTTTGAGGAAGTAAAACATTAAAATATCCAAAAAAACTAAAAAAATCATTTAGGTAGACAGATTTTTTGTTTAACATTTAATTACCTTTTTTATTTACATATGAGAAAAATAACCGATAATCTTAAAAAAAAAGTTGAAAAAAAAAATTTTGTTAAATGATATTGGGTTGTTGTTGTAAGCTCTACAGAGGCGCTTTGCCAGCGTGATTGAGGCTGACAGGGTAAAAAAAGACAACATTGGCTTTATTGATATCTATGTCACAAACAAGTACCGATTTCTATAAAAAAAAATTGAGCACTCTCACTTACGGCAGACTTGTCATACGCCCAGTGCAAACGGGTTGTCAGCGGCCTACGCACTGCCCGCGTCTCGTAAAGCTACTTACTCTAATAGTTTCCAGCATAAAAGATAAACAGACGATATACCAGATTATTATCAATTAGTGTTTGCAGTTGCACAAAACATTTTTAATATTTTTTTTCCTACGGTTTTTTATAAAAATAAAAATAAAAAATAAAATAAAAATTTGGTGAGCGGAAATCGTTTTTGTAAAGTTATTAATGCAAGATATAACTTATAATTTAATTCTGTGTAATTTGGAGTATGATGCAACTAACATTAATAAACTGTTTTTATATCAAGTTGATTCTTTTTAAGTTTTTTTTACGTGTAAAGAACATACAGAAATTCAAAAATAATCGTATCTAAACTAAAAGGGGTAAAAACTGTCGTTTAGATAAAACGTAGAACACAACCACGTTATTAAATTAGCTTTATGTAATTTTTTCGTGTTTGTATCGACACAGTTTTCTTGTTCATTAGTATGTTGGTCACGCACCATATCTATTACAGGTTAGACTAGAATCTTTTAGAGGCAATTACTCAATATTGCTCTATATTAATTACCAACAAAGCGTTCTATAAATTATTAGACCCATATTTTGTTAAAAGGTTGACAACCGGTGAGACATTTATGCAGGTATAGGTATTTGTACATAAAGATATTTATGTTTTAGCGTATAAGATGGCAGCCGATCTCTCTACAGTCGACCGCAATCTAAAGTATTTAAACGACATTTCTATTGTGCTAACAGATTGAACGGCACAAATATTTATTGGAGATTAGATCGCTCGTGTGTATATTGTATATTAATAAGTCACAAGACATGGTCGACGGCAGATACTTTGTATATTTCAAAATGTGTTTCGAATAGTTTCACTTATGGTCAACGGCAAGTATGGACTTTAATATTCTGGAAATAGATGTTAGATTCAAAGCAAAAATTACTATGTAAGCTACAAGTTGTTAAACAAGAATTGTTACGTGCATTTTTAAGTAATATGCAAAACCAAAAAGTTTGCCGACAAGTACTATGAAGGCTTTTATATTTTTAAATTGGTAGGTGATTAAATTGGGATAACAAAAGTGCGTTCAAACAACAAAGCGTAAAAAAAACTTATTGACCAGACAGAATTGTTCATTTTATTTTAAGTATAATTAGTTTTGCATTATGACGCTACAATTAAATATCTTTTCTTTATAAAGGCTGATTAATAGAAAGCGGAGTCCGGACATAGTCAGCGGCTCAACACAAAAGCTTTATTCAAAAGTCCAGTATCAGTCTTGCGGTGGCCAACAAGGACTGCAATTACGATGTGATTAATACCTGTGCAATTAGCACAGTGTGGCGAACAATTATTGTTTAATTTGCAGCAGTAGCACCCAGTGATGAACTGTTCTAGACGCGCCCGCGCCGGTACCAATTATGCAATGAAGCGGACTCTCGACAATCGTATGCATTATTATAAGGTATTTATACGACGGCTAGCTCCGTGACCAGACCCGGTCCAGCCTTACAGCCTCATGGCGGATGTGCTTGTTATGCGATGTCGTGAAATAACTAAAGCCTATAAATACCGGTAATTAATTCTTGGTATAACATAAAATAGCAAGGCGTGCAAGGTCGCAGTTTAACTAAATAATTAACAGAACCTGTGTTTTGTGGAAAATTACTATATTGTATAGCGGAATTGCAATTGTGTCCGTTATTGACGCTCAAAGACATATAGGCACAGACATAATATAGAATTAAGGTGTCTAAAGTTGAACATGTATTCCATAATGTTGTTTCAAGTTTCAACTCTAATTTGAAAGCCTCATTTTGTAAGTTGATAAATCACATAAATTACGGTACTATAACAAACTTATGATATATTTTATATATTTTAATAAATATAAGCGCGAAGATGTAACGAATTTAGTATGTATTAAAAGTCTTAATTCTTTACCCCCGCTTAGTAAATTTCTTTCACCGTTATGTTGTACAACAACATATCAAATCATTTACAACTATCTAGATTCTTTAAAATAACCACACATGCAGATAAACTAAACATTTAAATTTGAGAATATACAAAATAAACAACTCACTAGTGATTGTTAGTATAAGGTGAATCGTTTCCAAAGCACTCGTCCGATGTAATTCTTCAAGACAGACGGAGTGACATGAGATTTCTCGCTCGAGTAACAGCGGGGTATGCAGCATCGTGCACATCAGTTTCACTAAAATCACTTGGTGCAAATGCTATAGGCACACAAAAATCATCGTGAGTATGAATCAGTCGTGTGCAGGTGGGCACACATTTCATACACTGTACGGTAACTTTGACACTCTCACTTCTTGATCAAACCTTTTTTTTATTTATCGTTATTGGATAATTAATCTCTACAGATATCGCGCAAGTGAATAAAACATTATACGAATTTATTTGTATTTGCCTTGTTTATTATTTTATCCTAACATTTCCAAAACTTTGTAGAATCCGAGGTCTCAGGGACATCGGTGACCACAATCGCGGTCGCGTAAACTTTAGAAAACAATACTCAAGAAATGATTCTTGCACATTGTTGTAGTAAATTCTGATGATACTTTATCATGTAAGTAACCAAATGGTTTAACTGGATTTTATAATGTAACCTAATAATTAATAAGTGAGTATTAAAGAATTAAATTATTAAGTTCAAAAAGTGTTTTTAGGGTTCCGTACCCAAAAAGGAAAAAACGCAACCCTTATAGGATCACTTTGTTGTCCGTCTGTCTGTCTTTCTGTCAAGACCCTTTATATCGGGAACGCGTAAAGGTATTGAGTTGAAATTAAAACCATTTACTCAGGTCTACAGTCCCTTGAAGCTGTAAAAAAATCAAACTTCTAAGTTAACGAAAAAAAAGGAACGGCCGTTTATATCGCAAAAAACGTATATTTCGACACTCTCTAGGGAATCAAAATTCATAGGGTACTTGCCGTTAACCTAGAACTATGAAGTTTGGCAAGTAATATCGTCTTATACTACAAGTACAGGGAAATTTTAATAAAATTACAAAAAAACAGGGTCTTTATGTAAGGAACGGGGGTCCAAATTTTGAAGTAAGTTAACCGTATCATGTGGCATATCGTATAAAAGGACTTTATTTGCACAAGCTTAAACAGATTTTCAATATCTTTTATGATGTATAGTTTTCGATTTATGACGAAGAATGAAAAAAGAAATACAAATTTGTACGGAACCCTCGCCTCAGTGGGCGAGTCCAGAGTTAAATAACGAAAAATATTTTTCTATTTACATAGGTACCTACGTACTCAAAATATTTTTTTATAAAACTTACACTTAAAAGTGTTTATATTGAAACTCGAGATATACTCGTAATAATGAGTTATTCTTTGAAACGAGTACGCTACTTCGATCACTCGTCTGAGAAAACATTTCTAGTTTGTTGTGCAACGGTGCCGGTGCTACTGCGTTTGTGTTCTGTATGGACGGAACGTTTGTTCGCACGCGGGTGTGGGTGGCGATGTGAATCCAATGTTGATGATAAACCAATATTTACAGTCCCAACATTTCTGTTCAACACCGGTAGTAGTGGCAAAGATTGTCATGCGTGGTTTAAACTGCTATTTTAATAGCTTCTTGCGTAATTACTTACTGCTGTAGTAAAAACGATACGATACGTATCGAAAAAAAGGAAGTAAGTAAATAAAATTAAAAAGTGAGTCGAATGCGAGTCCGTTTCTCCGCATGATTGACGTGATAACTTGATCTAAGTGTTGCGTGTCGTCTGAGCGCGGCCCTCCGCTGCCGCTGCCTGAATCAACGTTCGTGAGAATTTATCAGCCATTAAGTATCTGCCAAAAAGCTAATATAAATAACCTAAAAGAAATATTTATCTCGGATTCCAAAACCTTTTATAGTAATAACTTTTAAGTGAATCATAGTACTAGAATAGTTATAATGAAATAGTTAATATCTATCTAATCTATCGTGTTCTATATTTATGTTTATATTTCATAAGTATTAAGTATGCTATTGAACAAATATCCGATTAGCTAATTGACATGGACTTCCTGTAAGTTATTAACGGTCAGACGTACCTAAATTACTACTAGTTTCACAGTTTGGAAATACTGTGATAGGTTTTGCAAAGAGCTTTTGCCTATGACAACATTTATTACTTGCAGTACGTTCGAAAGTAACGGAAACTAAAAGAACTTAAAGATTAACAAAGACTTAAGTAATTAATAAATAGAAAATAGTAAGTCCGTCGTAAAATGATGTTCATTACACTAAAAGAATACACACCGTTTTTACAAAAGCAAAAGCTCAGGAAAACGCTACTTCAAAATGAGTTTATGTGTTTATAGAATATACTTGAAAGAAGGTATATTTAAGGGGTTCCTTTGTTTATGGTTCCCTACATGGTTTCCTGTTATATGTTTTTTAATTGTTCTTACGCTTTCTCTAATATTGCACATCCATCACCCAACGAAGACATGAAAACGTAGCGTTTATTGTTGCTATAATAATGTGTTTAAGCATCTCGTAAAATCTTTCCCGCTATTAAACGTATTATATTATCGTTATGGTGTTTATGGTATCCCGATTACTAACTCTGTGACTATCCACTTAAAATCTTAAAATATTTTTTAAGGCAACATCAATAAAGTACGTTAATTATTTTTCTATGTTGTGTCTCGTTTTGTTTAGGGTCTAGTGCATGTAGCCAAAAGGTCGTTAACTAGCTTTTTCTTTAAATGGTTTTTTTTTGTTTATTTATATAGTAAGTAACAAGTTTTCTGCTACACATATACACATAATGCATTTTTTTATTTTAAATCAATTAAGCTTGCTAATATTAACCAATTATTTAGAAGTACATAGAACATTAAAACAGTCTGGTGTATTAGTAAGTTTGGCTTCCCTCCCGCTTGTGTTTAAACTGAGTAGTGTAAGACCAACATTCTTTGCACCATTTACGGCCGTCTCGGGGAGATCTATCGAAGAGATAAACAAACATGTAGAAAAATCCACGTAGAACAAAGAGCTGATTAAAGATTTCTAACTATACGCAATTGTAACCTTACCACGATTCCTTATTGAGTTACATTTTCTCAAACAAAAAAATCATTATCATTATTATTATATTTTTATCTACTTTATATGTATCACCGTCTTAGCAATACACCATTACAGATAAAGACTTTTTTTTTTAATATTTACGGGTAAGTACAGTGCCTTGATCTCACCTGATGTTAAGTGATGATAAGGCCAATGATGGAAACGCACTTCACCCGGGATCCTCAACTACTGAAGCACTGGCTATCTTATCTCTAGCTGCCGGAACACAACAATTCACACACAAATTCGGAACACAAGTCTTTCGGGGTGTATTGTCCAAAGTGCTAAAATGTAATTAGTGCTTAAATGTCCATAGTGCTATAATGGCCAATATCATAATGACTAACTATACATATTGTCCAAGAATACCAGTGCTAAAATGTCCAAAGTTACTAATAGTCCATGGTATTGAAAAGACCGCAAAAATTTATTTTGTTTTCATATAATTATTTACATGGAAAAATTACAACACAAATTCAACAAACAGACAAGTTAAAATAATACATCCTCTTAATAAAAAAAACAAGAAAAAAGAAAGAAAAAAAAGAAAAGAAAGAAAGGATTTTTCAAAATTCACCCCTAAAATTAATTTAATAAATAGAAAATATTCTATGAAGGTATACAACGGCATACAAGGAAAGTGTACTTATAACAGAAGATGTCAAGAATGATTTATTTTATAAAATAAAATATTTATTTTGATTTAAACACTGAAAAAAGACGACAACCTCAGGCGGGAATCGAACCACGCACCTTCCGCATTCCGGGCGGCTGCCTTAACCACTTGGCTACCGAGGTCTGGCTTTCACCCGTCGAAATTTTTCAGTGCTTGATGCTTATGTTTTTTAGTCAACATTGCTTCATCAATCTTAGAAGTTTTTCACCTCTGAGATCCGAAAGAAATATTTTTACAAATATTCAAATATTCGTTAATAAAACGCTAAAATATATAAAAAACACTTATATATAACGCAGCTTCATCTTAACCGAATGTTCAAATATTTGTAAAAATATTTCTTTCGGATCTCAGAGGTGAAAAACTTCTAAGATTGATGAAGCAATGTTGACTAAAAAACATAAGCATCAAGCACTGAAAAATTTCGACGGGTGAAAGCCAGACCTCGGTAGCCAAGTGGTTAAGGCAGCCGCCCGGAATGCGGAAGGTGCGTGGTTCGATTCCCGCCTGAGGTTGTCGTCTTTTTTCAGTGTTTAAATTTTACTTAAGTATATTTAAGCGTTAATAAAACGCTAAAATATATAAAAAACACTTATATATAACGCAGCTTCATCTTAACCGAATGTTCAAATATTTGTAAAAATATTTCTTTCGGATCTCAGAGGTGAAAAACTTCTAAGATTGATGAAGCAATGTTGACTAAAAAACATAAGCATCAAGCACTGAAAAATTTCGACGGGTGAAAGCCAGACCTCGGTAGCCAAGTGGTTAAGGCAGCCGCCCGGAATGCGGAAGGTGCGTGGTTCGATTCCCGCCTGAGGTTGTCGTCTTTTTTCAGTGTTTAAATTTTACTTAAGTATATTTAAGCGTTAATAAAACGCTAAAATATATAAAAAACACTTATATTTATTTTGAGTTGGATCAGCCAGTAAAAAAATGCATTACTTTTCACATATAAATTACTCCTTGGCACTACTTTTCTTTGGAAATTATATCAGTACTATTTTAATATGGTTATTGTAACAATGTTTGTGTAACAGAAATGGTTGAAGTATGTAAATTGATCATTATAGACGCATATAGAAATAATGAAATCAGCATATATGTTTTACTACACTACAACCAGTAACAGCAGGAAGTAAGCATGATGATTTGATTGTAATTGCTTGCAGTATTGTACCTCATTCCCGTTGTTGTGCTATGAATTATAATAAAAAAGCACACACTTCACTATGTACCTATGATGGTGATAACAGGGGATATTGAAATTATTGTGAACGAAAAATTGCCGATGAAAATAAATATTTATTTTCTTCATCTTTGTCCGTAATTGTTTCGTCTGTACACGAATAAAACATTAGTTAACATTAAGTAGGTTATATGCGACTATGCAATTGACATGGTAATGGATTGGTTATATTTATCATTTTATAGCTAGTAATAAAATTTTAAATATAAAAATCTCCTTGAATACATAATTGACATAAATAATACCCGGACTCATTTTACTCATTTTTATTGGTCGTATAACAATAATAACGATTCCGCGAGTTGGTAAATCAAGCATGATATATATATCCACAGACCACATGCCGGAAAGGAGTCTGATCTGAAGGGAAAGGCGCCGCGAATTTTGATTTTGTTTTAATTTCGCGTGCACATAAATTGACGTGCTGCTCTGGAAATATCAGTCAAGTTCGCTATTAACTCCATTAACTAATGAAGACCAACGCTCGAGAGAATTCGTGTAGGGCGTGCGGGCGCGCCGGAATGCAGAACGCCGCCCGCCCGCTCGAATAATTACCGTAACTTTTTTGTAGTCGATTTAATATATTTTTGATAATTAAAGTCGAGAGTCGCTTGCGTCAATGGCTGCAAATTTAATAAATCGATTTACATTTAGCCGGACCGTGGCGGCGGAATGTCGTGCATGGTGTTATTTACATAGCAAATGCGCGTGCGCATAACGTGACTCGTGACGGTGATTATAGAGCTGCATTATATCGTGCGCTTAATGCAACGCTAAGCTGCGTAATGCTCAAACAATAGCAAGCGCTTATAGTGAAAACAGTAACACAAATGCGGAAAGAAATTAATATTGTGACCAAAGAAAATTATGTAAGTATCTTAGATTACTTGAGTTATTTTTTGGATGATTCTAACAGATAAAATATGTAACATCTTAATAAACTCGTAATGTTCTCGTTATAATGCAATGTAAGTAAGATTTGCATACACTAAGCAGTTTGTGGGCTTACCTTATGCTATATTACATACAACAGATATGCAAAAAACTTGCATCAACGATCGAAAGCGACGTGTGTCGGAGGCTATTGCGGTCGGTTTCTCTCGCACTTGTGTATCGGGCATCTCGTCGCGGAGGCGTTCCGAATGCCTTTTTTGGAATAACTCGAGCAAATTTCGTCGGAAACTTTTATTTTACTTCGGTCGAGTTGCACTCGGAAATCGGATTTTTATTTTAATGAGCCAGTTTCGCGGCTGCGTCTCGCTCGCACCCGCCGCTGCACTGAATAAATAAATGAGTTGCTCTACTTTCTATGAGATCGTTTCTTTGGGCGGCCCGATGAGACTCGGCGGCCGCGCGGCTTTGTGCGCCCGCGTCGTGCGCCGCGCCGCCGCGCATCAACAACATTGTTCTTTTACTCTCTATACAACAACAATCCGCGCTATCTAGAGTTACACTTGAGTCACGATTTACGCTACAGAAACCTTTGGCGCGCTCACAAAATACCAATGAGTTTCTAGTCAGCAGAATAAAATACTGTTTAATGCTAACAACGGATAGAAGACTCATTTTTATGTATTTTTTATACGTATTTTCATTTTTAATGATATGCTAGCTAATACAGACATATTTTTTACATCATCATCATCATCATTACCAGCTTATTTTCCTGCTGGGGCACGAGCCTACCCTATGGATGGAATAGGGAGAACGGGTCATAAACCACAATTTTTTAGATGTTAAGTATAAACTATTGCTAATTTTATAAACATAAAACGAACATTTAAAATGTAAGCAAAATCTTTAATAAATATTGATTGTGAAGAGTTCTTCCATAGACTGTTTCTTTTTATAACCAGATAAAATCATTAAGAAAAAACCTATAGAATACATATACACTGTTTAAAAATCATCAAAGTATTTAGTATGTCATAAATAATATATTCAAGTAGACATACAATGCATCATTATAATTGTTTTGATACGATTAGCCAGGCGGAACACACTGCATTAAATACGGACGTACACACGTCTGCTACTCGCAGATAGATTATTGACGGAATCGTTGAAGCCGACCATTAACCACGGCTAAAGGCAGACATTGACAGATTATCGGCGAAATTAACCGAGCACCTTATATGCTCATCATCATCAAGCGACGACATCGTCAAATTGCTGCTCGGAGGTCAGGTTAAATCACGTAAGGCCGCGAGTGGGGTATTAACGTTACCGCCAGTCACACTGTGGGAACAAGTACTTGTCTAAATGCTTGTAGACACACTTTTCGGAATAGACTATTCTAGACTTGTGACCGAATATCAGATTTTAGGCAATTTATTTACAACTAGTGGTGGGAAATGATCAAAATTTTATCGTAATTCACAAAGTTTTCAATTTTTATATAATGTTTATGAAGTTTAACTATGTCAAATCGCGCAAAAGTGCGCGCAATGTGCTTAAAAATGGTGTACAAAGTTTTCTTCTTCATGTGTAGATTGATCAGTGAGAATTTAAAGTGTATTTACCGTCTTTTTATCACAAAATTTAATAAATAACAAAAAATCGCCTTATAAATAATTGTTTGCGAGCTCTGAGTCAATGCTCTGTTTACGAGTGGAAGTTGAAGTTAGCTGAATTTAAATCAGTTATTTTTAATGCTGGAATATGTTAACTCAAAGTTCTGTTTTATTATCGTCATTGTTATGTCGGCTGGTCAAGATTGCGGACAGGCCCGCTACTTTATTCGCAACACTTCTCGATCGTGAAACTTCACATTGTTTTTCATAATTCATGCAACGAACAGTAATAGGTAATTATGTATTATAATTACAGTTATAATGTAACTTTCACTGAATTATCGAAAACTTTTTCCTCTCAAGACCTGATTTGAGAGTCGCTGACATACTGTGCAGAGCTAATGTGGTTTTTAGTTGTTTCCACCTTAGTAAATATGTGCGCTAGGTATTTGATAGGGTCTTAGCTACTCTATGTTTAATAATTCCATCACAGATTTTATTAGAAATTAACACTAAAAAAGCTGTACAGTATTCGTAAAGAGTTCGTTTTGTAGGTTAATACCTTGTGCTTTTGTTAATACATTTTAAAACGTTACAAGTTTTTTTATTCGATTAGATCAGTTAGATGGTGAATGTACGTACACAAGGAAAGTTTCGGTGAGATCTCACGGTTTATAAATTAAAAGATATGAGAGAATCGGCGTGGAAATATGTCAGCTTCCTCTACTACTGTCGATATCTCGGAACGCCATCAAAAACATTTCGCACTTATTTTTGGTATGACGTGGCAGGAAAATCCCTTAAGGTGGGTACTTCCCCGCCACCATTTGTCTACTGTGGGAAGGTCAGAAAAAAGATCCAATTACGACAGTAGTCCAATGTTACGTTACCTACCGGACATGGAAAGGACTTATGCTATTATTAGTGCAATGCACTTGCATGCGTCACGACCGGCGTGAAGGACACGCTTTGTCTGGATCAGGTGGTCGCGCGGCGGGCTGGGGGCTAGAGGGGGGCTGGCGGGGGCAGGGGGGGGGGGTCGCGAGCTCGAGGCCGCTTCCTGTCGCAGGACAGGTTTGCGGTTTGCACCACTTCACTTTGCACCAGTTTCCAAGCTCGTAACGCGAACGACCTCTTAACACTTAGTTACGTTTACTTATTGTGCATACCTGTAACAGTAGAACGGATTTACAGTACAAAACTTTGACGTGTAACTAAATGGTTATTATCATGTATAGCTAAATAGCTTACGGGTCAGAGAAAGAAATGAAAGTTGCACTAAATCAGGCTTTGTAGTTATTACCATCGATTTGTTTTTCTTAAAACTCATGTGGAGCTTTTTATGATTTTCATTGATTTTTCTTCCGTTGTGTAAGACTACACAAAATTAGACGTTTTCGCTACTAACGTATAAGTTATAATGTTAGTTACTTCATTAATGACTACCTATGCATTCATTAAATCCAAGTATCAACGCCTGCGGAGTACACTACAGATTTCCTCGATGGCATCCTCAAGTGTAGTTCATTAAACTAAGCTCGATCGCTTCCACAATGATCATTGACACACACACACGCTCAGGCATTTGCTGTGTTGCTGTTGAATTCCAATAATCTATGTATTTATTCTTGAAGCAAACACTTTGTACCCCTTTTTACGAAAATTCCGCAGACGGAGGAGTATGAAATTTCGTACACTTATAGTTTATATAGAGAAAGAGTGCAGAATGCTAATATTTAAAAAAAAATATGCATAAAAAATACATTAAAATAAATAAACATCGTTTCAAACGTTTTTCAAAAATGGAAGAGGAGTGGTCTAAATCTGTCAATGCCAATCCAAAGTCACATTCTATCTTTTTTAATTTTTCACTGCTTAAGATACAATACGTGCAGCCTTAATAAAAAAATTACGGTCGAATTTCGATCACTGGGCAACCACTAGTTAAGCTATAAATACATCTCATCTATCTCATCTTTATAACGTCAAAGGTCTTCATAATTAAATGTTTATTGTTACGGCTCGGCGAAATAGTGCAGTGTAAGAGATTGCCCAAAAACCTATCCAAGTGATCGCAAGTCATCTGATTGGTATAATTGGTGTGAGCATAATAAGACCTCCACTCTCTCCGACACTTCATTAGCCATAGTAAGTTGCAATCGTATTTCTATTGTGTAACTTTTTATAATCTAGATTAAAGAAAAAAAAGTTTTATTTTTTTATAGCACTGTTTTACAAAATTAGAAAGGACGAACGTATGTCCACCGCCCTCTATAATATTTCGGCCCGCCATCAAAGATCCTGGTTACTAACATCCATGATTGTTATTTAATCTTCGTCCGAACGAAACGATGACCATAGTGAGCTAAGATTATTGTCAATAATAAGCACGAGTAGAAAGCGATCCGCGATTTCCGCCATTGAGATGTCCATTTTTCGATAATAAAAACCTACTTTGTCTCGATCCCATCGCCGTATCATCGCGTTTTATCCCCAAACTGAACTGTTACACTCCGTATAAGTACAGTTCAAAAATATTAAACTATACATGTCAGGCAATTGTTGTGGTTATGGTTTTACCTTTATAACACGTTTGTAAAAATTTTATATTAGGTATTTATGTTGCTCAAAAATCATCAGTTTAAAGCCAAAGAAACATGGTTCCAATATTGTTGAAATTAATATTAAATTACTTATCTAAAAAAGCACTTTCGTTTTTCTGTACTATTTTTTTAAATATTTTAGACCAGATATAGATTTAATTTACTTATAATTGCTATAGTTATATATTGTTTTCTAAAGTTTACGCGAACACTACACATTAAAATGAAACAACTTTTACGGATCTACTCGCTTTTATTTTACACATTAGTTTTAATTAATGTTTATCCTGACGTTTCGAACCCTTTGCAGGGTCCGTGGTCACAGGGAGACTGTGACTGTGTTTAATTTCAATGCTATAGTTATGTTATGAAATATTCAATAAATTTATGTATATGGATGAGGTTTAATTTAGCAATCGATGTCAATTAGAGTTGCTTCGTAATTTACGATAGGTTAATAGTTTGATTTTAACAGAATTGTGTTTTCTTATTCAAATCTTATTGGTTGCAGATAATCATCCGGTTTGGTGTTGTCTTTCGAGTGACGCAAGGCCGAGGGTAAGACTACTATATGTCTTTATATTTAAACTAACATTTAAACTTTCATATTATATAAGATAATAGTAAATAATGTGTCAGAAAACGTTTACATTAAAGGATGACTAATCCGAATGGGTTATTTGAGAAGTCTGAAACTATAAGACACTAGCTGACCCGGCGGACTTCATACCGCTTTGACAGTTTCCATGACAACAAAACAAACAAATCATTTTGTATTGGAAAGTCAAATCGTTTTTAGTATTTTCCGTTACTTATTATTTACGTTTCTCACCGTTTAAACCTTTACTGAACTTCTACAAATATTTCAAAATCAAAATTAGCCAAATCGGTCCAGCCATTCTCGAGTTTTAGCGAGACAAACGAACAGTTTTATTGAAGTTCATTCTCATTTGAAGGTTTTTAAGTTTAATCCGGTATGAAAGGATTTTCCGAAATTCTATCCTTACCATTTCAAATTTCGAATTCTACGTCCCTATGAGGCCGTGTCCTAAAGTGCATAACCTCTTTGAGCCTAAAACCTTAAAATGAGGTACTTAATATCTCAGAATAATAAACTAATATAGTACGGTAACTTTCGAGACATTCCAAATTTAAATAGTATTTGCATTTATAACCTCTGAAGCGCTGATTGCCGACCGACCGTCGTCGTCGGCAGCTCATAAAAAGCCGACTTCAACCTTTTTTGAATAAAATCTAATTAAGTTTTCAAACATGTGTCAAAATAAAATGTAATTTAAATCATAAGCGCTAAGGAGTATTGGTATCAACTTCGAAGCAAATCACCACCAAAATAACATTTTACCCCTTGTTAACCGAGTTAGGGGATGAATTTCAATAAAATACGAAACACGCCATCAATTCTGTTAAAAAAGGTTTATGCAAAATTTGAAGCAGATTGGATCAAGCAATCACGTTGTCCCATACAAACTTTGCCCCCTTTTTCACCCCCCTAGTAGAATTTCGGAAAATCCATTCTCACCGGATGCCTACGTCATACAAAGAACACACACTCCAAGTTTCAGGTCTCTACGATCAGCGGTTTAGGGTGTGCGTTGATCCGTCAGTCATTCAGGACAAAGCATTTTATATGTATAGATAAATAAGGAAACTGGTTCCAAAGAACCTATCGTCGAGTTTCAAGTTAATTGCTGTTATATCACTCAAAAAAACATATCACAAAACTTCATAGCTAACATAAGACATTAATATTAACATTTTCTCACCTGCGATCCATTGACTTGTATTATTGTGCTCACTGCTTAACGTTAATGCGTAGAAAAGGTTAAAAACAGTATAAATTGTACTAAGATCGATTACTGTTTTCGGGTTATACGTAGGTATACTATAACCTTCACAATATTACTTTGCTACTTTATTTGCAAAGATCTAGCGTAGGTATGTCATTCCACTCTCCCTTGTTGATTGAAAAGAAAGGAATACTAATGCTCAATAAAATAATTTTTGATACTAGTACAAGTGATCACCAACATGTTAGAGTGTATAGAAAATTAATCATTGATTAGGTACCTTATAATAATATTTTAATACTAAATATTAGAAAGTTGTTTATACTACAAAGCTATAATGAAATATGAACGCCACCACGTCATTTAATACTGTGAGAAAGGTGCAAATTAAAAACAAAGAAATTAAAATGTTTTCTAAAATTAAGTGGCAATGCAATTTCAAGCGAATAAGGGCAGGTTATGGTAGGGCTTCGCGGTTTCTGAATCGCTGATTTCCGTGAAACCAACCAACATAATGGAGTATTATTATTACATAAATTACTGTGTAAGATTATGGTCAAGTTTTTTTTATATTTATGTAAACTGGGAATGATAATATGACTATTTCTTCGTTATTAGGTACTATTTATTCATAAACTAGCGGCCGCCCGCGGTTTCACCAGCGTAGTTTCCGTTCCCGTGGGAATATCGGGATAAAAATCCTACGTGTTAATCCAGGTTATAAACTATTTGTATGCCGAATTTCATCCAAATCCATCCATCCGTTGCAGCGTGAAGAAGCAACAAATATACACACAAACTTTCGCATTTATATTATTATAGTGTGATTATGTTTAATTTAATATTGAATAATAAAAATATTAATTGAACTTTCAATTTTCGCATAACACTTTAATTTCATTTTTATTTAATAAAAATAAACATTATTTAAAAACGATACCATTTTCTGTAAAGAGTGCTTTTATGAAAACGTTGGTTTAAAATAATTTACAATTTATTACGTAAATCAATAGTACTAATCTTCAGTCCAAGAGCTCAAGACCCTATGGACCTCACAATATAATCCATATAGAAAGGCCCTTAAAAATGATGACAGCCATATAAAGATTAACTGCACTTATGGCGTACTTTCTGCAAGGTGCATATGAAAGTCATAGATGACATCATTGCAATGGTGTGCGTATGTGCGTGTGTTGGTCACATAATGCGATTTTCTATAAACGACATGATTCCATATATACTACCAATAAATTGGTTATTCCCAGTATTCGTGTGCATCAGATCTCATGTGATTTAGTTGTCAATCACAGCGAAGGAATGACATTCGACAGACGTGTCAGTTATCGTGTGATGTTAGTGTCAGGTCTTTCGTGGACGCTTTGAGATGGACTACGAGTACAACCTGCGATGTATCGAGATTATGAAGATAGGATTCCGACCATGATTTCTTGTAAACGTCGAGCAAAAGTCAAGGGCACCGGGCGAACTTTAATGTGGGTTTGTCTTGGTGCTGGGATGGAAAGTGATAACGTTGATCGATTGCTTTCAAGTTGGAATGAATATATTTACATGTCAAATATTTTTGTAAATACGGAAGAAAATGTAATCTTTTTAGGTTTACTGAACTTTGACATGTCAGTTGATTTCAAGAACATTACTAATTGTATAATATTTTTATTAATACGCACATAAAAATAAAGATAAGTGAAAATGTAGATATCTTTGTATCAAAGCAGTTCTTTGGCTACAATGCCGTAGTCCTTTTCTCCATGCTAATGCAGATAAAAATGCATAATAAGATATCACAGTTATTCAAAAACGAAAAAAGAATTTACCTTTAGCTGTCCAATGTATAAATGTAAATGGTTTTGCTCGAGTTTGCGATATACACCTATATTTTTAACATTGTCTGCTCGTGTTGGCGGCCTCCGTCTGTTTCCGCGTCGGCGCCCGCGCACTAACCTGCCTCACTCCACGCGTACAACCATCGCGAGCCACAGCCAAACATTACGTCTTATTTATGTCAAATAAATGTTATTGTGGCTTTAACAACAGTTAGATGCGGTGAAGAACAGTTACTTAAAAATATTTTTATATTGTGTGCTACTAGTTATTCCAAGTTTTGAGACTTTGACCCTTGAAGATTTTCAGCCGTAATACGATATCAAATAGTGAATACTGAATACAAATTATAAAAAAGACAAAGATTTTGAACAGTTGTGGACAGAAATTTTACTTTAACAAATCAAATTGAAATAACATTTTCAAGAGAACTCCCTATATATCAATCAAAGTATAAATATGTACTGAAAGAATTATTAATTGTGCATCTACGGCTAGATACGCTAGTAGGTCACGACAGTATCCTATAAAAGTTCCTTATAAAAGTACAAAGGGGACAAAAGTCAACAGTTTCAATAATATTAAACGAAATTGCCGTGATGATACATAATTAAGTTTTTGAATGTCATCATCCTCGTACAATACGCATGGATTATCTGTTCTTCGACGTGCGTGTACTGCCGTAATTACGTATCATTATCATTGGGAGAGCCGAAACCTTTACGTTAATGTCAAAAACGCGGATAGCATCGACAGCTTGGTACAAAGTAAAATCTTTTAAACCTACTAGCTTAAGACTGGTTTTCCTAACGTGTTTTAAGAATGATTTTTCCAATCCAAACCAGTATTTCGGTGTAACAATAAACGGCGGCGGAGTAATACTTTAAAAAAATTTGTTAGTCGAAATATATTGGTCGTCTAAGGTTTTTATTGCGTCGGCATCTTGCAAAACCAGTTTCACATATTTTATAATGTGGTGTTGCACATTACCGCGCTATGCCTCGTCAGTACACAATACTCGAGCGAGGCACGAATTGTGAATGAGCACGCCCATATCAACTAATACTCACTAACTAGATAAGAATTCTATAGTGGTTTAATGAAATGCTTTTTACCGGAGTTACTGTATACATCTTTTAAATGTTTATAAGCGTGAATAGAATTAAATATTTGGTTGTGTAATGTTTTACAGGGTCGGTAACGCGTGAGTGATACCCCACGTGTTGCAAGTATCTGCAGATTACGGTAACCAATTTCCATAAAGCTTACCGTATGTTTGTTTTAACAAAAAAAATCCTTTAAGATTTTAAAATACTTATACATTACGTATTAACATTAAAAAACATCCAAAGAAAACAAAATACTAGCTATTATTGCTCGACATCACTTGCGATTAAGTTAGCTCTCTGTCTCACTCGACTAAAATTATTTTCAAACAATAGGCATGATGACTGATTTTGAAAAACTGTACTATAACATTCTAATGCATCTAATATACATATAACATATTATTTTTGCGAAAAATTAAGATTTTTTAGATAAAAAAGGCTTTTCATTTTTTTAACTTAAAATTCGCGCTAAAACGCTCCCGAGTATCATGGCAACTGCTTGTGACATTACCTCTATGTAACTCAACAGTAAAAAGTACTTGGATGACCGAGATTTGCTCGTTATTATCTTTTTATAACATTTTCTAAATATGAAACCTAGATAGATCGATTTATCGCTTCCAAAACCCCCGCATATTAAATTTCATGAAAATTGTTGGAAGCCGTTTCCGAGATTCAGATTATATACAGAAGAATTGCTTGTTTAAAGGTGTTAGATTACGACCGTATAAAACAAATTCGTTGTTGTACTTGTTAAATATGAATTCCAAAATGTAAAAGTGGTGTGCGGTTCCTCAGTGCGTTAATACATCAATAAAAACTCCGAACAAATTATTTGTTTACGTTCCTCACGACAAAACAGTGCGGAAAATGTGGCTTAATCTTGCACGAAGAGAACCATCAGCTGTATGTCTAAATTCTCCAATTTATTTCTATGAAGATCATTTTGACGTAAGTCTTTACTCTAAACAAGTATAATGTGTGAAATAAAGGTGAAATTTTAACAATCTAATCAAAATCTAATTTTGAGGTCAGATTTCAAGTCTTGTATATATACATTAACCATTTTACAAATCAACTCTAGGCAAAAAAGAGCTATTTGCCTTGGTAAATCCTTTTTCCATGACTAGATTTTTCTTTCAAAAACACTAAACTAGACAACTGGTCGCTAGGAGCCAGGAAATACGCTATAAATGCAGGTAAAAACAATAAAACAGCGCGGGATAGTCGAAGTTCGTATGAAATAAAGTGACATTTCCATCGGCGTACATAGAGATGACGTAATTCGATCTGATTGGTGTTCAACTTATCATGGCGGATTGCTGTATTTTGTAGTTTTATTTTATAAAATAAATTAACAATCTCGCTATGAATATGGAAATAAATATTTATTTAATAATCTATTATGTATGTTACATTAGATAAACACATGATTTTAGTGACTTTTGGTTACTGTCATCATGCCTATTAGACATATAAAGTGATTGAACGCTCGGGGTAGTAGGTGAAACGCAGATAGATATCGTACACGATGATACAGCGAAAGATTGACAAATTGATATGTAAGGAGAGCGTTTGAAAGAAGTAAGCGTCGGGTCACTATCAAACCAGATTCAGTCACGCTATGCTAAGAGTGTCAATGTTTTTTTTATGTAACGAGATAACTGAAGAGGTTTGTGTCATATTTATTTTATTTTACAAGTCTCCTTTTTTGGTATACTTACAGATTTGGGATTATTGGTGTAATTTTATAATGGGTGACAACAATGCTCACACAATGGTGTTAATAATGAGTGCACACTTTTCTCTCTCCCCCTATCACTCTCGTATCCGAAGTCACTGGTGACTTTCACATAAAAAAAATTAAAACAGCGAGAAATGTGAAAACGACAATATATTAACGATATAAAAAAAATATCGTAATGTATTTTTTTAAGATCATAAGCAGGTTTGAGATTAAAAATCGCAAACCTGCTATTACTTTTAAATGAGTTTTTAAAGAAAGAAAAAGGAGGATTTCGTTTAATTAAAATTTAGTTAGAAAAGGAAGTTTCAATAATCTTTGCAATATTACCATCATCGACTGAGGGTGCTTTCGACGAAGCGTTGAGTGAAGGGTGATTCAGAAGACTATTCGTGCGAGCATGATGTTAGCAAACCTAAAATTACAGATTTAAACTAACTGCGGCTGACATTAAAGCCGTCTGCGCGAAATGCTAAAGCCATTGTGAACGAAATCATCTGTTGTCTCGTTTTCACCGGTGATTCACAACACGAGAAATTATTCTTGTCGGCTTGTTTAGACAGGTTACGAAATTCATATTAGATTATTTACGTTTGTTGTATTCTTTTTTTTTTTATTAATCTCGATTAGTTCATTAACTATTTGTTTTGAATATGTTTCAATCTATAACAATATTATCTACTCACAATACCTGCATATAAGAGTATCAATAAAAACTAAATCAATAGTATTGATGTTGTTAACGTAGATAGTTTAAGTATTATTATATTATTATAGTCGAGAGAAACTAAAACGATAGCTAAGCGATTTAAAAATATAATCAATTTTATCTTAGAACAATTACATGCAACTCTTCCAAATACTAACGCTTAAAAAGACTCAGCGAGGAAGTGAGGGACCGTTATAAATATATCTACAATCAACTAAGAAGTGTGTAGGTTAACCAAGATATAGATAAATTTTGAATATATATTATTTTACGCAAATTTTGTAGCGAACAAATTAAAATTTGAAATAGTTTTTGTTTTGTTTTTTCAAGATGTTTAAAGAAAAAGTTGTCGTGGGCCAAGATGCGGCTAACGCATTTGCCGAATACTTTGGATCTGGATTCTTAGACAACCCGCCAAACCTTGACCCTCGTGCAGCAGAGCAAAGGTGTTCCTTCTCAAAAATTGTTAATACATCTGAAAGGGTAGCTGTGGAGCGTATCGACTGCCAGGATCTGCGTACTGCTGCTAAGAAGCAGAAAGGGCGAAGTGCAGTAGGCCCGGATCTTATATCTGTATTTCGGTCCTCTTTGAACCCATCCTTTATATTTATAATCTAGTGCTACAAAAACAGTTTATCCATCAGAATGGAAAATATCAAGAGTCACTGCGGTCCCTAAAACATCAGGATCTGATGTGAAACAGTTTGGGCCTATAGCAATCCTTTCGGTATTCGCTAAAATGTTGGAGTCAATCCTGGAGATGAACATAAGGAGGCAAATAAATATGCTAATAAACAACTCGCAACACGGTTTCCGGCCGGGCCGCTCTACAACTACGAACCACATAAATTTTGTTGATTATGTTTACCGTACAATGGATGATAAAAAGCAGGTTCATGTGGCATATTTCGACTTTAAATAGGCCTTCGATTTAGTGGATAACGATGTCGTGCTGGAAAAAATGGCATCTCTAGGATTCACTCCAATATTATTGCAGTTATTTGCGAGCTATCTCAGAGACAGAAAGCAGTATGTGGAGGTTGCTGGGTATAGGTATACAGGGTGTAATCGTTAAGTGTGCACAGGCAATTATTCCGAAACTATGAGAGATATCAATAAACTTAAAACTGATAATGAAAGTACGTTATTTAATGAGTAAAATGGCATCAATAACTTTTTAAAAATCAAACGAGAAGTATCCAAAATTTTGACATTAAACACTCCCATACATTTAGTATGAGATTAGTAGAAAGGTTTTAGTTTCCTTTAAACAAGACATAGCAAAACGTTATTTTATTTTTCAACCTAAATGGTGAATATGTTGATGTGAATGACATGAATTATCTAGACAGCATTTGTCAACGTTCAATCACATTAGCCTAGTAAATGGAAAGGTTCAATACAACTACCATCAAACACAGAAGCCTTGTAATGCAAGTGCGTCAATGCCCACGCGTTGCAGTCTTTTGTATCGACAGCGTTGCACTGAGTGCGAACCCTTATACCTTCAGCAATAAGGTGCTAAATTAAAGGGGCGTGTGGCCTATAGCCTGAGCACAGACTCAATAAATCTCTCTGTTTGACATTTATCTTTAGACGCGTCATTTACGCCTTTGTGCCTCGTTAACAGACATTTATTTTAATAATAACATTTTGAATCTTTCTCCATGGTGCACACTGTATACCACATGTATAAATTATGAATGATTAAGTATTTAAATATACTTTAGAATCTGAATATAAAGATAAATGTTTGACGAAACTTGTTACGATGGTTTTTATAATTGGCAGACGTATTAGAATAGACTCTAGAATAGCATTTTATAAAAATTTGCTAGGTTACTTAGTAACGACGTTTATCTATCGAGATCAACTAAATTGTTGCTGCAAGAAAATAGGTTTGGGTTCGGCAAGTAAGTACGAACAGGTTATGCAAACAAAAAAAAATGGAAAATTTTAAGACATTCGAGATTTTGATCTCGATTCGAAATCGATTGTGTTCGAGATTACTGATCTTGTTCTTAATTTTAGTGTGTCAGTTACTTTTAAGCAAGAGCTTGTTACGGCAGCTTTAAAGTAACACTTGATAATGAAAATTCCAGTATGTAGGTATGTTAACGTTTTTCGTTTCGGCGAATACAACTTATGTTTGTTCTCCATCCTTTTATATAATTATAATTGATATGTTAATCTATCAATTACTTGTTATTGGTATAAGATCAGACAGACTGGTTCATTGTATATTAACACGTAAGAAACTATTTGTGTTACTTAACATTAATTTAAATATATTGATTTTGAATGTTGCAAATAGCTCTGGCCAACAGAGACTGATTTATTAGTGTAAAGGTCAGAGGAGTCAGGCCATTGCTTGGGAACATACATACTTCGCGGACCAGGTAACACCTTAACGCGGACGGTAAACTAGATGAAATTGTGAGTAACAAAACTTCAAAATATTGTTTTCCTATTATATTGGACTTCAGACGTATATATACTTCTTTATGTAGAACACAGAATACAATGTTAATCTGCTTACAATTAATTTAACTAGTTATAATAGTAAAGAAGGCAGGTGTGGGCATTTCCAAGTAGCTTTCCGAAAATAAACAACAAACTTGACAATTCACAGCTTAGTAAATAGCAAGATTCGTTCTATTGTAGATCTAATAGAACATTCTTTCGGAACGTGACTTGCGGCGCTCATAGTTAATTCCAATAGAATTAAAAAAGGATTATTTTTATTGAAAAAACGTTGCTCAAGTCGGAAACTCCAATGGAACGATAATAATATAGTGTCAGTGGTAAAGTGGAACAAGGAACTCGCGTAGTTGGCGATTGGTACGTTGAACCTCCCTGGAGGTGTGGGTGCACGCACACGCGAGCGTGCGCGTACGCAGCCGCGCCGCCGGCGGCCGTGGACACTACACGCGGCGCGCGTGTGTTCGTCTAGCTTGTATGTGTCTGTGTATTAATCTGATTCATGGCACTCGTGATACGTCGGTACTTGTGGCGGCGCATGATGTCTTAGCCACACTGACTTCAAATATTTGGTAACCTTACCAGTTCCATTTAAATTCAAATAAATGTCATTTAGTACAATACTCGAACATTTACTATGAATCATCTTGCAAGTTCTCATCTTAAATACGGGTAAAGATTTCTCAAAAACTCGATAAGGATAAAATACCTCGAAGTATAAATTTTATCATTGAATAATAACGTTACAGATAAGATACACGATACCTTACGATTCTGATAGTCACGACTCTAAACTCCGTTTCTAAGCCCGGAAAAGTATAGAGAATAGGCAAGTAATAAACAAATGGGAACAAACTGCTGTTAATACCAAACAGCATTCGTAAAATCGTTTATACTTGCTGGCACTTATTTATTTATTTATTTATTTATTTATTTATTTATTTATTTATAATAGTTACTATGACAAATTGCAGTCGATACATGGAAAAAAAATTACTAATTAAAGTAGACTAGACTATAATCTAAAAAAAGTATACACAACATGAATTTTATTATTTTCTACGCAAAAGTATAATAAAAATAGCATTACAAGCAATAACAGTAAAGAAAATACAAAAAAACTTATTGAAAATTTGGGACAAAACTATTAATTATTAAACTATTAAAATTAACTATTTAATTAATTTTACCTACATAAGAGCATTTTAAAAGAATCGTTGAATAGCGGTTCTCTAATGGCAATTATTACAATAAAAATATTTCATGACGTTTATGTTTTTATAATTACAAAGTTAAAAATAGCAAACACTTTCTTAATTTTTGCACCAGTAACGACTTCTGTATGTTTATCATTTAATCTTAAATACAGCTTCAGAAGTCATGACAGCGTGAAGATTATGAATATATGCAAATTGAAATGCATAGTGAAATGTCGTTTCTGTGCCGATTTCCATTTCATAAATGAACAAGACGAACATAATTGGGCATTTCTAATTTTTGTATCCATTGTAAAAAAAAATAGTTATTAGGAAAAAAAACCCAGATCACAACAATAATTTCGTAAATATTGTATTCAATATCATACAATACCAACGAGTTTATCGTATTTTTCTACATTATACGTATAAATTTTTTATTTGATTCATGATTTGAATAATAAATAACCATCCCACAAATTTCTTAGGTGCAAACCTCAGAAAGTAAGATTAAGTTGTTAGACATATCGAATATCAGAGCTTCAAAAGCCTTTGCTATCGGTTGTTGTTGTTAGATAGCAATCGTAAACACCCACCCGCAATTGGGTCATAAGTCACTATACCGCATTAAGTCAGCATGTTGGGCTATAATCTAATTTATTCTTGTTATATTATCGATGCAGGATTGTTTAAGCCTAGTTGTGGAACCTTTATAGGTTGATGATCATGAGATCAAAAAAGTTGGATTGTTTTGCATACAGACCTTAAGGCCGTAACCACACCTAACGCAGAGCAGGAGTGACTCAGATCCACGCGATTACCATGACAAAGAGCTTTATGACGTTGACCCACTGAACTGTTTCTGCTCTCTTTTGGTGTAACCACAGCTTTAGCTTATTAACAACAGGTGCGATTAGTTTTAATATGTAATACAGGTGCTACTGAAAAAATATGTTTGTGTTGTATGTACTTCATTTGCCCAAATAACGATTTATATATGTGCAACCTACTGAAGTTTATCATAGATTCATAAGCAAATTAAGTCCATTGTATCAGAAAACTGTGCCACGGTGGCCAATGACCTATTAGCCATATATTAACATCACTAACTTCACTGTTTCATTTAGAAGTTTTCGAGGTTGTTCATTCTTGTTTTATGGTGGTCTATCTGTTCAGTGGATTAAAACCTTTTACCCACTGTAATTCGGCTCTTTATTAATAAGACAATAAAAATCAAAACGTAGACCCGCCGATAAATTATCAAACCAACTATTATGTACGCTACATGTTAATTGGAATTCTTATTAAAAAAGTAAGACGACCGGCAGCGGCAGCACAAAATAAGGACACTGCAGAAGGTAAGCTTCAAACAAATGCGCTCGAGCAACGCACTCATAGACAACCTCTCACCAGTTCGTTTTATGTCCCCACTGCTGGGGCACGACCCTTCCCCATGGACGGATAGGGGGCACGGGCCATAAACTACCACGCGGGCCCAGTGCAGATTGATGGTTGTCAACGACTGCTAATACAGCCGGGACCAAGGGCTTTACGTGCCTTCCGAAGCACATGATACATTTTTGGTCACCCATCCGATTTTGCGAAAATTATTTAGCCTAAGTAATCGCGGACCGGGTGGGTTAACTACTGTGCCATCGAGCTACTCCCTCCTTCGTGACAACCTCTCGCGGACACGGAATCTCGCAACAGCTGCGCTCAGTCTATTCCGAGCTGTTCCGAGGTCCGTGTCCGTGTGAGTGTCTACGTGTGCGGTGCTCGAGCGTGGTTTGTCTAAAGCTTACCTTCTGGCTCTCCTTACTTCGTGGCGGCAGCGTGTTACGCCGCCGCGCGGGCCGATTGCGACAACCGCCCGGGCCCCGTCCTTGCGCGTTGCCCAACGTAAGTGCTGCGTACCGTGTGTTAGCCGCATCGCATTAAAAGCTTTCGTGCACAATATAAAAACTATAATAAAAACAACTAGTAATTAAAGAAGGCCGTAATTGTTTTAAGTGTTATGCGACCGAACGGTTAGGCCGAATCTATTTGTGATTGCTGACCTTTTTAGTTTCGACATCGGTGCGTGTCGGTACACTTGGTGATATAATTTTGATATTGTTATCATGAATGTTATGTTATTTGTAATTAAGATTATTTTTACAATCGAATTAAATTGAATACTTATTTTAAATGGTCAGTTATTACAAGTACATTTAACTTATGAGTACTAAGTACTTCATAAATAATTGGGTAGTTGACTGGTTAGTCAATATAGAAACTTTTAACAACTGTCAAAACGATTATTTTTAAAAGAAATTGTATGGAATCAGCAAACTATGACGTCACTATTTCTTTCCGTCACTTAAGTGTTTATTAATAACTTTTTAGGTTACAGAAATTCATGCTTAGGTCAAATAAAAAATTGGTCAATGTTATAAAGAACTCTTACGTGATTTCATTTATACGTTTATGGTTCTGGAATTAATTGTTGTTGTTGTCAACTACCCAATTATATAATGAGCAGACAAAACTAACTAACTTCAGTGCCGAAATATCGGGTATTCTCATACAATAAACATGGTAAGGTAAGAACCCCGCTAATAATTACTCTAATACAAGTGAGATAGTTTAAATAGTTATATAATTATATAATGATTTATTAAATAAGTACATTAAAAAATTCGCGTTCCATTATTAACAAAGTACACAACGGAGTTTAATACAAAGTACCTACTTGGTATTCTAGACATAGCTTTTAATAACTAACGTTTAGACTGGCCGTAAAACATAATTACTTACAAGAAGATTTGGATAAGCAAAAAACAAATAAAAACACGAGTGCCATGACAAAAAAAGAACTAAAAGGCAAAAAACAAGATTTCATGTATTTATTTATCTGTATTTATAAAAGTGAAATATCACTCATTCACTCACTGACTATATATAAAAAATCAAAACTGCTTGATTATTAAAACTGAAATTTTCATCGCAGTCGGGGGAACTCTTTGCGGAATACTTTCTTATGTGAGTGAATGAGTGACATTTAGCTTTACACGACATATTGTTTTTTGCCTTTTTGTCCTTTTTTTTGCGATTTAGCTCTTTTTTATCATTGCAGTCATGTTTTAATTTTTTTTAATTATTTATTTTCATTTTGTACCTTTAAGTGATAAGTGTAATTTTAATAAAATATGTCACTCATTCCACCCTTCCTACTCTATTAAGTAGTTTTCTGATATAAACGTTAATCCGATATTTTACAACTTTGATCCCTTGTTTTACCACCGTAGGGGTGAATTTTCCAAAGAAGCACGTGTTTTTTACCGTAATCGATCCAAAATGCTAAACATCAAGTTCTAGTCTCTAACTCCAAAAATGACGAATTTTCATCATACAAAATTTATCCCTTATTTTACCCACATAGGGGTTGAATTTCCAAACCTTTATTAGACTATGTTAGACGGGACGATGCAAGGATTTTAACAATAACTCATATAACTAAATCGGTCCAGGCGTTTAGAAGTTATGGTGTAATAAAGAAACGTCCCATACATACATACATACATGAACCCTGAATATTTTTTGGTAGTCGTGTAAAAAAGATAATATATTTGTTTCTATCTTCTGTTTACTTTACCTTTGTACAAGTCACATAAGTTAAGTACATTGAACTCCAAAATGACATTCGGTTAAAATTACTAAGCTTTCGTGTATGCGAAAAAAATATTTTTTGCTTGTAAATTTTTGCTTCTTACAATTTTTATTTTCAACAAATTACGATGAATGGCGTACAGATAACATTGAGAATCTAAAACGGTTTGAAAAACAGTAATGATATGGGGTCCTTGAGCGTGAAGAGCTTGTGGGTCAGCAGAGTGAGGGTGACTGATGCTGCATTATTTTCTCGCTGTACACTGGTACGAGAAACAACTGCGTCTTCGCGTCTTGGCTCCATTTCCACTTAAAATCAGGTGGAGTAGAGACATTTGCGAACTAATTAAAAAAAAGTAAACAGTTAACTAAATTCGATAGCTGACTGTACATATCGCGCACGTAAGTTGTACTCGAAGTTATTATTAACAAGTGATATTGCGCTAGGGAATGCAATTTATAGATAAATGTCATTACTAACGCGATAAAAGCCGATCACAATCTGCCCCGAACAATGCGAGGGGGTCATGCCGCGAACGCACTGATTATTTCCTGGCATGACGGAGGCCGATTTTAAATTATATTTGTATCTGTTAATTAATGACCTTATAATTAACGAAATGTTAAAACTTGATTGCTTAACTACCACTTAACATGAACAATGAACATGATTTGACATTATGATGTAATTTAATAATTTTATTTGAATCTTCTCTATTTTATATTATAATATTTATTATTTTGTTAAAAGCGGTTGTCTCTATATCCATTGTACATATTAAACATCAAAAAAATTGTTCTGGATGAACTTTTTGACCTTGAATTTATAGACTATCGTATATAAATTAAATATTTTTTATAAGTTTAAAGTTGCTAAAAAAGCATCCACGCCTAAAGGTTAATGAAAACGATTATAAATACATAATATTATATGGCACATTAATCATTCGAATTAGGTATGCAGTTTTTTTTAAATTAATAATTTGTGTTGAATATTTTATATAGATTAACTTAGCCTTTAAATAACAAGTGTGCAAAACTAAAACTAAATCCAGGTAAAAAAATTTGTGCCTCTGATTTGATCTTACTTTTTCTGTCCATGTACTATAAAGCGATAAGACCGTCAATTTATAACGTTTTTTTTTTCAAATCTATGTTTTCAATATAAATTGGTCAAGTGTTGCAATGACAGCTTTTCTATAAAGTACATATAATCATATTTATTATTATTCTACGAAAAGCATGTACCATTTTTCGGTAGTCTGAATTCGAGGCATTTATCTGACGGATTCCGTAATATCCGTTAGGTTAGGACTAATTCAATGCGCGCACACATTGAGGCGCGGCGTGCGCACGCACACACGCGGCGCGCGCACACCGCGGCGTGCACGTGCGGGGCGGCGGCAGCGCGGAACGGGTCCGGCCGACCTGCGAGAAAGAACTCAGCCAAGGACGCCGGGCTAACGGTGCGCGGCCCGCCCAGGATTCTATTCCTTTTTCGGGATATCTCTTTGACTCCCACACAGGTTATCTTTACAATCGTCTCTTGTTTAGTATGCTGATCAGCTTTTTAGGAGTGTCTTTGACACCTTCGACTTTTCTTAACGACTGTCTTTTGTTTGGAAAGTATCGATTAGTTTTTGGGATAATTTCACGTATAAGTGATCATCTTTTTATCATGTTTATATGCTTTTTAGCGATGTCTTTGACTACTTCAGCTTTTTTTAATGATAGTCCTTTGTTTTAATGCTGATCAGCTTTTTCTGGATATCTTAGACTAACGCAGTTTATCTTTGCGATCGTTTGTTTTATGTAGATCAGTTATTTCGGGATATCTTTGACTCCCTCAGCATATCTTGGTGGTTGATGGTCTTGTTTTAGAAGGTTAGTAAGAATATTCAGCTGATGATGTTGACTACTGGAGATACTTTATATGTTATATGTTTTTGTTGTCTCTTTTACTACGTCTTCGTCACGTTTATAACTGTGTCTGTTTTAACACTTCTTGTTATCCGTTCTATTAAAGCCAATTAGGGATATGTCACGAATTAAGATAAGGAGACAAACATAGAACAGAGGTTTCCAAACAGTTTGTGCTTCATTGTCTTTTAAAAAATCTCATATCCTGACCTATCGTTATCTTTTTCTTGCAAAATGTCTTTTATGTTACCAGATGTGTGAATTTTGGTGAATGATAAACGAAAGATTTTTATGCCAACCTTTTCTTTTATTTAATTTCTTTATATCATTTACTCATGGCATCATCGTTACATTATTAACATAAGTGTTGCGTGTTCCTATTAATATTACCTATCGACTCATTGTAGTCGGCGTGTGAATTCCATTTGCATCCAACCAAAGAGTATTATCTTCAATATGCGTATTTTCCTTATTGTATCTACCTTCGTTTGCCCCGTTAAACTGTTACTTTAAATGATGACGATAACGTAATGCAACGAAAGCAAAAGTTCAAGGTGAAACAAAAGAAGTTTTAGGTACGCAAATATTATAACAACTTCAACTTATAAATGGGTTTGCACCTTACTTAGCAATGACTATGTATATTAGGAATCTTGTAAATGCCAAAGGTGGCTCGGTGGTATTACGATTTGCAAAATAAAAATGCCGATCGATTTTGCCGGCATCATTAAAAAGCTAATCCACCGACCTATGAGAACATGATCGACGTGTCCTAAATGAAGCATAATTCTTCACAAAATCCAATTTCAAGTTCCTTTGTCCGGCCATCGACCCTAAAAAACCTTATTCGTCTATCTCACTCTAATACCTTAAACGCTATAGTTACGTCTCGCAATCACGAATACCGCTGCTCTGTCTGTATTTTGTTCCATTACGGCCAAGAACAATGAGTGTTTGTGGATGGGAGCGCGGTCCTAAGTCTATGCTTGTCGCGCCCGCGCCCGCCGCCGCGCCGCGAGCGAGACGGCCGGCGTTCACCGCTCGCGACCTACATGAAATGTTTCGGATTCTTATTGGGCCGCGGAGAGCTCAAAGATGGCCACTCGAGGACCGTTTTCTCGTTACGATAACCTAATTTTGTACCATTACGTCGGTAGTCGTTCTGCTTAATATCAATAAGGCAGCTCCATTAAGTTCGAATGTCAGGAGGTAACGCGAGTAAAAAGACGCCGACCTCGCGGAGTATGTTCGCACGGCCCCCCCTTGCCCGCGCCTTCTCTCCCTCCTCCTCCGCCGCCCCCTCTAACCCCGCCACTAGCGGCGGGTGATTCAACTGTGTTCGGAAATGGCGAAGGTTTGCCGGACGTAAAGCTGACACGGAAATACCTTCAGACGCATGCGTGTTTCCAGGTATTATATTAACACTTTTAAGAATATAGAACTTCGATAGAAACCCGTTATTGCAATAAAAGCCGGGCGACAATAAAAATACAATTGCGTCGCTTTACGGCAATCAATAGTATAATTAATTCCGTATCGTGGACCACTTTTTTCGAAGTACTTACTTATGGATACATTATTTTATCGCACCATGTGATAAAAATAGTAACACGAGTCGAGGAAATAGTTGCATTTATTAAAAAAAAACCTTAAGAAGAAGGGATTCTCGTAGCGTACAATAGACATCAACGCGCTACGTCTGCGCTTGCGCAAAGAAATTTTCTTTAAAGTATCTTTATAAATTCATGTTCACATACATGTGTAAACCATGATCTTAATATTTAGAAAAGTCCATTTACTACGTAGTTTTATTAATTTAAATGAATACTTAACTTTATTTGGCGTAGTTAATTGTAAATGTATATTTAATTGCCTAATTAACAAACTACTACACTTGCGACTACTTAATGCAATTTTACTTCCTTAAACTGTCCAAAATCGTTTCCACCCGCTTTATTAGTATTTATTGCATGGACTCAAATTATAAACTTGTAAGTAATTGAAGTTGACAGGTGTATCAATTTTAAGTAATATTTCATCAAAATCAACATATTTACTGTCGAGCGATCATTTAAGGGACAACATTACATTATTGCTAAGTTATTCTAATGTTATGTTATAGAAGATGAAGTAGTTTGTTTGTGAGAGCTTGCTGATGCCTCAGACAGAATTTTTAGCGTGTGATGAGGCGGCGCTTTGCTGAACATGCAATTCTTTTAGCGCCCATACGTAACGTCACGTATTGGCCACATTCACTTGTTCTTTTACGTAGGTGCCACACTGCTCAGCACAGATCTGTCTCTCATATAAACAAGAAAATATTTTGTTGAAAGTAAAATCATATGTAATTTAATCACGAGTAAATTTTTTGGTCTTTTTTATAATTTTAAATCTTATACACGTGATTCCTGCTAACGGTCTAACCCGTTAGCAAGGAACAAAAACATATATAATTTAGTATATTTCAAAATAAGAGACACAAAAAAAAATATGGTAGAAAAAACAGAATAATGGTTATAAAAAAGGAAACGCATTACCGGACGCGCGCGCGCTTACGGTAGATACGCAAGTACAGGATATTATTTTTATAAAAATATTATGTTTTTGTTTTGTTTATATCATTTTAACGCAAATTTTGTTGCGAAACAAATTACAAAAACACAAATCTTGAAAAAAAATCCACGAGCAGGATTTGAACCAGCACCCTTCTGACATACCGGGTCAGGTGCTCTCCCAATTGAGCTATTCTTAATAAGAGCTATTTTCAATAGTTTTTATAATTTATTTGTTTCGCAACAAAATTTGCGTTAAAATTATATCAACAAAACAAAAACATTTTATAAATAGCTTGCCTACTTCTTAATTGATTTTTAGTATTTGTAAAAATATTATGATCGGATGTTAATGACGGTAGTTGTTGACATTGAATAGGCGCCTTTGACTTTCAAAGTAAAAAAGTAAATAGGGTTGAATAATTTCGGCGGGCTGGTTAGAACCACGATAGCTCAATTGGGAGAGCACCTGACCCGGTATGTCAGAAGGGTGCAGGTTCAAATCCTGCTCGTGGAAATTTTTTCAACATTTTTGTTTTTGTAATAAAAATATTAATTAATATCTAACGTAATAAAAATACAAAACTACATAATAAGCCTAAAGAAAGCCGAAATATGTTTGGGGAAAAATGACAAGATGAGCTCCTTAAGGCTCAATTTTAGAATTTAGGGGAATTAGTTATAAAAGTACGTAATTAAAAACATAAAAGACTACAAAAACAGTTAATATAATTAATAAAAAGTCTTGAACAGCAAAAAGGTGAACTTAGCTCAGCTAAGGACGGCAAAATGAAGATCCAAATGTACACAGTCAGGTCATAAATTCTGTCACATGTTTAATATTAAATAAATGAGACAAGTTTTTTCAATATGTAACCATTTATATACCAAAATGAACTTTACAAAACATAGATTCTTATGACAATAAAGCTTATTCAAAATTACCTCCGTGATTTTGAATACAGGCCTTCAATCTGCGCGGCCAGTCGTCTATCGCAGCACGAACGAGGTCCATGTCAATATCGGCGGCTGCCTTAATCAAGGATGTCTAGAGTGACTCCAAATTGGGATGAGGCTTTGAGCACGCCTTTTCTTCCAAGTGTTGCCATATCTTGTAATCTAACGGACTCAAATCTGGACTGGAGGAGGGCCAGTCTTCGTGCCGGATGAAGTCGATTTCACGTGCCGCCAGCCAGTCTTGTGTGCTCTTCGTTCTATGAGCTGGCGCCGAATCTTGTTGGAATACCCAGTGCCTGTTATTGAACATGGTATGAGAAACAGGTTCCACAAGGTTCGTCAGGACTGTATTTTGATACACAACTAACTGCATTCGTTTTTACACCTTTCTCACAAAAATGTACCTCTGTTAAGCCCCAATAAGAAACTCCCAACCATACCATGAGCGAGGATGGAAAATGACCTCGTTGGGCACGCGGAATACGGTTGCTCGCTTTTTCACTACTGTGTGCATACACCTTATCATTTTGTTTGTTGTAGCTCTCTTCTACGGTAAAATTTTTTTCATCCGAAAAAATAATTTCCCCATATATTTTTCCCGCGTACCGCTTCAACAAAGCGCGGCAACTCTTCAGTCTCAGGTCCATTAGACGAGCATTCAAACGATGTCCTGTTTTTCTTCGATATGCCCGAAGCTCTTCATTTAACACCCTTTTCACCGTGGTTCTGCTTAACCCCATCTGAAGGGCCAACAGTTTCTGCTTACGTTTGGGATTTCTTTGAATTCGCGCCTTCACAGCTTTTATCACTGCTGGAGTCCTAACAGACCGAGGGCGACCACTTCTTAACCTGTCATCTACACTATAGTCTTCATTGTATAGTTTGATGGTACGATAAACGAATTTTTTTGGTTAAATTCAAATTTTTCAGTATGTCAAAAATTTGAATTGGCGCGTAACCGCAACGATGCAACGCAATAACTGCAACACGGTATTCTTTAAGCGTCAACTCCATATTTAAAGTAAAATTCTAAAAAGTATACATTTTTATTTTCATGAACAATTCGAAATTCGAATTCAATAAACTTTTTTGTGGCCAGCATTCTAAAAGAAATGTTTTTACTGTGTGACAATACTTATGACCTGACTGTGTATATACGGGTGTATGGAGCTTCAACCGCAAATAAAAGAGTATGATCAAAATAACGGGTTGAAAACTCGCTAAACCCGTCTGCCCGGAAACTAAAGAGGTAAAATTAAAAACTGAAGAAAAAACATAAAGAACCCTTCTCTATCTGCGAAAGGCCGAACATTTGAGAATAATTGAAAATAAAAAGGAAACTCACTAGGGCTGAATAATAGCAATCAATTTGATTGACTTTACTTGTTGTTAGCAAGACCAGGACCTGAAGAAAAAACTGGTAAACTGGTAAGCAGGTGAACAGAAATTCGACCTTGCGAAAAGTAAAAAACAATTCTTCAAAATCTTTATCCGATTCACAAAATACAATGAAAACAAAAAATCAAATTCATAATCTGTCAAACTCAGAAAGAATTCCATAGGCTAAACATAATATTTTTAAATATACAAACGGCCAGTGAAAGATGAAAAACATTTCCTTACTTAAAAAAAACCGGACAAGTGCGAGTCGGACTCGCCCACCGAGGGATTTATAGGTACATACATATTATATAGTTCAGGAATCGATTCTCGAACTGTTCCCGACACTCCCACAAATTGTATAGAAAGCGAGCGGAAAGATGTTACACATCAAAAAAAAGGTCGAATGTGGCGAACGCTACAATTTGTAATAAGTGTGTCATATCAATGTGAATGCATTGTTCGCGTAAAATTAAGAAAACAAAATGTTACAAGAAAGTTAATGTTCATTAAACAAGTTCAATACCTGATTACTGACATAACAACAACATTTTAATGTTCATAATTTTACAAGAAGCGTACTATAAAGCTTAGTAAATAAAATAAAGTCGATCTACTTTTTATACACATAGTAATCTCCTAGGTGTCCTTAGATTCTCCACTGTCGACATTCCAACCACGCCCTGGAGAATCTAGTAAGGTATAGAGACATTTCCCCGAGGAAGTGATGTTTACTCTAGATAATCGTCGAGATTGTATGATTACTTGGGCTAAAGGATTATAAGATCAAAAGATTACTGTAATTTTTTCAAGCAAAAATGTCAACGCAACACGAGCTTTTAAAAAATATTTCGGTATACAAACAAAAAAATTCATTATAAAGTTCGTTATTTTTCAAACCAATAATTCAATTCTTCAAAAGTATTTGTTGTTTATAGAAAGTACAAAGTAAGAAGTTAATAAAAAGTAATTTAGAAACACGTTTATTCAACTTTATTTATGCGTTTTGTTGCCTACACTACGAAGCGTTTTATATAATAGTCGTCATAGTCATAAGTATTTATTTTATCATCATCATCATCATCATCATTTTATTAATTCTCGCATAACGCCTCAATAGTACGTAAGTAGCCTGATTTTAATAGATTATCTATATGGAAATGACAGAATTACTTTAATATGATTGTGAACTATTTCAAAGGTTCAGAATCGAGTGTCGTACGCATAATTTTAACAACTTCCTTGTCCATGAGTGACATGTGATAAAAAGTGTCAAAATCTGACTATTAACAAACTATTGAGTCGTTATTGAATTAGGAGACTTAAAGCCACGTTTGTTTGATCACTACACTACACATAGAATGAGAGTTTCATGCAGTCGGGCCACAACAAACAGCGTAGTATGCCACTGGTGGCGCGCCGGCCGACTTTTTGCGCGTGTAAACTTGACTTTGAGCCGCGACTCCCTGGCTGTCATTGACATTTTTCCGTGTTAATCGCAACGCGGATTTCACTACAAATCCTGTTTGGTTTTTTGCCACTCCAGTACCTATGCCTCATAATACTTTTTTTGTTATTAAATCAATCACACAACCAATTTCTTTAGTGGCCTTACAGTTTTTTCTTTTGCCTAATTACTTATACACTGTTTGTCTAACTAAATTAGTAGTAGCAGTGAAGTAATTACCTTAAATACTATCCCAAAAACTTCCATTATAGATATCAAGTCATAACTACTTCACAAATGCTGGTTGGAGATCACAAACTAAATTATTATTTATTATTATTGGAGACTTGTTGTTAGCATAGCCATATTTATTAATAATTATGTCACATGAATATTTATTTTGCTGTGAAACTCCCGAATACAAATAAATAAAATTAGTTTAAAAGAAATATAAACGGCAGCTTGAGTGATAAAACTAGTCTTTACTTCTATTTAAGTTATTATGACAAGGTACTAAAGTGATCAGCGACTTTAATTGCTGATTTATACCGAGACTTTGGTTTCAAATTTTATCTGCTTAATGTCTCATAATGCCGATCGGTTAACAAGATGTCTCTAATACAATCATCTTGTGTATTATGAACGGTCCTTAATTTATTTATTTATTTTAGTTGTTTACTTTATCCCAGGCTTAAGACGCTAAAAATAACGCATGAGGCAATCAGCACACTCTCTCTTAAAGAAATTATTTGTTATTAAGAAGAAGTAAATCCGGCGATAAAAGTTGTATCTACAATGGTCTAATCAAGAGTGCTCAAGACGACCCCTACTAACGGTTAAAGTTATTTTCGATCATTCAAATGATGTGTAATTCTTTAGAGTGGTTTACACATGTCAAGCGTAAGCAGCAGCATAGTAGTGACGTGTGACCTTAGCGATGTACTCTTATTTATACTTCACGCTACTTCGGGCGTTCATGCTAGTGAAATTAATTTTCCAGTCAAGTGAGCAGCCACCAAATTATTTGCATAGCACAAGCGATATTTAATGTTCAGCTCGGATTGTAAAAGACTTACTTACTACCGGAATTCACTTCACTTCAATTTCTGTTGTGTTTTTAAGGTATAAAATATTTTATATTATAATTACTTATAATAACATTATATATATAATAATTTGGGGAATAAAGTTACTCGTGTCCGTAGGTTTACCCTTGAGACCCTAAACGTGACCCCTGAGTGGTGCTAAATGAGTGACACTGTCTGAGTGGTAGAGCCACGCTGCGTTGCATCATGAAATGGGTAATACCACCCGTCCCACAGGATATCGGCGTGAAACAATGACACTCGTTTCTGTTGTGTTTCGTCCGGTGAGCGAGAGTACCGGAGGCCCATCTCTCACCACTCCCCCCTCCCAATTCCTACTCCCTCCTCAAGATCCAACTCCTTCCTCAAGCCCGGCAACGCATCTGCGATTACTTTGGTTTTGCGGGTGTCCATGGGCGGCGGTGATTACTTTTCATCAGATGACCCGCCTGCTCGTTTGCCTCCTTTTAATAAAAAAAAAAAAAATATATATATATATATAGAAATACGATAACTTTCCATCATTAAACACTTGTAAAAGTTAAGGAATCTGACGTTAAAATAAATTAATTTTAATCTATGAATTGGTAGAAATTATTTTACTTTTTACTAATCCAATTTAAGAACTTGTTGTAAGGCTTTGTGAGAGATATAATTAATATTCTGCAAAATATTTATACGTATAGACTTTCTAAGGTTCCGTACCTCAAAAGGAAAACTTTTAGGATCACTTTGTTGTCCGTCTGTCCGTCTGTCTGTCGAGTATCGAGTTGAAATTAAAACCATATTACTCAGGTCTGCGGTCCCTTGAAGTGTGAAAAATCAAACTTCTAAGTTAACGAAAAAAAAAGATACGGCCGTTTATGACGCAAAAAACGTATATTTCGACACTCTCAAGGGAATCAAAATTTATAGGGTACTTGCCGTTGACCTAGGTGCCTAGAACTATGAAGTTTGGCAAGTAATATTGTCTTACACTACAAGTACAGGGAAAAATCTGAAAACTATACATATTTCATGAAACAGGGTCGTGGGGTATCGTATGAAAGGGCTTCATTTGCACAAGCTTAAACAGATTTTTAATAATTTTTATGATGATGTTTTCGATTTAAGAATGAAAAAAAGAAATACCTTTTCCCTCTTTTATATGTATAGGTTACCTACCTATACATATACCTAATAACTTTGGTGTATGTAGTACCTAACAGTTTGCACTGTTATTCGTATCTACCTATTTAGTTCTTTTTTAAAATTTTGTAATTAAACACAATCCTAAATAGGTACCTACCTACTTAAGTGTATAATATACACGTTTTGGAAACTGAATTTCGGGAAAAGTTCGAGACTCGGTTCCTGAGCTATATGTACCCATAAATTTGTACGGAACCATCGGTGGGCGAGTCTGACTCGCACTTGTCCGCTTTTTTCAATATCGCTATACTCTATGCAAAAAACAAATAAATCGCATTGCCGACCAATGTTTACTTGTAAGCTTCCTTAAAAATACTATGAAAAAGAGAAATTAGAAATAAATGGTTTATTGTTCTAAAAATATAAATAAAAAGTTCTAGCTTAAGTAAAAAGATCAATGTTAAAAATTAAGCATTTAGCTATATTATAAATTTTTTATATAATTTGACACGCTATAAATCTGCTAGTTTATTTTCCTTACATATTTATTATGGGAGATATCCTTGACTGGTTCAGTGAATAACATGAATTATAATCAGAATAAAGCAAATTTGTGTTTACTTTGTTATCGTTCCACATTTATTTTTGTTTTAAAAGTCATTACGATGAATGTCGATAAGCATTGATATTCGTGACTGCATTAGCCTATTTTTTAGTATTTGCCTACATTATATCACGCGTGATTTCATTGTGTTATGTTATAGATAGAAATCACATAAAGCGATAAGCACTTATTGAGAAAACATACCATGAGTACATCTCGGCTTCTTAAAAACGAGAGCAAACACGCGGGCGCCGTTCAATCTTTGTCATTGTATAGCAAATTAATCATAAGTGAAATTCGGCGTGTTCATCGTAGTTTATTTTCGTAATAGACGGCTACCGAAATCTTTTTCATTGCTTTTTGTACCCACTTTAGAAAGTTTTATTGTTTTTCTATGAAATCTTTTTAGACTACCTACTAAGTTATTAATATAAACTTACTTTGAAAGCAAAAAAAGGTCTCATAAAGCATGGTGCTCGTGTAAATGTCGTTTTTACTGTATTGTGATTTTTTGTTATCATCAGCCTACAATGCTGCTCACAATCAAAGTTAGAATACGAGAACTCATACCTTTAACTACACGCAAATTAATAATAAAAAGAAGGTTTTTGAAGTGGCTCATCAAAAAATAATGTTAATATGTAACCTATCACAAAATGACAACATATTATAAATAACTATACAGATAAAGTTTTTTATAGAAGACAAATGGCTTTGCTCTGTCTGATGATAAGCAGAGTCCAGATTCGTGTGGTGTGACAAAGAAACGAATCACCAAATTTCTTCGTTCGCGACGGAATTGTTGTCACAGTAAATTTCTGACAGCACGCGTGGTCCTGTAAAGGAATACTTGCAAGTTAAAATAGAAATCGGATCAATGAGTCGGGTTCTATCACGATACAAACAACCTTATATACTAACCACTACATTTTATTACCTCCCATAAACTGATATAAGTGCCAGAGCTAGACAGATTATAAAGTTTCACATTAGTCTTTCAAAGAACTACGATGTTTAACGTAGTTAATGTTTACATTGATTATAAGCTTTAAGTTGAAGATTGTTAAGGTGCATCTTATGGTATTAGTTGTTGGGTATTACATACATTTGGCATCTAATCCACTAACGATTTACGGGGAAACGAGGTGCGTTTCGCAAAGCTGATTGCGGAGGTACGAGATTGGTTCTCGCGTGTACCGTATCTAATTTATCACAAGTGCGCATCAGTGCAACAGCCAATGCCGCAGCGCCGTGCGAATCGCCTGCGACGGGTTGCAGGTGTCAATCGCATGCATACATTATAGCGCAAGAGATAGCATCGAATCTTGAGCGTACTGAAACTGAACATTATTACTAAGCTAAGTTTGATAGACAAGACATTGACGTTTGCAATTACCGAAATAGCTTCACAATCACAACATTTCTATGCTCTTTCCAAATTTCAAGCGTTGTAACTAATTGTTATCAGAAATAAGTGCTACGTATAACCTTATGTAGATTAAGTGACTTTGCTTTAAATGTTTACTCACATCACTGAAATTGAGTTTGAGTGACTGAGTCTTTGAAGCCCACAAATATATCGTAGTGGCACCAATGTCGACACAGTAAGCCCACGCCCAGTGAGCGCCACCAGTTTTCGTCGCCATAAAATATTATAGAATTTCATTTAAATTTTACTGAATGACAGCTAGGTATTGTGCTAGGTGGTCTGTATTCAATTGTTGCTAAAGCCAAAAATCAGTTACTGTCCTTTATTTTTATGATTAAAGTATAAAAGTGTCGTTCACTGGTTCCTGTCGAATACCGGTGCCACTACCATAGTAACGAGCTGATACTTCTACTAAAAATATTTTTCTGTGTGGCTAAGTGTCGGTCCAGATGGCCAAGGGTCTGTCTGTCTCGCGTCAGCGTTTTGAACTGCGGTCGGTGATCTTTGTTGACTCGTTATGTGTGAATTATATGATTTATGTATGAATGTCTACATTTGCGCGCGCTGCAAACTTAGCTTTAGGGCGGCGTGAACTGAAATCTTAAATTTAGATTAAATTTTGTCTTTTTATTGCATAATTGGTACAAGCAATCAAGCAATCAAATGGGCCCTGTCTCTAGGACCATAATAGGAGGCGGCGCAACGTATGCGACCCGGCACGAAGCAAGTGTGGTTAGTGAGAGTGCGCGTTATACCAAATATTGCCACGGAATATTATACCATCCATGAATATTCAGCATTAGCTTGGCCCTGCTATTTAAATATGGTTGGGATCAACATTCGCCTTAGCCTTTGTAACATATTGGGTTTGCAATTACCGAAATAGCTTCACAATCACAACATTCCTAAGCTCTTTCCAAATTCTATAAAATAATAACTCAATCAAGCGTTGTAACTAATAAATACTGTTGTTATCAGAAAAGTGCTACGTATAACCTTATGCACATTAATTAACTTTGCTTTAAATGTTTACTCACATCACTAAAATTGTTCCATTTCCATTAAAACCGCATACCATATTCATAAAACAGGATATGTCTCCAAGGCGAACCGTAGCCTTTACATCCTTGCTTACATATTCGTTTGGTTTTTAGAGCACTTAATATTTAAGTAATAAACGACGAACGGAACGATGTACGGAAAGACATACATGTAACTTCAAATCCTGCACTTCCAAAATGATTTGTAAAAATGCAAAAATACAAAAGCCCGATTTTGAACTCATTCATTTCGTCTCCCGATCCGATCCGAACCCTTCGGAGAATCGAGTAGGGCACGGGGACGCGCACTAGTGCGCGATGCCGTTCCCTCTAGATAACCTTTGAAGGTGATTCGTTTCACACGGCTTGACCCTTTACGTTCCTCGCCGCCCCCAAAAAAGCCCGGTGAACCTGAAAATGCCGCAGCGGCAATCAGCAATAATTTTGTAATTAATTAAATCTTTTTTTTAATTATTATTTATTTTTATTTTTTTATATATTATATTCAGTATAAGTTTATAAATTTTTACGTCTATAGATATTTGATATTGTTTGCTTTTTTTAAGATTTATTATTATGGTTTTTTTTTCTGAAACGTCCCACCAGTGCATGTCGTGGCGACCTGTAATTGAGACAGCATTTAGTTTTAAGATAAAAATATAGCTTCTTTCTTGTTTTGATGTACAGACGCCTGCACATCAACCTATCCAAAACTGTCAAATTACTTCAATACATTTTCAACCATATGCCTCAGTCATAAAGTTTAAAGTCTATTGAGGAAATTTGACAGTTTGATGTGCAGGCGTGTGTACGTTGTGTAAATAAATAAATAAATTTACATTGATATGCTTAGAACAATGAATGAACACTACCTAACTTTAGGTATCTACTATAAGGCAAATAATTATTCTGACGTTAAAGTTATGTGTCTACATCTAAGTATAACACGAACTGTTTATTATTTAATTGTATGTCTTTATAAAAACACGTGAACCATAGTACACGGTCCTTAAAGTAAATGTCAATAACTGGAGCACTGCAAAAGAAGTTATTCAATAAAATTATGTTTTCACTTAAAACTCGTGGCAATTACCTTGATAAACAGTCGCTCTGCGTGAACCCTTCAATTAAACCCAACGAATCCGGTTTTACAAAAGCGTAGGTACTTGTCGTTTCTCAAGAATTATAATTTGGCTATATTCATTAAGAAAGTCACTTTGTAAAATGGTGAAGAACAATTGGCATGCCAATTTTATGTCTTTTTGATGGACAAATTCAGAACCGGACGACATTAAGTGAATAAATTATTACCAAACGACACATGTATAGGTTAAAGAATAATTTTGCAGTTTTAAAAATAGGTCGATGATGACATATTATGGAATAACGATTGACAACAACAGCTACAATTTAACACAATAAAAGTTCCGTTGACATCACGTAACAGTTCTTCAAAATATTATATATTTTTAATTTGACTTAAACTTAATTCCTGTAAGCAAAGAAGCTGATTATTACTCGGTTGATGAAACATAACAGTGACGACATAGTACGCTTATACTTATGCAATTTCTATGAAAGGATATTGGCATGATAGGTGCTAAAAAGTTTCTCATGTTGAGTAGTTTACTGGTTAGTCACCAATCTACTCAATATGAAGAACACCAAAGTAGTACACACCTGCCTGCACATCAGACTACCACAAACTGTCAAATTACCTCAATAGACTTTGAGCTTTATATATATGGCATATGGTTGAACATTTATTGAAGAAATACAGTTTTGGATAGGTTGATGTGCAGGCGTCTGTACTGTATTAGTGGCACCAGTGTTCGTCGGTAAACAGTGATCGTCCTTTTTTTTTCTTGAATTATTAAAAACTGTTTTCTTTTGTTTATCAACAATTGAATACAGACCATCTGCTTCCTAGCTGTCATCTCGTAAAATTTCAATGAAAACCTATGTTATACTTTGGCGGCGAATACTGGGTCGAACAGTGCGCCTAAAGCGTCAAACACTAGTGTGACTACGATACATATACCGGTGTCTGATTGAAATAATAAAATCAACATCAGCCCACAATGTTCCTCGCGGCTAATGGAAAGTGGAAAACATGTGTGAAGATGTTATCGTCGTGATGTTGGTGGTACGCCCCGAGCAATGCTGTTAGCTGCATTTTTTTATCTTGTGAGGAAATCAAATGCGGAGAATTAAGTACGTAAAGAAAACTGCCATACTTAATGAATAGGAAAATATACCTTTGTTAAGAAAAGCGCAATTGAAAACATTAAAAATATATTAATAAATTATTATAAGATTGTTGGACCAAAACATGCTAGTTACTAAACGTAAAATATTTATATAAAAATTTCACTAACTGCAGTTTAAATTTTACTGTACCGTATATTAAATATGCAATATTTGTATATATGTTTTCAATAAAATTATCAAATAACAAAATTATGCTCCACAAAAATAAACAGTGAAGTGGAGAATGTTATGGACATCTAGTGATCGACAGGTCAAAGTTTTTTTTTGGAGAGAGGTTGCTGATTGCCTCAAACGGCATTTTCAGCTTCACCGGACTTGGGCAGGTCAAAGAATATAAAATGTCCATGAAACATCTGTTAGCTTTTGATTGATTTTATCTCTTACTCATGAGGTAAATTGAAAATTAGTAAGAAAGTGACTTTTATATCTTAAATCCATATTAAAGCTCTATTCAAACGTGTTAACATACAAGTTGTACGAATTTATAACTTGTGCATTCTACTGAAGAATTTTAATGTCTGGGTGTTTATTACCGGATTTTGTAATAATTTACGAGTAAAAAAGATAAGATGAGCATGATGGTGCAGTGAATAACACGCCCAGCCGGCGATTGTTAAGGTTAAGCAACTTACGCAAAGGCCGGTCATCGGATCTGTGAACAAAAGTCCACCTCCGTGTTTCGGAAGGCACGTAAAGCACGTGGTCCCGACTACATTAGCAGTCCGTGCCCCAGCAGCCCCAGCAGTGGGGACATTAAAAAAAATGAGCTAGTGACTAAAGAAGATAAATTAAAATACTTTTTAAAATTTGTTTAAGCAAGAGACCATTTTAACCATATTAATCAAACGTCGATAAAATTTCTGCACTATAAGTACCTAACTATTGGTGTCACTTCGTATTTACGAGTATGCAATTTACTTATTTAAAGATTGATGCATATAATTTGCCCGTTCAACTTTTATGTTTTATGTTGATCAACGAATAAAGAATAACTGCATTTTAAGCTATTAAAATTTAACTTGCACCTTGTCTTTATCGACTGCCATGTCAACGGTGCTTCGTACATACAAAAAAACTATACAAAAACAAGGCGTTCAATTAAAAAGCTCCATTATCGATAAAAATAACGATCCGGTTTTATAGATTTAAATTGCAAACGAGAGTCACGTGTCCGCCCGGAATTGGGTGTCGGACGAGACGCGTCGTTATTCCACTTAAATTGGCAGCTGCCTCCACGCGTCCAGCATCAGTGTGGACGGACCACCGCTAGATTTGCCCTGGACTATCTAAATCTTTCAATGCCAACCCAAACAATTCAAAACTAACTCGTTTTCAGTTACCATAACATATTTATGACGTTAAATTTGACTTCGATTTTATAACCAGTTATTTTTCAGTTACAATAATAATTTATGACGTTACATTTAATTTATTTATATATTTAGCCATTGATGCACACTAGGAAATTATACAGATAATATACAATAAAATATTGTACAAAAACACCAACCGTTTATTAAGTTATAGTGAAATATCTCCCAGAAGAGCGGAAAAGGAAAAGAAGCACTTTACTATGAATCCTTAACTCTTGAGGAACTTGCTATCTTAAGATCCTTTACACATTTCGTTATCTCATAAAAAAAACTAAAAAAAACGATATACCAATTTTAATGAAACAAACTTTCGATGCTTAACGAAAATGCACAGATCTAGAAAGTTAGCACAAAACATTAAAAAAAACGTTTGTTCAACTGAATGTATGCGGTTTGAAACTTTGCATAGTAGACTGTAAATAGCATTAATTCATGTATGTATTAAAGTACTCATAAATGTTGTGTGTGTGAATGTGTTTCACCACGTGCCTACGCCCGCCGTCCACAAAACCCAGGCTCGGCGCTAAGGAAATACTAAACATAGCTATATTTAATTTAAGTAACACTATGTAATTAGAATTACAAAAGTATGAATGACTTAATTCTAGATTTTTGAACTTTTTAAGTTCGTGAAATTCTTCGTTAAGCAATCTAGTCAAGTAATTCTTTATTAAAACAAGATTATATTTTAATAATAAGACATATTTTGTTTAGTTTAAGCCTAGTCTTTTCTTCATTCTAAATGCATTTACCCTCTTTTTTAAATTATTCTCTACTCCGATCAATGTTATAGATGATCTGAAAATTTAACATATTCAGTTAACAAAACACTTTGCCCGTGTAATCTAAATTAAATATTTAGTTTCGTTTAGTGTTAGTTTCCTTACCAACATTTTATTATCTGTCATGGGGTTTTCCGCCTCTATAACAATGTGTTCAAGTATTGCATTACTGCATTAACTTCATCATATAAATTAGAAAACAGTAATTTGGCTTAAAAAGTGAGACTTTATTACACAAGTCAATTACCTTCCATCTTCAGATAATTTAGATATTCAGATAATTTAATAAAATCTCTACAATAATAAAATCACCTAGCTCTCTGATTAAGTTTATGTAAAACGTTCTTACCAATACTGTCTCTTGACTTCGTTAGCATAGTAACAGCGTAGATTATAAATGGCGACCAAATAAAACACAATAGGCCTGAGTTAGTTCGGTATTCGTGGCTCAATCGCCGGTGGTCCTTGTAGTAAATCTTTTAGTACGGATCTATGTTAATCGATAGGACATTAACAACGGTGTGCTGGTAATGGTCAGTCCTGGTGCTCAAGGCTGTTTGGTGAAAGGACGCGAATCTGGATCATCCCAGAACCGTTGGTAAATGCCGGTGCAAATCTACACAAGCCACGGAGCGTAGCCTTCGGACGTATAAATCGGGCTTAATCGGGAATTGTCGCTTGCATGCGCCAGCCTGACGCTAACCAATCGCGCACTCTCGAAAATGTAGTAGTTTTGATGCGCCTGCGACGGTATACAAATCGATTGATGCTGAAACTGTTCGATTTATTAGCTAAGTGTTCGCTTAGACTAATTGGACAGATTTATTCAAATGGAAACTGGTTGAAGATAAAGCTCTCTTTTTTGTTATTAAATCACGACTTCATACTTAGTTTCATTTGAATTGATGTTCTTAAGTAACTTAAATAGGGCTTATGTAAACGTGGTAGTTCATGGTCCAATCTCTTCATGTGCGCTGTTGCTCATGTGAGAAGGTCATAATGGTCCCATAAAGGTCCCTCTGCCCAGCAGTGGGACCTCTATGTTAATGATTAGTATATCTGTTATTTAGCAATAATCTTGTACATATTATACGTATAAAACTTGACATATATATACTTGCTGATATACCTAACATGTGTTTTAAAGCGTTGATAGTCCATTTGTTGCAGTAATGCTCTCTAGCTACACGTAGTCAGCGTCCACACCGGCTACAGTGTATGCAAACGATGTTTACCGCACGGTTGCGAAATAACGCCGCGATAGACGAGATATAGGTATTATCTCGTAAATAAGTGCGGACTAATAATGACGAAATAAATTGATGCAAGTGAGATCACGACTCTCGAGCTATTACTGGTGCATCTACACCATTTTACGGCGTGAAAATCGACCGGCTTGTGGAGTTGTGTCCCAGCGCGCGGCGAATGGAATTTATAGCGACTGTTTGTTTTGAAAATGAGCATTACATTTTTAGATAATGTTATAATAAACATGTTATTTATAGAAACGTTTGAATACGACAATCTTTGATGTAAACTTAAGTTATAAATTATGTAATTTTATAGTTCTGTAGTTATTGATAGTGCACGCGTAATAGGCTACGGGGCTACGAGTGTTATAATCTTGAGACATAACACTTAACTCTAATATTAGTGCTTAGTTATAAACGTATAACATAATTATATCTGCGTAACGCTAATAATTATTCCTTCACAACACATAATTAATTTTGTTCAAATTACCTAAACTAATGGATCTACCATTAAACTACTATTATGTCTCAGGATTATATTACAGTACCTACATATGACACAAAATCTACAAGGAAATAATAAGATATACACGCAATAGTACCTAATCAAGGGATCAAGAGCTTTAATAGCAGATAAGCGCGCGATATCTTGTGTCTAGTAATTAAGCAGATGCAAACTACAATTTATAGCCTATTTCGCAGTTCACATATATTTTACTGCAATCGAGATAGCGTCATCGGAGAACTCATGTTTCAAAATGATCAGCTATGATAAGTTCACATTTATTTAATACGCAATGAATTTATAACGTACCCTAACGTTTTCTCGTAACTTATTCCGTGTACGACATCAAACCATTTATACTACGAACATATATTTTTTATTATAATAGTTTTGATTATTCTGTTTGAAGTCTGCCTCATACCTCATTAATTTTTTTGTACTGTGTTCTTTCTATTATAAATGCAAAGCTTGTGTTGTTGTTTGTCGCACATTTTCTATCGTGTGTGGCTTAAAAGGAAGCTTAGGTAGGGCCATCGTCAGGAAAGAAAAAATGTATGTAATGTATTTATTTATGTAATGTTTTTATAAAAAAAGCGAGTAGATCCTTATAAAGAAATGAAACATTTTAATGAAAGTGTTTGCGTTAACCTTAGATAGCAAATTTTTTACTAAAATTTTCATATCATAAATCCATTCGTCTTTTATACTTATAGTAATCAGATGCTTGGTAAATAGCAAGCAGCTCTCAAACTTTATTATTGATGAGTATGTACTTAAATTGTAGGTACTTATTAGTATCGATTATATGATGAAATATTAATACTAGATAAGTGATTGATTGACTGACATAAAATGTAAGAGTGACTTGCATCAACACTAGCTAATCACGATTAATCGCCTATGTAGTCTAGTGATTAGACCATCGGTCACAGACGCAGACGTCTCAGTTTCGATTTCCAGCACCACCAACCAAACCAAGCAGAGGTTGTACCATGCTTAACTACCATCATATTATCTAAGTTTGTCGCAATAATAATCTTGTTAGTAGCATTATTCTGTTCCGAGAGTTGAGAGACAAGAAAGACAGTTCCTCAGTTGTTGAGGATTCCGGGTGAAGTGCGCTTCCAAATGAGGCCTTCCATCACGTTCCATCAGGTTACATGAAGGCCCTTCTCCTGTATAGTATAAAAATCTAATAAAATAACGTTTGATAATAAAGCGATGATAATTCAAATATGCTTAGCACTTTGAATTCTTAAGTCAGCCTAAAAAATAAAATAAAATAAATATAATAATAAATTGTCAACCACGAAAAGTCTAGCTAAACTAAAATACTTCACTATTTGAAAGTAGTTTTATACATTACCAAAAAAGGATTAACATACGGATGCACCAGTTTGCAAAACCTGTACAATAACATTAAATTATCAGCATAGCTCAAAGTAAGTAATGGATATATGTTGAATATTATATTATGTTAATAAAAAGTAGTTGGGACACGAGCAATTAAAGCTGCATTTCAAAGTGAACGCAGTATTATCAGGCGCATTTCCTGAATAGCAACCTGCGACTCATTATGAGTTGTTTATTTGACAACTATGATGTATGGGCGGCTACGTGCGTTCTTGTGTTTGCTTCGGCTTTAGATGTCGGTCTTGTATTATACCTGTATTGCCTATGTTCCAATTTCGTGCTAAACAAAAGTTATTTTTTTTACAATATACTCATGCTGAATTGTATTGTTAAACCTGAATTCAGTTTTCTAAACAATAAGTAACAAGTCAAAAAAATTTTTGCACATTAATTAAAAATGACGTTATGCAAAGGCCCAACAAAAATAGTGCATAAAAATCAGTAATAACTAGGTAAACTTTTAAAGCAAAACGTTTCTATAATTTTGTAGGTTTTGTGTCACGGGGCAGTATTCTATTTTTTGAAACCAACAGTTTTAGTAGACTCAACTAATTTTATTATTACAAACCTGGCTTTTCTAATCAGTGTGCAGCAACGTAGCAACATACTGATGTGCGAAGAACCTACATTTGTATATGCTTTCTGTTTATTATTTTACGAATAGTATTTTATCTATTTAGGTATTTTGTGATTGTATGCTCAAGCATTTTAGCATTTAAGCATTGCAATGAGGGTTTTATTTAATATTGTTAAGCGTAATTTAATTCAACCACAAAACAACTTTGCATACCTTTACGGACAGTTTTAACGTATATGCGTTGTTAAATTACTACTTAATTGGCGCATAAACATGTTGCCAGCTCACCATGAGTTACACTGGTACCGGCGGCTTTGCCCCGCCGTCAACGCGACTAAAACTAATTGCACGAATCATCACCGTCCGCTGTTTACTTTCGTTTAATCCAAAGCTGACATTGCACATCCATTTTCTAAAGGCACCCATCAAATGGTACAGATGCTATTTCGCCTCCGTATTGAGCGTGCTTTATTACTTCAACATAATCGAGCCCGCATGTTAACTTCCAATTAGCATACTCATTTATTTACGTCGGCCCGCTGTCAGTACATTATCTCATTTGATCTTTTATTTGTATAGCGACAGGCGCGCATCACAATGTCTATTAAACGTTAACAATTCACTTTCGACTAAGATGCTGATTGATTTTACTTTGGTGTTCTTTTGATGTGGTGTTTTTTTGCACGTACAACCAAATGTGAGTATTCGAAAGTAATTTTTAAGTGTGAATAGGCTGGAGTGTACAGGCCTGTCATAATATTTTAGCTGATCCGACATTAACAACTTCAATTGTGCCAACAATGAAACTGGTGTCCGAAATTATGAAGAAGTTAAGTGTATCGGGAAGTTAAATGAGAACCTTGGAATATTATTGAAAGTTCTCAAGTTACTAGACCGGAAGCTTTGATATTAAATTTTATTTTTAATTAGCTCATTCTTGATTTAATTTTTAATTATCTAGAAGATATTTATTTTAATTAGGAAACCATAAATAGAAGGTTGTGCGACGATTGGGCACTTGTGTCAATTGCGCTTATCATTTCCAGACATTCGAGGGACAAAAGATTAAAAGGAAGGTAAGCTTACCACCTACCTTCGGAAGCATTATTGTGTTACACTTTGATAAAATTACCTGCGAGCACTGACGAAATCGGAGCTTAAGCATTAAGACCTCTAGAATTTATCACAATGCCATTTAAACTTTCTCAAATTACTTATTAGTTTTACCTAAACCAAAGGGCGACTCTGAAGGGATTGGGATTGGGATTGGAAGACTGGACATTTCATAATGGTTGGTTCAATGTTTCTGGACAATGGAAAAGTTTCTTTGATATAGTGATACCGTCGTTATCTTGACCAGGAGGAGTAAGAAGTAGTACTTATTGTAATTTTTTTTGTCACCCTATGAAATCCCAAGTAAGCAAATGGAGAAAATGTGTCGTCTAAGCCGATATGACAACTTTTTAACTAGCTATTTAAAAACAAAAGAAACTTGTCATTGCTTTTTATCAAAAAATAATGAAAGCAAAAACCCTATCACGTAAGTACTCGCGCTCTCAGCTCAGCGACCTATATTCGGCATGAAACAATATCGATTTCCATCGCGATAATGCCGGTTAAGGGACATTCTGCGAATAACACTGATTAAAACGCCATAAGAGAGTGAAGGTAGGTGTTTCGCGAAACCGTAGCGAACCGGATCCAAATCGGAGGGAGCGATTCTGTAACTGGAGCACACTGCCGTTGTCGGCTCGAGTGTCGCCCCTTACGTCGATAATAAGATTTTCTTTCGGCCAGTTTCTCTTTTTTGTGTATGCACCTGCGATGTGGGACAATCTCAGCTTATTTCGAAACGAATGATTGACGCTTATCGACACAAATCATATATTCCGCTCGTTATTCTACGCGGACTGGTACACCAAAGGAACGCATAAACGGCTCTCATTATTGTACAATTTGATAGTAAATTACCTTTGCCGAGAAGAGTTTTACTTGAAACCTGAATTAACGATTTGCTTAAGGCTGTGCCACTCTTAGTTGTTTTATGAATATAGGCGTTGATTTCAAATATAACGATTTCAGCTCATATTGGTGAACAAACTTGATTTCACCCAAATTATTAAAGACATATAAACGCCCAAAACTTTTGACCTTACACCTACACACATGGGATTAATATGTCGTGAGAAAATCTGGTCAGCTCAGCACTATGAAGTTTTACAAGCATCGGTTCATTAATTAAAAGAATGCTTAATGAACGGTCTATCCAATTAGATGAGCCATTTAAGAATGTTAGAGTAGGGCAAATCGGTCATCAGTGTATAATGCCAGTGCAGGCGCGCCGAATGAGATAAACTAGAATGACGAGCTAACTCCTAAATATTTCAGACTAGCTTTAGCTGACCGACGATACTATAATCTTTCAAAATTTTAAACTACATTCTGTTTGCTATTTTTTGTATGATTGATAATAAAAATACTTTCCCTGGCGTTCCGTACCTATGGTTTTTTTCGCGTAAACAAATCGTTTGGACAAGTAATAAATCAATATCAATAGATATGAATATTATTACTATATAAAATATCTTATTTGTATAGTTGTAAGATATTAGTTATTGGCGATGTATTTTTAATTAAATGAGTATGGTTTCAACTAGTATTGAAAAAGTTTAAGTGAGTCAGATTTATCGGATTCTTTGACCTGATCAACAACCGTGTAATCTTTAATCATCAGAACATTTGTTTTTAATTAATCACGTCAGTAGCATCCCATGATTTACTGGTCGTCAATCTTCATAACATTATTTGAGCACACGGGAAATCTTTCCGCTATTGATTGAGAGAGATTATTAGATATATGAAGTAGCGATGCACTAAATAAGTCATAAGTGATTATTTAATTTTGGACGGATAGGCAAAGCTTTATAGGTATTGTCGAAATCTCAAGCTGCGTGGGAAAATCGTTCGGCCGAATTGCCATTCATGCGCTGGACCATATTTTACGTCGAAATCGGTGGCAGTGTCGCACACTGCAGCGGCGGCGGCGCGGCAGCGCGGCGGCGCGGTGGTGCGCTAATGTCACGACTAGATTGTGCATCCTTGCAACGCACCGCCATCCGCCGCGGCCCGGGCCCCGCTATAAATCAACGCACACCGCAACACTGGACTGCCATTTATAATGGCCGCATGTTACACTATCTACGCCGAACGTTTATAATCTATACGTTAATTATATCGACCAGACTTCTCAAAATAATTACTAGGTTAATTGAATTGCAAATCCTATTGCATCAATTTCTTATATTATTAGGCTGCTACATTTGATGCTCTATTATAAAATGTATGTTTCGTATCCGATAAACCTTCGAAACTATTTGATATTTATCAACATTGCATATTATTTAAGTAGCATTGAATATAGTAATTAACCAAATCGACGTAGGAGGTCTTTTAAACATGTACGATGTAACGAGTCGAGTCAGCCGTTCGAACATACTAATGCATGTTCGAACGTCAGCGGGAAGCTGCCAGGTCGGACGTCACGTTTACAAATCGTATTTGAACCGAGGTCGTTAATTGCATTAACCGCGTGTCACTCCAGGTCCACGGCTACGCAGCAATCTGCGCAATGATCATTTTACTTCAGTTGCTATTCCGCTTGAATACATAATAATCTAGCATAAAATTGCAACAGCCAGGTAGACGAGAGAGATCAAAGGCTGTGCAAGCAAACGGTCATCTTCTGCGAAATGCCAAAGGTCGAAACGACGCAAACGAATGCGCGAGCGCAGTGCGCGGCGCGAGTGGTCTGGTATGCACCCGCGCTCCCATTTGGTATGGCAAGCGACTTCTATTTATTGATCTTACGAATAGATCGGTAGCTAATTACTCAGCAAACCGAATGAATAGCTTTTGATTCATGAACAGTCGCCGTGACTCGACGTAACTAACTTGTTATGTCAGTGTTTTGGCGTAATTGTGCTTTATGATTAGTCATAACACAGTTTGCCTATAAAAATCAGTTAAGGAGGAATTAAATACCTTATTAACTGAGTTCACATACAATTTCCATAGAAAAATAATTGTGGTCAGCTACTGTGAAAGCAAATTTTTAACACTACGGCTATAAATATCACATCGTTCATAACATTCCTGATTGGTACGGAAGCTTTCTATCACCCGTCGATTTATTTACATTTCCAATTATTAGTACACTTAACACGTAACATTTAAGAAGTAGCGTAATCGAGAATGTATAAGAACCAATCCATCGTCAATCTACGCTCGCGTACGTTCGTCCGCGCATTTCACTCCTCCGTCAATTAGCGAACGACTTATTCGATCTAATTGATATATAGAGGCATAGCCTCCCCGGCACACCTGCACGGAATACCTTCATTCCCATTTTCGTCCACGACAGCGAGACAAACATGCTGCAGCGGCCAATTAAAACCGTCTCATTGTCGCTGCCCGTATCACGGCGGAGATCACAGACCGCCTGGCAGCTATAAAACTGAGCTTGCTTGCCTCTGCTAGGGCTGTCGCGAGCCATCTGCTTTTGTGACCGTACTCATAATGTATTCAGAGCTTTTGTTTAAATGGTTTTGTATTAACATAGATGTAAGTACGTAAAGGAAGAATATTTGGTGCTGTTTTGTATTTCTCTTAGTTGTTCAGCTGTTTAAAATACAGTTAGTAATCTATGTAGTTAATCTATGTATCTAAAGCTTCTTAATAAATATTTATATTTATAATAAATATAGAATGTACCTATTTTAGATTTATATGGAAATTATCATTCTTTTCATACATTTTTTAAATATTGTTATTAATGCACTATTAACCCATTAAAAACAGTCCTATGAACCCACCTAGATAGCCTGTGTTAAGTATGGGTTCTGTAAGTTACCTAGTGTAACCTAGTGTAACGGAGTGTTTTTGTTCTAATAAGGAAAATGCATGAAAATAATGTACCAGTTCTTTTTTATGTCTGTGTCAAGTAATTAGAAACAGCAAACAGTTTAATTCAGTTCATTGACAATCGCAGCGCTCGGCTTTAACTTTAATTGTTCACTTATTTTCGTTAACAACCGGCGCAATTTGTAAGCTTCGCTAGATAGCCCGTAGCGATATGAGCATTGTGTCCGTATTGGGGTCGTTTGAATGCTGTGTTCATTAAAGATAACAACCTTAATCTGTTTTGCGCCCTATCGATATTAACACTTACAAAATAAGACACCTTTTACTCACAGAGGCTTTTGAACTTTACTGTAGATAAATTAGAAATAAATAATATTATCACATTTTTACTTCTACACTACACATCGATATGGAAAATTTATAGAAATTATGTAATTTATACACGCGTCAAAACCACTAAACAGTATTAGGTATCTGTGTATCTACGAGAACATATGACAGCACGTCGCCTAAGGGGTGAAATCGCTATTACACCTTACTTAACTGTTCTGTGGCTATTACCCATTACTAAGAGTTAATCGAAACGTCTCTGTATGTCTCCTTTTTCGATAGATTTACAATTAAAACTATAAATGAATACAAAATTTCATTCCACTCTCTACTAATACAAATACTAATATTTAAGGATTGGTTCATTTCTACGAAGTACTGTTTTAGCTAACTCAAATATGACTGACTACTTTTTTGGCGTGAGGTACGTAGATATGTAGATACAACCCTCATATAAGATCTATACATAATACTTTCATTATATTTAACAACAACACCTCTAAACATTGCTCAAGATATATTAAAGTGCGCTTAACTACCTACTCCTGCAGGTTTACGAGTGCGAGTTAGGATTTGCGTTTCCCACGCTGCCTGAGATTTAGTTGCAGCAGCGCCTCTACAGCCCACTTACATTATCTACTGTATATATCCTTCGAACTATAAAACAGATCCTGTTCTTCAGACTAAAGCGATATTTCTTAATTATAGTTTTGCATAAAATGAGTTATATACGTCTCGTTTAGCTGTGTTGTATGCAATCGCAATGCAACAATACATGGGTACCAGTTTCCTAAACCGTTAAAAGCATCCGTAAAATGCAAAGCTTTATCGTTAATATACATTTCCCGCTACCAAGTATATCAGAATTTAAAATATCAACATTAAAATACAAATTAAAGAAATTTAAGACTATAAAACTAAATAAAGATTCTTTTACGAGCTGATGAGACTTTGACCTATAAAATTATTCGGACTAATTTATGGTATTTTTTCAGTTTTTGAACCTCTTCTTATAGTTCCTACGTACTCAAGTGAGCTCGCCGACCGGCAGTGTGTCGCAATCCGGCGCACTCGTTAGCCCACATGCACGCACGCCTTCGACAGACATATCGAATTCACGACGGATCGGGCCGGCTACTGCTGCCGACCAGCCACCGGCTCAGTGTTGCCAACTGTCAAATAGATATCCCGTCATTTCTGACAGATGGGATGACATAAAAACGATCAAACGTCTCTCACGGACAAATTTTCAAGCGGTTTTGTATGAAATGTACAGCGTCATCAATCATCAACCTTCTAGTTACTTGTTTTGAAAAAAAAAACACTGTTCAGTTTTCGACCTACAAGTGGGTAAGTATGGCGCTATTAATAATATTAGTGTGACTTCGTAATTTCGTGGTTTGACGGAATTTTGCCGGAATTATGACCATATTTAGCGGACTTTCAAACTAACGTTGGTAACACTGCACCGGCCTCCGCACCGGATGCTAGCCAGGAAAGGCATCTTAACACATTCTACAGTTAGAAATTTATTTGAAAGATAAATGATGTGCGTTTGTTGCGTTAATTACAATTATGTTAAAGAAATTTTCCAATTTATGAATTTTACATCTATCTGTTGACGAATTGTCTTGTAAATGCTTATGCACAAGATTTATAAATGTACAAGCGGATCGCACGACTTCGTCTGCGTAAACACAGTGTTCCAAGATTCCGAGAGATTTTTTTATAAATCCTCCTTAGTGGATGTTTACACCCTTTAAGGAATGCCAAACTTTATGTTAGTAAGCACTTAAGTTACCAGTATATTTTATCTTTCTTCACTAAAATAATAAAATTTAAAAACATTAAGATTAATTTTAAGTACCCGGATAGGTCGTTATTACCAACAGAACTTGTTACACTTAAACACGATATCCTATTATGAAACAATTGACACATGAGAGAAATGAGTCACATGCACACATAAAAAACAAATCAACGTGTTTGAAAATTCTTTGTTTTTTTGTTTTGAACGAAGCAAAGGTCGCTATAACAATGTGCAATGAGTAAGTAGTTACGACGCAACGTAACGACCGGACACACAAACGGATTGGAATTATCGTGATTTGTCATACATACAATTACGGTAGAAATTCCATTAATATTTATAATTTGCGCGCCGGCCGCCGATTGCTATAACACAATAATGACAACATACTTTGATCAAAGAACTTAAAGATCTTGCGGTCAGGACATTTAGCGTACAGTTACATGTACTGCAATTGGTCTTTAATGGCTTAGGTTTTCTATAAGTAATTAAAGGAACCGTCTCTAGGATATCCCTGACATACCTACATCTATTATCCAGACGTGTCGAACCCTTTGCAAAATCCGTGATCACAGAGAAATATTTACCTAAGTATAATATATTATATTATAAATGAAATTATAACTTCTAAATACTTCTGCAGTAGTTTAGTATTATTATTATATTGATCATTTTATTGTATCACAATATAGCAGCCAACAAACAAACTCTAATAAAGAACAATAAATACTATATTCGTAACAATCAATAATATATTCGTCGGTGGAAAGGGAAAACTGCAAAAGGTCATTTGTGGGAAATCAATTTTAGGGTTGACACTTTAAAAGTAATATCCCACTAAATGATTTTTGGCGCTTATCCAGTTTTCCCTTACCACTCACGATATGGTAATTTTCATGCATTACACAAATAGTTGTTGTATGTAAGTTGTACTAAAATTAGCCTCACGAATGATTTGTGGTCACTACATATGAACATTTTTTCAAGTCTTTGTTCAGGTAAACAATTTAACACAATTAAATTTACATAAATATTCGCCATATGCATACCACGGTTTGTTTGCGGATATTGCAAAAGTAATTATTAACCTGATTATATTATGTACAGAAATAAACTAAATGTTCTAGCACAAAAAAATATCTGTACGGGCTGCATCTAATATGTTATAGCTACTCATAAATAGTGTATCCTACTATTGACAATGACTTGTGAGCTATATAGCATATACTTTTTATACACACCATTGACACTTGGAAACATTGCTCCAACAAAATTAACTGCGGTGTGGATGCACCATAAGACACTTATTGTTGATGTTTTAAAATAGCAGAAGGAACTGGGCCACTCCCAGGTCTAACCACAAAGGCGGTAAATGAATGAAATATACTCAGATTATGAACACACTAAAGCATTTTATTCATCGACCCTTATTGTTTATTTGTTTTAGCACCTCATGTGGTATTTTTTGTAGCCGCCTGTCCGAGTGAAAAATAATTATAAACATAAAACTAAATGTTCTCGACAATAATTGAGTCACTATTCATTATCTACGTGTTCCATTAGGCCCGAGTTTATTGTCTGCTCAAAGTCGTTTTTAATTTTGCGACCGGTGGCCAGTGTAACGCCATAAAACCCATTACCATAATCGTTCGATATCGGTTAACTTAATAGAAACAACGAGGTCAGTTCTCGGAATACCGCAAATGTTACTTTGTTAAAAATAACATTTACTGAGAATACGGACACGGATGCCGGTTCAGAAACTACAAAGGCAATCGGAGTGAGAGTTTTATTCAGCATACGGTCACGGTATCGAAATCGAAAATTTATATGATGAATTGCGAGACATCTCGCACCTACCAATAGGCACCGCTTTAATGCCATACACATTCTCGTTTTAGTTAACGTGGTCGAATGATGAATAAAACTCGCACTTAGAAGTCAGATTATAAGAAAAATATTACCTTTTTTTGACCCGGTAAAATTTGTAAACCAAACCGACGACGGCGACGCGTAACTGGAGCGAGCGAGGTAACGCGGAGTATGTGGGATTGCCAATTGCTCCATCACCACCGAGGGGGTAAGCACTAGGTGGCTGTACTGGTGACTCTACTACAGCCCCCCTGATAAGTGAAGAAACTGATTTGTTTAACACTCTCTCGACATAGCTATTTTGATTCATTAGTGTATAAAAATATCGTTTCTAACAAACCTTTATGTAACCCGAACGTCATGTAAGAAAATTAGCATTGATTTTTTCAAGCCGATTACATACATACTCAAATTAAGAAGACAGCTATTGAGAACAACATATTTTTAGGCTTCACAAAAATGAGTTCAAATATGTCGGTCAAACTAAGTTGCGACTAAAAAATTCTAAAAGGTCTATTTAGCAGTCATGGGTAAGACCAAACGGTTTATTTGGTCGGTTGATTCGGAGCCTCCATGATAAAATGACAAATAAACATATTGTGTTAAACAATTTCCACATAAAAAGATTTATCCTGAAAAGCTTTACTTGACCTAGATCTGTCGTTACTTCAAAAATGTTCGTACAAAATTAGCTTGATGAAGTGTTACAGATGACGTCTGCTATACGAATGTGTAGGTATTTCTAAACTTATTAAATATGTACGTACGACATACGCAAATTCATACAAATGATACAGCATTAGAAGTTAGAAAGTTTTGTTTATTTAGTATTTCGAATCATCGTGTTTTATATCGGTTTTTATGGGTCTCAAATCATTAAAGTACTCACCACCTGTCAGCGTATATATGTGCCTACTACTTACCTAATAGATGACGTTTGTGGTTATGCTCAGTAACGAAAATGTTTATTTGTCGTGAAAAGCCATATTTGGTGATCATCACCTTTGGTGAAGCGGCGCAGGGTGGTACTCGGTGCCTAGTATTCGTGGCCCCGAACCATCTCGGCAATGGATGATACTGCGTTTATAGTGAGTATGCCCAACTCCGAGAAGTTGGACGGGGAGCAGAGGGAATAGCCCCATATAACTCGCGGGTTGTCCCAGACCCGCGTGTATGCAGTGCAATGCGTTTTTCTCACAGTTAAAAAAAGGTATGCAAGACAGTGGCAGAAAGGTAATACAGTGGTCGTTATTCAGTCAAAAACAGGGCAGAATGCTGCACTAGAGTACAATGCTAATACCGCACTGCGTTGATTCCAAACAACAAGAGTAAATAATACGTAGAAATATAATTTGCCAAAGGTTTCGTGGATTTACAAGTACGTAAATACCAACGTCGTTAATTTTATAATCGATTTCGTGTAATGAGAATGAGCCAGCGCAAGATGCAGCGCGTAACTTCTACAAACACATTCAAGTACAGCTTTACGAACTTACGAAACAATGTGTTTGGTGTAGGTACCCCTACTCTTATGATCACAGTTAACATGAAACTTTGCTCCAGCTGGCCACTAATATAGTTAAAATATATCTGTCTGATGCAACGGTTTAAATTACTGATTGAATTTAGAATTTTACGAGCTTTAGCCTGAAGTTACTTGCAATAGTAGTTAAACATATTTATGATCGTCACCGCGCAGTTTTACTTAGTTTCTTACATTGTAGCAAAGTTGTTGCTTTATTAATATTGCTAGGTGAACACTTATTGCAGTATGTATAAGTTAATATTTAAGTATCTGATGCTATTTTGTTTTTTATTATCTCTAATTCACTACTAATTGCAAGTATAATTTAAAATATCAAATGTCAGATTAGGAAACAGACCATGTTTTTTGACATTGAGATGTAAGCAGCGGTAGAGTTTCACATGTCTTTGAACTAATCGTCCAATCCTATCATACCGTGCCACAATTTTGTCGCCGAACAGCAGAATCTTTTATTTCTGTTTACCGGTTCAAAGCATCTAATATACAATTTTACTAGGTAAAGAGGCAAACAATAAAAGACATAACATAAGTTGGATGGAAAACTTTTACAAACATCTACAATGTTTTGATAGATAAAGCTGCCGGCTCCTGTGTGTACCAGTTTCCTAGCGTCTCGCATATCCCAACTAAGTCTATTATTATCTAAGTACATGTTTACATATCGGTGGTAAATAATATTTGGTCAAATATCAGCGCAGCATTGTATCAGCTGACAGCTGTAACGCAACACCACGTGTTTCGGTCCCGCGAGCTGCTCCAATTCTACGTGTCGTTTTCTTGACAGACCTTTCTCATTTTACGTTATACACAAATCTGATATACATATATGTATATACTAAAGTTTAGCTGTAACATATGTATACGTTAAATACTTTAAAGAAGAAGAAAATCTATCGAAGGTTTTAATTGCCAAAACATTACTTTTTCATATTTTTGTGTACGTGTCCTTGTTCAAAGTATCGGGTGCAATATACTGGATGACTATGAATGAAACTTGATACCGTTATGCTATATGCAAGAGGAAAATGTAGTATCTTATAAACCGAAAACCTAAAAAAATATGTTGTGGCTGCATAATTGTAAAATGAAACTAAATAATCAGTAAGGAAGGCTTTTTATAACTAGCTTTTATTTACGTTTACTAAAATAAAAAAATGTTAATATTTTATTGGGGCACGAGGACAGGAGGAAGACATAGGAGATGGAACTTGGATGAAAATGGATAGGAAAAGGTTGGATTGAAAGCAACTAGCACCATTATCAAGCTATAACAAAAGTATCTGAAATATGTAGTTATAAAAACTAAATAAAAGTTTGTAATAAGGAATCACCCAAAAGGCTCATAATATTTTGTTTCATTATTGTGAAAGACGTTTTTTCACGATCTAGTATTATATGTCTATTAATTTCTGTTCATCATTATAACAAAATAAATAATTATCTAATATACTCGTACAACATTGAAACAACTTTTTAACACTAAATAAAATATTTAAAACTTTTTTCTTAGATATTTCGAATGTGGTATGTTTGTTGTACTAAAAATATGGTATGCTATATATGCGAGCGCGCAGGCGGGCTGGCGGCTGCGCGGGCGCAGTGCTACGTGATACCTGATAGCCGCGCTGCGTGACTCGTTCGCCCTGATTTCGTACAGGATTTAAAGCACGAACGACGTTGGCTTGTTAATTAAACATTCAGTAACAACCTATTCCAATCTTGAGACGATACTACCATGAAACTTTAACATGTTTGTTACATCTTACGTTTTCCACTACTTGCAATTTAGTATGGTTTACATAACATGTGTTCAATTTATAGCTTTAAAAACATTATATGAAACTTCAGTATAGTAAATGAAAACCTTTCTTTTATTACAGATCTGCTTCTACTGCGACCACAAAATCATGGCCAACACATCAGAACCCCACACCATCGCTGTCCAGAGACAAGCGAACTGAGTTCTTGAGAAGCAAGGACCAGGGTTGGGGGGAATAATGGGAAAAAGGAACGTACGGATCAAGTTCGCACATTCCATTGGTCCACCGACAGCTGCACGCGCGTCGGGCCTGTCCGAGTAGCACCCACTCTTGCGCCTGCGCATGCGCCAGCACTACCAGTTACCGACGCTCTAGCGGCCGCCAATAAAGTACAAGTCATTCCGGGTTATAACTCACTTATTTAAATTTAGTTATATTTATCGTAGTACAAAGACAAAGAAAACCGACACGGTGAAAGTTTGCTTTATGTAGCAAAACTGATCGATGTATAAGATCGAACCGAGTAGTCGTCCTCGGTTGAATAATTGAAACGGTAGACATGACGGCCACTGCCCCAGAACTGTCAAAGTCTGATTTCTTTGATTTCGTGACGTCAAATGAAGTTACTGATGCTCAGTATAAACAACAGATGCGTTCTGTGAATGTGTTCATGGAATCGCCGGACTCGAGATCGAATCCGTTGCTTTCGGAAGAGCCCAAGGAACAGAATAACAATAGCCTATTGAGTATTGCGGGCCCGCAAGCCCCCGCCAACGCCAGCATGGCCACGGCGACCACTTCCACTACCTTGCAAAGCTTCGACTCCATTTGGAATGTCGATAGAGACCGCGACCGTTTGGAAACAGCTATGCTAGAAGATCTCAATAAATATTACTGGAGTCAAGACAGTGAAATTAATGGCTCACATCCGTGTACCGACTCCGCTATTTCAAATAAGTTAATCAGCAACACAGACGGACAAATATACACGCTCACCGTACTAAATCAGGACATCAATGAAAGTAGTACGAACCGTTATTGGGGAAAAGAAGAAGACGTGTCGATGTCAAGTCCCGCAGATATAGAGCAGCCACCCTCCTTAGATCTCGAATCAATATTAAATATGAATGGTTTTCCAAATGATTTCAATCAGGATTTACCAAAAGTAGAAGGTTTTAATTATGATGAAGGTGATTCTGAATCGCAAAATACAGATCTGAGCTCTAATATAGTCAAAGTCGAATCTTTTAACTACGAAGAAATGGAGTTATCGAGCGGTGAACCGAAAGATGACCCTCATAGTCCAATCGTCGGGACACCAACCATATTAGATAATCAAGTTGAATTTAATAATAATAACAATGATTGGAAATTAACAGATCAAAACACCGAAGCAAATGAGTCGTTATTAAGAAGTGCATTACAGGGAAAAGCATTCATTAGATATAGTACTATACAAAAGAATACAATCAAAGTAGATGGAAGTACAGAACTAAAAAGAGTAATTATCAATAATAACAACAAAGCTGATGTACCATCAATGTACCACGACAACAAAGATACAGACCAAGAGCTCTTGATGGCAATAGGCCCACCTAATGGCAACGTCAACATCTCTATACTATTAGAAGATCCAAACACGACTGTAATCACAAATGGAGAGAACCCTTCATCCACACAAAGTGTCGATGACATTATTCTTTCGCGTTTAGACGCAAACTACCCCGAAGACTACGAAAAGTTGACAAGGATAGCGACAGAGTTAGGTGAATCGATTCAACCGTTCTGCACAGTAGAACCCATCGATCCCACGAGAAGCGTGTACAACATCCATCACGTTAACGGAGAGCTAGTGACGATGATACCTGCCGGAGATGTCCAGTTACCCCAGCACTTACAAATAGTAACAGCTTCGCCGACTGTGACTAGCACAAAAAGTGCTAACAAAAAGTATAATAAAAGATTACAGAATAAAAATTCACCTCCAGCGGTACAAGCGCAGTCGGGCACGGCGATTCAGGCGGCAACGTCTACGTCAAACGGTGTTAGGAAAGAAAGATCTTTGCACTACTGCTCAATATGTTCTAAAGGGTTTAAAGACAAATATTCGGTGAACGTCCACGTGCGAACGCATACGGGTGAAAAGCCGTTCGCGTGCTCACTGTGCGGCAAAAGCTTTCGACAGAAGGCGCACCTGGCGAAGCACTACCAAACGCACATCGCCCAGAAGAGTCCGGCCGCCAACGGCGCGGTGAAGCCCGGCAAGCAGAGGTAACCACGCGGCCGCATCCTTCCCCGGTCATTCACATTCATAGTCAAATGAACTTTGTCGCGTTGCTAAACAAACGATGTAAATCGAATACCTAAAGGCTGAAATATCACAGATGAATTTGGTAAGGTGCTAATTAATGTAGTAGTTATAGAAAATAAGGCAGTTGTAAAGGAGAGATTTGAAGGTTCTTTGGCCGTTATCTTAATCGTTAATTCGTGTGTAATTCCGTCCGTTACCGAATACCTTTTAGCTTTAGCCAGCGTTAGCTGATACAGATAATTTAAGTGTTTTAAGAAATTAAAAGATAATGATAAAGTCTTCATTCCATATTTATTAGTCATAATAGTATTAGTTTACAATAAAGTCATACGTACGTATTTTCATGCATTTCGTAAAGGTATGTGTACTTGGTTCCTGATTTCTAAAAATATAGTAGACTCGCACGCCTGATATCAAAAATTTATCAAAGCTCATAATGGCTCCCGCTCGAGCTTTCCTGAATGTGCTGTAATCCTATCAATAGCGAAATGAAACGAGCCATCAGATAACCGTCGACAATGATGAGCAGCGCTGGGATTATTGCTCGCCGCCGCCGTAATTTCTCCCGCAGCGCGACCGACTAAACTTTCTAAAAAATAAAAAAGCAGAGTAAAAGAACAAGTACTCAGTACCTACTATCTTTCACCGCTTAAATATCGCATCTCCGCTGCGGCTACGCGCTGTGCCACCGCGATGCTATTTTTTCCTCATACTCATGAATGGCATTACTATCGTTTTCGACCGTGGTACCCACTGGCACGCTAATCACCGATCTTATATAATGTTCGGCAGTAACGATAGATTGTTTATACAGTGTCTATTTTTAATACTAAGAATGGCACTGTTATTATTTTAATTCACTTCGTCGAAATAGCCTTTTCGAGACTAGGTATAATGCGATCATGTTTTGATCGTCTATATCGGGCAAAACGGTGAACGGTTTCTTATTCCTAATATTATATCTTTCGCCTCATACTTGGAGGGCCCTGATTGCTCCCAGATTGCTATAAATTAGAAATACTAGTGGTAGTCCAATCATGGTGTTTAAAATTGTGCTCCCTTTCTCGTGTAACAAATTGGCCTTTCTTTGTTGTAGCACCCACGAGCGCAACCGCGCCTCACATTGTTTACACAGCACCACCGATGCCCAGTAATCATTTCCCTGCACCTGCCTGCATCGATAAGTTCGAACATGAAAGCTACTCGAAAGTGCCACTATCAGTGAAAAGCAATTGCCGTGCATCGCAGACACCATCCATGATCTATTTCGCTGTCGCCCCACAAACAGATCGTGCTGATAACGTTCAGTGATTTTAAAACAATAAGCTTTCACGTTTTCGTACAATCTAAAGATTATTATCGTCTATTAATTTCCAAATCTGTGTAATTTGGGCTCAACCGCAAACAACTCACTTGGTCAGAATTTGTCTGTTCATTAATAGATTACGCAGCAGATTATATATAAAAAGTAAAATGAATTTGATTTGGTCCGACCTCCATTGCAGGAAACTCGGTATCTGTAATGAGTATTGAACTGTCCGTGACGCAGCATGTCTTGCGCGGGCGCGAAGGTGTACGATATCGCCTGCTGCGGTTTCCGTCTCAACTATTTCTTTATTTAGTACTACAGAATTTCCATTGACTCCTAATGTTACATTACTTAGTACAACTAGATTGCCATTGTTTCCTAAAATTATTTTATTTAGCACGACTAAATTCCCATTGACCAATCAAGTTATTTTTTATTCGACAACGTTGTAGACGTATATATGTATATGACATAAACAGTAAACATCATCGATTTATATAAATCTTGATAAAAAGTTTATGGCTTAACATTTAAATATACATAATTAAGTAGTAAATTTTTCAACAATATATCTTTCTATAATAATACTTGCCCAATTGTAACCATATACAAAGTATTAAAATTAAATTGAGATTGGCATCATAGTTAAGCCTAACTACTGAGTCCGATGTCATCCAAAAAGAAAAAGAAGCCGTATGAAAGTAGAAGAATATTCCTTTCTCCAGTTCCGTGATGTTAAAAGTTTGAGTCATTTTTCACGGCATACATGTATGGACGTAGGTAAGTGACGTCGTTGACGTATGGCAATCTCTTATACAGTAATAAGAACAATGAAATATAAAATTGTAATTTGTAGCCTGATAACATGTAATTGATGCTATCATCGAAACAAAATTGAGCCGGCGGCGGCGGCGGCGTTAAGGTCATGGCGTCGGCGCTGCTCGACGGCCACACGTCAAACTTCAAGCTCGGAACCCGTTATGCACCACAATGTCACCACGACCCGACACGTTTCATTCTGAAACTATTTCTATTAGCGTTTAAAGGTCATCGCTGCAAATAGTATTGTCAATTATTTTTTCAATGTTAATAATAATAGTGACTTTGAGAATATTCTCTATAATCATTTCTATTATTTTAAAACCGTAACGCTGAACTATTGGTAGACAAAGAATGTTTTTTGTTACTTCCGTTTGTTTAGAAGCTAACTTGCTTTAGAGAAATGACACCTACTTAATCTGTAATAAATGCAATTAACTGTGTATAGATTACTAATTGTGAGTTGTCCGTGTATTTGTCAAACACAGTGACCTTAATTGGTTTGCCGCAAACCATTGTTGTTGCATTGTCCTGTCAATACCCGAACATAGTTGTTCGTTTACGATGGCTTTATTGATATCCAGGAATGTGCGCAGTCATTTACACAAGGTTTAATGATTTGCCTCACAGTTATACGTATTATAATATGTTTGCAGGTAACCGATATGCAAAGTCAATAAAGTATTTAATAATTATAATGTTACACAAAATAATGTTGTTACTAACGAACAAAATAAAATGTTGTTATAAAGCATGGCACTTGCAATAAAACCTGAAATAGCTGTATGTATTATTGATGAGAAATGTCATTCGTGCCGTGTTTGTGTTTGTAAAGTTCCAAATTCAAGAGGTTACTTTTTTATTATACAAAACTTAAAATAATGATGTATAAACGATATACGAGTGCTATTTATCGGTCCAATTACATCTTGCCACTTAAAACTCTCATTTACAAATTAGTTAAGTAATTAATTTTAACAAACACTGCCTTTGAATGCTCCTATCTGACTGACTGACTTTATATTTTTTTTAAATGTTGTACATTGTTGCAAATTTGTTAGCAATGCATATTGTAAAGGCCTTGTGTAGAACACAAAAGTATATTCAATTGCAATTACTTGTCAATTGTAATAAAACGAAGAAACAAAGTTGTTCTAAGTGTTGTAAAATTGCAGATATTATAAAAAAAAAACAGAATAAACTGACACATCAATATGGCTTTATGTAAGAAAAATATGATTTATTATCATAATCAAAATATTATTTCTCCAAGTCTAACAAATCGTCAACTTTTATCTTAAAACTTCATTAATATAATCATAAAATTATAGGTTACTTTTAATTGAATTAAAATTTATTTATTGTCAAGTTTATTTCTCTGGTTTACATAATTTACTCAAAAATGACAGAAAGAGGTCTTTGACTCTATGAAATATCGGAAACGAATTTTGTGAGCTCTTATGACAACGATTGGCATTCAAAAACATTTACGCTGTCACTAGCCAGTTAAACTTGAAGTTAGACTTGAGGCTACCAAGGAACCCATTTAAAAGGTTCCAAAGATCGAGTCGTCACTGTAACAAGAACATCTACTTGTCAGCCCTGTTCACGGGTCACAATGCTCGTGGTTCACGGGCCACGACCGGGCGGGCAGACGATGCCGATCGGCGGACTGTCGGTCGGCGCCTGCGCACCGTTGTAAATGTCAAATCCGAAGCCCGATGTAAATCGCAGCTGTCCGACAGACCGCCTCATATTGTTACCTATGACTGCTCGACGTCTGCTCCAAAGAGAAACTTCTTGGAATTATTATTATATAAAAATGACGATGGTCTGTGCACCTATCGGTAGTAGGTCTAAAAAGGCAATTTGAGTGATTCTACAATCATATTTATTAGAATTTTATGCAAAAGTTTTAAGTTTTTTGTTACATATTTCAGCATTGTGCATCGTATTTAATTAAATTGCACACGACAATCATTTGTATTATAATAGAATTAAACAAATTTGAATTGTGTAAAGTGGCCTTTAAAGACCAAGTGCCTTACAAATAAATAAAGAATAAGCTCCGAATAGTTATTCCGTGTTTTGTCTCTTTTACTCTAATTTTCTATCTGAATAACTATTCGGACCTTATTCTTTGTTTATTTGTAAGGCACCTACAGTATTGTAGGTTGAATTAAACTTAATAATTAATAAAGATTGCAGGTCGCTTCGACCTCTATCGCTGAACAAATCTGTTGCTACGATACTCAACTGCTCGCCGTTATGTAATTTGGCGTTATCAATATGTTGTCTACACAAGTTGCTATCTTTTTTACTGACTCATTTTTTATTTTGCCGTAGGTATTCTTATTTCGTGAAATATGTCTTTCAGCTGTAACCGCAGCAAGATGCCACTCCTTATACAATACTCATTAATTGTAAATATATAACGAACGTTATTATTTAGATGGAACCTAATTTGTGAAGTAAATTTATACTCTACCACTCGTATCTCATTAGATGGTATTTTGAAAAGTTAGCGAATTTATAGATTTATTAAGGTAATATTAATAAGGAACTTTAGAGAGATTTACCAATTAAACATAAGAGAACTATGGCTACCTTTATATTTTATGTGCGAGCGTAAATAGTTGTTAATATATTCGTGAAATATATTAAATTATGTTGATTAATGAGAAACATATTTCGAAAAGGTTTTATTAATATTGATCGATTTTTATTGCATTTGTTCCTGAGTTGATGATTAGATTTTATTAATAATTATGTATTGTTGATAAGATTTTTATGAAATAGTACGTGCATGAATTAATTTAATTTAATTTAGTTATCCGAGTGTACGTTTGAGGATGAAGTGGACCCGCTAGTGACGTCCAGGAGGACAGAGTGCGCGGCATATTGTAAATATTAATTATTTATTTTGAAAGTAATCCGTCCAGCGGCGCCGCTGGTGTCACGGAGACCGACACGGACACTCGCTGTCCACCAACGAGAAGGAGATCCGCCTCATCCTTAAAGCATACTCCGTCCTGTACAATATTTTCATTATTTATTTTTAGATTTATGGTTAAGTTGAAAAAAAGAAAAACAAAAGCATAATTGTATTTTTGATTAACCGGAGCTGTGATTTTTGCTTATCTGTATGTCTCTTTAACAGTGTCATTAATAATTTTTTTATCGAAATAAAACTTGACACTGTTCATACAATCACTGATGTCTTCCCGGGTGTACCAGAATGTGTGTAAAATTTTTGTATTAGATAAAACATATGGAAAAAGTGACACTAATAAATGGAGATGAATATCATAGTCTTCAAACACATGAATTACACTCACACGGAGTGAAAGATGTAATACAATAAAATTGCACAGTTTGGGAACCTTAGTTGTCTGTCAGATTAGATCTGATCGCGTCTATCAGTATAGCACCGTAAGGTCTGTATATTATAATGGAATAATTATAGCTACCATATTTTTACAGATTTACAGTTTTGTATTGATTTTCTTATATTTTTACTTTCCTACGTTAGTTTGCTAATAAAATGTTTTAAAAATAATATACTTTGTTTTATTAATTAAATCTCACGCCTCGGTGGCCGAGTGGCAAAGCGCTCGGCCCGATACCCAAAGGTCCCGGGTTCAATTGTGTGTGTCTCGGATTTATCGATGCATAGCCCGGGTTTGTGACCATCAAGCCACATTTGGCAATCGTGGTGATTAAACCATTACCTATCAATTCTAGCGATGAGTTGATTTTAATGATAGAAACCTTTGCCCAGCAGAGGGACACTTATTCTTACTATAAATTAAATCTAGTTATGATGAGTTTTTTAAATAACACTTGTTACAAATAAATAGGATTGAATATGTGTTTATAGAGATATAGGTCAAAGACTTCATCCGCCAAAAACCCATCTTATCTCCTGCGTACGTCATGAAAGAGACCTACACCTACTTAATGTCAGTCATTTAGTCAGGCACTCTCTACATAGATATGTACAGACATAGAAAAAAAGACACGATTCACTTACTCGAAAAACAAAACATATTTGTGTCGAAAAATATACCATATGTTTTTAGAAGTCACAGTACACATTTTCACACTAACTAACCAATTTACAAGGCACATTCAACATTATGCTAATAACAACTGCAACTTGTAACATTCCTAACATAAACATTAATAAATACCTGATGGCAAAATATATTTCTGTACAAAATCAAAATGTGACCATAAAGAGCGTACAACAAAATCACACTAACATAAACGATTTAAAGGTAAGTTCACAAATATTTGTCGTGCAGTTAGAACGCATTAGTGTAACAAAAGGTATAATGTTTGTTGACTATCTTGGGTGTATGTATTTCATACACGGAGTTAACAACTTACTAAATGGATATTCATTCCAAATAAATATGAAAATCGGTAATAAAATGTTTGTTCACAAATAAATTGTTGCTCGAATGCTGTTATAAACAAACATACATGCAGCCAATTTAAGAACTATTGATTATTTTTTTCTTTAATATAACCAAAATTAAAAACAGAGCAACGTAAATATAATAAATAATACTCATTGTTTTTCTATAAAGTCAAAAGCGTCCATCAACTGAGTATCACTCGTTCACAATTTTTTAAGCTTAGTCTTACTATAAACAGTGGTTGATAAGTGGTATTAGAGATACGATTAGCATTTAGTACAAAAAGCGATACAAAGCGAAAACTAATTAAGTACCTATTCTTCCGCTCCACGCCGGCGCCGCCTGATAAATATTTAAAAACATCTCCGCGGGCGCGGGCCGTAGCAAAAGGAACTACAAATCTTCAGCTCTAGACACAAACCGTAAGTAACAAGGGAAAAAGTCAGCTAACCAGTTTTCCGGGCTTTTCAATGGAAAATCTTGCTGGGCGTGTACTTAACTGCTTCGTAAATAAAAACATTATAAAGAATGTTAGGAATGATGATGCACTTTAAGAATACATTTTGCTACATCACATAACATTCAATATAAAATACATTTCTTATGTATTCTTATATGAATATATTTTTGTTAAGAACTGGTAAATGATGCATTCGTAGTAAAAAGCTTTTGGCTTTCCCGTCATTCCGGACATCTCAACAGATGGTAAATGATGACGAGCCTGACGATAAAAGTCTTTTACCTATTATTCTCAACTAGCGAGGAACGTGCTGACTCTGGCAGAACTCAACAAAATAGGCTTAGATAAAACGGTGGTAGCTAGCAAGGCCGTCAACATATTATGTACAATAACGGTGTAAATTGAACCCACGACCTCTATGGTTTTGAGACGGGTGGTCGTTTAATTGGAGCAGAGTAGAGACGGTACTTTTATTGTTTTGGTTACGAGGATAAATATTAACTAAACTAGCTCATCAAAAGACAGTGGATTCAGGATTTAATTCAATTCAATAACAGTTCATAAAAAGGAAGTGTTAAAACAATGTTAACTCCACATAATCCATTTTGCTGGACCATGTACACGTTTCGTAAATTTTTAAATAACAAATCATCAATTTACGTAACTGAACACTGAAATAAGCAAATATTTGAACAAGGTAAAAAATGTCAAAACAAACAAACATATCGCGACAGCGAATTCCAAGTGGCAAGTAGTACCCTACGATTGGGAAAACACCAAATAAGAGACTGTACCACACCTCCGGCCAGCTAATCAGTACTTCAATATAAGTCAGCACTGGACAAGTGCGAGTGTCACTCGCTGGTTAGAGTTTCGTACAAATAAATTTTGTACACATAAGTATAAAATAACAATTGATTCATGACTTCATTTTCATATGAAGCCCGTTTTCACGGGCGATGCCCAAGTTTGAGGTAACCCCTAAGCCATTATTATAGTTACCGGCGTAAATATAGCAGATTATGAACTTTCCGTTGACTGTCCCTGCGAAACCTCTGCGAAACCTATTAGTGCGAGTATTATTTGGCATTCGATTACGTTAATGAAAACGAGAATTTGTATTGCATAATACCTAAATTAGCTCATATATAGTCTTTATTAACCCTAGCAGGGCCGCCGGAAGCTCAAAAAAGAATATTAGAAGCGTAAGTACTCCAAGACAAATGACTGCAGTAGAAAAATTAATGCGAATTTTCTAATTCCTTTTTTTTTATATACGGTATAGCGTACCCTAAAACGTCATATATTGAGCCATAACATACTGTGCGTTAGTTACCCAACTTGCGTGTTAGAGTGAGACGAAGTAGTACCGACAAAGCTAACTGTAAATATGTCTTTGATTTTCCTTAAAAGAAAAACTGTGGATGACTGTTTGTTAAAAAAACTTTTAATAGCTTTTTTTTGACATTGAATAAGGCTTCTTTGGCTTACAAAGTAAGAATAGATAATGTTCATAAATTTCGCCAGGTTGGACAGAACCACGATTTATCATAGTTGGTAGTGCACCTAACCCGTCATGTAATAGGATGCGGGCTCAAATCCTGTTCGTGGAAATATTTTCAACACTTTTTCAAATTGAACTAATTGAACTAATTTGAACGCAATAAAAATTGCGTAAAATTATATATGTATAACCATATTTTAAGTGGTTATAACATTTTTATTTTTTAGGTATTTATCCCAATGAGCCCTTGGTCCACCCCTGCAGCAAGGCATTGTTTCTGTAAGCCGTAGCTTGTAATTAGCGCCATTGTGTTGCGACCACGGGCGATCCTATCGACCAGCCGGCCACTTCCGATGATTTTACGTTCAAAACTTGCTTTCCACTCATTGTTTGTTTACACGTATGCTGCACAAAATATCTGTGGTTATGCACATGTCCGTCCGATAGATAACCTTAAATCAATAACAATAACGTATTGTTTATTGTTTTTCCAAGAATATTGAAAAAATACGATACGATTCGTAGTAGCTTAAACTTTTTATTGGGCTCCTGCGCACTTTTTATTACGCAGAAGCACAATAAAAAGTTTTTATTAAAACATTTGGTATAAAATAGATTTATAATTAAAAATACCATTATCATCGATTTTTTAGGTATTCTTTATGTCAAATGTATGGCTACGTAAACATTGAATCGTAGCATGCTTTATTGGTGTCCATGATGTATCAAAAGAAACGCGCTGTAGTTAGTGTAAATAGTCATGTGAATATTGTGAGGCAGTCTGACTTTCTCCGCTGATGGGCCGTCAATCATCATAAATTAGAGGCGATTTTCCAGTTATCACTTTAACACAAGTTGAGATCCACAACACGGGTCATGAAACATATTTTATTTAATAAACGTCAGCGATGAGATGATGTGTGCGCCTATCTTAATGGTCAGCATTAATTTCGTTTTTGATTGATACGTCGTGGTTCGCTGTTAATTTCTGAAGCACTCCGAAAAGTTTCACCGCAAATAAGCACACACATTAGCAGGTAATTCGTTAATGTAGGTACTCGAATATGCAAGTAGGCAGTGAGTGACTTACGCCCGCCGCTTATATCGCGGGCGTGCTTATATGTTTCCTAATTAGTTAGCCCGAGACCCGCTTTAGAAATGTTCTGAATGTCCTTGTTTCGAGATCTAAAATACTAACGACACTGCTTACAAAAGTTAGGCATCGGGAATACATTGTTTTAGTGTAAAGAAAAAATATTGCAACTCAGTATGTAAGTACAAAGCTTAAGATAAATGATAGACGGAGTGAAAATAAAGACTGCAAGCAGCCAGAAGTCATTAACGTCACAGGAAATCGTAAATAATGAGAGAAAACTAAGCATTCCGCGTTTTCAATTGAGCGAAGATGCTGGCGGATTCAAGTCACAGTGGCATCGCTGGAGTGTGCTTTATGGCGGGTAATTATTGTTGTACGAGGTCCAGAGGTCGTCGCCTCACACCTGCTCGAAACAATAATGTTTTCAATCCATTTTGTGTCGCCCAACAACAAATAAATAGCAAGTGGATTTAGTAAACTGGGGCTCAGGTTTTGACAGCGTGGTTTTTTTCCCGTATTATTGGTGAAGGCCTAAGTATTTTTTAAATAGAGTTGGCAAATAATTCCGATCTACCTGGTGCTAAGCAGGAGCAAGATTGTGCCTCACTTGCCGTTCTTACCTTGCCGACCCGCAAGTAGCTTTTTGTTTTTGTAATTTGTATCGCAACAAAATTTGCGTTAAAATTATATAAACAAAACAAAAACATTTGGTAAAGGAAAATTTTGAAAAATAATTTTTTTAGGTTACCTCCCCTACACGTGAAGTGGGAATGTATTTTTTTTATCTTGTTTACCAATATAGCGGGTTTGTGAATACAGTTTTTTTTATTAAGGCATCCGTTTCTGAGCTATTAAGCTTTAAAGTGCAATATTTTGTTAAAGTCAAGTGTCCCCCCTCTGCCAGCCAAATGGTTGTTTTTGGATAGATGAAAAAATTCACGGCAGTTGCATATATGACGAAGTTAAAAGGAAAACTATCACAGCTAAGTAGGCTTTACAAGTTTACGAGTAACAGTCGACCAACTCATAAAATGTACTTGGCGCAGTACCAATTCCTCATTGGAAACTACTTAAATAACGTTGTCAGCTGTGAAACCGGTAGTATCTACATTTAAGTATATGAGCCATCGTTAAATAAATGTTCATAAAAACCCTTTTCTCAGAGTCCGCATTATTGAGATGGGCTACGGAACCCTACACTGCGCGTGGCCCGACACGCACTTGGCCGGTTTTTTTACACCTCGTTTTAAGGACCCCATATTGTAAGAATGAGGAAACACGTGTGCTGGAAAAGCGTTCCATTTTTATTTTTTTGATAGTGCGACAAAGATTTCATTGATTTAACAAGAAGTCTATTCATACAAGTGAATAGGTCGCTAGGCTATCATTGTAAGACAGTTCACGCCATTAATTATGCCGTTAAATTGTAAAAATATGTTACGATCAGATTTTAGCCTGTTATATAAACCTGTCGAATACAAATCAAATGAGAAAGGATATCTTTTATTTCCTAATAAAATGATGACATTTTTATATCCTCGTTTTATTGGTAACTAACTTGATTAAATTAATTTTAATTACTATATTCTACACCACGACTTATTGATCACAAAATAACATATACCTACAATTTTGATTTTATATTGTGAATTATGGTACGACATTCATTTTATTTGAAGTTTTATTACTGTTTAATGAATCCATAAACTATTATAATAAAATTAGTACTCAATTAATTAAAACATTGACTATTTATTGAAAATTTAAAGTCATTCACATCTTAATTTGGTTTTTGAATAAATAAGTACCATAAAATGTTGTCTTCGCTAACTTAACATTACCAAGTTATATTCCTAACACCATATCGGTAATTCATTTAATAGTTTTCTGAAGGATACATAACACTGTATAAATCAACCTTATCACATACATGTGTAGAGAAATAATGGTAGTGCCATGATTTATTGAAACCGAATTTATCATCAAGTGATTAAATAAATTGTTTTTGCTATGATGAAAGTACTGCTTCTCGTATTGAGTGGATATCAGATCACAATCTCTGAGATTTTATCAATTGCTAACATTGCAATCACTACGATAGAGCTATTAACAAAAAAACTGGACATGTCCGAGCTGGGTTCACACGCCGAGTATTTGCAGAGATTTTCTTTATTACACTACGTAGAAGCGCTTGGCTTTCATCTGACTTGATGATAAGACTGGGGATGAAAGCGTCCTTCAAATGTCATCCTCAACCGCCGAGGAACTTGCTATCTTACCTCTAACTGACGGTACACAATAAAACGGACTTAGATAAAATAGTGGTATCTAGATAGTTCAATGTATGGCCCAAATCTCATTTGATGGTAAGTGGCGATAAAGGCAAACGTGATAGTATACTTTACCCGGAAACTTTATCTGCTGAGGATCACCCGGATGATCATTGTACCTATAACACTATATATCCATCGGAACACAACATTGCTACAAACATTAAAGTAATTACTTACGGGATTCTTGCCATGTATAATATATGTGAGTATCCGATATTTAGGCACAGTTGCATGCGCCATGATCACGGAATTACTGAAGTTATTGTGTGTGGATTTTTGTGAGCAGACATAACGATCTACCCTCTTCCTTTGTCGTTTTTTGCGCTCGACGCCCGTACCACTGGTTACTAGGTCACTTTTCACTCTAAATTGCTCACGATACACTAAACTCACAGTATTAGAACTCAAAACGGCATAATTGTTGTTTTTGCGGTTTTCAACTAGACAAATTACTGGCTTCTAGACACGCGACAGTTTAAACCTATCTTCACGATTGAGTTTTATTGTATTTCATAATTTCAATCGCTTCTCTCACCAATCTAGGTACGTAGGGGCGTTCTGTCGAAATTATCTGAGTTTTGAAAAACTCAATCCAGTGATTAGGACCCGATTGGATCAGATGTTCAGCAATGGCCGATTTTAAGTGACCATAATAGTTTAAATAGTTAAATGGTATCTAGCTAGCTCAATGTATGGCCTAAATCTTATTTGATGGAAGTGGCGATAAAGCCGAACGTGGTAGTGTACTTTACCCGGAATCTTTATTTGCTGAGGATCATCCGGATACAAGTATTACACTATACATCAACACTATATTGCTACGAACATTTTTGCTTTGACCATAGTGTAGAAAACCCCTTACCCTATAGGATTATTATTAATTTATATATTAGCACAATAAAACTCACATTCTTTTAAAAGGTGTATTTCTTCCAACAACCAATACAGCTCAAAAACAACCGTCCACCACGAACGCTCCAGCCAAAGTGACCGCCAACACTCAGTGTTGCCAGTGAAATAAAAACATTGAGTTCGTTCGGATACGAGTATCAATTGAAATATAAATTACTAAATTATTAATCAACCTAACAATCGTCCATGACGAGGTGCATGTCCCCATGCACTAGTAAACTTGCCCAATCGAGTCACTTTACAATATCATAATTATCTTATACTCGTACTAATCAGTCTAATTAATAAAACATGCTTATCAATAATCTCTCCACTCGTAATGTTGACAAATATCACAATACATCCCATCTCTTAGTTTAAATTAAACTATTGTTTTATTTATTAATATCACACAAAACCTTAAATTTGTTTTTACTAAAAACGCAAAATAACTCTTGTCGACACTTTCATTGTATTTATAAATAGTTAATTATTAGTTAACAAAACTTAATCAAAACATAGTACGTTTGTGATAAATCAATATTATAATAGGTACTGTAACAGTAGGTACTCAATCATTTGAGGTTTGATTAATATTTTACTAAAAGAGTGCATCAACTGGAAATGATATCCAAATCTTACAATCATAATTAAAACTCATAGAAAGTCTCAAATTTACCCATCAAAATAAGTAATGTTTTTGTAAACTGAACTAAGTCTAAAAATTGTACTTTAAAAACAAAAATAGTTACTAATAGTAATAATAACACAGAAACACTTCGACCTATTGCGCTTTAATAACACTCGTCAGAGACCTTACCGGACAACAGCTGCTTTGTCACAAAACCTCTCTCATAGAAAACACAACCACTTGCAAACCCTTTCTTCTTGCAAGTGACCGCATTTGGTAACGATCTATTGAATCGATCGAAGGAAGGTTCTTCTCATAGATCGTCTCTTTCTATTCCTGTAAACACAACCACTTTCAAACCCTCCTTCTTGCAAGTGATCGTCATAAAACTTCCTTCATAGCCAACACAACCATGTTATTGTAATTAGAAATTAGTTTACATTTACAATAATCAATGATAATTAGTACAATAATACATAAAACAATACCACAATTATTATTGACATTAATATTTATAAATAAATTGCATTATCAAAAATAAAATTATATTTCTTTCCTTTCTTTTTTTATTTGTTCCATTAATTTGTTTAAATGGTTTGAAATTGTTAATAGGTAAATAGGTTTATATAAAACAAAGAATAATTATTAATACAATTTTTAAAATTTTAAATTACTATGAATCCACTATAAATAATATTTTATATATTGTTTTCTAAAGTTTACGCGAACACTTCACATTTCATTTCAGAAACAACTTTTACGGATCTACTCGCGTTTATTTTACACATTAGTTCTAATTAATGTTTATCCTGACGTTTCGAACCCTTTGCAGGGTCCATGGTCACATGGAGACTGAGGTGTTGGTCGTCTCATAATTAGTTAGTAGCTTGTATACCCTCATTTAAATTTAATCAGGTGCGTTCCGTTTTACGCAGAAAGAGCTTACAGTATCTTTTGGCCTGGCAGTATGGTGTTGGGGTTGGGATTTAATATTTTGTATGATGGGATCCCAGGCAGGTAGATTCCAACCATCTTCTCTATTAAAATTAGGATGTCCGTTCCAACCTCGAATACTGTAGCCAGGTCTGGTCTCCCCACTACGTCCACATCAAACGTATAGAGCGTATTCAGAAACGTTTTTTATGGCATCTCTCATACCAAACTCATAAGGCAAAAGAGCTTCCCTCTTATGAAGAACGACTGGCTTATTTTAGATTAAACAGTTTGAGGGATCGTAGGTTTTTATTGGATTTAATGCTACTTCAAAAGATCACCACCACGGCACCACGGATTGTTCCTCTCTGTAACGATTGATAAATCTTAATGTACCATATAAACTAGCACGGGTCAAAAAATATGTGCCTTTTTCTGTTAAGGGCAGCGGGACCAATGTGGGTCACCACGCCACCATAAATAGACTACAGCGGCAATATAACAAACTCTGCAAAGTATGTAACATCGACATCTTCGCAGATAAGCCCCAGAAGTTCAGACAGGAAATATTAAAGACAAGTTCAGTCACTAACTTGACACACAGACGGCGTCAAGTTAGTGACTGAACGATTTTCAATTTTTGATTTTATTTTTGTACTTCCTCAATTATTCCTTTAAGTTATTTTTGTTATATTATAATAAATAAATTGATTTTTTTTAAATGCAAATTATATAGTCCACATTGCATGCCGTGGCAACCTATAATTAAGAGGACGCTTAGCTGTCAGTTTATTTTTGTTTCTACAATTTTTGCTTGTATCAGTGTTTGTCTTGTTGGTTGTCCTAATAAACAAATAAAATAAATAAATGTTTTTTAATTTCAATAGCCTCGCGTATCATCCTAGGGATGAATAGTTGTTCTCTACCGAGTATTTGTGGTTTATCAAATCTGATGTAATGGTTGGGCCCCTCAAGGGAATGTTCGCATACTGCAGACTTATTTTCGCGCCTATGCTTGACGTCTGCTATATGTCCTTTAACACGGGTTCCTACACTTCTCTTTGTTTGCCCGATGTAAAAGAGCCCACAGTCGCAGTCCAGTTTGTGCACGCCTGCATTGTGGAGGGGGTATGTTGAACTTGACAGGTCGTAAAAATTGGTTGATCTTCTTCGGCGGCTTGAAGTAAGTATTGATTGAAGCTCGCTTTAAGATATGTCCAATCTTGTCAGTGACACCTTTTATATATGGAAGTACAGCAGGTTGACGCTCGACTGTGGTTGGTTTATTGCGTTTTCTGTGACAAATCAGACAGATTTCTGTGACAGATTATCCTGTAGAACGTGCTTGACATGCTGAAGCTCAGCAGCCAGGTGTTGGGTGTCACAGAAACCGCGTGCTCTCTGAAACAAAGATTTCCCTACAGTAGCCAACTGTCTAGGATGGTGGTGAGAATCACCATTGAGGTACCTATCTGTATGGGTTACTTTACGATACACAGTGTGACTCAAACTATGGTCCGGATTCCTGATTTATTTATTTTTTTATTTATTTATTTATCATAAACTTACACTATCTTTACAGGCAAAACTTAACCTAATACGATAATGTAACTAATATATTATTCATTTAACAACCTATTATATAACCTACTTACTTATTATAACTTATTGTATACAAAGCCGTCCTTGTGAACTCACTCAGAGAACATGATAATATGTCCACTCGCTCCGCTATCTCGTTCATAGTGCGCATGGCGCGCGTGAGCGGCGCCTCAGCCAGCAGGTTGGTACGTGCGCGCGGCAGCGCTAACAGCCGCGGCGCGCGCCGCCGCCGCTCCATGTACCGGATGATTAAAGTATCCAAGAAAGCTAGCTTACTGTCTGCCGTATGTTTCTGAACTCCTGTCTTCTCCTAAACTGCTGGACCGATTTTGATGAAACTTGTGTGTTTGGTAGTTAGTACCTGAATGGTTTAAATTCACAATTGGATCCAGTTGAAGTAAGGTTCTAGACTTATTATTTTTAAAACCATCATAGGACACGGGTTCACTCAAGCGGACGAAGTCGCGAGCGAGCGGCTAGTACTATATAAAAGAAGAAGAAAATATTTGAATGGAACTAATATTTTTTAAGAGTAATATTTTATATTTTATATTATGTACTTGAATGCACGTGGCCCACTCTAGCGCAGGATCGAGGCGAATGGTATACACAAAGAGAGGCCTATGCCCAGCAGTGGGTCGAGGGGGGCTGATGACGATGAATGACTTTAATGCTGACCCATGCTGGTCTGAGACGTGAAAAGTATGTTTCAGCTGCCTGACTAAGGGACAACAAGGGTTCCAAGATGTTTGCACATCAGGCGATCGGACAGCAACCTATCACTGATGTTATCTTTTCCACATCGGAGCCCTAGTTACTTCGATTATGCTAAATGTGGCGTCGAGGTAACTAACTGTAAGTTTACTCAAAATTGGTGATTTTGATGCTCTGTCTGCCCCTTTTTGGGAGAGGTAAGGGAGAGTATGTATATACTTTAATATTATTATGGTTAGGGAAAAGCTGGAGAAAAAGACAGTTAGGTAAGTAAAATAAAAATCTAAAGACGTAATATAACTTAGTCATAACTTATATTTTATTTTATTTCTTAGTAACTATAAATACTTTACTACAAAAACATCATTACAGGTTTTGGTTCTTCACTGGACTCACAGTTGGACTCCACTGGAAAGGAATGAAGAGTAATGAAATGGCTCACCAAGCTAACTAATATAAGATATACCTGTGTTGATATAAAATTCTTAAATTATTAATGAAATAAACAGACACTAAACTATAAGTCTAGCAATAAATAACTTAATAAAATTGCTATTGTGAAAAATAGAACAGTTTGTTATGCGATTTATATAATAATCAATTAAACAAATTTTATGATTAAGTTACTCACAACCAGATAGTGTATTCAACCAGTTTAAGTATGTAATTACTCTGTATAAATTGTCAAAATAAACCAGAAGTTTCATTAAAACAAATTATAAATACAAAAAAATGTGTTTGTCATAGGATGACTTGAAACTATTTAATAAATCTTTAAATCATATTAGAAACATGATTGTCTCTATCAACTTCAAACAATTGACAGATACGCAATGATAATTCCAATAACGTTTTGCGCTAATGGTATTTAGCAAGGTATTTAATGAGTTTTTTTAACCATCATCAGTCATCATCATGAATCAGTAACTCCAACAGCAGAAAACTTTTTGTAGCATTAAAAAATCTTATCAAGGTTACTTTCTATTCGGCGTCATTATAGAACATATTTTTATATCATTGAAATGAAACAACTTTTACGGATCTAATATACTACTACTTACGTAAAACGTAACGCACCCGATTTAAATAAAAATACATATTGAAGTTACAAATAAATAATGAGACGGCCTCCCCATGACCCTGTGACCACATGTAAAAGGTTCGAAACGACGGGATACAATAAAAAATCTGAAATGTGTTAAATAGACCCGTAAAAGTTGTATGATTTCCTTAAATAATTTAATACTCAACGTGGCCACATTTGAGAACAAAGTCTTTTTCAATTGTTATTTGAGCGAATATTACAAACTTTTGGGAACCTGAATAATGTTACGAACTTTTTTGGTTTTTGTCTCGTTCGCTAATAGATTACTTCTTGGGGTCTCTGTAGACGCCCATGAAGAGGATTGAACTGGTGGGTCGCTCGTACACCACGTACACGAAGGGGAAGTTGGCCACGAAGCGGCTGGGCTCCGCGGGCCGCGACGACCGGAACCCGAAGATGGCCGTCGCTGCTGCCGCTACAGTTCCTGCAACGTCACCCAGGTTTAAGTTTCTTCATATCATTTGTGAAACAATGTGTGACACTCACACGAGGAGTTCGATGGCGCAGTGGTTAACGCACCCGGTTGCGAGTGCTAAAGTAAAGCATCAACTTTCGCAAATGTCGGTGGTCATCGGATGAAAGACCAAAAATTTATCATCTCGAGCTCCTCCGTGCTTCGGAAGGCACGTAAAGGCGTTGTTCCCGGCTGCATTAGCAGTCGTTAACAACCACCAATCCGCACTGGGCCCGCGTGGTGGTTTATGGCTATCCCCTACTCCCTATCCATCCATAGGGAAGGCTCGTGGCCCTCGATAAATTGAGCTGATGATGATGATGATGTGTGACACTTAAATAAATATTTGCTTTTTAGCGATAAGACCACCATTTGTACCACTTCTTGTATTGTCCTCTGTGTCTTTTTGAATGGTGTACAATAAAGTTGAATTTCATTTTCATTCGACTAGTACCTAATACTAACTAACGCAGTGCCACTTGTGGCTTCCAGTACATGTTTTTTTTTAAACTTATGGGGTAAGCACTTAGCCTTCTACTCATCTGATGACAAGTGATGATAAGGCAATGGAAGCGAACTTCATCCGAATTCGGCAACCACTGAGGAACTAACTATCTTATCTGTCGGTTGTTGTTAAAGTGTCGAAACACAATAATGCTAACACATTGGTGTAATGGCGACAAATTTAGTTAAGATGATAGTAGCTACCCAGACGGACTTAAAACAAGCCCTACCACCAACCAAACCGAGTACAATCATGTATACCTCACACTGGAAATGGTATAATAATTTAAGCAAGCTTTCTTAAATATTTTTTTGACTTATACTAATTAGTTATCAGGATTACCTACTAACGCAACGCCACTTGAGGCTTGCGGTAGCTACATGTAGCAGATATATAACTTTCATCATCGTCATAAGCCTATAACCGTCTTACGGTATAACTGCTATTGTTAATGTGGGAAGGCCTGATCTTCCCATTTGAACAATACGTTAGGATTTTTTCTGTGTTATGTCAATAACCAAGACAAAAAAATACATTTTTTTATGAAAGAGCGGAGTAAAGAAACAATATCTCGCGTACAGTATTAATCAGTATTGATCACTAAAAAGGTATGTCGATAACACAATAGGTATCTCTAGACTCTAGAAGAGTATTAATAGTCCCCAAATGCCGGGTCACCGGATAGGTGGCCAAAACAAATTATCTTTAACTCGTTGTGCTTGGGAGAAAGCACGTTAAACCAATGGTCCCGACTGTCGTCGTGAGAAGGCTGTAATGTTTTATAGCCTATGCCCGCATTGGGCCAGCGTGGTTATGGTGCGACATCCTCATGTGCCAGTTATATTGTATTTGTAACACGAATAGTCTGTTGATAATCATGATGAACACTAACCCCTAAGTATAAGCTTCGAATAGTTCTACTCCGTGTTTTGTCTCTTGTACTCTAATTTGAAATGACGTTTACATGAGAAACAAAACACGGAATGTCTTTTCCAAGGTTTATACTCTGTTTAATAAAGAGGCCCTACAGATTCGTACTCAACTCACCTTCCTCCTCGAGCTGTATCCTGACCTTGTGCACAGCTTCGTTGAAGAGCCATTGGTTATACAGTAAATGGCGGTAGTTGGTGTCGCCACCGATTCGTACTCAGCTCACCTTCCTCGTCGAGCTGTATCTTGGCCTTGTGCACAGCGTCATCGAAGAGCCATAAGTTATAGTAAGTGGCGGTAGTTGGTGTCCCCACCGATTCGCACTCAACTCACCTTCCTCGTCGAGCTGTATCTTGGCCTTGTGCACAGCGTCATCGAAGAGCCATTAGTTATAGTAAGTGGCGGTAGTTGGTGTCCCCACCGATTCGCACTCAACTCACCTTCCTCGTCGAGCTGTATCTTGGCCTTGTGCACAGTGTCATCGAAGAGCCATTAGTTATACAGTAAATGGCGGTAGTTGGTGCCGCCACCAATTCGTACTCAACTCACCTTCCTCGTTGAGCCGTATCTTGGCCTTGTGCACAGCGTCATCGAAGAGCCATTGGTTATAGTAAGTGGCGGTAATTGGTGTCGCCACCAATTCGCACTCAACTCACCTTCCTCGTCGAGCTGTATCTTGGCCTTGTGCACAGCGTCGTCGAAGAGCACGCCGTTCTGATCCGTCAATGTGGTAAAGTCTGCGCTCACGTTGAACAGATCGCCGACCCCGACAACTTCCAGGATCTGGAATTATATATCAGGTCAAAAGGTTGGCTTATAAATAAAAGAAAATTTTAAACAAATCTTTAAATTAAAGTTAAAGATAGGTGTTCCAGACACAATGCCTTGATTTAACAAAATTGTTTTATAAAATTTACGTGAACACACACACACATTGAAATGAAACAATTTTTACGGATTTACTGGCCAGCATCATTCATTAAAACTAATGTATATAATAAACGCGAGTAGATCCGTAAAAGTTGTTTCATTCCAATGAATCACATAACTAAGTCACGTGTTGTTCAGTCAATTCGATCTGAGTATCAGTGTTTAGTCCGAGTTTTAATAACCATTGAGAGTTTGTATATGACATTGAAGCAGCGAGCGCCTCATGGTGACAGACAAAGAGAGTTAGAACTTCGCCATACATTTTCTCGTGGGTTTTGTCACACTTATATAGATCATTCTATCCCCAAAAACTGACCTCTCTAAGCGGCAGGCTTTTCTCGATAGTGAACTTGGGGATCTCGACAATGACCTCGCGGCCCATGTAGCTCTCCTCCACGACGGCGGCCAACCTCTCCGGAGTCAGGTTCTGGATGATGTTGCTAACTCCTGGGTGGCAAATTTAACAAATTTGAATAAGGTTGTATGTGAAATGTTCTTTTAAAAAGGAAATATGCTACTGATTTTGCGCATCTTGGACCGCAGCCTCACACAGCATCGAACCATTATGTAGCAGTCCAACTTGTTGTCGCCCAGCATCCCAACAAGATAGCAAGTGAGACGGTTAGATGGGAGGCTACGATTTGTATCATTCAGGAATGCTTAAAGAATGGCAATTTCTTAAACCTCAAGTCAAAGTTTTGAACTACAATAGTGTTTACAGAATGTTTGTGTGTGTGTAATGTCTTCCTATCTTATAAATAACCTTTATAACAAATTTTAAATATCAAATTATTTAAATTACCGTTTGTCATGTTTTGCAACTTAACATAGGCAAGAACAACTATATCATATTTGTGTCTTTTCCAGCCCCTTAGAAAGTCATCTTCTCATTTATTATTTTATATTTCTAGAATACAATAATCACCAATTTCATTTCATCACCCACTGCTGGTTATAAGCCTCTTCTTTAACACACCAAGAAAGCCGGTTCCGTGCGAGCCTCCTCAGAATTCAATGCACAGTTGCAATTTTACTTAACAACGTTACTAACCTTCCTTCATGGAGTAAGGGGGCAGGAGGATGTACATGCTGATGTCACTACCCTTGTACGGCAGCTCCAGGATCTGCGCTCCAAGATCGTCGCTCACCACTGCAAAAGTAATGTTCGTTGTTACAAAAATTATATATATTTCTTTAAACTATCTCTTTATTATCTCTTATTATAGTCAAAGATTTAAGAAGTCAGAAGAACTGATCAATTAGAAGCTAATACGTTAAGCCAAACTTTCTGATTGAATAGGTAATTTTAAAATCTATGTTCATACTTAACATGAGCCCTTATAAAGCAGCACTGTTTAGCGGTGTTGTTGCGATTGTGAAAGCGAGACGCATGTAGCGGTGTGTACAATAAACTGCAATGCTTTAAAAGCTCATGGTAAGGCCACTTTCACGTTCTATAATAAAATAAAAAATATTTTAAGGGGGCTCTTCGCAATCTCCTTAATTCTAGGTACACTCTGCATCCCTGTGCCAGTCCGTGACGGCTACAACTACGTTACGGCTCATGCAACTCAGCCGAAACGGTGGGTAAAATACATGCCCCATTCCAGGTATCCACATTATACTAAAAAGTGTGCGTTAAACCGCGTTTACAATTTTAATTATGTTCCAGCAATTAAAGTCCCCCAGTCAGCTATGTGTGTATAGTTAAGCTTACTGTAATGGAATGTTCCTTTCTGCTTCATGAAAGGCACAAGAGTCTGGCGGGTTTCAGATACGAAGAAGGCTTCCTTCTTGGTTCTCTCGACGGGGAACTTAGACGCCCACACTCCCTTAAAGTAGGCTGCGTTAGCCAGCACCAGCTTGGTGGATTCACTGACTCCGCCATCGGGAATGAGTTCCTTGATGTTATTCTTGGTGATACGAGCAACCCACTGGTTGATATAGTCCTTGGACGCCTGGAGGTCGTCGTGGAAATTCTGCAAATAGTAGAAAAGACATTGATATCAACGCTGAAAGTAGAAGGATTTCCTATGTAACCTAGCTAGTAAACTATCTAGTGCAGGGGAGTGTTTGTAGCCTTCTTTTGTCGCAGAGTCGCAACTGGACAATAATTCATTTGATGTAAAATCGTTTTCTTCTTATTTCAAAGATCATTAGAAAACATTATTTACTGGTAACAGCTACGATATCTACGTATAATCTACGTATGATTCTAGAGATAATCACATTGGAGACGCCAAAGAAGCTAAAACGCTAGGGATATCGCTCATTTTAGGAGCTATCGAAGTGGTACCAGTATTCGACACTAAGCCTAGTGTTCGACACCAGTTTTCGTCGCCAAAAAAATAATACCATTGTTTTTTATTATTAAATAACAGCTAAGAAGCAGATGGTATGTATTCAATTATTGCTAAAGTAAAAAACCAGTTGCTAATTCCTATTTTTAATGATTAAAGGAAAATAAATAAAATCACTGGTTCCTATCGAACACTAGTGCCACTAACCCTCTTAAGGATGTATGTAGTCTAGAATAGAATACTTTTATTTCAGGCAACTATGGCCTATAGAATATACATATATCTTAAATACTAACATATTTTTTTTATAATAATTATTTTTAGCTAAAAACGCCTACACATCAACCTATCCAAAACTGTCAAATACCTTCCATAAATATTTTATTTTTTATGTTATTTTTATTTTAAAAAATAAACATTCAACCATATGTCGTATAAATAAAGTTCACACTACAGTTTGTGGTAGTCTGATGTGCAGGCGTGTGTACTCCTGGATTTAAAAGCACCAACAGGAACAGACTTACCAAGGTCTGCATCTCTTCCCCCAACAGGTCGAACATGCATTGGCGCACTTGCAGTTCCTCGTCCACGAACAGCTTGTTGGCGCTGGTGAACTCGTAGCTGTCACTGTTGTTGTTCAGCGCGCGGGACCGCTTGTCCACTTTGTAGGCTGTCATCAAGTTGATCTTGTCCTTTAGCAAGAACAGTTTAATTAGATTACATAGTTCAGTCAGTAATGGAGGCCTTAGCCCAGCAGTTACGGGCTATAAAAAAATCAGTTAAAAAAAATACATTGTATATACCAGTGTGTACCACATCAGTCGTGTGTGTGTAGTGTAGCTTAAAATCCCTATTAAAAACAGATGATGGCTACTAGGTGTAGTAGTAGTATGTAAGTAAGTAGTATATAGCCTATAACTGTCCCGCTGCTGGGCTCCATCATTGAAATCAAGTCATCACTACAATTAAAAGGGCCTAATCACCACCATTGCCAAATGCGAGTTGATGATCACAAACCCGGGCTATGTATCGAAAAATCCGAAACACATTTTGCCCGACCTGGGAATTGAACCCGGGACCTTCGGGTATTGGGCGGAGCGCCAACGAGGCATGGCAACTAGGTGTGTATTTTTTAACTGCCCCACATAGCAGACGTTTTTTTTTTCATGTTTTATAGCAATATTGTAATTCAATGATTGTGTAGACACCTCGTATTTTTTAATTGCACCCAAACAAGCATTATAAATAGTTACTAAAGTTTCTGACTCTTTCATAGATTCTATAAGGACAAAATTACTTAAAAAGTAAAGTTGTAAACTCGTAAAGTCTTTCAAAGACTGAAGTTTGGTTCATATCTGATATGAATATCACCAAAACTCAGTTGTAATAAGAACCAGATAGAACAAAACAATTACTCACTAAGCTATCTGATATTTGCAGAGACTGTTTCAACGACTTCTCCGTTTCACCACCGGCAGCGAAGTAAGCAAGCAGCAACGAGTGGTAGACAGAGAAAGGCGAGAAGAAGATGTTGTCATCAGGGACGGCCTTGTTGATGGCGTTGAACAGGTTCAGTGTGAATGTCATCTGGCCCTGGTAGAGGTCCGACCGCGCCTGCGGGTCCAATTTCTTTGAAGAGTCATCCTTGTAGAAGCATTGAGAGTGTACCGACGAAACGGCCACCAAAGCTATCACGGCTATTTTCAACATCGTCGACCTGTAACAAAGAAACTCTCATTTACTATCAGTTTAACCTTGTACTTGGCAATTACTATAACTATATGTGGCATTATTATGTGTTTTGCGACATTAACTTTAAATGCTTAGCAAATCGCTGCACTTTGACAGTAAATATGTATTATTATTTGAGTTGACTGCAGTCCTGACTCGTTCTGAATTATTTTCATGACTACAGTTTAACCGTTCTTCGATAAACGAGACGTTGCTAAACGAGGTAGCATGATAACCATTCTTTAATTCGGTCCAACAAAACCACTTCATAAGATTCTTTAGTTATTTTTAAGCTTGGTACATAGCTATAACTATGAAAGGTGAGAAATAGGTATTGGTACACATTTTAAATGGGAAAAACCAACAATACATTCGCGAGTAGGTAGATCAAACGCTCTCGCTCTCTATGAGAGTGCGAGAATGACGTAAGTCCGCCAATGTGGTTCAAACGAACAATGATGCGACACAGCAGGCGATCTCCACTTGGAGCTAATGCATTTCACCTCGCTTTCTCCGGGGGAGGGGGGCGGGCCGCCGACCGCCTGCTTCTGTGCCTGCGCCTGCGCTGTGACGCACTCTTTATTTTTGCAAAGGATGACCTCACTAAAACTATTCACACGAAGGTATATTTATGGACAAATATCGGTATATATGTATGTTAACGTGACCGTTAATTTTTTCTATAGAACAAACGCCCTTAAAAAAATAAAACACATGTTTATAATAAATGTATGAGCAATATTTGCTTTAACTTATCAGATTAAATTTTTAAGTAGGAATGGAATTGTTGGCATGATTTATTTATGTTATTATCAGGATGGCTTAGGACACCTTATTATGTTTTTTCACTCGACCATAATTTGATTCTTATGGGAAAACACTCTTTTGTTTCGGCTGGAGCTTAACTGCCAGCCAAAATTTTGATTATTTGTTTGGAAGTGTTTATATTTCAACCCACGACCTTCAGCACCAATACCAAATACCCTCGGCGTTTCATTTTGTTACTTTCTGTGCTGTAATATAATTGGAAATCTACGAACACTGCGCCCGCTGCCCGCGGGGCAGGCGCAGGCTCATTGCTTGCTGATTTTGTTTTATCAGTGTTATCGGAAATGTATGTAATCCGTCATTGTATACAATTCTTAGGAAATGTATACATTTCCTAAATAGCAATCAGAAATGTAAAACATTTAAGATATCAATACGGGTACGCGGGGATAGCGGGGCGAGAGGAGGGTATTGCATCGTCTGATCAGGCGATCGCGCTAGTACCGCATAAACAGTCAGAGCGTACGCACGTCGCTGTTGTTCAAAATGGCTGCCGAATCACGCATCGCACTTATGAAAGAGAGATTTTATAGTGCTTTAGCATCATTAAGAATTTGCGTTTGTTAACACGCTAAGAACACCGCTTATATTGAAGATGAACGTTACAAAGAGTTAATAGAAGAAGTTTCTACGGCAAAGACAACAGTTAGAAAGAATTCTCGCGATTATTGGTAATTGCGGCGATACGATGTGCTTACCATTGACCAGAAAAGTAAGCTTATTTTTCCTGTTAAAAAAACTACAAGCAATATTATTTACTACGCATTTGATAGCGAGTTATTCGACATATTACACGAGGCACATATTCCATTTGTTCACGGCTGAAGAGATCGTATGATGAAAGAGGTATGGAGTCACAACAAAAACTTAACACGTAAGGATATAGAAACTAATCTTGAACTTTGGGAACCATGTCAACAAAAGCAAAAAAGCATAAAAAAGACATTTTTGTCAAGCCTATTATATCGTCAGAGATTAACTCTAGATGCCAAGTGGATCTGAAAGATTTTCAGTCTCAGCCCGACGGTGATAACAAATTTATAATGGTGTATCAAGATCATTTGCCAAGTGGATCTGAAAGATTTTCAGTCTCAGCCCGACGGTGATAACAAATTTATAATGGTGTATCAAGATCATTTTACAAAATTTGTTGCGGCGGTTAAACCGCTTAAACCGGTTAAAGCGGTTAAACCGCTTAAAACAAAACGAGCTTAGAAAGTGGCTCACACTTTATCGGACATATTTACTCTGCTTGGTGCTCCTGCAATACTTCAGTCTGACAACGGCAGAGAATTTTCCAACCGAATTATTGAGAACTTAAAAACATATTGGCCTACTTAAAAATATTCATGGTAAACCCAGGCATTCGCAAAGTCAGGGGAGTGTGGAACGAACAAATCAGGATATTGAAAATATGTTGACCACGTGGATGCAAGACAATGATAATTCACATTGGAGTGAGAATTTGAGGTTTGTGCAACTCATGAAAAACAGAGCTTTTCACGCTGGTATCAAGCAATCTCCTTATGAGGCACTTTTTGGGTGTAAAGTAAAAGTTGGTTTACAGTTTCTCAATGATTTCACACAAAAAGTTGAAACTGAAGAAGATTTGGAGAAAATCATACAAGACCTTACCAAAAAGGAAGAGGATCCCGAAGTCACTGCATGTGAACTCTCTAAGGTGAACACGGAGCCAAGCCAAGTTTCTAACAACGATTCAGAGCAACGCGAAACAAACACGCAACCTCCTGCTTGCAGCCTCCAATGCAGCGTCTGTTCACAAGAAGAAACTACAGGGGCTAATACATGTAGAGAATGCGGATGTGCAATCACACGCTATTTTCGCTGTTGCTGAAGAATCACCCGATGAAGGATTTGGATCTAAAGTTCTGTGTCCATTGTGTTCAAAAAAATTGAAAGTACTAGATAATCGTCAAAGTACTAAGAAAAACCTACAACAACAGGCTGAAAAAATGCTGAAATCGAGTGAAAAGAAGTTTGCCCCTGTACCTATTGGCACTTCTGTACAAATTGCAGTTCCAGAAGTTGATAGAGGACGTGGCGATGCCCGAAATATTATAGGTGGAGTTTTGGCTAAAAACGATGATGAGCTCTATCAAATTGGTACCAAGAACGGAATCTTAAAACAATTATATTCTCGATCTCAGATTAATGTGTGTCCAAGAGTTCTTCTTGATGCAGAGGATGTACCGAGTACGGAGATTGCACTACGGTCAGTTGCTAACCTACAATCCACTGGAACCGGCCAAGGATTTAAAAAGTGCCTTTGCAAGAAGAACTGTATTTATTACAGCAAGATGTATGTGATAAAAAATAATCTATTGTGTACTTCCAAGTGCCATTCTAGCTTACCCTGCAAAAATAAATAGCCATACAGACTGCCTTGTTTACATTTAACTTAGTATAGGAATATATTTTACTTTAATATTGTGACATTAAGCCATAATTACGGCTTATTCCTATACTTAAGGTGCATTTATCACAAAATCAACTTATATTATTCTTTTATAGTTTAACTTTTATTTAGTAAGTAATCAGTCTGTTATTTAAAAAATAATACTTAGATAGTTGATTTTTGAAGCTTTAATTAGTTAATATAATATGAAGATATTATATTTTACGGCATGATTGTTACCTAATTGTCTCAACGAGTGCCTTGATAAAAAATATTATTCTCATTTTAACAACGTGTTTTATTACAGAAATCATTCTTTTTATACATTTCCTAATACGATATTGGAATTATATACAATTCCTAGGAAATGTATACATTTCCCAGGATATGTATGTATTAAATAATTTTTAAAACAATATTTTACACATTTCCTAAATAGCTTCGAAATTGTATACATTTCCTAGGAGTTGTATACAATTCCTAGATTTCATACATTTCCGGTAACATCAATACGGGATATTTTTTCCCGCTTTTCATAAGTACATTATTTCAATCCATTACCTGCGAAAAGTAGTTAGCCTATGTCACATTACTGTTAAAATGTCTCCATTATTAAAATCAGTCATCGCTACAATTGATGGGTGTTGGTTTAATCACGACGTTTGCCAAATGCAGGTTGGTTATTACAAAAATAAAAGATTCTGTAAAAAGGAAATAAAAAAAATCCAACGACACATTTGAAAATACTTACCTATTTATTGCAAATTGAGTCGCAATGGATTAACTCCTCGTATGAAGTGTGGTTAGAATGCAAGACCAATCACGCGAATTGACCCAGTTAACGATTTCCAAACCACCTTAAGTACAGCATTGTTCATGTACGCATGATATTATCTATATATATATAAAAATCAATTGCTGTTAGTATGAGTGGCTAAAACTCGAGAATGGCTGGACCGATTTGGCTAATTTTGATTTGGAAATATTTGTGGAAGTTTAGGGAAGGTTTAAACGGTGAGAAACATAAATAATAAGTAACGGAAAATAGTAAAAACGACAATTTGAAATAATTTGAAAAAATGATTTGTTTGTTTTGTTGTCATGGAAACTGTCAAAGCGGTACCTCGCGGTCATCTAGTGTCAAGTAACACAGTTTATCCAAACCTTTTTTAGGATTTTTTAAACTACAGACGAGTAATCGGTTAATGCACATTAGTGTACAGATTTTCCTCCGCAAATATTGAAATCAGGATAACAACAACTCCTGAATCAGCTAAACACAATGGAAGAAACGCTATCCGCGATGTGAAATGACATGACGCCTATCGCAGTGACTACATTTTATGTCACTGAATAACTGGACCTGACGGCTTTGTTTCTCATTACTCAGAATACTTATGTGGGTTTAACCGAAACTATAACGGCATGTGCAGGTGCGACGAATCTTGAATCAGTCTCGACTTAACGAATGTTTTTTACATTATACTGAAAACAGTGTTTACGTAATGTAGGTATTGCCTGTGAAATTGGAAAAGTAAATTATGTATAGTTTACGATTAATTACTTTTGATACCTACCTCATGCTCTTACGACAATCCTTAAAAAAAAATTTTAAACATCTGTAACAAATCCTACTTTTGAAAAGATAACCCACTATACAGTATTTTGGAAAAACGTTCAGAATACTATTATCGAAAGGGATTTTAATTTTGAACAGTATTCTATCAACACAGATAGTCCTTCCCAATATTCGATGTGTGTGGTGTTCGATAATAATGCTTTATTTATTTGAAGCTGTCAAGGATAATAAGTTATAAATACATAAGGAGCAACCGGTATTATGCGCAGACTTGAACTGCATGTCTCCATATAAGGCAACCGGCTGAGAGTCTGCGTCTGCGCAATGCATACACACGTCAAAGGGAATCCCGTGCTCAGAGTGCGCGTTTATAGTACGTGACCAATGTACTCGTAGGAAACGGAGTCGATGCAGCACCTACTGTGTGACTGCGACTCTCTGGCTAGGAAAAGAATGGGACTCCTGGGGTCGGCCTATCCGAAACCGGAGGACTTCAGGCTCATGGACGTTGCCAAACTTATGGCCTCTATCTTTACAGAGGAGAAAGAGTGAAAGGATGGGGTTGCACAAAAGATCCCGATGGGTCGAGGTGTTACTACAAGAGGGAAACCTCGGCAGGCCCCACTAAGATAAGATAAGATAAAATGTACTCGTACGCTGATTACAATTGATTATGTATAAATGCCGAGTATACTTGTTTATGCTAACTTTCTTCCGCATTTCAAGTAAATATCTTCTATAAGGGCTTGTACACAAAACTGCGAATCGGCGCGATGCGAATTCGCAACGCAAAAAACTAGTTAGATAGATCACGTAGATTTTTACGATACGACGTCGCATCGCAGTTTTGTGTACAAGCCCTAAGCCTAAGCGCAGATAATAGTGTTGATAATACGAAATCATATACTGTAACTTTAACACGTGAATATTTATGTATATATGAGATGAGACCTTGATCTCACCTGGCACTGTCTGATGGTAAGTGAAGATAACCCGAAGGTGGAATGTAGTGGCAGCAGCGCACTTTACCCAGAACTCATGTTTTACTTCTTACTGACGAAATGCAAAAATGGTCCATTATTATTCTTTTTATAGCAACCGACTTTGAAAAGTTCCTGGTATTTCTGTTACAGATAGAATTACGTGTATAGTTTTAGAATGCCCGTTAATTTAAGCGACCGTGAAATTGAATATGTAACATTATATGCTACTCTACATTGACAAACATATTTTTCGAGGAAAATTATGGGTTTTTAACGATAGATTTATTCATGACTGGGTTAAGCCGTCACCCATCAATTGTGGTGATGACTTGATCTCAATAATGGAGGCCTTTGACCAGCAGTGGGACAGTTATAGGCTATTTACCTATTCATATTTAGTATACTAATTATAACGGTATGATATCAATTAAGAGTACTCCTTTTTGTCTTATTCAAAGTCACTGGGAACTTATTTTTAACACCGAGATTCTCGAACGGTATGTATCTTATAAATTACAATTGTTAATAATGCAAAAGTAACTTAATTTCACAGTGTATCATATTGTTATTTCATGTCACTTTTAATTTCGTGGTCTATGTTTTCATACGTATCTCGTATTGCACATATAAACCCATTGCGCGAAGAATGAACCAATAAAGATGTTATGAGGTTTGCCTCTACAAAAACAGGCTAATTTCTGGAGCTCTACGAACGAGCAGCGAAAGCCAGGCAACGCAAGCGACGCGTCATCGACACACAAGTTACACAACAGCCGGACCACCAACCGTGTCAGTATGTCTAACATTCCAAACAAAGAGAGTTAAAACAAAATCTTTTAACTATTTCATTTCATGCAAGAAACTTTATATGTAGCTAAGCTTCATTTATTTTAAATAGTTATGCCGAAAAACGGTTGCTTTCATGATTAAAATAAAAGAGAGGAGGATCTTTTAAACAGTTTTTTGAAAATCATTCATATGATACGCAAAGAAACTGTAAAATCCACTGTTTAGATAAGCTAATTCAGAAGATAAGCATATTTCATTGTTGTTTTTTTAAAGTTAACCTAACATTCAGAATCTGTACAGTTTTGCCCATCTTCAAACTTGTAATAGAAATACCAGCCAGTATCACTATTCACATTCTTGCGATCAATATCTCCCATGCATGAGTCAAGTAAGTGCTTCTATTAGCAGTGAGTGATAAATGTATCAATATTATTACAGTCGGAAAGTAAACGGTCATGTAATGAGAAAAGTATCCGTCTATGTTCATAAGTCGTTTTATTTGATTACAACAACGTCAGGCATCATGGAAGAAAGTAAGTCGGTGACTACCTATACTGGGTTTTTTGAAGGCGAGTTGACAAATTGATGTCAGTGCCACACATTGTGCGGCGCAAGCGTGCAACTCCGCCTGCCGATGGCGGGGTTTCCAGCGGATTACATTCGATAAATTGGTTTCATCTCACGACATAACCGGATGCTGCGAGGCTCGAAGCGGCGCGTCAATGTTATTTGCAAAACAATGGACTGCATGAGGACATTATTCATGTTAAAAAGTCTTCCATTTTTTACTTAAATTATGTGTAGTTTTATTAAAATTTATAAAGCTATTAAATTCAAACTGTAATGTTATTATGATGCTTAGTGTTATTATATGTCTAATTCTTCGATACTTTCGTAGCTTTGCATTGTGTTGAATTTTACATACAACGATTATTTGTCTGGAACTGATTCCAAGGCAATTTTGTATCGTTCATCATCGACAACGAGGAATACCGAGGCCATCTCTTCCAACAGATGTTAACTCAAAAGATCTTATTCGGTTTATGGTAATGTGACCTCTATTACTATTCCATAAGGTTCAGCCCGATGCTACGGTACGCTACGTAACTTTTGCATATAGACCTCGAAGTCAAACTGTACGTACATTACAAGAATACTAAATAAGTTTACTTCAGAAATTTAATGTTTAAAATAACAACACATTCATTTTAATTTTTCAAACACATTACGGGGCCCGTGGTCCCATTTGAGTGAATAATCATCACGAATAGATTCGTTGCTATTATTATTATTCTCTTTATTAAATATATTTGTTAAGAAAATTTTTTTACAATATTTTATATAAAAACGTATTTACAATATAAAATATTATAAAAAAACTTAACCTAGGTTGCCACCGGCAGCGGGGATAGACCCAAGCTATCGGTGGTTAGGGCTGCAGAGTGAGGAACCTCCTGACAATAAGTGCCGTGTCAAGGAGTTACTGCCTTTTGCATCTGACCCTTGACCCAACCTTTCAGCGAGAGCCTCTCTAGGTGTTGATCGAGGCTCTTGGCTAAAAGACCGTCTGCCGAAACGGCTATCGGTACAATAAGGGTTGAATCTACATCCCAATTTTCTGGTATTTTGTTTAGCAGTGGGACGGTATACAGGCTAACACTAATAATTAAGAGTTAACAATAAAATACCAACAAAGCGTTGGAACAAACATCGCCGGTCAAACGTGAAAACGTCCCACATTGGACAATGGCATAAAATCAGCATTGTCAGTTTTCACTTGTTAACCGACTTCATATAACTATTATTCAAATTTTTTATTTTATTTTGGTGAACCGCTAGGCCAAGCTTTGGTACACAATTCAGATAATATGAAGTAGTTTTTTGGTTATCTTAGGGGAACGATAGTGTCAAATTGAAACAGATACGCATCGTAACCATTTATGACCAGGCTCGAAACGGTACGGAATTAACTTGTTATTAACTATTCCATTCTTCTCGATCTTGCCTATTGTTCTCCACAGCTAAAAGATAGGATGCCCTGAATAAGTAGCAGATTTAAAAAAATGGTGATTCAAAAGAGCTTATATTAATAATACTTAAACATTACAATAAATATATTTGACTATGACTATAACTATAAATACATCTACACATTCGTGGAGGCAGCCGTCGTCATTCAGAGTGACAGTTGGGAAATCTTCCGCATCTGACTCATCATCGAAAACAGTCTTTTTATGAGTTTTTGTTCTGTTTTCTGGTGGATCTTTCAGAATAGTCCTGGCTCTTATTTCATGTTACGAATAAAACTTTTAAGCCAGAGTGAGCGTTGACTTTTTTGCTTTGACACTAATGATATTATATGCATAGGTACAAAAACAATTAAGGCAGTGAATAAATTGTTTTTATGATACTGCTGAAAGAGTTTCAACGGAAAATTCATTATACTCTGTATACTTATAGATCTTATAATGTAACGCTGTCCAGGGGATAAGAGTCCTTACTACGGATATGGCATTTAGTCTCATATCATATCATACATTATTTTGTTTCATAAAATGGTATTAATAACCGAATAACTATAGTGTAGTATAACCTTATTGTATTGGTTAAGTTAAATATGTCATAAAAAAACAACTTCAAACTCTTATGAAACATGAAGAAACTAATGTCAAACTAAAGTTTTCTGTAGTTTACAGAAAACTTTTCCATTAGCAGAAAACGCTAATGTTCGTAAGAACTGTAGTAATAGCTACAGTCGAGATTATGGAGCCAATAATTTGTCAGGGTTTGTTAATCATGGTCGACATCGCCTGCGATGTTAGCGACAAATCATGATTAAACGTTTTCAAACACCGCGTTATAGCCTACCAACTTCGTAACACTATGACATTGTATAGCCCATAGGTATTGAAAATGTATTATGTATTTTTCACACACTTTCTCTCGCTATACTAAACTATATTCTACACGATAAATCTATTTAAGTTATTTTAGTGGACCAGTAAAATTATATTTACTAACTATCGTTATAACATTCAAAAATACAATTATTATGTGCAGCAATGAAAGAGACAGAAAAAATCCAAACTCATATGTCTCGTATTATTAGATAAGTTATTTTGGGACAGACAAAAGATTGGTCTTATTTTAATGGTTCGTAAATATGATATACATATTCTTAATGTACCTTCTTCATCAATACATTAATGTTACTCGATTCATTTTTTTTTTATAATAATAATTCTTAACTTGATAATGTGAGATGTGGTGTTTTATTACTTACTAGTGTTGTGTCAAAATTCGACCGTAATTTTATAATGGCTGCATTGATTGTATTATAAGCAATGAAAATTTAAAAAAGATAGAATGTGAGTTTGGATTGGCATTTACAGATTTCGGCCGCTCCTCTTCATTTTTGAAAAAGAGTGAAAGGGTTTGTACACAAAACTGCGAATCGGCGCAATGCGAATTCGCAACGCAAAAAACTAGATAGATTAGGTAGATTTTTACGATGCGGCGTCGCATCGCAGTTTTGTGTACAAGCACTTAATGCGTGTGTCAAATACATATGCATATGTGTCAAATACATGGTATTGTGTGTAATGTTTGTTTTATTGATTTAATTTATTGTTTATGCATAATTTTTAAAAAATATTAACGTTTTGCACGCCTTCCCTATATAAACTATAAGTGTGCGAAATTTCATACTCCTCCGTCAGCGCAATTTTCGTAAAAAGGGGTACAAAGTTTTTGCTTCACGTATTAATATATAGATTAGTTAAATATTATTACAGTTGTTATGAACTTCTAATCAACTTCAGAAATTAGATTAAGTACCTACTTTTTTCCAAAAATCCTTTCACTGATAAAATTCTACATTCCTTGCGGGTAACATAGGCTATTATTTAATAAAATAAAAAAACAAAATTTTAACTTCTCAAATCCTGCGGACGAAGACGCGGGTAAAGAGCTAATTTTTTATATTTTAAATGTTACCACACCCCGAACACATTGTAAAAGTACCAAGGCACTATGAAACTGTCTAATTAAACAGCAAAGTATGTTCTTATTACATTATGCAGAAACGTATTTGATCATGCGTAGCATTCGAGTACATTACGGCATATGACGTCTCCGTGCGTTTACTATTGCAATACCTAGCGTTTAATAATGTGTTCTTAATTATTAGATGATACAATATCCAATTATTGGATATTTAAGTAATTTTATTAAATTTATTCCACTAATATATATATGATAAATAAAAAAATAAATTAAGAATAGAGAACTTTCAAAAAATTAAATATTTTAAAAATATTAACCTAGAGAAACGATAAAGAGAACCTATGGTTAACAACGACAATATATGCATAATCTTACCTTTTCGGATCTTTTAATATGATGATGATATTTTTAAAATCGTTTGATTAGACGATATGGTCACATAAACTGTAAGGCCCTAAGCTTACCATTATACGAGTAATTTGCTATGAAATAGAAGTTTAGCGAGTTTTTAAATAGTTATTGAAATTACTTGAGAACCTAAGTGAATGATTTAGTCAAGCATCATTAATGAATATAGTTTTTAATTAATATAAGTCAATATAAAATAAAAGTGTCGGTCATTCGTCGCGTCATATTGTTCGTAATGTTTTTGGGAAAAATTGCATATTAACTTAGGCAGGTGCAACGGATCAAAGCGACATGGATGTTAGTGTTGAGGTTAGTGTTGTGAAAATTCGTCATAGTGAATTAGAAAGCGTGCATGCATGTTAATCGCTCACCGGTGGCTTTGAGTCCGTATGTGTTTATAACACCACAGATGAGTGTTGTTCAACGAAATGCTAGATCAAACTACTTAGCTCATTGTTGATCCCTAAACCACTCTTTATAATGATAAAGGAAAATATATTGATCACTGTACATTTGTTTATCTTTGATTACAAACAATTGCATGCAGAAAACCCATGGAGCAATATAATTATTTTGCATAGATATTAGGTGTGTTATAATTACGCGCAAGAAGAGAAATCATCATTGAAATATACCCCACGTAGTATAACAATAGATTAATAAGATGATTGTTTTGGAAGTTCTTTTGGAAAACTGCCTTTTTTTTAGTTTAATAATTATCTTATATTTTTTAAACGTTAGTTGAATGATAGTGGTGAATTCATTACTTAACACACCACTATTTTTGCTGACTTTATCATTACGTAGGTATTTTTAAATTATCTATAAGCACTGTCTAATAATGCCAATCAGAATAAAAACAAACAACAACTTACCTGGTTGTCCTTAAATCACTCCAAATGAATGTTTTCTAAATTGAGATTTCTGTTTGCGTAATGTCAACCTTCTCAATACTCGCTGGCGTATCTTGGACGAGAATATTTTACTTAGGATCAGTTTTGTGCGCTATTGGAGTTTAAAAATTAAGAGCGCCTCACGTACCGCTGGAGCGAGGCTCAAAGACGCACTGACTCGAAAAGAGCTGCGGTCGCTATCCTCTTTTATGTGTGTAGTAAACTGGTATGCGCCCGCGCCGCTGGGTGCGTGTCAGTACTCAGCAGCATCAGGTAAAGCTAAAAGAATACTACTATTCATTTACCCGCCCACAACACAGTAGGTAGCCGAATCGAAGTGTACTAAGATGTAATCTCAAAATATAATTAATCGAAGCAAACGTTACCGTTATTGTTATTGGTCGTATAACTGTTTCTACCATTGTAATTGTGACAGTAAAATTGAAAACGTGTCGTTAAAATGAGGTCAAAAGTGCAGAAACTTTCTGCAGACCTACCTGACACTGATACCTACTAGCAGGTCAGCAAATGATTGATTGGAAAGTGATCTGTAGATAAATCCATTCGTTTTAGTTCACACTTGAGATGATAGAGGTAAAAATACTTAGTTCCTAATAGTTTGTTGCCTAACATATTTAACGTTACCATGGACTAATTTAATCCATCCATAAGCTATCATATACTATTATATTACTATATTACTGTATGAAAGTAACACTGTATACATAAGGGCAATAAGTAAATAAATAACATAATTTAGTAACTAAAGTTATCTTTGGTATGCGAAGATAAAGTCTGATCGAACTAGGGATTCTCGGGTTCGACCCTTTTTAACGTCGTTATTATAACTCATTTTCTACGTTTTTTCTTCATAGCACACGAACTGATTATCTAAGGTTCGTGGTTCCCTCTTTCCTTGGGCAAAGGGAGGGGAATACTCAATAAACACCCTATGTACCCATACTGTGGGCACCGTTAGATAGACGACTAATAGTCATCTAAGTATCGCGAAATATTGGGAGGTGGTTCCATAAGAAAGATAGTTACCCATAACCCACTACCTACGTGAGAGCTGGGGAGCTGTTTTGACAATCGGTTATCTTAAAAATAATATGATAAAAATACTCTATCAAATTTGATAATTATTTAATGATAATGGCTAGGGCAGTGGCACTAGTGTTCAACAGGAACCACTGATCGACATTTTGTTCTCTTTGATTATTAAAAATCGGGTCAGCAATTAGCAACAATTAGATACATATTTCTAACTGTCATCCCTTAAAATTCAATGTATGTTATAGTCCATTTCAACTAGGATGATCCCGGTGACAGATGTCATCAATAACGAAGACGTGACTTTGTAAAATCGTATGAACTTATTTGACTACATCAAAATAACATATTCTTATATAATCCATCACTAAATATACTACAATTGTTTTTTATAATTCTATTTTTTACTTTAGATTAGGTTTGTCTCAATAAACTCTCGCATAACACACATTAATCACAACTTTAAAACAATATAATAAAAAAACGTACCCCTTCACAAGGTCATTTCATAACAAAGAAATACTAGTGTTGGGATAGTAAACCAATTTAAGTTCAATTGACATTCAATAACTAATCAATTAAATTTAACTTTATATTTTTCATTCTAGCTGTATTAATTAATTTGTTAGTCTTTTTTTATGTGAATATGTAGATTAGTCTACATTTTTTCATTTTATTGCAGCGTCATTACGAAAAATATTAAAATGAAACATCTTAAACTTATAAAACAAAAACAGTATATATATACAGCCAAAACGTCACTGGTGAAAATTGGGCGAAAGTAGTCGAAAAGACAAAAAATACTATACTACTCAAAACAAAATAAGGGCCACGAGGTATTTTGTCTGTACCATGAAAATAATAAAACCAATATTAATTTTTTTGTCTCCATAACGAAAACTAATGTTGTTTTTACCGTGTAGACCAATAAATTTATTCCAATAATAATGATTAAAAAGTTTATTTGCTTTTGAAAGAAAAAACACATTTAAGGTTAAAAATAAAAACAATGTAAAGTTACTGAAAACAAAAGAAAATACTCCATGCTCATCTTTTAGTAACGGGTATGCCCCCCTCGTTTCGTTACGCACTCCTGAAGCCTGGAGTGCATGCTCTCAATCAAATGCCTGACATTTTCCATTGGAATCTCTTCCCAGGCCCTTTTAACAGCGTTGATGAGTTGCTGTTGGTTGTGGATTTCCTGATCACCGTCTCTAACTCTTCGTTTCAACTGATCCCACATGTGCTCTATTGGATTTAAGTCCGGACTGTTTGCCGGCCACGGCAAGACTTGAATTTGAGACGCTTCCAGTACAAACCGAGTCGCTTGAGCCGTGTGTGCACAAGCATTGTCTTGCATCAAGATGAATCCAGGACCCGCTCGCTGGGCAAATGGGATCACATGTGGTCTGACGACTTCCTCAATATACCGCTGAGCAGTAACAGTACCCTCATTTAAAATAGCGAGCTCAGTTTTGCCGTGTAAGCTTATCCCGCCCCAAATCATTACATTTGGACCACCAAAACGATCGACTTCATGGATGCAGGCTTCTGAAAATCTCTCGCCGCGTCTTCTCCATACTCTAATACGCCGATCGTCGTTAAAAAATTTTACTTTGCATACGTCTGTGAAGAGCACCATGCCCCATTGGTTTATGTCCCAGTCCAAATGTTGACGGGAAAATCTTAAACGATTTGCACGATGATTTCTGGTTAATGGAATACGGACAACTCGCCTTCTTGATGCCTGCTGGTCTTCATGCAATCGATTACGAATAGTTTGGTCACTGACACGAGTACCCGTTGTGAGCCGTAAACGATTTTGCAGCTTGCGGGCCGTCGTTGTGCGATCTCGGCGCGCACTTAATCGGATGTAACGATCCTCTTGAGCTGTTGTAATGCGAACTCTGCCCGAACCAGGTCTTCTTCTAACACTGCCGGTCTCTTGGAAACGATTCCATAGATTTTGAATAGCTCTTCGAGAAAATCCCAATTGCAAACCCACAGATCGCTGCGAATGACCTTCTTCAATCATTGTAACGGCTCTGGTTGCTGTCAGCGAGTCCATATGACGCCTGCGTGCTTGTGGCATATTGCAAAAGATGTTTCTGACTCGAGATATCAATGAACTCTGATAATTTCTAATAAACCAAGAAGCTAAGGAAAGCAAAACGTAAAAGAAAATGGAATCAAAATTTTCAAAAATAATTTTAAATCAAATTTTATTTAAAATTGTTGCCAGCATTAGATGAATACTACAATATTAAAAAGCTTAGGTATCAAAGAGTTTGTATACTCAATATTTTACTACTTTCAATATGTAAATGTTTAATAATTTACACCAAAATGAAAAAATACCTCGTGGCCCTTATTTTGTTTTGAGTAGTATATATTAGAGGACTGGGAGAGGTACGTCAGAATAGATCGGTGGAAAGACCAACTTATAATAAATGTCGGCGATAGCGACTCTTCAAGCGATTCTGACAGTGATTTTTCAGATACTTACTGAAAAAAAAATTTACTCTTTTCAAATTCTGTTTCATTTTACCGAATAACACTGTGTAAAACATACATTTAATGCATTTATGAACAATAAACTTTCAACATAATACATAAACACAAATCATATTTAAAGTATTGTTAGTAAAGTAAAATCGATTTCATTTCCATATATAGTATTATCGATTACCAGAAACAATCGAAATTATTTTATTGTAGAACATCTCTACAATTGTCGAAATCGAACTGTCACAGGGATCATCCAAGTTGAAATGGACTATAATAAGCAAATTGTAAATAATTCAAAACTTATTATATTTCATAGTGTATTTCAAGTCACTTTTAATGTCAAGATCACCGGTGAGATTCAAAAATCGCCCCCCTGATCCGCAAGTTTGTCATACTCGTGATCCCGCTTCGCATGTATTCAACCTTAAGTTTTGGGCGCTTTCTGCGGCCTCTATGTAAGATCAACGTCTCGCTAGACCCTTACCGTTACCGGGTTCCCCCGCCCCGATCCTATAATGCCACTACACATTAACAGAATACACTAAAAATGCACACTAGGCCAAAGACTCCGTACTCGTAGATTTTTTGACGTGACAACGTCTTATAAATTGGTTTGCCGGGTGACACTTCAAGAAACTGCGTTACGCTCCGCTCACGTTATGCGCTCACAATGAGAGCGAGTGAGAGGCACGCGTCCCTTCCACTCGGGCATGGTTAGCCCGCCTAAGAGCGAGAGAGACAGACATAAAAAGTGAAAGGTAAATACGTATGTATGTGTAAAGGTAAAAATAAAATTTTGTTAATATGAAATTCAGTGCGAGATTCTTTGTATAAATTAATGTTTTAAATATAATTCTTTGTATAAATAAATGTTTTAATTTGTTACTATTATTTCATCCTTCTTCCTACTATACGAATGAATATTCACATTAAAATTATTTTACCACTCAAAGTCGTTGTCACGTAAAACTTTCGCCCGTATATCGACTTTACAGGCAACCAATTTTTTTGAGAGAGATTGCTGATTGCCTCTACGTCATTTTCAGCTTCACCGGGCTTTTTTGGGGGCGGCGAGGAACGTAAAGGGTCCCTCAAGCCGTGTGAAACGAATCACCTTCGGAGGATCTCTAGAGGGAACGGCATCGCGCACTAGTGCACGTCCCCGTGCCCTACTAGATTCTCCGAAGAGTTCGGATCGGATCGGGGAGCGGAGCAACCCGAGGGCGCCTCTAAAGGCACGGACCTCGGCTCGGGTTGACCGGGCCGTGGAGGAAGAGAGAAGCGCCCAGGTACATGTCTGTACCTGGTGTAGAGCGAGTGTGAACCGGTTCTTCGTACCCTTGTTCTACGAGTACGGTGTCTTGGGCCTAAACTGGTGTGCATGTTTAGTGTATTCTGTAAATGTGTGCTGTCATTTAGAGGATCGGGCGGGGAATGTACTCGTAGAACATGCACGGGCACGACCACCCGGCTCAGACGTGCTCTATACCAGGTACAGACATGTGCCTGGGCGCTTCTTTCCACCCCCACAACCCGGTCAACCCGAGCTGAAGTCCTAGCCTTCAAAGTCGCCCTCAGGTTGTTCCGCTCCCGATCCGATCCGAACCCCTCGGAGAATCGCGGGGACATGCACTAGTGCGTGATGGCGCTCCCTTTAGATAACCTCTAACGGTGCTTCGTTTCACACGGCTGGAGGAACCCTTTAAGCTTCTCGCCGCCCTAAAATGCAGTCAGAGGCAAACAAAAAACTCTCTCAAAAAAAAAAGTTCCCTCGCTAGCCAAAATGACTTGACCGCGTTGGGGAGCGACGTTTCCTCCAGGGCTATGCCAGGTAGCTAGCGCTAGATAGATCTAGGAACAAATCCACCAATAGGATTATTTCATTTCACATCAGGGCTTTAAATATTGTTAAAAATTATGTAACGTTACCTCTATCATACGAAGATAACATATTGTTTTCTAAAGTTTACGCGAACACTACACATTGAAATGAATAACTTTTACGGGTCTAATCTTTATTTTATATCGATCGTTTATTTTATACATTAACTTTAATTATTGTTTATGTTTTAAGTAATTAATTAATGTGTTAATTGACGTTTCGAACCCTTTGCAGGGTCCGTGTTCGCATGGAGACTGAGGTGTTGGTTTTCTCGTAATTAGTTAGTAGCTTAAATAACCTCATTCAAATGTAACGAAAAAAGTAACGATACTTGTACTAGATAATGTTACCTGCATAACAGTTACCATTTTAACTTTATAGAATAACGTTATTTAACGATACTTATAGTGTCAATTTGGTATCGTTGTTGTCACGCCATGTTGCTATGGCTGCTTGCTTCAATTCTATTGATGGATTTTTTCACACGCACTACTAGGCTACCTCGCAACACCGCTCTGGTGGTAGCAGTATACTTCTTGGTATGCCAGATTGTCATCTTAGTCATATAAATTAAGTGTGCTGTGCGGTGTCCACACATCCTATTAAATTACGGAATATTTATATTATTTTGAATTTTTCATTCACAATGCTATATACAGGGTGTTCGGTAATGTGTATAATCCCAAAACATAGCCATGCAACAAAGTATAAGGAACACCGTGATAATGTACAAAATCATAGTTACGAAGATTTATTTTTCCATACAAAAACTCAAATTAATTTTGTTACGATTTTTGCTTAACACTGTCATGTTTTGATTTCTGTTTCGCTTAGACTATGAGGTTGACGATCGTGATCAATATATCAGCTGGGTCTAAGGTTGTCACTTTCTAAATTTACTTAGTAGCAAAAATTCACAAAATTTCGGCCATATGGTGGTTTTCAGTATTTTTTATCATTTTTGGGGTTCTATGCACTGTGCCTTCTCTGCCATATTCGGAATTATACAGGTATTACCAAACATACTGTATACAGGTATTACCAAACATACTGTATACAAGATAAAATTTTACTAGAAAAAATCGACCAGCCTCAGGGAATCGATTCCCACTCGAGCTTCCTGATGATTTTTTCTAGTAAAATGTTATATTACGGAATCTTAAAAATTACACCGTTTAAATAGTAACGCTAAGTCAATGAGACAGAGATCGGCGTTGTCCATTGATCGAGTGATTTTACGCCAGTTTAACTTGGTCTTCACAGGAAGCAGGTTACCGTCTCCACCTCCTTGGCGATCAGGCAGCAAACTCTTGCCAACTTATCTCTGATAGTTGGCAACTTATCTGGGCCTTTACAATGAGCTCTTACTCTTATAACAGTACCTACTAGCTGTTCCGCGATCCACCGCGACGCGCGGATGCGCTGGTACTTCGTATTAGAATAGCGTTTTTTCTGACTTTTTAAGGGTCATTGCGTGATGTTAAATGGCCTTCCACAAAAATTGGGCTATCAAATACAAAAAAATAATAATTCAAATACGACTTGTAGTAGTAGCGCGTTCAAACAAAAAACAAACTCTTTAGCTTTATTATATTAGTATAGATTACTGCAATGTTATCGCAGGTGTGAAAACGAGACGCGTATATATCTGCCGCTACACGCGTCTCGTTTTCACAATCGTAACAACACTAAAGCGGTATTGCAGCGGGCCTCCCCGAGGGCGCCTACTTCCAACAGCTGTATTTCTGGTTGTTATAAATTCGTTGGTTGAACCTTTTGACCGCCACAGCATAAATGCCTCGTCGTGTCCTGTACGCCAAGTATTCACTTCAGAGTAAAAAGTTGCAACAGGAATAGTGATTCAAAGATTTCCAAATATCACTATATTGGGTTTTTGTAAACTATAGGCATTTTCGTTCATTGCCGTCGTTGGCATACAGGGCACGCTATTATCGCTACGGGTCATTAACAATAATTAGAATACAATTTTTTAAACATGTTTTTATTGTAAAAATATTCATTTTGTAAAAATACTAATAACATAATACAAAAGGTCAATATAAGATAGAAAAAAGGTGTATGTAACAATTTTTTAAACATGTTTTTATTGTAAAAATACTAATAACATAATACAAAAGGTTAATCAATATAAGATAGAAAAAAGGTGTATGTAATCCCATCTTTATTAGAAAATCATAATTAGAAGGCACTGAGACACTTAGGTTTTCCTAAAGTCAAATTATTATGTTAAAATTATGCGTAAAGTTGCAAATAACATTTATTATAGGTACAAATTGTACTTGGACAAAAGGAATGTTTCAATGCCATTTAAAAATAGTGTACTTGTTTAGCACATGCATACCTTATGTAATAATGTAAGTTATGTAAGTATTATTTAACCACCATTCCAAAGCGGTTGTTGTTTCAGCAGTCTTTCACTTGGGTAATTTGCCGACCTCATACAAGTATGCAGCGAATAACTTAATCTGTAATGAAAGAGACGTAAGATTTTATTGTAATTGTTTTTTATTTTACGCATAAGGACTTAGCCCTATTTTTACATGATTTTAAGTGATGATAAAGCGGAACTAGTCACTACTACTAACGTTGTTATGGCGACAAATGAAATTGTGGTATAGCTAGTAAACATGTAGAGGCACTCCAGATAGTGCCAGGTTGTCTCAAAACAAGACCAAACCGACAATCAATAATATGCAGCCGTCGCTGGGAATCGAGTCCGGGACCGGTGGGTCTGAAACCGGTGATCTAACCACTAAACCAAAGAAGCAAAATATAAGGTTTTAAGGCAGCTCAAGAGTCTTGTCTAGTTTATTTTCTGTGACAACATATATGCTTCAGCTTCCAGACGATTAATACCTTAATTAATTTCTTACAGCGTCAAAAATATTGGAAAATACCCTATCATAGCAGGACACTTTCCATTACAAATAAACACAAAAATATAAAAGACTAGCGGCCCGTCCCCGGTGGACATTTCTTTTTAATAAAGCCTATGTTAATCAGCGCTAATGTGGCATTCTAATGGTCAAAGAATTTTTTTAATCGGTTCAGTAGTTTTCGAGTTTATTCATTGCAAACATACAAAAATACAAAGCTTTCCTCTTTATAATATTAGTATAGACAACCACAACATGTAAAAAAACAAAATAAAAATCTAAGTTAACAAATGTACATCAGGTAAAAGTGTCAATTTCCACAATGTCATACAGTACTCTAGTTAAAGTAAAAAATTGTTTAAGATAAACAAATTCAAACTATAGTGAATAATACTAAAAATAAGAAAAGTATGCAAGAGCAGACCAGACTCCAGAGGCGGCACCCGTTCACGAGTACGACATATGAATCAGCCATCCGTCGCTTCGCTCCACCATATTTTAGGGAACGTAACGACCCGACGCACACGCCACCACCGCAGACACAATAAAGAGAGCATGACACACTCAAGATACTCTAAATAAAAATGATTATAACGAATATGAAATAAGTACTCACGCCCTCGATATAGTTGCGCACGTTGATCTTCTCGTTCTGCGAGTGCGCCATGTCGTCGCCGGCGCCCATCGGCAGGAGCAGCACGTTCCGCCCGCTGGCCTCCTGCAGCGTGATCGTCACCGGGATGGACCCGCCCTCGCGCGACATGTCCGGCTCCGTCTATACGGAAGCAGGAGGGACAAATTTACTATACGACACACGAATGTGCAGACGCCTGCCAACCAGATCGACCTATCCAAAACACGGTAAAATTTCTTCAATAAATATTCAGTCATATTACGTATACATTAAGTTCAAAGTCTATATTATATATAGGTAATTTGACAGTTTGTGGTAGGTTGATGCGCAGGCGTGTGTACTATACTCCTTATGACGCTTTAACAGTCAGTAGTATATTCCCACCACATTTTTGAACTTTTGATTGAGATAAAATTGAAAATCAATGATATATTGCGACGATCTTCGCAAGGTGGCTGGTAAGAGCTGGATGAGAGTAGCCGCGGATTGTGCTCGGTGGCGTGCACTTGAAGAGGCCTATGTCCAGCAGTTGAATAGTTACTCCGTGTTTTGTCTCTTTTACTCTAATTTAAAATGTTGTTTACATGACAGAAACAAAACACGGAACAACTATTTGGAGCTTCTTCTCTGTTTATTTGTAAGGCACTCAGAGCTTTTTCAAGTTATTAGTTGCTTTAACAAAGTAAATCAATAGCTAAAGAGATCCCATTGAAAAATTAATCATATCCACTTGTAATAGGATTAAAAGCTTATAAATGACATGACTTTAAAATAACACAAAGAGTCTGTTAACTCAGTTGTTTACTAGTATCCACTTGCAATGGAATTGAAAACTACTAAAAGTGTCAGCTTAGTCAGAGAAACTTGTTGGCGCAGTTTTTAACGCGCCCGTTCTGCGATTGCTTAGGTTAAGCAACTTTCGCAAAGGCCGACCATCGGATGGACGACCAAATCTCAAACTCCTCCGTGCTTCGGAAGGCACATAAAGCAATTGGCCCCGTATGCATTAGCAGTTACAAACCACCAATACGCCCTAATCCCCCGTGGTGTTTTAGGGCTCGTTCTCCCAGTAGTGTTTCCATCCATAGGGGAGGCTCGTGCCTCAAGAGTGGGGAGTTTTAGTTTACTGGTGATGAAATTGTGTCAGCACCTGGTAGATGAGCTTGGTGGCGCGCGCCGCGGCTTGGTAGTGCGGGTGGTCGGGGTTCTCCGTCCACGCGCGCCCGCTCTGCGCGGTGATACGCATTTTGTTCGGCGATCCACGCTCTTGCCACTGTAAAACAACAAATACGACTGTTATTTTTTTTATTTAATTACTGGTAAGCACTTGGCCTTCATCTCACCTGACATTAAGTGACGATAAGGCCGAAGGGGGAAGCGAACTTCACCCGGGATCCTCATGCCTCAGGGCATTGGCTATCTATTTCTAGCTGCCGAAACACAACAATGCAACAAACTATGATGTTATGGCGACATATTTAGATAAGGTGGTAGTACCTGGCTAGGCGGACAATCAAGTCCTACCACCACCAGACCCAGTACACAAACACGTACCCCCGCTGGGAATCGAACCGATCGAGGGCCCAGGGAGTAAACTGTCAGCCAGGGTCGGAAAGGTTATAATTATCAATTTTTAATAACAAAGGATTGCCCTTGCTAATCTTAACATTATTCGAACGAGATAGGCGTTTTACCACACGCATAAGCATATTGCATCTCTGTGCTCTACGCTAAAGATGTAGAGATCCCTGTAGTTACTGTAATAAAATACTGTTGTAACAAAAAATATAGTTTTAAATTTGTTACCATCGCACGAATTAATATTAGAGATGGGCCGACTAGTCACCGACTATTCGGTAAATTATGCCGATATAAGTAAGGAAGGATAATATATAATATATAATGTATAATTGTATAACTGTGTGTAGTAGCTATCACAATTACACAAATTAGTTAATTATTTAAATTTGATATAGCACATAGTTAAGACTGTCTAACATCTGTATAAAATAAACAGACATTCATTAGGCCCTGTGTTAGGGGCGTATTATACCTTGATTTTATATGGCTGAGTTGTGACTCAATAACAATTTGCATTTATAATGTTCATTTCACAAATAAATCACTGGCAGTACCACAATAACGGACACAAATGATAACATGCATTATTCATTACTCTGTTGGAAATTGAATGTTGAACACATGATAAGTACTATCACATAGGTAATGAGTGTGTTATTTACGAACTTTTGCTTTATTACCTTTTTTACTGTGTTCTGTGTTATTCTGGTCTGATAGGACTTGACTGTTAAGTTGTGAATTATTGTATTAGGGCCTTATTGATTATTTAATTAAATAACATTACAAACCTTTTTGTTTACAAAATCAAAGACCAGCTTTTCTATTTCTTCAGGCTCTTGATTAGGTACCAGCCTTATGGAGAATTTTCCAATCACCTTCCCCGGGATGACAGTCTTTGCGCCAGGTTGAAATGCAGCACCTAATAATGTATATGATTTATGAATTAGAAGGAAATAAACCATTTCTTTGTTATCTATAAATTCTCTTATCACATCAATCCAATGTTATAGGTACCTAAATATTTAAATTTGTCGTTAATCACTCGGTGGCGGAGTGGCTAAGCGCTCAGCCTGATATCTGGAGGTCCTGGATTCAATTTCTAGGTCAGGCAAAGTACATTTCAGATTTCCAATGTATAGTCAGGGTTTGTGATTGCTTACCTCCATTTGGAGTGGTTATGCCAAAACCTATCAATTGTAGTGATGACTTGATTTCAATGATGGAGGGTTTTTACTAGTAGTGGGGTATATTAATTTTTGTATAAAATTACCTTCAATGCCATGCAGTGATAGACTTGGGTACCTCCAGCGATGCATCAATAACTGTTCCTTAACACCGTTGTGAGACAATTTGTAAGCCTGGATAGAGTTTCTGCAATATTAAACATTAATTAGGAAAGTCATTATGGTTTTATTAATTTAATTGCTAGTTCAAGTCTAAAATTCAAATTTTTAAAAAATATTGGCGTAGCATTTCTATACTCTCGTTGTTTTGTTAAATCTTTTCAATAAACGTAAAATAATGAATGTTACCGATATGCTTCAGGATCAAAATCAATAGTTGTGTACAATTTTTTCTCATTTTCTGTCAAAGGTGCAACTGATTTGTAGATATCAGTGACCAGAATTTTGCCATCCTTGTCCACTAGCTGATCCATCAGATAAATCAAATCAGACATAGCTGGAACATAAAAATAAATAAGTCTCTTTACCAACATACAATGGTACCCAGCATGGTAGAAGTAACTCAGTATTTGCAATTATAAAGCGAAAACTCTAGTTGCTACATCACTAGGCTCTTCAAGTTATTCAGCATAGCAACATAATATAAAAGACGTATTTAAGCAGTATAATAAACAAGTAGCTACAACAATAAGAATTTATGTTGACATAACACTATCAATTTACTGATATGACAGATATAAATCTACAAGGACAAAGTTTTCTAGATAAACGAATGACAAGAAATTATTAATGAAATTATATTATTAACATATTATTTGTAATTTACCCTCATGCACGGTGCCACCGTAGACTCCACTGTGTAAATCCATTTTGGCGCATTCTACTTCAAGGAAGTAATAGCTAATTCCTCGCAAGCCATAAGTGATGCAAGGCTTTGTAGTGCCAAGCCAGTAATTGTCCGATATACACACATAGTCTACAGTGTCAAAGAACCCTTCAGGTTTCAACTGTTCTATGAGAAGGGCATCAAGACCTTCCGAACCAGACTCTTCCATACATTCAAATACAAACTTTAAATTAACTGGAAGCTAAAATAACACAAGGAATATTAAATTATAAGTGACAAAACAGTAGATAAATAAAAATAAATCTTCAATTGATATCCACATCGCAAACTTTACAAATTAGTGTCTTTTGTTCTTACAATTCTATCATGTAGCACAAAGGAATTGGAATTGAGTAAAGCAATAACTTTGCAATAGTAATTATGTTTTGCTTACTCTCTAATTGCTTACCTACTTAAATATTAACCCCCTTACAAATAAACAAAGAATATGGTCTGAATAGTTATTCCGTGTTTTGTTCCTGTCATGTGAACGTCGAAAAAACACGGAATAACTATTTGGACTTTGTTTATTTGTAAGATAAATAATAATATTCTTAATATAATAATATAAAATAATAATATTCTTTGTTTGATAAATTTTATACTTTTAGATTAAAACTCACCTCTTCCCTCACGCCTTTATAAGCATTAATAGCATGTAGCCAGCCCAAGACTGGTCCTTTATCATCAGTGGATCCTCTGCCATACAGCTTTTCATTACGCTCTTGCAAATCAAATGGTTCTGTTTCCCAACCATCTGATTTAAGAGCAGGCTGTACATCTAAGTGACCATAAATGCATATTGTGTTCTTTGTGATATCCTAAAACAATTAGGGTCTTGAATTAAAGCACTACTACAGTATGATAAATTATGCTTGCATTCTATGATTCATAGTACCTAAACTTTAATAACACAGGTCAAAAGACTGATTGTGATAGACTATGTACTCACATTTCCTAGAACACCAACTAGAACGGGGGGCAATTTAACCTCTTTACCATCAATTGTCTGGTAACCGACATCTCTTAGTTCAGTGGTAGCACCTACTTCCTTCAATTTATCCTGCATCCAATCGACCATACGCACGCAATCGTCCCGGTACTTCACATCGCACGACACCGATGGAATAGCAACAGCATCTTTTAAGAGCTTTTTATACGAATCCACATTTTGATCAACAAATCTAAATATTTGCGGTAATAATTTATCTGCCGACATTTTTACCGGACTGTTTTTGTGAGTTATTGAATACGAATTACTTTGTGACTGATAACGATAGCAAGCTGATGACGTGACTTTGTTCGTTGATAATCTGAAACCATTGAAATTACGTAAAGCAATTATTAGCAAAGAAGTCATTTTACACGGACAAAATCTGAAACCTTACCGTCATGCATGTAATGAATGTGCCTCCCTACTCTTTGGTGCCTCCTCCTACTATTCAAATATATCACTTGATTTGATTGATTATAGATGTCAATGTCAAAGTGGCAAGAGAATGCACCTTAGATAGAAACCGGACTAAAATGGCAACACAAATACATCAATTCGTACACACGCTAGCACATCAACCTACCATAAACTGTCTGGAAATATAAACACGTCTTATTTATTTACAATAGTAGATAAACGACATTTTACTAATACAAAGAACCTAAAACTAAAAATCTTAAAAAAATACAATATAATAACTAAAAAAAAAACTGTCTTGGGGACTTCTTGGCGGGAAAGTGAAAAGTCATGTCTGCGGTTTTGTTTTATTTTCTAAAATTTGTGTTATGTCGTATATTAATACGAAATATTGGTGGATTATTAACCGTTAAGTGTTCGTGAGTGTGCATAAGTGTTGGTAAATAAAAAAAAAAGTGCAACGTCATTTTTAAAAATCTCTCAAGAAGTCTGCGTGAGGACTTAGTAAAGCCCTACATCTTTACTGAGATACTCGAGGGGTTGGAGGGTATATCATTTCTCACTTCTCATTTCTATTATCATTCATCATCATCATATTGTATATTTATGTATTACTTGTAAGAAAAATTACTCTGACACTGGCTAAATGTGCTTATCGCACGAAGCCATCAACTAAAAGAAAGAAAGAAAAGAAAACTGTCTTGAACTTTATGCCATCGAAGCCATTAAAAAAAAAAAAACTTTATGCCATAAGCATATGGTTGAAAATGTATTGAAGAAATTTGACAGTTTTGGATAGGTGATGTGCAGGCGTCTGTACTATTTTTACTAATGAACTTAGGTAATGTATTGGAAAGAGACAGATTAACCTTTTTCTTTCGTAATTTCGAAGGTTGTCACAAGAAATTATGACGTCATATTTGAAGTAATGAAATGAGGTAACTTTGTCGATTTTATTATCGATATAAATAATTAAAAGTAACAACATAGAATAGGTTTTCTCGCTATATTTATTAAAAACTACATTTTGAATTGACAATAAATAGACAGAATAGAATAGAACCCGAAAATCAATATCACATAGCATACTCATAGAAAAGAAACAATGTTAATGAATCTACTCATAACGTTTTTACATTAAATTTTTGATCGGTAGATTTTTTTTAAATAATCTTACTCATATCTATTTAAAGATGGGCTAGATAGGGCTAGTATACGTCTACAGGAAAATGGTCAAAACATCTTTGAAAAAACAATACGATATTAATTGTAGCAATTAAACTATAATTAAAAATATGATATCAAAAGTAATAACATTAATTTTAAAATAAATTGATTTTTATAATCATGTTCTGAATATGTCCTACCTACTTGTCATCTGTGCCAAGGATTTCTGCAAAAAAAATATTTTAACATTATAGGTTCAAAATATAAATCAGAAGGTCTTTTATTAAATAAATAACTTACGGACTTCGGTGCGAGATGGTTGAGCAAGATGTCAAAGACTTTGAGATGAGTGATGACTTTGAGAGATGTCAAAGATTATGTATTAAATTTTAATTATATTCTAACGCCTCGGTGTTTTGAATTTTTCGATGCATAGCCCGGGTTTGTGAGCACCAACCCGCACATCATTGTCAGGAGGTTTTCTAGAGGGAACGGCATCACGCACTAGTGCGGTGCGTGTCCCAATGCCCTACTAGATTCTCCGAGGGGTTCGGATCGGATGGGGAAGCGGAACAATCCGAGGACGCCTCTAAAGGCTTGGAACTCGACTCGGGTTGACCGGGCCGTGGTGGTGGGGAGAAGCGCCAAGGTACATGTCTGTACCTGCCCCCCGACCGCCTAACCGATTGCTTTGGCTACGTGTATAGTTTATGACGTCATCTTGCTTTCATAGCCATTTCACGTAGCCAAAGCAATCGGTTAGGCGGTCGGGCCCCTGGTATAGAGTGCGTGTGAAGTTGAACCGGGTCGTCGTACCTTTGTTCTACGAATACTTGGTGTCTTGGGCCTAAACTAGCACATGCTACATGCATATGTTTAGTGTATTCTGTAAATGTGTAGTGGCATTTAGAGGATCGGGCGGGGGTTGTCCAGCAGACGACACGTCGTCTAAGGGTAATTTAAAGCTTAAAGCTGCTGGGATTCCTAATCACGCACGCAGTTAAAGTTTTAAAACAATACGGACAGTCACAATCATTAACATGTAAACAATGTAACTCTTAACACAACAATGGAATGAAACTAGTCAAAAGTTTATACATGTTAATGCTCGTGCGTGACTGTACACGCTATCAACGCACACATAACGTGAAATTCAGGGTGTCTAGTGTTAGTTTTGTTTACCATCCATATTCATTCGATTACGTTTACGTAAACGAAAATTAGTATGGCATTGAATCAGCGCCTCCTGACGACATACGAGAAGAGTAAAAATGCCATACAAATTCTCGTTTTCGTTAACGTGATCGAATTGCGAATAAAACTCGTACTAGGCACCCAGCCCGCTTTATGCATGTTCTGGGTACCTAGTGTGTTTTGTTTACTAATATCCGTATTCATTCGATTACGTTTACGAAAACGAAAATTAGTATAGCATTCACAGACGTCTGTGATGGCATTGAAGCAGTGCCTCCTGGCGACATACGAGAGGAGTTAAAATTTTGCCATACCAATTCTCGTTTTCGTTAACGTGTTCGAATATCGAATGAAACTCGCACTTGGCACCCTGTTGTAATGCTCCATCTAGCTAGACCATGACACTGTAGATTTATGATTTAGACATGTAAATAATATAAGTAGTTACTATTTTTCTCTCTAGCGGAAGTTGTAATCACGAAGGTTATTTTTTATTTTTTTTTATTTTATAAGGAGGCAAACGAGCAGGCGGGTCACCTGATGGAAAGTAATCACCACCGCCCGGACATCCGCAAAGCAAAAGTAATCGCAGATGCGTTGCCGGCCCCTTGAGAAAGGAGTTGGATCTTGAGGACGGAGTAAGAATTGGGAGGGGGGAGGGGTGAGAGATGGGCCTCCGGTACTTTCCCTCAACGGACGAAATGCAACAGCAACGAGTGCTATTGTTTCACGCCGATATTCTATGAGAGGGTGGTATTACGCCGGGTGAGCCAGCCCATTCGTGCTGCAACGCAGCGTGGCTCTACCACTCAGACAGTGTCACTCATTTAGCACCACCCAGGGGTCACGTGTAGGGTCTCAAGGGTAAACCTAACGAACGCGAGTAACTTTAACCCCCAAAAAGTTGTAATAGACAAAAACGAAGGTTGTAATAGACCTCAGAATAGTAATAGACATAATCGAAAAGTCAAAAGTCAGTATATAATTTTATCCACTCTTCAGTAGAGTTAAATTCTCTTTGTGTTCGGATGTAGCTCTGACACAAGACATGCCATAAATAAAAGAAGAAGAAGAAGAAGCAAATTGTAGACATTTTACAATCATGTAATTTTTATCGTACCTACCTAAATAAAAGTATTTGATATTGGTGAAGTGTTAGGTCTAGAGTATAACTAATTGCTATTTCAAAACCGCGGCATCTCTTTTTGTATCCTATTTATGTAAGTTTATAATCTTAGACACTTTTATATATTATAAGTTGTATGCACCTTGTATGCACCCATATGGATGACACACCTACACCAAACATCTTTAGGTATGCAAGTCAAGACAATTGAGAGTCACAAGTCTATTGTTTTTTTTGGAGAGAAAGCTAGTGTCCATTTACGGCCTTTTTTGGGAGCGGTGACAAGCTTAACGTGTTCCTCAAGCCGTGATCGAAACACCGTCAGAGGTTTTCTAGAGGGATTGGCATCACGCCACGCAAGCGCGTCCCCATTCCCTACTACTTTCTCTGGGGGTTTCGGATCGGATCGGGAACGGAACAACCCGAGAGCGCCTCTAAAACCCAGCTAGGGGTTAGACGCATTTGGTCCTATTCGCATTTGGTCGTGCGCTCAAAAATGTCCTATTCGCAGATGGTCACACTTGATGGAAAAGGTGGCAAAGGTTTATAATATTATAACAAGTTTGTGTTAATTGTTCGCAACAAAAAAAATATTTTATATTTAATAAATAATAGGTGGGATTAAAAAAATCTAATTTATTAGTAGCTATTGTAACTATTACTAATCTGTGCTATTGTGACCACGGTAGGGTGAAGTAGTTTGCTTACAAAGCAATGGCAATTTGTAAATTGTTACAATATACCAATAATCACTACGTAGGTACCGATCAAATTCATTTATTTTGAAAATTAATATTTACATTAGTTCGTTTCACCGCCAGCGAAGATAAACGCTTTAATGCCAAGTTATCCTGTGGTCAAGGCTTAACAGGGTACCTAGTGCAAGTTTCACTTGGCGCTCGATCACGAGAATTATTATGGCAACATTTTAACTTTCCTCGTTTTCCACCAGGTGGCGCTGCTTCAATGCCATACAAATTTTCGTTTGGTTAACGTGATCGAGTGGCGAATGAAACTCGCACTAGGCACCCGACTATATACAATGCTTGAAGTAGGATTAGAACAACATTGTTCTACATTGGCAGTTAAGTGCAGGATTATTGCACGATTTTAGGATTCCCAATAGTAGTAATCCCAGCCATATTGTTTATTCACAGGCGCTGGACTATAAACACTTCACCAATAAAACTGCCGAATTATGGAAGAATATCAACACGGTATAGAGTCGGTCATTAGGGAGAAAAGAAAAAACTATTATTTACAATCATACAAAAAAAATGTAAAGGATACTACAAATAGAGCTTCTAAGCTCACTTATACGGCTGGCTTTAATGCCGAAGATATCTTCTATGAAATTATCAGATATTATCCTATTCAAAACATAAACTTTGATATAAATAAAAACCCATACAAAATGAAGATCCAAAATGAAGATAAAGAATTGCACGAACATGCCTTATATATTTCTAAGAAGAAAAACCACACAATGAGGTTGCATCCGAAGATCACACAAAAAAGATGTCGAGGAAAATATTGGTCTAGAACCAACAATAAAGTTTTTTTACAAAATACGCAAAGGCGTAACAGTATTTGCAAAGACAGTATTGTAGAGTTCAAGGAGGACTGGTGTAACAGCTACGGAATCGATAACATAATGATATTGTTTAATTTTGCCAAATTAATGTACGAGACTTCCCAGCGACTCCAATATGTCACACAAAATACTCAATACGTTTTACGACAAACAAGCCAACCAAACTTCTTCGTGATATCTATTGAGCTATCGCATTTAAGGAAACTACTTAATCCTATGCTAGACTTTAATGAAACAAGGATTGATTGTATTATACCGAGCCCTTTTCACGAGCAAGATAACTGTAAATGGGGAATAAGGAATAAACATTATGAAGTCATGAATGCGGAACAGAATCATTCCATACCCTTAAATATTTGCGTCGAAAAGCAAAGCATGAAATTTAATATTGTCCTTTGCAGAATCGATTCGCTTTCTAAAAGCTTTCTTAAGGCTCTACAAACATTTCTTTCCATGTCCAAAACCATCGCCAAAAACTACGAATCCACCAATGTGCCATCTCTGTGCATACGTAACTGGTACTTCCAAGACATATTTCAAGGGTACATGCTAGGAATGCTACTCAGAAATTGTAAAGTCAACACCTTGAACTATATGCGAAAATTGTATTACGTTTTAATTACGGGCACAACTCCAAATCTCTTCATCGAAATAAACATCAAGCTCAAAAATGGCATATTCATGGTTTACGACAACTGTTTCTATCAAGAAATAAACAATTGGAACACGAAATTCAATAAGTTGTATCGCAAGTCGATGTCTATGGCAACCCTCGAAAACATAATTACAAAGAGATATATTGATATTTATCAACAAGAGAAAAAGTTGGAGGCGATAACTTACACGAATTCGTGCCATAGCAAATTGAATATTGGTACAAAAGCTAATTGTCTGGAAGCAGAAAGTAGAACTGAGAGTAGTGAAGATCTCTACGAGTTAAATTATGATTCCGATTGTGAATCATTGCAAACAAAACTATCGAAAAGTAGTACGTATTTACTTCAAAAGGTGAACGGAGCAACTTCGATAAAAGTAGTTAATGATGAAGCATGCGACGTCGTTCTAACTAGCCTTGCCCAGATACCGGATAGCGACGCGTTCATTAAAAATATTTTTGAAAAAAGTCACGTTTACAACACTAACTATCTACATAGCAAAAAATGGATCACAGGAGTCTTCAAAGGCGCTCAGGAGACGCAAAAGAGTCAAAGAGATTTTTTGCATTATCAGCAGTGGAAAGAAATGTTTTTCGATAAAACATTGATACAGAAACATTTGCGAAAAACTTTTGATTTATACTTTGAACATGTAACATCACAATGGTTTTATACCTTACTCATAAAAACTTTGGGTCAATCATTGGGCAATATATTTTTCTGCACGGTTTTAACATGATACAAATAGGAAACAAATAAAACTTTTAAATACTTTTCATAATTGGTTTTATTTAAATAAAAGTTGCTCAAATTAAAAATACTTATGCTAGTATAAGTTGCTCCAATCTCAGAAATATTAATTTTTAACACAAAATAAGTTATTTACTATTAATCAATAGAGGTATGAATTACTTAGGACATAAGGTTCTTATTAAATTAAGATAATAAGGGTATTTGACTACAATGACAATATAGATCAAACTGTTGTCAACATAACAGCTATTAGCACTCAAAAATTAAAAAGCAGTGACAAAATTCAGCGCTTACGTCAGCCTTCCCGGTAGCATAGCGGTCAGTGCAGCCGCCCGGATTGCGGAAGACCCAGGTGATTCCTTGCTGGGTCAGGTGGGCGTTTAATTTTTTCACTGTATTTTATAAATTTTATTAATATTTTATTTAGCTTCAGTGCAGCAATTAGCACTTGAAATAAAAAGTAAAAAATTAACAGTAATTATTTTTTTAAACCAATTTGACCAGCACATAATTTTAAAATAAGTATTATTGTTATAAAAAAATCATTAATAAAATAATTAAATATTTATGATTGACCACGTGATCGAAAACGCACGGGATTTGGCTGAATCTGAAGTGACGTCACCTGCATGTTTACAGTAAATGTCACTCGAAGTTTTGTATGGTGTGATTGGACAACTAAGTTTGGTTACAAGCTGCTGACGTCACGACATCACGTGACCTGCATGCATCGTTTTGGTGGCTATTTTATTCATTTGAATTTTAATGGCGATTTTCATAAAAAATACAAGAAATTCACAACGTATTAATTAAATTGTAAATATATTATGCTATAATGAACCATTACACTTTTTTTTATAAAACCTGTCAAATACCCTATTGATCAGTATTAAAAAAATATTATACACTTAATTATATTATACACATCAATCATCTAATGATCCTGTTACAGCTTATTGAAGTGTATGTAAATCAAATACTTTTTACGGATCTAATCCCGTATATTTTACCTTAATTTTTAGCCATACTTTAATGAAGAGAATTGGTTATATAATGTACGCCCGACCTGGGATCTATTATTATACGACCAACACAATTTTTCCCAATGCGCTGTGTCATCGACATATCTTGGAATTGGTTTGAAATATTAGGCTATAATAAAATTTAAAATAAATGCGATAAAATCCGTATAGAGGTTGTTGATTTGTATCCTCGCCATATTCATAGCATCAGTCATATTGCTTATATTTATTACAAATAAATTAAATATGAAAAACAATCTCAACAATATTTTAAAATCTGCAAATAAGAAAAGTTCGTACGACGCTTCCGAAGCCCGCAGCTACTCAGGCCGGCGCGCGGCGGCACACAATACAAAGCCAGTGTGCAACCGGCGCTCCAAACGAGTGACACGCGCGTGTTCTATACGCGCATTTCGAGCGAAACGAAACGTACGTGTGTGTTTATCGTACAAAATGACGGAAAATTATTCCAACGTAGAACTTTTGGAGATGGTGCGGCTATACGCAATTACTGGGAACAGTTTACGACAAGCCGTGATCATGTTCGTGGAAATGTTTCCAAACAGACCAATTCCATCGCGCCGGGTGTGTGTTGTGCAATTAAGATAAAATATTTTAGTGGCTTTTGATAGTGTAAGATCAAACCATCGTGTGCTGCAAAAGTTACCTAGAAACTTAAGGCGCCGTGCTCATTTGTGCATAGAACGTGAAGGTGCCCACTTTGAGCAGTACCATCGAGTGTTTTAAACTAAATCGGCAAGTACCTATTGTTAGTTTAATTAAGTAAATAAGTAATTGTACAGTCTACATTGCAAATTGTCGTGGACTTTACGTCCGCCCGTCCCAATCTACCTAGTACGGTCCGCATAGGGGTGCAATTCTCATTGGTCGACGCTCGACGATCGCTATTCTGAATTAGACCGAAATCGTTTTATTAATTAATCAATTCCTTATTACTTGCTCGGTGTTAAAAGTATTTTTTAGTCATTAAGTAAACCCTTTACGATCAGCTGCAAATTTATGGCGGGGATACAAATCAACAATCTGTATAGAGTTGTCTCATGTAGAGTTTGCGTTGACTTAAGAAAACACTGTTGTCTCTGTCCTTTACGTTCAATTCGAAACTTCAAAGAAAGAGACGGAACATTATTTGTTAAAAAGGTTTAAAGACGTTAGATGTTTTTACTAACATAGCGGATAAAGTGAAAACTTAGAAAAACTACTTTTCTAAAGGAATATTATTGCCATTTAATTTATTTACTATTAAGTTACCGATATTTTCGCGCAGTTGCATACACAATGATCACGTAAGAATCAACCTACAATAACACTAAACTTCTCATATATATGAAATAAAATGGTCAATCATGCAGTTTCAAATAATAAAGTTGTAATAACTTACGAGATCAATTTAGCATGTATTTTCTTTGAATAAATTTGCGATAGTACGAATAGTTATATAAAATAGTTCAAATTTTTAATCATTGTACATTCTTAGAACACTATGTAATTAGGCTCTTAATAAACTGAGCATAGTTTTTAATTCAGTTAGTAGGTGCTTCGATAAATGACGCACCAGTATTAAACAGTGTTAAAGGTTTAGGTATGGTTCAAACGGTTAAGGTAAAACTTTAATTTTTTTTAATTAATGCATTTTTATCTAGTGGTTTTGCTATCATTGTCTACCTAACCGGTGCTCACTGATAAATACTGAACTAATAAATATAACGGAATGATTTAAACTAATTCTTTACATCTCACACAGCCTGTCTTCGGAAGTCAAGTCCTCTTTTATTGCTCAACAGTTGACTGTCCTCAGTACCCTGCAACAAAATTAACAACAAATTAAATTAATTAAATTAACAAAGTGTTAGTAGAAGTTGCTATGATAATAATCACGACAAAGGCTCTGCGTTCCTATTATATATTACTAGCTGCCCCCGGCGGACTTCGTACCGCTTTGACAGTTTCCATGACAACACTACAAACAAATCATTTTGTATTGGAAAAATTTCAAAAATCAAAAAAAATTTAGGGTTGGACCACCCTTAACATTTAGGGGGATGAAAAATAGATGTTGGCCGATTCTCATAGATACCGGATAAGCACAAAAAGTTTCATTAAAATCGGTCAAGCCGTTTCGGAGGAGTATGGCAACGAAAACTGTGACACGAGAATTTTATATATTAGATATATAGTAACAAAGAGCCTTTGTCGCGATACATTTTCTGTTTGTTACGTTTAGGGTGAAATATGGCCCGATCTTTTAATGACCTATAGTTGACGTCCCATTTTTTACTACTTTACCACTAGACCAGGGATTCCCAAAGTGGTCCCCCAAGTGATTTTCCAGGGGTCGACATAAACCAAAACTGATTTTGGGGGTCGACGAGGTCTAAAAATCGACCAATATTAATTAACACAAGTTCTTATTTGAAACGTTCGAGATACTGTATAGGTTGTACGTGTACCAACTTGTTATAAGAATGACCAATATTTTAGTAGGAAGTATAAGTTTACATAACCAACCGCAAAGTTATTACATTGGTAAGTATTTTGTATCAATAGGAAAAAAAGTAGAGATAGAAATTTTAAAGTGATTTGGCTATGGGGGTCTGAGGTATCAGTTCATTTTGGTAATGGGGTCTCTTGCCCAAAATAGTTTAGGAATCCCTGCACTAGACGAACACCACGGGTCTAACACGCGCGTTGCCGAAGCTAAAGCCAGTTCTTATGCCTCTATGTCATGTAATTTCATTGGATTTAATACAATGTAAACCGGAACATAGCTACCATACAAAACTGCATGGCGGCAGAAAAAGATATGTGTGGTCGCCATCCAGTCGGTTTCTGGGTAGAAACCCACCACAGTACTGCTAGTTGATAAGGCAAAAGTACCGCTAGCCAGCACGCTTCACACTTTAACTTTAACTGCATTATGTTGCATACTCACGATTCTGGGGCAACCCCTAAGAGGGGGAGTCCCCTATACCGGAGAACTGAGGAGATCGACGCACAGTGGATCGATCCCATACTAGCGACCGGACATCAACATATTTTCTATGGAAATTTGATATAAAAAATATGCAATTTAATGTTGTTAAAAATAACTCAATCTACATTAATCATATAGTTAAAGAGATGTCAATAATGGCCTATGGAGATGGCCGGCTCGTCGAACTACAGCTGAGGGCACTCACCCTGCGGCTGCGTCCCCAACGGGCGCATGCACGAAGATAGCGGACGCGCGGCGGCGCAGCCAGTACGTGAGCGCGGCCGCCAGCGCGGTGGCGAGCGCGCCGGCCGCCCCCGCCGCCCGCGCTCCACCCCCGCCCGACGTGACGAACACGCGCGCCCACAACGCCCGCCACACCGACTCCGTCCACGTCGAGAACTCGCCCGACGTGAAGTTGTAATCTGACAATACAGAAAATTATTATGATCAGATGTTAATGACGGTAGTTGTTGACATCGAATAGGCGCCTTTGGCTTTCAAAGTAAAAAATTAAATAGTGTTGAATAATTTCGGCGGGGTGGTTAGAACCACGATAGCTTAATTGGAAGAGCACCTGACCCGGTATGTCAGAAGGGTGCAGGTTCAAATCCTGCTCGTGGAAACTTTTTCAACATTTGTGTTTTTGTAATACAGAAAGTCCTCGTTAGGTTGGCTATAAAAGACTTTTTCTAAAGGTAATTTCAATTTCACTCGGCAACGTTTGTGCACTGGTTTCTGAATGTGTGTTTTCATTTAAATAAAATATAAATGTGTTTTTAAAACATTCTGAGTCGAAGCAGACACTGCTTCGACTTAGTTAAGTTACAAAAACACAAATGTTGAAAAAACTTCCATGAGCAGGATTTTAACCTAAAACATTTTATTTAAGTTAGTTAATTAAAATAGTAAAAAAAACCTTGCACTCCGCAATCATAAGTGACTTCATAAACATACGGAAGAACTTACTAGATATCGTAAACGCAGGACTAATCGCTTGACTGAAGTTCATCGTGGTCTGGATACAAACGCCAGTGTGGTTCCAACCTTTGAGCCAGTAGTATGAGTATTGCTGTAAATAAAAAAAATCAATATATTTTCTGTTTATTCCACATTTGCACGTGGCTTCATAATTTCAAATAGAAAGCTCAGGAACGGCTATCTTATAACTATTTTACTTAAAAAAAAACTTGGAATATCAGTATTATACCAACGCGGTAGCGTGGCAAGCCAAGTTCCAGCTAACAGAACTGGCGAGCAGCACCGTGTGTAATATTAGACGAACCATTTGGAGCCACTTTTGACCCCCTCATAACTCAAAAACTATTTCACATAAACATGTCAAATTTGGCTCATATATTGAGACTTGCGAGATACATAAATGTGCTTCAAATTTCATAAACACACCTCATACTGTTATTTAAATATTAACGTCCAAAAATCGCAATTTTTATCACTGACTGACTCACAGGGTTGTTCATTGCCTCGCACTCTGACTGGTTGGTAGTGAGATGTTCCCCAGTGAGGAACGCGAGCAGATGGTGCTAGACCACACTGACAAGGAGGTCCTGCTCACAGGGTTATCTATCACCTCGCACTCCGACCGGTTGGTAGTGAGATGTTCCCAAGTGACGGACGCGAGCAGATGTTACTAAACCACGCTAACAAGAAGGAGGTGCTACTCACAGGGTTGTCCTTCGCCTCGCACTCTGATCGGTTGGTAGTGAGATGTTGCCCGGTGAGGAACGCGAGCAGATGGCCCGCGAACACTGGCGCGGTACTAGGCCACGGTGAAATCCCTACGTAGAGCGGCGCCGGCGTCTGCGGCAGTTTCTCCTCACCACCTCCGTTCTGGGCGTAGTCAGCAGCTAAGAGTAGACGGCACGCTTGGCTCTTTAGGAAGCAGTATAGCATCTCGTCTACCTGTGAACAAGAGAAAAATAAATGAAACAAATTTTTAGTACACACGCCTACACATCAGACTACCACAAGCTGTCAATTTGCTCAATAGACTTTGAACTTTATGTATATGACATATAGTTGAACATTGATAGGATGGTTTGCAGGCGTCGGGAAAACCGTTGTGTGTAAAAAAAAGTAAAATGACGGAAAATTATTCCAACGTAGAACTTGTGGAGATGGTGCGATTATACGCAATTAGTAGGAACAGTCTACGTCGAGCCGTGGTCCTGTTTGTGGAAATGTTTCCAAACAGACCAACTCCTTCGCGCGAGGTAGTCACGCCATCTTTAGTTTTTAATTTGAATTTGCATTTTATATTTTCATTCATCTTGTTTACTGTTTCCGCCAATGTATTTTCAATGTAATAGTTTGTGTTATTTAGCTATGTTACAAATTTGAAAGTTCTTGTTAGCTTACTTTAATGATTAAAAAATATATATATTAGTTTTTAAAATATTTCGAATAACATATTGTATAAAAATGTTAAAAGAACTTACTAAATGAGCCGAAGCAGATTCACTGCCTGCGTACGATGTGCCCACAACTTTCTTGTACAATGTGCGAGCAACGGCCGTGGCAAGCAAAGCAATCTTTACTTGCGGCTCCGTTTTCTTCATAATGCCTTCGGCAATAAGATCATCCGTTGAAATGACTGGAAAACAAAAAAATAACATAAAGCGACCGCTACTAGTCGAGTCAAGATAGACGCTTAATGCCTAACGTATATGGTCAATCTACTCCAGACTAGTACACTAGTACTCAGGTAGACTTCTAATATTAATATTACATACTGTGTTCAGAAAAAAATATTAAGCTGGAGAATGACAATCGCAACGTACAGACAATCTACAGACTGACGTACAGGTCAATCTATCCAAAACTGTCAATTTCTTCAATAAATGTTCAACCATATGCCATATACATAAAGTTCATAGTCTATTGAGGAAATTTGACAGTTTGTGGTAGTCTGATGTGCAGGCGTGTGTACCATTCGCGGCGAGCTTGATGCGTCATTGCTGACTAACCGATAACAGGCCGGAGCTCGCAGCGAACGGCTCGGCTCACTGTACTGACCATGCGAACGCTCGCAACGAACATTACGTTGCGGCAAAATGCTTCGTTAAGTCTCGACCATTATGGTGGCGACTGACGAATCGTAGCCGTAAGGTACCATTCGCGGCGAGCTTAATATGTTATTTATGAGCATTGCTGTAACATATCAAGCTGACTGACCGATACACCGTGCGGCTCGGCTCATTGTACTGACCATGTGAATACTCGCATCAAACACGTTACGTTAACTTACGTTGCATGTTGCATGCTCTGGTCAGTCTCCACTTTAGGCGTTTGTCTAGCTAGCTCTTAAAGTTAAAAGTCTATTGTATAGGCCTCCAACGACATAAGTTCATAAGTTTTTTTCAGAATAGAAATTAAGAAATTTCTGTGACAAACAGCTTTCATACATTTTGTTTGAGGGATTTTTTTGAATAAGAATGAAAAAATTAACTATTTGTCGTCTTTGTCTTCACCCTGGCCAAGTAATATTCAGTCTGCCATAAAAAAAAGTTAGGGCTCAACTATCTCCATGCAAAATAACGTGTCAATTGGTTGCACCGTCGTAAAAATAGGACCAGAAACCACCAAACACGCATTCATTATAAAAGTGAGGACAAAGTATTGGATCAAATGGATAAGAAATGTGTGTACTCACATTGGCCATTTTCTCCAATGCTGATGTTGTGATAATCGAAACCTATATTCTCGTAATCATCTAGAGCGGAGTTATAAAACATGTTGGTGAATTGTTCCTTGAAATCAGCCAACACCATTTGGGCCATTTCATTATTCGGAGCGATATTCGAACTGTTCTTTAGCTCCGAGGCAGATATTTGTGAAATACGCCTAAAAGAATGCAGCGACGCTGGAGGAAGGTTTTGCGTCAGCGTGAGCTGTACGGTCATGTTGTGTTGGTTCAGGTATTCACTCAACCCATTAATTACTTCTGAGACCTGCAATAAAAGATTACTGTCAATTGAAATAAAAAAGTAAGCTGCAAAATTTGTTTAATATTCCTTAAAAAACCTTTTCATTCATAAAAACGTTAATTAAACGTTATTTTTTATATATCTTATGGGTAAGCACAGTGCCTTCATCTCACCTGATGTTAAGTGATGATAAGGCCTATGGTGGAAGCGCACTTCACCCGGGATCTTCAACTACTGAGGCACTGGCTATCTTATCTCTAGCTGCCAGAACACTACAACGCTACAAACCTTTATATCATGGCGACATATTTAGATAAGATATAGTAGCTAGCCAGGCGGACAAACAAACCCCACCACCAACCAAAAGTATAAATAATAAATATTAAGTGTAAATAAAACTGATATATACACAAATAACTAAAACTGGTTTCATACAGTGCGTTCTAAAGACGCTTGTGTTACTCTGTACACTAATATGTTAAACTGTATTCGCTGGGAATCGAAACCAGGATCTCTGGACTTGGACTAGCCGTTGGTTTAACCACTACTTGGACCAGAAGCGGTTAAAATCAGGGTGATTTTGATTTTCCTTGAAAATTGATCAGTCTTTTTTTTATTTGGTTGGCTAGATATTTGCTCTGCTCTACCTAATGCTAACATCTGCTTCAGCAGAAGCAGAATCCTGATGCGAGAACAGCTAGTGGAGCAGGGTTAGATAACTGACAGCTCACCTCATTAATATTGTTAGCGTCATTTGGAGTGAACATGTTCATGGGCCACGCTTCTTCGTCTTACTGCGCTATAAGCGAGCCGCCGATCTGACCGAGCTCTATAACATCTGCTTAAGCAGAAGCAGATGCCAGATGCATGGACAGCTAGTGGGGCAGGGTTATGTCACTGACAACTTACCTCATTAATATTGTTAGCGTCACTTAGAGCGAACATGTTCACAGGATACGCCTCTTCGTCTTTCTGCGCTACAAGCGAACCGCCGATCTGACTTAGCTCTATAACATCTGCTTAAGCAGAAGCAGAATCCTGATGCGAGAACAGCTAGTGGAGCTGGATTAGATAACTGACAGCTCACCTCATTAATATTGTTAGCGTCACTTGAAGCGAACATCTTCACAGGATACGCCTCTTCGTCTTTCTGCGCTACAAGCGAACCGCCGATCTGACTTAGCTCTATAACATCTGCTTAAGCAGAAGCAGAATCCTGATGCGAGAACAGCTAGTGGAGCATGATTAGATAACTGACAGCTCACCTCATTAATATTGTTAGCATCACTTGGAGTGAACATGTTCAGGGGCCACGCCTCTTCGTCTTTATGCGCTACAAGCGAACCGCCGATCTGCCCGAGCTCCAGGTACAAGGTGATGTCTTGCAGTTTTAGGGGCGCGATTGGAGGCCACTCGCCATACTTCATGTCGTATGCAACCTTCTGCGAGCCAATATAGTCGAACACCTCGCCGTTGAACAGCGTCCATAGCACGTTTGTATCTATACAAAGTACAAACACACTTTAATTGATACGACAAGAAATTATTTTCGAGTGTTTTTAATAGTGACCGACCGAATATTCGTTTTCATTTTCGGCCAAAAAATAGATATTCGGCCATATCTTTGTTTTCGGCCATCAACCAGCTGAAACTTCGGCCAAGCCGAATATCAGGGGTCCATGAATATGACGGTGACGTATAACGTTCGGCTATCTTCGGAGTGTATCGGGTCCGCTCGTGGTTCCAATTAGACTTAAATGGACGCGATATTGTCAATTGTCATTAGGGTTATGTTTTTCGAGTGTATGTATGTCTTTTTCTATAGCACATCCTACAGCCCAAACGGCGTGGTGGATTTTAACATATGAGGTGTCGTTAGATTTGTTTTGACCGTGGGATCACTCCCATATGTCACCATAAGCTATATAAAAGAAACAAAAAAAAATATCTTAAAACATTGGCCGGGTTAGTAATTAGTCGTCTTGACCCCAAAGACCTGTTCGATCGACCACACGATCAAAATTCTTTAAACGAACTACGTCTACGGAATTTAAAGGATATGTCCATTTTTTCTATGGACGTAGATGTAGTTAATAATTTTACATTTACAGCAATGTTTTATGGTGTTTTGTTTTCGGGAATATTAGCAGATTTTATTCCCATGTTTAAAAACTCAAAGAACTTGTCAGTCAAACAAAAGTAGTAGACGTCAAGAGTTTCGTTATTTACGCCTTAATCAGATTATTGACAATTGGTGTATGCGCTATGACTTTGCTATTTAAAAGAGTAAGGCGTTTTAATATAATTATTGTATGTAGGTTTTGAAATGCTGGTTATTTACTTTACAAAACTAAAAAGTTTGAAATAAACCAAATTATTAAAATAAAACAAAAAACCCGACTGCTAAAACAACTATATACAAAACAATTATATACTCATATTGTTTTGTAAAGTTTACGCGAATACTACACATTGAAATGAAACAACTTTTACGGATCTACTCGCGTTTATTTTACACATTACATATTTAATGTCTATCCTGACGTTTCGAACCCTTTGCAGAGTCCGTGGTCACAGGAAGACTGAGGTGTTGGTCGTCTCATTATTAGTGAGTACCTTGTATACCTCATTTAAATTTAATCAGGTGCGTTCCGTTTTACGCAGAAAGAGCTAACAGTATCTTTTGGTCTGGCAGTATGGTGTTGGGGCTGGGATTTAATTTTTGTATGATGGGATCCCAGGCTAGTGGTAGATTCCAACAATCTTCTTTATTGAATTTAGGATGTTTTTTAATTTCAATAGCCTCGCGTATCATCCTAGGGTGAATCATTGTTCTCTACCGAGTATTTGTGGTTTATCAAATCTGATGTAATGGTTGCGCCCCTCTAGAGAATGTTCGCATACTGCAGACTTATTTTCGCGCCTATGCTTGACGTCGGCTATATGTTCTTTAACGCGGGTTCCTACACTTCTCTTTGTTTGCCCGATGTAAGAGAGCCCACAGTCGCAGTCCAGTTTGTACACGCCTGCATCTTGAAGTGCGAGATCAATAAACGCGAGTAGATCCGTAAAGTTTGTTTCATTTCAATTATGAAAAGAAAAAAACAAGCTCTACGATCCCAGAATTCAATTTGAGCAATGTTGAATGAAACGTGAAATATTTCCTTGTCCGATACCTATACTTAAATAATAAAATCTATAATAAATGAGTATTTATAAATACATTGAATATTGTTAGTTGTCGTAGACGGGGACAATCATCAACCGTTGATTTTTGACAAAGTTTAGTTGATTTTAATGGTGATTATCGTGGTAAAAATTATATTGATTGTATTGTATAATCAATCAATACAGCAAGAAGAAATACACGAACATTTTTGTCCCCTAATGGAATTATCGTGTTTTATTTTATTTATTTTGCTTAAAAAGAAAAAAAACAAATAATTCAGTATACAGCGGAAATATCTTCCATTAAAAATCCTTTGTCTAAATATAATATTACTGCATTTTATGACTGCACTGTTACTTTGTGTTTATAATGTATGTTTGTATGTTTCAAAAATGTTACTACTAAAATTTTATTATTATTATTATTATTTATTAATAGTTCATTTAATATTTTAAACTTTTAATGTCTAAACCATGTTCGTTTTCGTTTTCGGCTGAAAATCCATTTTCGGTTTGATTAGTTTTTAACACACTCACAAGCATTCATGCTTAATACTCCCCACCCCCCCGACACAGTCAACCAGAGCTGAGATCCTTGCCTGACAGGCGTCCTCCGTCTGTTCCGCTCTCGATTCAGAGTCGAACGCCTTGAAAAATCTAGTAGGGGACGGGTATATTTCTGCGTGTTGCCATCCTTTCTAGAAATCTCCTGAGGATGTGCGGTCATCAAGGCTTGGGGAACCTTTAGTTTCACGCCGCCCACAAAAGTCCGGTTACGCGGCAAAGGCCATCGAAGGCCAACAGCAATATCGTTCCAAAAAAAACGCACACACCCATATAATAATATTATAATTGTCTACTTGTCTATTGTATTTATAAAAACAAATTCTTTTTTTTTTTTTTGTTTTAGGCTACTTACCATAGGATCTGTTCTCTGGTGGCATTATCTGCGCGAGAGTGGCGGCCGCAGTGATTAACGTCACCATGCCTACGACAGAGCTTGCCGCGCCCGGAGAAAGCGCTGTCAATTTAAAATCAATTTTAATAAAAGCGCTCACGACTGAATATTCAAAAGATAAGCCATAACATAAAACTGTGATAGGTACTAATTAGTCAATTTAATTCAATGTTAAAGTTACGTCAACAATACGAAATCGGTGCAATTAACGATATAAATTACAATATTTTACTTTTTATTTTTAGGTGCTAATTGTTGCATAAAAATCAAAAAGCAATGAAAAAATTCAGTGCTTACGTCAGCCTTCCTGGTAGCATAATGGTTAGTGCAGCCGCCCGGATTGCGGAAGACCCAGGTTCGATTCCTGGCTGGGTTGGGTAGGCATTTAATTTATTTTACTGTATTTTATAAAAATTTAAATTACAATATATTTACGTGTGTAGGCTGATGATGATGATATTTACAGTAATAAAATAATGTGTAGTACACACATTTTAATAAAAGGGAAAATCTTAAGAGATTATAAATTAGCAGCGCTTTTATAAGCCTTTAGGTGCACACGCCAGCGCGTCAGACTAAGGCCTCTTCCTCACCGGATCGGTACGTTTTCGTTTCAGTACCGCCTCTGCACCGAATCTGTACAGATTGCTTACTGAACGCATGTAATCAAATGAGAGATTTCAGACCGAATCGTGTCAGTACAGATTTTTTACCGAGCGCATACGCGCACCTCTGCACAGAATCTGTACAATTTTTTTTCCCATAAATACAATGTCAAAATATTCTAGCTATAACATACAAACAGTACATTACCAAATATCTAGAATAAAATAGCATACATTTAAGTCAAATTACAAATTGAATGAGTCAAATTACAAAAATAATGAAAATTAAAAATTACAGTTAATGCTAGTGTCATTTATTTTTATTGAAGAAATTTGACTGTTTTGGATAGTCTGATGTGCAGGCAGGCGTCTGTACTTTATGCCTATTAATTAACAAGTGTACTTTTTTGTACGTACCATCAAACATCGATGCAGTGTCGATTCTAGCGGTAACCATGATGACTGGCTTTTTTGTTTCCTAAAAACCAAAATAATTATGTATTTGGACATAGTGAACTACAACATAATGCTAAGCAGATGCATTAGTAGATATCAAAATATTATAACACTAGCACTTTGCCCGCGGCTTCGTCCACATGGATTTCGTATTATTTTGTTCGTGTCGGGAGAGAAGAGGGGGGGGGGGAGGGGGGAACGAACGGAAACTCCCGCTCCGGACGTGCTCAAGGTCGCGATATGAGAGTACTTGTTGCAAACTAAGTACTTGTTGTAACAGTATGCTCAGTCGGGCTGTCACAGCTGGCGTCACCGCACGCGCGTTTGCCTGTTCCGTACGATTTTGGAACGGCGCAGGCGCCGAGCGAGCCGCGGAGGCACCCGACAGACGACGAGCGACAGACACGACATCAGCTATAAATTAACGTAAAATCGATATTGACCCCTAACTATGTTTAGTTAAGCCAAATTTTTCTTTGATTTGCTTTTTATTCTTTTTTTTAATTCTTTCAACTTGTTATTTCACTATTTACTATTTTCATGTATACTTAACCGTTTGGTCAGCGTACGCCAGCCAAGCGGCACTTTTCATCCGATTTGATAAACAATTTTGCGATTTCGAATTGATAACTATTTTTTGTTAAAATAAAATGTAGCCTATGTTACCCGCAAAGCATGTAGCATTCCATTTGTGAAAGAATTTTTGGAATTGGACCAGTTGTTCCAGATATTACCCTCCGCAAACAAACAAACAAACAAAGTCACAAACTTTACCTCTTTTTTAATATTAATAGATTAAAGTTCAATGTATGTATTTGTTTTTACTGAATTAGGAATTATTACTAACCTTACTCAGGGGTAACAATGAATAATATACATTTTGATCCCCTAAGGGATCACATACTCTAGCTGATGTCAAAACAGCTGAATAGCCTGATCTGCAAAAAACATTTAAAGATATAATCTTAACCTTTCATAAATTAAAATACAGTAAAGAATATAACAGTAACCTGTAAACTGAGAACTGAAATGTCTTAAAAAGATTATAGTAGGAGCAAAAAGGTTGTGACAGGATTTTTGCATTAAAATTTAATGATTTAATTGGTTTAATGATTAAACAAATACCACTAACCTTCTCAAGCAGACTGTACTGTCCACTGCAGCAAACATGAAAGCGTGCAACTGAACTGAGCATAGAGGCCTGCCATTTTGATTGTCTGTATCTGAATTATATCTGTAAAGGAAGAGCATATAATTTTAAAGACGCATTTTGTTATAACCTTATTGATATTAATAATAATAAATAATAATAATAAATAATAGAATATTACGTGTTTTGCTAAAACAGCAAAGTTATTGTATCATTGCCAGCCTATAAACTCTAACTGCGGGGCTCAATTCTTCCTACATAAACAACAAATACCACATGAGAAGATTTCAGCATAACCCACCAGTTCAACAAGATTGCAGGTTGGTGAGTTTCAACAACTGCTTTTTAGTGACAGCACCAGCTTAACAAGCCTAAACAAGCACAATGGACCTGAGATATTTCAATTTTGCCATGCGGTAGGCTGACTTTGCAAAACTTTGATCTTTTACTGCAATTTAACTTATATAAAAAACTACATATATTTATTCTTGCCATTCTTGTAACAAAACCAGACAAATAATAACATTTTGAATATATTTATAAGATTATAATTGTATTTTCAGGAACATGTAAAATTAACTACACAATTTGTTTACCTTTCAAAGCATTCTTCAATCTTATTAATTTCCTCTAATCTTGACTCGGGCAGGTAGAGGATAGGAAATGGTATATCTCTCCTCATCAAATTAGTGCCTTGCTCATTCCATGACGAGTTATCAGACATACTTGATGAGCATGTACTGCCTGGCCCCGATGAATACTCGTTTGGACACTTGGAATCTTGTGAAAAACCAGTAACACTAAAATAAATAGTTATAGATGTATTTTTACTGATAACACATTCTGATTATAACCTATGAGTCATTCAATGCTATGAAGTCATCAAAATGTGTTTCTTATTAATAATTTAATTTAAATATATTATGTGTGAGATTTTCAGATATGGATATAGTCTAAGTTTTGACATCACTATTAATTCCAGAGTGAGAGCCTTCAATGATAAGCAAAATCCTTTTAACAATGGTCATTTATTGCAAAATTTTTAGTTAGCTTACCCTAAACTTGAATTGTGAAATATTAGTACTCCAGCAATATTTGTTGGCCGATCCATGAAGATATCAATGATATCTTTGAACAGGGCTGTGCTGACAACGGCCATATACGGCCCAGCACTGGCATTGAGGACTAACCAGTTGGCATCACGGACTTCTCTTACAAGGTGTACCACACCCACTGCACCTTTGTCTGAACCTGTTTAAAAAAATTGTTCTAAATAGTATGGGTATTTAGACACTTATAAAGGATTAATATAAAAAGTTTATCATCTAGAAATGTATAATTCAGAAGTAAGTAATTTTATGGTCAGTGTTTTGTATGGTGTAAGAGTTGTTGACAAATATAAATATTTCATTGTTTACTTACTAGAGCAACCCATTTGATGGGTACCATTCAGTCTTCGAAAGCATGATACACCACCTTCTATTGAAGAATAGATTTGTTCATGTAGCCTTTCACAATATGACACTAAAAATTTAAATAGTGTTATTTACATCCATTCATGGAGAACTTTTAACAACCCTTTGATATGATCAGTTGAACAAAGCTCAATACTTACATTTACTGCTAATAACAACACCTAACACAATAAATATATAGTTACAATGCATTTTTATTTACAGTTGGTGCATTTCAGGCTACACGTGTTCATTTAAAAAATAGTTTCGTTTAATTGATTATTGTTTTGCAAATCTATTTGCCACAAACAAATGAATTATATTATTATTTGTATTTTCTACAATAAAAAAAAAATTAATACAGCAACAATTCTATAGAATTGCCTTTTTTTTTTATTAAGTTTAGTTCGTTCCTTGATGAACCGGCTAAGGTCATAGACCATGCTGCCATGTCATTAGTTTCTTAATAGCATTGTAATACATAAATAAACAATATTGATGATGATGAATGATAATAGAAATGGGAAGTGATAAATTATGTTACCCCCAACCCCTCGAATATCTCAGTAAAGATGTGGGGCTTTATTAAGTCCACACGCAGACTTTTTGTGAAAATTTGAAAAGTAACATTGCACTGTTTTGTTTCATTTTCCAACGCTCATGCACACTCACGAACACTTAATGGTTAATAATCCACTATTATTTCACATTAATATTCGACATAACACAAATTTAAGAAAATAAAACAAAACCGCAGACATGACTTCACTTTCCCGCCAAGAAGTCTATAGAATTGCCTGCTTGAAACCGAGTGTCAAAGTCAATCAAACTGTCAAAAGAGATGTAACAACTAAATCATAGCGAGAGCCATCAAACAAGAAATTGAAAAATAAAGTTCAATGAAATCATTAAATATTTTATCATTATCATCTTTATCCTCATCATCAACTCTAACTTTTATAATTTAAATAAGGAAGAGTGTCTGTTTGCCGTTAAAGAACAAGAGCCTTTTTTCACGACAGAAGCTAAATAAGTACACGAACTTCTCTAAAGCTTTTGATAAGGTCAATCACACTTTATTATGTAAAAAACTAAAAATGATGGGAAAACATAGTTTATTACTTCGATGGATTGAATCCTACTTATCTTGAAGAAGTAAATTAGTTAAAGGTGAAGTGTCTTTTCATGCATCCATTGTTCTTCAAAGATCACATTTAATAGTCACTAAAGTTTTGTCTTGACATTAAATAAGTAAACTTATAATTTTTTTTTCTATTTATTAGATCACATATTCCTAAACCGTTTTTGTACAACCCAAGCCTTAGGCATAACATTCGATGAAAAACTGTCCTTTATATACCATTATTATAATCATATTTGTAACTGAGCCTTGAGTCTTTTGGAATTCGTAACACGCTATAAAAAAATCACTTATCTCGTGCCATCAAACTTATTGACTACGGGTATACTGTTTGGTCACTCTTCTAAACCGTGCACCCAAGTCGCATCGAATCCTTACAAAGTAAATTATTAAAAATTCTCTTCTTCGGATAAAGGCTTTCATTGAACACTGTACACTTATTAATAAATACAGATTAAACAATGACGCAAGCAGACTAAATTCATAAATATATTAATTTAATTCAATTCATAAAATTCCTGATTCGTAAATATATTAGTCAATACTTCTGTCAGCCATTAACTTTAACACTTAATTAACGGATCTTAATTAAGGCCCCGAAGAGCCATTGACACTTTATATCCAGTACCTAGGTAGATACAATACAATGTAAAAAACTAATGATTGAAACACCTTCAGAGGTTCTCTAATAGAATGAAAGTCCTTATTCCTTACTAGATTCTCCAAAGGGTTCGGATTGGATCGGCTAATTTTAAAACACTCATTAATATTTTTTTATTTAACTCATTTAATAAGATAAAATCGATATAAACAATAAGTAAAGAAATTGAACAATCAATTGATATAGATTTAGAAAGCAATCTCTATCTGACTGCGGACGACGCCATTTGTAGAAGCGACAGCTGTGCATTTTTTAATATTAAATTCTCCTCTTTTTGCGTTTTAACTAATGTCACTAATAAAATCCACATTTTTACTTTAATTATTGTTTAAAGAGGGGTTAACACGATGGCAGAAAAGGTGGAGACAAAGGTAATTATTAAAATTTGAATCGGGTTCTTAATTTCAAAACTTCCATTTCATTGTTCGTTCAGCCTTGTCCGTTGGTCGATATTAAGAAGTGGGATTTATTACAATAGATTCTTTTAGATGTAACCAATACTCTTTTTCGATTAACTACTTCTTACTTTGTTTCACTATTTTGTCTAGTCTAATATCATGATCTTACGAAAAATAGAATATTGTGTAAAACAAAATGGTGACAAATTTTTATGTAAACGAGTCTTCCTTGCATTGAATCTATTACCTTCAAATGATACAATATGGAGAATCTATTTCGTCGGGTAGATGATGTTAATACTTTGATTTCGAATAGTCTTTTTGAACCGTCACTAGACATGTGGCGTTACTAACTTCAAGAGAACTAATCTAATATTGTTTTATAACTTTTTGCCACTTAATTTCTAATGTGTGCTATAAGTTAATAATATTGTTAAAACCCATCTTGTTAACATTTCGCTCGACTCACCGTCCGTTTTTTTTAATGTAGGGTACCTATACCAACACAACTAATAGTATATTTTAATAAATGCTCATGTTTTCTTTGTGTAAAGCAATAATACCTACCTACGTAGTTTTATATACGATAAACAATGAAATTTAAAAATTTAGTTACTTGGTTAAATTAAAAAAAATTTGTATCTATGACAACATTTTAATTGGGTTTTCTAAAGAAGCTTCATGCCAGAAGGCATGAGTTTGAATCACCCAAACAATATTACCATAATGATTTTACAAAAGGTCTTTAAATTAATTTATTATTATAATTTTTACTAGTTGATATTTTTAATATCTTTAATTTTTTATCTACAAACTGTATTCAAGTGCATTGCAGGCCAGATGGTTTGTCTCTTGAAGGTTCAATCTTTGCTTTTGGAAATCAAATATAAAAATATAATTAACAACAACAATTTTTATTTTATTTTTTTATAAATGAATAATACAATGCGGACATTGTTTCTGAAATAATGTTTAAAGCTCAAATTTACTATTCTGTTGCACATGTGTCCTAAATAATATAACAAACTGCTAGGTTTGTTACATGACATCATATTGCAATGTGACATTGCCTAACCATGTAATAATACCGCAACAGTCTTTATGATATGAATATTTGTTACAAGAACTCATAGTTTATTGTTTCTGAATATAAACAATAATGTACTAGTACATAACTACATACTTAACTTGAATAATAATTACATTGGTTGCTGTATTTTACAGTCGGAGCCATTACCAGACCTCGATGATTTATTGCAATGCCCTGTGTGCTACGAGATCCCTACGGGTCAGATCTTTCAGTGCAATGAGGGTCACCACGTGTGCGGTCGCTGCAAGATGCGCCTGGACATGTGCCCTGTATGCCGAGCTCTGTTCTTTGGAACCCGCAATTATGCAATGGAAGAGCTTATAGCTAATGTTAGGAAACTTCGAGCTTTTGTAAGTATTATCACTTGTAGAATTAACACTTTATACTTGGGAATTTATTTGTAGATTTACTAGATCTCAAACACTAGCAAGACACTTCGATTTTTAATATGAAACAGTACAAAATACATCAGTTTTAATTGAGAAGTTGGTTGGAATTTTACCAAATGCCAATCCCACCTTGAGCTCCAGTACCGCACTACAAATCAATAGACACCAAATGTTCATATTTTTATGTCGATCTAATTTAAATAAAAAAATTGTATGATACAAACACTTTTACTGACTTACGTTTAGGTTAAAATTTGATCTTAAATTGTTTTTTGATTTTTGATTTTTTATTGACTAATGCTTATTTGTAATGTTTACCTTAGAAATTGGGTGGAAAAGTTACTACTGACACTGAACCAGTAGAAAGCAATGCTCCCGCCAGTGAAACGCCAGCAGATGCTGAAAGTGAGGCTACTGAAGAAGAAGACAGCAACCTTGAATTGTCCAGCGTAAATATATTTTTTAAAGAAATAATGCCATACAAAAAATTTACACGAAATTTGTTGTTCATCATCACCAGCTCATTTTTATGTCCCTACTGCTGGGCCGTAATGGGCCGCAAACCACTACGCGGACCCGGTGCGGATTGGTGGTTGTAAACGACTGCTAATGCAAGCGGAATCAGTGGTTTTGCGTGTCGAACCGAACCACGGAGCAGCTTGAAATGATAAACCAGCTTTTGCGAAAGTTGCCTAACCTTAGCAATCGCAGACAACATTAACCACTGCGTTATCGAGCTATTTGCATCCAATTCATTGTTAATAAATTATAATACAGAAGAGGTGTTGTCTTTTCACCATAAGCAGGATTTAAACTGTAGTGTACTTGACTCTGTTGCTCACAAGGTTTGGTGGGTTCAATAACCGATTATTTAAAAAAAAGCCAAAATAATTATTATAGTTAAATATTTAAATTTATTTGGTGTTGTTTTAAATATCTACATGTCTTTTCTTTACTTCTTTTAGCGTTCTTCTGTAAGAGCTCCCCAGGCTTGTAAGGGTCTGTTTCGTTGTCTCTGCTGCAAGAACGGGAACAGTGAGCGATTGCCAGCAGCGCGTCTGCTCAATCATTTACGTTATTTCCACGCTCCAGAACTGCTCGAGGTATTTATTTATTCATCGCCCACGGAACAGATTACAATAACATTTTATAAAATAAATAAATATATATATATATATACATACATAGTTTTTTTAATTTCAGTCCAAAAAATATGTACAGTACATGCTTAAATTTATCTCTTGAAAAACATATTATTAAGTTTCTATTAAAATAAAATGAAGTAAATTTAAATGTTGAGTAATTTACATTGCAATATGTTTTCAATTTCAGGGTCAGTCTGAAAATGGAGAGTATATTCAAGCTTGGCAATTTTCTACTGTTCCTGGCAGAATTGTCACAGCTGTCAGAATTGCTGATATGGGCATATTTTTTTTGATAATAGAAATAAGTGGTATGTATATTATAGTATTTGGGTTTGTAGGGTGTGCAGAGTATGTAACGCCCAATATCTTTAATTATCAGCAATCTATGCCAAGTTAAAGCGGGCACTGGCACCAATGTGCCACAGTTTACTCTTGGCCTCTTTTTTAAATTTGTGTTTTGTCCAACATTTACTCATAAGAATGGGCTGTGCTAACTTTGCAGACTTCTTTTAATGTGTGTTGATTAAGTGCTTAATGCAATTGTAACTTCTAAACTAGTTATCCTGCTTCTCTTTTGTTTTCAGACGACTCGGTTAGTGCTTGGTTAGCTATGGCTGCGTCGCCATGGGTAGCTCATGAATTTAGTTACACGGTAACTATTTCTGGAAATGACCGTGAGGCTATCTTTTCAGATTGTGTAAGTATTCCTATATTTATAACATTTCAGTTTTGGCTTAGTATTTTTCGTTAGATTTTTTGCAGTAATATTTAAAAAAAACTTTATTAGTGTATGGTAGTTTAGATAAGGAAAAATCATGACATTGTTTTAAATTCGATTTGTTTGCTATTTGTTCTGCTTATAAAGTTAAATGAAAGCTTTTCCTAAGGCAGTTATAAAGTAGATTAAAAACATACAATTGTGTTTAATTTATAAACAATTGACAATCACAATATTTTGTTGTAAACAAAACAAACATCGTACACAGGTGTGGTCGGTGCGATCGTGCGAAGGATCCCTGAAGAAGCGGGGCCATTGTCTGGTTGTGAACGGGTTGGACGCGCAGGCGCTGATCGCGCCCGTGTCGCTCAACGGCAAGCTGTCGGTGCGGCGCACGCCCGCCGAGCAGCTCGCGCACTTGCCGCAGCCGCGCGCCGTGCTGCGCGTCGCCAGCCGCGGCAACGCGCGAGACGCACAAGTACGCGACGCGCGCGCCCCCGTCTCCCAAGACTTCGAACCTTTCCTCCAAGATCTTCAAAACGACGTAGCTCGACTCTCCCGCGCGTTCGCCACCCTCGGCCGCGAAGCCGACGCTCTAGCACGCACCGAAGCGGAAATGCGCGCGCGCATCGAGGGCGGCTCTAGAAACCAAATAACGTCCGCCCCCGACCGGCCGGAGCCGCCCGCCGAGCCTCAGGCCGCGAGCCAGCGCTCCGAGAGCGGCGAGCGCACCGCCGCCCTGTCACGCAATGCCCGCCGCCGCATTCGGCAGCGGCTGCGCGCCGCGCTCAACGCCTCGCAGCCGCCGTCCGCGCCCGCGCCCGCCACCGCCCCCGCCCCCGCCCCTGCGCCCGCCCCGCCTCCGCGCATGCACAACGGCTACGTGAACACGGTGCACATCGGCATGGCCGGCCTAGCCGTGTTCCAGCAGCCGCCGGTGCCGCCGCCGCCGCAGCCCGCCGCCGGCTCCACTGACGGAAACCCTCAGAACGGCGGCGGCCGCACGAACAAGAAGCGCCGCCGCCAGCGTAGATAAAATGTTATAAGTATAAACTAAGATGCTAGTTAAAGGGAATATGGTAACTTTGCCGATTGTTATTGACTGCTCTGTTTAGAGTCTCATCTACCCTCTGGGGTTGCCTCGTACGGACTCGATGTAAATAAATATTATCGTCTTTTGACAAACGCAATTTTTACAAGTGCTGTGATATAAATACTGCATGGTGATTCCATGGTGATGGAATGCTACTTAATTGTTTACTTAAAGTACCCCCAGAGTGAATAAAATAATATTTTGTGATCGATACGGATTCATGGGAAGCTTGTTTGTTTCAGTTGATGAAATGCATTTTGTGAAATATTTTTGATTATGATATTGACATTTTATGAATTACCAATTAATTGAAATTGAATGTGCTTGTTTTATCCATGTAATCGTGAATTCTGTTGTATAATTAATATCTACTATGTTTAATGACTAAAATAACTGTTAATTGTCTTGACAGAAGATATAATAATAATTATATTATTAAGAATATCCTAATTGTTTTTTTATGCAGATACCTATAACTGTTCGACGATAATTGAATTATCGTCAAAATTAACCAGGTACTATCTACGGGAAAAGGAAAGCCCGACGTATAGGAGTCCCGAAAGATAGGATAGGCATCTCGTGCAATATAACAATCAACTCTTGTTTTGTTCATTGTAAAACTACCCCTCTATATTTTAGGATGGAACGACTTATCTGGTGTTGGTAGAATATTTTATTACCAATTTGGTATAACGTCTGGCAACAAAAATAAAAATTTGTAAGACCGAAAGCAGATTAATTATCATTAAGTTTTGTTAATTAACTTTGAGTAATCGGAGATAAAAACAAGTATCGAGTAATTGCTATTAGCGCCATCTCATAAGCAATGTTTGAACTATATGACCAAGCAATTACCGCCATCTAGTGAATCAATGCAAAACAAATACTTAGTAGATTGGCTATTCGCCACTAGATGGCAGCAAAAGCAATGGCTATGTTCTCTGTGAAATTCTGAACTATTCTAGAAAAACCAATTCAATGTTGCGTCAGAAATTATATTTCTGCTTGGTGTTGTGTTTAGGCGTGATCCAGTTATAGGTTGTGAATAATTATGCTCGAAATTTAATAATTAAAGTTAGGTAAGTACCTATGTACCTACTCTCTTAAATGGTACCTATATATAAACGGTAGCTCAAAACGGCCCAAGAAATAAGGGCACCTTATGTGTGCGCCATTTTGCTGTCTTGACGTTTACACCAAAATGGTGCAGTACGCGTTTATTAATGGAATGGCTTAGACTTAGATCATGAAGTCACGTTCGTTTTACTGTTTCAAGTTTATTGATGAAATCGTAATAAAAAAATGATTTCATTGGACAAAGTTTTATTTGACTTAGAGAGAGCTGATTTTTAAAAGATCGGTTAAAACTTAACCTTCTGATAAAGTATTACGCAATCAAGCTAAGATGTCACCTGTTTAAAAAGAAAATTCATGTTAAGACAATACATTTTTAAAATGGTTAACTTATACTTTATCAAACGAATAAGTTTTATCCGTCATTGAAAAATCAGCCCTTACTCTAAATTAAATGAGCGCTAATAAAGAAACCAAAATATTTTTTATAAACTGGATATATCAAAATCAATGGAGGGATTTCCTTTGTGCTTCCATTGGATTTAGTTACATGACTTCAAAATTTAAATGTCTTCAAAACAAAATTTTTTTAGGGAGTTAACTTATATCCTCAGACGGCACACCAAGCTTTTTTGGGGGCGGCGAGAAACTTAAAGGGTTCCTCATACCGTGTGAAATGAAACACCGTCAGAAGTTTTCTACAGGAATACGAGTCCCCACGCCCTATTAGATTCTCCGAGAGGTTTTTTTTATAATTTATTATGCCAACTTTTCATTAATTAAATAATGAAAATTTTTACAACACATAACCACAGATGAAAGTAGTAATAGATGCATTACTGCCATAAAAAAACCAAAAATATCTACGCTATAATGCCTACAAAATTGTAATAATAATAATAGCTGGCGTTAGCTGCAAGCAGAAATATACCTCATCTACGCGTTTCGAAAGTTGAAGACGCTTTGCCCACCGCGCGGTCTTCGTATAGCTGCGTCATCGAACGAACACGCTAGGGTTGTCTAAAGATGATGAAATGAATAAAAGACAAGAAAGAATAAAATAAATATTTGTTTTAAAATCAAATGATGATATATAATAAATACGTTTGCCGGCGCAATGTTAAGACACCATAATATACCTAATTTTAACAACAACCTTAAATTTTTTGATGATTCTTTTTTGTTGGAAAGGAGATATCTCCTTGGGATATCCCAAGGGTGGTACCATGATAAGGAAACCAGGATCTGATGATGGCATCTCAGAGAAATCGAGGGGAACCTTCGAAAATCGTAGTGGCGACTAGTGCGTTTGTAAATTTTTTTCATTAAGTATTTTAAAGCACTATTATTGAATGAAGTTCTGGAGTCGATCTAATGATGGAGCCGAAAGGCAGTCGAGGGATTATAAGTGCCATTACAGGTCTGATGACGGAGACCATAGACAGTCGAGGGAATTCCTCAACGATTTATAGCAATTACCTTTTTTGGTTCAATATGCCAAAATGTTCAGTTCGTACAAAAATAATACCTAATTAAGATTGAAGTATTTTTAACTCCCCGATAACCTAAAAAAAAATATTTTTGAAAATTTTACTTTACCACTTTGTCGGCGTGATTAATATGTATATCCATGCCAAATTACAGTTTTCTAGTACTAAGAGTCTATAAGCTAGGTTGGAGACAGACATACAAACAGACGGACATGACGAAACAATACGGGTTCCTTGTTGACTACGGAACCCTAAAAAAGTGGAGATAATAGAAAAACTATAACCGACTTCAATAGACCTTCTTTAAAACTGATATGCGTATCTAGGTAATTAATAATATGATTTCAATATTATTTCTTGCTTTTTAGAGCTGTTTTTACTTTTTTTAATTTCCTGTTTGAAGTCGGTTTTTTTAATTTGCTTGATTCGGGATAATTTGAGCAATGTGGGTACAAAAAACTTGCATTTTAAATTACGAATTTATTTTATTTTCATGAATTATATTTTTTTGTTATTGTTATTGATATACCTACTTATGTACCTCTTTGCGATCGGACAGGGTTTTTTTTTGCATAATGTAAAATTCAAAATAATAATATATTCTTTATCGATTGTTAAATACTTGCAAAAGCGTTCTTTCAACTGTGAGGGTAGTATGTGTCCGATCCGGTGTCATCGCTTCACTGTCACACATATCCCATCGCGCACTAAGAAATTTGGTGACTCGTTTCTTTGTCGCACCTCCAAAAGATGGAATAGTCTACCAGCACATGTTTTCCCTCTTTCCTATGATATGGGGTCCTTCAAACGAGGCGTGAAGAAGCACCTTGTGGGCCGGCAGAGTGAAGTTGACTGATGCTGCGTTGTTTTCACGCTGCACCAGTTGTCTTCGCGTCTGGACTCCATTTCCACTTCACATCAGGTGGTGTGGAGTCATTTGCCGTGCTAAGTATAAAAAATAAAAAAAAATTAAAAGAATGAAAAGTAACTTCACAGTGACGTAATACCACTGCAGCTTGCAGCGTAAATCACAAACTACTAGAAAAAATCAACGAGTCTTTTGGGGCTTCGGTAGTTCAGCGGTCAGAGCATTGGACCGGTTATCTAAAGTTCGTGGGTTCGATTCCCACTCGAGCTTCCTGAGGCTGGTTGATTGTTTCTAGTAAAATTTTATATTGTAAAAATTTTGTCTTGGAAGCATTTCAAGAAGTCCCGACTTTACAGTATCCGAAAAAAATTAAATAATACGAAACATTATAAAGGTAATTAAAGTTCCGAAATCTTTGCGCACTGTAAAAACTGAATAACAATATTAATGAAATTACAATTGCTTTAGATAATATCCTTGTGCTTAGATTTAGCCAGTCATTTTAAAATTAGGGTTTTTAATTTTTGGGTCAAAATATAATTATATTGCGCGGAACATCGATTAGGCTAAACAAATATGTGCCTAAGAAGTTCACTAGGTACGCCTTGTAAAGGCATTCGAGTTGCGTGGCCTGAGTTACGAGTAAATGGGTATTTCCCTTGCTTTCGGCCAGCTTGCTTTTGTCCTAGAAAAAAAGGACGGGATTGGGATGAGCGCCTTTTGGTGTCTTTTTTGAAAATGCCTGCGCATGCGGACGGATAAAACTTTGTTATATGTGTAGAGTAGGGCATGAATACCGGAATATCGTGATATCGTAGTACCGGAATCTCGGGCCGAAATTTCCAATATTTCAATTCCGATACTAAGTGGTCCAATATCGGAATCAGCATTTTTTTTATTACAAGCTTTCATTTAGTCTCACCTGTCCCGATGTTTGTGATCAAATCTTGCAAGTTAAATTTGATCCACTTCCCGGTCATCGACTGAGCTGAAATTTTGCACGCATGTGTAAATCAGATGACAATGCAAAATTATTATGACATAGAGCTGATCTGATGATGGAGCTGGAAGATGGCCATAGGAACTAGTTAAACGACACATCCCCTCGAGTTCGAACTAGTTTGATCCATCTTGACGAGTTCTTTGATGCTAGATGGCAACCAGGGTCTGATGATGGAGCAGGAAGATGGCCAGAAGAAATCGGCAATTAAACGACACAACCCTATCGAGTTTGGGCTCGTATGATTCGTCTTGACGAGTACTTTGGTGCTAGATGGTAACCATGGTCTAACGATGGAGTTGGAAGATGGCTATAAGAGCTCGGTAGTTAAACGACACAAACCCATCGAGTTTGGGCTCGTATGATTCGTCTTGACGAGTACTTTGTTGCTAGATATGTCATATCGTTAACCTTGCGCCTTAGGGTACCAGGACGAAATTTGTTGTATTGAAGCCCCCCATATCTCCCTAAAAAATAATTAAAAGATACTTGTTAATAAAATAAAAAGAACTAAAAGTTAAAAATAATTTAAACCTGATAATAAGAAAATCTTTTTTTATAAATAAAAGCGTGTTACATTTTGATGGAACATTGAAGAACATTAAAATTTAGTATATTACACCTTCATTATTTTTCTTTTGCAAACACAATGTAACACGCTTTTATTTATAAAAAAAGATTTTCTTATTATCAGGTTAAAATTATTTTTAACTTTTTATTTTATTAACAATTAATAAAAGCTTGTTTTTAAAAAGTATTTTATCTTTAAATTTTTGAGATTTAAAGTTTACCATTTTAACCGTGTTCCCTCGTTCCCATCACGCACTACCAAGAGTAACGTTTGCTATGTAAGAAAAAATAATTAGATATATTATCCTGTCTGGATTAGTCTCCCTGTTACCACGGATCCTGCAACGGGTTCGAAACGTCAGGATAATCATTAAATAAAACTAATGTTTCAAATAAACGCGAGTAGATCCGTTTAAGTTGTTTCATTCCAATGTGTAATTTTCGCATAAACTTAAGAAAACAATACATTATCCTGTTTCCAGTCACATATTGTTTTTTGTCAGGGAAACGAAACTGCTTTTTTAAAAAAAGATCACCCTGTATTTTAACACCAGCTAATAGTGTCGCATTTGGTTATTTACCAAATTCTCTGAAGTAATGTCAAATGTCAAACTAAATAAAAGGGAAATTTTAACATTTTAGTCATTAAAATCAATTATTAACTTAAAATACTTACAGTATAGATTCGCTCATGTCTCCGAAAGGTTACGGTTTTGAACTAACTTGTCATAGAAATTATTGTTTGTCAAGCTAGAAGATCACAAAAAAGTGCCCATCGTGCGCAAGAATTTTGAAAAAGGCAACACAACAACACAGATCTTCGTACAAATCACCCATTGCCGGTTCAGGGTCAGGCCAGGGCTGCGAGAACGCTGAGAAGGTGCTTATGGCCGACTGGGCAGCAAACCTAGTGCCTCTGCTTATGGTTGCCACACTTACCCGCGGCGATCTAGCCGGAACTGGAATGGGTTACAAGGTTGCATACAGGCCCTTAACTTCCAAACAGTATAGGTGATGTCAGAACAGAGACTTGTTGGAATTAGGTAATTAGGTAAGACAAGGTTGTCTTCGTGCCTGTTTTGCACCAGGCATGTTTCGATACATGGCATACATGAGAATGGAGGATGGAGATGGAATGGTACACATGCCTACACATCAGACTACCACAAGCTGTAAAATTTCCTCGATAAATTTTGAACTTTATGTCTAAACAAAATTGACAGTTTTGGGTAGGTTGGTGTGCAGGCGTCTGTACATCCTGGACAACGCCTGTTTCTCATGCCTATATTAATTAAAACATGGAAATCAAATAGCCAATATTCGACATAAGGGAGAGTAGACTGCGGACTGCGACTTTTCCGTGAAGACCGAAGTGAAGATGTCAGTTTGAGGCTTTTCGCAGCAGGGTCTTATCCCTACGTGGCTAACCGAGCTAAAGGAATAACAGTGAGACACTAACAAATTCCATCGATAACATGTCGGGAGAAGAACTTGATGCTCGATCGCGCCAACCTCTTGGTATGGTTGTGAGATGGGGCTTACATTGATTATTAGTAACGGTACTTAGTGTCTGAGCCTGATTTTCATTCACCATGATCTCGTCGAGCCGAGCATCGACAGCCATTTTGATATGATAGACCGCACGAAATTGCAATGGTCACTATTCAGAAGAGCATGTCATGAAATTATTTTTGCTATTAAGACTTAGGTGAGTTTATAGTATAATAAAATACTGCGCCAGGTATAGCACCCCCAGTGACAATAGTCACGTGGGTGACACAAGCCTACGTCATCGCCGCTATCGATGGTTCTCAAACTTTATAGTTTAAGGAAAAATTCAAACTTACTTTATAAAAAAAAATGTTGTCATCATCATCACCATCAGCCCACATAAGTCCACTGCTGGACATAGGCCTCTCCAATTGCATGCCACTGAACACGATCCGCGGCTGCTTTTATCCAGCTCTTGCCAGGCACCTTGCCAAGATCGTCGCTCCACTTAGTCTGAGAACGTCCTACACTGTGTTTGCCGATACCTTTTTTATATTATAAATACTTATTATTAATGATCTCTTATGTATATACAATTAAAATGATATAAAAATAAAATTAGGATGTCAATCTCACGATTATAATTTTATATTATGTAGGTATAATTAATAAAATCACTAATTAACGTGCCCTGACCAGGGTTCACATTTAAATAAAGTGTTTTTTTAATGTACTTGATGCTAATATATAATAGTAGTAGTATATGATATTTATCATTTGACATCTCACCTTTTAAAATCAATATTACAATAGAAAATAGAATATAGAATTAACATTGACGTATATTTTTTCTCATTTTTTATTCCTTTCGGTTTTATCTCTTTTTTTTTTATTTATTTTATTTTTTGAAGTTTGTCTTATTTTGCTAGCAAACTTGCATACGAACTACTGACTTAGATAATTAGAAACACTTCATATGAATTATGAAAGTTTGAAGTCCACATACAATATTCGTAAAAAATTTAAAGATTCAATATTCATTTAACAATCATACAACAATATAGCCACTCAATTAGAATACTCATAAAATACATTAAAAAAACAAAACTATCTAAACTTCAATCATAAAAAGAGTTTAAAGCATACATAGCTCATTTTCTGTTACCTACTGGCCGCTTGGACACCTAATTAGAAACACTTTAGAAAAACATGCACGGCACATTCCATTTTTGAAATTAAATTTTTTTATTTTTTTTGAGAGTGATTGCTGATTGCTTCTACGGTATATTCAGCTTCACCGGGCTTTTTTGGGGTCGGCGAGGAACGTAAAGGGTCCCTCAAGCCGTGTGAAACGAATCACCTTCGGAGGTTATCTAGAGGGAACGGCATCGCGCACTAGTGCGCGTCCCCGTGCCCTACTAGATTCTCCGAAGGGTTCGGATCGGATCGGGTAAATTGAAAAAATAAAACTTCTTTCTTAGCTATTTCTATAGTTTTGGCGGCAATTGAACATCAAATTGGAATTTCGTTTACGATTTATTGTTTACAATTGGCAAAAATAAAAGTTGTGACACGTCAACTAGGCAAATAATTGTTAATTTTCACATCGACCAAAAATGGACGTACAGAAGAATAGCTGATCATTTAAAATGTTCCGTAAAGAAAGTTTTTAATGTTATTGACCGTTATAAAAGACACGGACCTATTGAAAATGTTCTTAGAAAGGCTCGACCGAGGAAAACTTCGACCAGAGAAAATATGCTAATCGTACGTATTGCTAAACAAGACCCATTTAAAAGCTCCAACCAAATTAAAAATTAAGTTTTTTCGCCTGATGACCCTAGAATCGTCTCGTCAAGACTGGTACGCCGTAGATTAGTCGAAGCAAAATTGTTTGGGAAGGTTTCTCGAAAAGTACCGCTTCTTACCAAGCAACATCGAGAGAAGCGATTATTATTCGCTAAAAAGTATGTCAATTGGACGGTGCGAGATTGGAAAAAAGTTATTCTCAGATGAAACTAAAATAAACATAAAATGTTTTTATTTTGTTTATATAATTTTAACGCATATTTTGTTGCGAAACAAATTACAAAAACACAAATGTTGAAAAAATTTTTTCACGAGCAGGATTTGAACCGCACCCTTCTGACATACCGGGTCAGGTGCTCTTCCAATTGAGCTATCGTGGTTCTAACCAGCCCGCCGAAATATTTTTTTTTTAAATAAACATGGTAAATTCAGTCGGCAAGCGCTACGCTAGATATCCAATAAACCATGCTTTATATTATAAATACACAAGAAGCATTTTCAAGCAATATCAAGGTATGCGGATGTTTTTCCGGATGTGGAGTTGGACCCGTTCGAAATATAGAAGGTACAATTGATCAACTGCAGTACAAAAACATCTTAGAAGAGATAATGATTCCCTACTCTGACGACAATTTGCTTGTAACCTGGGTCTTTCAGTATGATAATGACCCTAAACACACCACCAACAGTGTTAAATATTTTCTTAGGGAACAGCGTATTTCCGTCTTAGACTGGCCTGCAAATAGCCCTGATTTAAATCCCATAGAAAATCAGTGGCTTGTCGTAAAAAACAAAGTCTCAAACAAACGTAACTCCAGTCACAACGAACTCTACGAAGCTTTTGTCGAAGCAAGGAATTCAATCACACTATAAAAATGTATGAAATTGCTTGAATCAATGCGTCATCAATCAGTCACGTCGTTGTAGAGCTGTGATTGATAATAAAGGTTACGCAACAAAATATATCCTAAATTATATAATGCTCAATAATTAAACCTATAAATTATTTATCCATTATTTTTTTTCTATTGTTTCTAATTAGTTGTCCAATTTTGCTGGTACTTTAAAACTCATTTAATTAATTGTATGAAATTTAATATTGAATCCGTACTTGTTTAGTTGATATTTTGTTATTTTTTCTAATAAATGATAAGTCATTGAACATATTTTATGCTATTTATTGTTTTATTTCCAAAAAAAGAGAGCGAAATATCAAACGCGAAACGAAACACGTCCGAATGAGATAGCAATAAACGTCAAAAGTCAAAGTCATTATTTTTAAATTTATTCATGACCATAGGTACTAGTCCTTCAGTCGAAAACTTAATTTATACGATTTTCTTCTGTCTTGTTTTCTATACAGGGCGTCCCACGACCATGCCACATGAAGGGAAAGTACCTTAAATATTGTAGATAGAACATTTTACTGAAAGAAGACATTATTTTAATTTTAAAAACAATTTTAACTGCATTCATAGATTTTTGAATAATTATACGTTTGAACCGGGAATCGAACCCGCTACACGAGAAAAAAAAACGTCCTGTAGCTTTATCATACCGATCGAAAGGGTTCATCAGAACGATTATTTTTTGCTTAATAACATAGTGTCAGAAATAAAAGGAAGACCATGAATTTTAACATTTTATGTGGAATTTCGTTCAGATTAATGAAAAGCTAACATTGCCGTAAGGACATACAACTGACATTATCATAAGTACCTATTACTAATCAATGTACCCACTTGAGAAATACGCATCATTTCCCTATTATAATTTAAGTGCATGATAAAATGATAAAGAGATACGTAATTAACAGGTACCTGGTTGTATGCAACAAATCGAGCCGTATCCTGAGCCGAAAGACGCGTAAATTATTTTGTTCATCGCAATGCGGCTGGCTGATTGTAAAGAAATAATTCAAATGTGTTCCATTTTCAAATTTTTATTCTTTTGTTTCTGTGATTTTCATTGTGGAGTTTTTGCATTGTATTGTGAATTTTTCACATAACCATGGCGTTTCGAAATAATTTTGATTTAATGGAAGCATACTTTTTGAAACACAAAAACATAACATTAGCCTTACAATGGCACCGCGAAAGATATCCTGATAGAAATACACCATCTCGATTTATTATGAAACGGTTGGTGGATAATCTGCTAAATTTGGGACGTTTCGATCATCGCGTACCACAACCGCGGCACCAAATGATAAACACTGACGATGAACTCGACATTTTGATTTACTTTGAGGCAAATCCTAAAAGTTCAGTGAGAGAAGGTGAAGAAGTAATCGGAATTTCAAAAAGCAAAATACACCGTGTACTGAAAAAATACAAATTCAAAAGTTACATTGAAGGGCGACTAGTGCAAAAATGACTGCCGGGTGATGATGAAAGACGACGTATTTTCTGCAATGAAATCGAGAGGCTCATCCGAGAGGATCAGTATTTTCTAAATAATATTATCTGGTCAGACGAGACAAACTTCAGCAACAATGGTATGTACAACCGCCACAATAATCGCATTTGGTCCAGAGAGAATCCCTTACGTATCCGCGAGACTAATAATCAAGTGCGTTTTTCGTTTAACTGTTGGTGTGGGATTGTAAATAACCGGGTCCTCTTAGTACATTTTTACGAAGGGCATTTGAATACGGAAAGGTACTTAGAAATACTTGAGATTTTAAGAAATGAGATAAATAATAACCTTCCGGTTGCAGAACGACAAAACCTTATTTTTCAGCAAGATGGGGCTCCGGCTCATAACAGTCACAGAACAAGGGACTATCTCAATGAACACTTTCGTCCCTGGATCGGGACAAATGGAGAAACAAAATGGCCGCCAAGATCCCCAGATCTAACCCCGTTAGATTTTTTTTATGGGGTTATGTAAAAAATTTAGTTTACAAGAACACGTATGAAAGTGTCAACGAGCTACAAACAGAACCTCAGATTCTGAATATCCACCACAGCAAGATCAAAAAAGCGACAGGGAGTGAAATAATCAAAAGAGTGCAACTTTGTATTCAACAGGAGGGGAGACATTTTGAGCATTTGATAAATTGATTAATTTTGTATTAAAAATGTTAAAATTCATGGTCTTCCTTTTATTTCTGACACTATGTTATTAAGCAAAAAATAATCGTTCTGATGAACCCTTTCGATCGGTATGATAAAGCTACAGGACGTTTTTTTTTCTCGTGTAGCGGGTTCGATTCCCGGTTCAAACGTATAATTATTCAAAAATCTATGAATGCAGTTAAAATTGTTTTTAAAATTAAAATAATGTCTTCTTTCAGTAAAATGTTCTATCTACAATATTTAAGGTACTTTCCCTCCATGTGGCATGGTCGTGGGACGCCCTGTATGATGATGATGAATGTTAATAGAAATGAGAAGTGAGAAATGATAGACCCCCCAACCCTCGAGTATCTCAGTAAAGATGTGGGGCTTTACTAAGTCCTCGGGCAGACTTCTTGAGAGAATCTGAAAAGTGACGTTGCACTGTTTTGTTTCATTTGCCAACTCAAAGTCTTTTTTTTTTTTTTATTTGAAGTTGTACATGGCAGGGATTCGTGTCCATATGCCGAAATCTTACATAGTTTCTTAATTTCATAGTAATACATAAATAAACAATATTGATGATGATGAATGATAATAGAAATGAGAAATGATATTACCCCCCCAACCCCTCGAGTATCTCAGTAAAGATGTGGGGCTTTACTAAGTCCTCACGCAGACTTCTTGTGAGAATTTGAAAAGTAACATTGCACTGTTTTGTTTCATTTGCCAACACTCATGCACACTCACGAACACTTAACGGTTAATAATCCACCATTATTTCACATTAATATTCGACATAACACAATTTTAGAAAATAAAACAAAACCGCAGACATGACTCTTCACTTTCCCGCCAAGAAGTCCTCAAAGAGTCTGTCCGCTCTGTACTGCCAGTGGTGCGTAATCAAACTCTCCGACTCCCTGCCTGCATGAATCTGATAAAACCGTCAGTGTTTGATTAGGTAATTACGTTCATTCATGTTTAACATGACCATGATATTTGCTAAGAAAAACAAATAACAATAGTAATGCATAAAATAATAGTTTTGCATGAGTGACGGCAGAAATTTTTCCTTCATTATTTGTTTTGTTACATAAAAGTCCGGAAAATCATGGGTGAGTTGACAAGTGTTTCCAGCGGAAAAGAGTGTCTGCAAAAGCATCACGTGTGACTACCTACCTTTTGTTTATGTAAAATGCATGGAATTAATAAGTACTTGTGAAATGAATCATAAGCAAAGAAGTTACGAAGTATTTCGCTAGATGGCTTTAGTACACAGTAATGTACAGTTCTATCTTGCTTTTGCATTGTATTGGTTACCAATAATAATATTGTAACAAAGTTTATGACTAAGTAACATTGTGGAGTACTTATCTTTTAAAATAAGGATTTTCTTAACTGTACGACGATGACGTAGTAATTGATAATCCTGAGGATTGTTCGTTTTAGGTAACATGGGAGAAGAATGAAGAAAGTACTTAGTTTGACTAGCCAAGGCTAGATGGCGCTAGTAACATAGCTGATTTAAGCAAGAGATATTGCTACTCAACAACAGATGGCAGATTTTGAAGTCTTGAAATCGGTTTGTGAGCAACAGGGTACAGAATATGGGGGGGTTTCATTTCGTGGTCAGTGGTGTGAAGCGGTGATGCCGTTTTCTAGCTTTCCTAAGAAAACCCATTAATTATGTATTTCAATCCAATCAAATAAATATATAATTATGTGGCTGCTATGTGGTTAATACAGCATATTTTTTTATTTCATTTTGTTGTCTTTTAACATAAAATTTGTAGGTAAAACTTACATTTGAACATCACAATGGCAGGTAAGTAAGATTGTTGCATTAAAGTAGTATCCTTTCTGTGGTGTTGTCTGATCTAATTTTGAGATGTCTGACACGCACGACTAAATTGTTGGAAAAATGAGGCGGGAGATTTGGTTTTATCGTCGAAAGTGACTTTAAACCATGTTGTAGGTACTGTTGTTTTCGTGGTACACAACTAATAAAAATATTGTTTTTGTAGTTTATACGGAGTATAGTGCAGAAATGATCGAAGTGGATCCAAAGCTGTTTATTACCTGTCGCCTATGTTTGGAAGAGATGGGTATTTATCAGATTGTTCCAACAGTGCAACAGCAAATTAAATACTGCTTTGATATAAATGTAAGTTTTTGTTTCATAAACTATGACTAATAAAATTATTATATAAATACTATTGAGAGCTATGATTATTTATAGCTTTTCCTACAATTGTTAATTTATTTGGGATCACAGCCCCGCTGCCATTATAATAGAACATAACACTTAATTTAGCCAGTTTTATTTTTGGGCAGTGATTCTAATAATATTATCAAAGTAAGTATAAAAAAAGTTATTAAATGTTCTTTTTAGTTTTGAGCATTTATTGATCTTATTTGTTCTTAGTAGGTACCTCGTGACCTTACTTTCAAAGAGTTATGGCTGTAAGGTTTTACTGCCACTGGGCCTCAGAGCCCGAGCTGTGCCATTGGTTCAATTTCAATTTCAATTTCAAAGCCTTTTATTTGCTGACAGAGAAATGTAGTATTAATTAACACATTATATTGTTCTTGAACTAAATAAATTTAAAATTAAAACAGTCCCACGTGCAGTGGGTCTTTGGACACAAAGGTCTCCTCCAACAACCTCCAGGCATCCCTATTTGTTGCCAGCCTTGTCCACAGTGGGCCAGCATTCTTTTTAGGTCATTGACCATCTTTGGGGTTGTCTGCCCCTTTTCCTCTTTGTATTTTGTCGGGGAGTCCAGTTTGATAACTAACTAACTTTAGTCCATTTTGGTACTGGCTCCCTGAACATGTGTCCTCTCCATCTCCACTTCAATGTGTTCAGTTTTGTTTGACATCCTCCCATTTTGTAATTTTTATAATATATGCAGCTCGTTGTATATCCAGGCTGGTATACCCTAATACTCCTTTCTATAGACCTTTGGCAGACCTTTAACTTTTCCATGTTTTTCTGGGTGTTTGTCCAAGTTTGGCATCCGTATGTTTTTATGGTTAACATGCAGGTGTTATATAATTTTTTTTTTTTGCTGGAGTACTGTTTGTTTTTATATTTTTTTTATAGACTAAAATGTTTTCCAAGATTTTGTTACCCTTCTTTCGATTTCCTGTTGCATTTGATCCTTGAATGACGTTAGTTGACCTAGATAGACATAAGTTTTGGTATATTCAACTTGTTGGCCATCAAGAGTGATATAGGATTCCGTTTTGTTGGTCATTAACTTGTCATGGCCTTGTTTATGCTTAAACCAGCTTCTTTGCTTTTGTAAGCAAGGTCTTGGATCATTGTTTGTAGGGTTTCTGGTTAGTCTGATATGAGTACTATGTCATCCGCAAATCTCAGGTTATTTATTTTTGTACCATCTATATTTATCCATAGTTGTCCCATTCCAAGCCTCTAAAGATTTCTTTAAGAACAGATGTGAATAACTTTGGTGATAGCGGACACTTAGCATTACTAGATTGATTATTATAATTATTGGTTTGTGATCTACAAAGAGTCTCCAAAGTGAGATGGCTAACTTTGAAGCAAGGTATACACAAATATTTTCTAATATACCTTTCATCAAACCATATTATGGATTACAAAAACACAAATGTTGAAACAATATTATGGATGCTCAATGAAAGTGGATTTTACCTCTCCTCTGTGGTCTAGTGGTTGAACCACCTGCCCCAGAGTAAGTGAACCTGGATTCATTTTCCTGTGGGGAATAGATGTCACTATATTTGTTTTGTAATTTGTTCTAAGTGCACCTTGTAAGCTTCAATTGTAAATTTAAAAAAAAAAGTAATTAAATGTTTCTAGTTTTTTTACTTAATCACTATTTTTTATTTTAGGTAGAACCATTTGACGGTCTTCCTCAATTACTTTGTAAACAGTGCAAGATACTTTTAGATGAATATTCTGCTAATAAAAAGAAGTTTGTTGATAAGCAAGTCTCATTGATTTCAAAGGTGAATATGAGAAAGGTATGTAAAAAAATGTTAATTTTATTACTATTTATACAACACTTTCAGCCCAATGTTCGACACATCTTTCGCTGCGAAAAAAAAAAAAATTCATTGAAATTTTACTTAGACAGCTAGGAAGCAGGTGGTCTATATTCAATCTTTTTGCTACAGACTTATATCAGTTGCTGAACCCTATTTTTATATAGTAAAAGAAAAAAATGTTGATTACTGGTTCCTGTCAAACACTGATACCACTACCTACTAATTACACAGTTTAGAGAAATTTCAATTAATATTGTTTTCTAAAGTTTACACGAACACTACACATTGAAATGAAACAACTTTTATGGATCTACTCACTGTTATTTTACACATTACTTTTAATTAATGTTTATCCTGACTTTTCGAACCCTTTGCTGGGTCTGTGGTCACAGGGAGACTGAGGTGTTGGTTGTCTCAAAATTAGTAAGTGGCTTGTATACCCTCATTTAAATTTAATCAGGTGCATTTCATTTTAAGCAGAAAGAGCTTACAGTATCTTTTGGTCTGGCAGTATGGTGTTTGGGCTGAGATTTAATATTTTGTATGATGGGATACCAGGCTGGTAGATTCCAACCATCTTCTCTATTGAAATTAGGATGTTTTTTAAATTCAATAGCCTAGGCTATCCCTAGGGATGAATTGTTGTTCTGCGTGTATTTGTGGTTTATCAAATCTGATGTAATGGTTGGGCGTTGGGCCCCTCTAGGGCATGTTCGCATACGGCAGACTTATTTTTGCGCCTATGTTTGAGGTCGGCTATATTATTATGTTATATAACGCGGGTTCCTACACTTCTCTTTGTTTGCCCGATGTTGATTATGAGACGACCAGACGTTGCCAAACTTATGGCCTCTATCTTTACAGAGGAGGAAGAGTGAAAGGATGGGGTTGCACAAAAGATCCCGATGGGTCGTGGTGTTACTGCGAGAGGGAAACCTCGGCAGGCCCCACTAAGATAAGATAAGATAAGATGAGACGACCAACACCTTAGTCTCCCTGTGACCACGGACCCTGCAAAGAGTTCGCAACGTCAGGATAAACATTAATTAAAAGTAATGTGTAAAATAAACGCGAGTAGATCCGTAAAAGTTGTTTAATTTCAATTTCTATTAAGATTATAGTTAGCTTTTGCAAAAGTTGTATGTCGTACACTGGTGACGACGACGCGACGTGAGTTGCGAATTATATTTTATTAGTATATTTTATATTTATTATAAATTATCCAAATTTAATTAAGTTTCATTTTTGCCATAATGTTAATGTTAATTTGTGTTGGGTTGTTGTGTGTATTGGGTTATTGTACATTTGCCTTAAATTACAAAAGTATGTGTAAATTTGCTACACTTTTATTTTTATGAAGTAAATTAACTTGTCATATTTTAATTTGGACCTGTGACGAACTTACTTTGTGAAAAATGTACAATAGCCCTGTGTATCATCTTCGCTAATTTAGCTACCTATGATCTATCGCAGCCTATAATTATTTTAACCTATGGCCATACTTCAACTTGCGTAATATAAGAACTGTTTTTTGCATTTGTAAGCAACATAAAACATGCAAATCACTATGTAATGTAAGCAGGCTTCAGTAAATTCTCTGGCGCTGAGTGACTTATTTCGCGGTTTTTTGATCCTTTTGTTGATCTGTATATTAAATTTTTTTAATCCTCAGCTTCTAAGGCTTTTTGTCCCTTAGCGCACGAGCCGCCTTGTTTCAACGCGGCTCTGAATTAGACTAGTAGGCTTAGCCAAAGTAACATTAAGAAATCGATAGCGAAGTTCGAAAAGAATAAAATGGATGGGATTGACATAAGCCGCGCTAAATCACGTGGTCAATCTTATCGCCCTTACCGCCCCAAGTAGTTATATGTATCTGCCCTATCCATAGAGTCTAGAGGCTATATGGAGTCAGTTTTGTGGAAACCAGCATTTGTGACCTAATAGTAGACCTAATTGAATATGGAATTCAGTATAAATTTAATTAAAATGTCTGTACCAAACGGTACGGAATGGATGGATAGATAGATGAAAAGGATGTCTGTACGGAAATCAGTACCATGCTCAGACACAGCTAGTAAAAATGTTATAAAACTGCAATACCAACCTGCATTGGACCAGCGTGGATGGCACGATCTCTCAATGTGCTAAAAAACGCTATATTAATATGGAATGAATTTCACTTTTCAGGAAGATGACTCACTTTTGGAACCGAGGATAGATTCTGTAGACAAGCGTATAGGTAGTCCAGATAACGAAGCAGAAGATGTCAATGCATCTAGATTAAAACCAATTAAAATTCGTAAAATAAGAAGAAATCGCTTGATATCCTACAGTTCAACAGATAGTGCAAATATAAATGATGTTTATGAAACTAAGAAGAAAACACGAAAACAAAACAAACATTTAACAAAATGGAAAAAGAAATACCACAAAAAGTTTGTTTGCAATTTTTGTTCGAAACTTCATAAAGAAAAGAATAAATTGATGAATCATTTATTAGAGGTTCATTCTGAAATAACATCTAAATACCAATATGTTTTTGATAAACCATGCAGTGTAAATTTAATAAAATGTGATGATAAGTTGAATAGCACTGGAGCAAATGATACTATTATGCTTGATCAAGACAAAATTATACAATTCGATGGAGTGAATTCTCTTTATCATATTTTATATATTGCTCGAAATAAAGAATCAAAAAATAATTCAATGGAAGAATATAAACAATCTTTAAAACGTTTCGGTTCCGAAAGTTCTGATGATGATTTTCTAGTAGCTAAAAAGAAAAGTAAAACCAATAGACCTTTTTCGAGAAGCTCAAATGAAACAGTGCTTATTGGTGGAAAAGATAATATAGCTTCCGAGAAATATGGCAAAGACTGGAAAGAGGAAAAAAAGGAAAAAAAATCTAATAAAAACCCCAACAATGCACTAGAATCTAAGCAACCCGAATGCATAAATATTGACGACTCGTCTGATAGCAATAACGAAAACAACACCTTTAATGACACAATGCCTCCTGATGCCAAAATTGATTATAAAACAATAGAAAATATAATTTCTGTGTGTCGTAATAAATATCTGAGGAAGTTAGAATTATCGCAAAATGAGAGTAATCAGCCATCTAAAAAGTTGATCCATTCAGAATCTCAACTGAAACATAAAGTATTGAGTATTGGTAGAAAAATATTAAAGAAAGGAGGCAACTTTACTGGCACTGGACTGCTAAGATATCTGGAACATAAAAATCTTGACATATCTTGGTTACCCAAATTAACATTGAATGATTCTAGAGAAGATTTAGTTCGAATAATGACTAAGATAAAATTTACTAACCTAGAAGATGCCAGTGATGATAATGGTTGGCAGGATGTGCCAGAAGAGGCAAGTGGCAAGCCTATATTCACAGCGACCAGTAAAAGAGCGGACATATTATTATCTGATAGTGCCCAACTTACTATTAATAAAACAAACATCTGCAATGTGGTGCCATCGGCAATTACAAATAAAACATATTCGTCTGCAACAAGTTCCGAATCGGTCAATGCAATCCCATCTTCGTTGAATTGTGCCGTTCTCTATACCGTTGATCCTGAGATGAACTCAACAAAAATTTTGAATGAGAGTCCTGTCGCAAACCCAAAACAACTACCTAAAAAGTTGAATGTAAATGAAACGAAATCTATTCTTGTAAAAACTAAGATTGATAAAGTTAACAGTAAATCTATTATCATAGACTTAGATGATGAACAAAACAATGAAACTAATATTATGCCAGTTATAACATCTACTACTTCATTAGCCAAAGTTACTGATGGTAAAAATGAAGAAATATCAGGTAAATCAGATGTCAACAAGGTACCAGAAAGGAGTGTTCCAAGAATCAAGGTTAAGCCGGCATCAGAATTAATGAAGCCGGAAAATATAATGCAGACAAATGAGACTGAAAATGGTAGTTGGTCTGTGAATAGTTTGGAAAACCGGACGACACCGAACATCTCCATAGGGAATATATATATTCAAGGTTTGGCAATGCCCCAAATACAAAATGTTCAGTCCATTAAGCTTGTACCTAATCAAAGTCTAGTACCTGTTCAGAGAACACCTGAAGCCGTTACTAATACAGAATACTTAATATTGGATACTGTAGAATTGCCCAATACGAAAACGAATTCTCCCTTCAAGTACTTTAAGGATCTGTTATTACTACATAATATAATTTTATTAGATCCCAATATCGCCACAACGCGGGACTATATCTGTCTATTAAAAATAAAAGTACAGTTCAAAGATGCATACAAGCAGAAACCTGTCACGTTATGTCTATCGTTATTCTATTCTCAAAATTCATTTTGTATATGTATTAAAGACAGTAATCGTATCGAAATTAATATGACTAAAATATCTGCGATGTGGCAATGGGAAGTGTTCAAAGTGTTTCAGGGTGATATTTCCAACAAAATTCTGCATAATTCTCTAAGGGCAAGTAACGAGGTGCATGTGAACACTAAAACATTTTTATGTCTTCTGAAATCTATAAATTGTAGACAGTAAGCTAGTACTGACTTTACACGAAATGTTTAGCAGTATTTTTGTTGTAACTACAGACTATGGTACGTGTTGTCAACTAAAGTTATTATTCTTGTATTGTGTTGTGACTGCAGTGGCGTGGTCCACTAGTCAAAGCAAGTTGTAATTTTAACATTTATTTTCAACACTATTAGTAGTGAAAAAGGGTCCACTTTTTGTGGTTTCTATGTCGTCACCGTTTGACGATAGGTTACAGTACGAGAGGGTTAATAATAAGGCCGTTTGTTAGTTTACTTTAGGAGTAAATTGCAAAAATGTATATTGGATATATTGAAAATAAACAAAATAATGGTCATTGTATTGTTATCTGTTTCTATTTATGTTTATTACTCCAGACTGGTAAGTTTACTATTTACTTTTTGTTCTATTATAGTTTATTATTATGTGAGATGTTTTGTTATGAAAACTGTGTACATATTGGTTAATAACTCTTCTTTTTTATATTGTAAAGCTACCAGCTACCAGCTCAGCCATACTCAAACTTTAGCTTCTTGATTTTCTATTTGAAGAGATTCGTTAATCTTTGTACTAGTATAAGATTTATAATACTAAAATAAATTCGTTACATATTTTAAAATGCATTTCTTTTTATTTTTCCTAATAACTATTCAATAAATTATCACAGCTAGCTAATGTTATCCAAGTGTCCATATGGTTTCTACGTCTGATATTACGTCTTCGGGCGGCGAGTGCTTGTGGAACATGAAGTAGCCTTGAATCTGCGCGGGGCTTACTGCTTTCTTCTTCTCCAGTACCCTGGCCAGGACAATTTTATGTTAAAACGTAAACATAAATTATGTTTGTAATTAAAAATAAACGTTATTTGTTGACGCACAAAGTACAAAATGGTAAATAAGTACGTCAAAAAACTTAAAGCTATATCATCATCATCACCTCAGTCAAAAAGACATCCACTGCTGGACAAAGGACCTCCCCCCCAAGGATCTCCAGAACAACCGGTTTTGTGCTGCTCGCATCCAGCGGCTACCCGCGACCTTCACCAGATCGTCGGTCCACCAGGGGGCCTACCGCCTAACTCTATTGATATCGCTCTCGCTATCGCGCTCTATAGTTTATGGCGTAATCTTGCCATTACGAAAGCTATATAAAAGCAATATCGAAAGCTATAGGCTATAGCTTTCGATATTGCTTTCTTAATGCTTTCATATCGCTTTAGAAATTACAAAATGACGCCATAAACTATAGAGCGCGATAGCGAGAGCGATGTCGATAGAGTTAGGCGGTTGGGGGGCTGGTTGGAGGCCTGCCCACTGTTTTTTCCGGTACGCGGTCGTCACTTGAGGACAGTTCCGCTCACAAACGAGACAAACTATATAGTGACCTTGAAACTTAACATAACATCGAGGTACCGGATTGGCGCAACACTGGTCTTCCGTGGACACCAGAAGTTTGTCAGCAGCAAGTGGCCGAGCAGTCTTCAAAAACGTGAATATCTGATACAGAATTGACCGCACCACAATTTTATTATAATTGAGGGCGTTTTCACCATGATTTTGACAAAAACATATGTTGTTTCCTAAAGTTAACTTAACTACATTGCAATGAAACATCAAGACCATCGGTCCCGGTTGTTATTGTAAGATAGCAATCAATAAAACCTATCAACCCACTTTAGATCAGCGTTTGAGGTGATGTGTCACCCGATCTCCTAATGTGATATTTTTCATATGGCAAGGTCTCCGAGCCCAACATGTTATTTAGCACTCAAAAATTAAAAGCAGTGACAAAATTCAGCGCTTACGTTAGCCTTCCCGGTAGCATAGCGGTGAGTGCAGCCGCCCGGATTGCGGAAGATCCAGGTTCGATTCCTAGCTGAGTCGCTGAGTGAGCTGAGGGTGGGCGTTTAATTTTTACACTGTATTTTAGTAATTTTATAAATATTTAATTTAGCTTCAGTGCAGCAATTAGCAAGAAAATATAAAGTAAAAATTTACTTTAATACTGTCATAACATGATTTTGCAATTTGAAGTAGGTACAGTCGCGAATTTTCATTTAGGACCCACTTACCGCAACATTTGTTTAATCACTCACTTGCAATAAGGGCAAAAACGCTAAATCAATAGCTTCGCTATTCGAAAGACAGGGCATTATTATGACCTAATTTATTAAATGGCTATTTAAAAAGGTTATCACATCTAATAATCTCTGACTTATATCTTTAAAGAGACATGTGTCAGTGTCAAAGAAAATAATTTGAGAAAATTTTAATATATAAAAATGCTAAAAATCGGGAACAGTTCAAGAGTTCAAATAATCAAATTACGCGAGGAAGGGTTAGGGATACGTGAAATAGCACGACAATGTAACGTAACCAGGGCGACAGTTCGTCGATGGGCTCGAAGGTATGAAACGGAAGGGAATATCGATGACCGGCGGCAAAACATTATTACATATATTGAGAGCTTAGTATCAGACAAACCTAACATAGGCTTTAAGATACTACTAACCGATATATGTAATTATATTTTTGTTGATTAAATAAATAAAATAAATAACAACCATCGCCCTCATGCCGTATCGGAAGAACAACGGCATCACATGCGAAATCAGTATGAAATTGGTTTCACGCCTACAAGGCATTTTGCAGAGATGTTTGACATCCACCCGTTAACAATTAGCAGACACCTACATAGTATGAAACCTACATAGCATCACAGGCGACCGGCACGAAAGATCGCATTAACAGAAAATCACAAGACAGCCCGTCTTAACTTTGCACGTGATTATTTAGACTTTGACTGGGGCTCGACTCGACTGCCTTTACAGATGAAAAAACGTTTAAGTTTTCGCAAACAGGCAGGTTACATCTGCGGCGAATTAACAACACGCGTTATACGCAAGATCACGTTATTGCTAACCATGCGTTCGGTCATACCACTGCCAACATTTCGAACTTATGGGCCTTGATGGTGCAAAGGTGGGCCAATCGAAATGAAAGGAACAGGGCAGCATTCGTAGAGTACTGCCATTCGATTTGGGAAGGTTTCCGTGGGACTGACATATGCGAGCGACTGGTTGGATCCATGCGTAGACGTCTCTTGGCTGTCATCGAAAATAACGGTGGATACACGCGATACTAAAACTTGAAAACTCGTTTATTTGGAACGTTACTTTGTTTATTTATTTTACTCGTAGGTAGGTTATTTTGTTTTTATTTTTCGTTATAATGGTATTTTCTGTTAGAATGATAGAATTTTATGTCTATGGTAAATTACTGGCTAGCATTCAGCCTATGAGTTTAAAAAAGCAAAAGCTATTAGAATGTGTTTGAATATTTTATAAATATGTCAAAGGAAGAATTGTTGACTTCTATTTTGTCTTTTGTATGGTTCGGAGTATTTTATTGTAAAATCATGTAATTTATTTGTATTGTTTTAAAACTCATAGGCTGAATGCCAGCCAGTAATTTTACATTTTATGTAGTAAAGATATTCTTTTCTTTTCTTTCTTTTAGTTAATGGCTTCGAGTGTCAAAGTAATTTTTCTTACAAGTAATACATAAATATACAATATTTCTTTCCAGTATGATGATGATGAATGTTAATAGAAATGAGAAGTATATAGAATCCCCCTCGAGTATCTCGGTAAAGACGTGGGACTTTACTAATTCCTCGGGCGGACTTCTTGATAGAATTCATGCGCACTTACGAACACTTAACGGTTAATAATCCGCCATTATTTCACATTAATATTCGACATAACACAAATTTTATAAATTAAAACTTCAACTTTTGTTTATGGCAACCTTGTTTAAAGCAATGGTCACTTTTAGGTTAGCGACCACTACTGCTAATGACTCCAAAACCGCAGACATGACTCTTCACTAAGAAGTCTAGTAAAGATATTGATTGCAAAAATTGTTGTAATTTTTTTTAATGCCGAATGCTTGAGACTTACTTTTTAGGGTTCCGTAGTCAACAAGGAACCCTTATAGTTTCGCCATGTCCGTCTGTCTGTCTGTTTGTTCCCAGTCTAGATCATAGACTCTTAGTACTAGAAAGCTGTAATTTGGCATGTATATACACATTAATCACGCCGACAAAGTGGTTAAGTAAAATTTTAATAATATTTTTATATTAGATAGCAATTTCAAAAATATTGCGGGTTTGTGAAAACAGTTTTTGATTAAGGCATCCGCTTGTAAACTATTAAGCTTTAAAGTGCAAAATTTTGTTAGAGTCAAGTGTCCCCCGTGCCAGCCAAATGGTTGTTTTTGGATACGTGAAAAAATTCACGGTAGTTGTATATATGACGAAGTTAAAAGGAAAAGTATCACAGCTAAGTAGGCTTTACAAGTTTACGAGTAACAGTCGACCAACTTATAAAATGTACTTGACGCAGTACAAATTCCTCATTGGGAACTACTTAAATAACGCTGTCAGGTGTGTGAAACCGGCATTATCAACATTTAAGTATATGAGCCATCGTTAAATAATTGTTCATAAAAGCCCTCTTCTCAAAGTCCGCATTATTGAGATGGGCTACGGAACTCAATTACAATTACAAGAAATTGTAATTGTGGCATTTGATATAAGATTTGAATAATTTGTTTAATTTGATTTAAATAGTTTGTGTGCACAAATTGAGAAGTTAAGTAGACATCTGTCAGAAACTGTTCCCGCTCTCTATTTCTATCAAACGGTCGAAAGAAATCGGAAACGATCATTCCTCCCCCTTACGTCGGATTTGCATAGCTAAGAGCAGTTGCCCCTAGTAATAGATAAACAACAACGTCAACATTACCAACATTAGCAACTGACACGATATAATAATATCTTAGTAGCTCTTAAAGGTATAAGTTTGCCAGACGATATTCGACCTTAGATGGGTGACTTTCCAAAAGGCTTAATTGTCTAACTTCAACCTTTCATATTATTTACGCTTGTCATTTTGCCTAGATAATTCCAAAATGACAAATTGACGATGTCGTTCGAAAACGCGTCGCGATCCTCAGAATATAGCTTTAGTTAATATTCTGAGTCGCGATCGCAATCACTGACGATGACACTTGTGAATTAGATTGAAGTTCTTGAATAGTTTTAATTGTTTTAAATGTCAAATTGAAAAGTATCACGATAGGTTTAAGTGCTTGTTCACGTTGACTCGCGGGCGCGGTCACGAAATATCAAACATATGATGTGATATCCAAGTGTTCACGTACGTCGTACGAAACTCACGTGCGGTCTAAATAGCGGGCAAACTAGCGACTGGCGCGCGGCACGCTCGCGGCAGTATCAAACGCGTGAGAAGTTTGTGTGTGTTCACGTCGAACAAGCGGCGGAGCGCGCGATTCACTCGCGACGTCAGGTAAATTCAATCAACCAGTTTGAACTTGTCGCTAGAAACGATAGTACGTTTTTATCATGTCGTTCAATACAGAAGAGTTTTTTAGTGCTGTTCAGGCTAGAACTTATTACTTATTAATTTCGTGCACACCAATTCTAATTTTTTACATCTTCCACATTAGGTATGAATTTTCGTTTAAAAATAAAATATCGTCGTCTATCTTTTTAACCTCTTACAACACGTCACACACGCGCAAACGTCTGGCGGCTAATGTGAACACGAGCTCGCAACGTCTACCGCGCCCGCACCCGCCACCGCGCCCGCGCGTTCCTACGTGAACAAGCACTTAGAGTAAGGCCTCTTCCTCACCGCTGCACTCTGCACCGAATCTGTACAGATTGTTTATTGAGGTCTTTTGATTATATGCGCTCGCCCGCCGGTACCGAAACGAAATCGCACCGATCCGGTGAGGAAGAGGCCTTAGACAATAAGCCACCTGGATAGACTGTCACTTATCAAGAAATGGTTAGTGAGTGGTTTTCTTTACCTCTTAGCAAACGTACGCGCATGTTCCGGCGCTTGTTCCCCTTTGTAGAATCGTAGGAACATCAGTTCCATTTGTTCCTGGTCGCAGTGTCCCACAAACTCCTTCATATCGACTCTTCCTGGTCTTATCAAAGCTGGATCCAATCTATGAAAATAAAACAACACCGCTGTATCACTAGGATGAACGGCAGCCTGCCTTTTGTCTGCACCTAGCACGTTATACACCACCTGTCATCGTATATGCAGCGATGGCCAATCGCACAATTCCTTTTGAATGTGGGTAAGAGGTATGTTAGGGACCCTGCAACATTGTTTTGTTAGGTACAGACGCCTGCACATCAACCTATCCAAAACTGTCAAATTTCTTCAATAAATGTTCAATCATATATTATGTTTTGTTAGTCATAAAGTTCAAAGTCTATTGAGGAAGTTTTGGTTAGGTTGACGTGCAGGCGTGTGTACCTAAGCAATCGAACAGCCCATCTATATGCCTTTCTGCGATTTAAATTTCTATACTTTTTACATATTTCGAATCAGCACTTAATTACGATTTACTTTTATAATTAGTTGGTCTTATGATGACGATATTCTGGACTTATCGTTCACTAACGAAGGAGTACTGAAGATAATCGCCGAGCTGGAAGTAGGTACCTACCCTATTCATACAATATGGTCCTTCGAGCCGGTTACGGAAGCGGTGAAAGTGAACCTGTCGTGCTTGGTGCATATTTTAAAGAAGAGTATTGCATTGCAATTATGCTCATTCACACTATTCCCTTGGGTGTCGTAGAGCGTCGCCATCGGAATTAATGTGTTAACTTTCCCCGTCAATTCACCCGGAATCCTCAACTACCGAGGCACAAGCTATCTTATCTCTAGCTGCCGGGACACAACAATGCTGTTGTGTCTAGTTGATCCGTGTGCGTATAGAAGTGCGAAACTATGAGGAAAGTTTTATGCAGTCGGCAGACGTCGATAAAACTCCGCACTAGACTCTTGCAGTGCTATATTTGGTCAGTCGTTCTTTATGGATGGATGCGAGGCATGGACCATACAAGAGGACATCCGCAAAGACTTGAAGCGTTCGAAATGTGGTGCTATCGTCGTATGCTCAGTATCAGTTGGACAGATAAAGTCACAAACGTAGAGGTCCTCAAACGAATGGCGAAAAAGGTAGAGCTGGTACGCACCATCAAGCAACGGAAGGTTGCCTATCTTGGGTCTTGTTCTGCGTAACGAGACATACCGGCTCTTACGTACCATTATAATGGAAAAAATTGCTGGAAAAATGAAGGTTGGAAGAATGGGAATGTCATGACTTCGTAACATCAGAGAATGGACCGACCGGTATCAAAACCATTATTCAGACTTGCTCTGGATAAGGATACGATTTCGTAAACTGACTGCTGACCTTCAGTGGCACCTAAGATCAGAGGCACCTAAGAAGAAGAACAATGCTGTTAACATTGATGTTATGGCGACATATTATGGCGGCATCAACAAACGAAGTTAGTACAAACCTTTCCAAGTAATTGGTGGTCATAAACACTATCCGCGCCTCCGTCGACGCAACCCCGTCCAAGCAGTTAAGCAAGCCACTAAACGTGACCCGATTGAGCCCTTCATAAGCAGCTTTCTGGGTGGGCGTGTCCTCCCGAGACGCAAACGCAGCGTCAATATCCTCCAATAGGATTATAGACTGTTGTGGCGCCACACTGAAACAAAGCACTCCGTCAATATAAGTAACGCCATCTAGCAGAAGACGTCCAGATTCGTGTGTTGATAGACTGATTTTGTAAATGTCCCCATAGTCCTAATGACAAAATCAGACTATAGTACTAGATTCCCGATGTAAGGCACTTCAAAATTAGTCCGAGAAATTAAACCACATACAGGCATTTTTTTTTACCAGTGCACAAATTTTCTGGAGCGACTCTGAATCGGTAAGTAAAATACTTTCTCATAGTAACATGGGTCAAAATAAAACAAAAATGTTTGGAATTCCCATACTTCAGCGAACACTAGATTAGCCTGATTTGTATGAAGTCTTAAAATTTTTGACATATTTCAATCCATGTTACTATGAGAAAGTTGTTTAGGTACTTACCGATTCTAAATCGCTCCAAAAAATTTGTGCACTGGTAAAAAAAATCCTGTATAATTTTTATTGGTCTTATTTCAAATAAGGAAGTTTGATTACAGTAAGTATCTTTATATTAATACGTGAAGCCAAAACTTCGTGCCCCTTTTTAAGATCAATGCGCGGACGGCGGAGTGTAAAATTTGGTATCATCATCACCATTATCACGCCAAACGACCAAATTTGGTATAGTTAAAGATTAAGTATATGAAGAGTCCCGAAATATTCAATTTATGTGTAACTAGCGGCCCGTCCTGACGTCGCACGGGTAGACATTTTGTTTTAAAATATAGCCTATGTTACTCAGCGCTAATGTAGCATTCTAATGGTGAATAATTTTTTAAATCGGTTTAGTAGTTTTTGAGTTTGTTCGTTACAAATATACATACAAAAATACAATGCTTTCCTCTTTATAATATAAGTATAGATATATTGTGTTGTGTTACAGTACATTCTACAAACATTGTATATTTTGTGAACTACTCGTAAAAGTACATACTGGGCGACCACTAGTTAAGTATAGAGATTTAATGTTTATAGTAAGCTGTTGATGCTATAAAATCTTTTTTTACAATATGTGATAAGATATGTATGTGTATAAGTGACCAATCGCTGGCATTTCTGTTCTGGATCATTAATCTAGAACTATTATTGAACACCCTATTGGGGACGTTATGGAATTAGAAGACTTGTGGTGAAGTGCCTGTCTACCAAAGATCTCGTGTTTATTTCCTGTCACATGGTTAAAATGAAACACTTAATTTATAAAGATCTTAAAGTTAATACACTCTTGTCACAGTGAGTGGGCATTTTAAAATCCAATTTAAAATACATATAAATGGCAAAGTAGGTATGTTAGTAGAAAAATAAGTTCAAATACCTAAGTAAGTGGTTTAGTCTGTCATCTGTGAGACCCCTCTCTGATAGATTGAGGACACAAATGTTGTATTCCAGTTCACCTGCCAGTGCCATGATAAATGAAGATTTACCACAACCCGGGGGACCGTACAACAAATACCCTGAAAAGAAGTAAGTATCTATTAAGCATAATCATCACATACAACAATATAAGTGTAATCTAGAATCTGATATACTACGCTTACTTTAAATGTAATTTAGTTATTTAATTAAACAAAAAGGTCAAAACATTTTATTTAAATTATATAAAAAAAAACATTTGTTAAGTCAAGTTTTTTTTATCAATTTGTGAACTTAATTAATAAAAGTGTACCTCTTCGATAAGGAATGCCTCGATCAGTGTACCACTGCGGGCTGTTAATGAACTCTAAACAGTCAGCTAGTATTCGGTCTACTAATCCGGCTCGAAGGACCACACTGTGTAGAGGGCGCCTCCGTCGCGGATGCCCAAATGCACGCCACTCGGAGCCCATTGCTGTGTACATTACTGTCATTCCTTCGTGCTGTTTTAACGCCATGGTCCTGGCTGAAATTATGAAACAATAATTGGTTTTTATACTTTTTTGTTTTTCAAATGAAGTTTTAGATGTCATTGCTTTAACACACTGTTTTGTAACGATGACTGTAACGTCATAATGTTGCGTAAATTCTGTGCAACATTAATGTAGTACTATTAGTTATTCTGTGCATTAATGCAAGGCAGCGTTAACAATAATCTTACTTCGCCGCCCTAACTTTCGCCGCTGATAGTGTTTTGGTTGTTTGTGGTTGTGCACAGCAAATAATGTTTAAAGCTATACAGCCTAGGCAATTGTGTTTGTCAGAAAAATGGACAATCTACAGGTGTAGGTCTATGTTATCTATAATTTATATGTTAGGTATCTATATTATTTAAATATAATTAAGTAAATCTTATCAATAAAAAATCATCATCATTATCATGAATAAAATAAAAAAAATATATAATTTTTGCCAGTATTCAAATTAACTCTTTTTTACGATAAGGCTAATGGAAGGTGGAAGCGCACTTCACCCAAAAAACCTGGACTACTATAGGCACTGGCTTTCTTATCTCTAGCTGCCAGAACACAACAAACACAACAAACATTGCTGTTATGGCGACATATTTAGATAAGATTGTGGCTGGCCAGGCAGACAAACATACTCTTCCTCCAACCAAACCGTGTACACAAACATGTACCCCCCGCTGGGAATCGACACGGGACCTGTGGGTCTGAGGCCGGTGGTCTTAATAACCACTAGACCAAAGAGGCGATTTAACTTCTTAATTATCTATCAATAAGCATTATTTAAAAATATTGATATTATAAAAAAATTACTGTATATTGTATTATTTTAAATCACCTTCTTCCAAAATATCATAATATAGTTGTTTATTTCTGCCAAATGATGTCAATGTCACAGTCTCCCATGGTATGCCCAAATGTAAGTCCAGTGTTTGCTGCTCCCGTGTGCGGTCAACTCGGATCCAAGTGCCACCATAACTACATTGAAATAAACATGACATTTAGTATAAAATGTATCTAAATTAACTAATACATTTATGACAGAAGTATCACATTTTACAGACACTGCATTTCATATATTGAATTATGGGAAGGCAGTTCTGGTGGTGTTGAGATCTACGCATGGGTTGGACTGAGTCATGTATTGGAAAGGATAAAATTAAACGATTTGCCGAAAAAATTAACTCAATACACGGTTTAAATGATCGTCAAATAATTGATCTTCTTGATTGATTGTCTTTTTAGCAAGGTGTCGCTTGGTAAAAATTTTTTGCATCACGTAATGAAGAGTGGAGTTCAACGTTGACCTAAATTGAGTATGTTGAGAAATGGGCCCTACTATTCAAACATTTTCAGGAGCAGTGCATTGATGCACCTAATATGATTCATAATCATCATCATCATCAGCCTATACTAGTCCACTGCTGGAAATAGGCCTCTCCAAGTGCACACCACCAAGCACGATTTGTAGCTACAAAATTGCTCCAATACATTTTGTGCTTGTCAGGAACGTCCGCATCTGTGGAGCGTGTTTTTGCAATCATGAAACACATTTGATCAGATGACCCAGGTCGCAGACAGTGCGAGCTTTACTTTACTGTAAATTAAACTTTGGAATTACATGCAGCGACTTTAATGAAAAAATTAAAAATAATCATTAACTATAGAAAAAAGTTCACTCCAGCGAGAAGTACGAATGGCACAATGTCAAAAATCAAGAAAGACGTAATTCAAGTAACTTAGAAATTAATAACTAAAAGCAATGTCATTTTCTGCTTTAGAGGCCATTTTTACTGTGGGTACCATTCCTTTACTTTATTTACATATCTGTTTTTTAATAACAAAATAAAACATTATTTGGTAGTAGCATGATATGTTTTTCTTCAGCCTCACTTCTTTTTTTTATATTTTGGTCTTTCGCTCCTGTCACGGTTTGGAGCTCCAAAATTATGGTAAGCCTATTCTTACATAAAATGCGTTAGCAATGATTCTCACCTAAAAAAGTGTTGGCCTACGCTGGGTATAAAGTCGTATTTAGTTTTTATCTGTCCAGTATCCATTTGGTGGAACGACGTTTCTACGCTTAAATGTTGGGTTTTCCTTGCACCCTTCTGAGTGATCCATTGCAGTAACCATTGATAAGACTTGTCGCGACATGGTACTTCCATGGTTATCATGCAGTGTCTTCTGAATAAAAGCATAGAGGTTTGAAAGCCTTTGCGTAATACAGCGGCACCAGCTCCAAGGCCAAATAAACCGAAACCAGCACCAAAGTACGGGTTATCTGATAACGAGGCCACATACTCGGTAATAGGCATTGTGCTAATTAATATTTATTTCAGCAAAATTTATAAACTATTAAAAATTTAATAGGAAACGTCTAATTAGCTTCAACTTCAACTTTTGTTTATGGCAACCGGGTTACTTTACTTTTAGGTTAGAATGGCTTCAGAACTACGCAATTTTTTTTTTAAGTTGAGTTCGTTCCTTAAGGAACCGGCTAAGGTCATAGACCACGCTGCCATGTCATTAGTTTCTTAATTTCATTGTAATACATAAATAAACAATATTGAGGATGATGAATGATAATAGAAATGGGAAGTAAGAAATGATATTACCCCCCAACCCCTCGAGTATCTCAGTAAAGATGTGGGGCTTTACTAAGTCCTCACGCAGACTTCTTGTGAGAATTTGAAAAGTAACATTGCACTGTTTTGTTTCATTTGCCAACACTCATGCACACTCACGAACACTTAATGGTTAATAATCCACCATTATTTCACATTAATATTCGACATATCACAAATTTTAGAAAATAAAACAAAACCGCAGACATGACTCTTCACTTTCCCGCCAAGAAGTCCCCAGAACTACGCAATTGACAGTAAGACTGTCATTTTGACGTTTCAAGACTTCTTGGCGGGAAAGTGAAGAGTCTGCGGTTTTGCTTTATTTTCTAGAATTTGTGTTATGTCAAATATTAATGTGAAATAATGGTGGATTATTAACCGTTAAGTGTTCGTGAGTGTCATGCACACTGTGTTGGCAAATAAAACAAAACAGTGCAACGTCACTTTTCAAATTCTCTCAAGAAGTCTGCGTGAGGACTTAGTAAAGCCCCACATCTTTACTGAGATATTCGAGGGGTTGGGGGGTCTATCATTTCTCACTTCTTATTTCTATTATCATTCATCATCATCATACAGGATACAAGACAGGAGAAGTAACAAAGAAATAACTAATGAAACTAATGCCATGGCAGCATGGTCTATGACCTTAGCCGGTTCCTCAGAGAACGAACTACACTTAAAAAAAATAAAAATATGACGTTTCAATTTGACATCCAGCTGATGAGGACTTCTTGGCGGGAAAGTGAAGAGTTATATCTGCGGTTTTGTTTTATTTTCTAAAATTTGTGTTATATCGAATATTAATGTGAAATAATGGTGGATTATTAACCGTTTAGTGTTCGTGAGTGTGCATGAGTGTTGGCAAACGAAACGAAACAGTGCAACGTTACTTTTCAGATTCTCTCAAGAAGTCTGCGTGAGGACTTAGTAAAGCCCCACATCTTTACTGAGATACTCGAGGGGTTGGGGTTGGGGGGTCAAAATTTCTCACTTCTCATTTCTATTATCATTCATCATCATCATCATCATACAGGAAACAAGACAGGAGAAGTAACAAAGACGTAACTAATGGAATTAAGAAACTAATGACATGGCAGCATGGTTTATAACCTTAGCCGGTCCCTCAGGGAACGAACTACACTTTAAAAAAAAAAAAAATCCAGCTGATGAGAGCTTTTTAAATAAAACGCAAATGAGTTGGGCGAGACTTCTTGGCGGGAAAGTGAAGAGTCATGTCTGCGGTTTTGTTTTATTTTCTATAATTTGTGTTATGTCGAATATTAATGTGAAATAATGGTGGATTATTAACCGTTAAGTGTTCGTGAGTGTACATGAGTGTTGGCAAATGAAACAAAACAGCGCAACGTCACATTTCAAATTCTCTCAAGAAGTCTGCGTGAGGGCTTAGTAAAGCCCCACATCTTTACTGAGATACTCGAGGGGTTGGGGGGTTATATCATTTCTCACTTCTCATTTTTATTATCATTCATCATCATCATACTGACTGGAAGGAAATATTGTATATTTATGTATTACTTGTAAGAAAAATTACTTTGACACTGGCTAAATGTGCTAATCGCACGAAGCCATCAACTAAAAGAAAGAAAAAAAAAAAATGAGTTGGGCTCAAAGAGGAAATTAATGTTAGGCTGTACAGCAACGTAACTCAAGAATAACCTTACTGAGACCTTGATGATGTAAAGATAAAACAATCGGGCAAAATAATATTAAATATGTAGATTTAGATGTTTGTTTAACAGTAAGCATTAATAACCGTTTTTTTAAATTAAATTGTAATAAAATCCCATTAACCTCTCCGCTCCATAGTCTAATGGTTTGACTATCTGCTCAACCCCATTTAGCCCGGGTTCTATTCCTGTGGGGTATGGAATACAACTCTCCGTGCTTCGGAAGGCACGTTAAGCCGTTGGTCTCGGCTGCATTACCATCACCACCAATCCGCACTGGGCCCGCGTGGTGGTTTATGGCCCGTTCTCAATATCCATCCATAGGGAAGGCTCGTGCCCTAGCAATGGGGACATAAAATGAGCTGATGATGATGATGTAATACAATATTATACTTTTTGTTTATTGGAGGAGTTGTTGTTGTTGTCTGACTAACTAGCATAATATTCTTAGTCTGTCAATATAATAAATTCATAAAAAGGCCAAACCCTTTTCCGTTGTCGATTTAAAATGTTACGTAAAAACTCTACATTGATAATAATAAAATTTTAATCCCGGTATTCACCAAAGCAAATAAGGGCGGTAAGGAGAGGAGATGGTGTCAACAAGATAACCGGGTATCGGAGAGGTGGCACCGAATTTAATAATTTCCAAATAATAACCAAATGCGCAAAAGTTGGTAAAACGCATGGGTTCGAGCTCGAGTTAGTTGAAGTACAGAAGGCGTAACAACCAACTAAAAACATACACTTCATATAAACCTATACCATAATTAATAAAAAATTATGACTGCACCAATCGAGTGGAGATCATCATAAAGTAACTTGTATGTGGAGACCGCGTATCGGCATACGTAGTGTAGGACGCCCTCAGACTAGGTGGAGCGATGATCTAGGCAGAGTTGCTGGCAAGACAAGAGCTGGATGAGAGTAGCCGTGGATCGTTTATTTTTTTTTGGAGAGAGATTGCTGTGCCTCATACGGCATTTTCAGCTTCACCGGGCTTGTTTGGGGGTGGCGAGGAACGTAAAGGGTCCCTCAAGCCGTGTGAAACGAATCACCTTCGGAGGTTTTCTAAAGAGAACGGCATCGCGCGCTAGTGCGCGTCCCCGTGCCCTACTAGATTCTCCGAAGGGTTCGGATCGGATCGGGGAGCGGAACAATGCGAGGGCGCCATTAAAGGCTCGGACCTCCGCTCGGGTTGACCGGGCCGTGGTGGAGGAGAGAAGCGCCCAGGTACTTGTCTGTACCTGGTGTAGAGCGAGTGTGAACCGGTTCTTTGTACCCTTGTTCTACGAGTACGGTGTCTTGGGCCTAAGCTAGTGTGCATGTTTAGTGTATTCTGTAAATGTGTAGTGGTATTTAGAGCATCGGCCGTGGATCGTGCTCGGTGGTGTGCACTTAGAGAGGCCAATGTCTAGCAGTGGACTTGTATAATAGGCTGATGATGATGATGGTGATGATGACGATCTAAGATATATTTGTATATCTATTATCATTTTACCATGTCCCTAGCTGTAGAATGTAGCTAACCAGTCGTATTCTTACAAATCAATAAACCGCGTGGTTTCAATTCTCCAATGCAACGGTCACATACTTACTATTATACGTAAACGTAAGAATTAATGGTAACGCAGAATTTACTGTCGTACTTACGTATGTACTTAGTATATAGCAGTCCGACCCCCGTTCGGTGTGTTCAATAAAAAGTTTAACGCGCTGCGGGTCACGCGACCCGTATCATCTGCTGAGGGCCGGCGCCCGCGCGCGTCATCAACATCATGCCCGCCAGTCTTTGACATTGTTCATTACCTACTCATGCAATAAATTCTATTACGTACTTACCTAACGACTTGCTCGTGTGATATTAGTTGCTTACGAGATTTTTCGATATTAAATGAAGGCTCTACTTCTTTGTTAACTTTTTTAGTGAAGTTTCTTACGTTACTAAAGTGCAGACAAATGGATTATTTTGTTCAATAGACTATTCAAATGAAATAATAGAATTGACACTACACCATTCTGAGGACGTGGGCTTAATTCCTAGTGAACCAAATTCAATGTAGAATACAAAGATTTCTCATTTATTTTACAACGGGGAAGCCTGTATTAAAACATCGAGTGCGTTATGCGAGTTTTATTTGCCATTCGAGAAGTAGAACATTTAAGTAAGGCAAAATTTTACCTCTGGCGCTGCTTTAATGATATACCCCGCTATCGTTATTATCATCGAATACCGAAACAAACTCGCACTAGGCACCCTGATGGTAAATCTATTTATTTGTTACCTACAATAACATCGTTTTTATGTAGCTGACTTTTTTTTACCAATACAATAACGCAGTACAGACAGAGGCAGCTCTAGCCCATGTAGCGCCCGTGTGCAATCAATACCCTGGCGCCCTCTAGAAGGAAAATGAAATAGGCACTTAGTTATATTTTCACCAGTGAACGGAAATCCAGGTGCAAAAGGTGCAATCTTAAATGACACCATTTAAGTACCATGCACCAGTAAGCATGTACAATTGTACAGTCGGTAATACGTTAACGGTAACATTAGTGGTTCTTATTGTAGGCTAAACAAGGGTGATAACCGCCAACATGTTGCCGACTGCACACGAGTAGGTAGGTATACTAATTAGGAAGAAGGGGTTCCAAGAATAATCCGGATGCCTAACATCAAATCCTTCCAGTGTTTTAACTTTGAAGAAATTAAAAAAAAAACATTATTTTGATTTGTAATATAAGTTCGGACTTCTTGGCGGAAAAGTGAAGAGTCATGTCTGCGGTTTTGTTTTGTTTTCTAAAATTTGTGTTATGTCGAATATTAATGTGAAATAATGGTGGATTATTAACCGTTAAGTGTTCGTGAGTGTGCGTGAGTGTTGGCAAATGAAACAAAACAGTGCAACGTCACTTTTCAAATTCTCTCAAGAAGTCTGCGTGAGAACTTAGTAAAGCCCCACATCTTTACTGAGATACTCGAGGGGTAGGGGGTATGGTGTATATCATTTCTCACTTCTCATTTCTATTATCATTCATCATCATCATATTGTATATTTATGTATTACTTGTAAGAAAAATTACTTTGACACTGGCTAAATGTGCTAATCGCACGAAGCCATCAACTAAAAGAAAGAAAGATAAGTTCGAACCGTTCGTCGAACGTAGTAATTGCTGTGTCTAAAAGGAAGTAGTAAGCTTTAAAATGTGTTTTCGCGTCTGTTATCAGTTCATCGGCCGCCTCATAATTAAAAAACCGGTCAAGTGCGAGTCGGACTCGCGCACGAAGGGTTCCGTACCATTATCTATAAAAACGGCAAAAAAAAACATGTCTGTTATATGGGAACCCCCTTAAATATTTATTGTATACTGTTTTTTTTAGTATTTTTTGTTATACTTAGTGGCAAAAGAAATACATCATCTGTGAAAATTTCAACTAACTATCACGGTTCATGAGATACAGCCTGGTGATGGTGACAGACGGACAGACAGACCGACAGACGGACGGACGGCGGCGGCGGCGGAGTCTTAGTAATGGGGTTCCCTTTTTGGGCACGGAACCCTAAAAACGTTCTACGAGCCCGAGGGCGAGCAGGTGTGGAAAATTCTGATATCGCCTCGACTTCTTCCGCTACACTTTTTGCGCTATTAAGGAACTCCTCAAAAGCGGACTCATTATGGAATTCAGATAAATTTATTTTAGCGAGATCAATCATTTTCACCGCTTCTGACAATATGATGTCTGACTTTTGAAGAGTCTTGCTAACTATATTTATCTTGCTTAAAATATCAAACCAAATAATCAGAGAGCAGATGAATTTAAACGACTTAATTTTGCCAGTAATGAATTTGATATAAGTCTTGACTCCGCATCTTTGCTCCTATCGGAATATATGATAAACAAAGCATCAGCACGAGTTTGAACTTTATGTTATTCTAATACAGCTGAGTTTGCAATGATTGTCGGTGTGTTTCAAACGAATCAAAACAAGTGCCGGCACGCGTCTTTGGTAGCAATACGACAATATCATGCCAACATTATCTTTAATTACCTATCTGTTTTTAGGGTGAATCTATGTTGTAACAAAAGGTATTATTGGGTGGCGGCTTTGTTTTGCTACCGCGTACTCAGATCTGTACTCAGAGGCGGCTTTACCTATAGTGCAGGGTGTGCGCTGCACACGGGCGCAGGTTCGCAGGTTCTCTGAGGTGTCGTGAGCGGCGCTCGGCGGCGCCCCCTAAGACCCTGCGCCCGTGTACAGCGCACACTCTGCACTATAGGTAATACCGCCTCTGAGCACAGATTAAATAGTGAGGTAAATCTATACGGCCACGGAATTTGAACTATCAAACAAAGAGATGCGTTACCAATTCAAATTGATAGTGTTTACTTTGCTGTGGCTGAAGCAAGCGGGTGACGCCGTCACGGTGCGCAAGTTCGTGTACCAGAAGGACATGTCTGAGTACTGCCGCCGGCGCGTGATGCCCTCGGTCTTCCTGGGCAGGCACGTGGCTGAGGCCCACTCGCAGATACTGCACTTCTCCAAGCTGGAGTTGCCCTATACTTGCTTTACTAGCGTCAGGTATAACATCGTGTTACCCAATTACTGTAATGAAGAAAGAGGGGGCCGCTGACGGCCGTGCGCGCATTGTCAAAAGCACGTGCTCTATAGCTGACAAATGGCTAAGGCACACTCGCAGATACTGCTCATCTCCAAGCTGGAGTTGCCCTAATACTTTTGCTTTAAAAGCGTCAGGTAGTTATAATTCACTGTTATTTATGACACAAGGTGAGATCGCTGACGCCGACACAGCGGTCATGCGTTCCGTTTCTCAACAGATAAGTACCTACCTAGATGTGGCGCATTTACAAATAATGCACTAGAATGTGTCGATAAATTTTCGCTCCAACAGCAGCATGGGTATGCTGTCTTCCCGTAGCTGTCTCCTACGCTGCGTGAGCATTTTGTTCAGCCTTTCCTCTTCGCCCTTTTCCAGCAACAACAATCGCGCCATTTTGCACTAAAACAGAAAAAAAAACAAATCACAAGCCGTATGGGTACACAATTATATTATCCTAAAAACTCGAAAATAGCAATATTTTTAACTAAGCACAAATACAAAGCACAAATTAATAAAATCGAAAATAAATTCCGAAAGAGGTGAGTCAGAAGAAGCAAATCAAATCTGTCAAATCAATACATTTTAATTCGTTTATCCAGCTTGGATTCAGCACGCATGCACCGCCCTCCCGCCCGCAAATAGTATGCGCATGTAGGAGAAACAATGGGTGCAAGCGAACGTGCACAACACCACCGATACCCGACACGTGTTTCGCCCCTCCACGGGGCATCCTCAGGAGCTGTTGACTGGTCGAGAGCTGCGCACAGACTGTTACGGCTTTTTTTTGAGAGAAATTGCTGGTTGCCTCAGACGGCATTTTTAGCTTCACCGGGCTTGACAGTTACGGCTACGCAGCTCCCGGCCCCTGATAAATCGCCATCGTTTGACATTTGTGACGTACCCGCGATAATACGTAATCATGGGGATGAAACTAAATTTGTTTGGTCATTCAACAGCGCATGACTATCATTATTATGTTTCATTATTTCTAAATAATGAAATTGTTTCTCCTGCATGCGCATACTTTTTGCCGGGCGGGAGGGCGGTGTATGCGTGCTGCATCCAAGCTGGATAAACGAGTGAGTTAGCAGAATTAACACTACATATTATTTAAATTACATTTTTTTGTACCATGTATTTTCGCAAAATAACGCCTGATTCCATTAATTAACACTAAATCAAATTAAATAACACAGCATATTAGCATAAGAACTGAAGCTTTAATGTCGGCTGCGCGTGCTTTTCCGCTTTTCATCAGGCGTGCTTATTATTAGCAGGCTTGGTAACTAACCTTGACATAAAAACCGGCCAAGGGTTCCGTACCGTTACTCTATAAAAACGGCATAAAAATCATGTCTGTTGTATGGGAGCCCCCTTAAATATTTATTGTATTATTTTTTTTAGTATTTATTGATACGCGGCAACAGAAATACATCATCAGTGAAAATTTCAACTATCCAACTATCACGGTCCATGATATACAGCTTGGTGACAGACCGACAGACAGCGGAGTCTTAGTAATAGGATACCCTTTGGGTACGGAACCCTAAAAAAGGTGGCGGGTATTGGCGGGAGTATTATAACAAGCCGATTTTATTATTGCAGAGGAGAATCGGGCAGCAATCTGATATTAGTCGTTCAAGTAACGTCGGATGACAGTTTGATCAAGGCTTGCGCCGAAAATCCCAATCAACTGTTGGTATACGAGATGGGGGAGACGTTCGGCGCCTACTGGGGCCCGCTGACGGAGTCTCTGATGTGGCCCAGCCGCGAGCCCCCAGTCCCCAGCGTATACACGCTACGGGCCATGGACGATTATGATACTCCCAAGTGAGTTTTTCTAATAAGATAGGTGTGTTTTTGTAATTTGTTTCGCAACAGAATTTGCATTTAAATTATATAAACAAAACAAAAATATTTTATAAGCACTTCGTCACCAGGTTTTTCATTTTTTTATTTAGAGCGACAAATGACTGTTGCAACGTAAAAACAACGCAGCATCAAGTCACCCTCACCTCACCTCACAGCTGAAAAACAACATGACAAAAATCTATCCGATTAAAATCTAGATTTGATTGATTACGAATAAGCACATTTAAACTTTTGCGTTCAATTAGTTAGCCTATTGTGCACCTTGGCTTCCGACGACATTACATTCGAGGCGAAAAGCTAGTTGAATGGTGTACCTTACACACACACATGAGTATGAATTTCAATTGACAGTTCAAGTAAATGCGTTGCGTTGCGCACCATATAGTTACATTGTTCAAACCACAGAACAATAGGTAACTAAAGCTTTATTCATTATTCTGAGGTTCAAACATCGATGTGACAACATGATTGGCAACCCAATGACAACTATCTTCGATCAAGTAATCATCACTTAACAACGATCCCATAACAGTTGCGAACGCCCCCCCGCCCGATCCTCTAAATGACACCACACATTTACAGAATACACTAAACGTGCACACCAGTTTAGGCCCAAGACACCGTACTCGTAGAACAAGGGTACGAAGAACCGGTTCACACTCGCTCTACACCAGGTACAGACGTGTACCTGGGCGCTTCTCTCCTCCTCCACGGCCCGGTCAACCCGAGCCGAGGTCTGTGCCTATAGAGGCGCCCTCGGGTTGCTCCGCTCCCCGATCCGATCCAAACCCTTCGGAGAATCTAGTAGGGCACGGGGACGCGCACTAGTCCGCGATACCGCTCCCTCTAGAAAACCTCCGAAGGTGATTCGTTTCAGACGGCTTGAGGGACCCTTTACGTTCCTAGCCAAAAAAGCCCGGTGAAGCTAAAAATGCCGTAGAGGCAATCTCTCTCAAAAAAAAAATCACTTAACATTAGATGAGAGAAGGCCAAGTGCTAAGCCATAAGAAATAAAAGAAAAAATGCATGATAATAAATGCATAACTGCATAATTGCACTCCTGTTAAATTTTCGAGTCATATTTCTTGAACATACTGGTCTTTCAGGGTCACCATATCTAGTCATGTAACAACAACAGAAGCTCCAACAACGGTACGCGAGCTGATACCGACGGAGCCCAAGCAGGAGTACGTCAGGGTAGAGCTGCCGCTGGTGAACGTGTCAGGGCGGTTCGTGGCGCCAGTGATGGGGCTGACGGAACGCTCCTTCGACCTGGACGATACCTTTGATTCCTTCTATGACGTCTTTCCTCGGTACCACTTCACCACTTCATACCTAAGCTGGAGTAGGTACACACGCCTGCACATCAAACTACCACAAACTGTCAAATTTCCTCAATAGACTTTGCTACATATGGCATTTGGTTGAGTATTCATTGAAGAAATTTTACAGTTTTGGATAGGTTGATTTTCAGGCGTCTGTATATATACATAAGTATAACAGGGTAGAGTTACCGCTGGTGAAACTACGCGCGCCCCAAAGAACCAAGGAGGCTGACAGCAGCTCCTTCTGGACGAAGCTTTTCATATCTTCTATGAAGTCACTCCTCGCAGCACCACACCGCGATTCACAGTGAACCCGCACGAGTTGAAATACCAGGTCTAGTGTCACTATTTTACCGAGATAACGTATTTTAGACTTTGTACGGGATCAATACATCGATCGCCACTTAGTGACAAACGTGTGATATCAAATTGTAGCTTTAAAAACTCGATCGAATAGTAAAAAAGTCTTACTCGGCAATCAGAAAGCATCCTGTAACTTGGCTAGGTAGTTATATGCTAAGTCAGGTGCAAGGAAATCATTAGTATTTACTTAGTAAAAGGCAGTACCTACCTTCTATTGGCTCTCTAATTAATCTCTGTTAATTTATTTTTACTCATAAAAGCTGCTTACTCTTGTTAAATTTTAGGAAAAACGAGATTTATGCGACCAGCGTGTTACCAATGGTGCAGTTCTCTATCGGCCATAAAACGGGGGGTCGACGTTTCGGTTCAGAGCCCGGGTACGATTTGGAGTACGACATTGGAATGGTAACTCCCGACAAAAGGTAAGAGAAAAAAACAAACAGCAATATCTAATATCTAAAATTCTATATCTATAATAATATTATAAAGAGGAAAGCTTTGTATTTTTGTATGTTTGCAACGAATAAACTCAAAATCTACTGAACCGATTTAAAAAAAATCTTTCACCATTAGAATGCTACATTAGCGCTGAGTAACATAGGCTATATAAAAAAGAAATGTCCACCTGTGCGAAACGGGTCTCTAGTTTAAAATAAAACACAGTCTTAGGTAACGTTCTTTGTTTTTTTTTAATTAGAAATAGAGCATTTATTTTTACATTTGACAAACACATTGGTAGGCATAATAATTTTCAACACTTACATAATAAATTAAACAAATGATTAAAATAAAACTCTTCTGGACATTTAATTCGGGCGTGCATTACAATGAAAATTAATAAAAAATTTAGTTACTTATAGAAAATTTTAATCATGTGTAATATATCAGGTACATTATTGTATAACAAGTTATTGATAACTAAGCAAAGGGTTCGAAACGTCAGGATAAACATTAATTAAAACTAATGTGTAAAATAAACGCGAGTAGATCCGTAAAAGTTGTTTCATTTTAAAATCTACAACTTTATTTAAGTGGTATTTGTCCAAATATATCGTTCCAGTAAGTAAAATCTAGTCACAATAAATAGTCCTAGGTACCTACTTTTTCTATTACACTGTACAGGGTGCCGAGTGTGACTTTTGTTTACTATACGTATTCATTCGATTACGTTTACGAAAACGACAATTAGTATGGCATTGAAGCAGCGCCTCCTAGCGACATACGAGAAGAGTTCAAATTTTACCAAAAAAAATCTTGTTTTCGTTAACGTCATCGAATGGCGAAAGAAACTCGCACTTGCATTCAGAATAAAACTACTATAAGACCGCAAGACAACATTGCTTAACATAGGGCTTCGCCCCTCTTAACTTATCTACTTGGATTACAGAATCCTTTATACATTTTCTCAGTAACTACACCAGCTTGTTTTTATGTCCTTACTGCTAGAGCTCAAGCCTTCCCTATGGATGGATAGGGAGAACGGGCCACGGAACACCACGCGGGACTAGTGCGGTTGTGTATATTAATGATAATAAGGTTTATAATATTTAATTACAGGTTAACAGTTCCGCATTTTACATTGAAACCTACTACGGCAAGAAAAACTTTACAGCGAAAAAGTCAAGTCAATATTCGGACTTATAAGAAACATAACACTTTTTATACAGGGTTCAAAAGACCAGAGGCTCTAAACACGTAAGTTAAACTATGCTACTTAATTAAAACTACATTAATAATAAACATCTTTAACGCCGATTAAAACATGGTATACAAACTTTATTATAAAGATTGTTTAGACTAAACTGCTGAATCTACCACCAGTTCGAATTTTGTGAGAGCCTTCAACTGAGAAGAGCTGGCATGAAACTCAGGAGGCTTGATTGAACTTTAACAATAAGGAAAAAGATACTCAATCATAAGAAAATCTCAAAACAATACTCAATTAATTATGCTTTATTTACTTATTTAGACCACGTTTCGGTAAACGTAGTGTAGGATGCCCTCAGACCAAGTAGAGCGACGACCTTCACAAGCTGGCTGGCAATGGCAAGAGCTGGAGGAGAGTAGTCGCGGATCGTGCTTAGTGGCGTGCATTGGGAGAGGCCTATGTCTAGCAGAGGACTGATGAAGGGTAATGATAATATAATAATTATGATGATGATGATTTACTTATTTTAGAAAACAGGCCACCGATACCACTAGTATTGATAATATAAAGTCATGGGAAGAAATAGAACATATATTAAAGGAGTTCAATCAAAGCACTTCAGAAGAAAATAAGAATGCTATGGAAAGTTTGAACATTACGAGTATATTAAAATCTATTTCCAAGACACACCATAACTATAGCGGTAATTATGTAGCGTGGTCGATAATCACAACCATTATATTTTAAAATAGCGGCTCGTCTTTGTGCTTCGCACGGGTGGACATTTTTTTGTATAGCCTATACTACTCAGCGCTAATGTAGCATTTTAATGGTGAAACAATTTTTTAAATAGGTCTAGTAGAGAGAGGTTTGTATGGGAAAAAAAATATTGTTGTTTTTACTATTTTCTTCATATTTTTTACGTTTTTTCTCTCCATAAGAACCTTCATCAGACTTCACCAAACACAAAATAAAAGAAATCAGCCAAATCGGTTCAGCCGTTCTCGAGTTTTGCGATTAGCAACACATTTAGCGATTCATTTTTATTTATATAGATATAAGAAGGTATTATTGTTGTATTGAAAAAAAAAATAGTTTTGTTTTTACAACATAAACCAACGTAAAGAGTAAAGAAACTGAACGCCTTCATACAACCGCGCCGTCGTCGTACGTAAACTACTACAAGCATACGGCGCATGTGTGTCAACTAGCCGCTGGGTCGTGTAAAATGACTCGCATTTGCGCCGTCACTGGATAAAACCGGTTTACGCTCGATATCGCTAGGTCCCCGATCCGATCCGAACCCTTCGGAGAATCTAGTAGTAGGACGCGCACTAGTGCGCGATGCCGTTCCCTCTAGATAACCTCCGAAGGTGATTCGTTGCACACGGCTTGAGGGACCCTTTACGTTCCTCGCCGCCCCCAAAAAAGCCCGGTGAAGCTGAAAATGCCGTAGAGGCAATCAGCAATGTCTCTCAAAAAAAAAAAAAAATCGCTAGGCCAGTGGACAAACGGAGGGCCTGCACGGAGTACGTCTTATTTATTTTGTGCTCCTGTATATTTCTTACAAAAAAATTGTTTTAAGTTGGAAAATTTGTAAATAGTTATAAAAGTGTAAATAATTAGTTCTGGACTTGTAAAATGGTTTTTTACTGTACCGTTTGTATGAATAATACAAAAAAAAGATATTTCATATTTCAATTATCCCAAGGAGTCTTCTAAGTAGGTAAATGAAAACCAGATTAACCCATTTAAAATTAGATATGTTTGTTAATTACCTATGTATGTTACGTTCCTAATAAAATGCTCATTTAAAAGTTTGTTTTATTTATTTTATTCTCTTTTGCCAACCCTGCTAAAATAGTTAAGAATTTCGTATGATCCTTAGAAACTTTGTCTCTGTTCCGTTTCTTTACTTATGTGGTAATAGCACGTAATACGTATACTAAGTATGTCATATTAATAAGTATGTCATGTTCTCAATTTTGTTACATTTTCAAAAATGTGCATCTTGTCAAATATGTGAAATAATGGTTTTATATTCTTTCAAGATGTCCACGGTAGATCACAGTAAAACCCCACAACTACTTATTTTTTTAAATCTTGGTTAATCTTGCTTTGTTAACTGATTACAGCTTATCTAAATCCCAATCTTGGAAAACAGAACACAATGAGTCCTTTCAACATGAAAACTTCGACAAAACTTAACTTTGGGATCTTTACCAAAAAACTTTTGCCGCAGTTTACCTACGCGTACGTATTGAAAAGCTCATAAATAAGACATTTGTCTTTTATATGACTATACAAATTTGAATAAAAATATATTTTTAGCACACGAAATATCAAACAGTTTTTAAAGTCAACGAAATTTTTTAATTTTACAAACACATACGTTGTGACAACATCAGAAATTAAGGATAAAACTGAAATTGGAAATATTTCACAAATTCAAGTAACAACAGAGTCTATTAAGGAAACAATGGACATAAATATACCCTTAGCAATCAACACGAACAGTAAGGACGGTACTAAGGCGCTGGATAATACTACTTCAAGTACCGTGTCTGGTAAGTGCCATACTTATATACAAGGTGTAATCAATCGTTATGTTTATCTATGCGGTTTTTACTTAAATATAAGAGACATTTTTTTTATACTTAGCACGGCAAATGACTCCACACCACCTGATGCTAAGTGGAAAAGGAGTCCAGACGCGAAGACAACTGGTGCAGCGTGAAAACAACGCAGCATTAGTCAACTTCACTCTGCCGGCCCACAAGGTGCTTCTTCACGCCTCGTTTGAAGGACCCCATATCATAGGAAAGAGGGAAAACGTGTGCTGGTAGACTATTCCATCTTTTGGAGGTGCGACAAAGAAACGAATCACCAAATTTCTTTGTGCGCGATGGGATATGAAAGACATCTATATTACTGTGAATTTTGCAATCACAATGCTTTAAATAGCAACAAGATAAAATTTTGCTGGCTGGTTGATTTTTTCCAGTTACCGGTTATCCAATGGTCGTGGGCTCGATTCCCACTCGAGCTCTCGTCTCTTGTAAAAGACATCGTTAAACGTAGCAAAATCGAGTAAAATTAAAGTCTATTGAAAACTTTTTGGTACCTATCTCGTAAGATAATGAAACTATAAAAATTTTCTTCTAATGTAGACCTAACCGTGTACAGTGCGTACGGTTCAAAGTGAATATTTTGGATATTTCTCGTTTTATGAAATGATGTGTTTTATCTGTTATATGTGTTTCGGTTTGAAGGTTACTTACTAGATCCAGTAAAACTACAAGGCATATTAGAACAGCTTCAGTGTTGCCCGCCGGCGGGCGAGCGTATGCTCAGTTATTTAAGAAAGAAAACAGTTTCTGATTCAGTTTAAAGGTTCTTGATTTATTCTGATTGATTAATACCTATCATATCATATTAACAGAATTATCGCCTGGCGACTGGCGACACTTAACGATGCTTTTAATTTTAACTAAAAAATGATTGAAAGACTTACATAGGAATTATACACAATCGTGTATTGAGTGCGTGGAACAAGCTCCCGCAAGAAGTGGTCTCAGCCCAAAACTTGAACCAATTTATAAATAGACTCGACAAATATATTCTCAATAAAATAAAATAAAAGATAATATGATAACTAGTGGTGTATAGCAGAATACAGGCACTTATCAGTTGTTTCAACTGCCTGCTTGATAATTTATAATAATTAATAACAATAATAAATATACAATCGTAGTGTCATCAGTGTTCGACACTTTAAGTCCAGTGTTGACACAGTTTTCAACGGAAAAAAACCTATTAAGTCTTTCATTGAAATTTTCCGGGATGCCAGCTAGGAAGCAGGTGGTCTGTATTCTATTGTTGATAAAGACTAAAATTCAATTGTTGACCCTTAGGTATATTAACAGGTTTTCTCTCCCGCAGACCACATATGGTCCGTAACAATTGATTTAACCATTGTTATAAGTTTTGGACAGTAAACCTATTAAGTTTTTTTGCTTGATGGCGCAATGGCCCGGTCTGCGAGTGCTGTGGTTAAGCAATTTTCGCAAAGGCCGGTCATCGGATGGATGACCAAAAATTTATAATCTCGAGCTTCTTCATGCTTCGGAAGGCACCGTTAAGCCGTTGGTCCCGGCTGCATTAGCAGTCGTTAACAACCACCAATCCGCACTGGGCCCGCGTGGTGGTTTATGGCGCGTTCTCCCTATCCATCCATAGGGAGGGCTCGTGCCCCAACAATGGGGACATAAAATGAGCTGATGATGATGATGATGATGATGATGAGGTATATTAAATTATTAAAGAAAATAATAACGACCACTGATTCCTGTCGACCACTGCACTGGTGCAACACCCTGTATTAAAAATTACGCAAATTTAGTTACTTCATGACTTCATTAATTCTAGTCACCGAAGAAAGTCTATCAACTGAGATACATAAACTAACAAAACCTATTGCAACTACACAAGTACCAAATATCAAAAAGACGGGATTAACAACACATAACGCTATCGCTTCTTCTGGGTGAGTGAACAGACCTTGATAAATAACTTGATATTGTAAAGTTTACGCGAACATTGAAATTAAACATCTTTTACGGAATTAAAACTAATGTGTAAAATAAGCGCGAGTAGATCCGTAAAAGTTGTTTCATTTTAATAACTTGATGGTAAGCGATTACTTTTATTATTTTTGAAATAAATATAAAAGAAACATGTTTTTAAACGATTATGGTCATCTATATTAAGTATAGTTTACGCAAATTATGTTGGGAGCAAATTACAATTTAAAAAAGTTGAACCCGTACCCTACCACATACCGGGTCAGGTGCACTACCAACTGTGATATCGTAGCTCTCACCTCGTATCTACCACCGTATACCTAATACCTAAATATGTCGCCATAACATCAATGTTTGTAGCATTGTTATGTTCCGGCAGCTAGAGATAAGATAGCCAGTGTCTCACTAGTTGAGGATTCCGGGTGAAGTGCGCTTCCACCAATTGGCTTTATCATCACTTAACATCAGGTGAGATCACGGCACTGTGCATACCCGTAAATATATATATAAAAAAAGGCCTTGCTCAGAAGCGGAGAGTACAAAAGCTGTTTAGTTACTTTTTATAACGTTTTTATAGAAAACCTTTGACTGGCATAATGGTAGATCACGAGTCTTGGGAGAACGTTGTCCTAGCGGCTCCGGGGATGGCTGAACTCCTTAACCAGACTTCTTCTCTTCGAGAGAGGGACGTCGCCGTCATTTTCGCCAACATCAGCCACCAGGATCAGGCTTCTGGGTTTGTATTTGGATATTTGTACGAGTAATATAGGTATGAAAATATATAATGTGCTATTTAGAGTAACTAAGAAAAGAAAACAGATTGAAGTAAACTCAGACATGGAATCATACACCAACCGAGCTAAAATTTGTGAAAAAACCTAGTCGGATGTGTGTCAATGTGATCAAGTGACGTTATTTTTATACGAACCGACTAAAAACCTAGAATCCTAGCATGGCCTTTTTTACTTAGTTTGCTGTGATTACAGTATCAAAATAATTATAAAACCACCCTTCCTACCGTAAAATATCATTTTAAAATTCAAAATACAAATTGCTCAGCAGATCGGTAATTTTGTAACTTCAGTGGCAATTTCTAGCACGAACTTCTATCAACAATAAATAATAAGAATATATAACGCTATGGGAAGGTATATCGGCTCAATCTGGCTTTTTGTAATTATACCTTTTTTTTAGAGAGATTGCCGATTGCCTTAGACGGCATTTTCAGCTTCTCCGGGCTTGTTTGAGGGCGGCGAGGAACGTAAAGGGTCCTCAAGCCGTGTGAAACGAATCACATTCGGAGGTTTTCTAGAGGGAACGGCATCGCGCACTAGTGCGCGTCCCCGTGCCCTACTATATTCTCCGAAGGGTTCGGATCGGATTGGTAATTATACCTATGGGAGTAATGTTATTCTCAGAATAATAAATCTTTCATACAGTAAATAATATCACTACGATAGTACGACTTTAAATCGAAATCTTAACGTAAATGTTAAGTCATACATTCTATTTTATCGTCTGTCAATTGTTAGTTTATGGACGTTAAAGCGCTGTACATCACACAACATTCCTTTTCTACACTTCGATACTTTCGATAATTCTCTCGTGATAGGCCCACAGAAGTAGGTCAATAACAGTTTTAATGTTCAGTGCACGTAAGAAGCGCAACATCGAACCGATACCCATTGAGCAAGCGCGTCCGCACCACAAGACCACGGAGGAGAACTTTAAAACATCCCCAACGCCGGTCTTCGGCATTTCCGACATGCAGGACTTCGCGCAGATGATCGAGCTGCAGGATGACGAGGTATAGCTGCAAAACCTGTAGATAATTGACAAATAAAGCTCATACTTATAGAGCACGTAAGCCTCATAACCACGTAGGAGGACCTTAGGACCTTCCAGATGCTATATCCGCCATGCAGGTCTTCGTGCAGATGATCAAGCTGCAGAACCACGAGGTATAGCTACAAAACCCGTAGAATATTAATAAATGAGGCTTATATTCATAAAGAACATAGAATATAGTAGTAGGAAGAGTAGAACTTTAGAACTTTCTAAATGCCGGTCTTCGGTAACTCTGACATGTAGGACTTCTATGACGGACAATGAAGAGCTACAAAACTCAAAATTGACAAATAGGGCTAATACCCATAGAATGCGCAATACCCGCCGTCCTACCTAGCCACGGGACCATTCGTCGCATCCACGCGGCCGACGACGCGACTGACGGACGCGACCGACACATACAATAAAGCATAATAGATCTTTTTGATTGTTCGACGAATCATTAAATGAGCAAATAATGGTTAAATTTCAAAATATTAATAAATACAAATGACAGCACCTAAAGCTTTTTATTCAGAAATTCTGGTCTGGTCATGATTCTGCTACTTTGATATTTCTTGATTTCCTAATCTGTCCTGATTTTCCTCATAGACCAACCAAATATCAAATGCCCGTGTCGCAGACACGATTAAAGACATTTTAAATTAGCAGATTCGAGGTTCTGGATGGTCTCACGTCTCGAAAGTGGTCTTGATCGTTAGAATGAAAGGATTGAGTTCTTTGCTCGAAAATCTATTACGTATTTTATTTTTTCTGTTTATTGTTTTGATTTGACACTACGCGTCGGTACACTACGATGTACTTTATTTATATCAAAAATAAAAATAACACTTGATAAAACCTTCGTCGCAGTCGTCTGTATCCTATTTTCAGTGCTATTTTTTAAGTGCTATTTTCAACCTTTTTAAATATTTCCCTAGCTCCATGACCGCGTAGCCTTAAGGTACTTGCGTCAATACGTGGGGCCGTCGCTATTCAACATCTGCGAGTACAGCGAACCGAAGATACGCCACGTGTATCTGTTCAACTCCTCGAGGATCGTGTTGGCCATCAGTAACTTTACAGTTAGTACGCATTTTAGTGCTGGCAGTTTTTAAACGGTTTTATTTAGCTTGCCCTGTTTATTTATTTGTTTGGGTCAAATCTAGTAATTGAAATTTGACCCCCTTCCTGATGACGGATTGATCTGAAATTTTGTACCTACACAGCTTTAGTTCTGATGACAGTATAATTCAATACATTTGGTATCATTGTAAATCCAAGATGGCTGCCGCTACATAATGGCGGGTTACATATTTTATCACTACTACCACAATATGGGTAAGGGCTTGATTAGTAGAATAGTTCTTTATGAAAATAAAATGAAAAATGAAAAACTAAAAACTTGAAAATAAAAAATGAGTAAAAAATTTTTTAAATTATACGGTTTTATATATACATATTTACGCAGGTTACGTGCACCCAACGGTTTTATTTTTTACCTAGGGCCTACCTACCTTTTTGTTAGTATATAAAAGTCAATAAGGGATTGGGAATACTGGATTGTTCCCAGTGACATTTAAAACCAACAAAAGAAATTGCTAACAAATTCATCTAATGATTTTTATTATTCAGCTCTCACTTAATAGTTTTACCCATCACACATACATCACCTATTTTGTGTACCCACTGCTGGGGCACGAGCCTTTCCTATAGTTGGATAGGGATAACGGATCATAAACCACCATGTGGGCCCAGCACAAATGGATGACCTATAATATAAAAATATTAAATTTTCGGTGTTCAATACTTTCCGATTGGCAACGGACACTCACCCCTGACAGGTTGTGTTAGTGTGCATACCTTAGGACAATGATGATAGGGAAATAAAATGTTTTCTATTAACTGTCAACAGCAACATCTTTGTTGTTTCATTAAATTACATTGAAAGATTTAGAGCTGAAGAAGTTAGCATGGCATACTGAAATGGTTTTTAAAGTATAAAATATTAAATTAACAGTTAGAAAGAATGACGGTAATGCTGACGCCTGCGCGCACGCTGGTCGGCGGCAGCGCGAAATGTTCGCAGACGAGCTTGGAGTGCCAGGTGTTCGGCACACGCGTCTGCATCGACCAAATCAACGCGTGCGATGGCGTGCCCAACTGTGGGGCTTACGGTACGCTACCATCACATTTTCACTGTTAACTTTTAGATAAAGAGTTTTTCTAAAATTATTTATAACTAGCGGCCAGTCTTTGCTTCGCACGGGTGGACATTTTTTTTGATATAGCAATGTTGCTCTGCGCTTATGTAGCATTCTAATGGTGAAAGATTTTTTTAAATCGGTCCAGTAGAGAGTTGTTTGTATGGGAAAAGAACATCGTTGTTTTTACTATTTTCCTCGTATCTTTTACGTTTTTTCTCGCCATAAGAACCTTCCATAAGCCATAAGACTTCATCAAACACAACAAAAAAGAAATCAGCCAAACCGGTTCGGAAAACCGGACGAAGTCGCGAGTAAAGTAACTAGTATCATATAAAACTCAGTAGGTAGGCACCCTGTTCTAGCGTATATTTCTGGTTTGTAAGCCACTTTTGTAAATAAAATAAACTACTAATTCTTCTATAGACATTTACGACGAAGATCGTCTAACGTGCGGGGCGGCGGAGGGTCTTCAACACAACGTGTACCTAGCAGCCATCACCTTCCTAGCGGTGCTGCTGACCTTGCTTTACACCGTGCACTACTGGCTGAAGCGCTGCGTGCCCAAAGTCTCCGAGGCCTTCTTCGTCTACACAGACAGGGCCGAGAACATGTTAGTATTACTAAAATCGATGTACCTGGCCGTCATTACCACCACCAAAGCTTTGGTTTAATCTACGACGGCGACGATAACGTCACAACAATTTTATTATTATCTTTATTGCAGATTATATCTGGAAAGTATAATGCGATCTCCGTACGATACAGACGAATCAAAAATAATCCACGGACACTTATTTGGACATGTTGACAGTAATTACCACAATGATGAACCGAAAAAACAGCGTAAGAACATCTTCATTGAAGTATGGAGGTGTTGGCTAGCATTCATTACTTGCAGATATAAAAGAAAAGAAAGTACATCGTTAGGTTTGGATATTGGTAGTCATATATTTGATGAATCAAGCAGACTGTTTTCTTTTACTGAACTAGAGTTAAGGAAAATTGGTATGAAAGACACTGTAAATGTTTCCGTGCAAACTGGCGGTAGTTTGGAAATGACTCAGACGAGAAATGACTTATTTATTCAAAATGCATTACACCAAGGTCGGCGTTCAACTACACACGATATGCAGGATTTTATCGATGGCCGAAACCAATCCAATGAATTAAATATGATAAAATTTTTCAAGCAAACTAGATCACAATCTTTACAATCGAATTCTTTCGACATTGGGCGTATTTGCAACGATTCGATAGATCTAGAACTAATTAATACTGACGAAAAAGAAATCAAAAGTCATGCATATGACGAGCATGTAGTTCTTAGAGGTTACCCTGTAAAGAAATCGTCTAAACAGAAAACCACTTTGGAAGTACTATCCGAGAAAGCAGGGACTTCGAGGAAGCATGCATCGAAACATTTGAGGTTTGAAGAAGAAATTACTACAATTCCATCATCTGATGTGGAGGAGACTGAGGATTCACCGGAACCGAGTGATAATGCAAGAGTTAAAATTCAGAAAGACAAAAAAAGACGTTATGATACGAACAGAACCGAAGGTGATGAAGCAACAACGGGACCTAGTATAGACTTCAAACGATTCTGGAATAATAAAGGAAAGAAAGCAAAGAAGAAAACGCACCTTGTTTTACACTGAAAGGACTTTACATTAAAGCTTAGTTATAATCAACTGCACGTTTTATAACTGTGTACGAGGAAAAACGGTCGTCCCTCGCCACTATTTCCTAATTAAGACCAATTGTACACCGGATGAGCACGTGCCAAAATGTGGACAGTCTTTTAACCACATTCCACACTTGTGTACATTTACAATCTGGATGACAATTAGTTGTGTTTTTTATAGAATTATTATGTAGGGCAATGGCAGTAATGGGCACCAGTGTTTGACACAAACCAGAGATCGACATTTTTTTCCCCTTTAGGTTTAAAAATAGGGGTCAGCAACTGGTTTTAGCCTTTAATAACAATAAAATAGGACTTCTTGGCGGGAAAGTGAAGAGTCATGTCTGCGGTTTTGTTTTATTTTCTAAAATTTGTGTTATGTCGAATATTAATGTGAAATAATGGTGGATTTTAGTTGATGGATTCGTGCGATTAGCACATTTAGCCAGTGTCAAAGTAATTTTGCTTACAAGTAATACATAAATATACAATATTTCCTTCCAGTATGATGATGATGAATGATAATAGAAATGAGAAGTGAGAAATGATATACCCCCCAACCCATCGAGTATCTCAATAAAGATGTGGGGCTTTACTAATTCAGGCCGACTTCTTGAGAGAATTTGAAAAGTGAAGTTGCACTGTTTTGTTTAATTTGCCAACACTCATGCGCACTTACGAACACTTAACGGTTAGTAATCCACCATTATATCACATTAATATTCGACATAAGACAAATTTTAGAAATTAAAACAAAACCGCAGACATGACTCTTCACTTTCCCGCCAAGAAGTCCTCGAACAATAGTTTATTTTACGTACTATTTTATCTTGACGTCTCCTTGTGACCACACGGCCACACCCATGGCGGTAAAGGGTCCAAAACGTCAGGATAAAACATAGTGTACCTATTATTTGTATAAATATTTAATCAAAACAAATTTAATTAGGATATATTAAATATCAACAAAAATGATAATAACATAAATGGATGTTCAGATTAATGTACTTTATATTAATTAATCTTTTATACCCCAGTGACTCTATATGGAGCCATAGAACAATTGAATTTCTATTGTGTCTGGTTTTATGGATAACGAGAGGTTAACATTTCGTTTTGTATTATTGTTATTAAGTCTGGTAATAATTAACTGTCATAAATAAATAATCTACTAGGTACCTATTTGTTTTAATTTAGTGTTCGATCGCTATTATTATTATTATAACTACTATTATTGTTTAATTTATTGTCTCGGCTCTGCGTGTTTTCTATGTATTTAAGTATTTTAAGTATGTTTATCCGTTGTCTAGTAACCATTTAACGAGTTTCATAACGAAGCTTCTCTTGGGCTAGATAATTGGTGTGAGTGTAGGAAAGTTTATCTATTTATTTATTTATTTATTTTATAAAAAATAACGCTTAGTTTACATAATAATATGACTACTTTGTAAGATCTTTCCTATTTATATTATTCGACTAATTGTTTCTGATAAATGGATGTTATTAAGGCTTTCAGATAAAGCAATATGAAAAGCTTTGTTATATTGCTAAAACTGTCTTAATTGTAACATAGATTAAAAAGTATCATGTCATTTACAAAGTTTTAAATACCTATACAAAATATACATTTATTCTAAAAGTTACTCGAGAAAAAATATACATTTTTACTTTCTAAAAGTTATTCGAGTAAAACATAATTAAAATAACTTAGAATAACTTATTGCGTGGTCGACCACTCTTAACAGTAGGTACTTTAAATACTTAGCTCCAATGATATTTATCTTTGCTTTTATGTCAGCTCCAAAAAAGATAGATGTAAAAGTGTCAGACTAGAGTCGGGAGCCGGTGCGCGAGGTCATTTCAATTGAAATCAATTAAAGCAATTGAGTCCAATTGAGCGCTCGGCAGATTCTGCGTCGCGCCCGTCGCCAGTGAGATTTTATGTGAAGCGCCTACGCCGCTGTCACATGACTCACGCACATAATGTACTACCTACTGAAAAATACCTAAGCGTTAGGTACCTAAGGTCAAGTGGAAATTTTTAGACGTGCTTTCATAACAGGAGTGATTGTAGTACATAACGTTAAAATGTAAATGGTATGCTTGTATAATGTACATATGAATTGTATCTGCTCGTAGGTACGTTTTCCAACTATTGTAGTGGCACCAATGTTTAACAATTTAAGCCCAATGTTCGACACCAATTTTCGTCGCCAAAAGTAATACTTACTTATAATATAAAAAAAAACCTCCTCCTTTTTTGAAGTCGGTTAAAAATACTATGATGACGGCTAGAAAGTAGGTGCTCTGTATTAAATTGTAGCTAAAGCCTAAAACCTGTTGCTAACAGGGGTTAACCCTATACTTGGCAGAGACAACTTTATTTTTGTGGTATTACCTATATATTTTTTGTATAAAATATGTTCTTTTTCACAATTCGATTTGTTTGTAAGTTAAGTGTCTCAAATAATCCACTATGCCAAGAATAGGGTTAAAAATAGGAAATTTTAATAATTAAAGGAAAAAAAATCGATCACTGGTTCCTGTCGTACTGGTGCCAGATAGAAAAGAAGTTCTAATACTTATTGATGTACTCGTACTCACAGTAATTCTTGCTCTGCACAACAGCACACGTGTTAGGTATTAAACGATATTTTTGTCGAACACTTCACCCGGGGGTCCTCAATTAATTAGCAACTGGCTATCTTTCAAACTGTTAACAACATTGTTGTTATGGCGGCAGACGGGATGGCGATAGGTAGCCAGGCGGACTTAAACAAGACCTACAAACCAAGTAGAATCTACCCTCGCTGGGAATCGAACCTGGGAACTCTGGGTCTGACCCTCGGTGATACCAATACACTATAAATTATATCCTGTAAATACATACAAATATGTAGATATAAGAAACATAGCAAGTACCTAAATAATCAAGAATAAGTATGAGACACTCAGTTTTTGGATTATTTTATTTTAACTAAGTATGTGTTCAACGTGAAAATATATTATTATTACTTGTCGCTTAAAATACTTTCTTTTAAATTTGGCATTCTAAATATAACACATTTTGTTAATAAAGCATCCAGTTGTAGATAATTTAGTAAACCAACCGGCAAACAGTGCAATCTCATAGCATAGGGGCTTATTAATAAACAAAGTGTAAGCTTGGAGTATTTACTCCCTGTTTTGTCTCTTTTACTCTAATATGAAATGAAGTTTACATGACGGGAACAAAACACGGCAGTAACTACTCCAAGCTTACACTTTGTTTATTAATACGGGGGATAGAGATTCTGAACAGAGTAGGGGAGCTCATTTATGTAGATTATTTATCAGAAAACTAAATCCTGGGGAACACTTATTTTTATATAACATTCAAATGAATAGGTACAATTAAAATCGCTTGTTAATTTTATTTTACTGAAATATAATGACTGGATTGACGAGCAGTTAGTGTTTAATGAAGTCAAACAATCTTTATCAAATCGCAAAATGTTTAGGGGCATTTAATTAATAAGTACCTACACCAGCTACCAGATAAGTATAAAGGGCTGAGCCGCCTTAGTAAGAGACTTGACGAAAAGGACTACTGTGGCGGGTCGTGAACGACTCTTCAGAGTTCTTAGGATCTTGCCTTAGTGGTAAACAGGTTCCTTAAGTTTTTAATTGGTCGGCCATAACATCAAGCTAACCCCACATACCCGCGGAGTTGCAGCTCCGAGGGATGGTTTAGGTGCGAATTTTCCTAGGCTAAAAAGGTACCTTGATATATGCTTCAGAAGACTAAATAGCTACTGTTAACTGCATTTGAGGAGGGGGATGGACGACCCTTGGTAAAACCATATCGGTCGTTACGAAAGGTAAATAATAGTAGGTAAGTAGCCATACTGTCTCACTGTTGGGCAAAAGCCTCTATCATTGAAATCGAGTAATCACTACAATTTTTGACTAAAACATCAAGCTTGCTCAATGCGGGCCACATTCACAGGCCTCAAATCGAAAAAAAAAAATAACACATTTTCTACACCTTGAATGTAGAGCCAAGCACTTCGCCACTTGGCCACCGAGGCGTTGTTATGGAAATGTCTGTTTTAATAAAAATTGTAATAAATAATAAAGTAATAAACGAAAAAGTAATAATTTTTAAAAGTATCGGTGTCAGTAGGTATCATTACTTTGTTGTATTTTTTGTATTTCATAAAATCTGTGATAACTCTTTGTACCTACCGATAAAAAAAACTTTTGGAAAAGTAAAAAATAAAGTCACAATATTGTTAAAGTATCAATTTTCCCTACTTCCATTCCGAGGGGTTCGGATCGGATCAGGGCTCTACGGCAAGGAAGAGCGACGATATACGCAGAGTGGCTGGCAGCAATAGGATCAGAAGACTTAAAAGATCGGGCTCAGAGGAATAAACTAGGAGTTAGGTGAGGCCTATTTCCAGCAGTGTTCTGACAAGGGCGGACTATGGTAATGAAGCACAAGAATCAGGCATACGTATAGTTTTTATTAAGAATCCTGTAGCCGCCGCTTATTCATTGAAAGCATAGGCATCGTTAAATTCGATCTGTCACAAAAGTTTCGGTCACGTAGAAAGATTGTATATGACCGGGATAAAAAAATTTGCCAAACAAGTTTTCGTTAACGTTATAGAATGGCGAATAAAGTCGTACCTACTAGACCTACCGACCGACCTCACCACCAGCTCATTTTTATGCCCCACTGCTAGGGCACGAACCTTCCCTAAGGATGGATAGGGAGAACGGGCCATAACACCAGCACGCGGGCCCAGTGCGGATTGGTGGTTGTTAACGATTGCTAATGGAGCCGGGACCAACGGCTTTACGGGCCTTCCGAAGCACGAAAAAGTTCCGTAGTTTTGGACACCTATACCTGATAACCGGATTTGCAAAAGTTGCTCTACCTTAGCAACAGCAGACCGGGCGCGTCAACTACTGCGCGACCGACCTATAGCGAAATATTAAAAAGGTAATATACCTACCAACGAACAATGCAAACTACCAATGAGACAAATGTAAAATACAGAAATGCTGACTGCAAGGAATAAAGGCAAACTATAAAAAGTGATTTGACTATGGACAAAGGCCCCATTTCCCGATCCGATCCGAACCACTCGGATAATCTAGTAGGGTACGGGGACACGCACTAGTGCGTGATGCCGTTCCCTCTAGAAAACCTCCGAAGGTGATTCGTTTCACACAGCTTGAGGAACCCTTTAAGTTTCTCGCCGCCCCCAAAAAGCCCGGTGAAGCTGAAAATGCCGTCTGAGGCAATGAGCAAACTCTAAAAAAACCGGTCAAGTGCGTGTCGGGCCACGCGCAGTGTAGGGTTCCGTAGCCCATAGCAATAAGAACAATCTATAGACTCGGATCACGAACTTCCTTAAGAAATCTTTTTAAGGAGATTGGTGTCCTGACAGTTGCATCTCAATATATTTATAATTGTATAGTTTTTGTACGTTGCAATATCAACTCCTATACTAAACATGGTGACGTACACAATTTCAATACTAGGAATAAGACAAAACTTGTAATGCCACTGTTCAGGTTACAGAAGGTTCTTGGTTCTTTCATGGGGCAAGGTATACACTATTACAATAAAATACCAAGTACTGTACTAGATTTACCTTTAGATAAGTTTAAAAAACATGTGAAATCTTTATTACTTTTAAAAGGTTATTATACAGTCAAAGAATATTTACATGATAAAACAGCCTGGTTATAATGAAAAACACATACTCTATTTGAATTAATATAATAAAATTAATTTATATAATTTTTATACTGATATGATAGCCTTTATCAGCAGTGTCCTACAGATAACAAACAGCGTTGCGTTAAATAGATCATTAAGTTTTTATTTAGAGTATCTTGAGTATGTCATGCTCTCTTTATTTTAGTGCGTCGGGTCGTTACGTTCCCTAAAATATGGTTGAAGCGATGGCTGATTCATATGTCATACTCGTGAACGGGTGCTGCCTGTGGAGGCTGGTCTGCTCTTGCATACTTATCTTATTTTTAATATTATTTACTGTAGTTTGACTTGGTTTTTCTTAACCAATTTTTTTTTTTTTTTTGAGTACTGTAGTGGTACTGTATGACATTGTGGAAATTGAAACTTTTACCTGATGTAAATTTGTTAACTTAGTTTTTTATTTTATTTTGTGATATTTTTGTTTTTTATTTACATGTTGTGGTTGTCTTCTATAATTTTGTGTTTATTTGTAATGGAAAGTGTCCTGCTATGATAGGGCATTTTCCAATATTTTTGACGCTGTAAGGGAGAAAAGAGCTGGACACTTGCTGAGTTTCTTGCCGGTTCTTCTCAGTACAAGATCTCCCGCCCAGAGTAGACTTACGAACCGATGGCATAGTGACATTCACAAGAACTTCATTTATTCATTTATTCAGTTTAGGCTACAAGTAGCCTAAACTGAATAAATGATTTTGAATTTTGAATTTTGAATAATGAGGACTCTGAGAAGAGGGCTTTAATGAACATTTATTTAACGATGGCTCATTTACTTAAATGTAGATACTACCGGTATTTACGTAGTTCTCAATGAGGATTTGTACTGCGCCAAGTACATTTTATAAGTTGGTCGACTGTTACGCGTAAACTTATAAAGCCTACTTAGCTGTGATAGTTTTCCTTTTAACTTCGTCATATATACAACTACCGTGAATTTTTTCACGTATCTAAAAACAACCATTTGGCTGGCAGAGGGCACTTGACTCTAACAAAATTTTGCACTTTAAAGCTTAATAGTTCACAAACGAATGCCTCAATCAAAAAACTGTTTTCACAAACCCACAATATTTTTGAAATTGCTATACAACGACACACCACACTATGGGGTAGACAAGAAAAAAAAATTACATCCCCACTTCACGTGTATGGGAGGTAACCTAAAAAAATATTTTTTTCAAAATTTTACTTCACCACTTTGTCGGCGTTATTATTATGTATATCCATGCTAAATTACAGCTTTCTAGTACGAAGAGTCTATGAGCAAGGCTGGGGACAGATAGACAGACAGACGGACATGGCGAAACTATAAGGGTTCCTTGTTGACTACGGAACCCTAAAAAAAGCAGTGGCTCCAAGTGTTTGACACTTTAAAGTAAAGTTCGACACAGTTTTCGTCGCTGAAAAATAACATAGATTTTCAATGAAATTTACGGGATGACGGCTAGGAAACATGTGGTCTATATTTAATTATTGCCTAAGACTAAAATCAGTTAGTGACTCCTATTTTTTAATGTTTAAAATAAAACAAAATGTCTATCCATGGTTCCTTCGAACACAGGTGCCACTACCCTACATACTTTTTTTCAAAAACTATAGACTAAAATATATATTTACTAGCTGACTGGGCGGCGGACTTCGTGCCGCTTTGACAGTTTCCATGACAACAAAACAAACAAATCATTCGTCCGCTTAAGAACACCGTATCTAATGATGGATCCCTATTACAGCGCCACCTACCGGGTCCAATTGTAAATCTAAACCATTCTCGAATCCACATGAACACACACGAAAAATTTCATCCAAATCGGTCCAGCCGTTTAGAAGGAGCTCAATAACATACCTACACACGCACAGAAGATTTATATATATAAATATATAATACCTAATATTATAAAATATATAAATATAAATTGGCGTTAGTGAAAAAAAGAGAAAGGTACAATATGAAATTTAAAACTTTATTATGATCATTGGTTTTGTATTATTTTTATCTATTTTATCTATTTTTTTCTATTTGTTTCACTGTCTCAATAACCATATAAAAATTAGTAAAGAAAGTGTAAAAATTTCGTAACATTTTTGGTTTGGTTTCCTAATACGCAAAAATAAAGAAATAGAAATTCATCATCGCCGAGCCGAAACCGCTGAAGCTAATAAGGTGAAATTTGGATTGTAGGTTAATTGAGTGATGTAACCAGCCACTAAGAAAGGATTTTACGGAAATCATCCCATAAAGGGGTCAAATAGGGGGTGAAATTTTGTATGAAAGTCCTTCAGTTTTAAAGTAGAATACATGAAACTTGGTATTTGGCTTTTTGAAAAGAAATTAAGAATGATGTGTCTCAGGAATTTTGCTTACTTTGCTTTAAATTATTAAAAAAAGGATTTTTTTTGGGGAAATCTAAATTGTTAAAGTTCGAACTATATAATAAATTATTTCAATCGATCATTAGATTTTTCAATATAAATAAAGAATGACGTGTTTTAGCATTTTTCGAAAAACATTCCCTAGGGGTGTAATAGGGGAGGTAAGTTTGTACGTAAAATTATTAATTATAAAGAAATTTTGAAGTGTTTCAGGATTATCCCTATAGATTTTGACGGGATTTGACTTTGATTACAAACAATCATTATTCCACGAGAGCAAAGCCGCGAGCAATAGCTAGTGATTCATAAGAAAGGGAAGGGGTGCTACGTGAAATTTGCGATAGGTGTTGGCCTTTCAGAAACGTTAAAATGTTAGTATTGTAGCCAGTACCGTAACATAATGATTAAATATATATTTTAGCTGTGTAGTAAGTACGTGATGGTAATAAAAACAAAAACAAAATGTGCAGGTACATTATTTAAAAAATACTATCTTATTTTCAGAAAAGATATATTTTTCACAACTTATACGACTTACCTCAATTAAAACATTACAGACAAAAAGATATCTACAAGAAAAGTAAGGAATAAAGCTACATCCTCAGCATAAGTCCGGACGTTCGACATTTCGCCAGAAACTCAGCCGGCATTTAGTGGGCTACCATCTGACGCACGCATCCCGTTTGACACTCGTCGAAAAGTTCCAACTATTCACATCACTAGCACACTCCAACACTCTCCGCCACTATACATAAACCAGCACTTTCGTATCATAACCGAAACACAGTGAATGAAGCTCGATCGCTGACCGTGACCCCATTCCAAAGCAAAAATAACTGCGAATGCGACGAGAAGTGCATCAACGAGTGCAATTCGTGCTGTCTGAAAGTCTCCAATAAGCCCAATGAAGCAGAGATCCCGCTGCTCGCCAGCACCAACCTAAATAGACTCTGATCATCTAAATTGACTTCAATTAAATAACAACCGAAATTGTTGAAATGCGCCATTACTCCCTCGACGGTAATCTAAGTGCCAATAGCCAGGGCGAATGTTTTATAAATAATCCCGGGCAATAACTGTTAATTAATAATTAAGCTATATGGTGCGCTGATCGGCTGCATCAGTACGCGTGCGCTGGCCGCGCTGCGCCCGCCTGCCGCTCCGCGCGGGCTAGCCGTTCATTCAGTAGACAAGTGGTACCTAACACAGTTTCTGTATTTTAAAAATATTGTTTTCATAATTGTGCTTAAAAAATTTGAGATTTGTATGCTCAATTGGAGTTTACAAATTAATATCCATAAAATATTTGTATAAATATTTTGCACTAGTACATTTTTTGCCAGATTTAAATCTGATCAAATTCCCACGGCTATAAATCATTGAACAGACATGTGAGTGGTGTTGATACGGATTTACAATGCAACGTTATGGACTTCGAAATAATGATGTGGGCGTTTGCGCCCTAATACTATGGAAACAAACAAAATATCGGGTGAGTTTGTGGGAATCCCGCATGGTGCCGGGATCGCGCGCCCGCAGCCGCCCGCCGCCGCCGCCGGTCGGGGGAGTGGCCACCGGCACCGCATTGGCTCCCCTACGCAGGAGCGCGAGTGTCGTAAGCGCCGACCCCTCCCGATGCAATCTCTCACCTCCTACCGCACACTACAGATCAAAATACAACTCCGCACTCGTCTCTCGCCGGCCTCGGACGCACTACTCATTGGTTCGAACCTCTCGTCTCTCGACGTATTATGGTAATATAAATTGACCAACCATAGAGCAAATTCGGTTAGTTCGTTAAAGTTGATTAAAGCCATTTAACCGGGACCGAGACGAGGATACGAACGGTTCGTCGATCCCGAGGGCTCGAATTAGATGAAGTTAAATTGTTTAATATCGGAGTCGGGCCGGTGGTGAGTTGAGCGAGCTGGGCAGCGAGGCCGCCGCGACGGAGCCGAGCGACGTGGGCGCGGAGGTAGCGGGCCCGCACCCGCCGCCGGCCGACGGCTTCATGTACGTGTGCGGGGACGGCTCGGCGGGCGGGCGCTACGAGTGCGCCTTCGAGCCCGCCGCCATCGACCAGCCGACCTTCGAGGACCACATGTTTACCGAGTTCGGCAAGGACCGCCATGTCCAGGTGGTAGTTGGAGCTTCCGGCGAGCTCCAGTACCGTGACGAGATGCCGGTGTTCGCCGCAGCAGACCCGAAACGCAAGGAAGAACCGTTGCTACTACAGCCGGTGGAATCCACGGCGGCGCCGCACCCACCACCTCCACCACCCACGACCACCAAGAAGAGTGACAAGAAGAAAAGCGACAACAACGGAATTAAGAAAAAGAAAACCAGGTTAGTTCACTGAAACCATATTATCATCAAAAGCTACGAAACTTATGCTAATGTAGCGGAGATAGCTACGGCCGTAACAGGCCTACAAAGTCGCGCTACGAACATTCTTTACTACAAGACGTAGTCGTAGACAATCGTAGCGTGTGTCGTTCTTGAAAATATATTGCAACTTTTTGTTGTTGTAAAGTTGTACTATGAATGTATTATTTTTGATGAAATTAGTTCTTCTGTTTGGATAAGTTAATAAAACTTACAATAATTTTATGTGGTTTGGGTTAAAAAAAAGTAACTACTTCATTGCCTTAAAGGGCGACAGAATATACATCAGCATAGTTATCGTGATAAAATAAGCAAAATAAAACAATAACTTGAACGTTTTCTGTCAAGCAATTTTGTTAACATGAGAAAAATAAACTCATTATAACATAAATGCATTATAACTTTACAAGTGTTGAAGAAAAAAAAATGGGGGCTCCTTAACTTTTGACACAAACTTTGCAATACCCAACATTGTCGCGGTACTGTTGTTTATATAAAGGTAAATAAGTGCCAGTTACATTACTTCTTAATGTGTTATCAACTCATTAGCTTAATATTTATGTCTCTATAATTATTATATTAAAATTATTTTACATCATGTGATAAGGTTTTTTTTTTTAAATTCAAGCAGTAAAAATTTGACACGAGCTAAAATGGCGCCCTAAGCGTAAGATAGTAAATTGCTAAAGTTCTACTGCCTTAATATTAAACTTATACGAATATATAATAATAAGAAACATTTATTAAAGTGCATAACACATACACTATCACAACTAATAAATTACTAATAATTAACGTTTTCCGTATAATAAAAATCAAAGAAGAGCATATCATACAAAATAGGCTGACGTTAAGTGTTTGAAAATAACTTTATTATGAAAAGAAAGAGACATATAACTATAAAAGTAACTACTTGAAATAAAGTAATGTCTTGTTATTTGTTTGTAATTAATATTACTTATTATTAATTCGCTTTTAAAACATTAATAATATTCGTTATCTGTTCCTTCACCTACTACGAATATTATAGATACAAAAATCTTATTTTTTTCTATTTTTTTAATACAATAAACTAGGTATCACAACACAAACAAAGTATTTGTAGAATAAGCACTTAAGTGAAGGGCGTGGGGCACGCGCGCTCACTTAGCACAGGTGGTCGCGCCCCTGCGCCTGCGTCGGAATCCGCCGCGCTTATGCACCCCTCTTAATACATATTTGCATTACTAATTCAATGATATTTGAAATTCGATCATAACATATGGCTGTTTTGTATGTTTGGAAGATCTTTTTGGTTAAGTAGGTACTGTGGTAAGTTGGCAGCTAAAGGGTTTTACTTAGTCAAGATCAAACAAATTTTATATAAATAACATTTCACAGAAAACATTACAATATTTTGTAATATTTTTTTTTAAATCCATAGGTTAAAATATTTTGTAAATGGTAAAAACAAAAATTGAGCTCCTGATAGATCAATAAGGGGTGAAAGAAAGTATTTAAGACATTTTGGCATCCCACTGTGATAATTATTCAACTTGAATGAACCCGTCTCGTGTAAGTTTCTTTTACTAAACTCTAAACAGTTATGTAATATAGTAATGCTACTCGTTACCTCGTCACTTCCCGGTAGCGACATAAAGGCGGCGTCACTTTCAGTCCGGTTAATTACCCGTATGACGGCAGGGAGCCAATTGCCTTATCGTTTCATCTCGTCTGCACGCTCGCTACTCTAGGGATCATAACATAACCAAATCTTCATACGACGCATGGTACCAAATATCACATTAATATATGCATTTGTTGAACCGTCATTTGTTTTCATGAATGGGGTCTCGCGTGTTGGCGTTAAATGTGGATGTGTGCGCATGTTATTGCTGTAGTTGTTCAATTAGGGGCATAGTTGCAGTTAGAATTGTTGAAAGAATAAGTAAGAGGTTTAGTAGTCCTAATACGTTTATAATTTGGTCATTAGGTACGTAGACACCAATGGGTCCACCGTTTAATTTTATTGAAAAAGTGTTGTATCTCTGCTGGTTCTTATTTGAGCTACTTAAATTAATAGTTTCACATAGGTACAGACAAGAGCAAAGTAAGCTTGACACATTTTGACTACATTCATCTTTTTGAACTAAAATAAGAACATAGTGCCTAGTGCGAGTTGTTAAGTTAAGTTACTATAATTTTTAGGCGCTTTGGATCACTCTGTAAGCCTACAAGATTTTTTGCGATTAACAAAAAAATAAGTACGATTGAAAGAATTTGAATGATAAATGAAATGGGAACTGTACGAGACACGCTTGACCTGCACTATCTATCAAGTATCTGTACATGTTACCCATCCATCTGCGTCATGGAGACAAGGCATAGAGAAATGATTAATGGCCAAATAAAATGCGGCGAAACAATTAATAAAGCGCCACTATAAAGTGTGGAGTCAATTGGCAGGCAATTAAGGTGGCAACACAACGGGGGTGAATTTCGTTTCACGCTCAATCAATTTCTGCGCGGGCGCGTGTCCCGCAGCCATATTGGACGCGACGCGTCAGATGGCAGATGAGTTGACGATAAGACAATTTATTTGTGAATATTTAATTGAGAATAAGTAAACAGTAATGATAGAGTGGGACACGTGCAGACAACATCAAATTGATCGATGCGTATATACTAAACGAGCAATAAGATCTTCATATTTAAAGGAAATAAGTTTTAGCGCAACTTTTAAGTCATTTTTAGACATTTAGTACAAAGCAATGTACTAATCACATGCCAGTTAGGATTGTTTTCTTAGATGCCAAGATATGTTTGAAAACTAATTTAAAAAATGGTTAAGAATTTCTTCATTGTGTTCATGTATATTTTGATTTGTTCTCAGGACTACCTTTACGGCATATCAGTTAGAAGAATTGGAGAGGGCATTTGAGAGGGCGCCTTACCCCGACGTTTTCGCGAGGGAGGAGTTAGCGCTGAAACTTAACCTATCGGAATCACGAGTGCAGGTAGGTACATTTTCTAATTCCATGTTATTATAAAATGTTTTTATTGTTTTTATTACTGAACGCGGCAAATGGATTTACTGAGTCCACTGTCCAGATGCAAGACAGCTGGTGCAGCGTGAACAAATTGATGAAATTGTCTTTAAATATGAATTTATTTACAACTTGATCTTTGTAGCCTTTGTGGGCAGATACCAATGTTTAAATATTTTGATAAAGGCTTGATGTATAACAAAGTTATCTTCTTTTAGGTTTGGTTCCAAAACCGAAGAGCGAAATGGCGAAAACGCGAACCTCCAAGAAAAACGGGTTACATCGGCTCCAGCTCCCCTAGTTCTACTACCCTGGGCGGTGGCTTTTCCAGTATAGGCGGCAACCTACCCGCCTTCCCACAGAATGGACTCCCCGCCCCAGCAGACTCTTGGTCCTACCAACACTCTTACGAGCTATCCTCACACCACTTGCTATCCTCGAGCAGCAGCGGCTACCCCGGCTTCAACGCGCAGCCCGCGGCATATTCCTACACGACGGTGCTGAATGGGCACGATGGCCAAATGTTCGCGCCGCGTCATGCCTACGAATACGGCGAGGGAAGCCCGCCACCACTAGGCGTACGGGACTACCCCATGATGGCCGCTCATTCCCCGCAAATGGAAGCGCACTCTCACGAAGACAAACTTGAGTACAGGTCCCATGAGCATGAGGACAAGTACACTGCGTGCGCGATGCAAGAGGAGCCGCCGCGGTACGCTCCCCCACCCGAAGACTACGAAAAGTGCGGCATGGTCCCGCACGAGAAACATTACGAGATGGAGAGGCACGGTGACATCTCCCAACCGGTCGTCGTCAAGATGGAGCCCACGGCGGGCCAGGCGTACACTACCCTGCCCCCTTTTTTGAACTGAAATACTCCTTTTCGAAATTGTTCTGATGACGGCAGACGGTAAGAATAATTTCGAAAAGGAGTATTCTTCGAATTTCGAATGTAGGTGCAATGCTGTTGAAAATGAGGGCACGCATTTATTATTATTTTGTAACTGGTGTTTGTTTTTAATATAATTTGATTTTATACTTTTATAGAGATACTAGCGTTACGTATGCATTGTTTAGTTTGATTGCGTAGAAATGTTATAAGAAATTTTGCAATAAAATGTAAATAAATATTTACGATATTATTTACACTATTTAAATATTAGTTACGGTTAGAGCGTAGATTTATAGAAATATTTTATGGAATAAACAAGTGTGTGAAAACGACGTTCTTAAATAAATGTAAATTATATTTAGAAAATAAATATATTTCGAAATAGTATTTTGTAAGTATTGTGGAGACTTCGCTTCTCGAGCATTCCCTGTGCCTTTAAACATAATAATATGTCTGCAAGTTATGTAGTCTTAAAATAGGTATTATTTTATATACTTAATCGGTTGAGATAACGTTATAAATATTTGTAGGTTAGGCTTATACAAACCAGCGTTAAGGCCAATAGTTACTGGTTAAAATTGAAACTTATTAGTTGTGCTTTAAAGACGAATATAGCATAAGACGCATATTATAATAATATGGCATATATTATAATATGGCATTACGTTACGGTTGTATGAACCACAAACTTTTCATTTTCCACATGTATAATTTAAGTTAAAAGCTATTAAGAATACAGTTTTATTATTTCATCTATTGTTTTTAAATTGTAATTTAAAATATAAACTATACAGTAACTAACATATATTTTTTTTACCAGTGCGCAAAATTTTCTGGAGCTACTCAGAATCAAGTAAACAACGTAAACAACTTTCTCATAGTAACATGGTTTGAAATATGTCAAAAAACTTTGGATATACTTTAGCCATAGGTATATTTATATATACTTTACCCATACTTTAGCGAACACTTAATTAGCCTGATTTGTATGAAGTCTCAAAATTTTTGACATATATCAACCTATGTTACTATAAGAAAGTTGTTTATTTACCGACTGTGAGTCGCTCCAGAAAATTTGCGTACTGTTAAAAAAAATATCCTGTATGCTTATTTTATATTGATTCTGAAATGAAAAGGTTACTTAACGCTAAAAATTGCTAGATGTTTTATAGTAATGCCCATAGTAAACACATAGTTTATAATGATTATCTGGCTGAAATCGCTTATATGTAATAAGATTGCTTTTTGAATAATGTATCGCGTGTTATTATTGGCGCTTTATATTGAACAAAGACCTTACAACGAAAAGTCAAAAAAATATTAGTTTACTATGACTCACTTGTTTTTTTATTATTATTTTTCTTAGAATCTTAGACGTCTATGAATATTTGTAAATATAATATGTAACTCTCAGCGTGAATCTTGTGCCAAATGATGAGTTCTATCCATTATATAATGAACATTAATTTCATTGAAAGCGAAATGTGAAAAATTAAATGTAGGTAATTCTATATTATTTGTTTTGTATGTAGCGTATAGTAGTAAATGTATAACGTTTTCTAAATAATCTTACTAAGAATTTAAGAGATGCTCTTATTCAGAATTATCTTAAATACATACTTTATTTAGAACTAAATATCAATGTAACCTAAATCAACACTGATCTCTTTTCAACTAAGGAATTTCTCGAATTTATTTATCTGAATAATACCGTCAATAGTTCAAAATGCGAAGACACATGAAGATAATTATACTATTTCTACAACAATGTTTAAAGAGCAGGGTACATATTATTATGATAATAATTTAAATGCATAACTAGGAATTCAAATGTCTACGTTAAGTATTCTAAAGCAATAAACTAGTTATTTTATTACAAGAGGGTAAAATAAGAATATACCAAAGTGCTTAATTATAGTTTTTTATTTCATTAACTCTTTAACCTCTAATAAAAATACTTATAATATATTGATAAATAAAAAACTACTGATTTAACGAATTATTGACAAATGGCAACATTCCTACCATATTGTCACGTGGCGCGAGCTTCAGATCTGAGCCCATCCTGCTTCGCCCATATTCCATCTCCGCTGAAGTGGTACTTCTTCTCGATTTCGTACAAAACTAAGCTTAATATTTGGTTGTCAGTGAGCTGGTGGCACTGCAAGTTGTTGTAGCTTGCATCTAGTTGACTGTTGCTTGGTTCTGTATTTTTAACTCTACCACTTCGGAGGTCAAGCAAATAATTTAGGTAGTATTGTATTTCCGAACTGAAAAAAAATATTTTTATTAGACAACTGAAACATTAAAATGAAATTTTTCGAGTAAATTGTTCTATCCTATAAAATATTGACCATTCATAAATAAACTTTTAATTCTAGATTTAACTTAACTCTTTTAAAGCATCATAGGATTTCTCTCGATTCTTTGATGTTGAATTGCGGGATCGAGATGATGACATGAAAAAGAACAGAATGAAACGCGGGTTTCGAGACATGAAATCAATTTAGAAGTAGTTATGGCAGTGTTTTGTTTACCTAACTTCGGGAAAGCTGTTTATCCTGACTAATGGTACGTAACGATAAGGTCCAAAATGGAAACACACCCGGAATCTACAACCACTGGGAAATTGGCAGAAGATCTTATTTCTAACTATCGGTGCACAACAACTACCTTGTTGTGCAAGCCATTACATGGCGACAGATTATTTTCTTAAGTGATCTGTCGCGATAGTTCCAGTGAGGTTACAATATACGTAATTGACTTCTTGACGGGAAAATGAAGAGTCAAGTTTGAGGCTTTGTTTTATTTTCTAAAATTTGCGTTATATCGAATATAAATGTGAAATAATGGTGGATTATTAACCGTTAAGTGTTTGTGAACGTGCATGAGTGTTGTCAAATAAAACAAAATAGTTCAACGTAATTTTTCAAATTCTCTCAAGAAGTCCGCGCGAGGTTTTAGTAAAGCCCCATACATATTATTACTCAGATACTCAAGGAATAAGGGGAGGGGGGTATATCATTTCTCACTTCTCATTACTATTATCATTCATCAGCATACATTAACAAAACAAATATTATCTATTTATTACTATTACTTGTAAGATAATTATTTTGACAGTGGCTTAATGTGCAAAACCACACAAAGCCTACTACAAGAAAAAAATATATACGTAATCTAAACATCAACACTTACATGGGATACAAAAGCAACTGACAATGGTTAAAAATCGCTTCATTGTCGAATTTCTTCTTCAAAAACTGTATGTTTTCGTGGACACAATTCAAAGCCGCGTGGAGGCTATACTTGTGCCTCTTCAGCTGCTTTAAAACGTCTCTAGTCAATTGAGAGTCGCTTAAATTCGAGTTGTCGTTATTAACTTTGACAGAGGAACTTATAAGCGTTGCTATGTCGCGGCCGCACACTTTGTTACCAAAGCCGCTTATGTAACTGAAAGAAAAGAGTAGTAGAACACTTTAGAACTTTGTCTGAGCAAATCTTGGCGATTTAGTACATACACTTTGCATTAAAAATACTAGAGCAGTACTAATATTAGTATCATTATTGGGAGGAGCCCTTACTTCAAAAGTGTCAGTCACAGTCGAGAATACTCTTAAAAATAGGCATTTCGACTATAGTGATAAATTATTTAATAAGATCAAGTAGGCAGGAGAACAGACCAGCCAGCGACGCCCGATCACAAGCATGAAATTCAAAATCATTTATTCAATTTAGGCTACAAGTAGCTCTTGTGAATGTCACTATGACATCGGTTCGTAAGTCTACTCTGGGCGGGAGATCTTGTACTGAGAAGAACCGGTAAATAACTCAGCAAGTGTCCAGCTCTTTTCTCCCTTACAGAGTCAAAAATATTGGAAAATGCCCTATCATAGCAGGACACTTTCCATTACAAATAAAAACAAAAAATATCGAACACAACCACAACATGTAAAAAAACAAAATAAAAAATATACGTTAGCAAATTTACATCAAGTAAAAGTTTCAATTTCCACAATGTCATACAGTACCGACCACTACAACATACTATAGTAAAAGTCAAAAATTGTTTAAGAAAAACAATGTCAAACTACAGTAAATAATACTAAAAATATGATAAGTAAGAAAGAGCAGACCAAACTCCACAGGCGGCACCCGTTTACGAGCATGACATATGAATCAGTCATCGCTTCGCTCAACCATATTTTAGGGAACGTAACGACCCGACGTACACGCCACCACCGCAGAGACAATAAAGAGAGCATGACACACTCAAGATGCTCTAAATAAAAACTTAATGATCTATTTAACGCAACGCTGTTTGTTGTCTGTAGGAGACTGCTAATAAAGGCTATCATGTCAGTATAAAAATTGTGTCCCGTACGTAGTTTCGAATGACGTTGTAACGCCAGGTCGTTGTGGGGAATACTTTTAGCGTGGTTTTAGACTGCAGCTTTTTTTACCTTATGGTACTTCGTAGTTGATTGTTATTCTGGTAATGTTCCTTTATTTCATTGATTGTCGTGATTTTGTTTAATAAATAGGTGACATTAACAGTTTTAATTTTTTTTTGTCTCATATAAGACTGAACTTCTCACAGTGGCGAACTGTATTGATACAAAATAGTTGTGGCCCAAGCACATCGTGTGACATAAACTTTCACGACAAAGATAGCGCGTTATGAAATCAGTCTTACAAACACTATGAGTTACTTTCGCGTTACTTCTACGTTACCGTAACATAAAAGTGTCTATGTTACTCTATGTTACAAAGTGGCAAAATTTACGGCCTTACCCGTATCCATTTTTAACTAAATTAAATTGTTATTAAATGTCAAAAATCTTTTATCATCTAACTAACTATAACTTAAAAAAAATATACAATATAAAATAACTTAAAAAACCTAAAACTAGAAGTAGGTACTTACTTATTTAAGAATCAAACCCGTCACCACTAGTTTAGCATTTACATAAATAAACTTACAATTATGTAGGAGACGTATGCGCTGTACCTGCTTATATCCTGTAATATATACTTCCCGTTTTGATAAGTAAATACCTCTACAATTACAGACATAGGCTTTAACAAATACAATATTAATTATTTTCTTTACGACATTAGACTAAACAAATTATATTGACATGGAAAGGTAGTATTTTTGACATTTCATATTAATTTAATTTAGATAAAAACGGATACTCGAATCTACTCAGAATTTAACGGTTGTTTTTGGTTGATTGAACTGAAACTTTTACTTTCTGTCTTTTATTTCACATTTTTAGTTTTAAAGTAGCATATATGTAATTACAAACATTTTTCGCCACAATGTTTGTCGCTGCAGTCAGTGTCATTCGCCCTGGTGGAATTAGCTTCAAAGACTTTTCGATCCAGCGTACCACGCTAAAAGTTTTTCGCCACGACCTGTCGCTACAACGTCATTCGAAACTACATACGGGACCCATAAAAATTATATAAATTAATTTTGATATATTGATTCAAATAGCGTATAATGTGTTTTTTATTATAACCAGGCTGTTTTATCATCTAAATATTCTTTGACTGTATAATAACCTTTTATAAGTAATAAAGACTTCAAATGTTTTTTTAAACTTATCTAAAGGTAAAATCGATTACAGTACTTGGTATTTTATTGTAATAGTGTATACCTTGCCCCAAGAAAGAACCAAGAACCTTCTGTAACCTGAACAGTGGCATTACAAGTTTTGTCTTATTTCTAGTATTGAAATTGTGTACGTCACCATGTTTAGTAAAGGAGTTGATATTGCAACATACAATAACTATACAAATGTAAATATATTGAGATGCAACTGTCAGAACACCAATTTCCTTAAAAAGATTTCTTAAGGAAGTTCGTGATCCGAGTTTATAGATTGTTCTTATTGCTCGTTTCTGTAAAATGAACATAGTTTCAATATCAGCCGCTGTTCCCCACAGTAGCACGCCATACGATATGACACTATGAAAATTACTAAAATAAAATGTTCTAGCAGTTTCAACGTCTGTTAAGTGCCTAATTTTTCTAAGTAGCAGAAACATGACGTATGGACCAGCCATCAAGCCAGCCCGTTCTATCAAACCAATTGTAACTCGACAGATGATGAATGATCGACATTGGACCAATTACTAAACAAACAGACACTCGTGGATAGTAATATAGCGCTTATTACTAGAGAACTTAAATTTAAATTGCAATATTTATTCAATAACATCTGAGATAAAAGTGTCACTCACCTGTTAAAGACTTTTTTAGACGCCACAAGGTTGTTAAGGCTGTAGCACTGCTTTTTAGCTTCTTGTATTTTGAATAGTCTAGAGATCATTTTGTTTTTATGAATGACCATAGACAAAGCCTGCACAAACAAAGGACTGTGAATAAACTCTGCAATACTTTACAGTACAGCTTGGTTACTACACTGCTTTACCACAAAACGATGGCTAAAATTAGACAATGCTCAAACAGATGCTGTTACTTTTAGCTAATATTATTAGACAGACAATACTTAAACACAATATTTAAACACTGGATTGTAGTTTACAGTACAAGGGACTATGTTTAGGGAGTTGACCTATTGTCAGTAGTGAAATGAATGGTTGAATTATTGATTGTGGCGATTATATGTTAAGTAATTATAACTAAGTTTCCAAACATAACTTTTTGTGTACATTTTTACTTACTCGGTGGCCGAGCTAGATCTAGTAGGCAGAGCGCTCGGTCTGATACCCGAAAGTCCCGGGTTCAATTCCCAGGTTGAGCGGTGTGTTTCGGATATTTCGATGCATAGCCCGGGTTGGTGATCACCAACCCGCATTTGGCGAGCGTGTTGATAAGTCTTTACCCTTCAATTGTAGTGATAACTTGATTTTAATGATGGAGGCCTTTGTCCAGCATTAGGAAAGTTACAATAGGCTATTTTCTTTACTTACTCTGGGATTTGTAGACAAGACTTGGTACTCCTTCAAAGCCTTCAGCTCATCTAATCGCTCCTGCACTGTCGTTGGCTTCATACAATATACTTTTAAATAACGACGCTGCGCTTCTTCTGATATTCTGTATTCCTAAACATTTGTTGTTATTAAATTCATTACCTATTGTTGTACACATTGCTTTCGGATAGTAGATTCAATGAAATCTTGGATAAGACTTCTGTTTTAGCTGGGATCCAATTCCCCGAAAAAGATGACTGCTTCAGATTGGATTTAGAACAGATTAAAGTTTCATAACAGCTCTTAACTAAACTACTTGGCAACTTTGGGCTAGATTAATATGCTTTTATCTTTAGCTTTTATCCAGCTTGGGGTTGTCAAAATTTGGAAATTACACCTTGAACATCCACAAGAAAAAATATTGATTTGCAAACATATTATAAACAGCTTTTTTGATTATTTGTAAATTTGCATTCATAAAGTTTAATTTTATATACATATTAACTGCTATAGTTATCAACACATAATTTTATCAATAATAAACAAACCTCCAATATATTTCTAATATGTAGCACATTTGTGTAGTTACTTTTCAATATGGCTGGCTCTATCTTTACAGCTTCTCTTATATCTAAGCCTGCTAGTTGTGGTACATTTTCTAGAAGCATTTTTGTTTTGACAGGATCTGATGAAATAACGAAGCCATTTCTTCTAATACTTGCTTCATCAAACTTGATTTCATTTAAAGCTAAGTCTAATGCTTCACGGATGTCAGACATTGGTTTGTGTTTCAACGGTAAGTAATGACGACAATATTTCTGAAATTCTTCAGCAGTCACTGACAGTCTCCAATGCAGATATTTTTCCAAAACACTCATTCGGACAGTTACTAAAACACATTTTTTTATTATGAAATTCCACCATAAAATTGGGCTTAAATGCAATACAATTAAATTTTAGTAGCTAACTCACAAATCGAAGTAGTTGAATCTGAGAAGTTTTCTAGACTTTTAGATTCAGATGGCCACTCCTGAAAACTGTTTTGAAGAACCTCCTCTAACACATACTCATTTCTCAGCAATCCCTTTTCCTTGAGGTTTTCTATAGTTCTGGATCTTACTAGAGTATGATATCTGGAAGGAGACATTGAAAATTACTCAAAAGCTGATATTAAACAATCAATCAAGTTGCAAACACTATCAATCTTTCTGGTTCTAGTGAAAAAAGGTTTTAAATAAAGGCCTTTTCCTGTGATGCGGATAGCCGCCCGCGTGCGGACCGCATGCAGGCTGCCGGCATCCTATCATTTCATACATGCTTTTCCTATCACGCGGACAAAACGCGCGCGGGACGCGGATTGGCTGCGAGCGCGCACCCCCCACGCGCGCGCCTTCGCTTGCGCGTTCTTCTACTGCCACTGTAGTTTTTACTGTCGTGCGGGTTACACGTATGGTCATGGTACGCATACAATCGCAAACAAAAATGAAAATTCATACAGAGAAACTTATTTTTGAAGTGCATTTTCGCCCTTTGTTGTGGAACAAGCAGGACGTCCTTTACGACCGGGATGCAAGGGCAGGTGCTTGGCTGGAAAGGAGAACGCGTATTCGCGTACAACCCCACAATGTTTATGTTTTGGTACCATATTTGCATAGTTTGTTCCTTAATTTTTTCTCATTATTTTCCAGTAAATGTTATATTTTTAGATGTCCGGGGTAAAGAAAAATCATAAAGCGAAATAATAATACTAAAACTAATAACGAAACGCATTTTAACTAGCAGAAACTATACGCAAAACGCATATCTGCTGTCAGTTGCCTCGCTTAAAAATATCGATATATCGATTAGGAAATGAATTCTCAAATGGCTATTAAGTCATAATATCGTTAATCTAGTTTCGATTAAAAGCTTAATTGTGCAACTATTTTAGAGCATTATATACTCGCCATGAAGGCATGACTAGACCTGCTCCATTCTTGGATAATGTTATTTTAAGAGTGCCTTAAATTACTTTTTATTTTATTAAATATGTGACCAAACTAAATTATTGTTTTATTTCTACTGAGCAAATACTAGTATGGAAAAACATTATTCGTCTGTTTGTATGTACAAATCGTGAAACTTCCCAGTAGAAAGACCAGTAGTTTTTGATTTATTAAAAATGTTTTTTACATCATAGAGCATTAACAGGTACTATTTTTTTTGGATTATATATTGTTTCCCTTTGATGATGATTCCCAAATAACAGTAATTTATTAGTAGTATCGACCGGGAAGATCCTCGATTGTACTCTAAAAAATAAGTAAGTATGCATTCTGAGCAGTAGTAGGTAGACTAGTATTCCTGTCTCAGATATAATAATTATAACCACTACCTTCTGCCCGCATTTACACACGCGTGATTCGCGTTCCCATAGGAATATTGGCATAAAAAGTAGCTTATGATACTCTCCGTTCTTTCAGATATCTCTCTGCCAAAGATCAAGTCAATTGGTTGCTTAGTTAAGGCGTGAAGGAAGGACAAACAAACTAAATTCGCATTTATAATATTATATATAAATATGTAAGATAGGAGATGATTTCAAGCTCAATGTTGGTATAACTTTTTGTGTTTTAAATAACCAAGCAAACAGATCTGAATAATCACAGTCACAGAAGTTCCTGATAGGTATCAATTTTCTAGAATCTATAACTCGGGCATAACAATACATAATTAATATTAAAATGCACTAGGTACCTACCTATTTTAGTTCGATTGATTTATCAAGACGAACGTACCTACATTTTCAGATTATTTAATTGTCACTGTCAATGTCCGTCCCTGCTGTCACTCAACTGTCAAATACAGGGAAAGCCTTACCTTAAAAAAATATCGAAATACAAGTATAACTTTTAAACCCCAACATTTAGAATTCTGTTAATTTATGTAGTAATTCTCAATAATATAATCTACCAAAAATGTGTAATCTCATTGCCAAACATGAAAATTGTAGGCCTGTACAAAATGTCCATAGTACCCTGCCATTCTCCTTTGCAAAGAAATAATTCCAAATTACGAAAACTTAATTATAAATGAACAGAAAGATTTTGGTTTTTATTTTTATTTATTATTTTATATATTATTTTTATCTTTAATTTTTGAATTTTGCATTCACAATGCTATATATAATTTGAAGATAAACTGGTACTAGCGGGTAGTGGGAATCGAACCCACAACTTTTGGATAACCGGATAACCGGCTGAGCTACCAAGACCCCAGACTCATTGAATTAATACAGTCACAATGCATACATTAAAGGTAACTGCTAAATGTTCCATAAGACTTATTGCAATTCGTCGTAAACTGGATACAACCAATGTTTGTTCAATTCTTCCCTAAAACTCGTCAAAAGAGCGAAGGGACATTCAGAAGTAGTTCTTAAATTTGCGATGGTTTTCTCGGATTTGATAATAATTTACATAAAACAAGTAAGTGATATAGTTTCAAGATAAGGATCTACTCTGAATTGATTTTATATTTTTTATTTTTGAAAATGATATAAGCAATAATTACTTTTTTAACATTCATCTCTGTGCACGAGTATAATCACTGGCAACACGCACAACACTGCAGCGAACGAAATCTTTGTCCTGCGTGTGGCCAGGAGCGTGCTATCACCTGCATGCGGACTAGATCCGCACGCGGGTGTAAATATGTATGACAGGAAAAGGGCCCTAAATGAAGTAGATATATTAGAAGAAAATTTTAAGATGTAAGTAATTATAACATTCTGGTTAGGTACCTTATTATATGAATTGGTAATATGTTTATGAAGCCACATTCCTTCAATATTTCACCATAGTTATCCATAGTTATAGGATTCATTGAAAATACATGAGGATTCTGACAGGCTTCGAAAGGTGTTATTTTAAACTTTTCAAGTATTTTCATAGTACACTGTAGATTTTCATGTGTCAGGTTATCTATATTAGGATGCTTTTTTTTCAAAATGGGTAGAAAACTTTCAGCTAGTTCTTCGCCTAAAACATTACAATATAAAAATTACTTTAATTGCTGGGAAAGCTAGAACTGATTAATTAAATTAACACAAAGGATCGTATTTCCCGAATAAGACCATGATAAGTAGAAAACAATACCTGTTGTTTTATGATAAAGATCTGCAAACGGAATCCTATTGTGGGAAAACCTTTGCGAAGCAAAATTATTTATTGGATACTTGTATTTGTAATGCCCCCATACCATACAAGAAACTCTTTTGTGAACTTTCATTTTTTGCTTAAATGTATGCTCAACCTCTTTGGAATTACTTCAATAAGGAAATAAATTAACAATGTTTATTGTTATTTGTGAAATGTAAAAAAAATACTTTCAAGTTCAATCAAAACAACAACATAACCTTAAAAATAAAGACAGGTTTGTTTTCTTATTGATTGAGGGAAGTGAAGTCAAAAGGATCTAGCCTATATAGCCAACACTATTGTATATTTTTCACCATAAACGGAATTGTTTTCGGTCTTTTGTTCTATTCATCTATCATCCTCATAAAAACTATCAAAATATTAGGCTGTACGGGCTAGATCCCCTTGTATTGAAGCAGGACAAAAAAAGTTAAATTACGTCAAAATAAATAAAATCAAAAAGTACCTAAAATATTTAATAATTTGATGAGGTAAATAAATAAGGCGAAAAGTTTACAAAACTATTTAAGATATAGGTATATCTGGTCTGTTTGCTACAGAGTGAGTCTGTTCCGTTTTTTGGTTATAATCCTTAAAACATATAAATTCCATCCTTTTAACATATTGGTGTTGGTTTACTGATTATTTAAAGGGAAATAAGGTACGTGAGTAGTTTTTTGTTGGCCTTTGGCCGTGTAAATGGAAGGGAACGAGAAAGAAAAGCCTCCCGAAGGGGATGGCAACATGTACGTCGACATAATCTCGCGTAAGCGCTCCAGCGCAGATGCATTACTTCCATCTGAAATAGCAGAACATGATAGAACAGCTTAAAAAGTTATTACTAACCCAGAAAGCGCTAATCCGTCTATTTCTAACATGTACAAGCACCCTTCGTTGGACAACAACTCGCGTGGTTATAATGAGGAAGACTGTGGTCCATTTATAGTTCATGTTTCCAGAGAATCAGTGGTCAACTCAGGTTTAAGCCTGAAACCTATCAAGGTAGGCCTTATTTTTATGCAAAACAAAATTAGTAATATCATCAAAGATGGTATTAAGTCAATTGGTCGCAATAGAGTTTCTGTTGAATTTAAATCCGCCCAGGACGCCAACAAATTTATAACTAATACTTGTTTAGCCCGCCACCAATTAATAGTTTCTATCCCTGCATATAATATTTCACGAATGGGTCTTGTTCGTGGAGTACCAGTGGAATGGTCTATGGAAGAATTTGTAAACGCTACAGAACTTACTGAAGGCCCAAACAAAATATTAAAAGCTCGCAGATTACACCGCAAGGTATTAAAAGAAGATGGCACTCCATCCTGGATCCCTACGCAATCCGTAGTTCTCACCATGCAGGGGCAATCTTTACCTAGCAAAATATATGCTGTCTACACATCTCTACCTGTAGAAGTATATATATTACCAACAATACAGTGCAGAAAGTGTGTTAGGTTTGGTCATATACAAAATCAATGTCGCTCAGATGCACGTTGTTATAGATGCGCCCAAAAACATCCTGGTGACCAATGTAAGGTGACCATGGACAATGCTACCTGTTTTAACTGTTCTGGAAAACATTTTGCTACAGATAACACCTGCCCTGAATTTGCACGACAAAAAGCCATCAAAACAGTTATGTCCGAGCAGAATATTTCATATGCCGAAGCGTCAACACGCTACGGTCGTGTCAGAAGACCCTATGCTGATGTGGCTAAAGTAATGTTTGCTCCTATCTCGGAACCCTCTGTTCTCTCTCCCTCCCACCAACCATATACCTCTCTTCCCCCCACTCCTGTTAGACCAACATCTTACCGCAAGCGAGTTAACCATTCCCCACGTCCAAGATCCTCCACCCCTGTAAGTTATGACCAACATGCCCATCACTTTATCACTAGCACCCCACGATCTGAGGTACCTAATGGCCAGGCTTTTCCTGACCCTGCCCAGAGAATAGGACAATTTACCCCCAATGAGGGTCTTATGGAGTTACTAATAAAGCTCCTCACTAATATTATCGCCAAATTTAGCGATGTACTACCGAACGACGTTGCCCCACTAATGATAACTCTGACAGAAAAACTTACTAATGGCACCTCCTTCCACAATCCCAGTTCACTTCCTTCAATGGAATAGTAGAAGTATAACCCCTAAAAAACCTGAAATAATAGATTTAATTAATAATAATAAAATTGTTGTTGCTGCTATTTCGGAGACATGGTTAAGGCCTGGATTTATGTTCAGGATCCCAGGCTTTTCTTGCCTCCGTGATGACCGTGACGACGGCCGCGCAGGTTCTGCACTCCTAATTAAGAGAAGTCTCCCCTTTTCACAAATCACCCTCCCTCCCCATACAGATGACATTAATGCCGTAGCTGCAAAAATTATGGACATAAATTTTATTTCAGTATATATTCCTCATCCGAACATCAGCCTAATCCCTGACCTTTCTACTATCCTTTTCTCTGTTCCTCCCCCTCTGGTGATAATGGGTGATTTTAATTGCCATAATACCTCATGGGGATCACTTTACACCGATTCCTTCTCTCCTTTACTTTTAGATCTTTTTGAGGACATTAATGTTTGCATCCTAAACGATAGCTCACCCACTCATAGAGTATATCCTGGACAAAATCAACAGTCTGTGCTTGATTTAACTGCTTGCTCTCCAAATTTAGCATCTTTACTCTCATGGAGGATATTAGATCAGTCTTACGGGAGTGATCATTTCCCAATAATTCTTTCCAAGCCTTGCTCTGTACTTCCTTCTCCGATTCTTGAACCACTCCTAAAATACAAAATACTTGAGGCTGACTGGAAAAAATACACAGAACTTATAGAAATCCGCCTACTAGAATCAGAATCGTTACTGTCATCATCCAACCTCTTAGAGCAATACTCACGCTTTCTGTCTATCATGAATGAATCTGCCGATCAGGTCATTCCCAAAAGAAAACCGGCTGGACAGAAAATTGCATCTCCTCCTTGGTGGGATTCCGATTGCACAGCAGCAATCAAAGAAAGAAATAGTGCTGAGCAAACTTATAATAATTCTCCCAACATAATTAATTTTATTAATTTTAAAAAAGTAACTGCCCGCACAAAACGTCTTCTTTCCAAAACAAAGAAAAAGGGTTGGAAAGGATTTTGCACTTCACTAGCTCCCAAGACCCCCTCTTCAATTGTCTGGAAAAATATTAAAAAATTTAGAGGATCATTTGTTCCCGATCCTGTTTCATCTTGCGACTCATCTCTTTGGTTGGATGACTTTATTGACAGGCTGGCACCTGCATTTGTACCTATGGATTTATATTCGTCCCCGCTGCCTCCTCTTACGTGCACTGACCCCCTTGACCAACCTTTTACCATTACGGAGTTAAAACTGTCACTAGAAGGCCTCCGTAATTCATCCCCTGGAGAAGACGGTGTACCTTACATATTTTTACGCAAACTTGGACCAATTGGACAGGGGTACTTACTGCAACTTTTGAACAATTTCTTTATTTCCGGTATTGTTCCAGAATCCTGGAAGAGGCAAATTATAATTCCAATCCTCAAACCAAATAAAAATGTACACGAGGCAAATTCATACCGTCCAATAGCTCTTTCATCTACCGTTGGAAAGATACTTGAGCGCATGGTTAAGAACAGACTTGAATGGTTTACAGAAAATAAGAGAATCCTAGCAAAATCTCAATTTGGCTTCCGAAAAGGTAAAAGTACCATGGATAGTTTAGGAATTTTTACTTCGGATATCCATCTGGCACTGTCCAAAAATAAAAATCTTTTTGCATGCTTTCTAGACGTGTCAGCTGCTTATGATAGCGTTCAACTCCCGCTGCTCAGAGCTAAATTGCTACAGCTGAGTATATCTGCGAGGATTGTTTGTTTCATCTGCAATCTGTTCATGGGTAGGACCATAAGAATTAAACTTGGTAATACTTATTCTGCTCCACGTACACTGTGGCAAGGAATTCCGCAAGGGTCTGTGCTTAGTCCTCTTTTATATAATATTTACACTCATGATCTCGACCAATCTGTCTCTCCTTTTTGTGAAGTGTTGCAGTATGCCGATGATTTGGTCTTATACACTTCAACCGAATGCGCTGAAATTGCTTCCTCTCGTCTCAATGAAGCCCTAAGCTATCTTGTGGACTGGATGGATGAACATGGTCTGACACTTTCTCCATCTAAAAGCTGTACGGTGACCTTTACACGAAGGAGAGCCATCCCAATTGTCGATGTCTCGTGTTTGGATGAAGTCATACCCAACTGCGAATCTTTTAAATTCTTGGGAGTGATTTTTGATTCAAAAATGACGGGGATTCCTCATCTAAATTACATTATAGGTAAATGTGAAAAAGGCATCAATGTTATGCGTTCCCTCTCTGGTGTGTGGTGGGGATCTCATCCAATCTGTCAGAAATTGCTGTATAATGCTTTGATACGTAGCCAAATTGACTATGGATCTTTCATTCTCGAACCTTGCAGTAAATTAGCCCTGAAAAAAGTAGACCTCATCCAAGCCAAATGCCTGCGCATCATCCTTGGCGCGATGAAGTCTTCGCCCAAGAATGCTATGCAGGTAGAATGCTTGGAACCACCTCTTTTTCTAAGAAGACAATATTTAGCAGACCGATTTATTTTTAAGGTGGTTTCCTTATCTAGTCATCCTCTTCTACCACGACTTGAAGCTCTCGCTCTAGAGGTATCCGAGAACCGTTACTGGTTACACAAAGAAACCCCAAGAATAGTTCGGAGCTACCTAAAAATTCAAGACCTTCCTTTTTCACCTTACCAAAATGAAATTAGCCCCCTGTTTAAAGCAGATTTCAAATCTTTAATACACATTCCAAAAGTTCTATTGAATTTTGGTATACTAAAGAATGACCCTGGTGCACAAAATAAATTCACTGCCCTTATGGAAGAATGGAAAGAGTTCTTACCAGTGTATACTGACGCATCCAAATTATCTGAGGAGGGCTGCGTAGGTGCGGCGGTGTGGATACCGAGGTTTAATGTTTTATTGAACTACAAGTGTCCACCTAAGACTTCGGTGTTTACTGGGGAGACTTTGGCTGTTCTAGAGGCGATAGCCTACGTGGAAAACCATAACATACCCAAAACTATCATATTATCTGACTGTAAGAGTTGCCTGCAAGCAATTGCTGGCAACCCATTCAAAACTAAAATTAATTTTCCTTTGGTGCTTCAGATAAAAGAGCTACTGCTAAAAAGCAAACTGAGAGGTTTAGATATCGCACTTGCATGGATCCCTGGTCATAATGGAATTGAGGGCAACGAATGCGCGGACTTTTGGGCGAAAAACGCTATTAACATGGGTTCACTGGATTACAGTAATTACTATCTTCCAGACCTTCTTGCAATCGCTCGATCTGATGCGAAGAGCACTTGGCAGGACCTTTGGGACTCCTCCAGGCTCAGCAAAGGTCGACACTATGGGAACATTCAACCTAATATCCCAATTAAACCCTGGTTCTTTCGTTTTAAATTAGTAGATAAGCAAACCACCTCGACCATTTGTCGTCTCCGCCTTGGACATGTTTGTACACCAGTCTTCCTAGCCAAAATTAGAGTACGGGATCATTCTCTATGTGAATGTGGACTGGACGAAGGAACCACAGACCATATCTTTTTTAGCTGTCCTAAGTTCTCCTATTCTTTATATGACATTTTACCTCCTGAAATTCCACGCCCTATCAACTTTCAATCTCTTCTTTGTTACTTAAATTCTTCTCATATGAATCTCTTAATTAAATATATACATCAACATGAAATTAAGTTGTAACCAACTTATTCAACTTATATTTTGTATTTTATTTATTTATCAACCTTCCCATAATCTTTTCACCTTTATGTTTATAACTTCATTCCTATCCTCTAACATAGGCTGTTATTGTAAAATTGTCCATTGTGCTGTCTGTGATGTCCCTAACACTAAATGTTTTGTTTTAGATACCGCCCACATCAAGCTCCTCCAAAACAAACGAAATTTTTTATACTGAACATTCTCCGAACGTAGTGACCAATATAAAACGGTTGTTGGCAAAATACATCTCAAGTAAAGGAGATGTGAAAGCCATATATAAAATTAAAAAAAAAAAAATAAGGCAATATTTTTGATATTATTATTATTCAATAATGATTAGTACTGATATTATAGCATAGGTAAACGTTTTCTTATAAGCCTCACAAGTCTGTAATAACAATATGTAATAAGTCTTCGTCGATAACATGCCATAAAAAATACCTTTGTATATCATGAGACAATTGCTGATTTTATTGTTAATTTTACTGTTTTACTGATTATATCTCTTTATGATTCCAGATGGATTGGTCGGCAGTTAGAAATCAATTTAAACAAACTTGGCTTGTTACATTTCTCAGTCTTATTTTATTTACTGGTGTAACATATTTTTTAATATGGGCTGAGGTAAGTAGTTAATTTAAACTTTAACCAATCATAATTTTTAAATTATAAATACATATTTTATTAAAGACTAAATTTATTTCCTTTTAGTTTATTTTATGGACTTGAGGCCAACTTTAAAAAAAGTAAATGCAATGGGAGGTAATACTTATTTAGGTTACATTATTAAAAAACTAGGATTTTAGTTTTAACCTTTAACTGGGGACGCAATTTTTTTACACTTGTCTGGATGCGTGGTCTCACAGACCACAATAATTGAAGCTAGTTAATAAATGTGTAATTGTACTACTATGAATTTTATGCATATGTTGAAGGGGTATTAACTAAAAAACATTAAATGGTAATTAACTTTTATTAATATTTATCAGTTATCTAAAGTCATCTAAACATCAACATTGCTTTGGGCATTTCAGTCTTGACATTAGATCAATAATATGAGATAATATAAATATTTATTGATACATGCTTTATTCATAAAAAACAATAAAAAATGAAAATACCAATAATAATAATAATAAATTCATAAATAAAAAACCTCAACTAACTCGCCAGTTCGAGGCAAGGTGCCCAAAATGCTGGCGGTATTGCCCCTTTGAATGGCCAAGCTAATGCGCTGTGCGAAAAAATTACCTGATCTCCGGTCACCCGTTGCCTCGTACAGGCGAGCAGTTAAGTATATATGAGATTAAATATTATATTTAAGCAACTTCGCTACAAAATGAACTTATTTTTCTTAAATTAGGAATACAAAAAAAAACAAAAAAGAAAACATCTAAAAAAATTCAGACATCAGGTCTGACATAAGCAAAATTGTACCATTTGTAACAATTTTTTTCATAGTAATATTGAGCTTCAAGTTCTTCTGATTATCTGATAATATCACCTTGTCGTCTGAACTTGCAGAAGAACTGTAATTTTCACTACCTTCCTGAACTTCATGAGATTGAGTTCTGTTGGTCTTGTTGGTCTGTGAGACCAAGCAACCACAGTTAAAAGTTTATTAAAAAAAATTTTGTTGAATTTGGCTGTTCAAGCCCATTTGAAAATGTATCCTGTTACAAACAACTAAGGAACACATGCTATATATCCCTTAATTTAATTTTTCAAAGAAAGCCGATAAATTACGTGCCTTTCTTTTCAGAGCCAAACTATTCAAAGTAATATGATGCTGGAAGAGTTAGTGGCAGGAGCAGAGAGTATAGTCATTCACACAGGTGACGAAGCAGCCAAGTTTGAAGACCGCATTGTGCACATTGTTGGCCCTTTGCGCATACTCGAACCTATATCTGAACCAGACTACAATATCCAAGTGCAGGCTGTAAAATTAAGAAAAAGGGTGCAAATGTACCAATGGATTGAAGAGACAACGTAAGTTACTTTTTTTTTTATTTTTTAAGTGCTTGCTGCACTGAAGCTAAATTAAATATTTATAAAATTTATAAAATACAGTGAAACTTACTTACGTCAGCCTTCCCGGTAGCATAGCGGTCAGTGCAGCCGCCCGGATTGCAGAAAACCCAGGTTCGACTCCTGGCTGGGTCGGGTGGGCGTTTAATTTTTTCAATGTACTTTATAAGTTTTATAAATACAATAGTTATATTTTTAGTCATTTATATCATCATCAGCTTCTAAATACCCAATGATGTTGTAGACTTCCCTTTGTATATGCCACATAAGTTGATCCTGTGTTGTGCTTTAGAAATATAAAAAAATGGTTTGTCTATGTTGAAATAAAAAAGTTTGCTAGAAATAGTTGTTGGCTAATAGTGACTAGAACTACTCTAAAGATCTTAATCTTAATCTTTTAGACATAACAAATAACAATAGATTTTTTAATTCCCCATATCTAATTAACTAAGAATAATATTATAGTTTATAACTTCTAGAGATCAAGAGAACTTTCTGTCTGAGCCAGGAGATGAGTCACAAAAGACATACTGGTATCATAAAGACTGGAGAGATTATATAGTGGACTCAGCATTGTTTTACATAAGGCCAGGTCATCACAATCCAACCTCTATGCCTATGTTCAGTGAGACTCATGTTGCTGAAAATGTCAAAATTGGATGGTTGTATTTAGGTATGTAACTAATTTATAATTCTTAAAAAAACAAGTCGTCTTTTACGTATAAAAAAAGACTTCCTGACTGACTGATTGATTAAATAACAATTTACATTGACATCAGATGTGATTTCCCTTCCTTCTCTCGGGAAGGAAGGGAATTCCCTCAGGATTTTGAGATCCTGGATCTTGTTTGTATATGCGTACCTGTGTGCGTGCGTGCGTGCATGCGTGCGTGCGTCTTTGCGTGCATGTGTGCGTGTAGGTCCCTTGTGAAGTTTTATTAAAATTAACCAGCCAATTGTGAGCAGAGACAGGGACAGTTTTACTTGCATTACAATTCTACTATTGCATTGCCATGTTGGGAATGTCCAGCTGGCATTTTTGGGGGACTTTACTGATGGCCTTATTCCAGTAATTTAGACAGGCATCTAAAGTAGACTTAAGAAACCTATTATTTAAAAAAGAAAAATTTTTTCGCAATCTGTCATCAGACTGTGAGCTAATTAGTTGTGTGTAGCATATGGAAATATGTCGGAGTAAACAGTGGCGCGTTTTTTCAAATATTCAATATTTTAATATTCTTTATAACAAAAAAGTTTCTATAAGCCATATTGAATTTTATCAATCGATGTTGCTTAGCAGAATTTTTAGTATTTTTTAAGTAGGTATTCAACATGTTTGTTCTCTTTTCAGGTATAGATGTAAAACGCAAGGTTAATGATTACTACGAAATATGGTCCGACTCGAGGCCTGAACGCAGTGACATCAAGTTGCATTCTGGGTTTTACTACCATGGAGACAGTGCGCTGGAGCATCAGATAGGGGACCTCAGAATACATTTCTCATATGCTGGGCGAGAAGACGACATTGTAAGTTGCTGAAATTAAAATTCTAGTTTTTGTTTGTTTAAAAATAATAGTAAATAATTCTTTATTCATAAACAGAAAAATAAAACTAAAGTTTTCTCTGAATTTAATGATAGTTAAAGCTGCAACTGAAGATTTCATTGGATAGCTACCATTGAATGGTGATGTTTAATGTATCTAATACCTTTAAACGAGCAATTCTTGTATATATATAATATAATCTGAATCTCTGAAACGGCTCCAACGATTTTCATAAAATTTAGTATGCTGGGTATTTTGGGGGCGATAAATCGATCTAGCTAGGTTTAATTTTTAGAAAACATTATAAAAAAAAAACGAGCAAAGCTCAGTCATCCAGGTACTTACATTGAATTGTGTATACTTTATACCTACATTTTATCACTTTTTAGTACCTTGTATTGTTTTGCAAATAATATTTTTAGCATTTGTATACATTAGCACATTGCTACTCCTATTTATCATAGTACTTATTTAATATAAAAAAATACGTAAACTATATGCAAATAAAATCATACATTCATTCGTTCATCATTCACTCATACATTCATTTAATCATTCGATCATTCATTAATTCCATGTTTCAGTACACTGCAGTGGGCGTGGTAGAAGGCGGCGTCCTCCAAGCGTACAGCCCTTCGAACTTCCCTGCGGCAGACCCCATTTCGTTGCTGCGCAAAGGATCTTACAGCTTAAAACAGCTGCATGACCTTGAGAGGCGCGATGCCAATATCCACACCTGGAAGTATAGGTTACTAGGGTTTGTCCAGGTCTTCGCCTCTGCTATGACCCTACACCCGGACTGGGTTACGCTTCGTGAGTAGCTTTTATAATTTATCGAATCACACGTTTACTATCATCATGTTTGTTTAAAATTCAAGTATTACAGAGCTTTTGTTTTAGAATATTTCTAAAATCACGTGTAGGGTTACCTATTGCAACGCATTACGGTTTTCGCCATAAACTGACAATTCATAATACTACTGGCCATAATAGTCACTTGCCATAAGCCATTATAGCATAACTTCATGACGCATAATATCATATGGTTGAAACCTGTAAGGCATAATCATAGAAAGGCATGTAATGAACGGCATAATTTTTGTTGGCCATAATATTCAAAAGACATAATATTTAAAAAGCATATATTTAACAAGAATAACCGGCTAAATCCCTAAACTCCTAAGGAATAACACTTATTTACCATAATTTCAAAAAGCATAAATTTCTATGCATAAAAGAAATTGGTCCGGGTGTAGAAAAGGGGGCCCTAAAAACAAACACAATTTTTTTTTCACAAAATGGAAAAAAAACATAGCTAACGAAAAGAGATTTAATTTTTTTGATTTTTAATTATTATTTTTTAAATTTTATGTATGGAAATAGAGTTCTGTTGTCTAATAAAAAAAACTTACCTCGAAATTCAAGACAATCGCTACGCTGCGCTTCATTTGTCTTAAATTTCTAACCTATCACGTGACCCACAACAAAAAGTGAAAAATTTTACAAGTCCTTAATATTGATTTCTTTTTTTTAACTTCGAAATTTATACACAATTTTAGCATTAAAAATAATTCATTGTGTCTAATAAAAAAAAAATGCGTAGGTATTAGTAAATATGCATAGTAAAAGTAAACAATAAATTTATGGATATTTATAGATGTGTTTTATAAAAGTATGGCTTTACTGAGTTTTGCTTTATAAAAGTATGTCAAACGGGACTGAATTGCAAAAATAATTCTATGTAGGAGGGCTAGTACTGAGCCGTGATGATATAACTAAGAAACTTGTACAGAAATCTCTTGTTTCAGTGCTCCAGTCTCAATATATATCGAGCAATTTGAGAAGATGCACAAGAGTTTGGGTCAACTTTATTTTATCGTTCTCCTACACATTGCTGATCATAGCTGTTCCCTGGTGAGTTACTAACGGTGACATTGAGTTGACTCCACACGGTTGTGCATTCGCCATACGCAAAATAAGTCGATTTAAAAACATACTCTCGGCCGAAAGTGAAAATAATTTTTCATTTTCATTTAGGCTCAAAGGGCGCATGTTATCGACGATATATTTATATAGCTGACTGTTCAATCAGCGTTCAAATGATCTGCCCACCGAGACAAGTGGCTAATAGAATAGAAATCAAATAGAATGATTATTGTACGAGATTGACATAAGTCAACAATACGTATAAATGACGTTAATGTCAATACTTTACAATAAGCATTCTAAAATGTTTTTGTTTTGTTTATACACGAAGACTTTTTATCGGTGATCAGGACCTACTGATTCCGACTAAGTAAATGATGGTCATTGCCATTGTCAATAATAATAGTAGTAACATGTTTTTTTTTATAAATTTAATTTTGTATTTTTAATTATGTAACCAAAATTAATTAGAATGTATGGGCTTCCTACATTTTTATGAAGTGAAGATTAAAGTGTTTTTTTTACGTTGTCTGCCATTTGACAGTTTACTACTAATAACATGGAAAACTTTAAATCTTCAATGAGGTTTCTTATCATCGTTGTACCTGTAACCCTTATGGAGAGGTTTTATTTGTAACAAGGGGGAGTAGGATGACCATGCTTTTAATATTTATAGTTATTAACTTTATTTCCTAGACAAAAAAATAAAAAATGGAACGCTGACATGTAAGTTTTAATATTATTGCAATGGCTATCATTTACATAATCGGAATCAGTAAGTCCTGATCATCGATAAAGTCGTCGTGTATAATTTTAACGCAAATTTTGTGGCGAAACAAATTACAAAAACACAAATGTTGAAAAAATTAGGGGAGCACCTGACCCGGTATGTCAGAAGGGTGCAGGTTCAAATCCTGCTTGTGGATTTTTTTTCAACATTTGTGTTTTTGTAATAAGAATTCTATTTAATTTCTATTCTATTAGCGTTTTGCCACTTGTCTAGGGGGGCTGTCGATCGAATCAAGCGCTCAAACGTAAAAAAACATAATAAAAGAAATATCTAAACATTTAATTAAAATCAACCTAATTATTAAATACATGAAAGTGCACTTTCATACATTGATATAAGGTTGAATTACATCACTTTGATGTTGACTGAACATTAAATACAATAGTAAAAATCACTATAAATAATAATATTTTATTGATTCAAACAGTTTTTGTTATTACATTATATATAGTTTAATAAATAATATGTAGATGTATTGAATTGTGAAACTAAAAAATACCTCAGTAAGAAAGTTAGTAGCGGTATGCTGCTGAAATCACCTCTACACAATCAGCGATTATACGAGTTACAGTTATAGTCGATTTGTAAAGCATATTTTCAACACTTTTTCGATATTATATCTTATTCTCTTTGTTATGAAATGGATAGTTACCGTATTGATGTTTTTTCGTCAGGTTGCTCCATAAATCGGCGTTCGGTGCAATAGTGCTGGGTGGAGCGTTCCTCCCCGTGCTGCACTATTCAACGCTGCTTAGGCGGGAGACGACGCCGGACCCGCCGCCGTACACGCGATGGAACGACAATACGCGTTGAGGAAATATTGACCGTCACGCGACCACTGACATGTACTTACGAAGTATCTCTAAAGCGTTTGGGTGGTTAATGCGACATCCGCTGCGTATAACGCGTTGCATTTCACGTAACTGTTTTGGATAGGATTGTTTAACTCCTAATTTTGTTTCTGATTTTAAATCAAACCGAATTTTATAATTTCGTATAAATAATATTAAGTTTCGAAAAATGACTGTCGTGATTTTTAATAAACAAAATTTAATTTTTATTACGACTGTTGATTAGGTTGTGACCAGTGCAGTAGAGTGAATAAAGTAATAATGAAATTTTAAGAATTTAAAGATTCGGTATTTTGAAATTCGTGATAATAATATTCGGACTCAAGTTTTTACATATTTATTTAGTGTCCCGATTTTGCTAGAAACAAAGTTGTGATAACGCATTGGTTATTGCGTTAAAACTATCCGTGGGACGCATTGCTTTTTTAACGCAACGCGAAACGCTGCGGATACAGTATAAACAAATTAAGCGTTTAATTCAGATGCCAAATAGAAGTTCCTGCGAGATTTGAAGACTATTTGTGTATTTACCAATACGCAACTTTAATTAATTCATTCAACTGTCCCTTCCCTATGTCTCAAGATCCGTGCCGAGATCGTTTAAACGTTTGAATTACTCTAAAAATGCACAAGTTGGAAAGACAGAGTTACAGAGACAGCTTTTGTGAACATTTTGTCTTATTTATTTTGTATAATTTGTTCGTGAGTTTAATAAAATTGTGTATTTACATAAACTAAGAATAAAATATTAAAAAAGTAATAAATTGAATTAAAAGGTTGAATAATAATTACTGGTCAAAATAATTAATGGCATAAAAATAAATTCCAAGGTATGTATGTATTATGAGTGCAAACTCTAACTAGTATAGTTAGCACGAAGTCATGCCAAAACAATATACCAATACATTATTATAATTATTTTTAACTATAGCGTTTATATGGTGCCAAAACTTTGTGCTTTTGGCTTTACATTAAAAATTAAGCTCATGAAAATTTTGGAGCAATTTGATTTGACTTAAATTTAGAAGTAATACTCTTATTTTGAAGATAATGCATATTATGTACAATATAACAAATGTAACAAATAAGTACCTTAAGAGTTAAGTTATTTTGGCTGACCCTCGTCCTTAATGTCAGTAGGGAAATGAAAAATCGAAAAGGCTTATAGTGTTATTGGTGTGTAAGTAACAATAACCTATATTGGGTTGGTAGTAGATGTGGGTTTACGTTGGTACAACAGAGTCCAATAATATATAACCTTGTCAAAGTTACTTCTGTCAACGTATATACCATGGAATCTTCGATCAATTATGTACGATCAATTATCAATTATGTAAATTGATCGAAGCATGGCAACCATTACTACAACAGAGCGACAGGGTCCTATACTGTTGAGATATTATGGGACCCACCAACAAATTATGGGGATTGAACTATTCCCCAACTTGATCTGGCGATTATTTTTTCGGTAGCAGTAAAGTACGAGTATTTTACACTATTCGATCGAGGTAAACTTAACTACAAATTGTATGGGACCGAAGCAGTGCCCTCTAGTGACATAATAATATGAACTTTTAAAACCACTTCATCGAAAAAAGAAAACTCGAACTAAGCAATCTATTCTTAGATCGTGGCCGCCTCGTCAGCTTTTATTTATTTAGGGTTCTTTAATTGTTGTACGATGTCTTTTATTTTGTATACTTATTTTTTTTTATGTATACACATACACACACATATTTTTAATATATCCTACTAATATTATAAACGCAAAAGTTGGCCAGACCAGCATATAGGATATTTTTTTTTTTACTGTATTCTTCGCGAACGAAGTCGCGGGCAACAACTAGTATATATATATTTATGAGTATATAGGTTTATTTATAATATAAGTACATATATCCAAATATATATATATATATATATATATATATATATATATATATATATATATATATATATATATATATATAGATGAAGATGAAGATATATACTATCTTCAGATGAATCTTGTTAAAACCGCTTACCGCCCCTTACCGCTCGACCACGACTGACGTCTGACGCGGCAAACGGATTTCTAGTTAATTGCGTTTTTTCTATCACTGCTGACTATGACAGCCGTAGTATAACGCGCAATGAATTAGAAACCCGTTGGCCGCGTCGCAAAACGCTCGTACTCGTGGCAGAGGCCTTACGTACCTCCCGGCCCTCGTAGGTACCTACCGCCGGCGAAGACTCAGTTAAGCGGTCTTATATTAAAATTTCACTGAATAACAGCTAAGAAGCAGGTAGTCTGTATTCAATTGTTGCTAAAGTCAAAATCAGTTGCTGAAATTGTCGATCACTGGTTCCTGACGAGTACCACTACCCTATGTAAGGTTGTCTTTTGTTTTTAATAATTGTTTTTTACTTATTTATGCCATTTCGATTTTTCGTCCATATAACTTTTAAAGTAAAACAATTAATACCATATCTTAACAAATGCACCAATTAAGTAAGTTTAGAAAGTAGACGTTATACTTTAAATAGTTTTACCTAACCCGTTGTGATAATAGATTAATATTAAGTAATAAAAAATAAATAACGACCTCATAAACCAGCTTTTGCGTTTGTTTTTCTTATTTAGGTACTTATTGTAATGTAATTTCTATTATTTTTAAGTTTGTAATATATTATTTAAGTATTATAAAAAAAACTTGTTTTATTGAACTTGTAGACAAATGAAATTATTTTTTAATTTAATAATTTATAATCAAATCTATACACTATAGGTAATCTCAATAATGAGTGTTCCCAGTAGTTCCCACGGTGTTCCTATCCCATTCTCATCGTATTTGAAGACAGCAGTGATTATTTTGTCACTAAAAATTCGAATGGCAAGTGAGTGCATACATAAAAACAACTTGAAAATGAAGAAAATATAATTACATAACATAGTGTGTTTAAATAACTTTTCTTTACTAGATCATCCACCGGTGATCTTTCAATCGAAAGTCGCATCCCAGAAATCGAGACATCGGCACTGGTATTCACTAACTTTGCACCTTCTGTAGCTACTCTCTAGTCTAGTTAAGAGAGATGGGCACTGCGGCTTTCACGGCGGCGGCGGAACCACGCAGGCGCAAAACCGCCTGTCAGACTTTATCAGCTGATCGCGACCCACCCTGCCTTTACAATTTATCTCAATAAGTCTTTTGTTGTTGTATACGGCTGTAGTTTTAATATTTATTGTAGATATTATTATTATTAAGTGTGCAGTATAAGTGGCGTTACCTTTAGTGTTATTGCGTGTACCTAATTGATAGCTGTTAAATTAGCTATAAAGAATACGTTTACTAATAACTCTTTGTACTAAATTGCAAAGAACATGAAAGCGGCGGCGATGTCTGTGTGGGTTTTCATAAACCTCCTTTGCTTTGGCATGTGTGGCTATTTGTACCTTATCTGGTCACAGTATTGGATGTACATTGAGCGACAGAGGTTGTTCAACAAATCACCTGACACTCCGCAACGGACTAGTACAGGGCTCAACCAAGAAGGCTACATGGAGAAGTATAGTTCAAAGTCGCCAATCAACTCTTCATCTTTAAGAATGCAATCCTTTCGAAAAAATCGGAGGTCGGCTATCGGAGTGCTGTGGAGTGGTTCCGTGTTGACTAAGCCTTCCAAACCGCCCGGGCCTGCTCGGCCGTCCGTCAATGTTGTACGGAAATCTCAAGGAAGTCCAAGGTTTCCTAACATTCACAAGCCCATTTTAGAGTTCGATAGTGAAAAGTACATGTGTAATGACTACTTAACACCATATTGCGAAACGCAGACAACTGAGTTTAAGGAGTTGATGCTGAAAGAATTCCACAGAGTGCTTATGGGAGAAAGTAAGGTGTTCCGTTCGGGATTAGAGTCACAGAACACTTATGATGTCAGATACGACATTGCTAATAGAAAGGAGCGTACAAGAGAAGAGATATTATGCGAGTTAAAAAAGGTTTTAGTTCGGACGGTGACTTCTGAAGATGAACCATTCGCGAAGCTTGGGTATCGAATACCGCGCGCGCCATTGCAGGCTGAGCGCGTCTTCAATACATGTGCAGTTGTCACGAATGCTGGCTCACTGCTGGGATCTCGTTTGGGAGAATTTATAGGTAGGTCATTCCAAAGCTAAACTTAAGTGGCAATTCCTATCCCTCCTAAGGTTGTAAACAAGATTGATTAAATGCAATCCCGCGGATACTAGATGGAGATGCCTATGAGCTGCGGTGTTCACTTTCCATCAGGGACGGCCATATGCTCGTTTGCCGCCTTTACACATTTTTTTTCCTACACACACCAATTATCTAGCCCAAGAGAAGCTTCGTTTTGAAACTCGGTAAATGGTTTCTAGACAACGGATAAACATACTTAAAATACTTCTTAAATACATACTTATTATTATTATTATACATAGAAAACACCCAGACTCGAGACAATTTAGAAAAACAATAATTTCTAAATTGACCCGACGGGGATCGAACCCCGGAACTCAGAGATGGCGACACCATGAAAACCGGTGTACAAACCACTCGACCAAGGAGGTTATCGAAAATACATCGACATAATATACATCTATTTGTCTATGTCTCTAAATAAAGTTTACTTGCCCCATTAAGTATTATTACTATAACAAAGAAAAGTAGTATGTATCCAATTAACTTCAAATAATAAACAGATAATAGTAATTTCATAGACAGTTGGATACATTATAATCACCCGTAGGTATAATTAAAAAATGATACAATAACAAATAATACTCTCCAACAGTTAGGTACGTGCCTTCCTGCGTGCGTTCCTGAGCTTTTGCCAATAGTTCGTATGATTTTTATATTGTTGCGATCGTGACCCGTTGAGTCACCACCACGAGTGAGTCGGTTGGCGAGTGTTTGCCCGCTGCCTACGCGCAACTGTGCCTCGGTACAGTTACCATTCTGGATGTGCTATGTACTTACATAAGTTTAACAAAGTAGGTACCTATGTAGTTAACACCTTTTTGTTAATTGGCATTTACCTTAAGCGTTGTGTCGTTTCGTCGTGTTCGGTTGGTTTACATTGGGTTGTGTGTATAGTGTATGCTCCTCTACTTGGGACGAATTTTCTCGTTATTCCATTATTTGGTTTTGTGACAAAACTTACTCATTTGTTAAATACTAAAACATATTAAATAAATTCTTGTTACCCTTATCTATACTAATATTATAAAAAAGGAAAGCTTTGTATTTTTGTATGTATGTTTGTAACGAATAAACTCAAAAACTACTGGACCGTTTTAAAAAAATCATTCACCATTAGAATGCTACATTAGAACTGAGTTACAATAGGCTATATTAAAAAAAAATGTCCTCTAGTAAAAGATAATTATCTTCAGGAAAGGAGTCACGTCAGTAGTCTGGAACTATGGAGATTGAACCACGATTTCTCGCATTATACACGAGCATCTATCAGTTGGGCTACCGACGCGATGCTTCAAATTCCGGATTATAACTTTATTAGCATAGTGTAAGAATTATTGTCGCCACGTCCGTCGGTTAAATAATCATATCCCAAAATTAATATATTGATTACAAACGTCGATGCAGGATAGGCCGATGACGGGCGGGTGATCGACCGAACATTGTGCAGTGTTATCGCATCAATCTTCGCTTTGTGAGTCTTCGCCGCCTGCCGCATTTACATGCGCGGGCGCCGCTCTTCGGCGAACGGCCGAAATCGTATGCGAATCACTCGAATCACTCGAATCACATACAGGCAGGGTTTTACTGATTCCCCGATAATAAATCGGAATGATATCACGAGTAATGGACAGTGATTGATCGTCAACGTTGGACTGCTGTCAACTTTTCCAGGAAGCATGTTTCACTTCCTATCCATTCAATCTAGTGTAAGACTTTCCTGACACCTACTTTGTGTTAAGTGAATACAAAGTTCATCTATTGTTTTTTTCCCGTAAGCGTATTATCTAAGATAATATAATATAAGTTTATTATAAAGTTGACATTTAGAAAAGTTTATAGGGCTACATTTTATAGTTTCTAATATTTTGTGATTCTTCATAGTTAAAAGGTAATTTTATTTATTTGGAGAGATGAACCGATGAAGACGGCAGTTTTCATTTTCAGGATAGTTTTCCGAACTGTCCAATTAATCAGCATCATAACTTTCCAGGTTAGTAAATTATATTGAAACGGTTACTATTAACTGTAAATATTTATAACATTACAAATTTTATTTTTTTGCGCCGTTTTGAAGCAGCCCCGATTCCCATTCATAACCGAGGTTTTGCTTAATTCATGTCTCGAGCTAGGTTTACCCAGAACTGGATTGTTATGCTGATACGACGCCGATACGAACCAGAGGAATGCGCAGGCGCCGGCGCTCGGGCCCTTCTCTGTACAACTAGTGCGTCGCCATTGGAAAATCCAACTTAGAATCTATGCTAATTGGTACACGAGATAGCCTTATCTTTTACTCATTACATTTTGCTACCTAGGCCTATTGAATAATGTCTCAATAGGGTGTCGGTAGTCCGATTTTGAGATTACGACTAAGGGATTGTCAAATTCAGGCCACTGACACACGATTGTAGACGTTTTAAAAATGACGAACGGATCTAAGAAGTAACTTCAAGGCCATGACAAGGTAGCTATGTAAAATACATTCATTACACTGCTTGAAGTTTGTAATTTAAAGACTTTTTACTTGTTCAATAACGGTAATAGTGACAAAAAATACCCCTATCCATAGTAACTTTCATAAAACATTGAATGTGCTGAAATGACCCCATGTATTCCTACAGTCAAACTGCTTTATCGAAACAAGTTTAGATTTAAATGAAATGTAGGTGATTCATATTGTCGCCCATGTGGTGCGCTGCGTCGCCTTAGTCACCCCAAAACCGCAAACTCCTTTCTCGTAATATTTTATGGCCAGACGTGGGACAGACAATATATTTCAAATTGTTTTAAACATGACAAACAATCAGTGTGATTTCATGCTTGTAGTATCTTTTCTGCCTCAATTGATGGGTGCGTTGCGTAGCCTTAGATAGTTCCATACTTGCCAGTAACAGAAGTAGCTCAATTTAACATTTTGCCATACCAACTAAAAAGTGTATCAGGCGCTCGTCAATGTCTAGTAAAGCTACGATGATGACCTATGAAGGTCACTGACTTCGATGCCGTCTGTACATACGTGAAGTACTGTCGAAAAGCGATAGTCAAAACCTGAATATCATTATAAAAAATAACTCTTTACCCACAGATCTACTGTGTTCAGATTTACCAAGAAGATTCACCTACTTTTATCATCATTAGCTATTTTAATGTTGCCGCTGCTTGAGCACGTGCCTGCTTTATATAAGGCCTACAACGCATTATCCGGCCAGCCGCGATCCGGCACGCGTTTGTGCCTTGTAGATAGTAGACAGCTGGCCGCGAGTAGTGCGTTTGAACAATACGTTTTCATATGAAAATAGACATGCGGCCTGCCGCAACGGCGCGCCGTGTAACGCGCTACAGGCCTAAGATTATAGATAAAACACAATTTTTTTTGTAAATCACAGCAAAGTATATATTACCGGCAAAACATAAAATTCAGTCAATGTACAGAAAACCTACCTAGTAATTCTATAAACATCGAGTTTCTTTAGACATTGTCATGATCGTAATGAGCAACATGTCTGAAAAACACTGTAAAGGCCATTTGCCGGCCTTCGGCCATCACCTTATTTTATTTATTTTGTCGTGCACTTACATAAACATTATCTATCTCCATTCAAGTAATTTAAGTACGTAACTTATAGGCATTTCCATGCTTAGCTCTGATGCTACGTGATTGCCGACAGGAAGTGCCAATGTGATTCAAGATGTGTATATTTAATCTAATTACAAATCAATTAATTAATTACAATCTACGTATATAGAAGAAGCAGTGTAACTACACAACTTCTACAAAACTATAACTATGCTATTTCTAGTTTACAGATTGAAATCAAAATAATAATAAATAATGTTTTTTAAGGGTTTAAGATAGTATTAAATTGATATGTAGGAAATGAGAAAAAGCTCTAGAGAAATTTAGGAAGAAAGAAAATTTTCTGAACTGGTAAATTTGGTAAATTTACACACTAGGTACAGACGCCTGCACATCAACCTATCCATAACTGTCAAATTTCTTCAATACATTTTCAACAATATTGTTATGAAATAAAGTTCAAAGTCTATTGAGGAAATTTGACAGTTTGTGGTAGGCATCGCGCACTAGTCCCCGTGCCCTACTAGATTCTCCGAGTGGTTCGGATCGGATCGGGGAGCGGAACAACCCGAGGGCGCCACTAAAGGCTCGGATGTCGGCTCGGGTTGACCGGGCCGTGGTGGAGGAGAGAAGCGCCCAGGTACATGTCTGTACCTGGTGTAGAGCGCGTGTGAACCGGTTCTTCGTACCCTTCAAAACAAAAACATTTTATAAATAGCTTGCCTACTTCTTAATTGATCTTTAGTATTTGTAAAAATATTATGATCAGATGTTAATGACGGTAGTTGTTGACATTGAATTGGCGCCTTTGACTTTCAAATTATATAAACAAAACAAACCAAAAAATAAAATCCATTGTAATATCTGATAATAACCATTAATAAAAAGCAATAACGTTTAATTTTATTTAGCCACTGGTTGTCACCCGCGACTTCGTTCACGAAGACTACACTATCCCGTAGGAAGGTTAAGCCCCCCCCCCCCCCACTTAGTGCTTAAAATTCGAAGCGCATTGGCAGAAATAAATCCTAGATCGAGAGGTGTCGATTTGGAATATTTTAACTGTAAAATAAATATTCAGAAAAGAAAATCAGAAAAATTCACAGAGCTCAAACTCTCAGCGTGCGGATAAGTGCTAACGAACTGCCAAACAGTTGCCAAAAACAGTTCTGTTACGTCGCATCACGCATCTCTTTTTATCACACAGTGCTGCTGCTGGTGACATCTCGCTCGCTCGGCCCTTTGTTGCTCTATTCCGTTGGTATATTAACTTTATGGTATGTACAAACGCCTGCACATCAACCTACCACATACTGTCAAATTTCTTCAATAGACTTTGAACTTTATACCGGGTTGGATTTAGAAATAAGCTCCCTCGTCCTGGGGAAACTGACACTGTGGGGGGGCTCAGGGGGTCTTACTGAGACCCCTGATATCGATTTTGGTTGCCGGAGAGGTACTAACGTCATTTTTGAATTTTTTTCAATAGCTTAATTTTTGAGTGAAATGAAACGAAAAACAACACGGAATAGTAAAGAATAACGTGAAATGAAACGTTTTCTGTCAAAAATGACGTGTGATGTGATTAGAGAAACGTCATTTACGTAGTAAAATTAAACTTTTACCTAATCTGTGGTCACGCCGTCCGCCATTTTGTGTGTTGTGTGTGCTGTCATTCGGTTGCTTACGAGTTTACGCGAATGTTGTTTTTCTCCTGTTTTCTGATTTCGACCCGTTTTATTGACCTTGGCGCTCCCACCGGACTGATTGGATACTTCTACGATTTACTTTGGCAAAGAACTTGGATACTGATTGGATTGCATTACGAACACGGAAGCGGGGGGACGGGGGGGGGGGCTCGGGGGGCGAAGCCCCCCGCCATAAAGTCTTAAAGAGTTCATTAGGTTAGGTTAGTATGGTGACCAACAACGCGCGAGCCGAGCGAGCGGAGCGAGCGTGCCGCGGCAGCGGCCGGCGAAGCGCCAGAAACGACGTTTTTGTACGTGCGACGTTTTTTTACATACTCTTTCCCTTTTCCCCACCTCTTTTTAGCCTCCCTCCTGTTAAATTTCCATATTTTTTGTTTTGAGGTTATGTTTACAAAAAAAATAATTTCTCGAAAAGTACGCATCTCCGGCAGATGGGGGTTGCAGGGGGGGGTTGTACCCCTCCCCCTCCCCCCCCCCCCCTCCCCCCAGAAAACCCCTATCGAGGGAGCTTATTTCAATTTTTTTACCAAATAAAAATTCAATTAACATAAGCAAATGATACATCAAATTAAAGAAAAAAATATTAGGATTACGATCAAAGTATTTATATTAATAAATAGACGCGCATTTTAATTTAATTCATATACAAAAATACATTTTCCTAGCAACAATAGAAGTAATGTTGCAATAATAAAAAAAATATTATTGACATAGACGTGACAGCGGTCAGTGCGTTTTTCATTAAATAAATAAAAAATACATGTCTACATCTCATGTTTACAATCATCATACTTATACTATACTTTTCCTAACATTAAAATAAAGTAAAACTACATGTAAGATGTATATATCAGTTGTGCAAATGCGCAAGATTGATCGCTTATGGAGTAAGCAAGCACTTTTAAGGCACTTAAAGTTCAGAATTACAACCAACATTCACATATTTTAGAAAGCTGCCTCTATGTATCATAGAGTTGCTGATTGTTATTGTAGATACCATAATATGCACGTCAGTGAAGCGATGAAATCAAAATAGAATTACTGAATTGGAAAACAACAAAAACGTTGTAATAAACAATAAAAAATCTCGTCATGACATTAGCAAATAGCTCAGCTGTCAGTTTATGTCAATCAAATGTCATAAAAGAACTCGGACATAGTTCCTTTCGACGCATTTTTTAAAATAATACATTTTTTTACAAAATAAAATGGGCATCTTTTAAAATCTGCAAATAGTGTAGAATGAAAGTATTAAATGTTTATAGTATTAATCAACAGAAATGATCTCTGTTAAGTTTTCATTTATTTTAAGCCCAAAAAAAATGTTGTCCTGTGACAGTTTTGGATAGATTGATGTGCAGGCGTCTGTACCTAGTTGTAGAGCTAACCGCGTTGACTATGGCTGCGCTACATAGTTCAAGAGATCACAGGAAGGAACATCTGAGTCTCATTCGGAGGAACGTTTCGCTCGTGTGCCGACTTCCTTTGCTTGCTTCGTTTACATTAATTAACATTACCTTTGGTGTGCAAATAAACAATGAAGAACGCACCTGTTGCAGACATGTCCACCATGTTCTTTGTCTTGTAATCTTGTTACTTAGTTGATTTTATTGAATACCTCCTATGCGTTGTGGACTTCTAGCAGCTTTTCATAATATTAGGCTTGCGTACCTCAAAAGGAAAAAACGGACCACTTTGTTGTCCGTCTGTCTGTCTGTCAAGACCTTTTTTCTCGGGAACGCGTAAAGGTATCTAGATGAAATTAAAATCATATACTCAGGTCTGCGGTCCCTTGAAGCTGTGAAAAAATCAAACTTCTAAGTTAATGAAAAATTAAGATACGGTCGTTTATGTCGCAAAAAACGTATATTTCAGAGACTCAAGGGAATCAAAATTTATAGGGTAGTTGCCGTTGACCTAGAACTATGAAGTTTGGCAAGTAATATCGTCTTATACTACAAATACAGGGAAAAGTCTGAAAACTATACATATTTAATTAAATCACAAAAAAACAGGGTCTTTATGCAAGGAACAGGGGTCCAAATTTTGAAGTAAGTTAACCGTATCATGTGGGGTATCGTATGAAAGGCTTCATTTGCACAAGCTTAAACAGATTTTTCATTATTTTTATGATTTAGATTTATTACGAAGAATGAAAAATAAATACCTTTTCCCTCTTTTATCCGAATAACTTTAGTGTAATGTAGTACCTAACATTCGGGAAAAGTTCAAGACTCGATTTCTGAACTATATAATATGTACCCATAAATTTGTACGGAACCCTCGGTGGGCGAGTATGACTCGCACTTGTCCGGTTTTTTTATTACTTAGACGCCTACATCTATATTATTTTATATAAATTCTTTGTGTGTCCCATATTATTCAACCAATTGCGATTAACAAGCTTGCGTTGCGCACGCGCGCTAAAAATCCTGCGTTGTTAAAATCATCATCATCGCCTTCGTCGCGCGGACGTTGTTACAAATAAGTGACAAAACAATGTTTTGATGGTTGTGTCAAATAATTTTAATTTATTTATTTTCTTTGCCATAATACTTACACAAAATTATGACTTGTTTATTAGCGGTAAATTATTGTAAGAAGCAAGATTACCTTAGAGATCTTTCAATTCAGCAATGAGTGCTCTCCCGTAAATTAAATTTAAAAAAAACGAGCGAGCCTTACAGTAGTCGCATATGATGTGTAACATTTGACATCTCACCTTAGTAATAAGCAATTTTAACATTATATTCTGAAAAATAAAATAAATGCAGTAAATACTCATTAGAAGACATTTAACATATCAAAATGACCTTTGATAGTCAAATGACACAATATGTCATAAATAAATACCTTTTCCCTCTTTTATCCGAATAACTTTAGTGTAATGTAGTACCTAACATTCGGGAAAAGTTCAAGACTCGATTTCTGAACTATATAATATGTACCCATAAATTTGTACGGAACCCTCGGTGGGCGAGTATGACTCGCACTTGTCCGGTTTTTTTATTACTTAGACGCCTACATCTATATTATTTTATATAAATTCTTTGTGTGTCCCATATTATTCAACCAACCTTTGATAGTCAAATGACACAATATGTCATAAATAATAGTATGTCATGTTCATATTATCGACTGTAAATTTACAAAATGGCGCGCGCTTGCGCTCTTCCCCGACATCCTGTCACACTGTTACACCTACTTCCGTCACATTTCACGAAATCCCACCCACAAATTGTATTAGAAAGCGAGCGGAAAGATATAACACATCAAAAATAATCGGTTTTGAAATAACACACATATGTACATGTTTACTACTCGTAATATGTCGGAGCGTTCAAGTGCAAGGCAGTGTCATTAACCGACAAACGCCGGCCTGCATAATTCATGCAGCGGCGAGGGCCTACATTGTGGCTTCAACCGATTCCTACGACGGCCCATAACCGAACACAAGGCATTGTAGTTCGCGTAAGCGAAGGAGATGGAATGTTAAAAACAAAACACTCTTTTGTGGCTTCGACAAACGCGTTAGTAATTTGATGCTTTTTTTTGTCGTGCCTATTTTAGTTTGAACCTGGTTGTTACCAATGATTGAAAGTCTCTTTAGTCTTTAGGACTTGAGTAAATAAAATCAGTTGTAGCATAAAAAACAATAAGTTAAATAAACAGAAATAAACTCTTTTTTTTGTTTGTTATTCATGATTATGGCCAGTAACTTAATAACATCGTAGGGAACCAGTGTTCGACAAGACCCAGTGACCGACACTTTGTTCCTATAATTACAAGAAAAAGGGGTCAGCAACTGATTTGTGTCTTTGGCGATAATTGAATGCAGATTTCCTGCTTCCTTAAGCGCTGGACACAGAAAAGACGTAAGACGCGGACAGGGCGCAGACAAATGTCTCTTCCTCGTCCCTTTCATACAAAATGTATAGAAGCGTCGCGATGCAAAACTTACAGAAAAGACAGGGTGCGGACACGACGCTTACTCGTCTGCGCCCTATTGTAAAACATACAGAAAGGACAGTGTACGGGCGCGAGCGGACGAGGGACAGGGGAGCGGGCGGGGGCGCGGGTGCCTTGGTGATCTATTGTCTTGTCTTCATTGCTTCGCCATACCGGATGTACCCAGTAACATCTAACCCTTTGCATATTAGCAAGACACACCAGTGCTAACACATCTTCATCTACGGAAGAAGACATGTTATCGTGTCAAAATCGGACGTCTGAATGAAGTTGTTTGAAAACCCTCATCTCTCGCGGCGCCCAGCGTCACGTGCGTGCCTCGACTTTTCTATGTTTTAAAAAGTTGCTACGGCGCCCCGTCTGCGCCCTGTCCACGCCCCGTCCGCGTCTCTGTGTGTCCAGCGCTCTATGTGTCCTTATGTCATCCAGTAAAATTTTAATGGAACTCTATATATATTATTTTTTGACTATGAAAACTGAGCTTAAAGTGTCGAACACTGGAGTCACTACCATAACCGCCTTACAAATAAACAAAGAATAAGGTCCGAATAGTTATTCCGTGTTTTGTTCCTGTCATGTAAACGACACTTCAAATTGGAGTAAAAGAAACAAAACACTGTTTGTTTATTTGTAAAGGGGTAATAGTTTTACATTCAGGGTAGGCCTAGTCTAGTGTGAGTTTTGTTGACTATCAATATTCATTCGAAACTTATACGAAAACGAAAATTAGTATGGCATTTTAGCAGCGCCTGCTGGCGACATACAAGAAGAGCATAGATTTAGCCATACAAATTTTCGTTTTCGTATACGTAATCGAATGAATACGGATAGTAAACAACCCTGTACGAACAATGGAACGAGTTGGTCTAAGTTAATCCACTAGATACATTATTGAACAGTTTTATTTTCCATTAGATGTAGGTAGTGCTTGTTGGCGCGATTATTCTGCCATGATCCCTGGAAGCATCGCACGTATCACAGTTGTTATTAACAATAAAGTGTTATGTTAATCAAGATACTTAATGCGAGTTCTAATAATGAAAAAGAAGAAGAATGATGAAATAAAGAAAGATAGCGAGAATTTATATTTATACAAGATAAAATATTAATAGAAAAAAATATATATCTTGTAACTCTATATGTAGCATTGTGAATGCAAAATTGAAAATAATTAAAATAGATAATTTTATATAACAAAATTTTAACTTACTTCGATTTTTAGTTCAACAGGAGGCGTTCCTTCAATGCCAAACAAATTTTTGTTTTCATAAACGCGATTGAAAAACGTCTTGAGTTCTTGTCTTTAGCTGGCTAGCTACCACCATCTACCACCACCATCTTATCCAAGTCTGTGTAGAGGTTACCAGGCGGTAGCGGATTTAGTAAAAGTCTTATAACCAACGAATCATAGCATAATGTGTGCACTTGCTGGAATCGAACCCGGTATCTCTGGGTCTGAGACTGGTGATCTTATCGCTTGACCAACACAGTCAAAAAATAAAAATATTCCACCCGCTTTATTATAAAGTGGAGCAGACTCTACAAACGGTATTTTCAAGGTCTTTAACGAAAAGCCTGATAAGGTCTCTATTTAAAGACAGAATTGAAGAACCGGAGGTTACAACTGTTTGTATTGTGCGTTTTTTTTCAGTGTAGCCCAAATACCTTGAGCTCATTTATCCATCGCGATTTTGTTGTTGGATGAATTTCTTGTTACGGACAGTCTTATGTACCTATTATTGTTAATCTAAAAAATTCGTAAGCCTTAATTGTTGACTGTGTAAGCTTTTAACTGTCTATAGACAATATAATAGTCCATAGAAATCACTTGTGGTCTTTTCGCCCATAAAATTTCTAAGCCTTTTAGGGCTGTGGACGCAAGGGGACATTAAGTTATGTTAGGAGAATTTGACTTATATTTTTAAATAACTACATATAAGTACTTAAGTGATTTTTTCTGGTCTAAACAACTGGGCTTATGGGACATTCTTATTCCGGAGCTTGGGCAGTTAATCTGTTATGTATATTGTAGGTACAAGTGTTATAATAGTGAATTGTTGGCAGATTCCCACGACATGGTGATCAGGTTCAACAATGCCCCGACCGCCAACTACACGGACGATGTCGGTTATAAAACTACATTGCGTATCCTAAACTCACAGGTGAAGACAAATACTATTATTTTTGCCATAAATAGGGTGGTACATTTAAAATTGTCGATGTTTTAAAGAACCCATACGTAACTTTAAACCCATTTAAAGCTACGTATAGTAAGTTCTATCGTAAGTATAGTCTAAGTATAGTAAGTACGTTCTAAGAATGCAAAAGCATAAATAATAAATGTAAGTATCTACTTTTTAGTTTAAGGTTTGGTTATCTAAATTAAGGAAGGGTGGGTCTCTTTGGTACATATGCTTTTGTACGCAACTAATAGAGGAAGTCTTCTCCTATTGTAATAAATTTCTTGATTTAGTCATATAATATACATGATATATATTATAAAATGCAAACGCAATAAAATATTATTTATGTAAGTGAAACAATATTTTACCAATGTTCAAATCAATCAGATTAATCAATCAGACCAAATCTTTACTAAAAAACCTTTACAAAGAATTCCTGCCGTTAAAAACAACTCATAGTTGAATTTAAATTTAATATTAAAATCAGTTGAATCATTATCATCATCAGCTCATTTTATGCCCCAACTGCTGGTTCACGAGCCTTCTCCCTATTCAACTGAAAAGGGATAATTTTCCCTATTCAGTAAACGTGGCTTAACCTGTTTCCTTCTAACTTTTTAAACATCTGTATTTTCCTTAAGCAAAGAAAGTTTAATTAAAATAGGCTTACTGATTTGAGTAATTAGAACTTCGAATTACAAAAACACAAATGTTGAAAGAAAATCCACGAGCAGGATTTGAACCTGCACCCTTCTGACATACCGGTAATTTGTGTTTTTGTAATTTGTTTCGCATCAAAATTAATGTTAAAATTATATAAACAAAACAAAAACATTTTATAAATAGCTTGCCTACTTCTTAACTGATCTTTAGTATTTGTAAAAATATTATGATCAGACGTTAATGACGGTAGTTGTTGACATAGAATTGGCGCCTTTGGCTTTCAAATTAAAAGTAAATAGTGTTGAATAATTTCGGCGGGCTGGTTAGAACCACGATAGCTCAATTGGAAGAGCACCTGACCCGGTATGTCAGAAGGGTGCAGGTTCAAATCCTGCTCGTGGAAATTTTTTCAACATTTGTGTTTTTGTAATTTGTTTCGCAACAAAATATGTGTTAAAATTATATAAACATATATTATATAAACATTTTAGAACTTCAAGGTTTATACGCTTTATTAAAATATTATTTAAACACTCTTAGCGTGCGCAAACGATTCACAAAAATATAATAGATCACCGATACAGATATTGCATGATTTCAGGTAGTTACCAAGCCAGAATTCAACTTCCTCACCGAGCCAATGTACAAAGGAATTTCCATACTAATCTGGGACCCAGCTAACTTCACATCGACATTGAAGGACTGGTACTATCACCCCGACTTTCCGTTGTTTCCTGTGTACAAGAAGTATGTCAATTCATATTATTCATAGTTCCATTAACATATTTGTCTTAAATCTCCAGAGTATTTTAAAGTAACTTTTTTTCAGGTTACTCGCATCAAGTCCTGTTAAAGATGCTCATTTATTAAATCCTAAAGTGTTGTGGGATTTGTGGGCCGTTTTACAAGACGCATCTCCATATCGACTGAGAAGGAATCCTCCGTCATCAGGATTCATTGGTACGACGGAAGAAAAGCATGCAAATTGTATATTAAATATATTATTAAATATATATTAGTAAAAGGTTTAAGGTCATATTATGAAACCTTTTATAACCAAAACGTTATTTGTAAAAGCAACATTAAAAATTATTAATTATTCGATTTTTGTTAAAAAAGCTCTATGTATAATGCAAAAAACAGCAAGGCTCTGCTAATTAAAAAACGTCTCAATAGTCAGATTTTAAATTAAGGACTATGGGAAAATTAACAAACTCAGACAAAATCAGGCCACTGACTTACAACGGCGGATTATTGTAAATCTATTGGTTGTTGTCGTGAGACTGCAACACTAGCTTTGAGCAAGTGTCTCTAAGTATCTCATTATTTGCAGCTCTAATAATATAATTTGGAGGAACTTCACCTTAGTGGCATTAAGCGTTTGCCAAATAAATTCACTTTACCCCAAAATGCAGGTGACTCGGTTGCTCGTTTGCCGTCTTCCTTAAAAAAATGTGTATTACTGCCTCTTTGTTTAGTAGTTAAGACCACCGGTCTCAGACCCAGAGGTCCTGGGTTTGAATCCCTGGGTGCTTTTGTGTACTCAGTTTGGCAGCAGCTCGAGATAATACAGCTAGCTTCAGTAGTTAAGGATTCCGTGTAAAGTGCGCTTCCACTTTGGGCCTGATCACTTAACATCAGGTGAGACGAAGGCCAAGTGCTTACAATTAAAAAAAAATGTAATAAATCTTATTTTTTAGGTCTCTGGTTCGCTCTGCAAAGGTGCAACCGAGTCCGCGCCTTCGAGTATGTACCGTCAGTGCGAGCGACACGCCGCTGTCACTACTACTCCAACTTCGAGGACACGTCCTGCACCCTTGGTATTTGGCACCCGCTGTCACAGGAGAAGGCTATAGCCGAGCGTCTCCGAGACAACTCGGACCTGGACACGTTCCAACGAGGCTTTATAGACGTGCCAGGCTTAAAGAGTATACTCTGTTAAATTTAGTGTCCTCATATAAGTACTAACATGATGTGCCGATGTTACTGTTATTCAACCTAAGAAGATATTGCTTGCTCCTAGTGCTCAATACACTCTGTTTATAGCATGTTACTCTACTCCACCTAATGCTAGGTGGAAATTGAGTCCAGACGCGAAGACTGATGCAGCGTGAAAACGACGCAGCATCAGCCACCCTCACCCTGACGGTCGACGAGGTGCATCTTCAAGGCTCGTTTCAAGGACCCCATGAAAGCGGAAAACGTGTGCTGGTTTGGTGGTAGATTATTAAGAAACGTTGCTTACTGTTGTTAATGAAACTACGGGATAACTGCTTGCTCTAAGTGTCCAGTACCCACTTTAACAGGTCTTTAATTTCATAAGATAAGGGTAAAAATAAGGTTGCTAAGAAAGCAATGTTATGTGTGTGTCATGGTACTATAATAAGAAATACTAATTAATAAAAGACATTTTATTATGAATTGAAAACAGTTTAATTTTAATAGGCTAATTCTGATTGTTAGATTGTTAGATGGTAGCAATATGTCGTCTTAAGCCAGGCTGTACGTGTTTGTAACATACAAAGTTCAATATATAAAAGTAGCAAAGCTTAATAGATGATTTGTCTATCAAGTGTTTATTTCCAATATTTTCATTGCAAGCACTCAAAGACATATATTGTTATACTAACTACTAGTTGTTGCCTGCGACTTCGTTCGCGAAGACTACAGTAAAAAAAAAGTATCCTATATACTGGTATGGGTCATGGTCTGTATATAAGGAAAGTTTCATTAAAATCCATTCAGTAGTTTTTACGTGAAAGAGTAACAAACATCCATCCATACTTACAAACTTTCGCGTTTATAATATTAGTAGGATGAGCTATGTAATTTATTAAGCAAAGAGTAAGGGGAGTGATCGGTTTTTTCTTTCATTTATCAACCTTTCACTTTTAACTTATAGTGTGTTTGTTATAAGTTATTGATTTTAAATAGATCTATATAAGAAACGTATTAATAGTTCTAAGACGATGTGTAAGTAATATGTGAATCACGTAGGTAGGTATGTTAGACAAAAACTGTTTAAGTGTCTGCTATGGTACGTATATAATAATATTGTAACACTGTAGGTACTTTTTAATATTTTATACATCTTCCTTATATGAATGCCAAATGCAATAAACAAAGCCAATGTCTTCCTGTAAAGTTAAGATAAGCAATATAACGTACGCTCGCAACTATCTTACTTAATAAAAGGTTTTAATTATCTAATATCTTTATTTTCTTTTATTTCAAAATTTTCTGCACAATTAAATAAAACTGATGTTATCTTTATCTTCTTATTATCAATTAGGTGTTCCCTAAACCTATATCAGAGTTTATTTTAGTTATTATTTGCTTTCAGTTTTACGAGTGGAATCAGAACTAGTAATAAATGCCTACCCTAAAATGAGTAATTTAGGGTAGGCATTTGTCGAGTTTAACGAGTGTTAAACCCGACAAATGCCTGTCATATAGTCTACTCCATATGTATACTCTATACATATGTAGCATTTTATAAATTTTGGGAAAAATATCATGGAGAATATGAACATTATATTATGCGTCCGGTCTGCGAGTGCTGAGGTTAAGCAACTTTCGCAAAGGCCGGTCCTCGCATGGGTGACCAAAAATTTATCATCTCGAGCTCCTCCGTGCTTCGCAAGGCACGTAAAACCGCTGGTCCCGACTGCATTAGCAGTCGGTAACAATCACCAATCCGCACTGGGCCCGCGTGGTGGTTAATGGCCTGTTCTCCCTATCTATCCATAGGGAAGGCTCGTGCCCCAGCAGTGGGTACATAAAATGAGCTGCTGATGATTATATCATGATTATAATTGCTTGAAAATTTGACTCGCGTACCTACGAGATTTATCGACCCGGAAAACAGATTTGATTACTACTTTAAGTGATTCAGGTAAAGCGGTATTGGCCATGGAGTGCCGTCGCTCGGGTGGTAGTATTTTTAGCGCTTTGCTATCATACCGAGCGGGCACTGTGCGCATACTGATGCGAGCGCTACGATTAGCAATGCTGCGCGGGCGCGCGGAATTAGTGCCACATCCGAGATACTGCGCACATGGTGTTGTGCGCAGGGCTGCGTGTCTCTGAGTTGAGTTTTTGGACGCTATTTGCATTTATATTGTTTTGTGCCTTAAGAGTTTTTGTAGCATGGATGTGTGTGTTTTGATACCCATAAACTGATACCCCGATAGTTAAAATACGTTGCAGGATATCGGCTTAGGGCTACAAGCTGCTTATTGGAAATTTTATTTGCCATGCGCTCACGTAAATGATTACAATTTCGTTATCGGTAAGAGCCACTTTTCTATATCTTCTACACACATTAAGGGTTAAAAAATAGGCTATATATAAATATATCAGGATGTGGAATTCTGGTAACCCTAAAGTATCTCAACACTCAACTGGAACACTAGCACATTGTCGATCAAACTTCCTCGTTATTTTGTATACAGATCGTTGCCGAATAAAGATTTTTAAGTCCTCCCAACTATTTCGCTCAATTCGTATTCAGCACGCTATTTTACATCGAACGCGGCATTAACATATTTCCATGAGAAGATGCAAAAAGTTTAAAAGTAAGTAATTAAGGGTTTTATGAGGATTGCTTATATATTTTTCAAACAACACAAAACAAACATTTTAAATAAATTGTATAATCAATAATATTAATGATTATGGCGAAAATATAGGGGATATTAAAATTTGCGCAGTACCTACCTTTTACACTTCATGTCAAAATCAGCGTAGCATGTGGTACGCTGATTTGGACATAATTAAAACGGTTAGCAAAGTATTCGTATTTTTGTTAGCAAAAAAATGCTAGTTGGGCAGCAAAAAAGCTAGTTGGGCAGCAACTTATGGTCAGCAAATATTTCTAAATCAGTCTGCAACTTTTATCATTCTGAACAGCAGCAGTCTTATGCCGCTCCCCCGCTTCCGTGACGGGCCCTCGCTACGCTGCGCATCGCTCGTGAAAAAAAATAAATTACTTAACCTAACTAATAATTTTGCTGACCAAATATTTATTTTGTAATATAAATAAATTATTTCCCATAATTAAATTACTGTGTTCTGAGGGGCAATTTTTGAACCGGTGACATATTCTCACGCTATAATATCAATCATGAGTGCTCCCTTTTCTCTTTAATGAAAGTCACTGGTAACTTATTTTTGACACTGAAAATTAATAATCAAATTGTAAATAATGTAATGAATATTATATTTCATAGTGTTAACTTCGCGATCACCGATGAGATTAAAAAATCGCCCTGCTGTGCTTACTTTCCAAAATCCTAAGTAAATAGTGCTAAGAGTACCTACTTAAAAGAAGTTTCACATTACCTACTTACAACAATTCATTTAACGAAGGATATATCAAAAGAGGTTTGTGTTCGGTAGTTTTCCTTCTGGACTTTGTTTGCCTGCGCTCTGTATCTCGGGTCAGTGGCCTGATTTTCGTGGAAATATGTTCAGTTGTGTTTCAAGCTAGCTAGTTCGGTGGCAGTCGTTGATCGCAATAAGGCAGAAGGGACATTCAAGTGGCGTTACTTACTTATCAGTTGTTAAGCCACCAGCTATGGCAAAAAGCTTTTGGAGTGAGTATGCTGATGGTCTCAGCCAGTTTTTTCAGCATCACGTCACAGTGGACAGTAAGAAACTTAAAGGGGCTAGATAAACTCTTTAAATGATCGAAAAGTCGAATAATCGAAACACCGTCAGAAGGCGCAACCCTCTGACGGTGTTTCGATTATTCGGCTTGTTCCCTTGCCCTTTTTGATTCTCCGAGGGGTTCGGATCATATCGAGAGCGGAACAACCCGAGTGCCTCTTGTCTGTACCTGGTAAAGAACTCTTGTTCTACGGGCACGGTCTTGGGCCTATATGAGTATGTATGTTTAATGTATCATTGTGTAGTGATTGTGTAGTGGCATTTTAAGGATTGGGCGGGTATGGTTTAAACTAGCTAGTGCTGTGGCAGTTAGTGATCGCAGTAAGGCAGTAGGCACATTCCAGGGGACCAGCAAGGTAACGTGGCTATGGTACTAGGAAGTGTTGGCACTATCCGAGCTTTGGCGATAGTCCAACGATAATATGTTAACTGCCGCTAAACCGATCAGTAACAATATAGAGATGCGATAGGTATAGATTTAATTTTTTAATGTTACCATGTTTGATTATAATTAAATTTTCCTTGACCAATAACATCCACAAGTAGTATAGCAATAGCCGAACTCACTACACTTAAAACCCAAACTAAACAAAGCACGTACTACAGAGAGCTTAGCAACGATATCTACAGCACAGTTCAGAACTTTGGCTAAGCAATTTGAAAAAGTATTGAAAAATATTTGCACGTGAGGGATTCGAACTACAAACTATGATACCGTAGCTCTGTTCATACCGCCGTAATTAATCTTAATCACTTCATCTTTGTATATTATTCAGTTGCTTTGCAACTACAACTTTAGTTGCAAAGCAAATAAATCATAAAACTGAACCACAACTAAACTAAACAGGCATTACTGTTCTTTTCGTACGTTTTTACGTTTTTAGTTATAAGTCATTAAATAAATAATAATATATGCAACAGTCTATTTGTGTTCACAGATGGAAAACGCCTGTCCCAAAAAGGACACAAAAGAAAACTATACCAGCAACTGGCACCTCGCATGTGTTTCCACCTTTAAGTCTGACCTCGAGCAAAAAGTGCAAGTAAAAATGCAGCATAATATTTGCTTACATAAACCCGCCGGTTGACTTAACTTGCTCATTGTTCCTTTAATCGTTGTGTACTTGACGCGATGAGACATCAGAAGGCAAGGAAACTAAATTAATTATTGCTTATCGTATGTACGTAGCTGATAATATTTGTACAGTCGAATGCGTAAATGTTCTAACAGCGTTTTTCTTTTAAGCTCTGTTTTTATAAACAAATTGCGGTCCTGTAATTTGAGCACACATTTAGAGACCCCAGCAAACGTAACATAAACATTGAAAGAAAAAAATTATTCAAACAGATTAATAAAGGTTACCTATCATAATATTAGTTAAATATACTTACCATTTTCACACTAATTTGTTTTGTTTTCATACTAAAAATAATCTTTATATATATAAATCTTCTGTGCGTGTGTATGTCACTGAACTCCTAAACGGCTGGTCCGATTTGGTTGAAATTTTCTGTGTAGGTGGCGCTGCTATAGGGGTCCATCATGGCATACGGGTGTTCTTAAGCGGACGAATGATTTGTTTGTTTTGTTGTCATAGAAACTGTCAACGTTTTGTTTGTTTTGTTGTCATCGAAACTGTCAAAGCGGTACGAAGTCCGCCGGTCAGCAAGTATTGTTTAAACTCAGTTAGACGTAGTTAATTCAATTTATAATCGTTGTTATATGTTTGCTACGAGCATAGGGTATAGTGGCACCCAGGTTTACAACAAGAACCATTGATCGACATTTGTTCTTTAATTATCAAAAAAAGGGATTGATAGGGACCCCTAACTGATTTTAGTCTCTAGCACCAATTGAATAGATATATACTGACCACCTGTTTCCTAGTTGTCATAACGTAATTGTAATCTCTATATTGTTTACTTTTGTGATGCAAATTTTGTTATCGAGTTGTCCATAGTAATAAATACTTTATTCCACACAACTGTACCTAATACATAGCCAAAGGTTTGCACAGCCTTGGCAACCGACGAAGGTCCATGCGGTGAGCAGCATGCACTCTCATTTATAAATAACAAATTAATAAGTCACAATAGAAAATTATTTGTCATCATTATTAAATACTTACACGGAAGGAAGTGGCATTGTGGTAGACATTTATCCTTATTGATGTTAACTTGAAGTAATATGCATATGATAAAAGTAACATACTGACACCATCAGCCCATAAACGTCCCAATGCTGGACTCCGGTCTTCTCACATGAACACAGTCAAAGTTTAGTGAAGTCAAGATTTCTTTTTTAAAATTAATTTATTTTATAAATATTCAGGTACTTTCGAATCGTTCAACAATACGTACGTAGGTGGATCGGGCCACAAAATGTGCCAAAACCCCCACGCTGCCGCTGGCTGGTCAAATGAGGGTTGGTTAGTTGTATAACCATCTTATAACTATAGGACCAACAACAGTTTACAATCAAGTAGATTCTTAGAAACAAGAAATGTTTTCTATTAAATAGCTTTAACTGTTTATGAGGTACGCTATACATTCATGGTCGTTCATTTATTAACACGCCATACTTTTTGTGGTTACTAGCCATGGCAAATGCAAATAAATAGATAGCTAAGTAAGGCCAACTATGATTAATTTTGATAACATAAAGCTATGGTTTATCTTCTTAAACTCAGTATGAAAAATTGCGTCAAGTCAAAAGTTGTTTCAACAAAAATGCGTAAATATGATAGCCCTTTTGAATTCATTCATACATATTCATGATATTCATGAACTATATATTTGTTTATATTATAGTCTATATATTACATATCAATATCAAGTTTAAATAATTACTGTAGTGCGAGTAGGTATATTGACTAACTTAATTTGAAATTTCCATGGTGATTAAATAAGGATTTATAAGAACTTTAATAAATGTTATTAGAAACATTCAAATAAAAATGTTTAAATTACAAAAGTACATACATAATAAGTACCTACGTAATACAAATCGCTGGCTAACGGCAACGGCAGAAGCCAATTTTAAAGAAAACTAGCAAGGAACAAATTACGTCTTATTTAAGTACCTACTTATATTTCGGTAGAACAAATTCAAAACTAATTATTAGCGCATTCATCATCCCGCATGGACTTGGCCAATCGCTAGTCACACTTCATATAAGTGGTAATAAAAAAGTTACTTTGCCATGACGTTTTTATTTTCTTTCCTTATTTTTTTGTATTGAAAAGGAAGACAAGAGAAATTAGTCCAGCAAGTGAATCATTTGTAAGTTAGCGTTGACAAAATACAGTATACATTTTGAATTCCTAGAAAGGGAGTTTAAGAAGTACTGGCGTGTTGGTACCAGCGCACCAGTATGACTCATAGTATCACTTCAATTGTTCTGATTCATTAGCGGCTTTTTTCTTTTCGATTGACGCAAATGGCGTGTGGGAGAGATATGTAGGGCAATAGAACTTTTGAATGCGCATTACCACAAGCATTAACTACTGTGATTGATACTCCTTTTGCTTATTAAATTTAATTGTTATGATGTACGACTTTCAGCTGTTGAAGTGACCACATTCTTTTGTTTCGTTGTTCACACACACTACAAAAGAACTTTACTAATATAGAAAACTGTTAAATAATTTTATTAAATTGTCTTCCTGTTTCCTTGTGATCCTATACGAAGGTTCAAAATGTCAGTATAAAATAAACGCCAATAGATTCGAATAGAATAGGTAACTATAGTGTTTGTTTCACTTCAAAGTCAATGCAATGTAATGTTTTTTTTCCATTAAACCATACATTTATGCTGTTTATTACTATATCCCTGTCGATAATTGTTTTAAAAATTAATAAAAATAAATTTAATTTACTATTAATATATAATAATAATTTAGCGTTCAAACATATATAATAATAAACTTTATTTGCACACAAAAAAAATACACATACTGACAAATATTTAAAAAAAAGTAAAGAGTACAAAATAGGCGGCCTTATTGCTAACGAGCAATCTCTTCCAGGCAACCTTGGGCGAAAAATAATAAAATAAATAAAATAAAAATGGGTGCAAGTAAAAATAAACTAAATAATAATAATAATAATAATAATAATGATGAGAACCTCGTGAAAGCCGAGAAGGACAAGCTCAGTAAGTACCTTGACTTAGCTCACGAGGTGACCGCCATGTGGGATGTTGATTCAACCATTATTGTCCCGATAGTCGTTTCAGCGAACGGTCTGATAGCGAAGAGCCTCGACCAACATCTTAAGAGGCTCTCGCTTGATGGTTGGATCAAGGGTCAGATTCAGAAAGCAGTACTCCTTGACACGGCACGTATTGTCAGGAGGTTCCTCACTCTGCAGCCCTGACCACTGGTAGCTTGTGCCCTGCCCCGCTGCTGGTGGTACTCTAGAATTAGGTTTTTATAATGTTTTATTGTTTTTATATTAAAATATTGTAATAATCTAGTCTTAAGAAAGAAAATAAATAAAGAGTTTAATAATAATATCAAATAAAGTAATTACATACAAAAGGGAAATAAATATATAAAACAGAGTTTATGCAGTATAAATTATAAAATAAATAAACATAGCTAAGGTAAATTTGAAAAATGACTCCGAACCTGACCCTTGAACGACTCCAACGTGCGAGCACTTCTGATGCGCTCAGACAAAGAATTCCATAACCGGACAGCATGCACAGAAATCGAGTAGGAAACGAAATTAGTGGAATGAAGGGGAGTCACAAGAGCTAGGTTAAACGCAGACCGCAAGGTATGGCTTGAGAAAGTCGAACAGAAGGAGAAGCAATTTTGAAGATATGAAGGTGAAATGGGTAGAAAGAGGACAGTATACAGAAAGGAAAGAACGTGTAAGTCTCTACGCCGGCTAATTGGCAGCCATTTAAGCCGAGCTCGAAAAATCGAGACATGGTCATACTTCCTCAAGTTATAAATAAACCGAATACAGAGATTCTGCAAACGCTCCAGTTTATTAAGAAGTTCCTCCGAAAGATCATCGTAGCAAACATCAGCATAGTCAATGATAGACAGCAGAAGAGTTTGCGCCAGAGTGATCTTTGTGCTAATCGGTAAGAAGTAACGAAGACGATTGATTGAACTGTACGCAGCAAAGACTCTTCTCCGAACAGCATCAACTTGCGAATGCCAAGTGAGACACTGGTCAAAAACAACACCCAAGTTTCTCACTGTCTTTGAGTATGGTATATTAGTGCCGGCGAAGTTAACAGAAGGAAGAAGTCCAAAATCCAATATATCTTCATTAGTAATTTAGTTTACGTTTTTACACAATAATACCGTACCTATTAGTTTTAATTATCACAACAGATTGACACTGTTGACCTATTGAATAGGCATACAAACGGCTTAGTCATTAATCAATCAGCTAAAAAAACATCTTCGCACGTGCTAAGGACCTTTGGAGAAACGGAAACGGTGAATCATACTAAAATACCTATTAGACTAGAGCTTCAGCCGTAGCGCTTTCGGCTTAGGACTAATCCTAACATGGCATGGCGATCTGAGATCGATTAATCGACAAATCGAATACTCAGGTTAATTCAATCGATTCTTTAAATCGACATTTAAGAGTAGTACTGAATCGATCCAGTGAAACGATAATTCACCATAGAAAGTAGATTTTTTTTTCTGTTTTGATACCATATACCTACTTATTTACAGTTAGTCGAATGTACTCAAACACAAATTTAAAGAAATTATATTTTTTTCACAAAATTACTCAAAAACTCACGAGATGGCTGCATGCAATAGTTGAAATAGTTAACTCGACTAAGTTTTCCTGGGTGTTACCTTGGATCACAAATTACAATGGGGTAATATTGCTGCCCTGGCAGGAAGACTTAGCTCAGCTGTCTATGCGGTTAGAAAAATAAGGTCACTTACTGATGTAGAAACGGCAAGATTGGTTTAATTTAGTTACTTTCACTCATGTCATATGGTCTGTTATTGTGGGGCTCAGCGGCTGACATTGAAACCGTTTTTGTGTTACAGAAAAGAGCCATTCGAGCTATTTATAGCCTTAAGCCCCGTGATACGCTGAGAGAGTTATTTAAGCAGATTAATATTTTAATTGTAGCTTCACAGTATATTTATGAAAATATCGTTTATGTTTATAAAAATTTAGATAAATTCGAAAAAAAAATAATACCCATAATTTTAAGACAAGAAGTAAAAAAACAAACTTGTCGTTCCAAAACTTAGACTCAATAAGGTCGGTAATTCATTTGTTGGGAAATGTATAAAAATATACAATAAAGTGCCTTTCACTCTAACGGAATTGCCACTACACTACTACACTACACAAGTTTAAAGCAGAAATAAAACAAGGTCTAATGAAAAAAGGCTACTATAAAATGATGATTATTTTAATGATAAGAATGTGTGGTCATCTTAGTCTGCGCGCCTGCACATGTTATTGCACATTGTAAGTAGTTACACTTTTGTATTATAAAAGGTTATTATACAGTCAAATAATATTTAGATGATAAAACAGCCTGGCTTTAATAAAAAACACATTATACTCTATTTGAATCAATATAATAAAATTAATTTATATAATTTTTATACTGATATGATAGCCTTTATCAGCAGAGTCCTACAGTTAACAAAAAGCGTTGCGTTAAATAGATCATTAGGTTTTTATTTAGAGTATCTTGAGTGTGTCATGCTCTCTTTATTGTCTCTGCGGTGGTAAAATATGGTTGAGCGAAGCGATGGCTGATTCATATGTCATACTCGTGAACGGGTGCCGCCTGTGGAGGCTGGTCTGCTCTTGCATACTTATCTTATTTTTAATATTATTCACTATAGTTTGACTTTGTTTTCATAAACAAATTTTGACTTTTATTAGAGTACTGTAGTGGTACTGTATGACATTGTGGAAATTTAAACTTTTACCTTAGGTAAATTTGTTTACTTAGATTTTTAATTTTGTTTCTTTACATGTGGTTGTCTTCTATATTTTTTTTGTGTTTATTTGTGATGGAAAGTGTCCTGCTATGATAGGGCATTTACCAATATTTTTGACGCTGTAGGGGAGAAAAGAGCTGAACACTTGCTGAGTTTTTTGCGGGTTCTTCTCAGTACAAGATCTCCCGCCCAGAGTAGGCTTACGAACCGATGGTATAGTGACATTCACAAGAGCTGCTTGTAGCCTAAACTGAATAAATGATTTTCCTTTCGCCTCTCCTAAAAAAATAAATGAAATTAAAAAAGTTTCATTTGTAATTTTTGTATTTGTATATACAAACTGTAAAATAAATAAATTTTATTGGCATACGGTTAAACATTTATTAAAGAAATTTTACAGTTTTGAATAGGCTGATGTGCATATTTTAATTGCATTTTTATATATTTAAATATGGGTTTCACCCGAGTTCTCTTAGTGTAATAATAACACGTGTTGTGAGACTCCATTTTAAAGTTATTCTACCGTACAATCCTTTTTTAATAATAATATAATACCAATTGAAATTGGCTTAATGCTAAACGCGAAGCCATTAATGAAGATAATTCTTATATATATTTAAAAAACGTTAAATGTATTCCAATAACAATTTCGAACTTTGATTGCAAGGTTCTACTCTCTAACGAGCCAAAAACCCGCGTGGCGGTTTATAGCCCGTTCATCCACAGGGTAGGCTCGTGCCCCATTAGTGGGGAAATAAAATAAGCTGGTGATGATTCGCACATACTCTACGCAGCAAAGTTAATTGGTAAACGACGGAGCAGTGGACCCGTTATACGATTGATTCAGTTAATCCAATCTGACGTAGCGGCTAGGATATCCCGTCTAGCGTCGCGCCGCCATAAACAGTGATGATTCAACCAACGCCTATTGAGATGTTAGCTGGAAAGCGTTCAATTTGGGGTACCACTTATCTTAGTGACTCACGTCTTTCGGACCTTGTTTTGGAACTTTAATAAGTGGACTTACGTCTTGTTAGAAGTTCTTTTTTGAAGATTATTTTGGGTAAATATTTTATTTTTAAAGTAGCTTTTATCACGTCTGATGACCCAGATAAGCCTGCAATATTATCCTGCATTTCATCAATTTCAATCAATGATCAATTTCAGACTCGACTGTTCCTATGACTCACGTTTTTCGGAGAATGCTTTAAAATTTAAAGTAGGCTACACCGTATTGTGTTTGGAAAAATAATTCTAAAATAAAATGACGCTATTGAAGGCTAAACGCATTCGATGTCATTGTCCATATTAAGGGGTCGAAGATCCTAAAAAGTAGCACACTTTGCATTGAAATTGTGAGGCGACGTTCGAGTATTCCGTATCGTACGTAATAAGACAAAGAAGTATTTTTTTAAAACACGCTTAGAAATGAGGTGATTATTTTGACAACATTCTTCGTTATTGTTTTCTAAAGTTTACGCGAACACTACACATTGAAATGAAACAACTTTTACGTCGTAAATCTCTCTACATCGGGTCAACAAAGAGAAAGATCTCTACAAGGCCTTCGATCTGGTGTCATATGACGTGTTGTGTAAGCTACAGAAGGATACAACACTAGCTGGTGAGCTTACCGAACTGTTAAAGTTCTGGTACAGCAAACAGTGCAACACGGTTAGGTGGGCAGGCTCATTATCCGATCAGTACAGGCAGGAGAGCGGGGTGGGACAAGGGGGATTAACCTAACCCAGGCCCTTTAGCCTGTAATATGAACCGGTTGATTGGTGGGTTAAGTAGGCTGCTCCGTTGACGGAAAAGCCGTCAATAACATTAGTTATGCTGATGACATGGTACTGCTTAGCCCCTCAATCAGCGCCCTTAGAACGTTTGTAAACATCTGCGAGCGATATGCTGAGGCCAGCAGGAGCGAACTGTTACTCTTCAGGGTTGGTACTAAATATTATCCCTCTGTACCGCCGGTCACTTTGGATGGCACTGCTCTTAAGGTTGTGTCTGAGTTTAAATATCTGGGGCACTGGGTTACGGCGTCGCAGAGCGATTACTTAGATATAGATATATAGATTAGATGTAGGGCGATGGCAGTAAGAAGTAATATGTTGATTCGTAGGTTATAAACTATAAATTGGAAATTATAGGTTAAATTAAATTATACTAACATAGCATGAAAGTTTTTTATTGTATTATTACTAGTTGTTGCCTTTTATATTCGTTTGCGAAGACTACAGTAAAAAAAAAAGTAAAAAAGAAAAAGTATCCTATATGCTGGTCTGGGTTATGGTCTGTATATGAGGAAAGTTTCATTAAAATCCATTCAGTAGTTTTTACGTGAAAGAGTAACATACATCCATCCATACTTACAAACTTTCGCGTTTATAATATTAGTAGGATTACTAACACACTATGGATGTATGTCTGAAAATAAAGAGTTTTATTGTTATTATTATTTTATTATTATTATAATGATTTTTCTTTATTCCTAGATAAATTAATTGCATACAAAAAAACTATTGTTGCTAAAATCAACCCCATACTTTAAACTAGTCGTAAATGTACCTACTATGGACTCTGGACTTTGCAACAGAAAAATAATAGTTTTAATCAATCAATCAATTTATTTCTTAAATAGTACATGGTTCTTACAACTACGTTTATCCATAGCAAATAATTAACAAATACAAAACGATTTATATTGGTACAAACATCAGGAAGTAGAACCGCTTGGATTGGATCATGTACCCTCCATAATAGTAATATTTTTACTGCACTATAAAGATAGAAGAAGAAAGAAAATACATTTATTTTTGCTACACAACAATAAAAATATACAACATATTAGCTATTAAATAATTATTTGAGCAGTACTATGGCAGCAAAAATAGTCTCCGCAAAGATAGAAGAAAGATAGTCTCGCGCTCAGCAAATGTCATAGCTAGGCTATTATTATGACGCTGATTTTCAGACAGCGGCGGGCGTTCTACAGCGTTGCGCTTTGCGTTTTATTAATTATTCACAAGATAGTACAACTAATGTAAATAAAAATTAAGCTATAATAATTTAATTAAATGTAATTTGTCAATTAAATAATCAATACAAATTAATTAATAAAAATGATTAGCAGTGTCAAAAATTATGTAGGTACAAAATACAAATGTCATACAAATCTATCACTACGGTAGGATAGTCGTCCAAATGCTGAATGGCCTATTCATAGAAATAACTATTCGTAGGGAAGTACCGCTATACCTTATTACCGAAACCTACGTACAATTCATACACCGGGAATTTGATGACACAAATATATATATATATAAAATTAATATATTCATTCCACGTGGTGGGTTTTTACTACGATAACTTCAATTTCAGGAAGTTTTGCTATCAAGCCGGTTACGGTTGTATGAGACAGTGTGGTCAAATGAATCATCAATAATTATTATATTAGATAGGTACCTACATACAACCTGTATTAATTTCTTATATGGGCATCTAAACGTACTTAATTACGTAACCGCGAAAGTAAGTACGTAAGAAGTAAATAGCCTATGCTGTCCACTGCTGGGCAAAGGCCTCCATTATTGAAATCAAGTCATAACTACAAAGTACAATTGGTACGTATTGGCATGGACTAATAATGGTATTGGTCTAATTACCACGCTTGTCAAATACTGGTTGGTGTTCCCAAACCACGGCTATGCATCAAAAAATCCGAAAAACATTTTGTCCGACCTAGGAATTGAATCCAGGACCTCCGTATATCGCGCTGATATACTCACTAGGCCACCTTTGTAACTGCGTTACTGTATTTAATTAGGTCTAAAGTATTTACTATAATCATTATACATACACTTTCAGATATTTATCTAAATAAACGGAGATATTAAACTTGAGCGGTTTCGGTATATGAACGACAATCCCGATTCTGCTACCTGATTCTTAACTTTTCCCATAATCCAAATCTCTTAATCAGACACGATTTAAGCAAATGGGGGCCGAGGATATATTTTTATTTTATTAGAAGATGTAATTATAAAGTAGGATATGAAAGGTACAATGAATAAAACCTTATCATTTCGCAAGTACAATGATCGATAATTACGAATGTCGATGTTTGCGTTGAATAGAAGAACCGGTTTTACCGGTCCTAATAATATCCTATCAAATGCTAAAATATTTTTTCAAATCCGACTGGTAGTTTTATAGATTAGCGCGTTCAAACAGAAAAACAATCTCTTCAGCTTTATTAAGTTAGTATAAATTAAATCTATAATCATTAATCACTTACATAATCAATATCGAACACTAACCTGTATACGCTTAGCCAACGATGTTCAATGCATGTGCTAAAAGCGAGTAACGGGTGTCGAATGAGTCAGGGGCTGCTGCGAGCTTCCATTATCAACTGCTTTATGTAACAAAACTGTTACAAAATATACAGTTACCAGTCGGAGCGTTACCATAAGAGCGAGCTCCTTTGTTTCAGACGCATGGACTGAACTGAAAAAGAAAACGACAAAATGTCATTGTGAATTTTCGAGGTCATCTCTCTGTTTGGGTTAACCACGAATAGCATTAGCCCTCCTTTCGATGACTGCAGTTTGCTTGAATACCTTCGGACACAGATATGGGTTACCTCCTTTTTTGTTTACTTGGGAAAAGGCGTCTATAAGTGAGATAAACCGGGGTTACTTTTAAATCCATAGGAATCAATAGGCATTGCACAAAGCTTTTAATCTTTAAATTTGACTTTCACATGTCAGAGTGATCTCGGAGCTAGTCTGAAGTAGGGACGTCTAGGACGAACCGAATCAAAGAGAATTTTTATACACAAACAGCATTTGAACCGTTTAGTAATCTGAGCCCCACCCTTTTAGTGGTTGTAGTTGACCCGTGCAAACTGAAATGAAGATTTGACTACATATTTCTGAATTAAATTATAATTTTAACAAACTAATGATAAGAACCTATGGAGCTGAGATGTGGACAAACAAACGGTGCGACTAGTGCAAAAGGTTAAAGTCACTCAGAGGCTATGGAAAGAGCTATGTTTGGAATTTCTTTAGATCGAATCCGAAATAAGGAGATTCATCAAAGTACCAAAGTGATCGGCATAGCTCATATAAGCAAGTTGCAGTGGCAGTGGGCTAGTCACATCTGTCGCAGAACCGATGACCGTTAGCTTAGACGAGTTCAGGAGTGGAGATTACGGCTGGGCATACGCAATGTAAGACGCCCCCCGACCAGGTGGAGCGACGATCTACGCAGTGCTATTGGCTGAAATTGGATACGCAGAGCTATTGGCAGAAATTGGATGCGAGAGCCGAAGATCGGGCTCAGTGGCGCGCCTTGGGAAAAACCCATGTCCAGCAGAGGACTGCGAAAGGTTGATGATGATGATGTCAAATTTACAACACAACACATAGCAAATTTTTGATCGTGATGTGAGTCGGATTGCGAAAGGTGGTTTGAGTTCCACTTGAGGTTGTCGAGAAGTTGTCGTTTCCTAGTGTTATTTTTAATTTCCACATAGCTATATTTATTGTACATAAATAATCATGATTATTTATGTACAATTAGATGATGATGATGAAAAAAAAAATATAGTTATATGTTACCACAATAATATACAATAGGAAGTTTACAATATATCGAAAACGTGCATAAACAACAATTAGGTCTTCGAGGAAAGATGATTCGATTTTTAATTAGATGCAAACTCCATAGCGTATGCTCTTCCAAGTAACCGACTAATGAGAGCAACCATGTGGGTCACAGTTGTGGGTCAAACCGCATGGCGTTTGTTACAATACCCCGTACCCCAAATTTATTTACCCTGGATGTGTGTGTCAATAGGAGCTACTTAGTCAGCCGCTGATTCATTGCCGATTGAGAAAGATTTACGGAATTTCCGCAGTTAATTTTGGGATCAAGTGGAATAATACAAGTGAGTGTAAACATGAAATTCATCGTTTAATTAAGTTCACTATTATGTATACACAAAAAAAATATAGTTGTTTACATTTTTGAATCATACCAGAAAAACAACTAATTTAGGAGCGAAAAAAATTGATGCACCAATAAATACATAGATTCATACATACATAAAGTCATACATACATACAAAATTAAATACAAACATATATACATACATACATACATACATACATACATACATACATACATACATACATACATACATACATACATACATACATACATACATACATACATACATACATACATACATACATACATACATACATGTACATGTACATGTACACAGTCATAACCATAAGTTTGCTGTTTTTCTCGCATTTTTTTATTAGTAGAGGAAACTTTCTTTTCGATATTGCCTTCTTAATGTTTTACAAGATTAAAGAAAGTGGGTACAATTTAAAATTTCAAAAACTTACCAATTCTTTTTTTTTCAGACATATTGTAACCTTTGGGCAATGCCGCGATCTTATAAGCCTAGCCAAAAAAAAATTATAAAAAATATGATGCTTCTTAAATAGAAATAGCTTTGCAAGAATATAATCGTTGTAGCAAATTGGATATTTCACGCAAATATAATATCCCAAAATCAGTCCGGATCATCCAATCATACGTAATTACAATAATTAGGTACTTATAATATAATAAGACAAGTGTTGCTTATACAAATTTTTGTTATTATTCTGATATTGTAATGTTTCATAAAGTTGTTTTTATAATTCAAATTTCACTATTTACTACCATAGTCTAAAAATGATCGGTTATGTGACAACCCTGACAGTTTTTCTTTATTGTCACATAGCTGGTCCCTATTGACCCCTACAGAAGTTTTAATGGGAATGGCCAATATTTTTTGAAATTATGAGTAACTCTTCGATGTTATACATTCTTTCTATACTTTATCTTAGAGTTCTTTAACTCAAGTTTTTACATCACAACTTTCATAGATTTCATGGGAAAAATCAGAGGACACGTTATCTAAATCTCAGTTTCATCCCTATTGACCCCGTTTTACTACATCGCAAGGATTGAACCAAAATTTTAAAAAAGTGAACAGACAGTGTCCTTCTTTATAATGTTTTCTAAAATTGGTATTTAGCGGAAAAAATAATGCTGAATGTGTTTGTCATCGACCGCAGAAGTGTTGGTAAATGAAATAAAACTTCACTTTTAATAAACTCTATTAATAATTTCGATTTGTAATGAGTGATTTTAGAACAGAATATTATTTATCAAGTAGTCATAATCTTCGAGTCGGACTCGCGCACGAAGGGTTCCGTACCATTATCTATAAAAATGGCAAAATAATCATGTCTGTTGCATGGGAGCCCCCCTTAAATATTACTTTTATTTTAATTTGATTGCAGCAAAAACATCACGTTTGTTGTATGGGAGTTCCTTAAATATTAATTTTATTCTCTTTTTTAGTATTTGTTAATATAGCGGCCAAAGAAATACATCATCTGTGAAAATTTTAACTGTCTTATTATCACGGTTCATGAGATACAGCCTAGTGACAGAAGGATAGACAGACAGACAGATAGACAGACAGACAGACAGACAGATAGACAGACAGACAGACAGACGGATGGATGGTGGAGTCTTAGTAATAGGGTCCCGTTTTACCCTTTAAGTACGGAAGCCTAAAAAGAAGTAAAACAAAAAGCTTTTAGAAAATAGCTTGCTTGAAATAGCTGATTTAAAAAAAAACATAGTTGGTCCAGAACAAAAAATGTTGCTATTCATGAGTTGACTTGACTTATTCCATAATTCGGCTTTGTTTCCAATTCATACCTAAATACTTTGCATGCATCAATTTATGGGACGATTACAGAAAGTTACGCGATTTATTTAACCACCTGCTGGATTTATGTGAGTTGTTATAAAACTAATATATTCGTGGCGTTTAAAATGCTGCGTCCCTTCAAATTCTCCGCACACGACTGATTTGAATACGCTGCTTGTATTCTTTTTGTGTATTTTTACTACAATCACTGCGCGGGCATATGGTAATGCCCCAGCTTCGCATAATTTTAGGGTTGTCAATTTTAATTATAAATTAATAATTATATTTTTCGAATCGAAAAGATCTGTCAATATAAAAAAAAACGAGCGAGCCTTACAGTAGTCACATATGATGTGTAAGATTTGACATCTCACCTTAGTATTATGCAATTAGAACATTTTATTCTGTAAAAATTATAAAGTTATATAAATTAAAAAAAAAAAGAATGCTTAGTACGATTTTCTAATATGATAAAAAAATACGGAAACTTTTCCATTAAGCAGTAACAGAAATTAACCTCAAAGTTTAAAAAAGTCAATACTGAAAATAAAAATTCGAATAATAAATATTTATCATTACTTACTTGGATTTTTTATCAATGATCTGCACTTTATTAAGGGCCTGTTTCACGATCTACAAGTAAGTTCCCATTAGCGTTTACTTGACAGATAGTCCATACAAAACTGTCACTTTATCTGCCAAGTATCTCCTAATCAGACATTGTGAAACAGGCCCTTAGACTTATTATCAACAGTGAATATTTATTAATATAGTTTTAAAGTCTATTACACACGAAATGGTTGAAATCAATATTACAATAGAACATAAAATATACGTAGAATAAACAATTACGTTCCTATTTTTTTTACAAATCATAAAGAGAATGCAGTAAATACTCATTAAAAGACAATTAACAATTACTATATTATTATTATATAATGATGATGATGTGATGATGATGATATTTTTTTACAAATCATAAAGAGAATGCAGTAAATACTCATTAGAAGATCAAAATGACCTTTGACAGTCAAATGACACAATATGTCACATAAAATAGGTAATAATATGTCATGTTCTTAATATCGAATTTAAATTTACAAAATGGCGCGCGCTTGCGCGTTTCAAAAAAATATACTGGACAACGAGATTGAATACAGTGTGACGTTGATCACAAGCACAAATCTTTATTATCCTATAATGTAGTTGCTATGTAGTTGCATATGAAGTCTCTAGTGTAACTGCCTCCCGAAGTTTATCCTCCTTTTCATTAGAGTGAGCCTACATACACCTACATACAGCCTACATAGTCCACTTTTTAAATTTGACACATTAGGAAAGTAATCTAAGAGGTATCGTTAGGAGAGATTATGGGTGTCATTGCATTTTAGAGTTTATATATTTTTTATTTATTACTGTACCCGATTCGAAACTACTAAGTTATTTTAATAAAGTTTCTGTGGTTTTCTTTAGACATAAACTTCATATCTGCCTATCGAGAAGGACCAAAAAGCCAATTACAAACAGAAATTGGCAATTCAATCTTAAAATTAAGGTTCAATTATTTGTAATTGAGAAAATAACAAAAGAATATTGAATCTGCAAATACAAAGCAACCCTAATTACACAAAGCGTTGGGTTGAGTTGAGTGCAGTCACATTTGACAAACGACAGAGTCGCTGGTACCACAAACCTATCCTATCCTTATCCTACCACAAACTGTCAAATTTCCTCAATAGACTTTGAATTTTATAACCTAGTATTTGGTTGAACATTTATTAGAGAAATTTGATAGTTTTGGATGGGTTGATGTGCAGGCGTTTGAGATGAGAGAGTTCTACTGAAAAAAGTGACATTATATGATATTACAGGTAGAAGGATCGTCAGCTTTTTAAAATTTATTTTAATTAAAAGAGAGATCAAGTTCCTGGTGTTAAATAGAAGCAGTGCCCAAACTCCAGATGCGAAGACAGCTTACTTTTATTTAATAAGAATCTATGTGAAACAGAAGTTTTTATAGCTTCATGTCTCATTACCTAAAGGCGCTGCATGCTTCAGTATTACACTATACGAAGTATTAACATAAATTATTGTACAATTGCGTTGTTAAATACAAGTGAGGTGTAGAAGGTTCTTTATCTTTTGATCTGTTTTACCCTGGATTGATTCAGTTTAACGAATGGCTTTTTTGTAATATACGAGTAGGACTTGAAATAGCACTTGCCTCAGATGGGATTCGATCCACGACCATTCGCAATTCCTGTGCCAGCTCTTACTTGAGAACTACCTAGACATTAGTGCCCTGAACGGGGCGTGAGCTTAGGATTGGATAAATGCAAAAAAAAAACCTTCTTAATGACGATAAAGAACAATATGAAATTCTCGCGAACGGTATTCAAAATTTAAATTAGTAGGCACTCCCAACTCAGGTTGTTCAACGAGTTGAAATACTCCAATCGAACAGGCATTGGCGATGTTTTTGTTTCTGAACAACTGTTGACAGAAATATGCTACGTTCGTTCCTCAAGCGTTGAGCTTCTATTGTTCTCCCTTGACTCATGCTGGCGACGACTGAGAAAAGGTAAACTACGAAAAAAGGTATTTCTAAAAGCATTTTATGCCATAAAATAGCCACAACATTTCGTAGTGAATCAAAATATTTTTTATTTTGATTTCTAAAAACCAGCGCATTTATGATTATTTAAAGTAAAACACAATATGATTTAAAAAAATATGATAAAGGTAACACACTGTATACACTCACCGATCAAGCAGTCTTTGCATGAATTCCCATTTTGTTATAAGAATTTTTGAGGACCTCGACTTTTGTGCATTCGGGTTGCAATTTTTGGATGGGTGATCAATTAGTATTTCGGAAGGTACGTTAACCCACTGTTCTCAGAGGTTCCCCTCATGGTGTGGTGGGTTTCATAACATTGGGAGACTGGGTCAACCCAATATCCCCAAGCTGAGCATTGGGATTTTTATCACCTGATGCTGATAACTAAGATATTGTTATTTTTATTTTTTTTATAAGTTCATACAAAGGTAGGTAGGTATAAAACCGGAAGACTGTGATGATCAAAAATGTTTTCCTTTAAAAGGTTGTGTTCTAATAATACGTTTATCGTTAAAAATGCTTGTTTCTGGTTTCAAGTTAGTGTCCCTAAGGAAATGTAGCGTACTTATGTGTCTCGTTATTCGCTCATTTGCATTCATTGGCGAGCTTTTTACAATTGTATTGTTTCTTACATGTGACATGTGGAAGGTTTATGTAAAGTTTCTTTGTTTTGACACTCTTTTTCCCTTGAACTTGTCCGGTTATAGTCGATTCGCTTATGATTTATTAACGGATTGTATGCAGAATGGTGACCGTACCCGGAGTTTGTCAAATTGGTTGTAATTGCTTAGCTGACTTTTACGGTTGCATTTAAATTTTGTAAGTTTGCTTTTGTTTTGTCATGACAAAGAAAGAACAAAAAAAATTTATGATTCTTTTGCTACTCAAAAATATCTCACTTATAAGTAAATAATTTGTTTGACATTTGTTGGCTTACTACGATTTTTTATTTCGATAAATAGTTAGAATAGCATACACACGCCTGCACATCAACCTACCACAAACTGTCAAATTTCCTCAATAGACTTTGAATTTTAATACTAAGGCATACGGTTGAAAATGTATTGAAGAAATTTGATAGTTTTGGATAGGTTGATAGTAGATAGATAGTAGTAATGTTTATTTATTTAGTTTCAAATATAGTAGTAAATAGCTTATAAACAATTAAAAGTCATCACTACATTTTATGGGTACCTATTGGATTAATCATTTCGCTGTGCAAATGCGAGTTATATACCTAATTCCAAACCCAGGCTATGCATCGAAAAATCCAAAATATAGCATTTGTCCGTTTTAGTAATTAAATCCAGGGGGCTTATTGTCTAATTTCAACCTCTATCGCGATACCTTTCAAAGGTACTTAACGCTTGCCATTTTGCATAGATGATTCAAAATAAATGTCAAATTGATGATGCCGTTCATTCAACATCATATAAAAACGCGTCGTGATCACAATCACTGACACTAGTGAATTAGTTTTAAGTTCTTGAATAGCATTCAAATGTCAAATTGAAAGGTAGTAAAATAGCAAGCACAGTGGCAAACACTAAGTAACGCATTATTAAACTCGCTATCAACTTTAAGTGGTTTGGACATTGCAATAATGTTTGCATACCGGTCCACCAGAAAGGTCGCCTATTGCGGCTAAGACCCAGGTGAATCGGTTTAGTTCCGCGAGAGGTGTTAATTTGGCGGCACTCGTTTGCGAAATCATTAAGCCATCTCTAAATTATTTCTGAAAAAAATCACAGAACGCTGTAAATATCAGTGATTGATTTATCTTGTCTGAATGGAACTATTATTTTTATTAGTGATCTATCCGGTGTATAAACGTAGGTTCCAAACACACACATATTAAATCACATATTAATATTATATCTGTCAATTTATATACTTTTATTTACTTGTATTTGTAATGTTTTTAAATGTAGGTATTGTTCAGAAATCGATGTCGTATTGTGTGACACTATTTTTGTGTGCTAATATACCACTAATTATTTTACCAGTTCAGTTTATTAGCTAATAAAAGTCATTAAATAGAGGATAGGAAAAATAATCTATCAATCCAACCCAATTTCAAATTATAATTTGGTGAAATCTCGTCTCATAGCGTAAGTAAGGTGCCTAAACCATCATGTGCCTAAACCGCAGCGACACTGACTTTTACTTTTAACTGTTTCAGTTTTATATTAAAAAGAAAATGTAATGGAAAAGTTTTTAATCCTGTAACTTGTTTGTGACAAACAAAGCGCTTCAATAAAACTGTCAGACTCTCAACAGAACTGTCATATGACAAAATATAGACAGATCGCAATTAAACCAGCTGACACGTCGGAAACCTTCCCGCAAGGTGACATCACTTGTTCAAATAAACATGTCTCATTAGATGTATACAAAGGGGATAAAAAATGTCAGAAAGGTGTTATTATGTATTTTGAACCAATTACGCGGTCAATTAACGAGTGGCGGCGGCGGCGGTTGTGCCAGCGCGTGACATGCCGCTCCAGAGGTATAATATTGATTCATCTGCTAATAATGATGCTTGAATTGCTTGACAATGTGAAACATTTGAAACAAAAGAGAATCGATACTAATATAATAAAGCCATTTAAAGCTGAAGAGTTTGTTTTTGTTTGAACGCGCTAAAACTACCAGTCGGATTTGAAAAAAATATTTTCGATGTGTAACATCTTTCCTCTCGCTTTCTTGCAATTTGTGGGAGTGATATCTTGAAATGGGACGGAAGTGTGTAACAGGAAGTCGAGGAAGCGCGCAAGCGCTCGCCATTTGATTTGATGAATGAGGGCGCGATGGTAGAGTTGGCCGTCGGATGGTACCAACAAATCGGGGCAGCGCGCGTCATTTGATTTGACGAATGAGCACGCGGTATTGCATTACTCTTAGTGTCAATTAAATAAAATACAATTTTCATTAAAAATTATTATTCTTTGTTATGAAAAATCATTTCAAATAATACCTGACCAATTTATTTCAATATAATGTTAAAATTGCTTATTACTAAGGTTAGATGCCAAATGATACACATCATATGTGACTACTGTAAGGCACGCTCGTTATTTTTGCATTTGATAGCCCAACACAAAAGTGTTGGCTACTTTTTTAACCCCTTAAATAATGTAACGTTAAGCGAATACGAAGTACTAGCGCATCCGGGCGACGCGATGCGACGCGGTGGGTCGGGGAACAGCAAGTCTATCTATATTATTATACTAGCAGCCCGCCCCGGCTTTGAAAGTGTGTAATTTTTTTTAATATAGCCTATGTTAGTCAGCGCTCAAGTAGCATTCTAATGGTGAAAGAATTTTTTAAATCGGTCCAGTAGTTTTTGAGTTTATTCGTTGCAAACATACATACAATTAAAATACAAAGCTTTCCTCTTTATAATATTAGTACAGATTACTAAGCCACAGCACAAGACCGCGACGCATGGAAGTCCCTACTGCGAGCCCTATGTCCGTGATGAGGGATCACGGGATTTCATCATCATCAATACGTTAAGCGAAAATTTCGTGACCCTTTTTAAACACATAGCACGCACGGAGGACTGTGAAATGTGGTATAGTTAAAGTTTGTAGAAGGAGTCCCGAAAAATAAAACTTATGTGTATGTTATACAAATACATTAAATTAAACAATCTTCAATTCGTACATTGTTTTAAAAATGGAAGCGAAGCTGATAGCTGTCAATGCCAATCTAAACACATATTCTGTAAATTACGTCGAATTTCCACCATAGGGCGACCAGTAATATTGTTTTCATCACATCACTCATCACCAGCTTTTTTTATGTTCCCACTGCTGGGGTACGAGCCATCACTATGGATGGATAGGGAGAATGAGCCATAAGTCACCACGCGAGAGTGGGAATTGGTGGTTGTTAACGAATGCTAATACAGCCGGGACCAACGGCTTTACATGTCTTCCGAAGCACGGAGGAGCTGGAGATGATACATTTTTGGTCATCCATTCGCTGACCAGCTTTTGCGAAAGTTGCTTAGCCTTAGCAATCGCAGACAGGATGCGTTAACCATTACGCCATCGAGATCCTAATAATTCATTCTCTACGTCATATTGAGATCCTCTGTACAAAATTTCATTTTACTAGTCCAAGGGTTTGGGCTGGGCGTTGATAAGTCAGCAGTCAGCGATTGGCCACCTAAGCATTATTTTAATGTGTATAAGTTGTTTGTTACATAAATCTATAAACATATAAGAAAGCTAAATAGGGTCGAAAGTCTGTACATGGAAGATATTCGAAAAAAAGTTGGCTGGGGATACTTAGAATCGATAACAAAACACGTTCCAACAATTTTTATAATTTTTGTCTGTTTGTCTGTTTGTCTGTTTAACTGTTTATCTGTTTGTCTGTTTATTTGACCGTGCATCACGTGAAAATGGCAGAACGATTTTTATGCAAACTTTGCGCATAGACAGACCATGGCCCGGACTAGGACATAGGATACTTTTTATCCCGGTAACAGGCTCCTGTTCCTACAGGAACCTGTTACCGGGATAGTTACTAGTGTAGTCTTCGCGAACGAAGTCGCAGACGACAACTAGTTTTATAAATAAAGGTATCCAAATTATTTTTTTCGTTGTGCTTTTCAAACTTATTTGTAATATTATGAACTTCTTAAGGTAACACCTTGTACGTCATATAGGAATATGACGTTAACTCGCCGCCGCAACCACAAGTTGATTACAATGATTACCGGCGGCTTTGCGCAGCGGGTGAATCAGAATTGTCAATTACGGTAAGTAATTAGTTCAGGCGAAGCTTGTTATTTGTTGACTTGCTATATATCACTAATGGGGAAGCGCTTGGCCGTCATCTAAACCGTCGTCATCATCAATAGCCATGTCGCAGTGGCATGATTCCAACATCCTTCCCATGTCACAGAGAAACTATTATAAAAGTTTTAAAATAGCGGAATCGAGCCCCTAACACGTTAATCTACGGTATTATCATCACCGAAAAGTGTCGATAAGACTGAAGATGGAGACGCATTTTCCCCGGATTCCTCAAATTAGGTACCTCTGGCTATTTTATCTCTAACCGTCGAAGCAACATGCTAATAACAATGGTGCTGTGTCGGTAGACTTAGATAATGATGGTAGTAAGTTTGGCGGACTTGTAACTAAGTCATCCTCTGCTATGAACTCATTCGCACCATTTTTTTTCTTAATACACGGTCCGTAAAATGTGTCGGTCCTTAAGGCCTGCGTTAATAAAAAAAGGGCGGGAATAAAGAGTTTTAGTTTGAAACCAGAAAGAAGAGTGGCATAACATGAAAAATAGCAATAGGTATATAAAACACAGGAAATAGACCACAGGAAATACAGAAAAAAAATAGTTTGATACGAAAGATTTCATAACATATCAGGTTCATAACATACAATCATAATTTATCTAAGCATATAATCGAACATGGGCGCAGTGCATCTGTGACCCATGAGACCACTGAGGATTTACACAGTAAGACCTGTTTGAATACTACTGAGAAAAGCATATACGTTAATTAAAAAGGAAAACTGGTTATTTCCCTTATATCTACAGCTTCATATTATTTCCAGATCCGAAGGCGAATTTGAACACACACACACGAATTTGATTTTAATCCAAACAATCGAAGATCGGTGCCAAGCCAACACTTTGCCTAATCGCCCTTTGAGTTATGTTCAAACAACAAATGATTGCGTAGTGAAATATTAAGTGGAACAGTTATGGTGAGTCGGGCCTGAATCACTGACCTTCACCCGCCCCCGAGGTCGCCGGTAAGCCTTTTGATCGGAAACACGACCTTTTTCGTGGAAATACAAGTGATTTCGACTTTCCAAATATCTACGAATCGGATGATATCGATAGCTTAATGTTGATTTGTGGTACTTATTGTTTAGTTAGGAGTTACAGGAATTTAGTTACAGTATAACAAGACTAAATAGTGCATGCGTCAGCACTAGAGCAATAGTATATGTTCTAGATAGTAGATGTACACTTTATTACTGACATACAGATTGCCTAATGTGAGTTCTATTTACCATTTAATCACTTTAACGAAAACGAGCCAAATAAAACTCGCACTAGGGGCAACATGAAGGAAAAACAACTGCACAAAACTTTAAATAGTATTGTTTCACATATCTATTTCAGCTGTAAGAAGTATTTCAAAAGCTTCTGGAATACGTTAATATCTTTAATGACGATGGGCAGACTAATACATTTTGACAAAGCTCTTTGTCCTGCAACTAATGTTGATGATGTTTTTTGTCGTTAATTGCCACCTGTTATTTATCTTTCTTACTAACTTATTCGTTGTTTTGTTGTTCAAGTAGGCAAATAAAAATTAAAGAAGAAAAAGAGTGAAAGAAAGAGGTTGTGTAAAAGACCCCGATGAGTCCTAGTGCTAATAGGGCACTGCACTACACTAAGATTAGATAAGATAAGTTTAATGACTCCGCAGCACCTGCCTCAGATGCGAAGACAGTCAGTTAAGAAGGATGCAGGTTCTGTTGTTCTGTGTGAGTTAAAAAACTGTACGAACGCGCTAGCCAATGCGCTAAATAGCTCAGTTCAATCAGTGCAATGATAAGTTTCCGTACCATGATATAGTACAAAGCCGTATCGGTCGACTTTCCGTACAAATAGCAACGTGTGAAACAAGGCAAAGCTAAACTAAAATAAGCATTAGTATTCACTAACAAAGTCTGAAGGAAAAGTTTTGGTATCTGCGCTACAGAAACAATGACTGTTTGACGTGCAATCATCATTTTGCGGCATATCGCTTTTGAATTAATGTGGTTCTAGTTTTCCGTGCAGCTAATAGTAATAATTAGTAAAGTACAGTTAATATAACGCCATAGGTATTTGCATGAGAAATATTTAAAAAATATGCTGCCATTATGTCAGCTTTCATTTACTCAGATACATCGTTATTAAGTTTTCGTTTTCTGTAAAATAGTGTCAGTAAGCACATAGATGCTATAAGCTTGCTGATTGGCTGGATAAATAATTACCTATAGTTGGAAAACGAGAAATAAGGGCTGCTACATTGTTGTAGTTAATAAAAACCAACCATAGCTTAGCTTTTGCACCTGGTATACAATGTAAAAAAAATCGATTATCAATCAGGGATATGAGACTTCTTGGTGGGAAAGTGAAGAGTCATGTCTGCGGTTTTGTTTTAATTTTTAAAATTTGTGTTATGTCGAATATTAATGTGAAATAATGGTAGATTATTAACCGTTAAGTGTTCGTAAGTGCGCATGAGTTGGCAAATGAAACAAAACAATGCAACTTCCCTTTTCAAATTCTATTAAGAAGTCCGCCCGAGGAATTGTTAAAGCCCCATATCTTTACTGAGATACTCGAGGGGTTGGGGGTATATCATTTCTCACTTCTCATTTCCATTATCATTCATCATCATCATACTGGAAGGAAATATTGTATATTTATGTATTACTTGTAAGAAAAATTTTGACACTGGCTAAATGTGCTAATCGCACGAAACCATCAATTAAAAAAAAAGAAAAATCAGGGATATAATATATAATTATATCAAGATGGAATAATGGCAAAACATATTTAAACTACATTTTTATAGAAATTTTTCTATACTCGTTACTCACTATTAAAATATTCGTGATTATTTTCAACAATACTACAAACGCCTAAGCATTCTGCTAACAATGCGATTACTTAGTTAGGTATTGTTTATCATAAATAAAATTAACACTAAGTTACTATTACCCATGTTATTTATTACAATGATTTTTCATTGTTTTGTCAATTATCGATGAAAGGTAAAATAAATTTATTTACAAACAAAGACAATAACAAGACAACAATTAAACTACTTAAATTTAAAAAAAAAAACTTATAAAAAACTATAAACTAAAACTACTAACTATAAATAAAAAAAAAAGAACGAGCCTAAGGGCCTGTTTCACAATGTCTGATTAGGAGATACTTGGCAGATAAAGTGACAGTTTTGTATGGACTATCTGTCAAGTAAACGCTAATGGGAACTTACTTGTAGATCGTGAAACAGGCCCTTACAGTAGTCGCATAAGATGTGTAACATTTGACATTACAATAGTAAATAGAATATAGAATTAACAGAGACGTATATATTTTTTTTCCTTTTTTTTCTTATTTTCTCTTTTTCCTTTTTTTTTTTTTTCTTGCTCTATTATACTAGATATTTTAACTACTTCCAGACAAAAGTCTTGGTAATCATAGTAGCTTAATGTAAAATGCGACCATTACATACATATATTATATTTTCCTCGTATAGACTCCACGTGTGCCGCATGCTAGTGGCAACTATCATTAGGGCTAATTTATAAACAGCTTATGTTATATGATACCTATTTACTATATTAGGTCATGTTGATGCACGCGGTATGTTTATTTACGTAATTTTCTGAGGTTTACGCGAACACTAGGTACATACACATCGAAAACACATCATATTATTTTGTCATGAAATTGGTTAAAATTTACGGCACATTAATAGACGGCACGTAAGCCGTTGGTCCCGGCTGCATTAACAGTCGTTAACAACCACCAATCCGCACTTGGCCCGCGTGGCGGTTTATGGCCCGTTCTCCCTATCCATCCAAAGGGAAGGCTCGTGCCCCAGCTGTGGGGACGGATGCTTATCTGTAACATTGTAGCTAACCTAACGTTCCACGTCCCCTGTCATTGTTAAACACGGGGTCGAAATCTAGTACTTTATTTTTCTGCGGTTCGTTGTAATTGCGTGCCGTACAATACGGTCATGTAGCTGTACACGAGGGCTCGACTCACCAGGCCTTGACCTCGTGTGACCTCACCACCGAAGTTATGTTCAGGGAAGCAGCCACCCTTGTTTAGTCACCGCAGACAATGGCTTTGTCATAGAGGGCTGGCGAAGGTTACCGGCACACTCATACGACAATGGCCAGGTAAGGCGGGTAACGGTGCAAATCACAATAATATGACTGTTATATGACTTATTTGAAGAATACGTGCAGTTGCGCATAGATGTTTTTTACAAGTGATATTAGATAAGATTTTTCACTGATTTTTACACCGTGAATTTTACCCACATTCCTTTGAAATAGATTTATAATGTCTAAAGGTTAATGCGTTGTGTTGCCTTAAGCAATAGCTCATACATAGGAACAACAGCAGTACATACCGGTCTTTAAGGAGGATGATGATGATGATGATGATAATAATGATGATAATGATGACGACGACGACGACGACGACGATGATGATGACGACAGTGACGACGACGATGATGATGATGATGATGACGACGATGACGACGGTGACGACGACGACGACGACAATGACGACGATATCGATGATGATGATAAAAGGAACAACTATATGTACAGTCCAACTTGAAAATCTATAAAAACAAAAATTGGTTGAGAGAGAGATAGAGGGAGAAAGAGTTGGTGTAATAGTTGTTCTTATGCATACGTTATATCACTTGATTATGGTAAAAAATGACTTAAAAGTCACATTGTACAAGACGACTAGCTGGATGGCGTACCATCATGAGCGATCTAGAAAGTTCAGCAGCTTTTAAAATATCGAGACGAGTACTCCTCCGTGCTTTGGAAAACACGTTGGTTGGTCCCCGGTTATTGTTGTAAGGTGGCACGTCATAAAAGCCATATTGAGCCAGTGTGGTGGGTCATGAGTCATGATCCACTTTCCACGTGTGCTATATCGTTCAATCGTTCATATGCCTTAGCAGTCGAATGTTTGTAGACAATAGTAGTGAATAGTCTTTATACTGTCCCACTGCTAGGCAAACGCCCTCATAATTGAAATAAAGTCATCGCTACTGCTGGGTATTGGCTTAATCAAATGCTAAAAATCCGAATCATACTTTGCCCAACTTGGGCTTTTTGCTTGAGCACATTGCCTCTCGGCTAGCGAGGCATTGACAATATTTCCTTTCTGTTTAAATACAAACTTCATCATCATGTTACAGCGACAAATAAATTTGCCATTTTGTATAAAACCCTTATCGAATATAGCCCATACATAATATGTAGACAAGCTTCCAATTATGTTTTATTCGTAATCATCATCATTTTCAGCCCGTATCTACCCACTGCTGGGGATAGGCCTCCTCCATGTTACGCCAATACCTCCTGTTTTTTGCTGATCGTATTTTTATGTTTTATTACATTGAAGAATTAAATAAACATACTATCATTATAGTTTTATATTTATTTAAGAAACAGTAGGTAGCTAGTAGCAAGTAAAAACCATGTTTTAATTTGGAAAGGATAAAATAACTATCAGACTCTAGGTGTTAGCGTTAAAATGTATCTAACAATGTTTTTTCACAATTTTTGCCCTTCTTTTAAGGAATTTGTGTTTTAATACAAATTATAATTTTTGTTTACGGAACATTGTCCCCTTTATAAAATTGATAGTTGCTACCAACTGTGTTCTTAAATAACTATAAAACTTTCTTGTAATTATTACATCAATTGTCAAACAAAATTAGAAACTTGCGGATATAAGTTATATACGATTGGGATATTTTATATTAAGCTTTTGTACTGTGGTGAGAACCAGTCAATCTATACTAATACTAATCACTTAATATTATAAAGAGGAAACCTTTGTATTTTTGTATGTATGTTTGTAACGAATAAACTCAAAAACTACTGGACCGATTTAATAAGTTCTTTCACCATTAGAATGCTACATTGGCGCTGAGTAACATAGGCTATATTAAAAAAAAATGTCCACCCGTGCGAAGCAGAGACGAGCCGCTAGTGTTAAATAAACGCAGCTTAGAAAACGTCCGGTTACGCTGTAAAGGCCAAGGGTGGCCAATAACAATAGCAATAGCAATTCTACTTTAAAAAATGTAGATGCTTTTTACTTATCACATTTGATCATCATCGTCATCATCACATCACCAGCTCATTTTATGTCCCTTCTGCTAGGGTACGAGCCTTCCCCATCCATCCTAAGGATAGATAGGGAGGACGGGCCATAAGCCACCGGCGGGCCCAGTGCGGGTTGGTACCGCTTTCGATGGCGGGAAATTGTATGGCATTGAAGTGACAAACGAAGTGAGTTACCATACAAATCGAATCGAAGAAGTCTAAGTATGTGCGAAATCGAATGGTGAATAAAACTCGAAGTCACAACTCATCCCGATCGAAGCATATTTAAAAATATAAGATTGCAGTATAAGCTGTAAAGAGTAAATTTTAAGCTTATTTTTGCTTCTTGACAAATACTGCAGGTATTAGTCAAAAACACATCATCTAATAATTTATTAAAAGTAAGGTTTGTTTTTCTGAAATGTTAAGACAGTACTAACTGACCACTAGTACATGGTACTAGCCGCGGATCGTATAAACGCAGTGGCCAGCACTTGGTGAGGCCTATATCAAACAGTGAACTAATATAGGCTGCTGTTGGTGATGCTAATGATGATGACATGTTACATGCGTATCGTTTGTCGAAATTAAATAATACATTCTCAAGGTTTCCCATCACGCAAGAAGCAGGAGTTTTCCTGTAAACCTTCCGATATAATTTAATAAAGTTTGCATATCCGCGTCATAATGAGTTTAAACGGTTTAACTCCTGAATACTTAGAACGGCATATTCCACAATTTGTAATTATTAAATGAGTACCTATAGGTACTTTGAAGACCATAATTTATAACAGTAAGCTGTTGAAAACAAGAACATAAAAACAACTTAAACGTGACATTTAGGCATTATTAAAATAAATGAATTAGCTATGTAATCTTTTGATTAGAAACTTGTATTGAAACTCAATACATATAATAAGTAAGTAAGTAAGTAAGTATTAAGCAAAAGCCTCCATCATTGAAATCAAGTCATCGCTACAATTAATGGGTAATGGCTTAATCACCACGCTTGCCAAATGCGGGTTGGTGATCACAAACCCGGGCTATGCATCGAAAAATCCGAAAAACATTTTGCCTGGCCTGGGAATTGAACCCGGGACCTTTGGGTATCGGGTCGAGCGCTCTGCCACTCGGCCTCAGAGGCGCTCACCACTCAATACAAATATTTTTATTTATTTATAAATTATAAGATTAATTTTTTTTTAACTAGCAAAAATTTGCTAGGTATATTAATTTTACAAAAATACGTCCTTCTTAGAAGAACTCTAACTGACTGCAGTTAGAGTTCTAGTACATACCTACAATTTACCTACGAAATTTCTTACTTGATATTAAAAAAAAAAACATTGCAGATGACACAGATATTATATAATATTCACTAATATTTATGCAGTATGTTTTATCAATAGAATAAAAAAGGTACCTAACATATAAGTATTATTACCTATATCTTATTACAACCTCATTAGATTGTTCTTTGAAACAAACCATAAATTACAGCTTTGTCGAAGGATCTATGAATGAATAGCAATATTGATTATTGATTCTAGATAATACAATTAGGAAAATTTATAAGACACTTTTCAAGCTTTTCCGCATGCTACATACTTGTATAAGTACCTACTATAGGTATACTATAGGTATACCTATACTATAGGTATATGAATCAGCAACAATATCGATAGGATTCTGTCAAAACGGCTAGTATTAAAAAAACTAACCGAAATAAACTTAAGGACAAAACTGCTTTTTAATTTCGAGCTATAAGAAATATTTATAATGAGTCTCAAATAATAATGAAAAGATATGTAGAAAAGCTCTTATGAAGTTTTCAGTTGATCTCGTTACAGTGTGTCTCACCGTACAGATGCGTACTGATGGCGTAATTTAATTAGTCAGGATTTGTAGTCAACATTGAAGTAAGTTGTAAAGGCATGTCCTTTAGTGATACATAAAAAAATATATTAAAAAACCGGCCAAGTGCGTGTCGGGCCACGCGCAGTGTAGGGTTCCGTAGCCCATCTCAATAATGCGGACTCTGAGAAGAGATTTTTAACGATGGCTCATATACTTAAATGTAGTTACTACCGGTTTCACACACCTGACAACGTTATTTAAGTAGTTCCCAATGAGAAATTTGTACTGCGCCAAGTACATTTAATAAGTTGGTCGATTGTTACTCGTAAACTTGTAAAGCCTACTTAGCCGTGATAGTTTTCCTTTTAACTTCGTCATATATACAACTACCGTGAATTTTTTCACGTATCCAAAAACAACCATTTGGCTGGCAGGGGGGAGGACACTTGACTCTAGACAAGGAAAAAAAACTACATCCCCACTTCACGTGTAGGGGATGAAAAATATTTTTCAAAATTTTACTACACCACTTTGTCGGCGTGATTAATATGTATATCCATGCTAAATTACAGCTTTCTAGTACTAGAGTCTACGAGCTAGACTGGGGACAGACAGACAGACGGACATGGTGAAACTATAAGGGTTTCTTGTTGACTACGGAACCCTAAAAATGAAAAAGAAAACTAAAGCCTGTTAATAACTACAACCTCTCTATTGGTTTTAACAGGTTCCCTGTCCAAGAATTATAACAATTGGTTTTCAATTGTTATGTACCATATGTGGTTCATGGGACAGGGAATGGGTTAAAGACATAACCTATAACTTAACCCAAAACAGCACTCAACGTTCACTTCTCTATATACCAGAAGCGTACTTATACGTATCATTAATCATCATCCATAATCGTCCTATAGTAGGCTCGACCTTCTAATATGTATGGGAATATCCCCATAGCAAAATATTAACACAATACCTTAGCAAGTGCTTCTTTACCAAATAGCTTGTTTGCGCAGTGGCTAGTGTGTGTTGGGTTGCAATCATGTAAAATGAGTAATTTTAGCACTCTTACCATTAACATTCTTAATTTCCTCTTTGCTTTGATGAATTGAGCAACAACAGATATATTTGATACACCCATCAGTAGACAGGACATTGCTATATTTATCTGTGTAATTAGAATCAAAAGATATAATTAAAAAGTAAAACTGGTTTAAAAAGGGTCAATTGATCCTTCGCGATTTTGGACTTTGAAAGAGCCAAGTCCACATAATTAGGAGCATGAATCCTGTGTCAAATTGCTGCATCCACTTTATAATTGTGGCAAACTTTGTGGTGTGAAGCAAGACATTGTGTTACTTAGAAAAGAAAATGAGACAAGAATTGTATCTATGTCACGATGACTACGCCTATTCGAAAAGTACATATTTTCTATCTCTAACATGACTTTTATAAGTTGTAACAAAAAAATAAATATATTTTTAAGCTTTTAAAGCAAAATAAATGCAAACTGAGGGTTGCTTTAAAACATAAAATAGGTACCAGTCAACCAGTCAGAATGTCGAGAAAATAATAATATGAAGTGTAGCCTATTTATTGCCCCACTGATAGACAAAGGCCTCACCACAACTTAATCGCCACGCTACACCTATAGGCAAATACGGGGTTGTTAATCACCTGGGCAATACTTTTTTAACACTTTTTTTAAAGACAGGCGAGTGCATGTTCTCCATCAAAATGAAATTGAAGAATACATAGGAATTGAATTCAGGACTTTTGCTACTCGGCCATCAAGCTAAGATAAATTACTAATTAATAATAATATTATATGAGACAACATCACATACATTGTTCTGATCTCAAGGTAAGTAGCTAAAGCACTCGTTTCATGCAAATCAGAAACAACGACGTTACCACAACTACCCAGACCCGACACAATATCGAAAAGTTCGTTTTCGACATTGACCCGACCGGGAATCGAACCCGGGACCTCAGAGTTAGCGCCGCCCAAAGTCCAGCGTGCAAGCCACTCAGCTACGGAGGTTGTCAAGAGAAATAGAAATAGAAAATAAATATGAACGCCCGGGAGGTCGACCATGGCTGCGAATGTTTCGGACAGCATTTTCAATATCGATAATTTTCAATAAAAAAGCCATGTGCTCACAATTTATAAGCATAACCATCTAATGTAGGTAATTAATAGATTGATAAATGATTGAATAATGTCGGATTTATGATGTAATTGCGATGGCGTTTGCCTAAGGCAAACGTGGCAAATTGTCGTATAACTCGTTAGTCGCATGCGCACCGCAATTATTGCTGCGACATTTTTCAGTCGGCGTTGTAACAATCGCTGTTTAATTGCTAATTGATTGCTTCATTTAGAATAAGATTCTTTCCCGTGGTGTGTCCACGTATAAAACCAGTAGATGTGGATATAGATTACTGTCAATCAAGAAAACAACGGGAACGGAAAAGAAGAGCCAAAGATAGGGCTCAGTGGCCGATCGGGCTTTGTGGCATGCATTGAGTCCTATGTCTAGCAGTGGACTGATGTGGGCTGATTATGATAATAATGACTGTCAATGATGATGAAATTGTCGATCAATTAACGAATAATAATGTTAGTTGGATTTGCTTCATCGGTCTCTGTATTCATAATTTTTATTTAGTACAGGAATGTTATTATAATGGAATATAGGTCTTAGTAAAGTAAATAGGTATTTTAGATTTATATAAAATTTATATAACTTTAAAATCGTTTTTGATGTCATGTATGCGGCAGTGGACCACAGTCTTGTGTCAAACAGGATGTCGAGATAGAGTTTCTGCCTCGCAGGATTTTATAAGGATAGAGCGTGGCATATTCCAGGGCGACAGTCTGAGTCCTTTATGGTTTTGTCTAGCTTTGAATTCTCTTAGTACTTTATTAAGAAATTCAAGGTTATGCTGTCGACTGCGGAGAGGGGGTGAAATTTTGTCGCATTTGTTGTACATGGATGACCTCAAGTTATTCGCACCAAACAGCCTAGACTTGATAAAACTGCTGAAAATTACTGAGACTTTTAGCAGTGCCATCAAGATGGAGTTTGGGGTGGATAAGTGTGCGGTTATGCATGTACAGCATGGGAGAGTAGTATATTTACAACTCTCCGATGCGATTAACTTCAGATCTCTCTCTGAAGTTGAAACATATAAATATCTTGGTATGTCACAGTCTTTGGGTGTTGATGACGGGGACATAAAACAGTCATTACGGGAGCGATTCTTGTGCCGCCTGAGAAAAGTACTTAACAGTCTTTTATCGGATGGCAATAAGACGCGTGCCTTTAATGGCTGGGTTATGCCTCTGCTCACATACTCCTTTGGCATACTAAGATGGACTCAGACCGATTTGGACGCCTTGGATAGGAGAGTCCGTAAAATGCTCACGACTTCCAGAATGCTACGCTCGCGCTCATCTGTTATGAGGTTGTACATCCCGCGGAGATGTGGGGGTCGCGGCTTTTTAAATGTCAAGGACCTACATAACCGTGAGGTGTGCAGTCTCAGGGATTATTTATTTAACAGTGAGTGCGGGATGCATTTGGAGGTCGTGGCAGTTGATAGACATTTTACGCCGCTCTCCTTGGCAACAGAAAACTGGCGCAAACCAGTGGTGCTAAGCATTTTCGATCGCAAGGACATATGGAAGAGCAAGGTGCTACACGGACGCTACTATCGGGCTCTAACTGGGCCTGATGTAGGTAACTGCCTCGTTGAACTGGCTACGTTTCGGTGACCTCTTTGGGGAAACCGAAGGTTTTGTCTGTGCCATTGAAGATGAAGTTATCAAGACGAATAACTACAGGAAATATATTATGAGGGACGGTACGGTCGACATCTGTCGGGCATGCCGCCGTCCAGGAGAATCACTCCGACATATTATTTCTGGTTGTTCTCATCTTGCTAACGGAGAGTATTTGCACAGCCACAACCAAGTAGCCAGAATAATTCACCAGCAACTTGCTATTGGATATGGCCTTGTCGGAGGTGCCGTACTATAAATATGCAGCTGTGCCAGTACTCAAAAATGGTCATGCAACGCTCTACTGGGATCGCTCTATCATTACGGATAGGACTATTGTCGCCACTAAGCCTGATATCGTGGTGGTTGACCGATCCCAGCGCCGGGCAATACTGGTTGATATCACCATACCTCATGATGAGAACCTCGTGAAAGCCGAGAAGGACATGCTCAGTAAGTACCTTGACTTAGCTCACGAGGTGACCGCCATGTGGGATGTTGATTCAACCATTATTGTCCCGATAGTCGTTTCAGCGAACGGTCTGATAGCGAAGAGCCTCGACCAACATCTTAAGAGGCTCTCGCTTGATGGTTGGATCAAGGGTCAGATTCAGAAAGCAGTACTCCTTGACACGGCACGTATTGTCAGGAGGTTTCTCACTCTGCAGCACTGACCACCGGTAGCTTGGGCCCTGTCCCGCTGCTGGTGGTACTTTAGAATTAGGTTATTATAATGTTTTATTGTTTTTATATTAAAATATTGTAAAAATCTAGTTTTAAGAAAGAAAATAAATAAAGAGTATAATAATAATAATATATAATTTATTTCAGGCAACACACAATGTACAAGATAGTAACAACACAAAGGGGCACATATAATAAATACCTTACAGTATACTTTACATAATACTTTACCTTACCTTACATACAAACAATATAAAACATTATATAAATATAGCCCTAACCTATAGCCTAGCCTTTATATATACAGTCCTACTGCTAGGCAAATCTAATCAAGTCATCGCTACAACCGATGTGCCAAATGCGGGTTGGTGATCACAAACTCCGGCTATGCATCGAAAAAGCCGAAACACTTTTTGCCCGACCTGGGAATTGAACCCAGGATCTTCAGGTAAAAGGCCGAGCGCTTTGCCACTCGGCTTCTAAGGTGTTAGGTCTTAATTGCTGTAAATATGGTATAAAGCAATTTCCGCAACCCTGGGTCAGCTGACGGATTACGAAATTAGAATAATTGTAGCTGCTCGGTGCTTCGGAGAACGTTATCCGTTGGTCCCGGCTGTTGCAATATAAAAGCAGCTAATATATCCACCAACCTGCATTGAACCAGCGAGGTGGGTTATGGCCCCACTTCCTTAGATTAATGTATTTTTTTTAGTGCCTTGATCTCACCAAATGTTAAATGATGATAAGGCCAATGATGGAAGCACACTTCACTTGGGATCCTCAACTAGTGGGGCATTGGCTATTTTATCTCTAGCTGCCGTAGCACAACAATGTATTGCTACATTGATGTTATGGCGACATTTTAAGATGGTGGTAGCTAGCCAGGCGGACAAACAAGCCCTACCCCCAACCAAACCGAGTACACAAACATGTACCCCCCCCTGGGAATCGAACCCGGGACCTCTGGGTCCAAACCGGTGGTCTTAACCACTAGACCACAGAGGCGGTTGGACATCCTGAGTCCAGCATTGGGACGCTTATAGACTGATAATGATGGTGATGATAATGATGATTTCCGCTTACATGAATCAATTTGGTAACCGCTATGGTAAGGAAACATTTTTGTATGAATATTCAAACTATTTCAAACTGAAACTACTTGTAAGTAACGTTCAATAATGCAGAGGGTGCATAGTAATGTTGCATGTGGAAGAACATATTTAAGTCCACCCTTTTGAGTATGGTTTAGTAAGTTTAAAACTGGCATATGGTGCAAGTGATTCAGGATAAATTCTTAAAGATTTTTTAAATTCTTAAAGTTTTTTAATAGAAAAGTCGTTACTAGTTCAAAAACGAATTGTCTTTTGTACAAAAAGGAAGTCTTTGAAATTATCCATCAGCAACGTAGTTTTAACAGTGGCTTATAGTAATCTCGACTTAACGTTACAATTACCTACATTATCATCTAATAATTTACATTTTTCTATAATTTGATGTTACTCAAATTATACAAAATCATCATCATCATCATCACCATCATCATTGTTTATTCAGTCTGCCTTCAGGCATAGGGCTACTCTAAAATAAAAAATGAATTGAAAATTAATAACAAAATATTAAAAAAATAATTTTGATGCGAATAAATTGTAAACTGGAAAAGTTGAAAAATAACTTATTATCCTAGCTTTTTTATATAACTTAAGTCACCATTGCTTTTTGTCGACGAATAGTTTTTTTCTGTAAAAAAAGTTGTTAGTTTCAGTACAGTCCGAAAGCACGGTAAGCTCGTACAGCCCATTGCAAGGGGAGGCTCTGCCGGCGGCCGGTGCGGCTTTATAAGCTCGCGTCTGGCGCGCGGCGCTCATTCGCCGACGCAACGCCGCGGACTGCGATAGGTCGTGCCAAAGGCGCAACGATCGCAGTCGTATTCGATACGCGAACGCACACATTCTCTTTGAAATTTCCGCGCATTTGCAAAGAGAAAAAAAGTGCTACCTGTGACTTCTGTGCTGTGATACATGTTACCCCATAGACTATATTTTTGTTGACCTAACAGAAGTAGAGCTACAGACGTGATCGCACTAGTGGAACCACGTTTCAAATAGTGAGGATTTGGTGAACTGCACACGGGACCAGTAGCACCAGGCAAGTTGATAACGATCTGTCAGTGTCAGCTGATATGCTCGTAGGTGTTTGGGATGATTCGAAATGATTATAGTTTAAACTGCTTTCTAACTTTAAAACAAGTTTTTTGTGAGTTGCTTAGGTGATTAGGAATTTGATTCATGTTACAAACAAATACAGTTTTATTTAGATATGTACTGCATTTCATATTTAAAAAAGATATTGAATACTAATGTAGAGTCACTCAATTAAATTAGCACCAAGTTGTAGCTATATTAAATTCAGGAATTTACAATTTATAAGCTTTGTAAGTACACCGCTAATAAAAGTAGCAACACCAATCTCTATGCTTATAGCTAAATTCTTTGTGAAAAAACGTTTACAACTTTAAAAAAAACCAATTGAAACTACAAAATTGACACCTATGTGACAACAGTCATCCATCGGTAATTGGTGTAGCCATGAATTATGTCTCATTAAATCTCATTGTATGTTTCAAGCTAATACAATTTCGTGTGTTCGATTGGGTGGTCAAAAAGATTTTCCTGTCTATTGTTGTGACGTTCGTTGAGATTATCTAACTAAAAAGCCTTGTCGTTATGCGGTAAAAACCAAGCATGAGACAAGTTTTAGGATTAAAAAAACCTAGTAAACATACAAAACAGGTTATATAAATATTTATTGATCGGCTACTATATGTTTACGCAACGTTATATTAGGAATTTCATTTAAAGTTTGATAAAAATAACACTTTGTATGGGAGAGTACTACGTGTTCATATAAATGTATTTTCTGTAATTATTAAAGTAATATGATGAAACAATAAGTTTCCGTCAATTATTTTAATAGCACATTATTTGTTAATGACATTGGAATTTTATCGAAGTATATCTTAAAATGAGCTGATGATGATGATGATGATATCTTATATGAGAAAAATGAAGTATTGTCGTGGTGATCCAGCGTTCGACACTAGTTTTCGTCGACAAAAAAAAAATTAAAAATCATTGAAATTTAACTGGATGACACCCAGGAAACAGGTGGTCTTTATTCAATTGTTCATCATCAGCTAATTTTATGTCCCCACTGTTGGGGATGGATAGGGAGAACGGGTCATAAACCACCATGCGGGCCCAGTGCGGGTTGGTGGTTGTTAACGACTGCTTATGCAGCCGGGACCAACGGCTCTACGTGCCTTCCGAAGCACGGACAATTCAACTGTTGCTAAAGTCAAAAATCTGTTGCTGACTTCTATTTATAGTGCCTTACAAATAAACAAAGAATAAGGTCCGAATAGTTATTTCGTGCTTTTTTCCTGTCACATTAACGTCATTTCAAATTAGAGTAAAAAAGATAAAACATGGCATAACCTTGGTGAAATCCGCCCTTAATGATTAAAGGATAAAAGTGTCGATTACTGGTGCCAGTACCCTAATAGGAAATTCACTTAGGTAATTAAAAGTTTTGTTTTTATCAAACAAACATTACTTTACGCCTTTTATCTTTTGAAATGTGGACCAGATTTATCTCGACTTGGATTATAGATCCATTATTTGGAATTATGTTCAAAAACTGCCTAAAATTTTAAACAATAGGTAGTAACAGCTTTTAAACAATAGGCCCATCTCCCACCCCTCCTCCCTCCCAATTCCTACTCCCTCCTCAAGATCCAACTCCTTCCTCAAGGCCAGCAACTTATCTGGGATTACTTTGATTTTGCGGGTGTCCATGGGCGGTGGTGATTACTTTCCATCAGGTGACCCGCCTGCTCGTATGCCTCGTTTTAACATAAAAAAACCAGCTGCTGCTTAACTTTCGAATCATTCTAGGCATTTGTTTCAAAACTCGTGTACGTAAATGAAAATGCAGTTTGCATGCAATCGTAATCAGAAACCTTTTCAAATAGTTCACATATAAATGTGTAATGAATTATTTATACTGTTGCCAAAAGTTTTTTAATATATTTTGCACCTTAGTTGTTGAGTTATTGCTTAAAGGAACAAAACGTCAGAAACTTGTGCTGAAACCATGCAGCGTCTTATCAGATAAGCCGTGTGGATAAGAATGTTATATTATCTACGTGATAAGAGCAAACAAGAGGTTTCACCCATTTGTTCATAGTAGACGCACTATTCGGTCATGTTAAAATGCTACTTACATCATATCAATTACTAAAGCGTCGCTAAACGATGGGTTTTAACGACTCGTTTATCTGCGAACGTTGTGTTTTTAAGTTTTTTTGTGCTTTGACAAATCTACCTCTGTTGTGCCTGTCAGTTACGCAAAGCCATGATTACGGACGAGTAATGATCAAAATGTCTTAGTCAAACTTATAAGTGACAGGTAAGTGTTGAAACGCTTTTATCTTCCATCTTTAGTCAATAATGATGACTCATTGTGTGTCCCATATTGCGTACAAGCAGTAGAGGTCTTGACAGTAATAAAAACATTTGAACTGAATCAAATTAGTTCTATGACTACTAAAGTCACTTTGAATTTATGCACTAGGGTTCTTTACTGTTACTTTATCAAGATGCACTTGTTTTTTACCAAGGACCAAAACGTTTCCTTAATTACTAATGTCGATGCACTGATAATAAGTTGAAATATAATATTACGTCAATGCAGTCAAAATGTCTCCATACCTCTGTAGATCAGCGAGAATAAACTTATACGAAGTTTTCTGGACTCACTATTTACCAATATGTCAAAAAGCATTATTAACAACATTATTAAAAAAAAATGGAACGTCTTAAGACTAAACAACTAAAACTAAAATACAAAAGATACAAAAATGTATTTGACCATCCTAATAAATATAACAACTTTTAATGCAAATAAAGAATTCTATGGTATTCAAGAGATCATCTATCACTTTCATTATATCAGCTTGGAGGGCACGTCCTGATATCATCATATGGGCTTAACATTTGGTATAACTTTACTGTGGGCTATATATCCTATTTTAGGTCTATATGTAGATGGTAATGACTGGGCTATATATCCTATTTTAGATCTATATATAAATGATGATAAATGCAGTAGATCACTAATTATATGCTTACGATAACGATTCTCGGGATAGTAACACCACATGCGATGTTTGAGTCAGCATTTATGCAATTATAAATAGGTATACTCGTTTTTTATAGATGAAAAAAGCAGTTGCAGTTTGTATATAGAGATCAAAAGTTGCATTGTATAAAGATATTGGTTTTGAAAGTCTAAAGCTTTTCAAATAAGAATTATCTTGACATGTTTAAGTATGGCAGGTACTATGTTTGCTTAGTATTCTCATGTATGACACAATAGTAGTACGGATGTATATATATGGTATATACAGCCTACACTACCTTTAAATTATTTTTTAAATATATCATTATAATATTATCATCATTCTATCAATAAACTTAGGCGTGTAGAAAGGAGTTAAGGGAATTAATAATGACGAAAATACTATAACAAAATAAAACCAATGCTGTTTGGCAATAAAATATATGAATCTATAAAATATTATTTTACGTGAGACATTTTAAAAATTGTTTTCCCAAAAAGTTAGTTAGTCAGGTACGTTACATTAAAAAAATCATTACTCACTCATCAAAATTATTAACTTCGTGCTTCATACGACCTCTCAAATGTGTAGTGGTAAAAGTAAATATCGTTTGAATAACACACGTCAATCGGTCTGAACAACAAAGGTTAGGCTATTACTCATTCGACAGACAGAAGTACCTACTTCCGAGGAAAATATATGAAACAATCTTTACCTAAAGTGGAAGTGGAAACAGTCACCGGACGGGAAAGTTTTAAATTGCATTAATTAATACATGAATGCTTATCAACTATACGTAACGAAAACAATCACGACTTATTATTGGGTATTCCATGTCAGGAATACCTATAACCTTTAACTCTACTATTTAACCTAAAACAAAATGCATGTATGCATTTAACGTTAACAAAACTTTTAAAAAAACATCATAAAATTGTTACGAACCAAACGGTAAATGATTCAATACTACTACTATTGACGTGTTATTACATAAGTTCACTGACACAAACAAAACGAGGTAAATTACCATAGATGTTTCTTAGAAAATTCGTGTAGACAGCGCGCATGCTCCATCAATGTTTTCTTGTAACTCAATTACGTAAATAAGTATCGTATAAATGAAACATCACAATGGTTATAGTGGACATTGATTGAAGTTATTAGTATTGTCACCGAATGTCCGGAAGTAGGAAGGAGCGAAGGTCTTTGCGCGACTCATCTCGAGAGAGCCTGCATGCACCACGCTAGCATGCAAAGCAGGCTGCAGATGCCTCTGATGGGTAATATAAAACAAAGTTAGGTGTTATGCGTGATCTTACTTAAATGGACACTGTTTATCGTTACTCCATCTCCGTTCTGAAGTTATTTAGCTGTGGTAGTCGTAACTTAAGTCATTATATTCACTTACTTGCGAAGATGAGCTTTCTTGATATTTAAATAAGGAACATTTTTACGAAGCTTAGGATCCGTTTGATTAGTTTATTCAAACTTGACATTATGGTTATCGCAGTTATAGTAAATGTTTGTAGGTATTAGTTTAAATACAAAATCCGCACTGTGTTTTTTTTTTAATACCAATCCGCACTGGGCCCGCGTGGTGGTTTATGGCCCGTTCTCTCTATCCATCCATAGGGAAGGCTCGTGCCCCAGCAGTGGGGACATATGTGAGCTGATGATGATTAGTTTAAAAGAATATGGAGTGACATCTCTCACCATCGCTCCTAGACATTTTTTTACGTTAGCGTTTTTAAAAACAGTGATTCATACAAATGGTTTGCAATAGTTGTTACATGTAAGGTCTTAATCATAATATTTGAGTAAATATTTTTTTATACCTCCTTAGTTGCTTTTCTGTGGATATTTGTTTGTTTTGCATATTTGCATGTCATGTTAAACAGTCAAATTGATGTTAAACTGTGGTTAATGACGCAGACAATAACACGAAAGTGCAACCACCTAGTAAACTATTCGAGACACATAAAGTTTCATATGACATTGTAAAGTAATTATTGTTATAAGATTAATTGAGTATCCGAAAATAAACATTACTTCAAAATACTTTATACAATATTATCAGGATACATTGCTTTCAATAAAAATAACTGAACGTAATATAGTGGAACTAGTGTTCGACAGGAACCAGTAATCGACATTTTTCGCTCTAATCATTACCAACAATTGAATACAGATGCCATCTGGGGGGTAACCACGAGCTCTTATAGCATTATTATTGCCGTTGTAAAAACGAGACGCGTGTAGCGGCGGATATACTGGCGTCTCTTTTCCACAACTGCAATAATACTGCTATAAGAGCTAATAGTCTGGGGGCTGATGCTACCTGTTTTCTAGCTGTCATGCCATTAAACGTCAATGAAAATTTATCTTATTTTTTGTTGACGAAAAATGTGTCAAACACTGGTCTTAGAGAATCGAGGCTCGATGGCGCAGTGGTTATCGCGCCCGGTCTGCTAGTGCTGAGGTTAAGCAACTTTCGCAAAGGCTGGTCATCGGATAGGTGACCAAAAATATATCAACTCGAACTCCTCCGTGCTTCGGAAGGCACTTAAAGCCGTTGGTCCCGGCTGCATTAGCAGTCGTTACAGCCACTAACCTGCAGTGGGCCCGCATGGTAGTTTATGGCCCGTTCTCCCTATCCATCCATAGGGAAGGTTCGTGCCCCAGCAGTGGGGACATAAAAATGAGCTGGTGATGACTGGTCTTAGAGTGTTGAACACTGACGTCATTACACTATGCTTATGCTAATTTAATTCGGAAAGATTTCAATATTACTATAAATTTTCAATTTTAAAATAAAAGTAATAATGACTTTAATCTCTCAAACTGTACTCGTATTCCCCGAGAAACATTCCTCGTTCAAAGTTATAACGATACCACTCATTTCTTAGAGACATCATGGCAAGATGTTATCAACTACAAGTGTCATGCCTCGGAAGACAACGACATATGGAGGTCGAACCATAAAGTGTGTATCACGATTTGAGGAAAAATAATATGCATACGAAACTTAACGCGCGCTCGAATATCCCTGAACGACACCGGTAGGTGTCTGCAGAAACTTAGCAAATTGTATTTCCGATTTAAACTCATTGTTATTGTTTTTGTCCAGTTTTCAGACGTCACTAAAAGTTAAAAGATAAAGAATGACTAGGAGCCCATTACGGAATCACTCGTATTTATTTTTACACTTGCTTGCTATGGCATGAATGACATAACCTGACGTTTAGGGCTTTTTGCTGAGCAGGAAAGAAGGAACTTTGTAGTACGTTTCAGTTACTATTTGTAAGTTAAGTATAAGGAAATAGTATAAGGAAATATTACATTTTCATTCAAAAAGAAGAGGATAAACCATTTATTCGTTATGTAAGTAGACCACTTCAATGAATGCTGCAAGATTACTAGATTACCGACGAAACCATGTTTCATTAACTTTTATGAATGAAACATATACTTTATTCACTTTTTAAACCAGAGTAAACACGTTTACTTTATGTCATAAAAACTGCAATGAAATGTGTGAAACAACAAAATAATTCATGGAATTATCATGTCCACATGGACATAATGAGTCATGTTTTATTTGAAGAATAAAAATATCTATCAAATGTTTTAACTTATTAGATAATAATCACGTTATAAAAAAACGTTTTAAACTTTTCGACTTTTATAATCGTCTATGGGAACGCGGAAATATTTTGGGATGACTATTGAAGCATACTATAAAACTAATGTTAACACTTTACTTTAACCTTTGTGATTGATAATAATAATTTTTGAAGTTATTTTAATCTCTCCGCTATCTAAAAAGTTATGCATTATTAAGTAAATAATAATCATCTCTATCAGATCCAACTTTCTTGTAGTGACCTCTCTCACAAAATAGATTTGTTTGAATACCAGTCAAATATTGTAAATATGCAACAAAACCAGTAACGATCCTATTGCCCCCAAGCTGATTGACCATTCGATAAGACCAATCGATTTCTCATGCGAATAAGGTTTGTGCCAAAATTGGCATCGCAATCTGTGGTTAGTTTGGGCTGAGTGCAGGGTTGCCAACACAGTAGATCAGAAATCCGGGATGTGAAATTAAAATCAATAAAAATTAAATAGTTGGTATTTAAAGTTATATTTTTTTACACAGCAAGCAGCTTGTATAATACCTTTTAATTGGTGTATAATAATACTAAAACTGTTTGCAGGTATTTTAAAAAATTGTGCACACTTGTATTTTTCATGTGTGTCATTCATTGGATTACGACTTTTTGACCAAAGTTCAATTACTACGCTGAAAACACAATCAACGGCCGCGTTGGCGATAGGGATCGATAGAAAGAAATCAGGGACAATTTAGATGCGTTCCTGGAGCCGAGAGGAAAAAAACTACTAGCCTTTTTCTGGGAGAATCCTGGAATTGCGGGAGAGTTGGCAACCCTAGCTGAGCGTTATAGAAAAAATATTTGGGTAAACGCCGCTAGTGTTACCTAACAGAGTCCAATGTCGGTGAAACCGTCACCTCGACGCGCTTGGGAGAGCGGAAAATCGCTGGCAACACTTTGTTTGATTTGCGCTTTCGGTTTTAATTATTTTGGATTGTTAAAAAATCAATATTTCAATATTGTTCATGCAAATAGCAAGAAATTAATATCATTGTTAGGTTGGTGTCTTTCTCATAAAGAACGCGGGCCATATTGTCATCGGCTCATTATAAGTAAAACTTTAAGATGGGCTCTTAATTTCGTTGGATGGTGATTATTATAGCAAAATCTGCTTTCTTTTTACCCTGGGATAGAAATAAAACAATACAAAATTTATTTTATTGCACAGAACTGTATTAGGTTTGCCTTCTAATTATTTGTTATTTTTGTCATGGTTACAATAAACAAATCAACATATGTACCTAAATACGCTTTATATTTATCAATTTATTATCGTACAGGTATGTCACAAAACATGCAGCGAAATAAAACGAAAGCTAAACTACCAACATTGTTTGAAAGTTAAAAACATTTTTTTTTGTTTGTCCTGTATTAGTAAGAGACAATTTATCTTTCTGTGATAATAGAGTTGGTTGACAAGCCTAGCCCGCAATTGTAGCTCGAATGTAGGTCGCTGTTAGCCCGAAGCCACGGTATCTATTGACGCTTCTTATCACTTGTATCGTATCAGATATGATACAACGCCGGAATTTACTACAAAACGACCCCTCATAATGAATACAAATCGTTAAAAGAATATTTACGTTTCCTTCATAGCATGCCATTTATCACTCGTGGCGCTACTTAGATGTTTTTCAAGATCCTATAGTACAAGATGAGTCACACAGATGACTAATCGTCAAAGATCATGACCTTTGCATCTTAAAGTGTTCTAACACGTTTATAAGATATGTTTTTATTAGAATTGCCCTTTTTAACGTAATCAATTTCTTTGTTTCAGATATCGGTTCTACATATATATCGTCGAAGCAATAAATCAAAACATAGTATTTTATATATCTGTAACCATATTTGGTTAAGAGATATTTATTGTGTAAATGTGAACATATCAGTCTTTTTAGGGAAGATATTTTTGATAAAAATATAATAAGGAATAAATGAGTTTACAAAGCAGTAGTAGAGAAATCGTATCTAGCAGCATGGCGATCAGTTTGAGAGTAGGGGTTAGGGTGCTGTGGACGGCGGTGGTGGCACTGGTCTTCTTCACGAGGAGCAGCGCCGCACCAGCCTTCGGAGACACGAATAAGGCGATGGTGAGTACTTCAAGCTCCTAATATTGACGTTGGAATGTGCATTACGTCATCATGTGTCAAAACTAACCCGATAGCTTATGGCTCATATCAGTGATCAAATTATTAAGTGATACGAGAATAGCATGCGTGGATTTCCAACCAAGTTATACATTGTATATGACATACTTACATGCAGTTTTGTGATAAAAATATTTATGTATTTTAAGTTAGCAACAACACCAGATGGGTGACCGATTATAATATTTTTTTTATTTTTATTTATTTATTATCGCATTAAAACATTTATAATAACAATTATGTTTTTATTCGCTTTGTTAAACCACTGAGGTTTGTCTTAATGCGGCTACATTCACAATTCACAATACTCTTAACTAAATACAATTAAGAAGTAGAAGTAGTAAGTAAGTAAGTAAGATAATTGAAAGTTACTATGGAGGAAATAGAGTAAACAACATCTACGAAATATTTTTTAAGTTACCAATAAAGTAGGCCTTGAGTTTATTTTTAATATTGAAACATCCTATCCTTAATATCCTAATAAGTTTATTAATAATATGAAATAAGACAGAAGGCGTCGTTGTTGATCAGTAAGACAGCAGTCGTTAACATTTACTAACCCGTATCGGAACAGCATGTTAGGTAACGATATAATCTCCTCATGTTCACATGCGAAGCCCTGAGCCCTGCAGTGGAACGATTAAGGTTGATGACAACTTCCTTTTATTATTTAAAAACATTCGAGTGACGTAACCGTTTACCTTATCTCAATCGCTTACGATTGAACGCAGGTAGTCATATTATAACGTGTATCTCAGAGGCGGAATCGGAAATGACTTGTTCGAGAGATGGGGGATCTGACTCAACGTTTCTCGGAACGCTGCTCGCTAAGCGCCTAAAACAATTTGAGTCTTGACACTTTAATACTACATCGTTCATTCATAACGAGCGGAACACCTAACCGAGATACATAGCCCACATTTTGTAACTTCTCAAGAGCATTCACACGTCTCCTCTAACCGCTAGGATTATACCTTTATGAATCATTCTCACTATTGAGCACATGTGTTGCGGCAGAAGGCTATTGGTCATTAGACTTTGTCAATGAGTTTGCGTCATTTGTGTAGTATTCGTTGTAAAATACGATAAGCTGTTAATGTGTTATGAATCAATTTGTGCACGTCGATTGAACAGGATGCTTTTGTTGGGATTACATCACAAATCATTGAAACACATGTAAAAAAACACATACACGAATAAATAACACGAGGTTAGGTAACGGGTAAACTCATCCCGAGTTGCAGGGAAAATGCAGACGTGGATCAAGAAAATACTTTTAATATGGATATGAATCCAGACCCTTTTTCTTAAAATCCTTTTTCAATGTGTTTTCTCCATCGAGTACAGTTTTATAAAGAAAACAATGCATTTACCATTTTGACGTACCTAATTATTTACACTTTACGCACATTTAATTTACTTGTTAATCTTGTTTTTCTCATTCATTTGACTAAGTCGGCAAACAGGGTTACGGTCGATTGCAAGGGGTCACCGCTATAACCTATGCAGCAGCTCGGGTGTAAGTTACGTTTTGCAAACCCTGTGAAATTAACTAGAAATACGCTACGCTTGTGCACTTAGCCAAGCCCTGAAGCTTTAGTTATTATCGAATAATACTGAAGCACAGTAATGCAGTACCCAACCTTCATTAGGTTAGCCAGAAATAGGCATGAGGATGGTAGCCATTCAGCCGGGATCTGTGCCTGGACTGTATCAACATCACTTATCAAAAGTAGTTTAGAAATACCCAATAAAAAGAAGATATTTTGGACCGTTCAGCATGCTTTGGTGAATATCATGCTGTCTTTACTATATCAGCCTCTGATTCAGTTGAGATAAAGGAGCTTCTAGGTTTTAGAGGATACGGCTATAAAACCGCAGTTTCTCGGAAACCGGCGGCGGCGGCGTGCGGTGACTCAGAACCGGTCACAGCAAGTTCTAGGTCATAAGGCACCGACCACATATCTGTAGATCAGTAATGCATAACATACATACCTACTACATTCAATGAAATCCATCAAGTCTTACTGCCTTGTATTTTAATTAAAAATCACGTGCATTACTTAGTTATTTATTTATTTATTTACCTTGATTTTTCTTGTTTGCGACTGGCTTAAAAATCTTTATGCAAATTCATAATTATTGATTTTCCAAAAAGTTCCGTTGCTACTATGGCGGATGTAATTTTAACCAATTCTGGTGTTATAATTGAAATTGAATTGATTTGTTCTCTCCGTCGCCATGTCAAGGTGAATACAATTTTCTATTGACCTGCTTGCGTAGCGAATCTTTGTAAAAATCTATTTGTATTGTTATTCTTAGTTTATTGAAATTTGGTCTAGCTTTTGATTTGAAGGTCAAGAATACTCAGAACTCTCTTAGAACACCAAGTTGCAAAAAAAAACAAATTGTAACAAACACAAAGTGTTCACGTTGTTAACTTTTCTTTTTTTACACGTTTTACAATTTTTAAAAACAATATAAAAATGAATTGATAACCTCCTCCTTTTTTGAAAAAAGACTAGCAACAAGAAACTGGCATACAATTTTTCTTCTGGTAAAGGTAAAACAATAACAAAAACAGATCGGTTTAAATTTGAAAAAGGAATAGAAGATTATAAAAATTACAGGTTGTTCCCCGCTAAAGAGCACTCACTATACGAATGTACCTACTTAATTTATAGTTCATAGTATCTTCTTGCGTAGATGGTACTAATGTCATAGAAATGTAGTTATGCCTTATTTATACTTAGAGTGAAGATCCTGAAATCTTCGTATATGCCGATCCTAAGAGAAACATTCTTTTCCTAGCCATAAGGGCAGGTAAATAGATTTGTCCTGCACATTTTTTTTTGTTAGAAATAAAACTTTGAACTACTGCTTAAAAGTTTTTATTAGAAACCAATATAGAATCGACATCATCGGCATTGTACGCAAGGCATGTTATTAACAGAAGGTGTGTATTAATTAATTAATAATGACAAGATGCGGAAAAACCATGCTAATTTGCGGGAAATTATCTTCGGATCGTACACCGAAGGCTACCAATTAGTGCTCATTCTTTTATTGCATCAAACATATATTAACTAATTTGTACTGTGGATATTGTACTGTGGATATTGTAAAGTACACGCGAACATCTTTTAGAATAAGATATTTTTGATTTTTCTCGTTTTAAATAAAAAAAATGGCAATTGACATATTCACTGGTAAAAATTATTAGTATATTTTTTTGCGCATTCCTATTAGCTTCTACATTATCGCATGGACATTGGAATGGGTTAAACGTTTAATTAACATTAAAATTCATGTTTTTAGTAATGTAGAACGTGTTAATGACCCAAAATAAAAATAAAAACAAAAAAATAAAGTAGTGTTACTTTCAGGTATACAAAAAGGATATAAACAAAAAAGACGAAACTGTATAACATTCTTTTTATTTGAGTTTATGTACATACCTATTATGTAGTTTTAAGATTAGTGAACTTTGTACTAGTAAAAACATAGTTATTTTAATTTAAACAAAAGTCTTTTGTTCCCAGTCGTTAAATTTTTTGCCAGATTGGTCGTAATCATCAATTGGGATTTGTGGCACATTTTATAATTTGCCGCCATGCTTCTCTCTCATGTTACCTAGTGCATCGGTGTAGGAGACGGTCAGATGCAGTCTTGATGTGGTCCATTCATTGTAACCGTGTCTGCCACGTCTGTCCCTCAAATTTTGCCTTGCGAGGTTCTATGCGAGTGACGTGACTAAAGAAGGTCTTTATTAAAGGTTGAATGTCGCAGCTTTTAAAGTTAATCAATTACATAACAACCAACAATAAGCAAACGAAGATGCTAATCAAAGTTAGTGCAATCATGATGACGACTAACGCTGAATAACACTGTGATCGGTACCATAAAACGAGTATTGAAATGCAGAAATCGTTACTAGGATACGCTTCTGTGTAAACGACTGTCGTGCGTGGCGCATTGGTTTCAGTCACGAAATTAGAACTATAAAACCGGTACAGCGCTGCAACTTAGTTCCTCCAAATTAAACTTAACGGGTCAATGCACTCAGCAACCACGTGACTGGCTTTGTTTTGACTTTCATTGGCACACTGTCATGGCCAAAGTGTTTCCTGTCATTTTGGACGAGTACGGTTTTGATCGACGAACCCTTATAGAGAGGGTCATTATCCTGACAGATACTCGAGTGAGAACAATGCCCTAGCCAGAAAGTGCCAAGAACCTGCGAGGCTTTGTGTCCATCGTTCCCGCATGACTCGATTAATGCGATATAAAAATTCGACACGTGTCCTTACGGACGGCGAACATCTCGCGTTAAATTTCCTATGCCGATGTTTGGAAGAACAATGAACTCAAATATTTAAAAAAAGCGGGGATCTTAACCTTACTCTAAACTGGATGTGCTAAACGACACTTAGTAGCCTAAAGTATTAGTCACACGTACGCATAAGTTGCCGAGCGTGATTTGAGGTGTGGTGATAACTTATGTGTGGGATGCGATGCGAGCACGCCTAACTGTCGAGCTGGTGTCAGCCGCCTCCTTGATATGCGTTTCGGGAAGGTTTTATCGCATTATCTCACGATCGGGCCCAAGCCGTCGCCCCCAGAGAAGGACGTGACGAAAAACAACATATTTTTAGCACACAATACGAGTCGCTCGAGTCTTTAACCCTAGTCACGAGTTTCGGTCCTGGGAATGTTTTTTTTCTCTCTCGTATTTCGAAGAAGATCACGAGAGATGTACCGAAGTCGTCGGATGTTAGTTGCGATTGCTTAGCTCCGAGATTTAAGAAGAAAACATGCGGCTAATGGGCTATGTGCGGTTTCAATGCGACTCGTTAGTATGATTATCTCGTTGTAGCGACAGATAAAAGTGATGACATGAAACGGTGCGCTGAACGGACAAATACATAGCTAGTAACCTCGTAGCGATGACAAAAAGCGACCCGGTCACCTCACGTGTACCGTAAACTGAAGCCTTCTCAAAACTAACGGCCACCGTTCTTCAGTGCAAGTGTTAGGTAAGTAATAAGGCACACAAAAAAAACATTGGTGCCAAGCTAATGCGTCACCGTCCGCGCGGTCGGTTGCTACACTCTGTTCCGTTTAGATTTTTTTAATTAATTTAAACATAATATTATGCATCCAGAAAATTTTGTAATCGGTGAATAAAGAAAGTGCCTCACAGACACGTCTATATATAAGAGTCAATTAATTTTGAAGGTTACTAACGTTAGCTGAATTGTTGTTTCTTCATCCCGAGTTCCTCACTGGTTGACGATTCCGAATCAAAGGGCACTACTATGCATGCTCAGCTTTATTGTTACTCATGTCGAATTTCTTATAAAATTTTATTTAAGAAAAAAAAATAAAGAAAAATGATTTGTAAAGCGGCCATTGAATGGTAGTAACAGCAAACGATCTACAATTAATTGAGACAGCTAAGAGTTTGCAACTAAAAAAGTCCAATACATAATGATTCGGTGTGAACCATGAAGCTGTAGGTGTGAACAGCGCTTCCATTTCCAGCCATAAAACGTCAAGACTTACAATCTTATATCTACAGCTTCATGCTTAGTACCAAGCCAGCTGACAGCTAACAGTTTCCAACAAAAAAGGTCCAATACCCATCAAATACGCTTTGGATGGTGATTTCGCACCGTCAGCTCGGCGGGCTCATGCTCGTCACGCACACAGGAAGCGGCGGCGACCTTCGGCGCGCGCGTCACGGCCACCGTCCACCTCATTGTCCGCAGATCGGCCGGTGAATGACTTACGACCGTTTGGGTGGGTACAGCTGCTCTTTGGCGGGTAGCGTTTGTAGTAACCGTGTTATGTGATGACATTTAATGTTGGGTAGTTTAAATAAGGATATACCTTACAAAGAGGTGAAATTGAGAATTGCAAACGGAAAAAAAGAGGAACACACACAGGAAATAATAATGGTTTTCTTATTGTCTGATTTAGGAAGGAAAGGGTCGAACCCGTGTAATCATAACATTTATTTTTTTTACAAGTAAGTATGTTTATTATGTTATGCTAGTAGATAACTTGCGACAGTTTAACAGAGACGTGGAAAGAATACCATGTCACAGAACAGGAAAAAGTTGAAGTGCCGTACTACAGTATAAGATTACAAAAAAAAAATAATAATATAAATAATATTTGCGATTGGTTCGCTGTACACGTGTACATAGAGAACTGCAGATGATTGGCAGGCAATCATTGGCTTTGCCAAGAGCAAGACAATGTCCACAGTGACACGTGACAAACGTGAGCCCGGACAAAGGCTGCGCAGGGGCGTCCGGCACGTCAATAAAAAAATAATTTTCTACATTCTACCGCGGAAAAGTGGTGGTTCACACGCGATAAATTCTATATTTATCTTTTGACAATCGCATCATAATTGAAACTAATTACTGCAGCAATTATCCATTGCGCGTGCGGATGAATAAGAGCGATCAGTCGGAGCGCGGGCGCGGCGCGGCGAAGATTGCACGCTTACTCTAACGAAATGCACCCCGAAATGGGTAAAGTAAACTGGATACAAATAGTATAAGATTTTTCATTAAGAAGTAATCAAAATAGATTTTGCTCTACAAGTTTACATTTTGTTTTCCTTTTTTCCTTCTTCAAAATTAAATATTAGCTTTCTGCCACTTATTTTTATCAAGATAAAAAAAACATGTATCACTGATCACCTAGAGTAGTCTTCTTTCTATTAGTCTAATAATTAAAAAACATGGCTCAGTAGTTCTAAATATTGCCTTTAATTCGAAAGAAACAAAATTTACTTCCTTATAAATAAATCGAAAAATCTATAAAATCATTGATATAAACCATTTAACAAAAAACTACTACATTGTAATATTTTATGATGTTGCGTTCTTATATCCAATCCAATCAGCCATTAGACGCAATGTAACGCAACAACAATGGTTACTTCCATCGTAATGCAATTATTATCATAAAACGATGACAATAACACAAACAACAAACAAACAGCAACATGTGTAGCGGACGCAAGTAGAACCTTTAATATTCATGTGCGTCCATCCATAGGACCACTTATCTCCATGATATAGTTTTATAACGAAGCATCCGTGTGAATCTAAGTAGTTTACAATAATACTTATAAATTTACTTTAACATTCCTAAAACAACTCACGTTCTTGACTGAATAAATCAATTGCTGTATCATCACTGTTGCTGCCGCCCTCTAATGAATCTCATGCATATTATACCAAAACAAATTATCTGTTATAAATCCTATGGACACGACACGACACGACATGTGCAGAAAAATAGATAAATATTCAATATATAAATAAATAAATAAATAAGATAAGGTAATTGATCTCGTGCGCGCGCATCTTTGAAATTGTAACACTGTAAACAACTAACTAACTAACTACCTACGTAGTTAAATCTGTTTGCTAGCGGACGGCCACGACTTCGGCTGTAGTCGTTCAAAAAATGTTCAGTTTAAAAAGTTCTCGTCCTTTTATAGGTATATTTATATTAATACGATAAAGAAAAAAAATTGTAACTTATTTTAAGCACATTTTGGAGTGTAGAAAGATAAAATTAATGTATAATATGATTGTGTTACATAACGTTGTATATTTTATGAATTACGGTCTATTTTCGACAACTGTCGACAATCGATACAAATTAATGTTTCTTTGTCGACCTCGTATGCCTGCCTTTATCATTTCTCCGAATGCGATGATGATCGGTAAATTGCTGTACGTCACCGAAGGTTTCTGTGCTGGTAAAACCATCAGAGTATACGGGTGTTCACGCGTTCACACAAGTTGCTGCTAGTTAAATATACAGAAAAATTATGATCATGCTGACTTAAATATTCTTCCTAACCTTATGTCTACACTTTATAACGAACCTAATATTAACTCAAATTTAAAATTTGGAGGGTTGTTACCTTATATTTCAATGTTTCTGCAAATTACCAATTTACACATAAAAAATGTTGAGTTAGGGTTATGGCACCAGATTGCAATACTTTAAGCCTACTGTTCGACAGAGTTTTCGAAGCCAATTAATAACATACTTTTTTTTTAAATGTTACGGGATGATAGTGAACAAGCTAGTGCTCTGTATTCAATTGTCGCTAATGACTTAAATCAGTTGTTGGCCCCTATTTGTAATGATGAATGGACAAAAGTATCGATCATTGGTTCCTGTCGAACACTGGTTCCTACTCTAACAATATAAAGCTTTTATAATATTAGAATACCTACTAAGCTTGATTAGGAGTAAAATGAATAATAGAGTGCCCACAACTTATCGATATTATAATTAGTCGACTTTTAAAGTAGCATTCGATTCGAAGCTTCGCGTATAGTTCATTAGAAGAATGCGCTGCGCAGGTGATGTTACCTACTTACCAACACTTGTCACAATAAAATCATTAGGAATCCGATAAATAACATATTGTTCAGGGCATGTGGACTAATAATGCTACACTTTACGAATAATGTAGACCACGAGTAAGCTTTGGCGCAGTAGCCAACCAAAGTGCGGTCACCCGGTATGTACTTGGTGCGGTGTGTACGTCGTTAGATTGTAATTTGTGGACTACTAACATAGTTATTAAATGCAATTGCGTGGCAATGCATCTAATTATTTACGGCGTGATATTGAGATCGACACCTAAAAGGTGTGGGCGATAACGTTTACAGTTTACGTTTATTTCTTTACGATGGAACCATTAGTGTTTATTTTGGAATTCTACATTTAGATAGAATGTTGTAGATAGGTAATTATTGACGTAGGTATATATAGAGCATAATTATAATTATATAGGCATACGTCATTATTAGTCACGAAAAAATATTAATGCTTGTTTCAATATTTTTTAGGAATTATAACTTGTAACTACATGCATGTCATCTTTACGACATAATTGAAAATCAATTCTGAAATTTTATTATTAAAATCATTTTTTTTTCTTGTAATGTGTCTTTTTGTTGTGATACGTGTTGCGTGCAGTGAACAGCAAAATTAAATCAAATTATTAAATGTTTATAATAAATTTATCTAACATGCCAATCAAATTTTATTTTAAACTTCTTTATGATGAATGGAGATGGATTAGATAATGAATTTTAGTAATTGTTATGCAAATGTAACAATATGATTATTGCAACAAATATTTTTGCCAAAACAACAACTTGACTTATCAGATTTTTATTTTAGTGAAATCGAACGTCAGGCAATGAAATTATATTAGTATGTAATGCTCTTAATAAGTAAAATAATTGACGAGACTGAACGTAAAAAAAAACCAAAATAGTTAGTTCGATTTTAAAAACCTTATAATCTTTACCTTTTCTGCATTGTGAAAAAAAAAACAATATGAAAATTTATTGTGCGGATTTTGAATTTCGAATCGTAAATAGATATTCAAAAGAGCAAACGTATTGTGAACTTTAAAAAGTTAAGTCGTTCCTTTTTAAATATTGTACGTGCCCAAGGAGTATAGATGTTCTCACGTGCCAGTTGTGATCTTCCTAGTATGGCATATCGGCGTAACTCGGACCGACTAACAGATGCACTTCCTGGAACAATGTTGCGTGACGTTTGTCATAGTTTTAACAACAACTTTATCTTCGGCCATCTTACAGAAAGAATGTTTGTAAACAAACCGCCCATTCTTAACCTCAAAAGTACTTTTTTATCACACGTTTTAGAAATATCTACACTTTGTTAATAGCTTACGTAGGTCGTCCAAGTTTTACTTAAGGGAATAATTAACTAAAATGTAACGTGTTTGTGGAGTGATTACAAAAAATTGTCAAATGTTTGTTTATTCTTTTCGTAAATTGGCAGAGTCATAGGTTAGGTATACAGGGTGTAATCGTTAAGTGTGCACAGGCGATTATTCCGAAACTATGAGAGATATCAAAATACTTAAAACTGATAACGAAAGTATGTTATCTAATGAGTAAAATGGCATCAATAACTTTTTAAAAATCAAACAAGAAGTATCCAAATTTTTGACATTAAACACTCCCATACATTTAGTATGAGATTAGTAGAAAGGTTTTATACTTTATATACACTTTATGTTTACTTGGATTTTGGATTGTTATCAGTTTTAAGTTTTTTGATATCTCTTATAGTTTCGGAATAATAGCCTGTGCATACTTAACGATTACACCCTGTATAATGTAGTAGCACCCGTGTTCGACATAGTTTTCGTCACCAATAAATAACCAAGATTTTCATTGAAATTTTACGGGATGTGAACTGGGATGTAGGTGGTCTGTATTTAATGGTTGCTAGAGACTAAAATCAGTTGTTGACTTCTATTTTAAAAGATTACAAGAAAAAAAAAGTCTATCATTAGTTTCTGTAAACCACTGCCTGGTGCCATACCCTTATATGAAACGGACCGCTTGTTGATAGTTTGCGTTACATGATCAGGCAGAAGGCTCTACAGTGTTGTTTATCTCAAAGTAATTATATTTCTATTCTATTTTTATAGAATGTATTTTAGAAAAAGTTGTTTAAAGAAATTCATCGGGATATGAATATGCTCTACCTAACGACCATGGTAGAGCACCTGATGTCTGAATTTTCAAAGAGTATATTAAAAACAAATACTTTTCTGAACTTTAATAAAGTCCGAATGCTTGTAGTACACATTCAAAGTAGATAATCCAATTTACAATAATTGTTACTCAGTAAAATGCTGTTGTACATCATAATACCATCATGACCTTAGTTTTCCACTTTAGTGCACTAGCTCGTGTTGTACATTGCCTACAATTGAACTACAGTAAATGATGTATGCAATCATAAGCAAGGGACCACTGAATGCCCGCATAACTTGTAATCGTTTATGATAACTATGGCAACGAACTCTACATTTTTTCTGTCTAGTATTTTTTACATTACTCCATGGAGTTTTGACAAAATAGGTTGTAGTTGGGAGGTTAAAAATATAATAATATTTTTATTGTTATTAATTCATTGATCCTCTTGTTACATCTTCTTACAAAACCAGGGCCATAACCCATTACATGCCCATTTCGGATTAAGTGGATGTGTACTGTGATTAGGTGTGTACCTTGACAATGGATCAAACGGTTTGACGTGCCTTCCCGAGCGATATCGAAATGTTTTTGTTTGGTAACCGACGGGTCGGCATACCAAAGAAGGCCTTCCACAATGTTTTTTTTTTAATTAACAGTTTTAGACCGAACACGATCACTTATTATAAAATCCTCTTTATGGGCTCATGTCAAACGTTTCGGATTAGATGATTAAAATCGGTCGTTCACCTTGTTATCAGAACGACATTATATTCATTATGAATAAATAATATACGTACATATTGTAATACGAATAAAACATATATTTTTTATTATTTATTACTTCAAAATTAACCAATACTTTTAAGATAATTTTGATGTAGGTACCATTAATGAAACTTTGTGCGGCGGTGAATAAGACTTAGAATTTATCGATTTAGACATTGGAAAGCTATTAATTAACTACCTACTTAACCTTTTTTGGAGTGGTATTTTTTGTGTGATTATGTAAAAAGAGATGGTGGTTATATCATAAAATGTTCTATATTTTTATTAAAAACGACTATCGACGATTACTCAATCGGTACACAAAATTGTTAGCATTGTGACCTTCTTACTAGCCACCTATCGCCTTTACCTATTGTGTATGTCGATACAATTTTAACTTGACAAATAGTATGTAATTTACAGGATGTCAAGTTATACAACTAAGGCGACGTGTATGATTCACAGTTTGTTCAGTTTTCTTTATCAAGTAAGGTGGACACTGATTCAACACTTACGCACTAAACAAACAAATGGGCACAGGAAGGAGCAACTATACCAATTAGTAACAAACAATAACATGTTGATTGATATTGAAGTATCTACTGATAAAGTGTAATACATTTTTTTTTTCTGTAGTCATTCAATGATTGGGCTTCACATTAAGTGTTTTTATACTGGCTTTATCTTTATGTTTATTTTATGTCCACATATTTTACTTGACGACCCACTGTGTAGTAATGTTTGTACAATTATTGGAATGTTGAGACTTTCGATTTGTGTACTTTTCCATTTCTTCAATAACTCAGGTTTCTAATTAATGTAAAGTACTTTCATCAACTGATATACCTTATATATTTACAAGTACAACGACGGTTATTGAAAGTGATCTGAAATTCGAATTATAACCAGAATTTAAGGGCAAATAAGCGTCAGCTAGCTAGCTAGCATGGTCACTTTCCATTAGGTCGTATTTTTGTTTTCCAACACTGTACCTTTATGGCACTATGCCGGCAAGCAAACATTTATTCAAAACCATTATCCATAATAGCAGTAGTTACTTTGCTACAGAGATTTATTTAAAATTCTCCGAAGAGTACGTATTTTTTTCCAATTAGTGCTGTCGCTCAGCGTCGACAATCGTGGCCGCATGTCCTGAGGCGTCAAAATTTGCATTGATATGTGGGTCTGTGGGACGCCCAGGCGGGCACAGCCTCACCGGTACCGAGGCACACTGACCTCGATGGCGCGCTTTTGTTTTACAACTGACAAAAATAATGATAACAGATACAAAATATATTCTTTCAAGTAGGTCATCTTTTGTTTTTGACCATAAAGGACTGACACTGTCTGAAAACTTTCTTTGGTAGACCAAAACTTGAAAAGGTAACTCTGTTATTAACTCATTAAACGGACCATAAGATTTTTGTTTCACATTTCCATGAATTGTTAATTTATTTACTCTCATGATGCGAAAAGTTATATACCAGCCAGTCATGTCTTTGTCGTGCTACCGGGAACCTTGACTGTAAGCCGTTGTGCGATATGTGTTATTTTTCACAATTTGCCGATGCACACCGTGTACTTTTCGTGGATTTAAGTAATTTGTAACCAGCCAGTCACTTCCAAGGGTAAAAAATGAAGTTTGTAGCTCGTAAAGAATGTTATGACCTCTTTTTATTGCACCCGTATAGTTTCACTGTGAATATTAAACTCGCGGACAAATGCAAGTACAGCCTTGAAGAAACATTTATTGTATGAAAACATCGCGTGCACGGATAGCTTAAAATTTTTAGTTGCTATCATTCCACTTGCGACCTTGTGTGGGTGTGATCAGATATCTTTATGTAAACTATGTATGAGCTAAACGATGAGTACGTATAGACCAAACAAAGCTGGCACGAATGTCAATGCCCGAGGATCCGGCCCATACGTATCCAAATTCAAGTGCGTTATAGTGAATTTGTAGATTACGCTTGTTCGATTGTGAAAAGAAAAACAAAAATGACGAATTTATTTTTACTTTGTTGGAACGCAAACCAACCGACTTTGTCGTCAATTTGAAAGCGAACTTTGAAAGTTCACAACACCCTTGTCAATTCGAATTTACAAATTGCTAATATTTTTGATGATTATTTTGTGATTATATCAGTGGCAAAATCTTTAAATTTAGACTCATCACCAGAAGCTGCACAATCTTTACTCAAAAAACATTTAACTCAAATAATCTTTTACATAAGAAAAAATATGTTTTTACTAAGGGTCGTTCCACTATTGACGCAGGTGTTGCTTTAATAAAACATATATTCGATGCCTAGGAGAAGTCTCAGAACACTCTTGGAGTTTTTTGCGACTTATCCAAAGCTTTCGATTGCGTGATGAACCGGACTCTGGTGATGAAGTTACACTACTATAGTCTTAATGATTTTGCACTAAAATTGATACAGTCGTATCTCAGTTCTAGGATACAAACTGTCGATATAAATGGAACTAAATCATCTGGTTCTCATGTAAAAATGGGAGTTCCGCAGGGGTCAGGTCTTAGGCCCTACCTATTTTTAATTTATATTAACGACTTGCCATTCTTTGTGGAGAACTTCTGTGAAATTGTTTTATTTGCAGATGATACTTCACTAATTTTTAATGTTCCTAGGTGTAAGAATAATTATGATGATGTAAACAATGCTCTCGCAGAAGTACTCAGTTGGATTACTGTTAATAATCTACAGCTTATAATGCAAAAAAAACCATAAAGTATCAAATTCACATTACCTAATGTTAAAACTGAACCAACCGATGGTAGAATAAACGGTGATAAATTAGATTTAGTAGATTTAGTAGGCAAACTCAGTTCTGCTGCTTAAGCCATCAGAAAAACAGACGTTGAAATTACTAGAACAGTTTATTTTAGCTATTTTCTTAGTTTCATGTCGTATGACATCTTACTGTGGGCTACAGCGGCAGATGTTGAAGCTATATTTATTTCACAGAAACGAGCAATAAGAACCATTTATAGATTAGGTTCCCGAAGTACTCTAAGAAATATTTTAAAAGAAATTGGTGTTTTTACAGTTGCATCTCAGTTTATTTATAGTTTAGCATAGTCATTGTGCGTTGCAATGTCAACTCTTTTGATAAACTCGGTGACGTACATAATTTCAATACTAGAAATAAGAAAAAACTTGTAATACTTGTTGTTCAGGTTGCAAAAGGTTCTTGGCTCTTTCTTGGGGCAAGGTATACACTACAATAATAAATAGCTTTGTTATAATAAAAAATCCACATTTTGTTTTATTTGGATCAATCATTATACTTTATTATCTTAGCGCTGATATGATTGCCTTTATCAGCAGTGTTCTACAGTTTACAAACAATATTTATGTTGCGTTACACAATTCATTAAGTTGTTATTTAGAGTAGCCTGAGGGTGGCATGCTCTCTTTATTGTCTCTGCGGTGGTGGCATGTGCGTCGGGTCGTTACATTGAAAAATACATTAAGTAAGGTACTTTCTTGTAAAACATCAGATGATTTTACATAGGCATTAAGAAAACATTCCATTCGAAAATATTTACATAAAATTTTTTAGTGCACTGACTTTTTAGTGCCAGTGCATCTTGAGTTAACTGAAGTCCTAACCAAACATGAGTCATTTGCAAGCGGCAAATATGGTTAGAAGTTAATACAACACACACAAACACAAATAGGTCACAAGCTAATGATATTTACAGTTCGTTGCAGCGTGACAGCGACGACGATTTTATTATAAGCAACATGTTAAAATGCGTAACAACGATTTAACACCATATGCCTACTGAGGGAATAGAAATATATTTTTGTTATTCACTCGGCATAATGTAAACAATAGCGAACACGGTGCTTTTGAGGAATGAGGGGGGGGGGGGGGGTATAGACTGGGCGTAGTTGTCATAATGTTGGTCATTCCCTGAAGGCAAGTCCTTAGCTTGTGTAGGCATTGAGATGCGACGCACGCGATGCTGCTGCGCTGTATACAAGGCCACTTATGTCTCCAATCCTCATCTACGCCGCGTGTAGACTAAGTCTGAATCACCCCTGGTAGCTGATGAAACAAAGAAGGCTTTGTTCGACACGTTTCATAAACACTGGCACTTTCAACTTTTTAATTCGATTGTTGAAAACTTTTTAAACATTTTAGAATGTTTATGTTCGCGTTCTAAACATAAAAATTGTAAAGAGCTTTTCTGTTGTTTTATCAGTAAAAAGTTTAAGTTTATCTTACCAATACTATAACTTATAATAAGTAACATTATAAACATTATAAAAAGGTTTTAACAGACTCATTAAGGTGTTGAATACGTTATTCATCACGTTGTTAATGGTCCAAGGAACTAATAAAACCTCTTTATGACACAGTGACTTTGTTTATGGCGTCTGTCCTGTTATCTCTATCATAGGCGTTGATGACAATGGGTGGCTAACCTTGTGACTAGCGATAATATCGTGTAAGCATTCCATGAGATTAACACGATCTATTCAAACTAATTAACAGGTTGGAAATCCACAATGATATACAGTTGACAGCATCTTATATGTAGTTGCATTGAACCTTTTAAGATGTCTTCTATGTGAACGGATTAAATGCGTTTCCGTCGTCTCAGTGTTAATAATAACATGTTGTTCACTGTAGCGATTACCTTCTAATAGTATTTTATACATTAGAAACAGCAACGATTAAACTAATGACATTGCTATCAATCTGCTAAATTGGAACCATTGGGTTACATTTGCATGTTATAATTATGATGAGCTTTATTGTATTTTATTATTATCTATTACTAAATGTTGTGAATTAAGTCACGGTAGCAGCAAGTATATGTATTAAGCTTCCGTACATGTACGGAACGAAAGTAGTTAAACACATAGGACCGTGTCATAATGACTTTATTGGAACTAATGACCTTCGTTTCTGACTGTACTAGTATAGTACTTGCATTGACTATACAGTCACGAGTTAATATGTTATTATAATTATTATTTTATTTTATGTTAATACATGTATACACTTTATGATTAATTTTCACTCTTAATTCATTGTATTAAGAGTGAATTATGATTACATGTTAAAGTGACTGTACCTACCTACATTCATCCAGTGCTAATCTGCTCAATAATTCAAATTGCTTAAGGTTTATTTATCATAACACTTACATTGCGCTCGGTTTGATACTCTTTGATTATTTATTACAAGATACAAGATTATTTCTTTTAAATTATTAACTTTTTAATCCTACTTGGAAACGAAGTTCCTTTTATTTTTTTTTTAATTAGATTTAATGAAAAAAGTTTTCAATCCGAGCGAAATGTCTCTAACACCCATACCAATCATGCATGAATAACAGGAGCAAGGACAAACTGCCATATCTATCGTGGATGCGGCAGTTTGAAGATGACGCGTACTTTCAGATGTACCTGGCGCAGTATGGGTACCTCAGTCCGTCGGTCCGGAACCCCTCCAGCGGCCACATTATGGACGAGAGCTCGTGGAGGCGAGCCATCGCCGAGTTCCAGAGCTTCGCTGGCTTAAACGCGACAGGTAATTGTCTTTTAATACTAGACGGGTTACCCATTTATCTTAGAAACCCTTTTCAGAGTATTATCTCTTCCGTGTCTGAGTGCCCAAGGTGCCTAATGGGAGTTTTCTTTGCCATTTGATCACACTAAAAAAAACGAGAATTTTTTGCTAACATTTTAACTATCCTCGTTGGGCACCAGGACGCGATGTTTCATGTTCATTTTCGTTTTCGTTAAAATTATGGCAATGAAAACACATTAGGTACCTAGTGCAAGTATTTATTCAATATTAGCTGACCGGCGGAGTTCGTACCGCTTTAACAGTTTCCATGACAACAAAACAAACAAAACGTTGACAGTTTCCATGACAACAAACAAATCATTCATCCGCTTAAGAACACCCGTATCCCCCGATGGACCCCTATAGCAGCGCCACCAACCCTAGGTCCAACTGTAAAACTAAACCATTCTCGAATCCAGTTGAATACACACAAAAAAAATCATCCATATAGAAGCCGTTAAGAAAGCCGTTTAGAAGGAGTTCAGTGACATACACACGCACAGAAGATTTATAATAAAAGAAGATTCGACCGATTTAGCGTAAAATAGAATTTGTATGGCATTGAAGCATTTGCAATTTAGGTACATAGGTTGGTCATTAGATGGCGCTGGTGGGATCGATCCATCGATTTAATCAATTGTATAGATCGTTTATTTATTTGTTTAAGATGTGTTAGAAATATATTATTAATTATAAAACTAGATGTCAGTGACCTTAGGATCTGTACAATTAAAATAGTTATGATGTCTCGCCTTTTTTGTATAGGTAGTCATTAATTTCAATTACTATTGTCACTTTTGTATAGGTACAGGCGCCTGCACATCAACCTATCCAAAACTGTCAAACTTCTTCAATACATTTTCAACCATATCAGGCCTAAAGTTCAAAGTCTATTGAAGAAATTTGACAGTTTGTGGTAGGTTGATGTGCAGGCGTGTGTACCATGCAATGAGCGGATGAGTATATTTCAATGATACAAAAGGAAATAGACTTGTTGTATGCAATTATCATTTATAATAATAGTTAAAGACGTCAAGGAAATCCGTAATTAAACTATTATTGAACCCATACGTTGTAGACGTGATCTTTGCTGAGAATGAAGATGCCAAATCGCGTTTATTTGTTCACACTTAATCACGGATTTTTATATTTTCAAAGGCAATAGCTACTACCCACGCCTGCCTTGTCGACCCAGTGAGTTCATCATTAATAACCGGTGAAAAGGAAAAACCGCTTAAGCACCAAAAGGGTCATACGTTATACCAATTCATTTTGGCGCTTTAGCAGTTTTCCCATTCCGCTGAATATTATCTCTAAAAATTAAATATTATTCTAACTTTTCGGAGGAAAACAGTTTGTTGGGAATATTTTTTTCTAAAAACTATACACAGTATGCTACTGCCACAAATCTAGATACAATAGGAGTTTAATTGTTTGACAGTCACTGGTGACCTAAATGGCGCTTAAGGTGTTAAAAATAATAAGACTAAATATGGGTAGTACTTAAAACTTTTTCTGTCTTGTGATGTACAATATTGTACAGAACAGTCCATCATTATTCTCTTAAGAATTGTGTAAGGCAATAAAACCAACTGTCTATGCAAATTATCTAACTCGGCGGAAATGCCGACAGTGGTAGATCACCATTGATTGCATTGCATTATAAAATCAATCAATGGAGCTAATTGGAAACTGCAATAGTTGTTAAATGAAAATCAAAAAAGGGAACAACCTAATTACCTAGGTGTAATGCAATTGCTCTTTTGTTAGTAAAGAAAAAAAAACTGTTTATTTTTAGTATCAGATCTGAGGAGTGGCGACTAAATCTACAATATCTAGCGAATATGATGGTGTATCGCTAAAGTCAATAGTTAAATAGTGTACCATAATTAAAAACTTAACACCTAATTGATAGTGACTACTTTTTCGAAAGGGTTGAGCTTTTCCATATACTTTCATGTTTTTGATAAATCTAAGTGTTGAGACTAAACTAGGCTAGACTAGACTTTAAAGTTTTTACCGCACGTGCCCAATCAAACGATTTTCCTCTGAAAAATTTGCATATAACTAAGTACTTTGTGGCTGTACATCGACTGACATTCTTACTAATCTTTGATATTTGTAGAAAATATTAAGATTGGATGTTGGTGACGTAGTTGTAACATTGAATTAGGCTCCTTTGGCTTGCCAAGTAAAAGTAGATAATGTTAATAAATTTTCACGGTATTGCTAGTGCCACGATAGCGTTAGTAGGAAGTGCACCTTTTCTTTTACCCAGGTCAATGCATTATGCATACGAATTTCTAGAAAGCGCACCTTACCCAATTTGTCATTGGGTTCGGATTCGAATCCCACACGTGGAAATGTTTCCAACACTTTTTAATATTGTAATTAAATTAATATTTAACAAAATTTGCGTAAAATATCCATGACTAAAACGTGACGTGCGTAAAACGTAGCTCTTATTACGGAGGTTCGTGTAATTTCCCTGCATCCGTAGCCTCGACCTCGCCCATCAGTCGTGCTCGCCAGGAGCTTGGTCTGACTACTCATTATTTCTATACTGTAATTCCGTGACCCTGAAACTTCACCGTCTATGTCTCTGATCATATGCTTTACTTGAGTATTTTATAACATGATGTCTTATATACGTGACTGTTTTTTTAAAGTTTACTTTAGTGAGAATTTTTCTGGCTGAACACTACTTTGGGTGTCTAGTACGAGTTTATATTATATATATATATATAGCAAGCGTGCAACTGTAAAGATAACCTACTATCAATTATGGAGGCTTTTGTCAACTAGTAGGATGTGATAGGATATAGGAGTAGTGTACAGGCAATACTTGACTGACAGTGTCGTGACTGTCTTGACGCAAATAACGCATAGAATATAGGTTATACATTACTGCCTGATCTCAATATATAAGCATATACAATATACACATGCTCACGATATCCATAAACCTACCCTAACCAGTCAACTATCTGACCGTAACTTCCATCTTCAGCTTACCGTAGCCTCGGGCTTACTACATGATCAAGTGGGCAGTACTCAGCAGCCGCATACGTGCCCCCGACACGAGAAGTACATAGTTTATTGGTCTTGACAGTGCCGGTATTATGTAAGCAAATAACGCAGACGGCACATTTGATACATAATTCAACGGGCGGTCAGTGCACGCGCACAGGTATTGTTAGTTGTTACTCGCAACGGGTATGGCGCGTTTACGAATTACGATAAAACATTGCTTAATGGGCGAATTAACGTCATTTTTTTGTTACAGGCTTATCTGGTTATTTTTACTTTATTTATTACGCTTCGGTAGCCGAATGTAGCAATCATCCCGATTTACAGATGTTCTGGATTGAATGCCCAGGCAGTGTGTTTCGGATAACTCGATGCATTTTTGATCTTATCATAAACATGACAACTTAGAGATAAAACGAATCGCCCTAATCGCTTTTGCTATATAATTGTACACACGCCTGCACATCAACCTACCACAAACTGTCAAATTTCTTCAATAGACTTTGAATTTTACGCTTAAGTAATATGGTTGACATTGTATTGAAAAAAATTGACAGTTTTGGATTTGACAATGAATGTCTAGTCGCCCGAGTACCACCGCGCCTGGGAGGCGTGTATGGTTATGTGAAGTTCTACCCTCCAGCTCCCGCCTGACTGCCTAGACCCGAGGGTCTCGACAGGGATTCAGGAAGACGAGGGGCCTACCCACTTAAACCACTGTACATCCTCTTCACATGCCGCTAGGGTGAATGGGATCACCGGTTTGGCTATCAACACTGGCACTCGTTGCTGTTGTGTTAAAAGGGTCGTCCGGTGAGTGAAAATACCGGAGGCTCATCTCACCCCCCTCCCAATTCCTACTCCCTCCTCATGATCCAACTCCTTCCTCAAGGCCGGCAACGCATCTGCGATTACTTTGGTTTTGCGGGTGTCCATGGGCGGCGGTGATTACTTTCTATTAGGTGACCCGCGTGCTCGTTTGCCTCTTTTTAACATAAAAATAAAATTAAATTAAATAACACTCTTCGCCCTAGCGGTTGGTAATGCACCTGAGCGTTTGCGGTATCAAAAAACCTAGGTATATAGTCCGTAGCAATAAAACAGATGTGCATTGTTCCTCTCCGTTCGTACGTTTCCGCGTGATGCGATTCGGTAATTACTTCCTCGTCACCTGCGACAAAAACTTCTGGTTTGCCCATCGACAATCGTCTATTTCGGGTGCAAATAATGTTGTTTTTTTTATGCGTTTATACAAATACAATGGTCATTGTTACATTTTGTATGTTTGTCTGCTAATGTAGGTACTGTGTTGTACTGTCAGCAACACTCAACGATGAACACATTTGTACCATGACACATTAACTTTACCAGAAAGATTATCGATATAGTTAGATTATGTAATTGATCTGACAAAGTATTAATGATCAGCTCCTATCCCTGTAGGCTACACAGAGATTCCTAAATGCCTTAGTATTCAACTGTTTTTCTCCAATATTTTTTTAAAACCTTAGTTCCCAAAATACAATAACCGTGATGATGAAATGCCCTTAGTGTAATGTAGATATGTAGATATATCGTAAAAAAATTGCCAAAGCAATCATTTTATCCGTGAGCACAAGATGCCTACGGAAAGATAATAGACTAGGTATCATTATGTTTCTACTTGACTCAATATATGATATATCGTATGAACATACTCATAGACAACTTGAAAAAATAATAAAAATATTCATGTCAAACCTTATATTTAAATAGCACTTTTTGAACACATTAATTTAAAGCCTTGACCTTTCAAGAAAGCTGATACGCTTGTGCTAGAAGTAAGTTCACGGCAGTAATCAAACGTAGTTAAAAAGGTCGATCCACGATCCTTAAATCTTTGTTAAACCCCCAAAAAAAGTTAATACGCTTTTGCTACAAGCAAGTTTACGCTACTAGTCGAATTTGGCGATGGACATCGATCCACGATCAACTAGCATTCAACCCAAACATTTCCGCTCTCACGTACTTATGTCTTGCAATTGTTTTATTTTCCAGGGGAACTAGACAAGGAGACTGCGGAAACGATGTCGTTGCCCAGGTGTGGCGTGCGTGACAAAGTGGGCTTCGGGGAAAGCCGGGCCAAAAGATACGCGTTGCAAGGTAAGTCAGAGATAAGATCAGCTTTAACGCGAAATGTTTAAAGTATATATTTTTTAGTTTAGCGCTAACTGGCTGTTTAGTCTTGTGGGTTAGACCGCCGGTCTCAGACCCAGAGGTCCCGGGTTTGATTCCCAGCGGACCCTGGTCCTTGATGTGATAGTTCTCGGTTTGGTTGATGGTAGCCTGGTTAGCTATATCTTATCAAAATAAATCGCTATAACATCATTGTTAATGACATTATTTTGTTCCGACAGTTAGGGATGACATAGCAACTTAACTTTTTATTTTTAAGTGCTAATAGCTGAACTGAAGCTGAATCAAATATTTATAAAATACAGTGAACTGGTTCTGTTCCTGGCTGGGTCGAGTAGGCATTTAAAATTTTTTCACTGTATTTTATAAATATTTATGACATAGCAAGGTCCATAGTAGTTTAGGATTCCGGGTGAAGTGAAAAAATTAATTACTTTGTAGGAATGTGTAGTAGGTATATTTTTTTATTTGATCGTGCAAACTAGCCTTCGTTGGTAGCAAACACGTAATGTGTCAAAAACCCATGACTTCTACTTTATTGAGCTAATGAAAAATGTAAAATAAAGTTTAAAGTAAAGAGTAAAGAGTGTATAAGCGAGTTCTCTGGAAACATTCAAATAATATAAAAGTAGATTAATTTTCAGTACACAAAGAAGGTTCATACTCTAGTTCACCTCGTCTGGAACATAAGAATAGATGTCCTTGGGTAATGAATACACTTATCACGCTGGTATCTGGAAAGACCTTGTCAGAATACTAACGAATCATTGTACTACTTTCATGTCCGCAAATTTTAGTACGATTATTCCCTTATAGATTAAATTGTGTTTAATATTGAATTTAATAGACTGCTTAACGTGTGTCTATAAATATTATGTAATATACCTAAAGCAACATCTTAAGAAGTTAATATAAATACCGTGTCCTTCACTCCGGTATTCTTTTCGAATTTCTTCATTAACTGTTTGTTTACTCATTTAGCCGTAAGAACAAGGTAGACGAAGTCTGAATTTCTATTCAGAACACCACGAAAGACCAGCAGCGTGTCATTACGGTAGAATACCTTTGTATTTTGCTAAGTGACAGCCATATTTGTGCCAATCATTTTAGTTTATTTTTAGGTATAGCAAAATATTGTTATACTTACATTACATTATAGGTATAACAATCAATAAATGGTTTTTATTAATCTTAAACTTTTCTTAGGTTCAAGATGGCGGGTGAAGAATCTAACGTACAAGATCTCGAAGTATCCAAGCAAGCTAAACCGCGCAGAGGTAGACGCCGAACTTGGAAAGGCATTCTCCGTCTGGTCCGACTACACAGACCTCACCTTTACCCAGAAGAGGTCCGGCCAGGTTCACATCGAGATCAGGTAAGGAACATCACTCCGGTGATGGTTTATTATTATAAAGTTCCCGGATCATTCTGGGGGCATGTGAGGGAAAGGACAGGAGATAAAGAAGGAAAGTTACAAAATCTCGAAATGCATGAGCAAGCTCAACCGCACTGAAGTAGACGCATAGTTGGTGAAGGATTTCTCCATGTGATCCGACTATACAGACCTTACCGTTACCCAGAAGAGATCCGAACAGGTCCACATTGAGATCAGGTAACGAACATCACTCCGGTGACTGCTAATAACGGTCCTGGATTATCCTGTCGGCTCGTGAGGGGAGTGTATGAGATCAAGAAGGAGAGATTCATTACTCAATTAAATTAATGCGGTCTATTTTTAAGTTGTAACACTTAATTCATGATTCTATTGCCAAGCTTAGAAGCAAACTTTTTTCGAACCCTCATGCGTAGTACACACGCCTGCACATCAACCTACCCAAAACTGTCAAATTTCTTCAATAAATTTTCAACCTTAAGCATAAACATAAAGTTCAAAGTCTATTGAGTAAATTTGACAGTTTGTGGTAGGTCAATGTGATGTGCAGGCGTCTGTACAAGCATACAAGCCTGTGGTCCTATGACGCATAAAAAGTGATTGCACACTCTTGGATTCTTGTGACTGGCACTGTATGTCATTGTAAAGATTTTATTATCAATCCGAGAAGCCGTGAAACATTTTTCGGCCCCGATCGCCTGATATCCTATGACTCACATGACAATGCACATACCTGCATTCGATGACTGACATTCGTTGAAAGTTTTTTTAGAATCGAGTAAAACACATAGAAGGGCATCGCTTACCGCAACAGCTCCCCATAAAAGGCTTAAAAGGAGGTAAAGGGTATATTCAATGTATGTTTAGGTCATCGTACAAAACGATTACCGTCAGATCGAGTGCAGATATCAAAATCGGAGAGTACACGTATCTATTGTGCAGTTTCATTTAAATGGTTAATAATACGTTTTCGTCACAATCCCTGGTGATCTGTGTTGCGTAACGACACAAATGGCTGTCATTGGGACGTTAATGCCTAGCCTACATCAACAATTACGCGAATACAGGTTACGTCGCGTTATATCAGACATGTAGTTTCTGCTATACTCAATGTGTCTTACAAATAAACAAAGAATAAGGTCCGAATAGTTGTTACGTGTTTTGTCTCTTTTACTCTAATTTGAAATGACGTTTACATGACAGAAACAAAACACGGAATAACTATTCGGACCTTATTCTTTGTTTATTTGTAAGGGGCAATATGTTTATTGTAAAGCCTTATTGTACAAAAGGTTTAATTAAGTGGCCAAGCTGTGAGAAACCAAAGTCTTGTACTTTGTCTAATTTAGAATTAAAATTATAAAATTTTCATGTTTATTTTGTTTGATTTCAGGTTTGAGAAGGGAGAGCACGGTGATGGTGATCCCTTCGATGGCCCCGGTGGCACCCTTGCTCACGCTTACTTCCCCGTAAGTATTTCTATTATGCCCGTTAATTTCGAAGATAATATATTGTAAATACTTTACTTTTTCTATTATTTAAAGGCTAATATAGATATTCAATATTTATTTATCTGTATTAAGACGCCAGTATGGCCTAAAATCATTTCTATCTGGTGCATAATTATCTTTCTAGCATTTTTTCATTCTACATTGATGCAAAGTTTTATAAAACTTCATTGTTTTTCTAACAATTTTAACATGACAGTTATTTTTAATCAGAATCTAAAATTCTTCAAGCTTATTTAATTTCAAAATCACCTTATTAAATTTTACTTTTTTATTTTCAAGTGCTAATTGCTGCACTGAAGCTAAATTAAATATTCATAAAATTTTATAAAATACAGTGAAAAAATTAAACGCCCACCCGACCCAGCCAGGAATCGAACCTGGGTCTTCCGCAATCCACTGACCACTGACCTGGCACTGACCGCTATGCTACCGGGAAGGCTGACGTAAGCGCTGAATTTTGTCACTGCTATTTTAATATTTTTGAGTGCTTTTAAGCGGCACTAGCGCCATCTATCCAAACGGTTGTTGCAACCGATGGCCATGCATTCATCTGCAAAGATGAATCTGCATAGCATAGCGGTCAGTGCAGCCGCCCGGATTGCGGAAGACCCAGGTTCGATTCCTGGCTGGGTCGGGTGGGCGTTTAATTTTTTCACTGTATTTTATAAAATTTTATGAATATCACCTTATTATGTATTTTTACCATCATATAATTGCTTTATTGTAGCATAAAAAATGTAGATAATCGCTTTCAAACCGGATATAACACATCACACGTATAAAATGGCGAAAGTTCTGTAAAGTTATCATAACAACAACGCAATGTAATATCGCAATGCATACATTTAGATTGTGTAGTTGTGTTACTAAAATGTATGTCGATAATTCTGGCCGTTGTGTGTTTATTGTAAACGTTAGTATTCTGTTTAGGTATATGGCGGTGATGCCCACTTTGACGATGCTGAAGTATGGACTATCAACTCGAGGCGTGGGACTAATCTCTTCCAGGTACACTACAGTTTGTTTTGTATATACAATAATTTATGACGTCATATTTAAGCGAAAAGACAAATAACGGTGACAATTACTTAGGAAACCGAAAACGGTCAACATTTGACCGGGTGCATCTCAAAGTAAAATTTGCTAGTTGAAATAAACGAATGTCATTCATTTCCGAGACACAAGTCAATTATAAGAAAATAACAAAACAATCACACTAAAGTAAAACGAACGTCAACTCTCAACTGTGATTATAATGAAAAAATATTTATTCCTAATGAGAGCCATCAGTTGTGACCCTTAAGACGCCATCGAATTTCAGGTAGCAGCTCATGAGTTCGGCCACTCGCTCGGACTCTCCCATAGCGACGTGCGGTCTGCCCTAATGGCGCCCTTCTACAGAGGCTACGACCCAGCTTTCCAGCTAGATCAGGACGACATTCAGGGTATTCAGGTAATAACTCATGTTTTTTTTAAGTTTTGTAGGAACCCTTTCTTGTTACATGGCTTAATTATGCGTGGCTGTGAAGACCTTCGTCGGAAACTAGTTATAACTCCGCCAAGCAGTATTGCTTTGCGTTGCTGTATTCCAAGATTTGACAAGATATATGGTTGTGAACATCATAGTTGGGAACTAATTCAGTAGTCAGTAATAAGTCAGCTTGCCAGATAACGCTGTCCGTGCGGTAGCTTGCTGTGTTCAGCTCGAAATGAACTAGACCCAGTAAAATAAAAACAGGCTTAAAAGTTAAGTTGTAAGTGTCCATAAGCTTTAGTGGCGGCTTTACTTCTGGCAGGTCATATGATCATTCATCAAAAAGGATGAAATTAAGACCATGAACTCATTTTCCCAATATGACAGGCTCTATACGGTCACAAGTCTCAGACTGACATCGGTGGTGGTGTGCCAGCGGGTGCGCCGCCGTCGGTGCCGCGCGTCACCACCCAGCAGCCCTCCGCCGAGGACCCGGCCCTCTGCTCCGACTCCAAGTTCGACACCATCTTCAACTCTGCTGACGGAGCGACATTCATCTTCAAAGGTAAAAACAATTCTTCAGGATGCGTGTAAATGGGGGGTTCTTTTTCGAATAATGCAGATGTCAAAGTACAATTACCATCAGGTGGCACGCGTTTCGTTGTCTTTTTATATTAAAAAAAATTAAGATATAGTAAAACTCACCTGGATGTCCTCAAGTGACACAGAAAGATTACATAAAAGTTTTTTAAGTATGCATGACGCCCTAAAATCATCATGATTTGAAGGCAGTATTTCGAGGAGTTCGCGCCTCGAAATACTGCCTTGCAATCCCATGCGCGTGATATGATAGCTTAAAATAAGTAACAAAAGGTAGACTTTTATTTTGTAAGAGATTGACTTTTTGATCTACATAGATATTTCGGTTGTCCAACTACCTTACGATCACATGCATGTTCCCGTGAACGCTCAAGTAATAGTTATCTGCTTTTCAGGCGAACATTACTGGAGATTGACCGAGGATGGCGTGGCTTCCGGCTACCCGCGCCTGATCTCGCGCGCATGGCCTGGGCTACCTGGCAACATCGACGCCGCCTTCACCTACAAGAACGGCAAGACATACTTCTTCAAAGGCTCCAAGTACTGGAGGTATAACGGCCAGAAGGTCGATGGAGAGTACCCCAAGGAAATTAGCGAAGGTGAGCATTCGAACATAACTGATCAGAAGTTTTATTTTTCAACTTATTAGCTAAAGTTCGTTTTTCACACGAGCATCTATACTGTGGTCAGTTTTACTTACATCATTAGTAGATTCTGTAATATTAAGGACATCCGCGGCCAGCAGCAAAGCTTTTAAAACATTGTTCTAGTATTTACATTGCTATGTATTTAATATTATCTCTAATGTATTGTTATAGTTTGTAAACTATTGTAATCAATTTGTAACAAATAAATAATTACTGAATTACTTTATACGATTTTCAAATGTGAAATGGCAACCTCAATTTTCTTTCAGGCTTCACTGGTATTCCCGACAACCTAGACGCTGCCTTAGTCTGGTCCGGCAACGGCAAAATCTACTTTTACAAGGGTTCAAAGTTCTGGAGGTTCGACCCGGCCCAGCGCCCACCCGTCAAGTCCACTTACCCCAAGCCGCTGTCCAACTGGGAAGGCATTCCCGATGGCATCGACGCCGCACTGCAGTACACTAATGGATACACTTACTTCTTCAAAGGTGGCTCCTATTGGAGGTTTAATGACAGAACTTTCAGTGTAAGTACCTTTTAATATCTCTTTTATTTTTCTATGTACTGTCAAGTCAATAAATGGATTTAAAATATTCTGAGCTTTAGAGTACTAAAATAAAGTAGTACTACAATGACCATTGGCAGTTGCACATATTTTCGAGAAGTGTTATTGTAAGATGTTATTGTTATTAAATTAGCAAAGAAGTTTGACAGAGTCTGACTTTTTGATCATATAGTATAACAATTTTAACTACATACGTAAGCATATTTACATCCACGGCATAAAGCTCGATCTCAATGTATCTTATATATTATCAAAGATGCCGATACATTATATCTGTCTACTTCTAATGCCTGCCATTTCACCAAAGATTTCAAAGATTTAGGCGACGATGACGGTCGCCGCAGTAAAAATGACAACTAACATAGCTTTGGGGCTTCCTAAAGCATAGTTAAATTAGGAGGTCGTGGAGGGAACTAGTTAGTGTTTATTCATATTTGTTATATAATTATCTCTTTACAACCAATATTTTTCTACAGGTGGACTCTGACAATCCCGCGTTCCCGCGGTCGACAGCGTACTGGTGGCTAGGGTGCAGCGGCGCGCCCAAAGGCACCGTCGGAGGTAACGCGCGCCTCTCACACGTACCCGCCGAGGACGACGTCGGAGACATACTCTTCGACGCAGGTAGGTTCTGGGCCCAGCTCGCCGACCCGCCGCGAATGTGCTTGGGTCTGCTGTAATGTTCTAGGGCTTCCATAATAGAGCTAAGAACTACAATTTTCAACGCTCTCAAACGTACATATCGTTCTAGGAATTCCATATTAAAGCTAATAGTTCCAGTTTCGACCGATTAAGTTACTCATTTTGATGTCCGAAATTTAAAAATTTTTTGAGTGATAATTTGGAGGATTTAGTGCCAAAATAGTGACAAAATCAAGACCGTAAGTAAACAGAAAAAAGCTGTCAGCAATATACATTTTTTTTAAATAGCAGACAACCAGACTAATATTCTGTTGTAGATTGCGTAACCAAAAAAATTTGTATTCCTCAAAAGACAATTTTATTTATAAATATCCTAAACTATTTTTTTATCCGAATCTTTAATCAAGAATAGAGAGGTTAAGATTTCAGAACTTAAAAACTGTAGATTAAAAGTTTAAAGCTGGAAGAAAAACGAAAGTGTGTTAACATTTTAAATATTTCTAGGAAGTAAGATTCAAGCAAATATGCTGTATCAAAATTTTGTGTTTTTAAAATCATAAAAATTTCACGGATTATAAACTGTCATTTTATAAAGTAAGGTATTTTATATAGGTCTTTTATTAGCTTCAAATAGAACTATATTACTTTAGACACAAGCACTCGTTTCTAATGGATATCAACTATATCCCGATATAATAAGTTATTTACGTGAATAATGTTTATAAGTGACGACACCGACTCCACTGTTTAATGTTCGCTCTGTCTTGTGGCAATGTTAATGTTTGTCCCCATTAGTATATGTTTAGTTTCTTTCTGTTCGTGTTCATCTTTCATTATTTCCTAACTATTACTAGAACAATAATAGTCGCCTACTTCAATACAAAAAAAACCTCTTGTAATTGTTATATCTTTCATTTTTCCTTTATAATGTTCGGCAAAACGTCTACGAGTAATTAATATATTATGATACTAATATCTTAACACTTAAACTCTATTCCATCAGTGACTTTGCGGCTTTCAACTTAAGTGCTAACAAATGGTAAATCTCAAACACTAACAGCTACTAATTCTATGCCTTTATTTACTAACTAATTGACAATAATACCGATCAACATACTAACATTACTCATTTGTAGTACATAATTCTAACATATGGGTAAGCTAAAAGGTTTTATAACGTCGGTGAGCGTACGAGACCATGTAAGAGCAGTTTGTGAAACCCACGTAACTGCTGAAGACCGGCGAGAGTCGCCCTAATATTTTACGAAGTAGTATACTTTCGGAAACATGAAAATTAAATTAAATTAAATTCTTACAATTCACGAACGTCTGATTTATTAACAGGTTCGCTGTCCAAGAATTATAACAATTGGTTTTCAATTGTTATGTATCATATGTAATTCATTGGACAGAGAATGGGTTTAAACGAAATAAAAAAATAAATAATTTTCAATTCGCAAATAATTGACTGAACAAGACGCTTTCTATAGTGTAATAACTAAACGATTAAAACACTTCATAAATACGTTTCATTTAACGCAGTAGTCATGAAAACTGTAAACCAAGGCCATCTTTATTTACTTATTAGATACATCAAAGAAGATACATAACATAATATTAAAAACTAATTAATATTTTGTATTATACTTCTATAATCATTAGAATAACGGTAGGTCCGCATTTTAAATGAAGTATAAAGCATGAGCTGCTGATGAATTGGCTGTAAAAATATAGATTCTTTTGCTTTTGTTATTTTACAGATAGATATTAACCAATGAGTGAAAATACATGAAGTGGTCTGAAATATATGGAAGTTCGCCAGCCTCCTTTGCAAATAGACAAAAAAAACGTGAATATCTTGGCAATTCAAACATATTTTTCCAACTGAAATTAGTAACTACTTCTTTTAGGCAAATAACAACAACATAAAAATATATTTATATAGCCAAGATGTTCACTTTATCGTCTTTTTGTGAAAATTCTGCAAATCTTATACGCGGTTTTTACAAACTACTCTTACGCGGTCTCGCACCCTAACATTATGCCTTTACGCATATTTAATGACAACAAAAGCATGTCTGATGTCAATACCAAGGACGTTGTAGAAACCTTGACAAATCTGAACATGCCATTTTCCTTGGTGAAAATGGATTGTTTACGTTTAGTTCTGTCTTGGTTAATGAATGATGAGCTGGTATTGACATTTTACTAACGCTTGCATAGTGAATTAATATTGGTGGTCGAGCAGCAGTGGTAGACGGTGATCATCCGAAGGATGAGGATGCGGCATCTGGGCTTCGAGAACCTACCTGTTATGTAATGGTCGAAATTTGTAGTACACAAAAGTAGTATCTTAAATGATGGATCTTAAATCAGCTTCTTGAAGACATCTTTAGAGATGTCTTCAAGAAGCTGTAAACTGAATAAACGAAGATGCAAATATTAATGTACTACCGATTTCTGTCACTGCTTTTTTTAGAAATAAAACTCACAAATATAATTTGTAATATTATAAATGTTATACAAAAGTAGTAGGTATCAATGATTAGTACAAATTAGTACAAACACCTTTGTATACAATATAAAATCACTCGTGAAAAGCGCACAGTACCTACCTAGCCACTTGCACAGATATCACTTTGTTAATTTATAGCGTCTTAGGAAAGCGATGTTGGTTGCTTAATCGATGATATGTTCAGTTCATACCAAAAAAATTAAGTAATTTGAAAACTCCTTAAAGGATAAATTTGTCGACTTACCAAGAAGGTAAATCTAATATTTCGATCTAAGACCAACATCAGCGTGCAATAAAGAAGACGCCGCACTGTGTTATCACGAAAGTTACTGATGTCTTGTTGACCAATAATGCACCTGTGTTATGTTGCCCGTCTCACTTATCGTCGACAGTAGCCGACTCTGTCTGTCACGCCTCCAGGTGGCTGGGACGTGTTCACCTCTCAATGTGTGCCATTGTGTGTTTTTTTCTAGGTGTAAAATCATCCGCTCCCAGATCATTCTTCTGGTTCAGGAAATAACCTCGGTGGAGAGTTCCTGAACATTGTACATAGAGCAATTGCATAAAGAACAAAGACTCAATTAGTAAATAGGAGAATATATGCGAATACCAGTGAGATTATAGAGATAAACGGTGATTTTAGTACCGGTGGGCTTATCACACGCTGCGTGTACGTTTTTATACCATTTCACTTTATGCATGCTCGCTTCTGCTTTTGCTTGGTGGTGTATTCTCAAGCGGACGCTTGCAAGGTCGCACTTCGCTTATGATCAAGCCTCTTTACTACAAGTTTTTTATAAAATTGAAGTTAGATTTATTTCATATCATCTTCTGGACTTTAATTTTCAGTTTTCGTAAATCGAATTCATCGTTTAATTTAGTCTTATCAGTTAAAACAATAGCAAATAATTTCGAAAGTCACAAACGGAGGTAGGTCACTCGATTTGACTTTTTAATTTGTACTTAGAGCACCAAACGGTTTTGGGGACATTTTTAGACACAGAGTTTTTAACTCATATACTACCGCTCGGTTTTTAGATCTGAAGCATAAGATAAAAGTAATCCTGTTGAATTTATAAGCGGAGTCAAGGAGCAACTTCACGTAAGTGATGTTGGCAAACGGTCCAATACGGTTAAATAGCACTGTACGTGAATGATGAATGGACACCATTACTGACCATTCCTAACAAGATGAAAATGCATAAATAAAATCACGAATGCAAATATTTTGTGTGCATTAAGCAAATAAGTACTTATGTAACTAACCAATGATTGACGCATGATATTTGATAACTCATTAAGAATTTTACAACTTAATGACGTTTCTAACATAATACAAATTTTGTGAATTGTAACATATAATAGTATACGTAGTTGAAATAATAAGAAATACTGTAGTCATAGTATTAAAGTATGTTTTTAAAATATGAAGTATAATAAATTAATGCATGTAAATAAGTAGTTAGCTGTACAAAGAAATACCTGTAGCGTAGTTTGCACAGGGGTCCTGGTTGTGGTGGACTAAAGGATTTTTCCTAAAGGAAATCAATGTTTCAGTGGTCAGCGTTCAGTCAGGCGGGGCTAGACTGTAGTAACTTGGTCGTGGCTCCGACCGCCACAAATGTTAGGAGGTCGCCAAACCTCCGCCGCTCCAACCATCACCCGCATCTGTAGGTTTATCTTCATTTAATTTTATTTTATTTTTGATGCTGTCATTTCTGTTGATGGCATCAAGGCGGCAATTCAGCCTGATTTTTATATTCACGCTTGCTATACGTTCGTCATTTGTTAGTGTTGTCCTAATTCATTTGTGTTATAGCCGCTACACACTATTAGTTTTAAGTGTTTATTTGAATTGAACTTACAATTTTTACTCTCATCAGTTTTCATCCTAAACTTTGAGAAAGTCTTGTATTTATTGACAGTTAAAACTAATGGTGTTTACCGGCTTTTGACTATACGTACACTTTAATTATTCGTTTTTCAACTTCTTAAAAGTCACATACTTATATGAATGCGTTTCACAATAGATCACGATGCGCACATTGCACCTTCGTACTAACGATGCGACGGTGTTGACTTTATGGTTGTATTTGCAGATAACGGAGAGAGTTCGGGTGGTAATAACGGTAACAAAAGCGCGCAAGGCTGCGCGGTGACACTAGTGCTCGCGCTATTCTCAGTGACTTTAGCGAGGTGGCTAGCACGCGCCTAGCGTCGACGCTGCTTTCGCCCGCTCAACCCCGCCTGGGCCTCCCCGGTCGCCCCGGCCGCCAGAGCATCCCTGGCCGCTAAGGACGTTCGCGCCGCCCGGGCCGCCCCGCCCGTGTCACCGACTGTGATCGTGTATTGTGTGCCTGTTCGCGTTCGGTATATTGTGTATAGCGAACGCTCTGCTGTGATGACGAATGCGTCCTTTTTATACTGTTGTAAGAACGATAATTTAATTAAAAGTCATAGTTTTTATACCTAAATATAAATAGATGATGTAAGTTCGAGTGTGATATTGACGTAAGCGAAGACATTTTTGTATTAAAATATTTAATTAGATAAAAATGCAATCTTTATTTTCACACCTTTTACGTGTACAATTGTACACTGCACTCATTTTTTTTTCAGGTTGGTTGGGACAAAGAAAGAGACTCTTGTATTTTAATCGGTTTATTTAACGTTTTTCTGGTTCTCCAATAATTCTTCTTAAGTTAGTAATTACAAGTTTATATGACAATATTTTTCGTTTTTATTCCATTTTCATAAACGTATTTTTTTAATAAACATTTCCTCAATTCATCATAACACGGTCGTGCGACCTACTGTCTCAATCGTTCTAACTCTTAGGAAAATGCAAATAATATTAAATTTCAAAATCTGTCTACAATTATTCGAACGTGATTAATCTTATTTCGAGTGTCGAACGATGTCTACATGCGGCGGGGTGCGGACGCGGCTACGAGCGTGCTACGCCACCCCTACGGCGAGCACGCTACGGCGCTACGCGGCCTACGAGGCGTGGTCGGCTCTGCAGCCGGATCAATGGCTATATACGGCGGCTCAGCGCTGCCGACGGCGGCCGGCGCTGCGCCCGCGCCCCGACCCGCATTCTAACAGATTTTAATCATTTAGAAGGCGTAACATAAGACTTATTACACGATCACTACTCGAGAAACACCTACGACACATCCTAGATCATATCAATATATCTGAACCCCGCGTGCTGTGGCAGTGCCCGCCGGCGCCGCGCCAGCGCCGCCGACTTGTGCTTACCCTTTTAATTTATTAGAGATAAGATTTACACTACGAAATACCACCTCTCTCACTATGAAATAGGCAACTTTAATGATATTATTTATAGCGATTATTAATTATGTCCAAGCAATCTCGTGAAGAAATCGACGACGTCATTTTTTCATATAATTTCTATAACGTGCAATGTGTTCGATCAAAATGATATTCGAATGAAAGACTTCGAGTGCCTTTAGTCTTCGTAATCATATATTTATATGATCTAGAACTCATTAGGAATAATGGGATCGATACGATGTTGGGGAAACATCTTCCTACGAACGGACCAGATACGCCAATCTCACTGGACTCAATGCGGATGCGAACCCAAACCAAACGCGCCTTGAAAACCACACGGCTACTGCCGCCGCTCCAGGTCGAACGGAACGCTACCAAATTAACACAAAACATTCACATATAAATGGAAACGACACTAATTACATACATTTTATTTATACTAATTTATGAACATGCGAATAAAAAATCGTCATTGAATCTAGAAACGTCCGATATTTAGCTAAGCGACTATTTTGTTTTCTGAATCCTTTATTTTATTAAATTTTGCCATGAAATTACTTTAATTCAATATTATTAATATTATTATTTTTTGCAAATTAGATTAACCTTAGTATTTTGATTATTTCGATTTCATGGTTAGCCTAGCTAAATAGTGAACATTTCTAAGCAACAATAAATAATACATTCTGGTTTATTATTAACAATAATAAATCAATACGTAAACGTCAATTACAACAATTTAAACATTCATTCATAGGTAATGGCATACGGAGTAGGTAGTGCAACACTTGTTAACAGACGTCAAAAAATAATAATCTCAATTCGAATGTATATCATTATATTTCTTTTTTCAACTGCAATCGTTTGTCATAGCGAACACACGATTCGAAATTCGATTTAATTAATACTTTTTTGGACTGTTACCCAATTAATTTACCTTGCGAGAATAATGTCTGGCAATCGAATAGATTGCCAGTTATAAATAAAATGATTATGCCCAAGATACCTATTAAGTGCCCGACATTAAAGCGCAGTTAAATATTTAATCTAATATTTCTTTCGCAACTAGAGAATTTTGCCACAGACCCAGCAAATTGGTTCGAAGCAGGCCAAAATAATATTTTTAATAACGCGAGTAGATCCGTATAAAGTGTTTTATCTTAATAAATAGTGTTCGCGTAATCTTACGAAAACAAAAGAGGAATGCCATATCATGAACGCCTTTCCGAAACGTAACGGAATGATAAGTCTTAAGCTCTATTCTTAGCTACTATGTAGGTTTTTGGATGTCAGTAGACTTCATACTCTGTGGTAGTGCTAAGCTAAGGACAAAAGAAACCACTAACCAGTCGTCAGGCTTTAAAATTATTGCAAAGAGGAAATTTCAAATTCCTACAGTCCAAAATTTAAAAATAACGTTCCATGATCGCGTGTACTTTTAATAAAGTTATCCTTATATTAATAAGTGAATAAAAAGCTTTCTGCCTCTGTTCAAGCATGCACTCAAGGTGGAGTGTCAGATTTAGTTCGTTAAATCTTTGTTATATTGCATTGTACATTTTGTAAATTACGGTTGCATTTCGACTACTGGGCGACCGCTAGTTATAATTAGATGTTAAACCATTGCACTACCTATTCCGATGACGTGATAAGAGACTCTTTGGGGCTGAAGAATGGACTGTAAAATCACTCGCTTACTCAACATGCCGGTTCAATACGACGGACGTATCAAGTATACCTATTAACAGTTGATCATAAGACTTTTTATACATATCAATTGTATCTTATGTAACTAACACCTTCTGTTAATCGTTTTCAATAAATTTGAAGGCCAATCTTTACTATTGTTATTGTTATTTTAATTATTTCACTCAGACCACGTCTAAGCTCTAAGTGCACACCAAATTACAGTTTCCTATCTTCAACCAACTTATGGTTTAGCTAATTTATAATGGCGTGCGAGTTACGTGGCAGGTTTCACCAATTTCTGATTAGAGTCTATCCATTATCTTCGTCAGCATCGATTGCAGCCACGCAAAATATGTATTGTGTGACAGCAACCGAAGTCCTAATAGGCTATCTCGAACTCACCAGAAAGTGATACAACCAGTCCACAGTCTTGTATAAAATATCATCTTTCTTTCAAATAATCCTGTACATCTCTCGCGTTACGCATTCCTACCAGCAAAACACTAACATTGTAACATTTTACGGGACGTGAAGATATTTAATGTGAAAACGGACTAAAGAAACTCCTTTCACAACGTCAAACCTTTCACAAAAGATTATGGATCCATTATCCTTAACATAACGACTTTCATTACAGAGCCATTATTACTCGTCATTTACTATTGTGCACATTTTTTTTATTAAATTGTATATTTTTTCTAAAGCCATGATTATAAATGAGGAATGTCAGACGAATTTCTCAAACGATCAGAGACGACGCTTTTATTGTGACATGGATTTGGGACTTTAGCCTTTTTTGAGCCTTTATACATTTCGGTAACACACAAACTTCAAGGTTTAATATTTTTCAAACCAATGGATAGTTAGCTGGTTAGTCTATAGAGAAACTTTTTAGCAACTGTCAAAACAATTTTTTTGTATGGGTATGGCAAACGATGACGACACTATTGTGTTTTGTCAATTGAGTGTTTAAAACTTTTTCAAATCAAAAATGGGTGTTATTTAAACGTAGCAAAGTATTCGTATTTTTGTTAGCAAAAAAATTTAATCGGTTAGCTAAAACAGCTAGTTGGGCAGCAACTTATGGTCAGCCAATATTTCTAAATCAGTTTGCAACTTATATCATTATGAACAGCAGTCTTATGCCGCTCCCCCCTTTCGTGACAGGCCCTCGCTACGCTGCGCTTCGTTCGGGATTTTTTTTTAACTTAACCTAACCAACAGTAAGGATTTCTTATGCTGACCGATTGCATAATTCTGCTGACCAAATAATAATTTTGCGTTACAACTATTTATTTTGAAAACACAAATTATTTTCCATAAAAAATAGGTTAAATTTTTGAAAGAACTGTTACGTGATGTCATAAATACCTTTATTGTTTTAAAATTAATTATTGTTGTTGTAAATTTCCCTTTTTATAAAACCAGAGTAGAGTAATAAATACAGAGATCTAGTGAGTTGGTACTAAAGAAAAGTTATTCAATTAACTTTTTGTTTATTAAAGAAAAGTACTCTATGAAAAGTTTCAGATCACATTAATGAAAATATTAAACTTTTAAGTTCGTATGGTGTACCGACACGTAAAGGTTTTTACCAGTTGCAGAGTAATATGGTATGTAATACATTTTTATTGATTTTAAATGTAATTACAATGTCATAGGGTTCAATTTGTAGTGATATATTGCTATTACCAACTAACGGATTATTGTTAGTTTCCAAAGAATATTTCTATCGATAACTTTGTGGCAATTCTTTTAAGATAATTAATAAGCTCTCGGGACTGTTCTTAGTGTGCACTTAGTGCAAACTAAAGGTAACAAGTTATAATCATACCTATAAATGCGCAGCTCCGCTGGCTTTACCACAATCTCGTGTTCAAAGTCTTATAATGTTTCGGACTTTCCGTTCTTGCTGAGATAGATGAAAGCAATACTGAAATCAGTCATGACTATAGAATGAAATAGGTAGATTTTTTCTGTGAATTACGTCATAACTTTATTAATAGTATGGATAACCCGGCAAACCAAAGGAAAAAATAAACGTCTACTTCTTTTGCACGTCAAACTATTGAGATATGATTATGTGATCATATCTCAATTAAGTGAGAAAAAATGTTTATCTTTTTTTTATCCAAATTTTGGAAATATCTAAGCTTTCGAAAGGAGTACCCATGCTATGCTAACATTGCTAAGGTATATGAAGAAAACTCTACCTATTCCTATCTATGGTCATTGCTCAGTATAGGATATACTTGTGTCGCACAAAAAACATTAACAAAGCCCCATCATTGAAAAACCTATGTTTAGTACTATCGTATTCGGACGACTATGTTGAATTGCTTTCAATAATTAAAATTATCTCATTTCATATAGTTTATTGTATTAAATATCGATACAATTTATTCCTATAAAATTGGCATGAATCTCGTTCGTTGTAATAAGAGTCGGATTGGTTTTTAACGATGCAAAACACAAATGAGATTCTGCTTTCTTACTATCTGACCACAGCCATACATTTTGTCAATGTTTTGTTATATATTGGTAAGGTATCAAGTGTTTTGCGAACTGAGTAAGCATCAAACTCCAACAGTCCTCCTTGACTGTAAAGAAAATAACAGAAATCAGTCGTTTAACAGCCGTATATTTACAATAGTAAGGCTGCCCACGTACAAAATAATGTTCAATATACTGGTGCTCCTATACAGCTGTTATATAACGTTATATAGCACAATAATATTCTTTCACATTTGTTATAATTTGCTACATCTGTTATATGTTATTCACGCTTCCACATCGGTAAACACTTAGGTACATGTACTGTACTTGACTTTCGAGAAGGCTAAACGTAGTTGCAATTCGTTATACAACATTGCTTGTTAAAAAATGTATTAGAACAAATGTTTTATGATAGCATGCAACTGCTGTGTGGGAGCACCAGTCTTGTAATAATGTATTGTACAAACTATCAACGTCAACATTATTGCGGACATATGGTTTAGTTTTATTATTATTAATATTTCTCGTATGTAGTATGTAGAAGGCTATCATTTGGTGTTTTCTCTTACATATTTATACTCTATAATATTGTTTATGCTCATATTGTATCTACAATGTTCTCGAAATTCAGGCGCATGTCAGACGACCTCGGAAGCAAGTTCTCTGCTTGTTTGTGCGTGCGTGTGACAGTGAGCCGATTAGCTGCGTAACCTAACGTACAGCTTAACATACCGAACAGTACAGCTACTTAAACCCATTGGAGAATTTACAATGAAATGGACTTCTTGGTAAGTGCCGCCACAAGAAAAAACATGGTCGGCAAAGAGGTTCGGCGGTTAAAAAAGAATACCAAAGACAATATAACAAATAACAAAACCTAATGAGAGACTAAAAAATGCGATCGGCAGCAGACGGAGCACTGAAGTTTTCTAATTTCGTATTCCTAATACATTACTTCTCAGTTACAGTTTACAGCTAATACATAAGTTTTCGTACACTGCTTTACATAATCAGCTTCTCTTCATATTATTTGTGCGTTAAACATTTACTCTTTATTTATGTACATCAAAACATACGTATATTATTCAAAAACATAATGTACACACTATCACCAAACGTTCAACGAAACACCGAAATACACCCGTGAACTTAAAAGGAGTTATGCCACTTTGAGCGCCCCGCGCCCGCGCCTCGCCGGCCGCCCCGCGAGCCGTTAGCAGAGCCTTGTGCGAGCCTTATTCAGCATTCGATCGAGTTAGCGTAAACTGGAACGTGTATGGCATCGAAGCAGTTACTAGTTGGTAACGCAACTTAAAAACTGTTGCTAACTTCACTCATCGATTAATGAAAAACACTCGCGCTCAGCACACCGAACCCACTCATGGACCTTTGTGAATCTACGTGATTAATTCAGTTATTCATTACGATTTATTGCTACTCTTGTGTCCCTACGAAATCAATTTCACAAACGAACGGCAGTAAGTGATCTGGGTGATAAAACGACGCAACTCTTTAATTCTTTTACAACTAGTCATAATAGCATCGAATCTCTCTTGAATACTTACATGTACGTAGTTAAAACTGAAGCATCGACTTATGTATTACAATGCTGTTTATGATTATTACGAACGGTCGACCCTAAATGAAATATGCCAATGTATAAACAACATTCGAACCGAAGTCCTCTCCTTTGGTCTTTTAATATCTACTCTAGAATAGAACAGTGAACGAGTGAGGATACCGAGAAGACAGAGTACAGATATCCACAAAGAAGATGCGCGGTCAATGTGTAAGTTTTAACGAGTGCTCGAAATTGTTCCAATTAATTATGTTCTAGTAATTCTTTCTCTATTACTAAACTTTAGATTTAGACACCTTGATAATTAATTAATTTATACATAGATACACGTAGATGTCTCGAAGAAGGCCCTGCAACGCGGGCTACGAAGAATCATACCACTACTCCGTTCTGGTTGATATTATACGTTAAGTATTATCTTAAGTTGCTGGAGATGAATTTGGCTGACACCCCACTTATGTACTCTAATTAAGATGCTTACGTTAGGTCAAAGTAACTAGAACCACGTGGAACCGACGAAAGTAAGAATGACGAGACACTTCTAGTTGCTCAGTGATAGCGATGCGATCGCAACCAACGACCGACATGAATAATTTGAACCTTAACACCTACCATAAATTCTCTTGAAGAGCAATATCACTATGATTTCCAACATTTTACTCAGAGAGATAAAAATTACAATTTCAAATTTTCGAATTGGATACAAATACTTTTTTGTTTTTTTTACGTAGTTGTCAATGCCAAACAGTTCGAGTGGTGCGATGTAGTGAAGTCGGAGGCTTCGGGGCGGGCCCTTGTGTTCGTGCGTCGCTTTCACTCGGCGAAAAGTGAAGGCACTAGGGATCACGAGCGAATCGGATATTCGATTGTAACAATAACGACCCACAGCCACAGTCACTACACTGATCAACACTATTATAACACCTAATTTACAAAGTCGCTGAAGTTGAAAGGTTCTTTTGGAAGTACACGGAAAATTGATTATAATAGGTTCTGTTAGCACATTGCGGCAATATTGTATCGCTTGATATGGCCGGCCCTGCGCCGGGGCTAGGGAGCGAAGGCCGCCGCGCAACTATCCATCACGCAGGCAGACAAGCAGACAGGTAGAGGACCGAACGAACCAAACTCCTAAGAAGCAGTAATAGACCATTAGCACCTTCGGTGACTTTAAGTATGGGAGTGGAAACAACAAACCGCTTTGACATTATGTACACGATAAAAACGTAAAAAATAACTTACTTAATATTATTATCATTTATCATTTGAATACAACAACTACATCCCCGCCCGAGGACAATATTTATAACAAATGTCCATTCAATAAAGTCTCAATAACCATTAATTATATCTTGATTTCGATCACATAATGTTCAACGATATTTCTATAATTTAATACTTCTCCAAAATAAGATAAAAACTAACAAATACCGTCGCCTATACATATGTGAACGACTATACCCTTGCTGAAGGTTGCGTCATTGCCATACACTCGACACGATATACATATACAATAATATATATATTAAAAATCAATTCATATAAAAATCATTTTTCAACGATGTTACAACTGCATTATTTTGAAGTTCATAAGACGGATATTTACATATAACTTTCATTATATGTATTAGTCATATTTTATTTCTTACAAAACAACAACTACTATTAATTAATCCTAAATTACGTTAGTCAATATTATGTATAAGACCAATTACTATTTAGGCTTTGTAGACAGCTGGCCGACAGGCGCGAACACGGAGCTAGAACTATTCTACGACCCAAGTATTGACTGTTCTCTCCTTGTGGCAGATCGGACCAGGTCCCTCACACTGCAATATCAGGTTCTCATTGAAAAATGTGTAATCGGGATGTTCCAGCGCCGTTTTCGCACCTACACGCCTACACCGATCTCTTATTGCAATATTATAAAAATAACTCTCTAAAAACAGATTCCAATTCTTGTAGTTCTATGAAACAGAACAGATTGTTTAGATTACTGTGCTTTAGTTACGTATGTGAACGACGCTGTCTCTGTTGCAAGTCAGTAGAGTGGTCGTGGACTTCGTGCCTTCAGCTGTCTGTATTGTTGTATATATAACAATGCAAGTATAAAAATCACACAATCCCTAACACAAAGTACGAGTCGTGTGAACTCGTGCTCGTTCCATAGTTATCTCGACATCGTTTTATGATAAATATTGCTTCTATTTAAACTAGTAAAGCGAAACAATAATAACTGGTAGTGAACATCTATGAAAGAGGTAACCGTAAAATACTATTTAAAAAACATATACAACGTTCAAACAACGTAAAACATGTGATTTTTTGTTTACAAATCGTGCCGAAAACGTTAACATACTGGCCGGAACATCGGCAGCTAACAGCGCTTACGAGATAAAAATGCACAAGTAAACTCTCCAGAGCAAAATTTTGGTGTTTCTATAATTTGGGTGTATCGAAGGATCTGACACAAATATTAACTTACAGTCTATAAATCGCCGACGCTCTCGCGGGGACGGACGGCGGCTCGCCGGCCGGCGCCGCGAGACGCGCGTATCATCGAACTCGTAATCGCGCGTAATTTATTATCATAAGTACAGCACTAATAGAAGTTCCGATCGCAGTCCGTCGATCGTGGGACGTGGCGGTGCGACGCACGTGAACGTAAAACTATAACCTCGAATCGCGCACATTCACTAGAGGCGTGGCGAGCGTCCAGGGGGTCCGTGCGAGCGCGGCTAGGAGGAGCGCAAGCAACAGCAGCGCGGCGCGGGGCGGGGGAGCGCGTGCCGCCCGCGCCGGCGCCTGGTACGGCACCGAGCACGTGGGCACGCGCTCCTCCACCGGCGAGCAGCGCTCCGACTCTGGCCGCGGGTGCTCGCTCAGCCGCGCCTCGCAGCGGTAGCACAGCCGCCCCTCGCAGTACCAGTAGCAGCACTCGTCCGGCCCGTAGTTAGACTTGTTCGCCTGCGCGCCTGTCTCGGCTATGCGCGGGTCTGGAACACACGTCCCAACGTTGAATCGCAAAAACCATTACTCATGATAGCAGAGAAATTTAAAAGCTCCCACATTGCCTTATAATCGCTTTGAACGCGTGCCAGCGCACGGAACGAGCTTTTGGGACAGAAGTTAAATCAAAAAGGCATGGTGCAACAATTGGTCAAAGTAAAGTGGTACCTAAGAGGAACAAGAAAACCCCCCGCGGCTAGCGAAAGGCACTATTTGTTTTGTGCTTTCTCGTTTTGAACCGCAGCCAAGCGATGGCGGGGCTAATCGCGGCTAATTCATGCCCTCGCCTCGCCCGGCTGCGCCTCTGGGCCTACTTTCAGCCGCATTTCATACTTCACACTGTTTTAGTTCTGCTAAGTAGCCGACCTAACTCCTTGGTAATGTGAATTAGTATCATATTCCTTTCACATCCTAACTAAGTGTGTCTAGAACATTTTATTATGGACATACTTTGAAAGTAGTTACTGTCACAAAACTATTATTTAATAAGGGCAATCCATGAGAGCATTCTTGTGCACTATGATTCAGTAGAAGGTAGCGCCAATATTTTTTATAATGGCAAACTGACACACGATTGTTATCTGTGTGACATAGAGAGAGGGTCCAGGCGAAAAGTAAACGAACTTCTAAATTGTAGCATTTTATTTTTCCTCAAGGACTTCACTAGGGTCTTGTGTTCCAAGTCTTTCTTAAAAGCCATGAAGCGGGAATACTTGTATAGGTAAAATTAAAAAAAAAAACAAAAACACCTGGGTAGATGTATTTTCAGCTAAGTGATTTTATGTAAAAAATTAACTTATGCCATAAAAAATTAGGTAAAAAATGAAAAAAACTATTTGGTTGTTTCGTTTTCTACAAATAAAATTCAGTTCAAAATAAAATAATGGTTTAGAAAACAAATAAGACTAGTTTTCTATAACACCGTGCTAAGCATGAAGAACATTTCAATGCAAAGTGCAACTTTTTCATTTCTAGTACCGTATCAGTATATCCACGCAAGCAGAGCAACATTACATACCTACAGGCTTTCCTGTTTGTTAATTTTTAAGTTTGTTTGGTCTCTGAGATAGCTTTGCAAGTATATATATTGAGAAATGCAAGTAAACTGACGCGTCTCAACAACAGAACTGAATAGTTAAGCCGTGCTTCTTATGGTGGCAGCACACAACCCACACACAAGCCGCACACAACCCGACTATATCGACATCCCTCAAACCTGTATCTGCCGACAAGCAGTAGTATACATCAATAGAAAGCAGGTGTTACACTGTTAAAGTAACTTTTAACCGTCACACAAATCGTAAGCTTGGCAATACAGTCGAACAATTAAAAGAAGACAAGTGTCTATTGAGACCTAGCTTTGCATGCTTTTTTTTGAGAGAGATTGCTGATTGCCTCTACGGCATTTTCAGCTTCACCAGGCTTTTTTGGGGGCGGCGAGAAACGTAAAGGGTCCCTCAAGCCGTGTGAAACGAATCACCTTCGGAGGTTTTCTAGAGGGAACGGCATCGCGCACTAATGCGCGTCCCCGTGCCCTATTAGATTCTCCGAAGGGTTCGGATCGGATCGGCTGCTTTGCATGCACTTTGAGTAGTGCAGACTGCTTTTAGTGTGAGCCAAATAACTGATCCATTGCTCAACAAACAGCATTGTCATTCAACTGTGTCAAGCTGTGCACTAACACATGCATACTATAATGACGAGAAATGTCATGGTAGCAGTTCGATGAGAAGACCTGAGGATTGGGCTTGGGAGTATTCTCAATCTTCATTATGCATTCGCATTGGGCTCTCCGAATGAGAAACCCCTCTTTTTGTACAGGAACAATTATATTACACATACCAACGCGCCCGGGGAGACGCAGATGGTTATGTGGGAATTTCCCCCGACGACCACTAAAAACTCCTGCACTTCTCCTCCGTGACGCCAGGAAGACACAGGACCGTTATAGACAATCACTGGAGCAACGCATAACTCTACTTATCTTTAGCAGTGGACTGGTATAGGCTGATTATACTTATTGTCATTCTTACCGAGGCACAGAAAGGTGGGTTCGCCTGCGTACTGCGTGGGGTAGGCTGGCGCGCGATCCGCCGGCAGGAAGTAGGGGCAGTGTTGCTCGACCAGCTGGCAGACGGAGAGGCAGGGCTTGAGCCTGGCAAGCGGCCGGCCAGGCCCGGCGGCAGCGGCGCGCACCCACCGGCCGACCACGCCGCCGGCGCGCCGCCGGTCAAGATGGCCGACCCGCTCGAGGTGCCGCGCGCGCCACCGCGCCGCGTGCTCGGCTGACGCTCGGCGCGCCCGCCCCCCCTCCTCGCTGCCTTCCTCCGCACCCTCTTCCACCCATAGAGGCACCATTGTACTGCACGCCCACCGCCGGTATGTCTCCTGTAATACCAAATGGGGGGATGTTGAGTCTTTGGATGAATTTTGGATGTTTTTGATGTTGTATATGTGACTATGTTAGTGGAGACATGTAAATTGTTATTAGTAATTATATTATAATATTAGTAGTAACGCCGTAAAATTTTATAAATCAAATAAATAAATGTATATGAATTCATGTAGGTTTCCGAATAAGTTATATAAGCAGCGCTAATTGACATACAAAATGGTATATGTGTTAGTGCACCCAATACCTCAAATCTTATCATTTAGGACATGCTTCATTTAAAATTCGAAACAGTCGTTATTTTATAGATATGTTACAGTTGTTGAGGTTTTATATTTTCGTAAAAAATAAAAACATTTACTTGAAGAACCGATGACTTAACGTAGGCTTTGGCAGCTTTTCGAGAAAGTGTGGGGCCGGTGGACGGTGTGTCAGTCGTTCGCTGACATATAGTCGACGTTTTTATTGACATATAGTCGAAAGTAAATAATGCTATTTTATAAATGATTGCTTTTAGACACATTCTTCTCACTAAACTAGTTATGAGCAAAGCAGAATAATGGCAAGGGCTCTCCAATAAACAAGCCACCGCGAGAAGACCTAAATCCAGGCCATAACTGTAGCGTTTTGATTTGCAAGACCTGGCCGTAGCTCGCGCTCTCGGCGACAGCTAGCGGCGCCGGCGGTCGCGCGACCCTACTCACTTTTATCGTGACTCAGCATTTTTCACTCCCGCAGGAAATCACGCTCAGGACGCAGGACGCTGTGATTAATTAGACGCGGCGGTGAACCTCTCTACGCGAGACCTTATAACCAAACGAGATAACCTACAAGACCAAATAGCAATAGAAAATATCTATTTATAACCACTTAATCTAGCTAATATTATCAACATTGACAATTAAAAAAAAACTAGGGCGGCAAGCTTTGTCTATGATTTGGTAGTTTAGCTTACTCATTCATTTATTTTTTATTAATTTTTAAGGTTGTGGCAGAATATCAGCGACGGCTGATAAGTAGGCTGGCTGTGCTGAGACATAATTCCTTTAAGCTTCCATTTATTTTTTTAAAACATATATTGTAGATCAGGGCTCGGAAACTGGTTAAATTTATTAACTGGTTTGGGTCGTTGACCCCATATAGGAATGATATAAAGTTAAGGTTTCGGTTACCGGTAATTAACCGATTAAATAAAAAAAACAGTTTTTTATTAATTGCAATCGCAATTAATAATAAACAGTTTTTCGGAAAACGGAATCCCGTTAACCGAAATTAACCGGTTAATTTTAATTCCAAACAATTTGTGAGCAACGCCATCTGTTGTGTTTTGTGTAAACTAAATGAAAGTAATAAGGAGGAATGAGGCGGTGAGAAGTGCATATGAGTTTAACTGGTTAAATCAGTGCCAAGTATCGGTTTACCCGAGCTTTAAAATTCCGTTCTCAGTATTAACCGGTAACCAACATTTTTTCGGTTTGGTTGGAACAGTTTATTTAATTAACCGGTTAATCAATGAACTGAATCATACCGGTTTAAAGAACGATATTAACCGCTATTTGTTAACCGGTTCAGAGCCCTGTTGTGGATTAAAGATGCTTGTATTTTTGGAGCAAATAAATAATTTTCATTTCAGTTTGCCTTTACAGCGTAACCAGGCTTGTGAGCGACGAAAAACTAAAGATTTCATTGATGAAAGATCTTCTAAGGGTTTCTAGAAGGGATGGCGTTACGCAGCGTGTCCCCCTTCCTTACAAGATTATCTGAGGCGTTCGGAGCGGAGCGAGATATATACGTGTGTGCCGAACACCTTCGAACAACCCTAGTACGCCCTCGCTAATTTGTTTAAACAATGTCTCACGCGTTTGATACCCCCATTAAGTGTGGGGGCGTGCGTTTATAGCATAATCTGCAGCGTTTCGGGTCTGCACTTAACTACGGCCAGCCTCTATAATGGAGATGGCTGCAAACAAAATTTGTCCTACCTCGTTACGGTCACAAATAACTAAATTATAGTTCCATTAATTATGTTCTCGAATCCAACGTCCCGATTCTAACTAAGTATATCAGCGTGACGGACGCAAACAAGCCCCGGGGGTCATGGCTCCAAGACGTGATGAATACCGGTCCCGGCGGACACATCCCGTTGTTAATATACCCTGCTGCTGAAATGCTTCGAGTGCCCGGTTATTAGCAACACGGCTTGGAGACTCTAAAAGAGCCAGTGATTAAAACCTCCCAGTCCGAATGGAGGTAAAAGGTCTGATTAATGAAACGTTGAGGAAGGCTTTATGTTAATTTGTTGTACTCGTCATCGTCAGCCTATAAACGAGAAAGTGCTGGTCTTGGGCATTCCCACATGATCGCTAAACATAGGTGGTTTGGGACATAGCCTACGTTGGCCCAATGCGGATTGCTAAGTTTTCCTGACTGCGATGTTCACATCAACTTGGACTAACGGCATAACGTGCATTGCAAAGCCAAGAGGAACTCTAAATTTTTATTTGGGCACCCCTTCAGACAGCGTTTTATTTAGCCTATTTCGCTTTTTTGTCAGACAGCTGGGCAAAGGTCTCCCCCAAACCCTACCACTTCTCACTGAAGGCATGAAGATCATGTAACAAAACTTTTATATGTTTCTTTTGCTCTAAATATTTTCAACGACTTTTAATTTCAGCAGAACCGGGGAATCAGAAGTACTCCAGAAACTTGGTTTCGGCGTAACCTAATTTCGCAAACATTTCCCGGTCCCTCGAAACGACTCCGCTTAATTAGCACAGATAATGTTATAATAATAAAGGCGTTACATCTCATTGCCACGTGTTGAATGGCGCATAGTTGGGGACACCCAATTAACAGCTACAATGGCTTAATGGGTCATACGATGTCCTTTTACGATCATTCGTCCGTTTTATATCGACCATTTTCACTGTTAAATGCAGCGTTGTTGTTTCAAACATTGACGTTTACCACATGCAACTGTAAATATACGCATACTCAATACGCAAACATAAAAAGACGCTTTAATTTGAAAATATTGTTTTTTTTTTAATTTTTATAATATTTACAACGGTGAAGTCTTTACCTCACTCCCAATTTTCACACAAACAGGAAAAACCCTTCTACTAAGCAAACCGAATTTAATATACTTATACCCTGTTAGGTATTAAATTCGGTATCTCCAAGTCGAAGACCGGTGGACCATAGAGGAGGTAATATGCATTGGTATATTAAATGTCTCTCTAGCTAACTCTCCACTGATTTCATGTTTATGTCTTTGACTACTGATTTCATGTATGTATTTAAAAGAACAAACAAAGGTATGTATTTAAATGTTGCAGGTATCTAACTACATCGTTAGAATTCGAATACTTGATGCGCAACTGCACATCCCTAACCAAATATCTTCGGTCAACAGCCAACGGACTGTATCCTTCCACGGGCATTGTTCAACTAATCGGCTATTGACATGTGTTCAATGCAATTTGGTTCGATCGGGAGCGTTGGGAGTGTGCCGGCCTGTTGTGGCTATGTATATTACCTTAACTGTGTATCTAGTTACGCAAGGAATATGGCTATCTGTATTTCCAGAGGTCAATGCACTTAGTGTAGGATATTTCTTGAGACGAAACTGGATATATTATATATTAGAAGGAATCGGAAAATTGTGTGGGTGTGCGATTGAAAAGTACGTTAGAAACTGATACTTGATGCTCTTTATTATTAGAGAGATAATGATATACTGCTGATACTGAGATATTATAAGCAACAACCAGCCTTTTTTAAGTATAGTGACAAGACAACATTAAATGCCAAAAAGCTATTTACATACAAGTAAGTACCAATATTGCGTTCAATCTCAGACGCTCTAAAGTCTATTATTATTTACGAGTAAATACTTTTTTAAGTTTATATTTTTTTTTAAACTGTTTTTTTTATCTAGCAACTATATATTTTTATACTATTTCTTTCTGTCGTCGCGGTTCGTCACGGTGGTTAAATGTCTTTCCTTAATGTACCAGTAGTTCATGTTAAATAAAATAAACGTTTGACTTTGATTAGCTTCTCTTTTAAACATTCCTCTTCTATTTTAAAGATGTTTGTCATCAAAATTCAAATTCAAAATTCAAAAATCATTTATTCAGTTTAGGCTACAAGTAGCTCTTGTGAATGTCACTATGCCATCGGTTCGTAAGTCTACTCTGGGCGGGAGATCTTGTACTGAGAAGAACCGGCAAGAAACTCAGCAAGTGTCCAGCTCTTTTCTCCCTTACAGCGTCAAAAATATTGGAAAATGCCCTATTTTAGCAGGACACTTTCCATCACAAATAAACACATAAAAATAAAAAAATATAGAAGACAACCACATGTAAAAAAACAAAATTAAAAATCTAAATTAACAAATTTACCTCAGGTAAAAGTTCCAATTTCCACAATGTCATACAGTACCACTACAGTACTCTAATAAAAGTCAAAAATTGTTTAAGAAAAACAAAGTCAAATTATAGTAAGTAATATTAAAAATAAGATAATTATGCAAGAGCAGACCAGCCTCCACAGGCCATCATCTGACACATATTTATTTTTCATATATTTTGGATAGCTAACGTCTTGTTAACAAGTTTCGTTGCTAATAACCAGAGAGCGCAAATGGCTTAATTGCTGAACCTTGGAGATTGATAAATATCTACAAGGTTCGTAAGAAACTGAAGAACCCTTTTTACCATAGCAAGATAATGACCTGGGGTATCTATTGTTTTGGATTATGGATGGTCGCCATTAATCCCGAGGTCGGGTGGCCGATAAATGCTAGTCTGTTGGGCGAGAGCTCTAGAGTTATGAATTCCACGGCATATTTTAGTGTTAAATATTCTAAAAACCAAAGGTGATCCATCCATTTTTTTTGTGTAGGTTCTTGTCGAGAATTTTTCCTTTTTACATTAAGTGGACGTGTTTTCTTATTTCTGTCGAGCCAATAAGTAGTACGTAGGTACATGAAAGGAAAAGCTATTTAGAAAACTATGTGTAGGTAGGTAACCGAGTCTTAGAGAATTTTCTTTCGACAGCATGACAATGAGTCACATGACTGATACTCATAGAGTCAAGCGAAGCGTAAAACGCGTGATTGATTGATAACAATTAAATAGCATAAAGACTTCGTGTCAAAATAAAACAAAAGAACACCAAGACGGCATAACAAAAACCTATCGGCAAAAGATTCCCATCAAAAGTCAAATGACAGAAGCGACATATTGTTAATTCGCTCTAAAAAAGCACACACGTACAGTTATCGAGCGCAGATCACGCCCTCTATGATTGATTGAGTACACCTCCCCTTCTCCCGTACAGTGCGCCCGCTGAGACAACGTTGCTCGACATGATGCTCATTTGTTCTGATTTGTTAGACACCACTAACGTCGAACATTACATGATTAGAAAAGTAGACGGAACTACCAACCGTGAACTGAAACGCACAATATTAATTAATTGGTGTATAAAAAGAAGATCTTTAACGTAATAATGTTCTTGTGAAGAGTACGAAGATGTCGAGGACACAATAACTTTCTCATTATTATTTCTGTCGATTGGATTAAAAGTTTTCTAAGAGACTACCCTAGAAGAAGCGGGAATGTTATTTTTTGTACAACTGCCATTCAAGCTGAAGCCATCATGGCATACTTAATAAGTTGGAAGACTTTTTGATTCGATTGGTTAGGAACGATACTAAAATGCTACAAACGATTAAATTAACTCAATTTTGTTAGAAAGGTTATTTCTTTTATACAAGTAAATCATATAGCCCTACAGAGACCAATTCCAATTTCACTTAAATACTCGAACACATCGTTTTCAATTACAAAAGCAAGACGCGAGCTGTATCGCTTCTCGCATACGACCCCTGTTGAATATTCCATGCTTTACGCCACTAAGTAGAAAAGACCGTATTAATTAACTGTACACTCTTTGTTTATTAACAGTTACGTGCAAAGGTCTAATAGGAGGCTGTATGTGTTTATTAAGTTGAGTGCGGTGGGCTATTGCAATACAGTTCAGGTTTAATGGTCTAATGAGGCGTTCCAACTGAATACGACGTTTGGAAGTACTGAAAGTAATCACGTGATGAGTGTTAAGGTTTTACGAGGCTGGCAACGTGTCATAACAAGCGTCTGTAGGGTATTGCGGACGCTTTGCATCAGCTGGTATGATATCGAAATCGTTAACAACCTTAGGCTGGTTTCACAGCAGTATGGTCTGTATGGACTGTTCGTACCCAATAGAACATCGTTTCACAGTGGCATCACTGTTGCTCCGCCCCGGTCACACTCCGCGTGAGAGCGCAAATAGTCTTCTGCGCCTTTTAAAAACTGAACACTACTTTTGTAGCACTGAGCACTGCCCGGCCCGCTAGCGGATAGTCCGTACGGACCATACTCATCGCTCTGAAACCAGGCATAGTGTTGTTTATTATCACGGTATTCACAAAGGCCGACGCTGCGACACACATTTACATCATCAGACTATAAACGTTTCGCTGCTGGACTCCGGTCTTTCGAAATGAACAATAGCACATTGGGAGATCTGGCCATAACCCAAAACCTCACACAAGCTGTTTGTTGATAATTGCATTTTGTCGAGCATTTGTTTTGTGGCATAGTGCCATATGGTTAAGCGGGCCTGCCATTTACTACCTCCGCAAATAAACTTACTCCGACCCATGGCTTTTTCGCCTTAAAAGGACTGGAAGTTTACAATACCAGGTGGTCTTTTCCATTTGATCCTGTGCCTGTTTTGAACATGATCCTTAAAAGCTTTGCCGATGGTACCTACTCGGGTGCAAGTAATACACTACCAATAGAAATTAAGTAACTCATTATGACATACCTATTGTTTTTTAAGTTATTGGAACACTATATACATTTACCCCCTTACAAACAAACAGAGAAAAAGCTCGGATACACGGAGTAGCTATTCCAAGCTTATTTATTCTCTGTTTATTTGCAAGGCCCTCAAGATTTGATTTTGACCTGACTTTCGAAATTTTTACAGCGTCTTGTCACCCTAGGACCACGAACCATGTAAAGGGTTCGCAAATCGTCAGGATTTAATAAAAAGTCTTTAATTTGGTAAAATAAACGCGAGTAGATCTGTAAAATTTGTTTTGTTTCATTATGACATGTTACAAGTGCCGTTACCTTGTCAAGCGTACCACTTGGACGCTTCCTAAGCTCCCCTCTCAGATGGCGAGTAAATAATTAAAATATAAACGCGTCATAATTGTAATACATCTTAATCTCCGATCAGCAGACATGACCCTGATGGATGGCTGGCGAGTGTGCAAGTCACGCCGCCGCCATCAACAGCTGATATTGACGTCTCACCTAACTGTTATATCACGCGGCTCACACCAGATTAATCTGGAGAGTGAAGTTATTATCAAAGTATTAGGTAGGTCTACTTTTGTATATGTTTGGTTAGGGGAAACGAGGCATCGTTAATTAATCATTAAATTTCATCATGTTGGTTAATAATTAGAAATACTTTTATTAGTGAACAAGACACTTTATCCAATTGCCCAGCATCTGCACAGATTTTATATTCATTTATATATTGAAACAGAACTATATCAAATTACAAAATTTAATAAAAACATTTACAAAGATTTAATTAAATTTGGTTTTCCGATAATGTTTGTTATTTAAGATTAAGATATAAAACTAAAATACACCGCTTAATTATCTCAAAGACCACATGTCGATAAAATTGATTAAACTAAGTAAGTTCTATTTGTTAAGCAGTGAACCTGTAAAAGAAAACATTGTAATATTTTTGAAGGGTGCGTCCATCGAGTTTCCTGTCTGAATCTTCTCGATAAAAGATTGCGATCCAAACCGGTGGTAATCGTGACTATTAAAAAATGCTTCTGACAGTGAGCCTAATTGAATAAAAGCTTTTTTACTTTTCGTTTCGCTACGAAACGTTCCACGTTCCATGAAACCGCATAAATATGTTTAAAAACTAATAAGTTGTGAAATTTTTAATGTTTAATATTTAGAAAAGGGGGAGGCTTATTTTAAGCCATGGTAATGAGCGACCATATCACTATTGTAGTAGATTTGTAGGGCACACATTTTAAACCTTGTTTCTTTCTTTCTCTGAATGATTTCATACGAGATAAATGAATAAACTTTAGAGACTTATTGCAATAAAGGTTAAGTTTCTTTGACTTCACTATTCAAACTTAAACCGAACTGGAAATCTTTCGAAACAATATTTGTACGAGTAACAGGTTTTCGACTTGGTCTTTTGCCAGCGACAGTTCCGAAAAAGATGGCGATAATGCAAAAAAATATAACCTTAATAAACACTAGATCATGGTTACAGTAATTATTAACGAGATTGTAACAAATATTTCTAGGAGTTTTTTAGGTGTTTCAGGGGACAGTACACCTGTACAACTTAATTAACTGTCCGATACTCGATGACAACATTCAGAACTTCTCAAATGTTTACTTGCCAAGACTTGTTCGCTAGTAAGGACTCAGTGCCTTTTTATTTATTTTTACAGTGGATAACTCTTCCCCCGAGTACCACCGCGCCCGGGGAGGCGTGGATGGTTATGTGGGGTTCTCCCCTCCAGCTCGCCCTTTCTGCCCAGATCCAAGATTCTCGACAAGGATTCGGTAGGAGGAGATGCCTACCTACTAAAAACCAAACCCTCCACGGGCCGTTGACATTTCAGAGGATAGTGATTTTCTAAAACTAGAAGCTAATCATCTAACGAAACATTCTATAACTTATAAGTCCGGTATTAATATTATAAATACACTACAGCAGCAGCGGATTATCCCCTTATCTTGTTGTGCCGGCCTGCTGATCAGTTCCTGAAACTTGTAGGATGGCTAATTCCAACACAGAACATTTGCACTCTTTTGTTTTGTAAACTAAAAACTTGATATTATAAATTCTAAAGTGTGTGGTTTTACGCTGACATAGTTTAATGACCCAAGAGTGCTATTATATATTACTACGGCCTTTATTGGTCAAACTCATGCTCTCTTTATTGACATTTATTGACACTTTTCTGACAGACCGAAATTAACGCGAGCACGGATCACAAGACACGGGAAAAAGCTACTAACGCGTAATAATTTCTAAACATTTTAAGGTCATCATTAATAAAAAGCAATCTCACTAAACGCTCTAGAACAGGCATTGCGAAGTAGGTAAAAACAAGTAAATGAAGAATTGACGTGGATTTGTCACCCTATGCCAGCCTAAGGACGGATTAAGTTGTGAGAAAGGCCCAGAAGAAGAGATTATATGAGGCATCACGAGGAGAATTGACAGAGCCTGGCAAAAAATAATTTTCGGTGGAAGAAATTATTAAAGACTGCTTTGAATAGCAGTGTGTCTCTATAGGTAAGAGTACAAACCGGGAACCAACCGCGAGAAGCGGTGACATTGAATTAGGAATTAATATCATTAAAACTAACAGAATAAATAGACGGCAAAAACGGGTCTGGCCTGGATAATCCTCTTATCTCGGCGCGCCGGTGGGCCGATTCGTCAGCTTCCTCCACCTGCCGGACACGGCGCGCCCCGCAGCCGTAACCGTAACCGGAGGTAAGCCGTTGCGAACAGGCGTTAGCTCCGTTTCTACTTTGTTATCTCGGCACGAATTGTGTATAGGCAACATTGTTGTTTTATGAAGTGAATTTTGAATTTGTTCCATCGAAATGATACCCAATTACATTAATTAATACAATATTTTGATAAAAATCGTAAATTTTAAATTAAAAAGATAAAATCTTTAGAGTAAGTTTAGTCTTTGGGTTTGAGTGAGAGAGAACATGGGTAAATCATTATGTACAATGAAAATTGGCCATGCAGTTTAAGTTATAAGTAATTTTTTTTAGGTGTGACAGACGTCTATATCTAAGAGAAAGTGGAATCGGAGAATGATCCCTTGAAGCCTTCTGTCGATATTTTTTCTGTTCTGTTATATATACTGACTGATTCATCATCGGCGAGCTGAAATCGCTGGAGCTAATTAGATGAAATTTGAACTGTAGGTTAATTGAGTGACGTAACCTACCACGGAAGAAAGGAATATACGGAAATCATACCCTAAGGGGCTCAAATTTGGCGTGGAAGTTAATATAAAAGTCCGTCAGTTTTGAAGTAAAACCCCTGAATACTGGTATTTGGGTTTTTAAAAAGAAATAGAGAATGACGTGTTTCAGGAATTTTGTTTATTTTTCTTTAAAGAAGCAAAAAGGGTAGAAGGTTTTTTTGGGAAAATTGTTGTTTTATCTATTAAAATTAATAATTTAATTGATTGAAATGAAACAACTTTTACGGATCTACTCGCGTTTATTTTACACATTAGTTTTAATTAGTTTTAATTTTAAAAATAATGTGTAAAATAAACGCGAGTAGATCCGTAAAAGTTGTTTCATTTCAATGTGTAGTGTTCGCGTAAATTTTAGAAAACCATTTAATTGATCTAAAGTTTTTTCAATAAAGATGAAAAATGACGTTTTTTGCATCTTTTGAAAATTCTCCCCTAGAGGGGTGAAATAAGGGTGGAAAGTTTGTATTTAAATCTGTCATTCCATAAATGGTATTTGGCCTGCTTAGAAATTATGAAGTGTTTCAGAATTTTTGATAAATGATCCCGTATGACAATTTGTACAGGAGGTATCAAAAATACTTACACAGAGTAATCTTTATTACGTTAGAACAACGATAGCTCAATTGGGAGAGCACCTGACCCGGTATGTCAGAAGGGTGCAGGTTCAAATCCTGCTCGTGGAAATTTTTTCAACATTTGTGTCTTTGTAATTTGTTTCGCAACAAAATTTGCGTTAAAATTATATAAACAAAACAAAAACATTTTATAAATAGCTTGCCTACTTCTTAACTGATCTTTAGTATTTGTAAAAATATTATGATCGGGTGTTAATGACGGTAGTTGTTGACATTGAATGGGTGCCTTTGGCTTTCAAAGTAAAAAAGTAAATAGTGTTGAATAATTTCGGCGGGCTGGTTAGAACCACGATAGCTCAATTGGAAGAGCACCTGACCCGGTATGTCAGAAGGGTGCAGGTTCAAATCCTGCTCATGGGAATTTTTTCAACATTTGTGTTTTTGTAATTTATTACGTTGTTTTGTGTTAGACACTTTTTACTATTTCTAGCTGGCATGGGTGAGCTTTTTAACGATAATAAAATGTGAATCTTAATGTTGAAATGACTATTGCCCGTTTGCTAAACTTGGGTTAGGCTTGTCCTAGTTACGATACACCTAAACTTAGGAGCAGCCTAACAAAAAAATTGGTTTGCATTAACAGTTGTGTCTCAGCTTTGACGAAACTAAGGAATTGCCTAGTAAAGTGAATGATGAAAGAATGACGAACGATTGGAATGATAGATTGTTTATGGTCTATTATTTTAAAAAACAAACCTGCTTGAATTTGTCAACGTCTTGTCTTGACAATCTAATTTGTGGACTTTGTTGTCGTGCCTATCGTGGTATTTTCGTGTGTTTTTTATTAAAATGGAAAGCACAAAACGTAAACGAACTCCGAATTTCACGGCGGAGGAAAAAAAACACATCAAAAAGTGCGTGATTGATTGATTTGATTGTGACAGACAGAAAATGACATAAAATACTTTTTTATTTTGTCGTTGGCAAACTGAAGTAAGACAGGCTAAGGAAATCTCACACAACTTAAGTATCGCCTTACTCGTTGGGCGCTTCCTATTCGGGCTCATAAACTTATGATTCTCCTAAGTGGAGTTAGGAATTGCCTAAGGTTAGTGCAAGCAAATTTTTCGCTAGGAGTAGCCTAAACAAATTAGGCAAGAACTTAGGCGATTCATAAGTTTTGTGTAAAACGGGTGTGTGTCTATTACTTATACATACCCTTATGACATTTATCTTTAATAAGTTTGGCTTTTCTATCTTACCCGAGTGAGCAAAGCCGCGAACAAAAGATAGTTTCTCATAAAAGATCAAAAATAATATTACGATTTCTGCTTTATGGTTGGGTTAAATTAACACATAGTCATTACTTTGTGATGATTTATATGCTTGATATAATAAGAGCAACTGAATTTTAAAGTTGATAAAAGAACAGCCTTTATTTGCTGTCATTAAAACTTGTCATTATAAAAAAGCACTATTCTTTGTCCCATTTTGCCGCCAAATACTTCAACCGCTCACAAAATATACAAAAGATCTTGTACAAATAAACGCATTTCAACATTTACCTAAATTTGTTTGCAACTTACAATGCACATTACCTGCATGTATTCACCCAACAAATTAACAAAAAGTAGGTTATCTGAAAGCCTGTTAATAGATACTTATATCTATTATTCTTTCCTTAATAAACAAGGGGCTTATTAATAAAGAAAGTGTAAGCTTGGAGTAGTTACTCCGTGTTTTGTCTCTTTTACTCTAATATGAAATGAAGTTTACATGACGGGAACAAAACACGGAGTAACTACTCCAAGCTTACACTTGTTGTTTATTAATACGGAGGCAAGAAACTAGTGCTAGAGTACAGTATATTGTTCTGTGAACTAGTGTTTAGTTTAGTTGTCCTTGTTAAAGGGGTCCTCAAATCAAATGAAACAATCGATACAGGAACAAAACTCAAATATATTTACTATGAGCGTGAGTGCGAATGCAAAATAAATTATCTCAAAATATTGGCTACTTATGTAAACGGCGAAGACGAAGCCATAGCGCGATGCAGGAAGGAATTAATCAACGCCGTATAGTTTGTAAAACAGGAACTAAAATTGACAATTACACAAACCACTTATAAAATGCAGATATATTATTGGACAGCCCTATTATCCAAAAAATCATCTTTTCATTCCATTGCTAAGTGTAACGACATGCTTGAAGGAGTTCTATTCATCATCATCATCATTTCAGTCCGTAAGCACCATACGGACCCCATACAACACCATAGGATTAGCTATTAACGAAATCATAAAATAACACAAGTCACAGTTTGGCGGTATTATCGCTTTAAAGCAATCTCTTCCTGACAACCAGTCTGAAAGAGATCAGATAAGAGACAAGAAGTCAGATATCGTCTGACCACCTACCTGGTCGTCTGCCTCGAGGCCACTATTATATTCTATTGTACTTTTCTATTCAACTATCAAGCATCAAAGAATCATTTCAGGATCGAAACAACGTATGCGACGATTATTTTGTTTCACTTTCTGCCTTATTTATTCAGTTATACGTATAAACAACCAAGCTTAATAAAATAGGACTCTTAAAATGTTTTTATAAAACAAGCCTTTGTGAGCCGATATCATGATAAGACTTGCCAGTTTTTAATTAATTAACACAAAAGCCACTGAACGAAGTGGTTGCATGTCTCAAAGGGCGCTAAATTAAAACATGTTTCCAAAACAATGTTTCGTGAGCTCACGAAACGTGAATGTTTCATAAATTTTAACTTTGTAAAAAAAATATACAGATATCCATGCTACGGAAGGTACGTTTACCCGCTTTGGTTCTAGTTTTTGTCACACTGGGTCAGCGTGGTTGGTGCGAGAATGTGTGAGGGCCCAGTGCGGGTTGGCGGTTGTTAACGACAGCTAAATGCAGCCGGGACCAACGCCTTTACGTGCCTTACGGATCACGGAGGAGCTTGAGATGATAAAGCTTTGGTCACCCATTCGATGACCGGCCTTTGGAAAAGTTGCTTAGCTTTAGCAATTGCAGATCGAGCGCTTTTATCACTGCGCCAACAAGCTTGACTTGATGTTATTTAATAAAAGGTTTATAACGGGGATTAAAGCTAACTATTTTATGTACTCGTTTATATAGACATAACTTTATAACCGACGTTATGACTAACAACCCGCATTTCGCGACCACGACCGGTGCAACTCGGTCGAAATGTCGGAAATAGTTTTGCATCTTTTATCTACACTGTATCCTGATGTGGACTCACAACTTCCCACATGATTAAAACCTTAACACCTTAGCACATGAAGAGATCGAGCTATAACTCACCACACTGTCCAATACAGGACGTAGGTAATGCTTTTTGTGTTCGTTATAACATGAAATAATGTATTAGTGCATAAGAAAAATTCTAGAAGAGCAACCATCTTATTATAGAAGAAAACAGTAGTAAAAACTCAAGAAACAAAATGATACACCTTTGCCAAAACAAACCAAACGAGAACTCGAAAAATGGGTTTTTAATAAACGGAATTTCCGAACACAAATTTAATGAAACGACCTGGACGAAACTTCTTTTAATTTATCTGAAGTTAATTCTTAACTTCTCGGATAATGGACAAAAGCTTTCCTTTTATAAAAATTAATGATCACGATCGTGCGTCTGACGCGCCTCCTCATTGTTCCGATTCTTTTCGATAAAATAACAATCTTTTATAACGTATTGCGCGATGCATTTCCCTGAGATTAATTTTTACAGAATCAATCCTTTATTTCACATAGAAATAACATTGAAGTATACGTAAAGCAAGATATATACAAAGGTGAGCTAATCACTAGTAGAGATCTCTCCTTGACTGTTGTGGTGTTGTAAGCAAATCTGCGAGACTGATGAATGATGGCTGTCCTATTTGAATAAGTATTTATAATAATATGAATTGTACATTCAGTGAATATATACATACACCTTATTATTATAAGTATTTAAACAAGTTGTAAACTCGTAATAGCTTAGTCTTAACCTTAGTGGTTTTTTTTATGTATCACGCATTAATTTGTAATTGTTTGCGTTAAAGATACATAAATCAATAAATAATTTATTTAAATAGAGCACGCATCAAAACACACATTAAAGAAATATAAAGAGTGACACATTTGAATTAGTTCTAAATTTTCCCTTAACTTGTAGGTTGAAGGTTGAACTTGGTAACTTGGAACGTGATCTTGACCTTCACCACACCTGATGGTAAGTGATGATAAAGCCGAAGGTATATATAGCTGGAATTCTCAACTGCTTAAAACTTCGTAAACACAACAATGCTACTAACATTGTTGCTATGGCAACTGACTCAGATTATTTTAAAGACACTCGAAGATTTTCAATAAATTTTATTGAAAATTATCGTCTCTTAGCATTTATGATTTTTCGTTGTTAAAAAGTCTCATTATATTGTTGGTAAGAAACTTTTGGATACTAAGTAATCAATGTCTTTAATTGACGTCTCTATGTGCGGCAGTTATACAAATAATTGCAAGCGTAAACTGAAACTGATACTCGATTTGAATGGAAGCGACTTATTCGGCAAGACACTTTAACTTTGTAATAAACCATGAGTGCAAGTGCGTATAACACTAAAGTTCGCTAGCGTCTAGACGATTGCAATACGAGCGTAAACACATTTGCAATCTTTACGAGAGCAATTTTACGCCGAACAATAAACAAGAGCTCTACGCGATTTGTTATAATTTATCGGTATTTATACGTATTCATATTGTTTAGATTTAAATGGTACTGATTCCAAGTACCGAAATGTCATGAATATTAGAAATAATACTTGTTTTAGAAAGCATTGTTCCAAAAATTACAAAAAAAAACGAGCGAGCCTTACAGTACATTTGACATCTCACCTTAGTAATAAGCAATTTTAACATTATATTCTGAAAAAATGAGTCAGGTATTACATCATTTTATAACTATAAAATAAGTGCAGTAAATACTCATTAGAAGACATTTGACATCAAATATGGTGACATATTATGTCATCAAATGACACAATATGTCACCATATGTAAAAATAATATGTCATGTTCATTCATCATCATCATCTCAATCAAAAGACGTCCACTGCTGGACAAAGGCCTCCCCCAAGAATATGAGGGATATTTGCCGTAATCGCCACGCTTGGCAGGCGGGTTGGCGATCGCAGTAGATTGAGGGTAACCTCTCAGAGAGATGCTGCTGCCCATCCTGTGGAATGGTTCCTTAGTCGGCTTTTACGACACCCACGGGAAGAGATAAGGTGGTGCAATTCTTTATTACTTGCACCACACAGGAAATGTCCATGTTCATATTATCGATTTTACCGACTTCCTGTCACACTGTTACACCTACTTCCGTCACATTTCACGAAATCACTCCCACAAATTGTATATATAGAAAGCGAGCGGAAAGATGTTACACATCAAAAAATAGAAGAGAAATATTTTTTTTGTTTTCGACGTTTATTTTCCCATTAATAGAGAATGACTTTTCGAACTCTTTGCAAGTGTAGCTGTATATGTATGAAGTGTTTCATTCTAATTTCTAGAGTTTCTAGAGTTTTTCCTCAAATTCAAAATTAACTTACTAAATACTTTTTAGTCACTACCCATTCAGGGCGTCACTTAGCTGTGTGCATCGTTATTAAGTTTAGAAAGCGATAAACGAGAGACAAAAGAAATGGGCTGTAGCTAGATATAGTTTAAAATGCACAATAAGACCAGTCTTAATTTTATTAAAACGCTGGGAGGACGGCCGTGTCTCGTTGCCGTGAAAAGAGAAAAAAATAATGCGAAAACTCGGCCACGCGATCCGAAGAAAAACAATAACGCTTGCACAGCCTGTAGCGCTGCACGTCTGGCTCGCTCGCCTCTTTATCCCGAATTAATTAGGCACATCAAAACGCTTCATGAATGTTACGGAGTTTACTTTTTAAGAATAGAACTCACCATACACAAGGAGCTCTTTATTAATGGCTCCTCTTAATGAATGGCTTGGTGCAAAGTTAAGGATACACAATACACAATACTTTCTTTTTTAAATAAAAGATGATACATTGTGATAATAGAAAAGTTGAATGATACATTATATACCCTAAGTCCTGCGTTAGATATCAGATAAGATGTCGGACTTTACTGATATCTCACTCAGACTCCTTGATAAGATTTTTTAAAAGTGATGTTGCATTGTTTTGTTTAATTTGCCTACACTCAATCAACCATTATTTCACATTAATATTAGACAATACATGTTTTGAAAATTAAACATTACTGTATTTATATAGATTTAACTGCATCAAAATATGGATTTTACCTAACACCTTTATAAGCCCACCACTTAAGTACCATATTTCAAACGAAATAAAAAGGCCCTGTCTTTGTTTTAGTCTTTGCCTCCGTACCATCTTTATTAGTAATTACTGATACAACCACAGACCAAGATGCAACATATTGATGATGCTGATAGTACTCGCTTTAATTTTACATTTTACTTAAGCCCCGTGTTTCAAACTCTTTGGAATGTCCAGGCATTTCCACAGAAATATTCCCAGCAATAGATTCATTAAAAAAAATCGAGCAAGTACATCCGCGCCAATACGTTTTATTCCAATAGGCAGCGTTTGCACCTTTTTTTATAGAAAGAACAATTTTTCCAATTGCATTGTTAAATAAAATTCTGTTTCAAGTGCAGCGAGAGGGGCTAGTCAGCCGAGCCAATGAAACCGACGCATTGTATTTCATTTCCGACGACAAGGCTCGCTATTTGTAACAATTTGTGCAGTTGCTGCGCTTGAAATTGGCTTCCGATGTTAGAAAACGAATATTAAATATAAAAGCAGAAATATTTTTTTTAAGTGTAGCAATTGCTTTTGCGTTGGATCACCAGGGAAGGGGCTATTTTTGAACCGGTGATTAGTTATCACGCTATGATTTTAATTGCAAATTTTTGGCTCTGAAAATTCTTGAAAAAAAAATTGTTAATTAAGCAAAAAATATTATAATTTCTAGCGTGTTTCATGTTACTTTAATTACCGGTGATATTTAAAAATCACTCCCCAGTTCGTTCGTAGTCACAGTAATTATTGTACTCGTAGCTGTGGTCGTTAGTCGCATCTCAACGCACCTCCCCAAAGGTCTCTCTACTGAGGATTACACGCGCGTCGGCGCCATCACTGTGGGTGATGAAAAGAGATCGGTTAACCGATAAAGTTTAATTTTTAGCTAGCATATTATGGAAGCGGTTCTAGGTGAAAATAAAATCTCGGGATTCCAACAAGTTTAGGCGAACTACGCATTTCACCGTTTTAGACAAGTTCATAAGGCCGCAGCCACAACAATCGCTACGATGCTACGACGAACGAACTGCTGACTCAATGCAAACTCGTTATAGGTCGCTGCATACAGTTTCATAAATTAAATACAAAATTGGTAAAAGTTATAACGACACCTTAAATATGATGGTGGTTACCCACGTTCAAAATCTGTTAGCAAACCTACGTGAATGCCACTATTACTGCGGCACAGAGGTAACATTTCAAGTTGTTAAGCCAATTTTCGGGACGATTTCCTTGAGAGGCAGCAGGACAAACCAACTATTTGTAACAATTTGTAAGCTCATATTATTATCAAAACAAACTCCTTTCAGCTCTGTATATAGACGGGGTCATAATATCAAGTTTTAACGTAAATAACTGAGTCAGCTTAGATTTTGAATTCACATTTGTTTTTCTGTTGGTTGATTTCTAGGTTTCGACTACCAAAGTATTTTTACCGCCTCTTTGGCATCGTTATGCATCTTAATATTTCGATTTGAAGATTACTATGCCACTAGATCTAGTCTAGTTCCACTTGATTTTAAGGGCAAAAAAAATCGTAAGCTTAAGTAACTAAGCGCTCATGGCTCTATGCTCGTTCACCATTTCAGTGATATTTAATAAAAACATATTCATATTTTATCAAATAATAGCATCATAATGTGATAAGTCAAACTATTTACTTACATATTATCACAATTCATTGCGTATGTCGTCCAATCGAATGAAAAAGTCACACAAAGAGTACTTATAATAGTTAATATGATTCGCCAAACAATGTATGACGCATTAGTCTAGACCAAGATTTTTTTATACCTTTATTAGAGGCGCAAAAGTAAATGCCCCACTCTGAAATGATGTCCAATCGTAATGACGTCATTTCGTTAAGTAATTTCACGAACTACCTAAATTAACGTTGTGGCCTTTTACTTTGTGAAAATATTTGTATGCCACGCCAGCATAGTTGGTAGTGCATCTGACCTGGCATGTCATGGGCTGCGGGTTCGAATCCCGCTGGTGGATTTTTTTTAACACTTTGTCTTTTTCAATTATTTGTACAGGTTATTTAGTGTATTTTCATTCCGCCTTATGATGTAACGGTTACACCACTGGTCTTACACCCAGATTTCCTAGAATCTTTCCAGGACTCCCAGCAGTAGTGAGTATATATCGTACTCAGTTGACTACCAATAGGCAGCGATTGACACCGGTTATTTAAATAGATTTAAGCTAGAATAGCGCTAAATAATTAAGATTTGGTTCTGAGTGAGAAAATTCAACTTTATAGCTAAATGTATTATACAATGTCCATTTAAGCTAGAATAGTGCTAAATCATTAAGATTTGGTTCTAAGTGAGAAGATTCAAAGCATTATTAGGCGCTAAATATCTCAATGCCAGATTGAACCGCAAACTTCGCTTCATCGCTGCCGCAGTAAATATAATGTGATTTGAACGCCTCGACGCAGGTAAAGTTAGAATGGCACCGCGAATCGTGGAAGCAGACGAAACACGAACTGTAACATGTTTAAAACTGGCGCTAATTTGATGATGACGGGAGTCGGAACACTCGCAAATTAAAAGTACCGTTTAGTTAGATTGACGACGAGGCGAATTTGCGAAACTCCACAACTCAGTGCGGTAAGATAAAGAAATATCACATAAATTTGCTTACGCGACGTTTTGTGAGTCTGCCTACGACGAACTTTTCGGCTTCGACTACGACACCACTCGATAACAGTGAATGAAAGTGATTTTAAATGGACTAATTCCACTAAGGTGGCAATTAAACAGACGGTTACTTGATGAAAAGCTGTTAATGTTGCCTATAGACGCTTTCAATACATTCCAGATGTTGGGTGTATTGCAAGTCACAAGTTAAAAATAAGATACGGTGATTGATAGACTACCTACAAGTGACGTCCTGCAAGGGCAAAGTGACCATTAGGGGCAACTTTTTCCACATGCCACTATCGTGTTACTAAACCAATAAAATTTTTTTCACGATCTATTTAAAGAACTCCATGTTGCTCTATAAAGAAAATCTCAACAAGAAGTTTATGCTTTGAGATACATCCTTCTGCGTAAGCTGAGGTTATGCTCGCTGTGAGATTATGCGACCATTTAGCTTTTAAAGTGATGAATTCCCTATCGATGGCGAGCGAAAGTAGCTCAGAACACTCTTTACTATACAAGTTGTACAACGCACAGGGATACTCTTTCTTTCCTCTGGTATAAGGCCTCAACTTTTTTTTTAATATTTTACGGGGAAGCATAGTTCCTTGATTTCAACAATGCTACATATATTGATGTGATGACGACATATTTAGATAAGATGGTGGTAGCTAGCCAGGCGGACAAACAAGCTCTACCACCAACAAACCGAGTACACAAACATGTATCCCCCACTGGGAATCGAACTTGGGACCTCTGGGTCTAAACCGGTGGTCTTAGCCACTAGACCACAGAGGCGGTTAAAATACCGCTTCTCCATGTTGCTGTATATCAGGAAAATCTCAACAAGATATTTATTCCATAACCTTAGCGTAGGCAGAAGGATAATCCTTCCAGAATAAACAGCACGACGCAATGTCGGTTCTATCCTTGATGAATTCCTCGATACCGAGGGGGTGCGATGATAGAAAGTAGCCATGTGCATCATATCAAACAGTTTCTCTGAACAATCTCCATTTTAAGCGGTAGAACACACAGGGATATTTCATCTCTCTTCAGGCTTAAGAGCTCAATATCGCTTGTAAGCTTGGGATCGACAATTCTCTCAATGCAATCTTTGGACACTATGGGATTGGAAGACATTAATTAAATGAAATGAAAATCCTTTATTCAATTTAGGCATATAAATTGAACTAAAATACATTAAAAAATAATATAAGTACACACAATAATACTCGAAATATATAATTTAATAAACAATACATATGTATAATGCGATTCTACTGCTGGTTCGGAAGGTTGATTCTGCAAAGAATACTCCAGCAAGAAACATAGCAGCTACTCGTTTAAGCTAAGAGTTGTATAAACAGAGTTGTATAAAAGTTTAACCTTTTTTCATTAGCCTTGTTTTATTTCTGTCTTAAATTTGTGTAGTGGCAATTCCGTTAGAGTAAAAAAGGCACTTTATTGTATATTTTTATTAATTTCCCAACAAATTAATTACCGACCTTATTGAGTCTAAGTTTCGGAACGGCAAGTTTGTTTTTATTTTTTGTGTTAAAATTATGGGTAATACTTTTTTTTCGAATTTATCTAAGTTTTTATAAACATAAAACGATATTTTCATAAATGTATATGTGAAGCTACAGTTAAAATATCAATCTGATTAAATAACTCTCTCAGCGTAGGTATCACGGGTCTAAGGCTATAAATAGCTCAAATGGCTCTTTTCTGTATCACAAAAATGGGTTCAATGTCAGCCGCTGAGCCCTACATTAAAAGTCCATATGACATGACTCTGTCAAAGTTGCTAAAGTAAACCAATCTTGCCGTTTTTACATCAGTAAGTGACCTTATTTTTCTAACCGCATAGGCAGCTGAACTAAGTCTTCCTGCCAAGGCTAGCAATATGAGAACCCCATTGTAATCTGTGATCCAAGGAAAACTGTCGATTTAACTATTTCAACTATTTCATCGTTCATATGGATACTGGTATTAACCTGCTTCACATTGGGCATCGTGACTTTCACACATTTAGTTTTTTTTTGCATTAATCAGCAGGTTATTAGTGGTAAACCAATGTAATATTTGAGAGAGAGGTAGGAATGTGTAATGGCGGTCACTTAAGGCAAAGCAATCATATTTCGGAAAATATCGTTTATTTATTTATGGAGTTTTTTACAAATTAAACATAAATCAGTTTTCTAGCATTATGGCAACAATAGAGACTAGTATTAATGAAACATTTGGCATAATCAACATTTTAAAAAACAATGATGTTGACCGGTATTAAACGCACGTATTGTTAATTCCGGTCAGTACGTGTCTAACACCGGTCAAGTACCGTTGATGCATATATCACATATTTAAATATATGACCTTCGTAGACGTGGTGTTTCTTTATTTTTATTTTTTATTCTTTCCTGGAGGGTAGAAAATGGTATGCCAGTATGCAGCTTTTCTAATTGCCATACCATTTTACACTAGTTGAAATGCCAATACCAGTGAATTATGGTTCCACTTCACCTTCACGCGTTCTTTGCTTTATTCTTCCCGACATTCTAGAACCATAATACAGCAATTAAAATTATGACAGAAGATGCAGTCGTTGTAAAGATATGTAGAATTATGTGTTGGTAATACCAGTCACACTGACCGGCATTGCCCGCATCTATGATATTTTGAATACAACGATTATTCTAAAATACTGTTTATCGTAATTGAAAAAGAAGTATATTTAGGTAAACACAGATAGTTTGTTATTACACTTCTACAATAGCAATCTACAAATTATTAGAAAAACATGTACCAACCTCTTATTTTCGTACGATGAAAAATTACATCAATTTGGCGAGAATGCAACTGACGTGTGCCTCACCTCAACGAGTGCTCAGTACTGAGCGGGGATTGAAGCGGGTGTGCGGGGCCGTGTCACCACCTTTAATGGATGTTTGCGTGCTCGTATTATGCTTAGTTTAGGAGACAATGTGTTGACCAGTATTGCCGGCTGACCGGCATTACCCATTCTTACGTTACTTACGTCGTTAAATATTGCTCTATGTCTATCAATTTTAAAAATCAATCAATCAATCAAACATCGTCAGCAAATAATACTATCCGAGATTATATTAACTATCCGGGTTGAACTTGATAAAATAGACGTACTATTTTAAGTACTAAGACAATCACTGATTTTTTGGTATGGACTTAATAAAACTTCGATAGACTTTAGAGCTTTAGATAGCTTTTACTCTACGGCCATAACAAACTAAATCGCTAATTGTACAATTAACTCTTCTATCTTTAAAATCAACGTATCAACCCAAGATGCCTGTACAAAGAGAGAGGTTATAAAATCATTGCTTAAGGGAATAATTTGATAGTGGAAAAACAGACACATTAAATATTGTAACATCCCGTCAATGTGAGCATGTGATCAATGAAGGCGTTGGCATTGATGTATTGTGCTACTACAAATATAACTTGAACAGCTGTAGAATCAACATCGAGACGACAGACATGAGTAATAAACAACATAAGGTCACGTGGAAAGAATACAACTGTAACACCATACGCCTTTCAAACTCGGAGGTCCCGGGTTCATTTCCCAGCGGGGATTCATGTTGTACTGCGTATAGTGGTAAAGTTTATTCTACCTGTGTGGCTGGCTACCACCATCTTATCTAAGTCTATCGCTAAAGCAGCAATCAACAGAGTTACATACAAATGCAAACGATTACTTGAAAGTCATAATAATATTAATTTATCACTGATAAATCATCTGTGGAATCATAATAACTGATATTTTGATTTGGATTTTGACCCATTCTATGACATAATAACTGCCGTACTCAGAGACGTCAATAACATTTATGATCACTTAGCACCTAAAATTGTCTATTGTAAAATAGTTTTTAACAGTGACTTTATAAGCACATTTTCGACTGAACTAAGTAATCATTAATGATAATTGACGTCTATGAGTGCGGCAGTTATTCTTTTTTAAATATTTTTTATTTTTTATTATTATGTCATTCATTATGTCTGACTCAGATGTGAGAGATCTTCAAGATGACTTGAACAGATTTGAACAATATTGTTCTGTCAATAAGTTAGACTTAAATGTTTCCAAATGCTTCCATATGATTTTTACACGCAAAAAGAATATCATCTGTTCTAAATATATTCTTAAAAACTGTCCTATTACTGTTGTAACCGAAATTAAAGATTTAGGTATAATTCATGATAATAAGCTATTATTTGATAAACACATCGACAACATAGTTAAAAAAGCAAATAAAATGCTTGGATATATTATGAGAACATGTTCAGACTTTCGTAATTTGAAATCGCTTAAAATATTATATTGTACGTATGTAAGAAGTCAGCTGGAGTATGCTAGCCAAGTTTGGAATCCCCAATATGAAATTTATAAGTCTCGTATTGAATCTATTCAGCAAAGATTTCTAAGATATTTAGATTACAAGGCCCATCATAGCTTAATCGATTACGAATCTCGCTGCAAGCATTACCATTTTCTACCACTAACGCTAAGGCGGGACATAAGTGACATTGTGTATATATTTAAAAATTGCAAATGGATTGATTGACTGTGCTGAGCTTCTGTCTAAGCTATCACTACGAACTAACATGTCACTAAGGCCACGGCCTTTTCTATATACCCCAACTGCTCGAACAAATTTCCGACAAAATTCTTTTATTATAAGGGCAGTTAGAAGTTTTAATAGTGTAACAACATCTGAAGAACTCGACTTGTTCTGTACTAGCTGTTTAAAAGTTAAACGTATCATAAGTGAACAACACTTTAATTAATTAGCATCAGTTAATATATAGCCTTTTAGTGTCAAGAAACTACCTTTATGTTTAATAATAATATTTCATTTATATGTGAGTTGAAAGTCTTTATACCTATTTTACTGCTAAACGTGGAAATTTGTTATTAGCACCTGATTGTTCACAGTTTTATATTAGTTAGTTATTTGTCTGTAAATTTCCCTAAAATAAAATAAAAAAATAAAAAATAACGTAGAATGTACATTTTTTGTTAAGTAATGTTAAATTTACTGTGGACGCAGTACCCTCCCGTAGATAAATTAATATTGCTAACTATTCATTTTTGTTCATTTATTTATATTTATGATTAATAATGAGCTGAATGTTTTCTAAATAAATAAAAAGAAAATAAAATAAAGTAAAATATTTAACGAGCTAACGATGATGCTACATACGAAACCTCACAAACAAGCTAAATATATTTTTGGTAACTCGTAAGAGCGGCCACAACCAAATTCCGTTGAAAGGCCGGCCGGCTCATTCAGGCTTATACGGAATCCATCAGCTCCGCGACACAAAATAAGGAGACATCAGAAGGTAAGCTCATACATGCCGCGCTCGAGCAACGCGCACCGTCCGCCCTCTCACGGACTCGGAACACGGACCAGCTCGGAGCGCAGCTGTTGAGAGATTCCGTGTCCGTGAGAGGTTATCTATGTGTGTGTTGCTCGAGCTCGGTATAGATTGAGCTTGCCTTACGGGCCGGCTTTTTAACGGAATTTGGTTGTGGCCGCTCTTATGTGTTACCTCAAATATATTTAGTGATTAAACGAACTTACCTTAAGTGAAGTTCTATCATAATTATACGGGTTGCTTCGTTCGAAGAGATTAGTTAAGGACAACTTGTAGTAGCGCGTACTAGCTCGCCATTCATCCAATATAGTTTAAATGATAATATCACTTGAAAATTAAATAAAATTATTTTTAATTTTAACCTAACAAATTAAGAATTAAGAAGTTACGATTGAAGTGGCGGGTAGATAACACTGCACGTCAACCGCTACGGAGCGCTACAAGTCATTTAGTTGAAAGAAGTACTCAGAAGTCAACCAGAGTTCGTCCTGAGATATTTGGGGCTAGTGGGAACTAATCTCTTCGAACGAAGCAACCCGTATAATTATGATAGAACTTCACTTAAGGTAAGTTCGTTTAATCACTAATTATACTTAATTGCTTCGTTCTCGAGATTAGTTAAGGACAACTTGTAGATTTTGAAAGTAATGACGATCTATTGGTTTCTGAGAGTAGAACAGCACTAAGAATACTTCTCTGAGAGGTAGCTTAATGTTAAAAATGAGGAACAGTGTTGTAAACAATATAATATTTATATTATCGGCATGTGACGATGCACAGCATCTGTGAGAGAGAGTGCGTCGATTAACTTCCGGTCTAGCTATAATAGTTTCCGTCGACTAAATAATTAAGAGACTTACTTCCGGTTGGCGCCATTTTTAGTCACCTTAGGAGTTGACTGCGTGCAGTGCCTTCATAGCGTCGTCAACTTTCGTGCTAGCAACATCGTAAGCAGAAGTTCTGCTCGATTTTAACCCGAAAGTTTTTTTTTATAAGTAATTTTAAAACAATAAGTTTAGTTATTCATATAGCAGAATAGCGTTTAAAATGTTTGTTTTAACGGTTAAAAATGAGTGAATGTAATTCAAGTGATAACGACATGTATATGATGGTGGTCGATAACGAGCATAACGATCACCCTCCAGAAGAAAATGAAGCTGTGAATACAGAGCGGCAGGCGCGAAGGAAGCGCAGCAGGGCGAGTTCGGACACATCTTCTGAACCGAAGGTAAAACGAAATAAACAAGGTACGTTGAATATCGAACATTTCAACTCGCTTTTAAATCAAATGAATGTGTTAAGGAATCTTCTAACGAATACGAACACCGTTCCTCCAACCAAGATTAACGAACTACCTGAATCTGCTTCAAAAGAATCTCTTTTACAACGCCCTGCGGCAATTATAGAAAATAACCTTGTATTGAATATTGGCACAGTAAATACCTTATTAAAGGAGCCTAAAGTGCCCAGCTCTGACCCCTCTCGAGTTAAGAGATTAGAAGAATTGCAAAAGTTTGATAGTCCTAATTGGAAGGAGGTTAGGTATTCGGAAGTTTTAAAAATTCATTGTGCTCAACCTGGCTTCATGGAACTTGGTGTCAATGACGAACTTCGTCAATTTATAAAGGGTAAAGATTACATGGTCTCTACGGAGCGATCCTTAGCGGCTATATCGAATGCATTGCTCTCTCAACACGATTACTTTAAACAGCAACTACAAGAGTTCGTTAACTGGGCGGCCGAACCCAACGCAGAACTTACTCCTACTAGCGTTTTTGAAAAAATATCTGACTTGTTTAATGCAAAGTCCAAGTTCCATAAGACTAGTGAAGATTTAATGCAAATTGTTTGTGGTAAACGTGCTGAATGCATTGAAACTCGTCGGGAACGTATCTTGGCGGAAATACCGAATAAACATTTACGGGATGGCTTACGCAAAATTCCACCGAGCTCCGAACATTTATTTGGAAGCACCGCATTACGGTCATACATGCAAAGCACAGGAGGTACTGACAAGTGGATCCGACCTTGGTTTAGTGGTGATAGCGAGTCCAAGCGTGTAAATCAAAAGCAATTCCCTAAAGCTGGACCTTCACGTGAATCACCTCATAGCAATAAGCCCTTTCGTTCAGACTTTAAGCAAAGGGTTGCAAAAGCGGAGCCTACATCCACAAATGTCAGGACCACCAACGCGTCGAAGTTCAGGAAGTTCAATAGAAAGGACGGTCAACCAAATGATAAGAAAAAAATCAAATGACTACCCAACCTTACCCAAATTTTACGGAGGCTGTCTCCAAGCGTATCGGAGACAGTGGCAGGTGCATCAGGCTCCGCAGGCCATCCTGGACATGATATCAGGGATGCATCTGCCATTTACCTCCAGGCCTGTGCTTGTCCCCCCAACACAGACCAACCTGCGGCGCTTCAGCACATGCGAATCGCCGGAAATGACCAAAGAAATCGAGACCTTACTAAAGCAACAAGTCCTCGAAAAACCAAATCCGGGTCAATTGGGTATGTCCTACTTTTCGACAATGTTTCTCCGAAAGAAACACGACGGCTCGAACAGACCAATTTTCAACCTCAAGCGCCTCAATCAATACATAATCCCCAAGAAGTTTCAATTGATATCTCACTTTCAAATACCAAAATTCCTGCAGAGCCAAGACTGGCTGGTAAAAATAGACCTCTCATCAGCTTATTTTCATGTACCAATAACAGACTGTCATCGTCGGTTCCTGCGCCTGATCTACCAGAATCCTTCAGAGCTAACCCCCCAGGTCTACCAGATGACCAGCCTCCCATTCGGGCTGTCATGTGCACCGAAGAACTTCGCAACGATAACCAACTGGATGGCTCATCTGCTCCGGAAGAAAGGTATGAGAGTTCTGGTCTATCTCGACGATTTTCTGCTGGTCAATCAGTCAAGAACACTGTTAGAGAAGGAAGTAAGTGTCGCAGAGCAGCTGCTACAGCGTCTGGGTTGGACCATCAATCGCGAAAAATCTGTAATGAAACCTACGCAAGAGCTGGAGTACCTAGGCATCAAATGGAACACCAAAAAGAATCTCAAAGCCCTTCCTCAGAACAAGGTAAAACCCATACTTGCTTTGTCGGCCAGCATGAACAGAGCGACTACTGTGACCCTAAAGGAATGTCAGCATTTACTGGGTACCCTCAACTTTGCCAGTTTTCTAACTCCAGGAGGAAGACTTCACTGTCGACACCTTCAAAGGCACTGTCGGAAGCTGAACCAGTTTCCAGAACGGCCGATTGTCATACCGGCAGCAGTAAAGCAAGATTTAGAGTGGTGGCACTCGATCGCAAAGCAAGGTCTCACGACGAGTCCTTTGCACGAGATCCCTGTCCAAAATTTTTTGACAACAGATGCTGCAGATTACGGTTGGGGAGCTCAACTGGACGATTACACAGTAGCAGGCAAATGGAGTCAAAAGCAGGCCAGGTGGCATTGCAACCAAAAGGAAATGTTTGCAATAATTTCAGCAATAAGACATTTCAAACATCTCCTAAAGAACCGCCACGTAATTCTCCAATCAGACAATCGAACTGTGGTTGCCTATGTTCGAAACGAGGGGGGGACACAATCGGAACCTCTTCTCGACCTGACACACCGGTTATTTCAGTTACTGGACAAGTGGAAAATAATCCTCACGGCAGAATACCTTCCCGGACGGTTCAATCAGATTGCAGTCAGTTTATCACGAGGCAAGAGATCAGCAGAATGGCATTTGCTGCCCGAAGCACGGACGAAAATTTTTCAGAAGTTCGGAGTACCGGCCATAGATCTCTTTGCATCGAAAAACACCAATGTTGTAACAGCGTATGTATCGAAAGATTCGAGAGACTCTTCAGCAGTTTTTTGCAACGCTTTCAGCAGAAAATGGACCTTCAAACTAGCTTGGCTGTTCCCGCCCCCCTCACTAATACCCAGAGTTCTACATCATCTGAACACAGCGGAAGGTACGTTCCTCTTAGTAGCACCACTTTGGAAGCGAACTTACTGGTTACCCGACCTTCGCCGACGAGCTATAGACCAACCCATGAAGGTGAGGAACTTAAATCACGTTCTAATAGATCAGACCACGGGACAACCACCTCCTCAAGTACAGGACATGAAGCTTTTAGTATGGAAAATTGGGGGTGGGCAGACACTGTAACAGACTGGACTGAAGCCGAAAAATCTCTCCTCAAACGCAGCTGGAGAGAATCAACACTGAAGACCTACAAACCAGCCTGGCTACGCTGGGTAAAATGGTGTAAGACCTTAAATTATGATTATAAGCATCCTAACGGTAACTCTTTATCTAAGTACTTAGCGTTTCTGCATTTAAGTGAAAAAATGTCCTATGCTACCATTCTATTGCACAAATCGGTTATTCTTACATTAGGTCTACCTAAAGATAATTTAAATACAAATTTCTTTATTAAACACATCCTGAAAGCAATTTCACTAGAACAACCTAAATCTGAAAAGTCTCCAGTATGGGACCCATCAGATCTGATTTCATGGTTAAGCATAAATTCACCTGATCGACTGAGCCTCTTTGAAGCCTCGCGTAGACTTGCTTGTATATTACTCTTGGCATCGGGTCGACGGGTTCATGACCTGACATTGTTGAGAGTATCACCGGAGCATTTCATAGATTTGGGTGATCATTTAATATTATGGCCAATATTTGGTTCCAAAACCGATACTGCGACGTATAGGCAATCAGGTTGGCAACTAAAGATAAATTCAAATAACAATATATGTCCTGTTTATTGGTTACGCAAGATTTTAGAGCTAGGCGAGCAGAGGCGGACAGCGGAATGCAACAATGCCCTCTTTATCTCAGTCACGGGTGAAGTAAAAGCTGCCACCCGAACTCTTATTAGTAACTGGATAAAAACTATATTTAGAGATGCCGGCATCAAGGCATCTCCGGGCAGCATGCGCTCTGCTGTGGCGTCTTTAAATTGGTGGGACAACCTACCTGTCGATGAAATACTTTCACGAGGTAATTGGCGCAGTGAAAATACGTTTTCCAAATTTTATTGTAGACAAATTAGAAGCAGAGATTTGATTACAGCTACACGTAATAATTTGATCAACAATTTCCAACCGATTTAACAAAACCTTTGTGAGCACTAACAGTCATTATGTATGTTTAGTACATTATATATAATTGTATTGATTTAAATTATTTTGATCAAATTTACTAAACGTTAAGCTATAAATTAAGTTAGAATACTTGTGTAAAGACTTTTTAGTCAATAAATGATACTAAATAAAATAATGTATTAATCATTTTATACATTTACATTTGAAGCAACCTACGGTGTGTGTATAAGATATGTTTCAGAAATATTCTGCATCAAGCAGACCCACTGTCACATAGCGTCATCAGGCAGTCACCAGGAGCTAATAAACACGTCTCTCACAGATGCTGTGCATCGTCACATGCCGATAATAGTGCAAGTTTTACATTACAATAAAACTTGTATTATTGAGCAGAGACGATGCACAGCATCCCATTAAGGCCTCCTGGTGAGAGACTTCATGAAGGCACTGCACGCAGTCAACTCCTAAGGTGACTAAAAATGGCGCCAACCGGAAGTAAGTCTCTTAATTATTTAGTCGACGGAAACTATTATAGCTAGACCGGAAGTTAATCGACGCACTCTCTCTCACAGATGCTGTGCATCGTCTCTGCTCAATAATACAAGTTTTATTGTAATGTAAAACTTGCACTATTATAATCAAACGACTAGGTGTCATAAATATAATTACATTAAATTATTATTATTTAGTACGGTTACAGCGATCTCTTAAGGATAATTACTTTTTATAATCTTTCTATGGTAATATTTAGCAAAAGCATTACAATTTCCACTCTTTTCCATAAGACTGAGGTGTCAATACCGCTTTCGAACAGCGTATCTTTAATCCACCTGCTTAACGTTTTGCTTGAAACTCTGTTATAGGGTTTTTTGAAATTAATAATTAATTTATCGTCTGTACCTCTTAGAGATTTCGTTTTATCTAGGTAACTAAGTAAAGTGTTAGCCGGACAAATCTCAGGCTTAATTGTTTAGAAAGGAATAATCAGATTTGGTTGATAAGATCCTAATGTTGATGTTTTTAGAATATCTGGAATTTTTATTAAAACGCTAAGATTGCTTATAGTGGTTCTCAGATCTTGTAATTTAAAATGTTTGGTATCTATGAATTTATTTAATGATTTCGGGTTTAAAATAAATCTATTTTTACCCTTCCTTTCTTTATCAGAAAGTAAGAAGATAAATACTGCCCATCACAAGGTTCGCAATCTGATACAGCGCCACCAGCGCATAAATCACTAATAGCATGTTATGCTATGTTAATATAACTTCAACTCACTTCGTGAGTATGTTGGCTCAGACGGAACACGTGTTTGTTGTACATATCGAGAAAATGCCAACTTGTATCCTTTGACCCAAGAAAGAACGACAGGGTCATCAGTGATAGCGCACCATTGATTAAAAAGGAGGTGCAAACTACCTGATCGGCTTACCGAATTTACCGACGGGGAGCACGCGGCCGCTGCTGCGAACGCGGCGCTGGCGGCGGCGGCGGCGGCGGTGGCGGCGGCAGCGGCGGAGCACGGCGGCGGGGCGTAGGCACATATGCCGCCGGTGCATATGCAGGCGCTGTCTCTTCGAGGTGCCTCCACGCAAATGGCGGCCTGCTCGCCGTCGCGGGGGGTCGCGATTTTAAAAGCCGAGTCAAAGTTCCATTTTTTGGTATTGGTCTAGGAACAGTGGTACCAGCCCGATTTGTGAATAGACTTCTCTGCCTTCAGCGTATCGGCGAATTTTTTGCCGAATAAAAATGTGTCAATTTGGGTGTCATTGAGGTGGTCTTTAACTTTCTTCTTAATGCACGAACTGATGAAGCTTCTCATCATTGATTCGGTGTGTTGAACATCGCAAATTATGCGACCTGCGTCAATAAGAAGTTTTGACATCTTAGCATCTTTTTGAACTTGAGAAAGTTCTGGCCTTAAGGCCTTAAGGCCTGGCCAATACAGGAAATCGCTGCCGATATCTGTTTTTTGTTTATTTTGTATAGCAGTGTCTTTTTTCTGTAAGGATTCGGAAAGCTCAGCTTTCACTTTCAAATTTAATGCCGGCGGGTCAATAAGTTTGCAATTCTCAGGCGTCAAATATTTTATTTGAACACCTGACGTAGCGACATGTTTCCACCTGTTTGCTATGTCATTCTGGAGCTTTGGGCCAAATTTTTTGTCTTTGGTGGGCGTTTCCCCCAAAAAGATCAAAATATCATCATCAAGGGCTATATCGTCATCCGGAGGCTTGTCGACACTGCTTATCGTTTCCGTTGTGGCTACACATACACACACCCTGCGCCGTTGGAATTGGCGCCTACACCTAATAGGTGTAGGCGCCAATGCCAACGGCGCAGGGTCGGTCGCTGGACCTAGCACGCACGATTCGCTTGCTGGTCCCGGAAGGTGCATAGCAACGGCAGTGTCAAGGTCATTTGTGTCATCGTGCATTTCGTACATAGGTAACATAGGTCATCGACGTCTAAAAATCAAAAGCGGAAATTAAGCCGCTAGAAAATATGCACTATCACACGTGACACGTAGGTTAATAACACAGAAAAACGGGATAGAAAAGGCGTATCCAATTGAGATACACACAATCATTTGCCGAGTATAAGTTTTACATACTAATTGTCAATAGACAAGCGGGTACATACTACTTGGTAATAGTCACAAAAACTATACACTGCAGTAACATTTTTAAGGCAAAATCCCTTCCAGATGTGCACATACTATGTAAGTATGCAAAGCAAAGCCATTTAAAATAATAATGTTTCGAGCTCTGCACATTGCTACATAACTAACCTTTACTTATTGACGGAATAGGTTTATTACTCGGCGTAGACGAATCACTAGAACTTGAATTTTTACGACGCAGAAGCATCTTACGTTTTTTCAATAATTTTTCCATTTGTTTTAACTTTTTCCATAATTTATCACTGTCTTCGTCCTCTGAATGTTTTCTTTTAGGCATCTTGGAAGTAATTACAACAAATAACGCACAATTATTCTGAAATATAAAAAAGCGGGAAATAACGCGGTGAACAGCGCGGCACTAGAAACGCGAATGACTGGTAGCGCTCCGTAGCGGTTGACGTGTAGTGTTATCTACCCGCCACTTCAATCGTAACTTTTTGATTCTTAATTTGTTAGGTTTAAATTAAAAATAATTTTATTTAATTTTCAATTGATATTTATCATTTAAACTATAGTGGATGAATGGCGAGCTAGTACGCGCTACTACAAGTTGTCCTTAACTAATCTCGAGAACGAAGCAATAAAGTATAATTAGCTTGTTTGTGAGTTTTAGTATTATATCATCATCGTTAGCTCTTTAACAATTTATGATGTAGTTATTTTTTATTAATTTATTTAGATTCTCGTTAGTTCACTATTACTACACCATTATGCTCGGTAATGAATTACTGAAAAACAGTTAAACATGTATACAAAATGCAAAAAAAATCTATAAGTTTTTTATTATCTACCTACGGGAAGGCGGTGCGGGCACAGTTAAAAGTTTTTACTGTGCACGCAATTTACTAAATACACTACATAGTAAATGCTCGTGCGCGTTTGTATGAAGCTTACATTCTTCAGACTCCATATTTTGTGTCTGTGATATCTATGCGCCGCGCGTGCCGCCGCTGCCGCTCGTTACAGCCAACTTTTAGAAACCCCGATACATGTAGTCGGAGTTTGGATAATTTTATACGCATATTGCGTTCGCCCTTGGCGTGTGATATTAATATCTGCTGGCTAAGTGTTTCTGGTGGTGGAGATTTGACAGTGTAGGTTTTATTTGTTTGTGGAAATAGAGCAGCCAAAACGACATACTTTAAAATAAAGAAGTAATCGTAGTAGGACTTGTGTCCGACACAGTAAGCCCATTGATCGACACCAGATTTCGTTGCAAAAAATATATAGAGCCTCATTCAAATTATATTCGATGATAAAAATAGAAAAAATCTTCATTTGGTACAATACATAAAACATACAATCAACATTATGCATATACCAAATTGGTTGTTTTTTTTTTTGAGAGAGATTGCTGATTGCCTCTACGGCATTTTCAGCTTCACCGGGCTTTTTTGGGGGCGGTGAGGAACGTAAAAGGTCCCTCAAGCCGTGTGAAACGAATCACCTTCGGAGGTTATCTAGAGGGAACGGCATCGCGCACTAGTGCGCGTCCCCGTGCCCTACTAGATTCTCCGAAGGGTTCGGATCGGATCGGGGAGCGGAGCAACCCGAGGGCGCCTCTAAAGGCACGGACCTCGGCTCGGATTGACCGGGCCGTGGAGGAGGAGAGAAGCGCCCAGGTACATGTCTGTACCTGGTGTAGAACGAGTGTGAACCGGTTCTTCGTACCCTTGTTCTACGAGTACGGTGTCTTGGGCCTAAACTGGTGTGCATGTTTAGTGTATTCTGTAAATGTGTGCTGTCATTTAGAGGATCGGGCGGGGCCAAATTGGTTGAACTGTCTATGATCGTTAGGAAGCAGTTGACCTATATTTAATTGTTACTAAAGTCAAAAATCAGTTCATCACCATTCATCATCACCAGCTCATTTTATGTCCCCACTGCTGGGGCACAAGCTTTCCCTAAGGATGGATAGGGCGAACGGGACATAAACCACCACGTGGGCCCAGTGCGGGTTGGTGGTTGTTAACGACTGCTAATGCAACCGGGACCAACAGCTTTACGTGTTTTCCGAAGCACGAAGGAGGTCGTGATGATAAGTTTTTGTCACCCATCCGATGACCGGCCTTTGCGAAAGTTGCTAAACCTCAGCACTCGCAGACCGGGCGCGTTAACCACTGCGCTATCGAGCTCCTCCAATGATTAGTGGAACAAAGTGGAGATAACTGGTTACTGTCGAACAACTAGGGCGCCACTACCCTACGTGTTTGCCATGTTTTGCGTTGGCGCATTGAAAAAAAAATACAGAAATAAACTAACATTATGTAATTCCTCATAATATGTTTTAATCTTCAATTAGCAATTCATAGGAAAAAATGTGTCCACGATATAAAACAATATTTCAGATGGTGTTGGTGGAATTATTGTTGTGTTCATCAAAAAAGACATCACAAAAAAGTCATAATTATCAACCAGGTCCGAGACTAATCTTTCATAAAAAAGTCATGCTATTTCAATTGAAAAATAAATAGTTAAATAGTCATTTGACAACCAGTGAATCAACCTACCTATACATAATGGCTAAGCTTGTGAATTTTGTACTCTTTTTAAAGAAACTTTCCGTAAACTTCTTTTTTTTAATTTAAAGATCACTTGTCATTAATAGTATTTTTGATGCAAAAAATATTTGTATTGATTCTAGCATTCTAAAAAATCTTGGATAAGACTATAACTTCTGACTCTTTAGGCTTTTGTATATCTGTATTACACTTAGGTTAAAAGTGGTTAGAGACGAGAAAGAGACGCACTTATGCTGTAAAATGAAATACCAAGGCAACGTATAACAAAAAAAGAAGTAATAATTAAATTAAGTAAATAAAAGGTTGACTATCCGCACCATCATCGTATACAATTATTTTGTAATTAGTGAAATTCTAAAATTACAAGCAATCCGAATTCGAATGAGGTGCCGAATGGCAAACATTGACAGGCGAAAGATCGGAACTAATCGCTCTCCAGATATTGGTGCAGCGAGGACACAAAGCCAGCCGCCAGTCGACCGTCTTAATTGTCATTTAAATGCGACCATCGACAACTCCCGCCGCCCGCCTCGCAAGGCGCGAACAAGCTGCGTTACTTCGTCATTTCTGTTGGTCTTGTTATTGGTTGTTGGAACACTCGTAGTTCGGGTCTACCACTAAACAGAACCCACCTTAAGTATTTAAAATCCTTTGAAAATGGGCAAATATTTTTTTATTTTTAATCAAAGTTTCTGAATATTTTTAATCGAAAGACTTTATATGAATCAATGCAGCGCGCACACAAAGCCCAGTGCTAGTGGACCGTCTTAATTGTCATTTAAATGCGACGATCGACAACTCCCGCCGCCTCGCTAAGGCGCGAACAAGCTGCTTTACTTCATAATTTCCGTTGGTGTTGTTAATTGGTTGCTGGAACACTGTAGTTCGGGTTTAACATGAACCAAAAAGCGCCTTATTTATTAATTCTAAGAGTATGGGCAAATATTTTTTAATTTACTAATGACATTTCATCAATATATTTTAAATTAAAACCCTATATACGATTAAATGCAGCGCGGACACAAAGCCAGCCAGCTCTTATTTCGGGTTTATCATTAACCAGAAAGCGCCTTAAGTATTTAAATATAATATGGGCAAATATTTTTATTTTAAACAAAAGTTTCTCAATATTTTTAATTGAAACACTTTATACGAATCAATGCAGCGCAGACACAAAACCCAGTGCTAGTCGATCGTCTTAATTGATAACCGCCGCCGGCGCCTCGCCCGCCTAGCTATGGTGCGAACAAGCTGCTTTACTTCGTCATTTCCGTTGGTCTTGTTATTGGTTGCTGGGACACGACACGTTGTTCGGGTGTCCCCTAAACCGGAAAGCGCCTTAAGTATTTAAAAAGCCTTTGAATGTGGGCAAATATTTTTTTATTTCTTAAAAGTTACCTAATATTTTTATTGAAATGCTTTATAAACTAACCAGAAAGCGCCTTGTATAAAATCCATCAATTTATTTAATCCATGAACTTATTAAAAAAACAAATCATATTATTGTTTTATTTAAAAACTTTACATTAAATATTGTTGTGGTGACTATCATGTTCAGAATTAAAATAACTGTAAGGTATTATTAACTAAACGCTCTATCAACCCGTATTCGCTAAATGTTATAAGCTAAAGTTAAATGGTCTCAAAATATATCAGATGTCCTAAACCATCAACTATGACTGCCAAAAATAAACTATTATAACTTTGCAACAGATCCAAGCTATCGCACAGCGAAAATATATATAAATGGCAGAGGCGAAACAAACTCCCAATACTATTAGAAGAACCGAAATAGTTTCAGACACGACATCGTACGTCAGCCGGGGCGGGGTGACGTATCTCTGTCGAGATTGCATCGAGATTTCCATTCCTGTGTTCTCGTTCTCAAGGTTTTGCAGCAGGTGAACGATGCATATTTGATGTCGTATCGGCCTCACCTATTTGAGTGCCACATCGGCCATAAAGGTAAGGTTCAGATGTTTGCGTTATAGGTGCTGCCTTTAGTAGATAGGCTTATATGATATTTACCTGCTTTAAAAAGTACAGAACGGGTTTAAGTTTCTAATTATGTTGACATTGTTCAGTTGTAAGATTAGTCTATTCGACCACAAGGTTTTGCGGAAGGTCTCGGCCTATTTAGGTTCCACATCGAGCACAGTAAAATGCTTCAGATGTTTACGTTTTTTGTAATTTAACTCTTTCCATTATTTTAGGGTATGTAAACTAAATGAGAATAAACAGTGTAATCTACATTGTTTAGTTGTAAGTTACTAGTCTATTGGATCTAGAGCATTGGCGACTTGTGAGCGATGCATATATATTTGATGTAGTATCGGCCTCAATTATTTAGGTTCCACATCGAGCTAAAAGATAAAACAGTATGGATATTTGCATTATAGGTGCTGCCCTTAGTAGGTGCCTTTTATTATATGTACTTTTAAAAGTACAGAACACATTAGTCTGATTATGTTGACGTCTTCGTTTGTGGGTAAGATTCTAGGCAAACAGATGTAAATGTAAGAAAAATGTATAGTCAAATATTATTAATATATTATTAACTAGTTAGTTCAAGATAATATAATCGAGAATATGTGAAGATTAGGTTCCACACTAGAGGCCATGCTAGAGGTAATAGTATTCACTGCATATTTAATACAAGGAGCTTAGGTCTTACCGATTTACATAGTTAGGCAAAGCATACTACACTACACTATGAGATTGGGATTCAGCAAGTAAGTTGAAACTAATTTGTGTAGGTAATTGCAGTGTTTCTTTTAGAGCAAGGAGGATTTATAACTTTATACCTTATCTTTATTTCAGGAAGACTTTTATTAAATACTAGCACTTTGCCCGCGACTTGTCCACGTAGATTTCGTATTTTCACGTACAAAAATCAATACTACGTTTCACAAATCAAAAAATAGTCATAGAAACTGTTTCTGTTCATGGGAAATGCACCTTTTTCTCAATTCGTTACCCAGTAGTGCGAATGTTTGCCCCTGAAAGTTATAAATATAAAAATAGAAAAAAGATCTATCTGAGAATATGCGTTGACCAACTTTTGATCAGTTCAGAATGATCGCTACGATTAAATTGCCTCGCAAAGTTTTTTTTAATATAGTTAGTGTTTAATAACTGTGCCATTACCTATACATATTATAAACTAGCTCTTTATTATGCTGTCCCACTGATTGGCATCATTGAAATCAAGGCATCGCTTCAACTAATAGGTATTTTCCGAAAGGCGGGTTGTTGATCACAAACGGAACTATGCTTCTGAAAATCAGAAACACATTGCCGACCTGGAAACAGAACCAAAGACCAACCTAACCCATCTTGACCTCCGACGATATAGGTATTGAGATATATTGCGTCTTTATGGTGTTCCATACCTACTATGTACTTTGCGAGCCAATCTTGAACATAACTTGACAATAAAGTTCGATTTCAGCGTTTTTTCCATTAGTGCTGGAGAAGCTATTTTTCTTTCTCCAAGTTACAGCCAACAGCAATCGCCTGTGCGGTCTACTGGTTAGACAACCAGACCTAGAGGGCTCGTTTTCGAGTTTAGGTAGTGCTTTGTTTAAGTCTGTAAGAAGACATATTATGGTTGTAACTAGTACAACCATAATATTTAAATATGTCTTCAAAATATCAATGTAATGGCCAAAAAAATCTAATTTTATCTTTAAGTAGATGGTCAAAGAGGGGAATAATAAAATTTACACTAATTTCTCTGCTACTTATTTTTGTTTTCGCAATATTTCCAGAACTAAGCGACCGAATTAGATGCTGTCAAGAGTAAATTTTATCGTCATAAAATTCCTTAAGTGATGAAAGTATTTATTTTAGTAAAGGTTAAATAAAATATTGTGCCTAATAAGTACACTTAAAAAATCAAATGAATTTTAACATGAAAAACGTTATTGTGGCTTAAATATAAAAGCTATATAAAGCGCTGGACACACAGAAAAGACGTAAGACGGCGGACGGGGCGCGGACATATGTCTCTTCCGCGTCCCTTTCATACAAAATGTATAGAAGCGTCGCAACGCAAGACATATAGAAAAGACAGGGCGCGGGCACGACGGCGACGCTTACTCGTCTGCGCCTTATTGTAAAACATACATAAAGGACAGGGCATGGACGCGAGCGGACGAGGGAGGGGAGCGGGCGGGGGCGCGGGTGCCGAGCGGGACTCGCACGTCGCTGTCACACACTAGGGTTGCCACCCGTACTTTATTATAAAGTATCGTGCTATGTTTCAGTTCTATACGTTATAGAAAAATAAAATAGTACAAATAATACTGTATTTTCATCGGTAACTCAGTTGTCGCGCTTTTTATATATTATTAACTGTGACTGGAACGCACCCGCAACGCAGCATTGGGAATTTCAGAACGAAACGCATTCACGTCGTTCGTTGCTCACAAGTCAAAGTAAGTAAACGTAAACTTTTTGGCAGTATTAGGCTTAGTTTCCTTAGCCTTTCCCGAAAGGGATAAATTCAAAAAACAACAATAAACGTCAACTATTAAGTAACGTAAACTAATTAGCTCAACCAATGCCAATTTCTGAATTTAAGCACGAAAATTGAATTTAAACAAATCGAGAGTATATTGGATCCTTTAAAAGTCACTAAATTAAATATTAATGTCACAATTTGTATTCAGAAATAATTATAGTTAATGAAATTATTTCAAGAATAAGCAACGAATAAATGTTTAAATCTAAAAATACTGCTGAAAAATGGCAAATGCTTTTTAAAAACTCAGATACAAATTTAACAAATACATTTAAAATTATTTCCTTTTTTTATACATGCAACTTTCGCTTTTACGGAAATATTTTTTCCGTAATTAATATAAAACAGCGAGAAGAAAGGAATAGGGCCTCTATTACGTTAATTAAAAACAAATTGTTAATTTATTTTAATATGGATCTAAATTGCCCAGATTCATAGTCATTTTTAAAAAAAAAAATTGGTTGCCTGTAAAGTCGATATACGGGCGAAAGTTTTACGTGACAACGACTTTGAGTGGTAAAATAATTTTAATGTGAATATTCATTCGTATAGTAGGAAGAAGGATGAAATAATAGTAACAAATTAAAACATTTATTTATACAAAGAATTATATTTAAAACATTAATTTATACAAAGAATCTCGCACTGAATTTCATATTAACAAAATTTTATTTTTACCTTTACACATACATACGTATTTACCTTTCACTTTTTATGTCTGTCTCTCTCGCTCTTAGGCGGGCTAACCATGCCCGAGTGGAAGGGACGCGTGCCTCTCACTCGCTCTCATTGTGAGCGCATAACGTGAGCGGAGCGTAACGCAGTTTCTTGAAGTGTCACCCGGCAAACCAATTTATAAGACGTTGTCACGTCAATAATAAGACTTTGTTAACCAAAGCTAAGACTAATAAGAAATACACATGGAAAAATAAATAATTACTTACTAAAAATAAATGTGTGCTATTTTTTTTTCTTGAATTTCCCAATAGTACTATATTGTTTGCAATGTTTTGAAAAAAATACTATTTTACCTTAAAAAAAAGGTGACAACCCTACGCGGCGCCCAGCTAGCGTCACGTTCTTGTCTCGTCTTTTCTATATGTTTTAAAAAGTCGCGACGGCGCCCCGTCTGCGCCCTGTCTGCGCCCCGCCCGCGTCTTGCGTCTTTTCTGTTATGTCCCGCGCCTAAAGCAGCCAAGTTGCGCTTCTTTTTTCCGATTTTAATTTTAAATGTTAAGATTTGAAAGTGTTAACTATTGTTCATCAACATAAATTATAGCCGATATCTACTCTGAAATTTAATTTTAAATATTGGTAATTTTTTTTTTTAATTTGATTAGTAGTTTTGGAGATTACCTCCTTAATTCAAATTTACAAACATCACCTCTCCATAACATTAGTCTAGATAAATAACGTTTTTGTGGCTGTACTATAAAAGCTTGATATATCGTGTCGCTGACTTTTTTTTTTATCAAATGATTAATAACATTTTTGAAGTATATTATTTTCATGTAAACCCATCCCTTTGGTCCGCTTACGCCGATGAAGCAGTTTTTTTTACCGCCTTTATTTACAAATTTAAAGAATTCGAGCTGAAGACTAATCTTTATTTAAATTAAATATAGCCTATGTTACCCGCAAGGTGTGTAGTAGCATTCTATCAGTAAAATAATTTTTGGGATTGGACCAGTTAGTTCCAGAGTTTAGCCCCGACAAACAAACAAACCACACATTATCACAAATGTTACCTCTTTATTAGTAGTATAGATATAGATGAAATATGTTTTCAATTTCGACCCACTTTTGTACTGGACTGATATAATAGTATGTCAAAGTAACTTGACTGAATATCAGTCCGTGAAAGCCGGTGAAACGTCGGGTATTCGAAAGGTAGGCATAGTATACCAAAACAAAAGAGTTTGCGGGAATAACGAGGTTTTATAACGTTTTCAAATTTAAAAAAATAACAACAAAGGAGGTAAATTACAAAGTGGGGCAAAACTCTTTTCAGATGGGGGCGGCCACGACGAAGGGCGGAAGAAGCCATGAAACCGGTCACGTGGCGGGCTCACGTTGCCGGTGCAGGGTGCACGTGCCATCGATCCAGCCTGCTGTAGGCCTGGGGCCGTAGCCTCACTAACTAACAATACTCACACTGCATGGAGCAATTACATTGTCGATCCATAAGCAACAACAAAACAGAGTTGAAGTTAAGATTTTGACAACGCAGTTTTGTTTTTAATATTGTACTCGCTGTCCTAAGGTCTCCTTCATAGGGACTAAGTGCTATTATATAACCCTTTAGGTTTAGTTATTTCAGCGAAATTAACACGAATGGACTGCAAGAATAGAAATACAAAAATGTCTTACTATTGGGATTAACTCAACATGCTGGTGGCACGTTGATTCTAGGTACGATCAAAACTATTTTATTTGTAATAATAGGTATAAGTTTAAGAATATTTATATTTAATGAAATTTTTATTTATGTGTAGACAGTGGGTGTACCTTTCCCATAAATAAAATAAATAAAACAATATATTTTATAAAAAGTTATAGCGCTGTGAAATCTTTTGGAGAAAATTTCGATTATGTCATACCCGCATCCTACATTTAAACAATAAAAATTCTATTGCTAGTCGTGGCGATGTCGATCCAATACCGAATCCTTAAAAGTAAAACAACTAACCATTCCCGATATTTTATATAGCATCATTATGTAAATGGCCCCGCATACAATAGCAGTTTCATTTTAGAGAGTGAATTCCATTTCGTCAGCGGTATAAGTCCAAGTGCGACATTGTCAGGAAAGTTTTCGAGAGTTTAACATAAATGGTTTCATTTCCAAATATTGCATGTTTATTATGTGATTATTAGGTGATTATTATGGAAGTGGCATGGAGTTAAGACTCTTTTGCTGTAGCGACGCGGCGTTGTAAATCGAGATGGAATAGCCAGGTTAAAATTTTCTAAAGATGTTGATGTGTAGATGTTGATGATTTAAATTTGTTCTTTAGTTTAGTAACATATTTAATTTTTTATTTTTATTAACTAACTAACAATAAATATTAAAAAAAATATATATGTATACCAATTTTATCACATTAACGATAATTGTGTCGTTATCCTTCCTACTCGAAAATTGATTAAAAACCAATAAATGGTTAAGTTATTTAAGTACATTGACGTTTCTGAGTGCAGCAGTAAGTTTCAATTTAGTTTCACTTAATTTTAGTTGTTAAGTTAAGTAAGTTAAAGTTTTTTTTTCTATTATATATCTGGTATAATTTATATATTGATATTTATTTAAGATTTTTAAGTTAAATAAGAATACTAAAACAAAATATGTTTCGACTTAAATGTGCAAACTGTACTCGATTTTCAAGGTGCCAATGCGTAGCGTAGCGTGGTGGTACCTACTGTCGCGAGCATTAACTCTTAACACAATGTAACTCTTAACACAATGTAACTCTTAATACAATGGAATAAGAGTCAAAACTACTCAAAAGTGTATACATGTTAATGCTGGTAACTGTACCCTGCCGCAGTGGATCCGCAATTCGCGGATTTATTGCACTATCGCCCCACGGGCCCGCACACGTATTGTGAATAACTACTCATATTTTCAGGCTGTGACAGCCGAATATCAGTTGAGCTATTCGTTGGCACAATGCTGATACTCGTATATCAGTGTAGGAGCTATGCGGGTAGTTATCATATGCTTGGAAATTCACAAAAATGCCAATTCGCTGTCTTTGAACTAAAACAATAGAAAATTTATTTATACTGGGGAAAGATTTGTAAATCAGCTGGCTGGAGTACTATTAATTTTATTATACTATATCCAAACGTGTTGTCAACTATAATAACGGATTATATAAAATACCCGATAATATTTTAATAGCTTTATACCAGTTTAGAATAGCAGCTCAATAAATCTACATTCTATCCAAATTGGTTTTCTGGGAGTTTTTACAAAATAAAATCACAAGCAGAATACGTTGAAGTTAATAAAAAATTAAGTTACAAAATTCAGTTGCAATCCACCCTTAATGAGTTAACAAACAAGGATGTAGTAGTTAGCATGTGCAAACGGGAGAAATAAAAAAAAGCTGTCGACAATAAGGTTCCACTCGTAAAAAAAAGCCCATTGTGCGTATGTATTTGTTCAGGTTGCCGCGGTCAAACGCCGCTTGTTACACCTATTGTTTTATCCACAATCACACCATGTGCCCCCGTGACCGTTTCGCCTCGCAAAAGAGGTTTGTCTCCAAATTAAAAGTAAAACTTTTAACCGTGTTCCTTATTGAATGTGATTTTCTGATACTTGATTTTCAATTGTTTTTCATTTTGGACAGCTAATATCTTAATGAAATTAGAAGGTCATTGCGAGTTTATGGCGTTAGGGGCTAAACTTTAACAAGTTGTGCAAAACAAGAGACTTGGATAATATATTTTATTTAGCATAGCAACGGTGAGACGGTAAAGTGAGCATTTATATGATCCAATAGATGGCCATTCGAAAATATGTTATTTGAAAAGTAACCAAGTACTTATCATCATTAATCATTCAAATGTAGCCATATCATATGCTATTTTGAATTCCTTATTATAATCGTGTAAACTCACTGCTGCACTCAGAAACATTAATGATTATTTAGCATGCAAAAATAATACCTAAGAGATTTAATAAAAATCATAGGTAAGTAACGCTGTTGTCGTCTCTGATTCCGGCAGTAAGACTTGTTTGTGTATAGCAAAATAATGTGCTGTTAGTATACCGATAAACAAATTGCAGGTCAGGATTTAACTAAGCCGGATTTCCCAGTCACTGCTGCGCACTCGGAAACTCTTGTCGTAGCAGACGTAGCTACGCGTAGCACAGCTGTGTAACTGTTACTACGAACACAGTCATATTCGCTACGAACTTCAAAAGAAGTAGTAAAAATATTTTTAAAATATTATATTTATCGTAAATTGTAAAACTTCTTTAATAGGTATATCATTTCTACTTTATTTAGCAGGATACATGCATTTATCAGTTATTTCAACTGCCTGCCTTATTTATAATAATAATCTGAATTCGGCCGACCGTAGGTTAGTACCTACGGTCGACCGATTTGCCGGATTTAACTTCAATATGCAAAAGGTTTTCAACTGATAATAAAATAAAATAATAATAATATAAATATATACAGTAATAGCAATTTCGGTAAAATTAGTTAGGACATCTATTAAGTCGTAAACTCATACATAATATAAATCTTTCAGATCTCATGTTAGTAGACGTATAAATGCTTAAGGAGTTTAAAGTAATTAGTGTCTAAAGTAGCATACCGTGTCCCTTCACGTCGCACTCGACACACACCGCCGTTGCACGTTCCAAGTCATTCCACCAAGTACTCCAGTAACGCTGTCCTAACGCGCATTGCACGCACCTATAATACTCTTTTTAGCAAGGAAGATGTTTTCTTCCTGTCCAAATTTACATTTAAAAAAAACGTATTCGAAGCTATCAAGTGCGATAATAAAGTAGTGCAGTAAAATAAAAAATAAAAAAAAACACAAAGTAATCTAGTGGAGTTTATTAAACAATGTTTATTTATGTGTAGTTAAATAATTATTATATATTCATTATGTTTTATTCAGTTTAATTATATATTCAGTATTATTTCTCATTTAACGAGCAGCGTTCAATGACTCTCTTACGTGCATTGCAAAGCTAAATTCGTAGTGAATGGGTTATTTTAATTAAGTTTTAAGTTAGGAAAATTTTTGCAAAGTTTATTCGTTACAAGTTGGTTATTTGTTCCGTTTTTTGTTTCTCTATTTTGTGACCTACTCATTACAAAAGGATTTTTAAAAAAATGTAAATGCTGAAACCTTTAATTTTTTGGCTTTACTTATTGTAATTATTAGTAGCATAAGTGTTCATTGTAATAAGCTGTTGGTTTCTATAAATAAATAAATAAAAAGGATGTCAACGAATTTTGCAAACACAAACACAAGTAGAGATCCTTTTAGAACATTGAAGTGTCGCCGCTCCACTGAATTCTTTATGATTATCATTTATTAAAACGCCGTCATCCCCTCTTGTATGTACACGTTTTAAAACGATGAAGATTTATAAATATTGTATCGTGCGTACATCAGTGCGGATGTACCTGCGTATATCACACAATCATTTTAAATATTCACATTGAAAACCGTTCCTGACAGCGAGTAGCCACGGCTCATATTGGCACGTACGCGGCGCGGCCTTCACAAAACAATTCTCACCCAATTCGCTTAGCATACGATTGCGAATGGCACTGAACGTTTTTTCCGATAAGCCTGTGAAGGAAAATTTGGGTACATTTAGGGAAAATTACCTTTAAGTGCTTAGAATTAAGGTTGACATCCATTGTGCATGGTTGTGCCTTTTGGGAGTGCGAGGGGGCGGCGGAGGGGTGAAGGGCAGGTCAACGTCCCGCCCCGCTCAAACGGGTCGAGGCTCCGGCGCTATGCCGACAGCGCCATGTGATATCGAGACAATCCTTTATTGAGCTCGGGACTGGGTGGCATTGCCGGTATTTTAAACTTAGTTTTATTAAGATGTCCCGGGACATTAATTTACGTTGAAAAATTCAAGCTCTTTTTTTCATTTACGATTTTGACGTAATATTTATTATGTAACAGCTTAATGGCGGTCTCCGGTGACCGGCAAACTGTTAAGTTTCTTTTGTGTCAGGTTTATAGTTTTCTAGTTTTATAATAATAAATACTGTCAAACACATAAGCGAGTTTATGATAAGTTATAGAATAGAATAATAGAATAAAATACTTTATTGTATACATTAAAAAAAGACACATACATGTAAAAAAACGTAAAAAAAATAAAAATAAAAAGTTAAATCTTTACTTATTCCATCCATATTATGTTATTTATTATTCCTGCCGAATTGACTGCTGAATTACGGAAGGCAGATCAATTTATGTGGTAAAAGAATTAGATAATTGTGAATTCGTTGTTACTGGCAGTGGGCTCACAGAGGTTTTATTCGTTTATTAAAAGAGTATTTATTACTTACAATCTACCTCTTTCTTACAACATTGTCACACAACGGAAGCATATGAGTAACTAATGGAAGTAAAGAAGTAGACAATCCAGTCGGATCGTTAATAAAACTTTGCGAGAGCGTTCGATGAAAACGAAAGCAGGACAGAGAGAAAAGATTCAGACGATTCAGACGCATTTGAACGTGCTGGCTTCACGACTGATCGTGGGAGGCGGTGTTACAGCGTTTTTCCAACACAAACCGGGCAATAACGGGCCTTACCATAAGCTTTTAAACAGTATTACTGCAATGCTATTGCAGTTGTGAAAACGAGACGCATGTTTATCTGCCACTGCTACAACACTGCTTTGGGGCTCATGGTAGCGGCTCTGTATGCTTTCAAATTGAACACTCGCTATTTGGTTATACGAGATGAGGCTACTTACATGTTCTTTCGGGAAGTATTGATTGTTATCATTGTTTGTACACACGGCGGCAAATTAACCTACCCAAACCTGTCAAATTTCTCCAATGAATATTGATCCTTATAACCAAACGATAAAGATCAAAATTGATTTAAGAAATTTGACAGTTATGGGTAGGTTGATCTGCCGCCGTGTGTACGTTAGTTAATATAATAATAACATTATGTGTATTAACGATATGAAATCTTATATGTAATTGAAGCGACATGTTATACTTACTCACGTTAAACATTGTTCATATTTTTATATATACATACAAAATATCTGTGTATGGCTATGGTAACAAAAAAGCAGCAGCAAATATTTATCATATTTTTTTAAAACATAAACAGTATTTAGAAAATACCATTTCACGTGCCACTTATACTGTACATAACGCTTTAAGTCACATTCATTGTTCTGATCCCAAGGTAAGTAGCTAAAGCATTAGTTTTTATGGACATCAGAAACAACGACGGTACCACAACCACCCAGACCCGACACAATATCGAAAAGTTCTTTTTCGACATCGACCCGACCGGGAATCGAACCCGGGACCTCGGAGTTAGCGCTGCCCAAAGTCCGGCTTGCGAGCCACTCGGCTACGAAGGTCGTCATAAACCCCTAAATCGTTATAATCAAGACTGATAAAAACGAAGCGCCTTTTCACTAAAATGCATAATAGCCGGTTAAGAAAAGCTTTATTGTAGGGTGGAACACCTATAAACTTGGCGATTTACTAAATAAAATACATAATTGGCGGTCGTCCGTCACGGGTCTTTGCGAGCGATCTCGGTTCTGGCGGATGAAATTGAGATTTATCGAGGGTGGTTTTGTGCACTGCGCTCCTTAGGAAGTGACTACAGATAGCGGATATATTTAAAGTCAAATCGTTTACCTTTATACTCGTATATATAAACTTTATCTTTGTCTAGTGAACTAGATATACCTATCAGCGACGCACTACACCTAATCTACCAGCAGTTCGAATTTTGGGAGAGTCTGTAAACCAGAAGACCTGGTAAGAAACTCACGGGCGTTTTTTAGAACCAATTATTAAAAAGGTTGAAGTACTAACATTTTGATGCTTACAAATGGGGAAATAAGCTTCACGGTTATTCTTACCGTCAGCCTATATCCCAGCGGTGGGACCGCTGGGATCCGGTTTTTAACTAACAGTTAAATAACATCTCCCGTTATTAACTGTGGTCGTAGAGCCCCATTGGTCCTCTGGGGATTCGAGTTAACGACTGCCATCTTACGTGAAGTTCGGTAACATAAGGGCTTGCGCTTTTGGGTTATAGAGCCTGCATATACATAACTAAATATATTATCTCAAATTTCAATCTTAACCCTTTAACACGCAGTGGGATGTATATACCCACCTAAATATGAATTTTCTTTGAATGAGATGACTTAAGAGCTCAGCCTTATAGAGTAAAAAAAAAACTATGTACTATAAAATCTTTTTATTAGGTCAAGTCCCAATAACAAAAAAAAAGTTTCACTATACATTCCTACTCATATTTCAAGCCCAATGCAATTGAAGTTGATGAATCTTTGGAAAAGACACATCAACTTAATATACTATTTATAGAATAATCATGACAATTATGAGGCTATAAAAATTAAAAAAATATTAACTCAATTTAGTTTCACCATTAAGGCAACAGGTTCACGTAATAGCAAAATAAAGAAAAATATTAAAGTTTTGAATCTATTTTTTTAAAGTCCCAATTTATACAGTGTGTTGTACAGTATTTTAATGACTCATGATTGCACTATATTTTCGATTTCAACGCCAAAAACACTTAAAAAACTAACAAAGTTACCATATTAAATCTCTTATAGTCATATCTCGGTATTCATCGGGCTTGCTATCAGTGCAATCGAGTTACCCGCAACACTCCACCGGGTTTTTGGGTCAAGCGGGTCAGCCGCCGGCCGGCCACGGATTCTCCCCGGATTTCTTTTCAACTCCGCTCTAATTGACCGTAATAACATCTGTTGCATATGTGGGCATCTGCTGCTGAGGGTAGGAGCAGATGGTGCCGAAACGTAAATCCAAAGAAAACAGATATTAAATAGACTTGTAGGCAAATTAAGAATAAGATTATTAACATTAAGACGAAGTTACAATAGCTAACCTTAAATATAAAAAAAACACAACAAAAAAGTTACACTATAAGCCGAAAGGGCTGATCAGCTCAGCTTTCTGTTGCGGCTACTGCTGATAGTCCGAGAGCGCCATACATACTAGTACGTTTATGTCGTAAATATAATTTGTTTTTTAATGGGAAATAATTTATTTGTATTACAAAATAAATATTTGGTCAGCAAATTTATTATTTGATCAGCAGAATTATACAATCGGTCAGCATAAGAAATCCTTACTGTTGGTTAGGTTAAATTAAAACAAAATTTCCCGAGCGCAGCGCAGCTTAGCGAGGGCCAGTCGCGGAAGGGGGGAGCGGCATAAGAATGCTGTTCAGAATGATATAAGTTGCAGACTGATTTAGAAATATTTGCTTACCATAAGTTAAAGTTAAGTAAGTTAAATAAGACCCAAGATCGGTTTCGTGCGTTGGTAGCTAAAGAGTGTTGCAAAAAAGTGTGCTGTGGTGATGCATTCGGAACACAGCTGATTTGTGACTGTTGGCCTATTCATGTTTACGTTTAACTTTAAGAATGCAGTTGCGCTGCGCCTAGACTTATTAAGTTAACATTAAGCTTTTTATATTAATCTCATTGTAAATGAACTTAATTGTTTTTATGGGAGTAAATGTTTTTAAACCTAAGTTGCTGCTCAACTAGCTTTTTTGCTGCCCAACTAGCATTTTTTAGCTAACAAAAATACGAATACTTTGCTAACCGTTTAAATAACACCCTTTTTTAATTAGGGTAACAGTGATCGTCACATTTTTCCTTTAAGCATTAATAATAGAGATCAGTTACTGATTCTAGTCTTTAGCAACAATTGAATGCAGACCACCGGCTTCCTATATGTCATCCCGTAAATAAAAAAGTATGTTAATGAAAATCTATGTTAATTTTTAGCGACGACAACTGTGTCGAACACTGGTGCCATTACCCTACGAAAAAGGTTAATTTGTAATTTATTAATTGATACTTTATGATTATTTACATACAAGTTTATGCAAATAAATAAAAAAATTAGGCTTTTGGTTCTTACTTTTGATTTTTTCTGAGCTTTAACAAATTACAATTTGAAAAAAGACAATGTGTTGAAAAAATTCCCGAGCGGGATTCGAACCCATACACCATGGGTCAGGTGCACTGCCAACTATGCTATCTTGGCTCAATATCGTGTGTCATGGGGTGTGGGTTCGAATCCCGCTAGGGGAATTTTTTCAACACTTTGTCTTTTTAAAATTGATACTTTGTTATAAAGTTTAGAAAAAAACAAAAGTTAGCCCTAAAAGCCTTATTTTATTGCACAGAGTTTTATGACAAACTGCCGACATCGACTTTCAAACCTGCAAAGCCGTGGTCGGAAATTAGAGAGTTAGTTTATTTATCGACGAGAAGGTCTATGCTCTATCTGATGTTAAGCAGATTTCTTATTAATACTTAATAGTCGCTATAAAATTAATATAAACGGTTTACTAACAAAACCTTGTTCTGTCTCGATTATTTTTCAATTGTATTACATTGTAAGCGATATCATGTAAAATGCTTGCCGCTGCCAAAAGATAAATGAGATTCTGAGTGCAGAATCAGCAGATACAGATTTTAAGCCCGGTGTCTTGTTTCAGCAAGAATCTGTTGGAATGCATTAACGGGCTGTATTTTGTTACGATTGCTACAGAATTATTTGTACACGATTTTAGATGTTCATATATATCTATCTACAGCGTGTGTATTCCATACGATCCTAAATTTTAACATACGATAGATTTAAGTAGTATTAAGAGGTACAGTAATAAATTTTAACAAATACTTTCAATAATTAAGCGTAATGATTTTTTTTAAGTTTTCCCGGCCAGCAATGTAATGCAAATATTTAGTTGACAATTTTGACACTTTTATTAAAGTGCTTACGTCAACGATTTGGTTATTTGAATACATTGCGTGCCGAATTAATTTGTATGAAAAAAAATGTTTTCTTTTGTTAACTTAATGTACCAATTTACGTTAATTAGGGTCTTATCTAACTGCCCTTAAAATATAGGATCGTATGGAATACACACGCTGTATATGCTAATACACTCCTTTTTTTTAACTAATACGTAAGCTTTTAGTTTTTACTCATAATTTTGTGTCATTTTGACTATGGGCCTAAGTCTGAAATCGTGGTAAACAAACATGTTATACCCATAATAAAAGTTTTATAAAATTGGGTAGTTGACTGGTTAGTAAATATAGAAACTTTTTAACAACTGTCAAAACTATTATTTTTAATAGAAATTGTATGGGATTAGCAAACTATGACGTCACTATTTCTTTCCGTCAATTGAGTGTTTATTAATAACTTTTTAGGTTACAGAAATTCATGCTTAGGTCAAATAAAAAATTGGCCTATGTTATAAAGAACTGTTAAGTGATTCCATTTAAACGTTTATTGTTCTGGAATTAATTGTTGTTGTTGTCAACTACCCAATTATGGGCAAACGGTATATATGCTTGCAAATACGTGGTGCACAAATGCTTTTTTGATTTATATTTCAGTTACTGCTTTGTTATGCTTTTGTTTTGTTAAGCTTTTTTTAAGCTTTTTGCTATTATTTTTTTAGTGTATTTTTTTCAATCTTATCTTACATTACCATTTTGTGTCGTCGGCTTTTTAAGTAGCTCTGTGGTGTTTACCTGTAAAAAAACAATATACAGTTTAATATACATAGTTTGTGTTATGTTTTATTGTTGTATGTTTATTGTCAAATCAAAAATGCGTTTAGTTTGTAAGCTTTAAAATAATTTTTAAACTGTTTCGACCGGGTTGCACCGGCCGTTGTCAATTAGTCACGGGCTAGTTCGAACAAAACGTCAAGTATAGAAAGGTATGCCTATTATACCTTAAGCAAATTATATTTAGTTTGCATTTGCATAAACCCTGTTATTTTTTTTAAATGGTACGTTATAGTATAATATTATAACATATTCACGATGTTTTAACCGGTAATGCTTTAACCGGTAATTATCTATCTAGTCTCAATCTATCTAGTCGTGTGTTGGCGTGCTTCCGGGCTCTTCGCTCAGCCCATTTATTGGCTCCACGCTATCTCATGTATTAATCGGTTGCCCGCGCCAATATCCGCTTTAGGGCAACGCTGAATGCCGGTAATCTGTGCCAATTGACTATGATAGCCCGGATCATCGAAGGGTTAACATCATTATGAGAAATAGTTCAATTGAATGATGATGTTTTCTACAATTTACGTCTGTTAAAAATAGCGGGATGAAGATATATTAACGAATAGAAATTAACGTAATCATACAAATGTGTCAACTTTGTAATAGTAATTACGTTTTTTCAAAAACTTGTTTTGATACCCATTGTTATAAATATGTTTTGATTTTTGTATGATTAATATTAAAAAAGCGATAAAAGGCTTTTACTTTAAAGTCAGCCAGAATTGAATTGCGGTTTCGAGTTGAGTTTGAACTGCAAATAGCTTTTACAAGACATACCAGCGGAACATCTGGAGAAGCCTCGAGTCTTTGATAAATCGGCCGGATCCATTTCCTTCAAAATATTTGGCATTTTATGGGACTCTAATGGCGATAGTTTCTTCTATCGTTTAAAACTTAACGGGACAGACGGCTTTTCCAAACCTCCTGCTGACGTCATCGCGGAATAGAAGGGTATAGGGAGAGACTTGCCCACAATCACTGAACTGCGGCTAGAGCGATTTGTTTTAAACGATGCCAAGTCTTGCTCTCTTCACGGTTTTTCAGATGCGTCCGAACTTGGATACAGTGCAGTGATTTATCTGAGAACTCAAAGACGGAACGGGGAGGTCAAAGTAAGTTTGATGATGGCCAAATCGCGGGTGGCCCCAGTCAAATCCCAACTAACTATACCTAAGCTTGAGCTTAGCGGTGCGGCTTTGTTAGTACGATTATTTAAGTACGTTGTGGAGGCTATCAAAGACGAAGTGGTCATCAAGGAGATCTTTGGGTGGTCTAATAGTACCATCATTCTTTCGCGGTTGCGGTTACCTCCTCATTTACTACAGATCTTCGAGGGGAATCTGGTTCCGCAAATAGTTAACTGCGGATTGAATATAACTTGGCGACACTTGCCTTCGGAGATGAACCCAGCTGATGTTGCGAGTCGTGATTATCGCGCGTCAGATTTACTTGGTCATCCTTTGTGGTGGGGACCAACTTGGCTGACAGGTGATGCCGAAACCTGGCTTTAATATAATTGATAAGACGGAATCTGACTATACTATGAAAATAGTTAGTACCTAAATAAATTAGAGAAGCTTGATTGCGATCGCTTTTCAATTTTCTTCTTTTCTTTTCTTCTTCTTATATCTGGTAACGTGTTGGGTAATTGAATTAAAATATCTCGAGTAGTAATAATTGTGCTTCGGAAGGCACGTGATTAACATTGCTATTATGGCGACATAGGTACTTTGACAAGATAAGGTAGCTAGCAGGTGGACTTAAACCTAACTCTACCCCCACCGGGTACAATAATAACAATCAATTAAAGCCCAAAAAAAAATTGACCATAAAGGCGTTTAAATGATTATCGAAATATACAACAAGTACATTCACGAGCATTAACACTTTTGACTAATTTTAACTCTTAGTCCCTTGTATTAAGAGTTCGATTGTTTACATGTTAATGCTCATGAGTGACTGTACACATGACGACGACGGTGATGTTAACACATTATAAACATACGAGAGCCATGATCGTAGGTACACACGCCTGCACATCAACCTACCACAAACTGTCAAATTTCCTCAATAGACTTTAAACTTTATTCCTAAGACATATGGTTGACATTCTATTGAAGTTATTTGACAGTTTTGGATAGGTTGATGTGCAGGCGTGTGTACAACCTTTGTTAAAAGTTTTTCGGTTGCGGTGGCCGCATGCCCAAAGTTGGTTTATTGCAAAATAACCCCCGACGGTAACCGGACACCGAAAACAGTAAGGATATGAGCAATATGTTGCTCTTTAGTTGTGTTGTATGGAAACATGGCAAGTAACGTTCCCACTTTAATGGTAGCATTACCGGCCATTTATGATTGAACCTCGAGTCATATTGTAAAGGTAGCATATAGAGGAGGGTAAAAAAAATTTAAATCGACGTGTTTGATTTATTTTTATTCCCTTTTGGAATACGTACACACGCCTGCACATCAACCTACCACAACTGTCAAATCTCCTCAATAGAATGTTTTTGTTTTGTTTATATAATTTTAACGCAAATTTTGTTGCGAAACAAATTACAAAAACACAAATGTTGAAAAAATTTCCACGAGCAGGATTTGAACCTGCACCCTTCTGACATACCGGGTCAAATGCTCTTCCAATTGAGCTATCGTGGTTCTAACCAGCCCGCCGAAATTATTCAACACTATTTACTTTTTTTTTACTTTGAAAGCCAAAGGCACCCATTCAATGTCAACAACTACCGTCATTAACACCCGATCATAATATTTTTACAAATACTAAAGATCAGTTAAGAAGTAGGCAAGCTATTTATAAAATGTTTTTCTTTTGTTTATATAACTTTAACGCAAATTTTGTTGCGAAACAAATTACAAAAACACAAATATCGAAAAAAAATTGTATTTTTGTTTTTGTAGTTTTTCCTCAATAGACTTTGAGCTTTACGTGTAACGCATATGGTTGACAATGTATTGAAAAAATTTGACAGTTTTAGATAGGTTGATGTGCAGGCGTCTGTACATACATACATAACTAATAGGTATAACGTATGTAGGTCTATTATAACAATATGTTTTAATAGGTACTATGTTTCTATCTTATATTATTTTATTAAGTATAATATAAAGTAAATAGATTTTAATTTTAAATTTAGTAGTTGCCGGTACACTACCTCTCATTGCCTCCTTATTTATCCTTTGCCACAAAGGTTGTCTGGAAGATCGCTTTAAGCGATAAGACCGCCTTTGCTCACAATTATTTTTAAATTTTCTGTTATTTGTTTATGTATAATCTATCTATCTATGACTAATTTATTAATATCGAAAGTAAAAATAGTACTAAAAAGTTGGTGTGTTGTAAACTCAGACCATCTTACCACGGTCTAAACTCTAAGGGGCTTATTAATAAACAAAGTGTAAGCTTGGAGTAGTTACTCCGTGTTTTGTCTCTTTTACTCTAATATGAAATTAAGTTTACATGACGGAAACAAAACACGGAGTAACTACTCCAAGCTTACACTTTGTTTATTATTACGGGGGTAAGGTTGTCCCTTTACGTCACCAACAGATATTTTTACGATTTATATTTCTGAAAAACCCATAACTCTTAAGATCACCACATTGCTGGTCCAATGGTTGGTGGTGTGTTTACAGAACTGCGAATTTATGAAAACAATTTGCACCAACGCTCAACGTGAAAAGCTCGCCATATTTTTTGTAAAACTTTCTTATATTAAAACGTGAAAAGAAAACTTTGTGCCACTTTTTAAGCGCATTGCGCACAAAGAGGAGTGTGAGATTTGGTATAGTTAAAGTTTATACGAAGAAGGAGTTAGGAAATACAAAATGTATGTATAATAAGTGTTGTTCTATCTTCTATCTATTACATTCTATAATGTTTGTATTTTTTATCTCTTACGGTTAAGCACTTGGCCTTCATATCACCTGATGTTAAAAGTTGATAAGGCCGAAAGTGGAAGCGCACTTCACCCAGAACCTCAACTACTGAGATTGCCTCAGTTGAGGTTGGCTATCTTATCTCTAGCTGCCGGAACACAGCAATGCTACAAACATTGATGTAATGGTGACATATTTAGATAAGATGATGGTAGCTAGCCAGACAAACAAGCCCTACCAACCAAACCGAGTACACAAACATGTACCCCCCGCTAGAAATCGAACCCGGGGCCTCTGGATCTAAACCGGTGGTCTTAACCACTAGACCACAGAGGCGGCGATACTATTCGACTATGGGCGACTACTAGTATTAATGGTTACATCCTCCCCTTTGTAAAAAGCGTATACGTTCAACCCATACAACCTGATGTACTTATATTAATATAAATAAAATATAAAATATTTTGCCAAGTGTCAAACAACAGTGTACTAAAAGCAAGAAATACAATGAAACTCAGAGCTACAGCCATTTTTCATACCCTCTCTCTACGGAGAGTACTCAAATAACAAAAGTCGAAAAACATGATCTCGGCTCAAGTCCGGATACTACTTTATCAGAAAGTGGACTTTTGTATGGGTTTGGAAATTTTAAAGAAATCTATATTGAAAGTTGAAAAATATAACGAGCCAATTAAAATGACAACGGTCAAGTGTGCACAAGAGTTTCTATGTGAACAAGAGTTTTTGAACAATTATATGGCCATTAGAAATTTTTCGTACAAATCTTGACGATTTGTATCAAAGGACTGATATTATTTATCTGTAGGAACTTGTCTGTTTTATCGTTAACGGAAAAAGTAAACTAAGTTACTATTCACCTACTGCTACGTCTAGGAAACTAGCAGCCAACTGATGCAAATATTAAAAAACATATTTCTATTTTTATTTTTCCTCTAATTGATGGCTTTGTGCGATTAGCACATTTAGCCAGTGTCAAAATATTTTTTCTTACAAGTACTACTCGAGTATCTCAGTAAAGATGTGGGGCTTTACTAATTCCTCGTGCGGACTTCGTGAGAGAATTTGAAAAGTGAAGTTACACTGTTTTGTTTCATTTGCCAACACTCATGCGCACTTACGAAGACTGAACGGTTAATAATCCACCATTATTTTACATTAATATTAGGCATAACACAAATTTTAGAAAATAAAACAAAACCGCAGACATGACTCTTCACTTTCCCGCCAAGAAGTCATTAAAAAACATATAAGAAAAACAAGCTTTGAAAAAAGAAACTGATTAAAAACTTTTTCTTTTTTTTTTCTTTTTAATAACCTAACAGCGAGAACAGCTAAAAAAACGACCACCCACGACCGATTTTATAATTTGTATCTGTGGAGCACTCAAACAACAACAAAGGCTGTATCAATGGGAGAACCGAAGGCGTTGCCGCGGGCTTCGACCTCGCCGCAGCTATCTGAAAGGTGAGTTTTATGGATTTCCAGTTTTGAGATGTTTGAGAAGTAATCCGCGCCGGGCGTATTGTGCCCGACTCGAGGGCGCTCCGCGGTTATTATGCGCGGTGAGAGCCTCTGCTTATACTCCTATATACCTACCATGTTTTGCAGCCTTACCCTTACACGTTTTATGATATACACACAATTTTGTTAAGTATACGTCATACTGCATTTAGATGTTCAGCTGTTTTGTTTTACCCGCTTTTAATGTTCGCTAATGTTATAAAGGAGGGCTAGATGGTTCTAACATATGAATAGTTCGGGTTGCGATCTTACGAGTGAAGTAACCTTCGATATGCCGAGTCACCGGTCAAGCGGGCATAGCAACCGGCTTAAGCTAGTCAATAAATAGAAAATATATGTTATGTTGTTTATCTTGTATGCGTTGCTATTCCATTCATCTAATTGCGATGAATCTCTGGCAATTTGTTGAGTGCACGCCCACCAATGTATCTGCGATCTGAGTTTGTAGAACCTCCACGGAAGGGTGATATCACATAAAAATAAAAATTTAGTTACTTTAATCTATGGGTGTGTAGGTGTTGCTAATAAATACGTTAGTAACAGTAGGCAATGAAAAGACGATATATTTTGTTATGTGCCGATCAAACGGAAGCACTCTGTTTGATCATCAAATTAACAAAATGTCTTATTAAGGGTATAAGCCTGCTAGCTACCACAACCCTATCTAAGTCTATTGCCATAACAATAATTTTAGTATTTAGTAAAGTGTAACCATATTATTAGTAGTAGGTACTACTATGTAAAAATATACATTATTTTTTCATGAACTCTAAAAAAAAATATTCTAAATTAAAAAAAAACTCATTATTTTAGGATAATCGTTATATTTTGTTTAAGTTCCTGTACTAGTAGTAAACCAAAATTCACAAAATACTTATACAATATAGTGGAACATTGATGATGATGATGATATAGATTTGGTTTTAATTATCTTTCCACAAAAAAGCACTGAACTTCGAAGACGAACGACGAAGTGTTCTCCAAAACAACACGAGGGAACAGGCAGCCATCCTTGACACGTGACGCACGGGAACGAACTTTAACTATGCCAAATCTCACACTTCTCCGTGCGTGAAGTGTGATTAAAAATTGGTACAAAGCTTTTCTTCATGTATTAATATATATCTTTTAAACAACTGACAGGCTGAAATTGTATTGGGCAGGGCACGTTCGCCGAATGTACCGGGAAAAGTGGGCAAACTCAGTTACGCTCTGGATACCTGAGGACGGACGGCAGTCGGGTCAGCTGAGAAAGTGTTAAAGGGACGATCGACTCAACTTGACGTCTATAAAAGAGATTGGTGGGACAGCGCTTAAGATCGAGACGCACGGGAAGATTCGAGGAGACCTTTGCCCAGCACTGGCAGTAGAACAAAATTGGATGATTAAAAAATATCATTACTTTTTAAACTTTCTAGTTTCTATTGGGTTACACCATACATACCAGAGTTTTTTTGCGCATGGAGCTTATGCCATTTTATAGTTATGTAGGCGTACATGTACTAAATAATTATTAATATTTTTTTATGTTTTGTTTTTAGTCATGCATTAGATGTACTGACTACCCAAAACTGTCTCAAATTTCTTCAATAAATGTTCAACCATATGACTAAGTCATAAAGTTTAAAGTCAATTTAGTGGAAATTTGACATTTTGTACAAAAAAAGTGTTTCTACTGTGGCATTGTAGCATTGTTGTCGTTTGATTGAGGGTACCGAGTAATATTTTTAATGTAGGTACTAGATACCTTTAACTAAACACCTAAAAACAAAAACGAAATAAACTTTTTACCACATCAAATATGAAACAAAAAGTTGTACAAACTTTGCGTACAAAAGGTACAGGCAGATATATGCCATATTAAGCGTTTCTTCCCTTCTCTCGTGAGCCTAAGCAAGACGCGACTGCGTGAAAATCCCACAAAGGCCTAAAGATTAACAGTTCACTTACCTAAATATCTATCACTACTTTATTAAAAAAATAAGCTCTGACTCCCAAACGAATGGCTTGTAAAAGGTCCAAATTTCAAGGGGCGAACGGGTCCATTTATGGTATGAGGGGCGAAACTTACGGGGCGAACGGGTCCGAGACCAAATAAAATTTCTATAATCTAATGATAAAACAGCCAAACCATCAAAAGTTTCCGAGTGAGTGAGTAGTATTCATTTTAAAAGGGTAGGTACTTTTGACAATGCCCTTGACAAATAAAACCGGATAAAGCTCTTTGTATGTCCCAACAAATAGCACAACTTTTATTCTCATATATAATATAAGAATTAAAGTTGTGCTATTTGCCTACCGAATGTAAGTACAAGCAGACAGGTGCTACATTATTTATCGTTCCTTCCCCTCTACCGAGCCTAAGACCTCATGATCCTAAGCAAGACGACTCGACTGGGTGAAAATCTTACAAAGGCTTAAAAGATTAACGACTCGCTTACCTATATCTCTATCACTACTTAATTAAACAAGCGCGGTATTAAAAGACTGGCTCTGAAATAAGTGACTTGTGAAAGGATTCAAATATATTTTTGTAATCTTATTTGCATTTAGACCGTTCGTCGGCGGGTTCCGAGTTAAACTTGAGACGCTAATCACAGTACCGCCAGGTACACAGTAGGCTTGCTTATAGATAAGTAAGTTGGAGGCTTTCGGCTCATGCATAATGCATTGACGACTTCAAACAGTGTGTGTGGGTAGTAGGTAGAATATTTCTTAGGAAAATTCACTACTAATTTAATTTGAATAAAAAAAATGCAACTTTTATTTTGTAATGATTAAAGAAGTAAATTAAGTTTGAAATGTTTTATAGTGTGTTATGATAGTTTACAGTTTTGTTTCATTTATATTTCTTACACAAAATAGAGAATGAAAATAATAATTTGGGTATCAAAAGTACAGGTACGAGTACTTATCTTTAAAAATAGAATTTTTTAGGCTTAACTCTAAAGAGATAATTCTTCCAACAGGCTAGACTAGGTGAGAGGCTAGGTTTCTATAGACAACAGCAGCTGCGTACATAACTACAAAGAATTCAACTATACATACATTTTCGACAAACACATGAACCTAACTACATAGACTCAATCAAACGGTATTTATAAAATTATAGTATTAATATAAAATCTTCACTCAATAACAAAACACTCAACGTGACACATTGCATAGTAACGTTTTATTTATGTGCAAACTCTGTTCATATCGGCAGTTAAGCAATACCGAATACCTACGCTATGAAATCTAAGCTGTTAAATGCTCTATTTGAAGCTATTACTATTCCAATACAAATGCATAAAACTCTATTTGTAGACCAACAACATTTTCGGCTGTGTAAATAACCGGCAGGCACTTTATGGACACTGCATACGAGTTACCATTAACACGTGTACTGTGTGACTGCCGTGCCAAACATTACTACAAAATAAGGATACTGTAAAAGGGAAGCTTCATACAAACCACTCAACAACCATCTCATTAACCACCTATGTGGTCTAGTGGTTAAGACCACCGGTTTAGACCCAGTTCTGTGTTCGAAACCTAGCGGAAGGTACATGTTTGTGTACTCGGTTTGGTTGATGGTAGGACTTGTTTGTACGCCTGGCTATGGTAGCTAGCCATCTTATCTTAATATGTCGCCATAATATCAATGTTTGTAGCATTGTTATGTTCCAGCAGCTAGAGATATAGCCAGTGCCTCACTAGTTGAGGATTCCGGGTGAAGTGCGTTTCCACCTTCGGCCTTATCATCACTTAACATCAGGTGAGATCAAGGCACTGTGCTTACCTGTAAAATATAAAAAAAGTATATCTTTATACAATCTCGAAGTAGTCCGAGTGCACTGTTGCGAGATTCCGTAAGAGGGACTATGTGTGCGTTGCTCGAGCGCGGTATGTACCTAGTAAGCGCACCTTCTGGGTACTCCTTACTTTGTGACAATCCTAACGTTCGCGAGTCGCGGTAAAACTTTATGATTGGCGAAGTGGTAATTGTGAATTAGGTACGCGGCAACGAATGACATTGTCTCCACATTCAGCGTCGGCTTAATGGGGACATATTGATTTATCGAAACGTAGTGAAGACAATAGCTTGCTTACAAATGTAAATAGCTGCGGTGAAAGCGCGCTCCGACCGGAGTGATTGACGATGACATCATGTAAATAAATTTCGGGGGAATTTATGCCAACTCGAATTACTGTTTTTGGGTTTTAGCTGAAGAGATATTATTACTTGACGGAACTTTTGTTTTGGTAGTCTGCTCTGCACCCTTTGTCTGTGCTCCATATTGAGGGGTATCACATTCGGCATCATTTAAATTATAGGGCATTGAGCATCTGAAGTCTGAAAGTCTGGTGATCAGAGGACCTGGACAAGTAACGCTAGTAGAATACAATGATAAACGTATAGGATTAGGTTCTTTATCTTTGGCTTATATCATTCCCATACGACAATCATTATATTAAAGTTATAAAGCCACTTGTCTAGGCCCTCAGGTCTGATACCCTTGCAAGCGTCCTTGGTCTGCGGTTGTCGCTTTCCGACAGACGGGTCATATGCCCGCTTGCCGGCTCAACGTTATAAAAAAAAAATCAAAATGATAATTTCCTCCTACGAAACTTATTAGATGGCGCCCTTAGTGTGTTGTACGCACACACTCATCTCCTACATTAATATGCCATAGTGCTACATATTGTTAGAGCCATTATACACCTTATAACCGCAACCTATCTTTCAATCCGGTGCGCCGAACCTTACGCCTTTTCATAGGGACCCTGCCAGGATTGTATATTATATTGTTGTTATAATGTGTTATATTGTTTAGATGGTGTACTCGAACCTTACAATTAAGTGTCGCACTCGTGTAGGTAAGCGACGACATTCGACACAACAAAGTTAATAGAAAACCTTTTGTTTTCAATTGGTTGACAAAAAAAACTATATACGCACATAATTTACTTTTAATTAACATTTTCATTTTATTCATTCACTCTTTTATTATGCCACTGTTGGGATCAGACAACTCAAATTCCTCGATACGTCAATTACCAGCTAATAAAGTACAAAGATGTAAAATATTAAGAAACCTTAAAAAAGGTTGTGTTTATAATTTTATAAATAACATAAAATACAAATACTTACCGCATTATACCACCAAACATTTAAACATTTAAACGCAATATGTACAAACACAGAGAAGCTGGTTATCGTCAAAACTCTTAACTCTTCGCGAAAACACATTTTAAAACTAAAGTCGTCAAGTAGATAGAAAGAAAAACATCAATTTTAGAGTTATACTGGATGATAACGCAGAAGCGATGCTCAAAGTTTAACAGTAAAGTGGTGTTCGTGTGAAAACAGTTAACGTGTGCTGTTATCCCATCCCGTTTACGTTTGCCGCCGGAGTAGGGAAGCATCATCAACCGGCTATAAATGTTACGCTACTTGGCTTACATAGGTATATGTGTGAACATAGAACGATATTCGTCGGAGTATATCACTCATAAGATTCTAATTTAGACCTGGTGACTGAAAATATCAAGCCTCCTTTAGGCTTACTTTCAGGCTCCAGTGTCCCACATAACTTTAATATGTAAGCACCTAACTGTACAACTAGATAATTATTAAGAATAAGTTTTGTGGAAGAAAATATTTTTTTTATTATTATTTTATTATTGTTATTTAAAAGTTCACATGCTTTACTGCGCTTTTACCGTCAGAATCTATTGATCGATACAATATAAGAGGTTAAAAATATTTTCGCAATTTTAGAATACCAAACCTTTTTGTTACGAGATTCGAGTAAAATGTTTGACTAACGTTGATTCAAGCAAATATAGTCATTAACGATACGCTTTAAGACATATTTTACATAATGTTCTAGTTGATCAACTAGTATGCTTTGATCAATTTAGTGCTGTAATATATACAAACATCAAAAAGTGAGTATTGGGCAATTCACTAGCGTAAAAAGTAAGATGGTATTAAGTTGATACACAAATTGCTACACGTTTTCCTTAAGCTACAAAGCCATCCAACACTATAGTTATACAAAAAGTAGGTAACGAATACAGCATCTTCAATAATTTGATCATGAACATACAACGGAACCGAACGGAAACTTGGTAATTCTATTATCACGCGGCGCATTCGAACTGTTATTTAGTAGTGACGTATATCAAATAGAATACTATTACACGCTGCCCCATAACGTAACGGAGTTTTTTCGACGATGTGCAGCCACGGCTCATTCACTCGTAACTTTTAATTAACCGCACTTTTACAAACTAACCTTGTTAATTGTGTTTAGGCCTCAACACTCTTTCATAATCGCTACTTGTAAAATTCTTTCGGTTTCGCCTTTACGTGGGTGAGGCGAATATTTGGCCGTTCTTAAAGTTTACTGCTTACGCCATCCACTCGAAAAGTGGGGAATGGCGTTTTTAGATCGAGTAAAGTAAATCGGATTAATCATCATTCCCTTTATTTAAAAAAAATCTAGCAGCATCAAGTCAAAAATAAACATTTTCATGATCACAAATACTTATATAAAAAAAACAAATAAATAAAAAATATAATTAATGTTAAAGTTGTACGTGGTTTAAAAATGACAATGTCACTTTTTGATAATTAATTACTAAATGAAGAAAATAATATTATTAAATTAGATGTAACTACCTAGATATTTACTTCTTAATTAGAAAGGAATTTAGAATGACCTTTATTCGTGAATTATATTGCACGCGTGCGTGACTCTATCTAAAGTCAGAGTTAATTTTGCCAACTTTTTGATACTTTCGAATGCTTAACCTTGAAGCAAAATCTTTTTATTATTTACACGAAATTAACTATTTCCTAGGAAGTGAAGAGTCTCATTAACACTCAGGCTTACCATCAATGAACGCGTACATCAGACAGACATTTTACAAACGTCACCTAATCGCGGTGTGACATGAGTGAAGTTGCGTGAAACGTCAAGTTTGTTCGTGTTCGGTCGGTCGTCGTAGCGGCGGCGGGCGACGAGCGAAGGCGCGCGGGGTGCGGAGGTCACGGATCAGCTGGGTGGCGGCCATATTGATTCCCCGGCCTGTTTGATCGGCGCCGCGTGCCCCGCGCACCCCCCGCACCCCCGACACACTCTACGCGGCTCCATGGATTAATAGACGAGAACAACTTTTATGATTTCAACTCAAACAGAGCGACGGCCAAATGTATATAATGTTACCGGTAAAGAGTGATCGTTGGCACGTGCCAAAGTATTTTTTTCTGAATTAGTTAGCGCATAATGACCGCACGATTGGGCACCTTTCCCTCAAGGTAGCATCATCGCGTGGGCGTTTCGAAACTACCCTCATTCAATAGATTAGGCTTTGTAACATTTTTTGTAACTTTTTATAGCTTTGTAACAAAAATTGAATGTTAGTGTTAGTTAAAGCAAATAGAGAGGTTTTAATATTAATCTCGTTGTTTACAGATAACGAAGCTTCACTAATAATACCTATACATATTTGTGAAAATATCTCTGAGAAAAATAAATATGGCCGAATATTGACTGCAACTCCAAAAGGATAGTATTCCCCGGAGGAGTTACTCGCTATCCTAGTACGTCTCCCACGAATCTCAATATCAACTAGAGATGACCCGCGAGAGATGAGACAGGAAAAACGTGACGAGATAAATCTTGCCCGTAGCAGGCACTGTTTATAACTGTAATAAATAATTTCGTTTGTAACATATTTTCTTATTTCCTTATTACATATTCGTTCCTTTCGAAACAAGTTCGTACTCGTTTCATAAAGGGATTTGTCAGTAGGGGAGGTCAATAGCTTTTATTTCAGTTTTGATTCTCAGATATAACGACAAAAAAATATTTAATAAAATGTATTACAAAGCAGAATAAGACTATATAGATCAATGTAATATCCATTTTTAGTTGGTAATTAATAGATGCAGAAATAGTGACAAACTGCGCCATCGTAACCTCGACGCAGCAACGTACACTGACGTTATTAGAGACAAGCTCGTGTTTACGATTTTCCATTGCGATTATTAAAGGCCCAGTCTGCTCGCGCCGATTCCAAATGATCTAGCCTTTGATCGTCTAACCCTGGATTTAATAGCAGGATTCATGGAATTTATGGCGTAATATTGTGACGCAGATTCCAAATTGATCACATCTTAAACTAACTTGTTGTTTGTTTTCATGCGGAAAGCACCAACTAATTCTTATACGAAACTTTTTTCTTTAAATCAATTTTTATAAAGAGCATATGCTTCCATCAAAATCTTTATCTTATGTAGTAAATATTAATATACTTTGACTTTGTGAATAAGTAAATATATATATCAATAAAATTAATTACCAATATTACGTAGAATGAGTCAACTACACAGTGCCGTGGACATAGTAGGTACAAGTGCACTCACAATCACTTATCCTCTTTTACATCGGAGAGATCAAGTGAACGGTTTATATGCTAGCAGTTACGTAACTGTATACATGTGTTACTGTAAGATAATGTGCAGTTTACCATTCTAAACACATACCACTCAATTAAATTTCTGTTAAAATTATTTGTCTGTTATTGTGAGGTATCTCGTATTTTTTTCATTGCGTAACTCAATTTTGCGGTCTCTAGGTAAAAGAATATCAGTGCCAGTCTTTTCTAGCATGTACTAGAAGATAGGTTCTAGACAGCTGTATCTACAGCCTAGATAAAATCCCCTTCCAAAATAAAATAAAAATAAAAATAAAATAATATATCCATCTTTCTAACATACAACTGCCAAAAAATTTCCACAATCAAACTAGAGTTCACCTCAACTATCTGACACGAGTACAAGAGTAACATCGCTCCCCAAATAGACTGTTATCATTGTAATTACGAGCCCTTTGGCGGAGCAAACGTTCCCTCCATCACAAATTCAAAACAAGGATTCATCGAAACGTGACTAGTGAACTCGACCGCTCAAATTGAACGGCCTAAAGTAAGTATCGAGCGAAGGCGACGTAGACGAATTTCAAGTGTTTCTTTTACGGTGAAGAGTGCGGGCGTGCACGAGAGCCAGACTAGATACCGTCGCACGCCGCGAGAGCGCTAGCGTCGCCAGAGCAACTCACATCAACTAAATATCACTTTATCTGCAACACTGAGGGACACATCTTTTTTATATACCTACAAAATGTATGTGACTTAATAAAGCACAACGACAAGAAAGTGTTTTGTTTTGTTCAAACATTAATTAAGTAAATTACAGTAACCCCTACGTTGGTCAGTCAAAACCATCAAAATTAAAACGAAACGTGTGTAGTGAACTCGACTAAGATAGAATAAAAAGAAGTCGTACGAGGGAGACGTAGATGAATTTCTAGTTGTCCTTACATGCCTACTATTTCTTAGATAATCATTAGTACTTATATGCATATACGTATGCAAATACCAATTTTAGTATCTAATCTTCAGTTTCAGGTACAAATACTTATGTCAAACAAATATTATGTATAGTAACAAATACATGAGTTTTCTCAATAACTCCTCAAAATAGTATCTAATTAATGTTTGTCATATATAATATACATAAGGATTTATATCACTTTAGTAAAATAACGAAATATACACAACATTAGTAACTGAAAAGAAAGAAACCGTAACTCAACTTAAATTGCCTCACAATCAAAAAAATAATAAGAAAATAAAATAATAGATAAATATATGTACTATTTTACGTCCGAAGTAATAAAACACAGACACGATAGTTCTTTCACTTAGGGCTAGTTCTATCCCCCCATCTTGCCCCTCCCCACCCCCCGCTCTGGGACATCCACACTCCGTATTGCGAGAAAGCCTCCCGCTTGTTGCTCCGGAAGTGTTTCGGATATCATAATTGTATCTTTGCCAAGAGCTGATTTTATTGAAATATAATAAGACAATTTTGAAAAGGCGAATCAGCAAGTGTCTATTATCTTGATGGTTTCAATCTTATTTAGAGTAAATAAAACACTTAGAGTCTGACTGGGTACAAGTTTGGAATGAAATATTCCGTGGTTTGTTCAAGACATGTAAACTTTATTTCAAATAAGAGTAATAATTAAAAAACACTGAATAACTATCCGAAGCTTTTATTCTCTGTTTATTAGAATGGTGGTCATAGTACAACTTTGAATAACAATTTTTAACTGCCTCCCGTAAGTTGGGACTATGGGACGGCTCCGCTAAATACCTCCTCGATGCACTTGATAGACTGCAAAGGCGAGCGGTACGCATTGTTGGAGATGCTGAGGTTACAGCCTTTCTTGAGGACCTCCAGCTGCGTAAAAACATTGCTTCTCTCAGTGTCTTCTACCGGAATTACTACGGAGTGTTCTGAGGAACTTTTTGATCTAATCCCGCCCTCTACGTTCCTCTCCCGGACTACACGTGCTGGTCTTAGGAACCACCATCATACTGTACAGGCAATCAGTACTCGTACCAAAAAATTTGGCAAGTCGTTCCTCTGTAAGACCATTTGGCTCTGGAATTCTTTGCCGGCGCATGTGTTTCCCAGCTCCTATAGTCCCGGGTCTAAGCGGGGCGTGAAACGGCATTTATGCATGTCGTTATGAATGGGTGCGCTTGTTACCGTGTTTATTCCACGGTGAGGAGTGCTTTTTGGACTGCATCGGCTGCTTACCATCGGTAGGTAGGTGGTCACTACGTGAGTCAATGTAAAAAAAAAAGAAAAAAAAGAATAAGACCCATCTTCTTCTTGTACAGACGCCTGCACATCAACCTATCCAGAACTGGCAAATTTTTTAAATACATTTTCAACCATACCATTAGGGCATCATACCATTAGGGCATAAAGTTCAAAGTCTATTGAAGAAATTTGACAGTTTGTGGTAGGTTGATGTGCAGGCATGTGTACATTTATTTATTTGATAAAATACACCATCGACAATATTATTTTACACAGTAATAAATATATGCAGCAATTAAAACTTAAGTTCCATCCAATAATAAAATAAGGTTATAAACTAAAACTAATAAAAGGTATATTAATTACCAATTTAAAAATTAAGCAGAATTAATCTTTCCAAGAAAAAAGGGAGAAAAGGAACTTCTAAGTGGGTAGTAAATTTAACATTGCCACTCACTTCCTTTTGTGTAAGCATTAAGTGTCATTAAATAAATAAATGATAGTAATGTCATTAAAATTTACGTAATTACATTTAATTTAATTACACGTGCTTTGTACGTTTCAGTAGCCGAGCTTGGCCTGATATCCGGATGTCCAGGGATCAATTCCCAGGTCGGACAAAGTGTGTTTTGGATGCATACCTTGAGTTTGTGATTAACAACAAGTAGCTAAAGCGTGCTGATTAAGTCGATAGCTATCAATTGTAGCGAAACATCATTTCAATTAAGGTCTTTGCTCAGAAGTAGAACGGTGTGTACATTATTAACACTTACGTAAAGTGAGCAAAAGATGCGCCGCTGTTTAAAGAGCGAACGAATCGGTACCTATTCCCATCGGGGCCGGAAGTTTCGGTCACACATAAAACCCTTGATGCCAGCACCAGTCACCACGTGATTGGATGTCTTGTGCCCAGACCATGAAACTTATATGAGCTGACAAAGTAAGAAAAATAAACTACACGAGTTTATTACTAGGAAGTTACGACAGTAAAACAAAAAGTTTTTATAGCGGAACCTTCCCTTGCACGGTAAGTCAGTGCACACTGAATGGGCTAAAAAAAACCATAGCAGTTATGACGGAAAGTATCAACGGTTTTACGCGTTGTTAGAAGTAAACTCGCCTGGACATCAACCTGTCCAAATCCGTCAAATTTCGTCAATAAACTTTCAACTATATGTCATAGTCATAAAATTCAAAGTTTATTGAGAAGTTTTGAAAGTTTATGGCAGCCTGATGTGCAGGACTTCACTGTAAGAAGACCTACGCCTGCATGGGCTGCAACTACATGAACGCAAATATATACTACATACACGCAATATTGTTTTTTTAAGTATAAAGCGCCCTACACACCAACCACCACTTACTCGGAATCCTCAACCAATTACAAACATGGCTATTTTACCTCTTTACCCCAATGATGGGGCAAATCAATGGGGTAAAATGGAATAACCCTTTCTGACGGAACACAGTACTTGTTTACATTGACAGATATTAAGAAGGTAACTAAACCAATTAATAAATAAAAATTCATAAAAATCATTTATTTCGAGGCTTTACCTCATAAATGTTAGTAATACTTTCTTATTGTTAGTAATACAATTTTTTTTTAACATAAATACACTAAGGGCTGTTTTGTCAGTCAAAGTTCATTCATTGAATAACCTTGACACAATGACAGATTCTCTTTAGAAAATTAATCAAACCAAGCTCTACATAGGTCCCCGTCATGACTTACGCTAGTGTAGTTTTCGAGCATACTGCGCCCTCCTATTTGCATCGCTTACAAACCCTCCAAAACCGTTACATGCGTGGTGCCACGGGTTGCACGTGGTAACGTAGATCTCCACCGTGATCTTGATCTTCCCACTATCAAAGACTTTATCAAGGACGTTTCCATACGTTACTTTGATAACGCCCCCCACCACCCTAACCCGCTTGTTGTGGCGGCCGCCAACTATAATGTTGGAAGCCTTCCACCAACAAGACGGTTCACATCTAGGCGTCCTAAACACGTCCTAGACGACCCCGACGATCCCATAACAGTTGCGAACGCCCCCCCGCCCCATCTTCTAAATGACACCACACATTTACAGAATACACTAAACATGCACACTAGCTTAGGCCCAAGACACCGTACTCGTAGAACAAGGGTACGAAGAATCGGTTCACACGCGCTCTACACCAGGTACATACATGTACCTGGGCGCTTCTCTCCTCCTCCACGGCCCGGTCAACCCGAGCCGAGGTCTGTGCCTTTAGAGGCGCCCTCGGGTTGCTCCGCTCCCCGATCCGATCCGAACCCTTCGGAGAATCTAGTAGGGCACGGGGACGCGCACTAGTGCGCGATGCCGTTCCCTCTAGAAAACCTCCGAAGGTGATTCGTTTCACACGGCTTGAGGGACACTTTACGTTCCTCGCCGCCCTCAAAAAAGCCCGGTGAAGCTGAAAATGCCGTTTGAGACAATCAGCAATCTCTCTCAAAAAAAAAATCTACATAGGTACCAGAAGTCGAAACCGAGACTTCAAGGTCTGAGACTATTCTTACCACTACAATACAGAGATTGTTACAAATTAACAGTGCATTCATCCACAACAGTGCGTACAGCTTACCCCCGAAAAGTTCAATTCGACATTCGTAAGTACCGAGTGCCTTGTTCAAGTTTCATTCGTTATTCGATCACGATAACAAAAACGAGAATAAGTATGACAAAATTTTAACTCTTCTCGTATGTCGCCAGAAGGCATGATTCAATGCCATACTAATTTTCGTTTTCGTTTTCGTAATCGAATGAATACTGATAGTAAACAAAACTCACTCTAGGCCCCCTGAAAACCATATAGCTGTGTAGTTATCACTAAATTAAAACGGCCTCGGAAACGCAACTTTTAACGGTACCGTTCATTCCCGAATAACGTTGTTCGGCGCATAACGTTCCCAGTTACACTTTTGTTCCGCCACTCTTAGTAATTGGCTACAGCGGCTATAAATTTCAGCGCTGTTGATTACCTAATAGTTCGGATTATTCCCGGCGGTAGCGAATTATAAATTTATTACGACGGACGGACGAACAGTGAAGTTTGTTGGGTAACTGTGCTGCAGATGTTTAAGTAAAATCACCAATGTTGCGAGGCTTTGGAGCACTTAATGAAGCTATGACGCCAAATGTTTCCGATGTGGATTGAGCATTTATTGTTGTATATGCAATGAAACGTTTATAATTAAAAAGAGGATATAGTGAAAATAGACATATACATTTATTACTGCTACTATAATAATAATTATAAATGGCGTTATATGTACCTAATATAATTACATGATAAGCAAAACAGATCGTGTATGAATACCAACTCTACCAACCCGCATTTGGTCACCGCATTCTGATAGATTATGATAAGGCCACTTTCACAGGTGGTTGCGCCAGTCGGTGCAAATTTGTCGCGATAAAGGGTTTCGATTGGCGTTCTACTAGCTTCCTTTTTTCCCATCTCCCTCCTTACATACCTACCTATACCGCAATATGGAATGCCGGCCCGCCTACGAGAGCGCTGCGGCGGCGGCTACGCAAACTAGTGCAAAACCGAACAGTTGAAAAGGATGCACGCCTGCCGTGCTATGACAACGAGTGAAGAAGACGCCCGCGCCTGCGCAGCGTCCACTTTGCACCGACGTTTTAGGAGTGTTAAACCTGATACGAGAGGACCACGCGCTGGTGCTCCAAGTCCGGACTACAGCAAAGTGCGTCTACCGGCCACCAACCTCGTGCCGGTTCCGATTGCTCGCCCGCCTTCCGCACACGTGTCATCGGCCGTTCGCTGTTCAAAGGTATGTCTCATCCCACCTCCCTGAACTGTAACCCCCTGAACCATCGCCGTCCCTCGCTGTTCAAACCTCCTACGAGTATATCCTAGTATAATGCCGATAAAAAAGGGTACATTTTAAGTGCTCACAAAAATATTTTTTATATCCTAATATACACACATCAGAATAATTGTCCGTTTTGTTTAAATATTCTTTTTGCTTGCCAAAATGGATTAATGCTCACCAAATATTGTTTTATTAAAACAGTAACATTGATACCAACAATTTTTACACTATTATTGAAATGATTGAGGATACTAGCTGCCATACTCCTGTAGGTCACGTGATAGGTTAGAAATTTAAGACTAGACTGAATTTTTTTTTTTTATTAGACAACAGGAAGCAAAAACAGCAGGAAACTAAATTTGGTGATAAATTATCCATTTTGGTAAGCGTTTTGAATGTTATTGGTAGTAAAATAGATACATTATTAGTAGGCGTTTAAACACAAGCCAATAAAAAATATCTACAGTCCACGAAATAGTAGAACATCGCCCGCACCGCCATTTTTTGTTCTTCTCGCCAAACCCTTTTTTGTTCCTTTGAACCGCCGCGCCGGCGCCGGCGTCGCACCAACAGGATTTGGATTTATTTATCGTTAGTTTTAGTTAGTAGTACATTGAAATCAGTCAACATGAAAATAATTGGGGTAGTGGCACCAGTTTTCAACAGGAACTAGTGATCGACATATTTTACAAGCTTTTATGTAGCTTCTTTTTTTTTTTAGTTTCACCTGTCCCGATGTTTGTCTGTGATCAAATCTTGCAAGTTAAATTTGATCCACTTCCCGGTTACCGATTGAGCTGAAATTTTGCATGCATGTGTAAATCGGATAACAATGTAAAATTATTATGACATGGAGCAGATCTTATGATGAAACGGAAGGTGGCCATAGGAACTCGGTTGTTAAACGACACAACCCCATCGAGTTTGGACTCGTTTGATTCGTCTTGTAGAGTACTTTGGTGCTAGATGGTAACCAGGGTCTTATGATGGAGCTGGAAGATGGCCATAGGAACTCGATAATTAAACGACACAACCCTATCGAGTTTGGGCTTGTATGATTCGTCTTGACGAGTACTTTAGTGCTAGATGGTAACCAGGGTCTGATGATGTAACCGGAAGGTGGCCATAGGAACTCGGTAATTTGACGAAACAACCCCATCGAGTTTGGGCTCATATTATTCGTCTTGACGAGTACTTTGGTGGTAGATGGTAACCAGGGTCTGGTGATGGAGCTGGAAGATGGCCATAGGATCTCGGTAATTAAACCACACAACCCCATGGTGCCAAGCCAAGGTGAGCACGTGCCGAGAACTGAATGGTATGAGGGTGTATAAACATGTCATATCGTTAACGTTGCGCCTCAGGGTACCAGGGCGAACCCTGTTGTACTGAAACCCTTACCCCCTACAAAAATACTAAAAAGTTAAAAATAAAATTAAAAGAAAAAAAACTTTTTAAAAACAAGCTTTTATTACTGGTTAATAAAAAAGGAACTAAAAAGTTAAATATAATTTAAACCTTTAATTAAATTTCATAAAAAGAAAAAAAAATACATTTTGATGGAACATTAAAGAACATTTAGCATATATTATTACCTTAGAATTACACCTTCATTATTTTTCTTTTGGAATCACAATGTAAGACGCTTTTATTTATAAAGATTTTTTTCTTATTATCAAATTTAACTACAGGTTCAAATTATTTTTAACTTTTTAGTTCCTTTTTTTATTAACAAGTAATAAAAGCTTGTTTTTAAAAAGTTTATTTTTCTTTTAATTTTTTTTTAATTCATTATGAAAAGAAATTTTAGTCTTTAGAAACAATTCAATACACAACTAGCTTCCTAGCTGTCATCCCGTGAAATTTCAGTGAAAATCTATGTTATTTTTTGGTGACGAAAATTTTGTCGAACACTGGGCTTAAAGTATCGAAAACTGGTGTCACATGGTAATATGTATACAACATTATGTCTTGGTGCAACACACTTTTGAATAAATCTGTACTAATAATATTATAAAGAGGAAAGCTTTGTATTATTGTATGTGTGTTTGTAACGAAGAAACTCAAAAACTACTGAACCGATTTAAAAAATTCTTTCACCATTAGAATGCTACATTAGCGCTGAGTAACATAGGCTATATTAAAAAAAATGTCCACCCGGCATTGGCGAAGCAGGGACGGGCCGCTAGTACATTATATAACATTAAACTACTATATTATATCTAGATGCAACACTCATTTACAACTAAATACATACCACGACATACTACACTACTGTCAACCCAAACCGTGGTCTTAGCCTTAAAGGCGACCTCGGGTTACCCGCTCTCAATAGGTATATAACTCGAACTCCCCGGAGAATCTAGTAAGATATCAGGTTAAGCTCACGTGGCGCCGACCACTATAAACCCGGGCTTTGATCGGTCACTACTTAAGTTAGACTACAAGAGCCTTACAAATAAACAGAGAATAAGCTTCGAATAATACTGTTATTCCGTGTTTTGTCTCTTTTACTCTAATTTGAAATGACGTTTACATAACAGAAACAAAACACCATTATTATTACGACAGAATAGTTAATTATCTATTCCGTGATTATTACTATTCGGCGTTTATTCTTTGTTTATTTGTAAGGCACTAAGTTTCTCGTCGCCCCTAAACTCGGTCACGCTGTAAAGGCCATTTGCGGCCTACAGCTAGTTCTTTATTTTTATCGTCCGAATGTGCTGGGGGGGCGTAATGAATACTGACGTTGTTTAGCCACTTCTTAATTTATTATTGTTTAAGAATGTAGTTATTATAAGAAACTTAATGTCGGCGATACCGGTACACAGTAAAGTTTGTGTAAATGTATGATTGTACCGTTAAAAGAGCCATGTTTTTTTTTTGCTATAAGTATCATTTATTTTAAATAAGTTAAAAAATAAAAAATTACGATGTAAACTACTTACTAAAACTAAAAGAAACCAATGCATATTTCTAAACGAGTAATTTATAAGTAAGACAATATTTGCTGACATTGTTACTAAGTAAAATAATTATATACATATATCATCATATCATATCATCATCATTATAATGATGAGGAAACCGCTTTGATTCATATTATAAGTTATACACTTAAACATTCACAATATAATAACGTAACATTTCAGTACAACAAAATACCGTAAAGTCGCGTGTATAAGTTTACAACACCTAAAAGCAGAATATCAGCCGCTCCAAAAATGCTATATCGCGCCACAAAATAACGAGACTGCAGAAGGCAAGCTTAGAGACCGCAAATTATTGGTTATATTAATCAAAATATGCAGCTACTAAATTACGAATATTGATGTTATCAATGTATTTGAGTGGTATCCAAGCTTTTTTTTGTGGTGTTTTCGAACACATTAATTATGATCTAGTCAAAACTATGTAATCTTGTCTTCGAGCTAGCAAATTCAAGATAAATACATTATACAGACTTATTAGTCAAATTATAGTCTTAAACTATTTGACGAAAGTTGGTCCATCTTTTCAGTGTGTCGCCTTAGGCTTGTTTTACACGTACCACAACCAACCGTGTGGTGTGGACACGGTCGCGACAAAAGGTGGTCTAGCTGTGGTTACGTGTGAATAGTGTCGCTGCGGCTTCTTGCGGTTGCGTTGTGTTACCTACAAAATGTTTGCAATATGGCCGGCCGCTAATTCGTGGTGTCGCTGGTGGTTGCGACGTGGCTGCGATGTAGTCGGTATCAAACACGCGGTCAACAATGACAGCAAAATGTGGCCTGTGTGAATTCAACTATTAATTTTCATACAAACTAGCGCTCGCCCACGTGTAGTGGTTGTGGTGTGGTTGTGGTACGTGTGAAACAAGCCTTAAGCTTACCTTCTGGGATCTCTTTACTTTGTGATCGCGCGAAGCCTCACTCGCCCGGCCGCGTAGCCGTGCAGTTGCGCAACCGCTATTACGTAACCCACATCGTTGCAGACATTAATTGGCTACACACATAATAATTTTCCGAGTCATTTCCTTTACTTGCGACGATATGAGCCAGTCTACTGTGTAATTGTTATCTAACTTATCGCCTCATCTTAGTTGGATTCTGATGGGGCTCACTAGAGCACATTTACATTTTGATTTAGCGACAGCTTTCCAGATGTTTAGCTTGAACTGTGTCATGCGGTCGGCACGTGTAGCTATCAAAATTGGATTTACTATTGGATTTAGCGATGGCTTTCCTTTTAAAAGTTATTAGTCAGGTCATGTAGTATTACAATAATTATGTTTTGTCAACTCCTGTTAGTAAAAACGTGTATTCTTTTGAACTGAACCTAGAAAATATATCTTTTTTATAGGTATGTACTCTAACAAATGATGTAACAACAAGCAACCATTTCTTAACGTAGTGCATCAATTTTCTATGGTACACTAATACCTACTAATAATGATAGAAAAAAAAAACAAACAACAACAGGTACCCATTTGGTTCGATTGTTGGAAAGGCTTTTCGCCTTCCGCCTGGCAAGCTACCACAATCATATCTAAATATCTCGCCATAACATCAATGTTTGTTCGAATTGTATGTTCCGACACTTTGGTATAAGATTTCTCACTAATTGAGGATTCCGATTGAAGGATGCTTCCATCTTACGACTAACTACTTATTTATTTATATCTTAAAATCAGGTGAGATGAAGGCTACGAGCTTACCCATACATAAAATCTATATAAATAAAAATGAATCGCTAAATGTGTTGCTAATCGCAATACTCGAGAACGGCTGAACCGATTTGGCTGATTTTTTTTTTGTTGTGTTTGATGAAGTCAGAGGAAGGTTCTTATGGAGAGAAAAAACGTAAAAAATACGAGGAAAATAGTAAAAACAACAATTTTCTTTTCCCATACAAACCACTCTGTCCTCAGCGGTCAGACATTTGACTTTAATCAAAACAAAACAAAGGCGCGTTAGGATTATCTTTGGTATGCCTTCAAGTTGATTAGGGGTTGCACGTCAATGAAAATAATAGTCGGGGCAGCCATTAACATAAAACAAATTTTTTCAACACTTTGTCTCTATTTTCAAATTATCTTGATACAGTTCATACCTGCCCCCTGTCTATGAGCTCTTATAGCAGTATTATTGCAGTTGTGGAAAAGAGACGCGAGTATATTCGCCGCTACACGCGTCTCGTTTTCACAACTGCAATAATACTACTATAATAGCTCGTGGTTACCCCCCTGACATTTGATTTAGGCCAGCCCGTAGGTTTGTTGTTGATTTTTTTTTACAAATTATCTTGATACAGTTCATACCTGACATTTAATTTAGGCCAGACCGTAGTTTAGTTGTTGTTTTTTCAAATTATCTTGATACAGTTCATACCTGGCATTTGACTTAGGCCAGCCCGTAGTTTTGTTGTTGTTTTTTTGTTACGAGTAATCACTTGGCTTTCATCTCACCTGATGTTAAGTGACGATAACATCGAAGGTGGAAGCGCACTTTACTCGGAGTCCTTAACTGCATAGGAATGAAATAAAACATAAAAATATCTCGACATAATGTAGTGGTACCAGTGTTCGACAAGATCCAGTGATCGCATTTTTTTTCATTAATCATTGAAAATATGGGTATGTATTAAATCTGCTTCGAAGCTGCCATCAAGTAAAATTTCAATTAAATTCTACATTACACTTTGGCGACTAAAACTGGTGTTGAAGACTGTGCTTAAAATGTCGAACTGGTGCCGCTACAAAATGTATTATTGACACAGTTCATAGCCGACACTTTATTCAGACTAAGCCGATGTAAGAAATAAAATGAAATATAAACTAACCCCTATATACTTATTCTTGATACAGTTCATAACGGACGCTTTATTCAGGCCAGCCCGATACCGTCCAGGGTCGTGCAGCCGTGTCATCTGGCGGCAAGCCAAAAGCACCACTAATTTGTAGAGTTCATTACATAATTGCGTACGTTTTTGCTGTAACCTGTACGGTTTTGCTGGCGTCGTGTGAAGCTTGCATGTTATTGCCTAGACGCCCTATTTGGTATTACTGTTCTATTTCTGTTCTTAATTTGAATATGCATAAATACGGAGTGTATTTAAACGTCGCAGAAACAGTGTTTTGAATAAAAGTGCTGAAAAGTTTCCACGAGCGGGATTTGTCATCGCACCCTCTGACTTAACGAGTCAGGTGCATTACCAAATAGGCTACTGTGGCTGCGTTGTCTGTAAGTGCGGGTTCGAATCACGCAAATAAAAATGTATTTATTTATGTATTTGTATTTTATTTATTTATTTATTTATGTATTTATCAGTACTTTTTCGAAAAATTTATTCATACCCATATTTTATGTTAACATGTTTCCCATGAAACGTAGGTAATTCTAAGGGCTCGTACTTTCGGATTTTGTAAATCTTACATTCCAATGAAACAACTTGGGTCGTGGAATGCGACGTTTTCTTCGTCCGAAGCGAAATCATCATCAATCATACGAATAAAACTTCGTGGTTCCGTATTTTTTTCTATTTTTTTTGTACCGAAATTTCGAATAGATGTTTATGTTGTAAAATACGGCCCTTTTAATGCCTATCTATCATTACAAAGATGTGAAATCATTGGGCTTTTGACTTTTCTAACTATTTCTATATCACTCACAATTTTACTACATGCCATTTAGTTCTCCTTCTTCATTAAGTATGTTAGCATTCATTTTGTACTTTCATAATTACTATTGTTTTGTTTCTATAACCAAAAAAGTTTTACTTACTATTTGCACCAAAACAAGAAGTTTACTTAAAACACATTTTTTTTTATCATTAAACCACAATTCAAAGGAATTGAAACGTCGTCATGCAAAAATTAAACACTAAAAACATAATAAACGCGAGTAGATCCGCATCAAGTTTTCAAAAAAGGTTAAATCTCTATAAAGAACCTTTTTATTCACTGTACCGCTTTATCTTCGCGGTTCGCACTCCGTAATCGAGAGAATTAACAACCAACAGATGTAACAACCAAAAGCTCCATCCAGATATTCGTAAGCTGCCGCGAATAACAAATGCGAGTGTTTCGCCGAGCAGTTTCCCGAAGTAATGGACAGTAGCTAATAATGAAAATGTAAATTCGAATTTAAGCGCGTTTGCCCAGCGCTAGTGGTGCGACGAAAGAGGTTGATATACCCCATGTCTTTGTGGTAGGGTAATTTGCGGGGCGATTACCCGCTTGTGAGTAAAATTTGTAGTCATCATCAGCCAGTAAAACTTTCAGGCCGTCCTCGTAGATAGTATCATCGGAGTTTGTGAATTGACCCATTACGCATGGCCAGTGCGAGTATATTTATATGGATGAAAACGACTGTAAACTTACATACACCACTGAGAACAACAGTTGTACGTGCCTAAAGTAACTACGGAGGCCAAAGTACGGAGAAGCGCGACATAATGAAACTTGGTCACCCATCCGATACCCGGCATTGCAAAAGTCGCTTTGCTTTTATGATCATAATTCGAAAAAGGACACTTAAATATATATTTAAAATTAAATTAATGATTGAAATACAAGGAAAAAGCATTGTAGTGTATTACGAGTAAATTTTTTGACATATGTGCTTTAGTCTGCCGACCCTGCTACTGTGTGCGTACTGTCATAGGTAGTGCTACGAACGCTACGAAAATGCTACGAACTCGCTACGGATTCATGTGCCGTGTACCGTGTAGCATTTGAAAACATTGTAATGTGTAATATGGACAGAACTTTGGCAATATACTCGTAGTACTTCAGTACGTTGCGCATTGTAATAAAAACACTCATTTAATATTTGTCGTCTTTCCGTGCTTCGGAAGGCACGTAAAGCCGTTGGTCCCGGCTGCATTTATAGCAGTCGTTAACAACCACCGATCCGCACTGGGCCCGCATAGTGGTTTATGGCCCGTTCTCCCTATACACCCATCAGAAAGGCTCGTGCCCCAGCATTGGGACATTAAATGAGCTGGTGATGATGATGAATATTTGTCGTTGTCCACCACACTTGGGAGCGTAACTACTCTACAAAAGGGCATAGTACTCATTATTACTTTTCATTATTATTTTTTATTTATTATTAAGTTTCATTAAGTTTATTTTTTGTAGGAAAGTTTTATTATACTGTGACAAAAGTGACTGCGATGTGAATGCATTATATTAATATGTAATTGACGACCTCCGTAGCCGAGTGGCTTGCACGCCGGACTTTGGGTGGCGATAACTCTGAGATCCCGGGTTCGATTCCCGGTCGGGTCAATGTCGAAAACGAACTTTTCGATATTCGTCGTCTGTCGGGTCTGGGTGGTTGTGGTACTGTCGTTGATTCTGATTTCTATAATTAGTGCTAAAGCTACTTACTTGGGATCAGAACAATGTATATATAATAAACACACTTAATAATTTGAAATGAAATATTTTTTACTTATCAGTGCGCGTTCAATTTTAACTTATTATTTAAACTTTTAATTATAATTAGAAGCGTAAGTATAAATTCTTAAAAGTACTTCATTCCAATCCATGTGTTTGCGTAAACTTTAAAAAACAACACTTCATTTCGGTTTATTTTTCTAAAGTTATCGCGAATACTAACAGTTTTTTTATATAAGACAACATTACATACATTGTTCTGATCCCAAGTAAAGTAGCTAAATCACTCGTATTACGGAAATCAGAAACCACGACCGTACCACAACCACCCAGGCCCGATACAATATCGAAAAGTTCGTTTTTCGACATTGACCCTACCGGGAATCGAACCCGGAACCTCAGAGTTAGCGCCGCTCAAAGTCCGGCATGCAAGCCGCTCGGCTACGGAGGTCGTCAAGTCGTCACCATAACTACTACACTATGATTACACAAAACTAGCAATAGATACAGCCCACATTCTATCAACAACGGACTCGTTCATTACACAGAGCGTTACCAAAGAAGCGATGCAATATAATCTGCGTGCGTAATTATACAGTGCGACGTCGCGCCCGCGGCCCGGCCACCGCAAAAAGAGTATTAATTTTCGCCCTCACTAATTATAACGAGCAACTTTCGGCAACTCGGCTCCCGTTACATGCTGCCGGCTCTTTATTTCCAGAAACTTCTTTGCCTCTGATTCCTGGGACTTTAATAGGTTCAAACTGTTGGGCTCACTTAATCGTGCAACTTTGTTCTTAATGCCTTTACGTTTATCATATTATTTTGCTCATCGATTTGTAAACTATATTGCATTAAGTAAATAGTGAGTGGTGTAGTAGTTTATTGTGGGTAAATAGCGTTGGATAAATTTGCGTGATAGCCTAATTAATAGGGCTCGATTGTCGAATCTGTATTGTCAAAAGATGCCGGTTCAAATTCCGCTAGACAATGAAATAAAAATAAACAGTATTATTATTATTATAGCGATAGCTAGAGGAAGATTTTTCAACACATTTCCGATATACCTATATCGCATTGGTTTCCCATTTTTTACGTGTACCTAGTTACGTTTAATAATGAAGGTATCTAGTTAATTACAGTAATCACTTCGTTGTACAAACATTTCCTTTAAAGGCATTTTCAGTCCCGTGCGCGTACCTTACTTTCGTTCATCAAATTCAAAACAAAAGAATTCCGCTCGGCAATACATTCAGCATCGTTACTATAAAAACATGTGAGCATCGGCAAAAATAGCGCACACCATTGATGGGGCGAGACACACCTACTTTCATTGAACTAAGTCCTATGAGTCAGAGACTTGGCGACAGTAAATTGAATCGGGGTAATAAAATGTAGGGCAACACGCGAGTGATTATGTCGTACTATAAAAATAAGGCTTCAGTGTCTAGCGCCTTGTAACAACGAAGCCTTGCAATTTAAATTAACAATCAAAATGATAGCGTCTATAGCGGTGCAGGTTATTCACTAGCGGGAGCGGTAGCGGAGGCGATTTTCCAATTAAAGTATCATTATAGAATTGATATTTTGACTTTTTTTGGATCGTTTATTTATTATTTTTAGTGAATTTGACGATACGAATGAAAAATATTTTTTTTACATAGTTTAAATATGGAAAATTAACTGTCAATCTGAATTCCTATATAAAAGCGAAATGCCAATTTTACAAAAGCAGTACTATTTCTGCACTGGAAGTGAAAAAAATTGCAACGATATGGAGCGACGGCGTCATTTGACAAGGGAAGAGATGTTGAGAGCCGTCGGAATGTTGGAAGCTTGTTCCAGGCAACGTACTGTGGCTGCCACCATTGGTACTACACAGAGTGTCACAGGCCGCCTCTGGACACGCTATCGTATCACGGGCACCGTGGCCGAGCGACATGAAGGAAGATCTCGTATCACCACTCGAAGACAAAACCGGTACATCTAAAATACTGCTCGACGGAATCGTACCATGAACTCTATGATGTTGGCCACAAGGCTCCACAGCGCTTCAAGCTTGCTGATAAGCAACCAAGACATCTGGAATCGTTTACGCGAAGTGCGTCTGCGTTCTTGAAGGCTTTGGCTCGCGAACACCGAAATTGGGAGAAAGAAGACTGGCGCTGTGTTTGCTTCTCTGATGAATAGCGTTTCGGTATCAGGCCGGATACAAGACGTACTTGATCAACGTCCTGCTGTGGCCTGTACAATCACCAGACTTCAACCCAATTGAACATGCATGGGACATGCTCCAAAGAAGAGCTCTGCCGAGTATGGGTGCCGTGCACACCCCACAACAACTTTTTGACTTGTTAGAAAGACTACACATTTTTGATGTGTGTATATAACAACGCTCAGGATTTGAATTAAATCCTAAAGAAATCAATTAAAACCAGGTATCTTACTCCTCTAACAAAGTAAGGCGTAGTAAACGCAACTATTACAACTAGAAATACGATTAAATTGTAAAATTGAACTCTCGCGGCACCTCCGCCCGCGCCCGCCCGTGTTCAGTAAATTCTGGAACATGGAAACCTTCCAAAGTATTCCACTAAGGCTGGGGCGGTAATTTCCAGCTAAACGAGGGTTGCACTAATTCATGCAGCCATTAATAAAACATGACTATGTTAAGGTGGCGCGGTGAGACCTGCCGTTATGCACTTCCGTCGACGGCTCTCGCTAACTACTATTTACACGTTTTTTTAATAACAAGCATTTTTTTTTGTAAATTTAAATATGTCGTGACAGAGAGCCTAGACAAGTGGCATAACGCTATAACGTATGGGATTGACAGCCTACGAAATGTTTAAATGATGTTTGATTGACTTATGTCAATCCCATTTTCGTTCTATTCCATTTCTATTATAATATCGTTATGCCACTTGTCTAGCCTAAGCTGTATTTATAAAGGGAAGCGCAAACGAGGTACAGCCTTCAACGTGCTTTTGATCCTTCCAAATAGTATCGTACGAAAACCTTAATGTCGGCATCTGATTAGGAGTGATCAACAAAAACAACCGGCCAAGTGCGTGTCGAGCCACGCGCAGTGTAGGGTTCCGTAGCCCAACTCAATAATGCGGAGTCTGAGAAGAGGGCTTTTATAAACATTTATTTAACGATGGCTCATATACTTAAATGTAGATACTACCGGTTTCACACACCTGATAACGTTATTTAAGTAGTTGTTCCCAATGAGGAATTTGTACTGCGCCAAGTATATTTATAAGTTGGTCGACTGTTACTCGTAAACTTGTAAAGCCTACTTAGCTGTGATAGTTTTCCTTTTAACTTCGTCATATATACAACTACCATGAATTTTTTCACGTATCCAAAAACAACCATATGGCTGGTAGGGAGGGGGGACACTTGACTCTAACAAAATTTTGCACTTTAAAGCTTAATAGTTCACAATCGGATGCCTCAATCAAAAAACTGTTTTCACAAACCCGCTATATTTTTGAAATTGCTATCCAATGACACCCCGCACTTTGGGGTAAACAAGAAAAAAAATTACATCCCCACTTCACGTGTAGGGGAGGTTACCCAAAAAAATATTTTTCAAAATTTTACTTTACCACTTGGTCGGCGTGATTAATATGTATATCCATGCCAAATTACAGCTTTCTAGTACTAAGAGTCTATGAGCTAGACTGGGTTAAGACAAACAGACAGACAGACAGACGGACGGACATGGCGAAACTATAAGGGTTCCTTGGGGAGAATTATCCCGTGGTTAGGCTGGCTAAAAGAGTATTCGGTATTCGGTATTTCATACTAACCTCAAAGTTTAGTTAATAGAATTATCTCATCACAGTGCGGATTGGTGGTTATTAACGACTTGCTAAGGCAGCGGGGACCAACGGCTTTACGTGCCGAGCACGAGATGATAAATTATTGGTCACCCATCCGATGACCGGCCTTTGCGAAAGTTGCTTAACATCAATCGAAGACCGGGCGCGTTAACCAAATCGCATGAATTCAGTTAGTTAAATAGAATTACTTTTAATACTGTCTATAACAAAGTAGTTCTCTGTACTTTCCTCAAGCATTGAAAGTTTTATTTATTGGTTAGAAAAAATATAAAATCTTTAAAGATTATATGAGATACATTTTATTTACAAACAAATCTGTTTTGATAACGATGGTGGTTTTAACTAAACGTGTCGTAATCAAACGTGACAAGTGCCGAGTAACGATGTGTTTAATTAATGATTGAGGAAAACAACCTTCGCAATTTCTAGTACTTGATTATAACGGCCATAGTAAAATAGCGCTTAGTGCTGACGGTTTTAAAGTATATTTTTCTTTATACTCCGCATGTCTTATATTACCTTTTAAGTAGAAAGTTGAGATGCCAAGAGAAAAAGTCACTTTTGTTTACCTTAACGTGCTTAAAACGTAAAAAGACTTAGTAGGTATTGTTTCAAAGCAGAAACCTGTTTCGGCCAGCGTGATGGGTTATGTACCGACCTCTCCATGTGTCTGAACCCAGCGGTGGGATGTTTGGTGATATTGATGATTGTTTCAATTAATTTTAAGTTATTGATCCTAATAAATAGGCAAGATAATAACAATTGGGTAATTGACTGGTTAATCAAAAAAGTAACTTTCTAGCTACTGTCTAAAATATTTTTTAATAGAAATAGTATCGGAATGGCAAACTATGACGTTACTATTGTTCCGACAAATGAGTGTTAATAAAAAATTTTTTTGATGACCTCCTTGGTCGAATGGTTTGTACACCGGTTTTCATGGCGTCACCATATCTGAGGTCCCGGGTTCGTTAGAACCCGGTCGTTCGTTCGTTAGTTCGTTCCCAATTTAGAAATTATTGTTTTTCTAAATTGTCTCGGGTCTGGGTGTTTTCTATGTATAATAAGTATGTATTTTAAGTATGTTTATCCGTTGTCTAGTAACCATTTAACGAGTTCCATAACGAAGCTTCTCTTGGGCTAGATAATTGGTGTGATTGTAGGAAAGATTTTTTTTTTCTATGCTACAAATTAGAAAATTATTGTTAGAAATTCATGCTTAGATCAAATACAACATAGGTTAATGTTTTGAAGAACTGTAATGTGATGTCATTTATACGTTTAATGTCCTGGAATTAATTATTGTTGTAGTCACCAATTCTATTGCGAAGAAATTTTCCTTGTTAAAAAATAAACCATTGCAAGATGAAGCGTAAAGAAAACTTTGATAAAATGTTTTTTGTTTTGTTTATATAATTTTAACGCAAACTTTGTTGCGAAACAAATTATAAAAACACAAATGTTGCAAAATTTTCCACAAGCAGGATTTGAACCTGCACCCTTCTGACATACCGAGGCAGGTGCTCTTCCAATTGAGCTATCGTGGTTCTAACCAGCCCGCCGAAAATATTCAACACTATTTTTTACTTTCAAAGCCAAATGTCAATGTCAACAACTACCGTCATTAACTCAATTGGAAGAGCACCTGATCCGGTATGTCAGAAGGTTCAGGTTCAAATCCTGCTCGTGGATTTTTTTTCAATATTTGTGTTTTTGTAATTTGTTTCGCAACAAAACTTTGATATTTACGCAAAAGGCCGATTTTAAAGAATAAAAATTTAACATTACTGAATGTTACTTTACTTACTTTATAAACTAACATGGTCTCTTACATTAAAATAATATATAGCTATCAACGGGGTTTTCTGTTATGCGTGATTATCGAAACAAAAAATATTTTTATTAAGGTTATTGTTCATTAATATTGTATGCAGTTTTATTAACACAAAAGAAGGTACACACGCCTGCACATCAGGCTACCACAAACTGTCAAATTTCCTCAATAGACTTTTAACTTTATGTATATGGCATATGGTTGAAAATCCATTGAAGAAATTTGACAGTTTTGGATAGGTCGATGTGCAGACGTTTGTACATGATTGCTTACGATACTGATCCTCCTCGTGTAGGTAGTTAAGATTGATTGCATATATACTTCTTCAAGTGCACGCCACTGAGCACGATCCGCGACTCCTCTCGTCCAGCTCTTGCTCTCGCTTACTAGTAACCACTTAGTAACAATAGAAAGATAAGTGTGTCATAATACTCTAATACAAACACTTCATTTTGTTTTTGCTACATTTCTTACAGTGAGTTTATGATTAATGGTCGCTAGATCAATAAGTAATAACGGTTTTTATTGATGTAATTTTAGGTTATTGACGATTCCTATTCAACTACCTACTACCAACTACCAACGACCTACCTTTTCAAACAGTGATTTTATTTCATTTTTGTTATAGTTTGTTACATTTTTTTGTTACGTTACAAAGATGACGTAACAAAAAAGAAGTAAGGGCTAATACATATTGTAATCCTAACTATAATATTATAAATGTAAAACTGAGATAGATAGATAGATAGATAGATAGATAGATAGATAGATAGATAGATAGATAGATAGATAGATAGATAGATAGATAGATAGATAGATAGATAGATAGATAGATAGATAGATAGATAAATACTTTATTGCTGAGCTTGTTTTTGTTTATTATGTTCTCGAGGGATACACGCAAACGAGGTCACGAGCAGAGCAACAGCGATTATATAAATATTATTAGTAAACGCTTTTCAGTCATTAAAGATAATTCAATCAAACATGTGTTATTTTTATTACTCTGAAATGACCCTAATAGTTCTACTTTGTTATTTTTTGTTACAGTTTTCATTTTTGTCACACTTTTCATTTTTGTTTCACTTTTGTGATAGTACAATAGTTTTGAATATGACCCACACATCAACAGATCAGGGCTACGTCGTGGTTTTTACCACAATATAATTGTTTTTTCCTCTCGATAGCTTTATGAGACTCACTCGATAGTTCAAGGCTTTTGATCCCTTCCTTCCAATGTTAAACCTTTTGCTGGCTCTAAAACTAGGGACGGTATTTTCATCCAAGTTATGTGGTAGATTAAAGCGTACCTGTTACCTATACATATTTTTCAGGATAGGTACGCAAATTTTAATCACTTGGTTACTTTACAAACTGTTTATTTGGAAAAAGTATAAACAGCAAATTTTTCGCACAAAATTGTTACCTTCTTTTTATATATGTGTATACACATTTCGGTATCACTTACAAACTTTAAAGTCAATATATTTAAACCAATAAGCAATTTCTAATGAAACTTTCAATGCTACAAGGAAAGAAATATAAAGAAAGTATGAAAACAACATTAAAATAACGTATATTTTACGTAAATAATATTAAAATCCATGTTGGAACATTTCAAGTTGCATTTATTCTGTTAAAACGAGCATACAGCCTGATTGAAGGCGGCCACCACAGCTCATAGACGTTTGCAACAACAAGGATATCACGTACCAACCCTGATACTTCAGTTCATATGCCTCTATACCCTGTAAACTTTATTTATTTATTTATAACTACTTACAACTATCTTTACAGGTTTTTTACTAGATTTAGTACTTGCGTGCTAGTACAAAATGCTGCTTAGCAGCAGAAATATGTTAAGACGGTCGCCGTCCAATCGGCTTTTGAGCAGCATCCTGCCAAGAGGCAAACCGTAAACACAATTTATGCAATCCTTTGGTACAATTTCAACGGACACATATATGCTATTAGTCATATTCCGAATTTGCAGGTGTAGCGCGTCGCAAGTAGGTCACAGTGCGCGATGTCACGCCGCGACCACGCTTACGACGAAATTGATCTCTTTTATTGTAAACTAGCGACCGTTCGCGTTCGTCCCCGTGAACCTCCGTTTCCTATAAGAATTTCTAAAAATCTTGACATATCTCTTTAGCGCCATGTAAGGGCCTAGAAAAAGTCAGCGTTCTAGGTTTAGCAATTTGTGCTATGCGTTGATGAGTTACGCGGTGAGTGAGCCAGGCCTTTTTTTGTATAAATAAACTAAGGCCAGTCCACGACTTCACCCGCATTAGCAACCGTATTCCGTAATAATTTTTAAAAATCCGTTCTTATTTCTTGTCTTTATAATTAAGGTTATCTGTGCAATATATCACAGCTTATCATGACGATAAGTTTGGTTTGGGCGTTCAAATTTATTCTAGTTAAAAACCTGAATGATTATAACTATTGTACACATATTTTGCAACTATTGCGAAAAGATTTAGAACATATCAAACCAAACGTTACCAATCTATCAATGACAATTTTGCCACTGTGTTTTAATATCATACTAATATTTTTAAGAGGAAAGCTTTACATTTTTGTTTGTAACGAATAAACTCAAAAACTACTGGACCGATTTAAAAAATTATTTCACCATTTGAATGACATTAGCGCTGAGTAACATAGGCTATATTAAAAAAATGTCCACCCGTGCGAAGCCGGGACAGGCCGCTTTAGTCAATAAACTTTCACTTTACTCATATATAAAATTCACTCAAACTAGCTCAGCTTTATTAAAACCATTAACTATCCTCCCTGTGACCACGGACCCTGCAAAGGGTTTGAAACGTCAGGATAAACGTTAATTAAAAGTAATGTGTAAAATAAACGCGAGTAGATCCGTAAAAGTTGTTTCATTTCAATGTGTAGTGTTCGCGTAAACTTTAAAAAACAATATGTGATCCTATACGGGCTGGAAATAGCCAACAAAGTGCGTCGGTTGGAAGATCTGAAAACTAAGCGCGCAAGAAAAGTTACATCTTCGAATTTCTTGAACAGACGTCGCTACCAAGGTCTCATCCTAGTGTGTGTCAAGATCTCGCCCAAGAAAGATATACACGGGATCGCGAAGATCTTACAACAGGCCAGTCAAAAATTGCTTCGTCACCTCATCTACCAAAATCGTTCTGAGCTAAGTACAATAATAATTAATAAAAGATCGAGAGTTTGTCCAGTGTGCTAAAGTTACAATTGTCCGTATCAAATTTTTAATAATTGCATTAATATACTTAAAAAACGTGAAATATCTAAATATAATGAATGCAAACATAGACAAATAGATAAATTCCAAACGTCAGTATCGAATGCAGAAGCATGAAGCTGTAGAAATAACTGAAGAGGCCTGTTAGTGGAAACAAGCAATTATTATATAGCTATCTCACTCTTCTGGTGACACCTCTCTTTCTATAGGGTAGGGTACTTACTAATTCATAAAAATTATGACTCTAAAGTGAAGTAAAGATGAAGGAGAGAAAGAAAGTAAACGAATATAAACTAACAGTAAACCATCAACCATAAACAGCCACAAACGTTAAAATCAAAAAGATGATCGCACAATTGTTAATTTATCAAAACAAACACTGGACAAGCCCACCGTTGAGGTGCTAAAAAAGGGGCTAAATTTCGCCGTAGCCCCTCGCAGGATACCGTATGAAAGCATCATTAGCAACGTCGAGGATTGCTTAGTTAAAAAAAAACTTTAGGAAGGCAGATGCTGAGGCAATACGTCAAGACATTATCGTTTGTCTTGCGCCGGAGCAAATTGCCGAAATCAAACCTTCCTCGTGATCAATATTTAGCTTTAAAGAACCTGCAAGCTAAGCTCGAATTAACCTACGGCCTAAATGCCTAAATGCCTATGGTTGTAATGGATACGTCTGATTATAACGAAAATAACAATACTTTTATCGGATGACAAGACGTACAAACGCGTTAAGTGTGACCAAACCAACAAAGTACTTAAAAAAACTAGTGATTTTGTCAAACAACACTTCGAAACGTTAAATCTAGATGCTAACTATTTAATTCCTTCCTGCCCTAAACCACTAAAACTATATGGGTTGCCGAAACTTCACAAACCCGAGGCGCCGCTACGCCCCATTGTAAGCCAGATCGATTCACCAACTTACCGACTGGCCCGGCATGTAGCTAAGATTCTTTCACCACTTAGAGGTAACACAACAGCTTATGTGAAGGATTCCTACCAATTTGTCAACGATATCAAAGACCTACATCTCGCTGACAATGAAACCATAGTTAGATTTAATGTGCAGCCCTTATTTGCATGCGTACCAGTACAGGATTGCATTAAAATTACCAAAAAACGACTAGCAGAACAAGATATGCCTGATGAATATGCAGTACTATTAGAACATTGTCTAACATCTGGCTACCTTTTGTGGAATGACATTTACTACCTGCAAGTAGAGGGTGGCGCCATGGGGTCCCCTGTTTCGCCCGTCGTCACCGAAATCTTTATAGAAGACTTCTAGGAGAGGGCCCTGAGCACAGCACCGGTAACCCCTAGGTACATAGACAAGCGGTACTGATGATACTTTCACTATCCTACCAACTGATAAAGTATCTGCTTTTCTCGATCATCTTAACTCCATACATCCAAAAATACAATTCACAATCGAGTTAGAGGCAGATAGTAAGCTAGCTTCCTTGGATACTTTTATTATCAGGAATCCGGACCATAGTTTGAGTCACACTGTGTATCGTAAAGTAACCCATACTAATAGGTACCTCAATGGTGATTCTCACCACCATCCTAGACAGTTGACTACTGTAGGGAAATCTTTGTTTCAGAAATCACGCGGCATCTGTGACATCTTACACCTGGCTGCTGAGTTTCAGCATGTCAAGCACGTACTACAGGATAATAAACTAAAAAGTACCACGGCTTCGTCACAGAAAACGCAACAAAACAATCACTGTCGAGCGCCAACCAGCTGTACTTCCATATATGAAAGGTGTCACTGACAAGATTGGACATATCTTAAAGCGAGCTTCAATCAACATTTACTTCAAGAACATATAGCAGACATCAAGCAAAGGCGCGAAAATAAGTCTGTAGTATGCGAACATGTCCTAGAGGGGCCCAACCATTACATCAGATTTGTTAAACCACAAATACTCGCTAGAGAACAACGATTCATCCCTAGAATGATACGCGAGGCTATTGAAATTAAAAAACATCCTAATTTCAATAAAGAAGATGGTTGTAATCACCAGCCTGAAGTCCCAAGCCTCCTGAGTTTCTTGCCAGCTCTTTTCGGTCAAAGGCTCTCCCAAAATCCGAACTGGTGGTAGATTTAGTAGTTTAGTCTAAACGAATTTTTTAGTTTTTTTATTTATAGTTTTTACGTCAATAAGTGCCTGTGAAGGCTAATGTTGAATAAAATAATTTGACTTTGACTTTAAAAAACACCATACTGCCAGACCAAAACATACTGTAAGTTCTTTCTGCGTAAAACGGAACGCACCTGATTAAATTTAAATGGGCACAATGTGTACAAGCTACTAACTAATTATGAGACGACCAACACCTCAGTCTCCCTGTGACCACGGACCCTGCAAAGGGTTCGAAACGTCAGGATAAACATTAATTAAAACTAATGTGTAAAATAAACGCGAGTAGATCCGTAAAAGTTGTTTCATTTCAATGTGAAGTAAACTTCAACTTAAACTTAAAGTTCGCGTAAACTTTATAAAACAATATATTAATGAAAACCGTTTAACAAAGTTATAATTTCAATGTTTGAAGCAATAGTAGGCATCTTGGTGCCTTGCAATCACGCAGATATCTTACAACCACTACAAATAACAAATTTAAAATCAAATAATCGCTTGGTGCAGAATAACACATCTTACAGAGGAACCCCTCAAGCAAGCAGTAAGTAAACACATAAATCTTTGCACAAATTATCCGAGCTCTCATTTAACATGAAACTAGCACGTAAGTAATTAAGGGGACAGTTAGTAGCAACTCGTTTCATAAATCTTTATAATCACAGCACAATACTAAATGTTTGGTACCAATGGCCGTTCTTTAAAGAGGTGTGGTACAGCCAGCGTCATTATCTTAACGTTAAAACCTATTAAAATATCAGAACATTTGATAACAATTAACTTTATTTCATTGAGATTCAGATACAAATTTGATTAGCGCCTGCACACAAATTAATGTAAACCTTTTGTTTGTAGAAGACTCCACTCTACCTGATTAACAGAAGCGGAGTCCAAATGCGAAGACAGCGAGTGGAGAACGATTTTGCCTCACCTTACCAACACAGCTACGCTTTGTAATTAGGTGAATTTTGGTATTTTACAATATTTTGATAGGTCGGACCTATACTATCTACGGTCTACACTCGGATAGTTTTGACGCTGACTGTATACATAAAGCATATATGACTCCGTTTCTTCTCTGCCGAACCGAATAAACAATTGGTTAGCGACTAAACACAAATAATATAAATAGAGTCCAGGTACGAAGACAGCTAATGGAGCAGGTTTGTGCCGCACTAGCGAGCGACCCTCACCGTGCTGACTTGTTATAAAGTTGATTTTAAGCAAATGTTCAGATATTCTGACAGGTTTGAACGCTCAGATCATTTTGACGCTGTCTGTACATAGCATATATAAATCCGACTCCTTCGCTACCCACCAACGCACGCACGATCGCTTTGCGTGACCGAGAGCTTTGAGCGGCTGTAATTTGTTAAAATGTGCTACGATTCTCGGTCCTAACAGTTGGGATTGCCTGACCGTTTGGGGTAGCGATCGCTTGTTATTTCAATTGTTTTTCTTGCGAAGTAAATCATGTACACGAAAGTAAACGATGGTCGAAAATCAGTATACCTACCATGTAATGTATGGACAAAGTAATGGATAACAGAGAGTAATGCCTATACTGTGGAAAAGTTTTTAAGAATTTTAAATTGTGGAACTCACATTGAACGTAATTGACGACTGTTCTAGAACGTATCCTGATATACTAATCATCCATACAAGTATAGCTCTAATACACCGGGCTCGTTGCCAAAACTTTAAAGACCACATGCGTACCAGATACAGACATGTGCTTTGGGACTTTCTTCTCCCCCACGGAACCGTCAACCCGAAGCGTGGTTGGATTTATTCAGTCTTTACTACGTCAGCACATTAGTGATAGGTATGGGTTCACGTCAGAAGTCTAACGGATCTATGGGGATTGAATGACGCATTATACTTGAGTTTCTATTCGTTCGGCCTCCCGCGTCCAAGATAAAGTAGCAAGTAAAGCATCGGTAATTGGTATGTATGGATCAATGGGAACCGTGTATAAAAAATTTGGGACTTTATTACGCGGGCGGAGCGCCACTAATTGCCAGACATTTCTCGCTCTCCACTCCTACATGTGAATTTGAGTACCTACCTGCTATTTATGTTAGTCTTCATTTATTGTTATCAGGTTTCAGTTAGTCTATTGGAGCTAGGGGATTGAACTACACTTCGTCGTCAACCTCGAACATAATTATACTCCTTGATTCCATATTTTTAACTTTATCATTTACACAGCTGCGGCTAATTATTCAGTTCAGATTCAAAACTATACATTATTATCAATAGATTACCCGCATATAAATTACAATAAAAATAGGGCAAAATAATAATAATGCATAATCGTTCAGCCTCGATTCGTTCAGCTACCGAGCTACGATTGACCAGTATCATAAGCATGATAAGGTTGGATCAATGCAAACCGTGTAGTAGAAGTCAGTACTGTAGTCTAACGAAGGGATCAACCACGATTCCTCGCCTTTAACTAAAGCATCCATTCATTTAGCTACATCCATATTGACCAGTGACTTAAGTACATGCTTAAGTCCAATCATTTTGTTACGTAACATGCAACGAACAACTTTGTTTGCATGTACGTACTTACAACTAACAAACATCGGCGAACATTGAACATTTGTCCTGCATAGACAGGAACTTAATGTTCGTGTTCAACTGTACGTGCCCGCCTTTTAGGTTAGTTCAAAGAGAACCGTGTATAAAAAATTGGGGCGTTATTAGGTGGGCGGAGCGACACTTACCATCAGCCATTTCTTACTCTCTACGCCTACAGGCGAATTTGAGTTACAAATCCGCCATTTATGTTAGTTTTGATTTATTGTTATCAGGTATCAGTTACTCTATTGGAGCTATGCGGATTAAACCACGCTACCTCGCATTCAACCCCGAGGATATACTTGTGGATGCTAATGCATAGACGTTCAGCTACAGAGCTACGACTGACCAGTAACTTAAGCATAAGGTTGAATCAATGCAAACTATATTTAGACGTCATGGTGGAGATAAACCTCGAATTCTTGCATTCAACTCGAGCACCTATTCATTTAGCTCATCTATATTGACCAATAACTTAAGTACATGCATAAGTTCAATAATTTTGTTACGTAACATTCAACGATGTACTGTGTTTGCATGTAAGTACGTACATACTACTAACGAAAATCGGCGAACATTGAACATTGGTCCTGCATAGACAGGAACTTTATGTTCGTGTTCGATGTGCGTGTTCGCGGTGTTTTGTTCGACTGGACGTGCCCGCGTTTTAGGTTGGGTCAATGAGAACCGTGTATAAAAAATTTAAGATGTTATTACGACACCATCCGCCAGACATTTCTCGCTCGCTACACCTACATACGTATTTGAGTTGGTACGGATCCGCCCTTTTTGTAAGTCTCGATTTATTGTTATCAGGTTTCAGTAACTTTGATCCTTTCTTTTTATTTGTCAACCTTTTTAGGTTGTGTGCAAAATACGTTCCTTTACTGTCGAGCATGAATATAAGCTCACCAAAAGAAAAACTATAATTCTTACATGTTGGGACCAAGTAATAGCCGTTATTTTAATACCATGATTTAAATTATACCTACCTATTTTCTAATACACATTATCCATTTTTTACTTAGCAACTTTAGCAACTTTATTAAGAACGTTTGATTTAAAAAACCAACTTATGTTATTGGCTCAAATTTTATAATTATATTTATTTACTTTCTCCTTGGGATTGAAAGTTATTTATAGTCGTTTTATAAAACATCTTGAGCTCTTATATGTCTTACCTAACCTTACATGAAGAAGTAAAAATCAAAAGATTACTAAAATTAGAGTAATTGTTAACGGGATTCTTACCATTTTCATTATTTGTACCTATCCGATATTTCGGCACAGTTGCAAATATGGAAAGAATCCTGTTAATCATTAGTTATATCTATTACTAAAACATTTATATTATTTAAAATCCTAACATATAGCTGGGGTGAAAATTACCTAAACAAATAAAAATTGGATATTTTCCAGATTTTTGTGTGGGAGGGAATACGATACCAATTCATGTAGGTTACACCTACGTTGGACGACGCTCTCCCTGTTTAATTTCGTTATTTTTATTGTAAGCTATACAGGCGTTTAATATTATAGATAGCCTTTTCTAAACTTCAGCAGACTTGTTTTACTTACTGCTAGGTAAAACTATTGTTTTGGTACTACTCAGTATTTACTTGTAAAGACTTATTATTATTTTTGACCATAATTGTGTTTCGATTAATGTTGATGCTGACGGTTTTTTTATATATTACAATTCACATTTTAAATTAAGAGTAATAAGGCCATTAGTTAAATGATTATAAATTAAAAAGGTTTGTAGTTGTAGAAATAGAATAGAAATATAATTTATTGCCTACAGGTAGAGGTAGATAAAAAACCAAAAAGCAATCAATTAAGCATGCTTTTCAAAGAAAAGCAAGTAAGTCACTTATTTTTTTACACAGATTTTACCTTTGCTTTTTACTTTTTCACTCATAGTCCTGAAAAGTACGAAGGAAAGTTCAAAGATTAATAGTCTTAACTCTTTAAAAAAATGTACATTGCTTATAATTTTAAAAGTATTTACGCGTTTCACTTACGAAAAACTTATTGCTTACTAAAAAAGCGTACGCATCAAACAGCAGTTCACTTTTTAAGCCATAAATTGCCCTTAAAATTTTATAAGCATATAAGTAAAAAGCAATTAAAAAAGTTGCTTTTTAAAATAAGTGAAAAGTATAAGTGAAAAAGCCTTATTAATTTTAAGCAATAACCCCCAACTCTACCTATAGGATTGAAAAATGCATAAAAAACATTATTATCGTCATACAACTTTTTAGTGTACAGACATGACTTTGTATATAACTATTATTGATACAGTATACAAATATATAATAATAGTATTCACAATAATATAATAACCTAAAGTAACTAAAACTATTACGAAACTAAAATATATACTTATAATAATAATTTATCTAAGACTATAAGACATAAAGATTGTTAGTGACTACTGTGTCGTCGACTGTATGTAAACATTCGGGAGTCTGATACTTTACATAAGATTTTAATCTTCCCAGCGAACAATTCAGTCTCATAGGTAGGTTCACAGAAACTCGCAGTTCCATCGAGGCTAATTCATGACCACAATTTGCAGGTGTAAGTGTATCTAATTACATAAGCGCAGATTCTAATGAACGCGCTGAAGAGCACGCGGGCGGCCCAGACCCTAATTCCGCTCTTTTGTCCCTTTGTCTTGCACGGGACGGATCTTCGGTGGCACATATTAATTTTTCGGGTGCCATCCGCCGCAATCCGGCGATCTCACTTAGGGTACAAAATAATGAGGACCCAGAAGGTAAGTTTAATACATGCGCTCAAGCAACTCCCACATAGAGCCCTTGCACGGACACGAATCACGGGACAGTCCGAACGCAGCTGTTACGAGATTACGTCCCGTGGTCGTGAGAGTGAGAGGTTGTCTATGTGTGCGCTGCTCGAGCGTGTTTGTGTGAAGCTTACCTTCTGCAGTCTCCTTATTTTGTGCTTAGGGCCTAAACATTTTCGCCGGACGGCGGCGTGTCGGGAAGAAAAATGGTTGTATCAAAATTACACGGCACGGAGGAGAGAGAGATGGCTCGCCAGTGGCGATCTTGCTGTTTTGTGAGCTCAAGTATATATTTTTAGGGTGTTATTTAATCGGTTAGCAAAATATTCGTGTTTTTGTTAGCAAAAAAATGCTTGTTGGACAGCAAACAAACTAGTTGGGCAGCAAAAAAGCTAGTTGGGCAGCAACTTATGGTCAGCAAATATTTATAAATCAGTCTGCAACTTATATCATTCTGAACAGCAGTCTTATGCTGTTCTCCCCTTCCGTGACTGGTCCTCGCTACGCTGCGCTTCGCTCAGGAATAAAATTTAACTTAACCTAACAAACAGTAAGGATTTCTTATGCTGACTGATTGTTTAATTTTGCTAACCAAATATTTATTTTGTAATAAAATAAATTATTTCCCATATTTTTATTATTCCTTACAGGTAAGCACTTGGCCTTCATCTCACTGAGTGTTAAGTGAATGATAAGGCCGAAGGTGGAAGCGCACTTTACTCGGAATCCTCAACTACTGAGGGACTGGCTATCTTATCTTAGTTTGATGTTATTGCGACATGTTTATATAAGATGGTGGTAACTAGACAAGCGGACTTAAAACAAGCCTTACCACCAACCAACCTACACCCCTCTCGGAATCCAACCGGAGCCTCTGGGTCTGAGACCAACAGTGTTAACCACTAGATCACACACAGTGTGGTTAGAAAGAAGAAAAGAGAAATGTACCTAAATATTTACACACCTACACTTTAAAACCAATCAGGGATGAATCGTCTGCCAGACCTTTGAAAGCATAAAATGAAAATATTAGAAATTAACACTTTCATCATCATCATCAACTCATCCACAAGACGTCCACTGCTGGCCTCCCCCAAAGACCTCCACAACAACCAATTGTGTGCTGTTCCCGCGGCTGTTATTCAGCGGCTTCTCGCGACCTTTACTAGATCGTCGGTCCACCTTAATTATCATTTTATTCGGATCTAATCGCGTTTATTTTGCATGTTATTCCATACTGACATTTAAAACCTACGCTGAAATTTTCAAATGTTAACAAGAATCTATCTGAACCCATACTAATACTGCTAGTACTAACAAAGCAATACTTATTGAATACATACACTCGTCTTTCTTTTTTTTTATTGAATTAAGGGAAACAAACAGCGTATAATAATTCGTAAAGATAACAAGTAGTGGGTAACACATAAGCCAAAACAGTTTCCACGGTTAGTTAACAACTATAACTATTAAATAAACAATTGTACTAATAGACTAATATCATTATACTATGTTATGAATTAATAGTACCTACCTATTACTTTGGTATTCAGGCTTCATAAATGAACAGTGTACTTAAATAAGTTAAATTTAATTTAAACATTTAAAAGAAAAAAGGCAAAACAGTGTAAGCCAAATGATAAAAGCAATAATACCCATTTAACTATGCGTTACAAACACATTTTTTAAACTTAAGAAAACTGAGCTCGAATATGTCAATCTCTTGGTAATAATTATTGTAATGCTCACACGCTCTAATAATGAAACGATTTTAGCATAATTGGTGCGACATAATGGAGGGGCAAAAGTTTTAATAGATCTCAGACCAGATCTTGGGCAACGATACAAAATTTTGCTAGTTAAAAAAGGGTAGAAATCACCAATTTTGAGTATGCTCGCCATTTGTGACCCGATGCCACATTTAGCATAAACAAAGTAGGATTCCGAGGTGGAATAGATAACAATCAGTAATCGGTTGCTAGGCAATCGTTTGGTTTGCGAGTATCTTGGAAACTTTGTGTCCCTTAGTCGGCTCTTACGACATGCACGATTCTTTTCACGTCTCACGACCAGCATGGGATTTATTAAATTTATCTATATACATACAATGACTTGTCCTGACTGACTGATTCATCATCGGCGAGCCGAAGCCGCTGGAGTTAAAGATGAAATTTAGACGGTAGGTTAACTGAGTGACGTAACCAGCCGCTTTACGGAAATCATACCCTAAGGGGGTTAAATAGGGGGTGAAAATTTGTATGAAAGTCTGTCAGATTTGAAGTAATATACACGAAAATTGGTATTTGGCTTTCTGAAAAGAAATAAAGAATGACGTGTCTCAGGAATTTTTTTTATTTTCCTTAAAAGGAGTTAAAAAGAGCAGACGGTTTTTTTGGGGAAATAGTGATTTTTTAAAGTATTATCTATAAAATTAATAATTTAATCAATCTATAGATTTCTTAATAAAAATAAAGAAATACGTGTTTTTGCATTATTCGAAAAATCTCCCCTAGAGGGTTGAAATATGAGTGAAAAGTTTGTATGGAAATCTGTCATTCCTTAAATTTCGGTATTTGGCCCGGTTAGACATTATGAAGTGTTTCAAGATTTTTGGAAAATTATCCCTTAAGTATGGGATGACAATTTGTACAGGAGGTTTCAAAACGGAAAACAACTTATACAGAGTGATCTTTATTACGTTGTTGTTATTACGTAAAAAATAAAATCTTAATGTTGAAATGACGTGACATGTTTAGTTGTCGAAACCTTATTACTTATACCCTTATGATAGTTACCTTTAATATGTTTGGCTTTTATTACGAATAAACAAAAGTCGTGTAACACACGTGAGCAAAGCCGCGAACAAAAGCTAGTAACGAATATAATTGTAAATGTTTGTTTTGACTGAAGACGGTTTGATAATTTCTAGCGCAGACTTTTATGATAATGTCAGTTACGGCAACCATTAAGCCTCTCCCATGAACTCATCTTCATAAGTAAGTGCCGGTCTTATATATGAAGATGATGAGTTCGTCGATAGGCTAGTAGTCTCTTCTCAAATTGAAAATAAACCAACAAGAGGCTATAAATATCACAAAAAATTACTGTAACTATACCAAAAAATTAAATCAGTAAGTATAACAAATAGTGAGTAGTAATATAAATAGTCTCATCCGTTGACCTGCTCGCCGCGACGCGGTCATACAATGTTTATACAGAATGATTTATTAGCACTGTTCTGTAGAACTAATGGTCCATCTGACAGTTCTTTGGTCCAGAATTCCAGATCGTCTTTAGTCTTGAGACCAGTGACTTTGCTGGCTTTAGAATAAGTGACATGTTAAGCCCTTGTATTCTAAAAATAAAACGAATGAAACCGGTAAAATCAATATAGGAAATAGGTCACATCTTCATCACCACTGATGGGGATGAAGGGGCTACAAATACCTAAAGTGTCCGACAAGACATGACTTTGAGTGGTTAAAACCACCAAAAGGTTGGTATTTAATTTTTATCGAATCCCGGATCCCAGAATTCAAAATATTTTTTTTTGTATGCTTAAGTTGGAATTGCCATTAAATACAGCAATACGAGTAATTTCATGTTAATAAAGACTACTAACATGATATTAGTAAAGACAACTACTAAAGTAAAACTTTTTCCGGGATCAAGGATTCGATAAAACAAATTAACAACATTACATTTTCGTGATTCTTTATTTATTATGATTGATTTCTTATGCTGACCGATTGTATGATTCTGCTGACCAAATAATAATTTTGCTGACCAAATATTTATTTTGTAACAAAAATAAATTATTTCCTTAGAAAACACCTTAATACTTAGCTAAAATTTAAATTCCAAAACAGAATAGTAAACACTTCAATTTCTTAAACCGATATGTTAGACGCTTCCCAGCTTTAACCTCTTTTTCTATCTTGATTCACAAAAGTTTGTCCACGGGCGGACAGATTATTTTTAACGCCGATAGTAAAACCGGAGAGCCAATAAGTTTTATTAAAACAAGTGAATGAACGTGGCAAAGTGACACAAATTGTAAACAGCTGGTCTCATGCATGTGGGTGAAGATTAGTTAGGACCAAAAATCAAAATGCTGCGAAAGACAGACGAAATCATTGCGAGAGACGGGGTTTGGGGCGCATGCGCGGTGCCCACGCCTGCGCAGTAGCACTTAACCTCAATCCGTGGTGTGTTTTTGAATAAACTTGGTCGTGCCGGTCCACAACTGTACTTTGCTTTTAAGAGACGTCGCTCAAGCTACTTACCTTATACTAGAGTATTTGTGTGTGGTATATTAGAAACGGAATCTGATTGGATGTCAGCGCAGCACATAGGTTTATTAGTGGACACTGAACTTTAATAAAAGTTATTAGTTTAACGAATATTTAACCTATTGTAATTGTTTGCTAGTACTGTGTAGTTATGTGTGTTGCATTGTTAAACAAATAGTTGTATGGTGTTAAGACGCAGACAAAATAAAAAAAGGTTTTTAAAGTTGTGATCATTAAGTTTCGATTTATTCTAAAACATTTTGCGGAAGATATTTTCAGGAAGATTTACAGACAAATAACATCTATGGCTATTAAGAAATCTTCACAACTAATTACTTTTCAAATACCTATACGTAAAATATTAGTGCCGGCTGTACGCACATGTCTGCGTCTATGAGTAATAATAAAAGGTTTCTAACCCTTTAATAGCCTTAAGTATATAGTTTTCCTTATTCTTAATTTGTTACAACTTAATATTATCGTCAGGCAAGCAAGGCTAGAACTGAAACATAAGCTAAAATGCAGTAAAGATAGAAAAAAAGGCAGAATAACAGTAAGAACCTTCTTGCACCAAACTTATACTAGTTCTAATAAAATAACTATTGAAAACACACGAAAAATAGTATAATATAATTTACCTAGCATTCTACGAGTTGCAAAGTTATACCATATGTGCCTTACAAATAAACAAAGAATAAGGTCCTAATAGTTATTCCGTGTTTTGTTCCTGTCATATAAACGTCATTTCAAATTAGAGTAAAAGAGACAAAACACGGAATAACTATTCGGAGCTTATTCTTTGTTTCTTTGTAAGGCACTATAAGTTCAGTTTATGCTTAGATATAGGCAATTTTAAACACAACATTCCGTGAAGTTTAAAAAAAGAAACAATAAAAGTTTTCTAATTCATTTCAGTGCTATGACCAATGGATAACAGATTATTCAAAAGAAAGAAACTACAGTTCTTCACAAAGGCAACAATGCAGTGAATGAATCAAAATGAGGTCAATAACTAAGAAGGATATCAGTACAGAAGTGGGGTATGCCTCAAGACAGATCCAGACTCTTTTTTTGTTAAGGTTTTATATAACTGTAGGCTGCAGATAGGCTTTACCCTATTTTCACAAGGTAAAATGCTGGCTCACGCTCTCATCGGGGCTAGGGCGATCACGGGTTATATGTCACTCTCCTCGCTTTCCCCCCAAAATCTACGAAAAGCTTATCAACTAAAAATATTCCTTGTCCTAAATTAAATATAATGAAAAATTCTTAATTAAATTTAAACATTTTTATACATTTATATAGTGCACATACGATGATAAATAAATAATAATAAATATATATGAGACAACATTGTTCTGATCACAAGGTAAGTAGCTAAAGCACTCGTTTCATGGAAATCAGAAACAACGACGGTACCACAACCACCTAGACCCGACACAACATCGAAAAGTTCGTTTTCGACATTGACCCGACCGGGAATCGAACCCGGGACCTCAGGAGCAGGTGCAAGCCACTCGGCTACGGAGGTCGTCAAAAATACGCATAATAAATAATTTATGAATACACAATAATAGCTATTTCATAATTTTGATAAACAAAACATACATTTCATGATTCCATTTATTGCGGCCTCTGGTTCGGAAGGTTCATTCTACTAAGAGAACCCCAGCAAGAAACTTTGTAGCTACAAACTGCCAGGGGAATGTCTTGGGACTACGAAAAGAAAGGGTGTTTTACTTAACCCTTTAGCTGACACTGGCAATATAGATACCGCCATAAATTAAACCTAATTCCATCGGTGTAATATTGAAAAACAAACAAAAATAAGGCGGTACAGTCACAGGGGCTATCAAGTATCCAGCACCTAACCTTGATAAGGTGCTGTGTTTGAAGAACTGCATATATTACGACAAACCATATTATAAACTAATATCCCTTTGCCACCTTTTGGATCAAGTGTGACCATCTGCGAATATGACTAAATGCGATGCTTTACATGTAATTAGTGTTGTTTTTTAAAAGTTAGATGTTAATGTTCACCTGTTATCATGAAGCTATAATGACAATGTTAAATGTGGATAGTCACAATATCATTTGTAAACTTCACTGGTAAGCTAATTTTAAATAAGCTTTGTACTATCCCTAATAATAATAACATCTCAAACAAAACCAATGTGTTTGTGATGATATCGTCTAGGATTTGCCACGTCCGATGAGATGAAGGTCTTGTGATCTGGTTGTCATAATAACAATGACTGTAGTATCATAACAGCGGCAGTTAAGGGTTAAGCTAGCAAGTGCCTCAGTAGTGGAAGATTCTAGCTGAAATGTGCTTCCAGCTTCGGCCTTACCGTCTCTTACCATCAGGTCAGGTGCAGTTCAAGCTGCTACACTGATCAAAAAGCGCATGCGCCGGCACTACAACGTCATAATACGCTTAAAAGTAAATAATAATATAAGTCTGTACGCGAAGAATTTGCATTACTACATGCCATGGATATACGAGTATATACATAGTTCACGAAGCGCGATATAATAAAATAAATAGTAAACTGAACATAAAGATATCACAACTTTCCAGTGAGACACCAATACCTCAAAATAAGGAGACTGCAGAAGGCATACAAACGCGCTCGAGCAACGCACACATATACAACCTCTCATTTGTTTTTTTGAGAGAGAGATTGCTGATTGCCTCACACGGCATTTTCAGCTTCACCGGGCTTGTTTGGGGGCGGCGAGAACCTTAAAGGGTTCCTCAAGCCGTGTGAAACGAATCACCTTCGGAGCTTTCTAGAGGGAACGGCATCACGCACTAAGGCGTGTCCCCGTGCCCTACTAGATTCTCCGAAGGGATCGGATCGGATCGGACAACCTCTCGCGGACACGGAATATCGCAAAAACTGCGCTCGGTATGTAATATGCCCAGATTTTGTGCCAATACGCTATAATATACATAAAAAATAAAAAATAAAACTTTTTTAAGATATTTCTATAAAATTAACATAAACCACCCGTGACCCCAGAGCTAGCAGCTGCTTGGGCCAGCATATAAGCATTTTTATCCAACGTGGCAATACTGCTAGCTTACTGGGCACTGCCTAATGGGGATGATTTGGGGCAATTTTTTTATTTATAGTTATAGTAGTAGTTATAGTTTATTATTTTTTGTAAGGTAATTTTAATCTTGTAATTGTTTTTGTTTGTAAATAAATTATATCCATATTATAACTACCTAAAAAAAAATATAATATATATACATAAAACAAGAGATATTTTTATTACACGTAGCTACTACAAAAAAAAATAACTACAAAATAAATAGTTGTTAAAGGAATACGAACATAGTTGACTCAATACAAACCCTAACACCATGCCAAGCTTTACTGGGAGTTTATAAGCGCCTGTCAGATTGTTAAGTTGTTATGATAAAGTGCTAACTAAAGTGTTCGGTGAGGTCGAGGAGCTCGATGGCGCAGTGGTTAACGCGTGCGGTCTGCGATTGCTAAGGTTATGCAACTTGCGCAAAGGCCGGTCATCGGATAGGTGACCAAAAATTTATTATCTCAAGTGCCTCTGCGCTTCGAAAGGCACGTAAAACCGTTGGTCCCAGTCCCCAGTCGTTAACAACCTCCAATCCGTAACGGGCCCGCGTGGTGGTTCATGGCCCGTTATCCATCCATAGGGAAGGCTCGTGCGTGCCCCAGCAGTGGGGGCACAAATGAACTGGTGGTTCGGTGAGTGAGGTTCGGTGAGTTTTAGTCTGACTGTCGTGCTACAAGCAGCTGATAGAAATTCTGGCAGGGCTACTCATCCGATATTTAATATACTTAGATCTCCGAAATGACTGTAGTCATACGCGCATAATCTAAGAATGAGTACAAATCTTAGTATTTGGCTACGTGCCTGAGTGAAATATAATACTGTCCCGCCACTGCTAGACCAAATGAACTAGTCTCGATAAACAGAAAAATTTACTTCTTTAAAGAGTTATTTCTGTGGTTCTTACTAAAAATAGGGAATTGCAATTTTTATGTAACAGAATATCATATCGGTTTTAGTTTAAATGTTATTTGTATACACTTTTATGTGATTTCCTTAATTATTCTGTAATGAGTTTAATCTTGATTTTTTACTTTAAATTCAAATAAACACAAATAAATGTTGGTCATCCAGCAACCGGAAACCAATTTCCGAACGCCGGCGTATGATTTAGTTTATTTGTATATATATATATATATATATATATATATATTTGAATTGATTATAGCAGCATGATGAATTGAATATTGATTATTGGGTTGAACCATTGGCATTTATTTGTATAAATTTCTTGTAGCTTACAGATTTACATCCAAGACGCTTACAAGATTAGATTTCATATAAATTTAATACAACAATAAAATTTACTCATGCAATTAAAATTCATAAAATAACAATAATTTTAAAACCACTTCTTATGGTCAGATGCGACACAATGTCAATATTAATGGTATCAAATAATAACATTAAGTTAGGATAGAAGCAGAAATAACAGAAATTATATTCGTCAAGTCAAGTACAAAAAATATAAAATGTCAATTAAAGCAAAGATGATAATATGTCAAAAAAACTGATAAAAACCAACTAACAGTGCAGCTACAATGTCAAAAAACATTAAAATTCAAATTAAAAAAAAAATCAATTTGCACGTTACACTTACAATTTACAATTACAAACAAAATTGATTGAGGATATGTGGCAAATGGTCAGCGAAAATATACTATCAATGATGATGATTGACACCAGGTACAATTGAAATGGCCCTGTTGGAAGGCGTGAGCCCATCAGTGGGATGTTAATAGGAAGATGATGGTGATGGAGATAGTTAAAATTGGTAGTTTTGTAATAAACTAGTGGACGACAATTAACTGTGATTCACAGAATATAGGTATAATCTTTATTTGTAACACATACAAAAAAAAAACGACCACTTAGACCAAGACGAATATGACGGGACAACCTTGATGGGTTCATGAAAGAATGGCGTGATGTTACAGGGGACCGGAAGGTGTGGAAAAAGTGTGGGGAGGCCTTTGCCCAGGAGTGGGACAGCTATGACTCATATAAAAATTATACATTTTCTCCTTCTCTTTAGGAACTTTAACTAGACCAAATCTCACACTCCTCCATATGCGCAATGTCACAAGTTACGTAATTAACTTTAAAAGGGCCACGAAGTTTTCGCTTCACGTATCACGAGTAATATATAAATGTTAATGGTAAATTATTGTTTTCTAAGGGTTACGCGAACACTACACATTGAAATGAAACAACTAATATGTAAAATAAACGCGAGTAGATCCGTAAAAGTTGTTTCGTTTTAATGGTAAATTTTTAGGCTGTTGGCAAAAATCGTAATCAGTTTATTAATAAATGGTGCAAAGTGGTGATATATCGTTTGATAATTCTCACATATTTCACTGTCGTACAGCATGCGATATTACAAAAAAATAAAAACAATAAACTTTTTTGACATAGTCAAATTATCATTATCGTATCGTAATTTTAAAAAAATAAACAAACACTATGTTTCATTCATGAAAATTATCTTATTCTAAGGTCTTCTAAGTATTCTAAGGTCAAAATACGCCAAAAGTGCTTTAACCCTCCATGCATAAGCGATCAGCTGACTAAATTAGTATGAGAAGTCCAAATTTTCTCTTCATATTGCGATCCAGATCCGTAGTACTACTATTCAATTTCATGAATCAAATTATTTATCAATGAACGTGATACCAGGTTGTTGTCTCTTTCCATCTTTTGCTCGTCTCTTTCTTTCTCTCTCCTCTTTTCTTTCTTTCTCTTTCTAGCATTTCAGCGGTATGTAGAATTGTTTTATATTTATTTTAAATAGATAGTCTTGCTTAAACTTTATCTATAAGGAAATCTTATTGCAGTTATTAAAGTACTTTTAGTGTAGACATGTAAATAGCAATTTCGACTACTCTTAAGACAAGAATTCATTTGCACATAGAAAAAAAGGAGCACAGCAACAGCAACACGCTAGCCATAAGTGGGTTCTAACAAATTTTACGACAATAAGCGGGACCAACATTAGGCACTTTGAAAAATAAGTGAGATTAATAAGTTAAAAATCTTTGAATCAGCCCTTAAGAAACAATTGCCATACGGCAATGGCATACACAACAATTGCCATATGGCATACAGATACCTGTATGTCCAGGGTTTTTGACAGTTTCCAGATATACATACATACCTTGTCTCCCACCTGTATTCAGGCAGTAATGGTGGCAAATTTTAATTACCTACGTAATAAAATAAAGGCTACAGAAAATTGGTTATAACAAAATGGTTTTTAGATGTCTATACATATTCCTGACATTTAGAAGGCATGCGTGGGACTTATACCAACTCTTTGATTCATATCTCAGGCGACCGGATAATAAAATTTACACTTATTACAAGTCACGCAACTATTGCAATGCCGGTCTTTGCAATGGTAGCGAAATTTATGTGTCTCAAACTCCTCCTGGCTTCGATTAAGCCATTGATTTTGGTTGTAGTTGGAAGGTGACAGACATCTTGTTTTTCAAAGATTATTACAATTTTTCTGTAAACACATTAAAAGTTCTGCCCCTAGACAAGTGGCATAACGCTAATAGAATAGAAATCAAATAGAATAATTATTGTACGGGATTGACATAAGTCAACGAAACGTATTAGTGACGTTCATGTCAATTCTATACAATAATCATTCTATTTCATTTCTATTCATTCTATTAGTGTTATGCCACTTGTCTAGGGTGGCCTGGTAGCTCAATCAGAAACCTAACAGGCTTACTAATAGGTAAGAATTCACGTCAATCTAACGGATCTATAGGGATTGAACCACCACTTCTGGCATTCAACGAGCATCTATCCGGTCAGCTACTGACATACACATCAACGCCATTAGGCTACCAAGGTGGCCTTAAGATCCCCATTGTCAATACTAGATTCACACGATACTTGATTGTTATCAAATAATAATGATTGATACCAGATACAATTAAAATGGCTATGTTGGAAGGTCTGAGCCCAGCCGTGGGAAGTTTCAAGGCTATGTTATCAAGGATAATGATTCTAAAATACATAGAAAGAGTTAAGAAAACTACCGACAAAAATTTAAGAACAAAACCATCTGAAGCATTTAGCTAAATTTAAACGAGCATTTCCCGAGTCGAGTTAATAGACATAAAAGTAAATAAAGTTAACGGAGTGGCAAACGCTTGAAAGCTTTCAGGCTGCAGGTGACGTTTCAGTAGACGGAAAATGGCCTCCGACACGCCACTGGCAACAGTGCAAGTGACTGCTGCGTTGCAACTAGAACAGTGGTTCCCAACCTTTCCCCGACCATGAACCCTTTTCCTAATTCTTTTGTTAGCAGGGACCACACAAACTGTACTTAAAAATAAAGTTTAGTTTTTTTATTCAGAACTTAAAAAGTATTTATAGCGTAAATTCAGTAGTGACAGTTTATCTTTACACACTTCGTGCTAGCAAATATGCTAACGCAAAACATTCAGCGTCTAGTGGTACTCCTCTAGGAACGCCATATACATATTGTTTCACCCTGGGACCTAGGAATTAGCAAATAGATAGCGTAGACAGCGCAGGAATTAAATAAAAACATTGTACTGCCTCTTTAAAAATTGTTCATTGGATTTAATTATGTTCTGTCTCGCGGGCCATTACCACCATTACCACTCTCACGGATCATTTTTGTGGTCCGCGAACCACCAGTTGGAAACAACTGAACTAGAACATAGTAAAAGGTTTGTCTTGACTTCGTGGCAAACATTTAGAAAAACTGTGCTTTTTGTCTTATTAGCGTAAAGTGACTGGTGGAGTATTAACAAAAGTCCACCGATCATAACTTAGTATTGCTAATGTTTTATTCCACTGTTGGGCAAAGGTCTACGTACTAAATTCAGGCACTTTCCTTTTCAATTTTGATATTTGCTTAGTCTAGGTTTGCCTTCACCAACCCTCATTTTACAATAATAATAATAAATAATAATATTTGTTTATTAATAATTGATAATTGATAATTGATTTCAATAATAGAGGCCATTGCCCTGCAGTGGGATAGTATACAAGCTATTTACTTAGTTATTATCATCATAAGTTTTATCATAGCCTATAATTATCCCACTGTTGAGCTCAGATATGCCAATACTGCTAGTAGCTCATGGGGAAATTGTGCCTTAACCGACCTTTCCAGCCCAATGCTAGTTAGTGGTTGACAACCCCTGCCAGCTCTGAAAATAACGGCCCCTACATCCTTCCAAAGTACGAAGGAGTTACAGACAATTAAATGCGTTCGCCAATCAGGGTATATCAACATTTACCGTTACTTATAAAAGGATTACAATGACGAAGGTTGGATTGGCTCGGGCGGTCATCGCTCGTATAAGCACATCTATCAATCAAGCTTTACACACACACTCACACCCACACACTCACATCCACACACACACACACTCGCTTATAATTTTTACTTTGATATCAATTAAGGCGCGATCTATCAAATCTGTGTGAACGTCAGTATATGTGTACACTAGCCCCTCATATTCTTTCCCCTTTCTTTCCATTAACCACTCTATATTTATAATAACTGGTCATCTAGTGGTAGATATAAGATCGTATCATATAATACATTGGCAACACATATTAAACACAAGTTCAATCTTTCTGAACTGCTTCTCCATTTGAGCTTTAAGTATGCTTAATCTCACACACCTCCGTGCGCGCAATGTGCTTAAAAAGGGCTAGGGTAATTGCACCATTGACCGACAGGACCCAGTCACCGACATTTATTTCCTTTAATTATTAAAAATAGGGGTCAGTCACTGATTTAAGTCTTTAGCAAGAATTTAATACCGACCATCTGCTTCCTATGTAGCTGTTATTCCGTAAAATTTAAATGACGACCAATGTTTTTTTTATGTCTGTCTTATATATGTCTTATAGTGTCGAACACTGGTACCACTACCCTACAAAGTCTTTTATTTACGTATTGATACATAGACTATTAGCCCCTTACAAATAAACAAAGAATAAGGTTCGAAAAGTTATTCCGTGTTTTGTTTCTGCCATGTAAACGTCATTTCAAATTAGAGCAAAGGAGACAAAACACGGAATAACTATTCAGACTTTATTCTTTGTTTATTTGTTAGGCCCTTACACAGTACAATATACAGCTTTATTTTCACGCGCTGCAGCCAGAATATCATCGGCGGCGTGCGTACCATAGGTCCATAAAACGATTCATGAATAAACACAAGCACTTTTTTATAATATAAAAGTGAAATGTTGAGTGTTGGAAAGATATATGGTCGCAACGTGTGACGAATACGAAAACGGGTTGGCACAGGGAAAATGAATGTACGAAAAATTTGGTAAGTACAATCAAAGTGTACTGCCATCAAAAGTTGACAAATGCAGAGTGATTAATGGTGCAATTATTAATTGGTAGTATTTTAACTGTCACGTCAAGCTGTCAAGATTTAATTAACGCTGGATGATTAGGTCAACCATTCCGATTCAGAACCTTTTGGGTAGTAGAAAGGTTAATATAAATTGGAATCATCGAAATAGCACCGGTATGTTTTGGGTATGTTGCAAAAATTGGTGAAAAATAATTTTATCTGTAGTTTCCTTGATTTGATTTCGAGCATTAGACCATGTTTATTTAAGTAAATTTTTAAGAAAAACCATTGTTTTACTATTAATTTTGATCAGCATGTAGGAAATTATGTCAACCGTGTGCTTAGTATAAGATAGATTCCATCGTTATACAACGTTTAGATATCAGATATTGTGTCATTATAGTGTATCGGTTTAATATTTACCTACTTAGTGTACCAAGGGGTGAGCTAACGTTCTTAGTCGTGGAGGTCAACCCAAGCTGTCGTTCACAATCATACCAAATGAATAGAGCCGCCGTCCATCACACACCCGGCTCGGCAGCCGCCGTTGCTCCAGTTCCTCACTTCGTTTAGGTTAAGAAACGTGACTTGCCCTACTGGATCGATACACGCATATAATCGCCTAACCAGCGAACCGGGTCACGCGGTACTCTCATGGCTCTCCCTGTCACTCTTCTCAGCCTCTCACTTTTTCTTAAGATCGTTTCGCGATTTGTATGATTGATACATAAATAACCGTTTAGTGTGGTTAACTATATTTTACTTTAATAAAGGTTTACGGTTCACAATGAACCTGTCATCAATTGGCACTACAAATATTTTTGGATTTAAGACACATCCCGTTGACCAGTAACCCTGTCCTTAGGTTCAAAATAATTTGCATTGGCGGTAATCACTGAAACAACACGTTAACTGAATTCATGTTGAGCGAATCATCAGCGCCGGCTTTCGGTGTCACTCACCTGGCACTCGTAACACGTGTGAACAGAGTAGGACTGGTCGCAGTCGTAGCGCCTGAGGATGTCGACGAAGTCGCAGTGCACGCGCGCGACCATCGCGTCGAGGCCGAGAAGGTCGTGCAGCGTCCGCTCGCAGCGCTCGCCGCCGGCCAGGACGTCGGCGCGCGCGCCGTGGTCGAGCGCGGAGGCGGGCGAGCGCTCGCAGCAGGCGCGCAGCCGCAGCTCGGCGAGGCGACGCGCGCGTGCACCGGCTCCCAGCGCGCACAGGTGCGGCACGTCGCGCCCCGTCAGCGCGTCGGGCGCACCGCCGCCGCCGCCACACGCCGCGCCCCCGCACTCGCGCACGCCGCCCGCGCCCTCCTCCTCCAGGTCGCACGCGCTCAGCCAGGGGTTGAGGCGCGCGAGCGGACTCACGGCCAGGCCCGTGGCCGCCATCAGCAGCAGCAGCAGCAGCGGCGGCGCTCGCATGGCGGGGGCGGCGCCGCTAGCGGGGGCCGGCCCGCCGGGCGCGGCGCTGCCTCATACCGCATCGCGCATGGCGACCTACTCGCGCGGCCCGGGCCGCGGGGCCGCCGCGCGGGGTGGGCGCGCCGCCATGTCGCTCGCTCGCCGCTCGACTGACTCCCCCCGGGCGCGCATCGATCGCCCCGCGCCCCGCACCCGCCGCTGCGCGCGCCCTGACAGCCTCCGTCGCCGTTATGTAACGGTGCGCGCGCACCCCGGAGCCCCGCCCGCCGCCGCGCCCGCCCTCTAGCGTACGGCGGAAACTTACCGCCCGCCTAAGCCTGCTTTGAAGTAACGAGTAACCATATGATTGTGCGCTTTATTGAAAGATGGAGCTTTCGGCTTTTCAAATATGTTTACTAACAATCATTTAAAATAACTAAATAACAATTAATACAATAATTTTAAACAGCTTTAAAACGCGATACATGATGATTTTTTAAAGTGTGTAAATGGTGAAGCATAATCTCTGTTTTCTTAAAGTTTATTGCACCGGCTTTTTGAAATTCTTTCTAATCTAGTAGTAAAAAAAGCATCATTAACAAACAATTTTTACAACCCATGCCTAACCGTAACCATTATTAATGGTTCGCAGCTTGATGTTTTAAATACCTTACCAGACTCATTTTATAAATTACAATCCAGATTAGGTTCAGCAACCTTCTTTTAATGCATCTTATCCTGCCTAACAACAACACATTATAGTTTAACAACGCAAAACAACGACTTCATTTCACAACTTTTACGATCGGTAGTGTATATGGATAAGTATATGGATTTTTTATGAATTTAGTAAAGCCACAGAAAACAATACTAAGAATATTACTATTAAAATTGTAACTAGCGTTTACATTTAATTAATACACAGTAGTCCACGCAAATCTAAGTAAATAACTCTATACCTATACCATTGTGGTTCATACGCCAATTATTATTGCAACGGGCGGAGAGTGCGTTTCCGCATCCGTTGTTGCAAATCCGATCTCGCCCCGGACACACGAGTCGTCGCGACGTGTGCCGGTATTACTGTAATTTTGAAGATATTACCTTCACGTACTCATAGTAGCTATGATGGTGTGTACTTAGTAAGTCTAGGACTTTCGGTTCGACGCAGAATCCCGTGGAAAAGTGTAAAACCACAACAATTAACCGCAAGGCGCGGGCAGGTGGCGTAGACGCCATCTTATTAGTTCGATTCTCATTGTACAGTTACTAACTAAGTGTAAATATGTATAAATATAACTTGGACCTACAACAGTGGTTTCATTAGTGCGGCACTATTGGCTACCCACCCTTCAGGAACCCCGAACCCAGAACCCGCGACCGGCCTCGACACGCGGGACGGCAAGAAGTTGCGGGCCTGCTGACGCCGCCCGAACCTATTCACCTCCCGCAAGGCTCTCACCGCCAGCCATCAGTGTCTACCCGGCCGTTGAGGGGCGGCCGGCCTGGATCCGGCGACGGCGTGAACAGGCTTCAGCAATCAGCGGTTACCACCTGCAGCTTATAATAACTTATATGACCCAGTTGGCTCCGACAATGCGCGCCCGAACAATAGCGAATATTCTACGAGAGCGTATTGCCAAGTTTTGCGAAGCAGCCCACACTCATATGCATAATTTTTTTGATAACCTCACATTGTCCTGGTGCGACATACACACGCCTGCATTTCCTTAATAGACTTAGAACATTACGTACATCGCATAAGGTTGAATATTGATTTAAGAAATTTTACAGTTTTAGATAGGTTTATGTGCAGGCGTCTTCAGTACTTTTTTAAAGCCGTGTTCTCGCTTTGCCGAGTTGCAATGCATTCTTCAACCTGTTATCGTAAGAATACAGTTCACTTTTGGTCAATGACAGATATATATTCCTTTGATTGTGCGGTTTTAACAACGACTTGTATAGATAATTGGACGGACATATACAAGTCGGTCGATCGTGCTCGATGGCGTGCACTTGGAGATGCCTATGTCCAGCAGTGGACTAGTATAAGCTGATGATGATGATGATGATATAAGTCCCTTGGTGGAAATAATTTTGTACTTATTTAAGTTTTAAGAAAACTTCACTTTGGTCAAAAGTATTAAACAGTGTCAATTATCTTATCTTATCTTAGTGGGGCCTGCCGAGGTTTCCTCCTCTCAGTAACACTTCGACCCATCGGGATTTTTTGTATCGTAATGCATATCATAAAATAGTAGCTTAGCAACATGAGCAATGCATTAAATTAATATAATTAAATAACAATTATAAAATACCATACCGACCCAGCCAGGACCCAGCCATTTCCTGGCTGGGTCTGGTGGGCGTTTAATTTTTTCACTGTATTTTATTAATTTTATAAATATTTGTTTTAGCTTCAGTGCAGCAAAACTTTTAACATTTAACCAACGTTGAAATGTTCTTAACTGTCTTTTATTTAACATGTAAATAACAATAATGTCGTTTAATTTGGGCCTATTTCGCGTTGTATAAACGTCTACGACTACGTTTATACTATCCACTTTGTAGAACCCCGCCCGATCCTCTAAATGACAGCACACATTTACAGAATACACTAAACATGCACACCAGTTTAGGCCCAAGACACCGTACTCGTAGAACAAGGGTACGAAGAACCGGTTCACACTCGCTCTACACCAGGTACAGACATGTACCTGGGCGGTTCTCTCCTCCTCCACGGCCCGGTCAACCCGAGCCGAGGTCCGTGCCTTTAGAGGCGCCCTCGGGTTGCTCCGCACCCCGATCCGATCCGAACCCTTCGGAGAATCTAGTAGGGCACGGGGACGCGCACTTGTGCGCGATACCGTTCCCTCTAGATAACCTCTGAAAGTGATTCGTTTCACACGGCTTGAGGGACCCTTTACGTTCCTCGCTGCCCCCAAAAAAGCCCGGTGAAGCTGAAAATGCCGCAGCGGCAATCAGCAATCTCTCTCAAAAAAAAAAAAAACTGTAGAACCAACAGGAAATGTAAAACCTCTACTCAACTATTATACAACGATAATTTGTTACTTGGGTAGTGTACATTGTGTAAACTAAGCTATTCTACCCTGACGTTTCAAATCCTTTTATAAAATTTCATAACATAATACTCGTAAGCCATGATGTCTGTCACTATTATGAATCATATTAGCAAACTTCAATCGTTCCATGAATAGTTTTATTGTTTCTTCTTTGTTTAATATTTCCGCATTGAATGCATTAATTGAGTAGGTATCACTGCTGCATTACTAAAGTGCCGTAGAATATCCACAGTAAGTAAGGAAATTAAAAATATTTGTACGTTAAAGTACCTACTTATGGTTTTATATTAGCCCCCTTATTCATAAAAACATTACGCATATTGTTTTGTCTCTTTTTCTCAAATTCAAAATGACGTTTGTGTAACGTTGACAAAACAATATTTAACTAAATAATGCTCAAATAGTTTTTATGAATAAGGGGGTAAGTATTAGTATCAGCAGTGTACTAATATAGGCTGATGATGATGATGATGATTATGATTATGACAATGAAAATTATAAGTAATATCTATGGTTATAATTTGGAAGTAAATTGTTAAAAAAAATTTAACGATCAGGATTGGAACCCACACCCTAGGACATACCATGCATGTTTGGTTATTCCTGATATTACTCCCTAATAACCTTTGGAACTACTAAAACCTATTCTAAAATTGTTTTTATAACAAGAAATCACTTTAACTACCAAGCCTATTTTAAAAATATTTCACTAACCAGAAAAAATATTTTTTCTATTCTTCAAATGTTCTCTTTAAAATCAAATCTCTCTCTCTAATCTCTATCTAATCTATCTATCTATCTAATCTATCTCTTTAATCTCAAATAAAATATTTATCTATCCATCTAACTGATAGTATTATTAATGTTACATTTATTTATTTATTTATTTATAGGAAGACCAACATGACACAACTTAAAAACTTTAAAATAATAACAGAAATCCAATTAAAGGACCTCACTAATAAAAACAGAATTAATAACAATGTGATGCACTTAACATAAAAAAAATACACACACTTTATACACAAATTTATTCGTTAAACTACTCAAAAAATACTTGACTCATGAGTCGTTTCGCCGATGCATCGCTTGAGGTAAAAAGGTCAAAATCTAGTTTATTAGATAAGGTATTGAAGTTGTTACTCGCACGCCAGATATACGTGTTCTGCTTATAGTTGGAAGAGGAAGGGGGCAGATATAAAAGCGGGTTAAACCGAAGGATCTTAGTGGGCGCTCTGAGAGTGATTTGAGACAGTAGATCTGGGCAGTCAATGGAACCAGAAGCAGCTTTTAGTAGGAACAAAATATCGGCGATTTCACGGCGGTTCTCTAAAGAAAGTAGGTGATGTTTTTTGCAGAAACCAAGATATTGCGTTGAGTCATACCGGTCTTTGGAACGAAAGCAAAGATAATTAATAGACCTTTTTTGATTGTTTTCGATTCGCGATATATAAGTTTGGTATATTGTTCCACACTTGAGACCCATACTCCAAGTTGCTACGAACAAACGTACAGTATAAAATATTTAAGGTCTTAATCTCAGTAAAGTCTTTAGAGTTCTATGAGTACATCTAATGATAATTATGTTGTGAAAGTATACTTACCTTCAAATAAGTTCTTTATCTAATTATGTAATTGATATTATCATTTAAGTTACAACGTATTGTGAAAGTAACATGTTGTAACAATATCAGCTATTATTATATGTTATACTTACACTTAAAACTGTTTAGGAACGATGTGGATTTTCTTAATAAGATCTTAGCTGACCTAGCATCGGCACATGCAAGACTAATTCTCGATTTTGTTATAAATAGCCTTAGTATCGGCATTTGAAATGTGTCGGCTGCCGGCCAACAAGGTGCCTCTTCACGCCTCGTTTGAAGGACCCCATGTTAGAGAAAGGAGGGAAAACGTGTGCTGGTAGACTATTCCATCTTTTGGAAGTGCGACAAAAAAACGAGTCACCAAATATCTTTGTAGAATTTTTTATGAAATGTTCGAGACAGTACAGGGGTGACTCCGGAGAGGAGCACGCGTACTCCTATGGAGGAAGGGAGAAGTGTTGAGATGAACTCACTTTCTCTTACATGAGTAACACAATAAAAATTCCATAACTTAATTTATCTCAGAGTAGACTCAAGGAGCCCTGTATTTGCACTATATATGGACATGTCAAAGGCATTTGACTTAGTGGATCACAAGTTGCTACTTAAAAAGCTATGGATAAGGGGAAATTCTTTAGATCTACTGCAATCTTATCTAAGTCATAGAACCCAGATTACAAATTTATGTAGAATTTGTTCCAAAACTAAAGAGGAAACTAACTATAAATCTAGTCCTAGAATAGTCACCTGTGGAGTGCCTCAAGCAAGCGTTTTAGGTCCACTCCTCTTTCTGATATTCATAAACGATATCCTAAAACCCATTAGTGATCCGATGATAATGTTTGCGGGGTGACTGTACAGTAGTATTCAATAAAGAAAATGTTATAAACTATAGTCTAAAGTCAATAATTGGGTGATTGGAAAACATCAATCTAGAAATCAATATGGAAAAAAATTAAATTATGGAATTTAAACAAAGATGTAACACTAAACTAACCTCTTAAATAGAATATAATAGCAAAGTCATTGAGCCGACCACAACCACAAAACTCCTTGGCTTGCACATTGATGAAAATTTAAGATGGCAAAATCACATAGACTTGTATGTGGACAGCTTTCACAGTCATCGTACAGCTAAAGGCTGTCTTCTGTCTCTCAACGTTACTCGCGTCCTATCATGACCTAGAAGGCACAAAGCCATTCTAGGTTATGGTATGTAATTATATTTTTGGGTAATGCAACTGATTGGGACAAAGTTTTTAAATTTCAAAAGAGATGCATTCATGCTATGTGCAAACTTAGAAAGACTGATTCCTGTAGAACATACTTCAAAGACTTGAAAGTATTGACTATGCCATCCCTGTACATATTGAACTGGCTCTATTTATCAGGCAACACTCAAACTTATTTAAAATTGTTCCTAGAAAATGAAATCACACTTTGTTGAGCTCTGTGAATCACATTCCATATAAAACGACATTGTATGAAAAAAGTTTGTTCGTAATGGCGCCAAAAATATATTATAAAATTCAAAATTTTATTAAAGAATGATTGTGATCATTAAATCACTTTCAAGGAACAACTTTGTGAATATTTAATTAATAATGCCTTTTACTTAGTTAATGAATTCTTAGAATTAAAATAGGTAATACCTACTCTTGCTCACCAAAGCTCACCTAATGTCTGCTTGAGTGTCCTAGATTACGCGTAAATGGGTTTAAGTGTCAAAAATAAGTACGTCCGCGTAGTCATGCATTCAGCCATCTACGTACAAGCAGGTTAAATATTGCTGTAAATAACATGTAGTATTCATTTAATTTCGTTATATATACTTTTTTTATGAATTTAATTTTAATTATTTTATTCTCTCAAATGACCATGGACTAATGACCTTACAGTTTTGAATTATTGCGATTATATTTCTAATTGTTTTATTTATTTCTATTGTTCTTCTAATTATTTTATATTTTTCGTATGCCGATAAGGCAGATCACAGTGAAACCTTATAATCAATACAATTAGACCTAATGACTAACTGTGAATCACGAATAAATAATTTGAATTTGAATTTGAAATTGAATTTAAAAGAATAAATAAAAATTAATAAAACGACTTTTAAAGGTGACTCTAGATGTTTATGTAGAGTCACCTTTGAAAGCTTGTGTTTGCAGATGGATATAGCAAATATTTGCATTAATTAAGCATACTGTTACAGTAGTGTAAGCAGTAAATATATATGTATGATTCATAGTTTTCTAACTCTATCTGTTCTATATAACAATGACTTAAGGCAACAAGAAATTTTAAGATGCATGAAAGCATAACAGTATTTCTGTAAGAAAAATACAATAGGTACAACGAAGTCGTATTGCAAGACAAACACTTGTATATGCTAATGTCTAATATTGCGCATACTTAATTGACATAACAATTAGGCGGCATAAGCCTAGCAATGAGCTGGTAAACACAAAAACGTATGATTACGTGACGACAGAGTGCTCTGTCTCTGTCGCACAAAGGATTTACGTCATAGCAGTAGTCTTGCTCGCTCGTGCGTGACGTGACGCCCGCGCATTTACGGACAGTGCATTCACTTGGTGTGTAAACAGCGCAAGATCATAACGTTAACTCATTTCACCATAGAGTTTTATGCTTTTGTTGAGTTCGTAAGAAGGAATTATTGATATAAAACCTATTTCGTAATTTTCTTTTGTCGTTTGAACTAGTGAAGTGCAGTGAACATAATTTTGTGTGGCAATAAGAAAATAAAGCGAAGGTTAAAGTTTTGCAATGGACGCAACGAGTAAGTAAAACTGGTTTTTAAATTTATAAATCATACTTCTCAAAGTGCTATCTGTTCGGTTCCTTTTATGTTGCGTCCGGTAAGTCAGCTGTTTTTTAATGTTGTTTTAATTTGAAATGTTTGTAATTTTATAGGAAGTTACTTACTTTGTTGCCCAATCGACCTTAATTAAAATGCACATATTTTGTTAAGTATAATTATTTATCAAAGTCCAAGTCCATTTTAACTTATTTATAACACTTGTTACTTATAACCAGTATTTGTTAAATAAAAATTAATTGAATAAAAAATAACTTAACAAGTTCACTATATGGAGAATAAAACAATGGTTTAAAGAATAGATGGTCTGTATTTGTATGTTTTTTTTTTAATGTAATCTATTCTTACAATAAAACTTGTAAACATCAAAATTAAAAAAGCAACAAGTTTTTTTAAATTTACCGATTTATACGTCAAATCTAGATTGGTACTAAAGCATCATCCAGCCTATCACTTTCCATTCTCACAGAGCCTTGTGAGTCACGCCCTAATTCCAACGGATTATTTCGACATAACAGTTCATAATCGCCTCTTTTACAAATAAAATTGTACCGTTTATTGTGACCTCTATTTGCCGGCTCTCCACAATATTCAAACGACCAACATGCGTTTAATCTCTATACAATGACGTAGTCATGAATCAAAACGTCTTTTTTTATCTAATAAAAAATGTTATAAGTCTAAAGGTTGGTTGCACCGTCTCACTCTACCAATATTCTTAGCAATGTCGAACCAGTAGAAAAATCAGTAGAAAAATCAGTAGTCATCACTCACACACGCGGTTATAAGTTTTAAAATTAAATTATAGATTAGTATTGCTATTCTCTTGCACAAAACAAAATGCTACTTTAGAAAAATTAAAAGAAAATTCACTTTGCAACTATATCATAGAATAACGAAATCTTGCATAATCAATTAAAATTGATTCACAGATCAAGCAATGCTTTAATTAGAATTTTAGCACAAAGCATTTCCTGGCCTAAATTGAAGTGTTACTTGCATGTTTCAAGTACCTACGTAACGAACTATAACAATGAAACCAAGTTTGATATAACAGAAAACGAAATAAACTTACACTGAATTAGATTTCATTCATCGGTTGTATTCGTTAAGTTTTCTGTTTTTAACCTTTAAGTACTTTTTTTTAAATTTGTAATAATGATTATTTAACTTTAACAAAAATGAAGCAATGTGTCTCAATAAAGTAAAAAAAAAGCATAATTTTCCATTCTTCTTTGTATCCTAATCTTCGTATCATAATTTCATTTATATTTATTTACATAGACAAGTATTTTTTTTCAAACAAGTGCTATTTTCATAAATATATATCTATATTGTGTCTTCAGAGAAGAAAAAGAATTAGCTTGGGATAGAATTAAATAGAGAAGGCTACACCAACAAGAGCGTAGCTCTTTAGTTGAAGAAAGACAGATTAATATCTATCTGATTTACTGTTTTAACTAGAGCGGGATAAGCAACAGATATTTTTATTTTTATTTATTTATTTTCCAGTGACTATTACAGATTTTACGTGATACGTCTCCTAATATTGTCGGCAAACTTTTAATTTATTAATATCTACCTATAGCATATGACCATGGTAGCTGTCCTTGCGAATTCACTCAGAGTTGGTATTATCACTAGATCTTGTATTAATATTTAGACTGTCTAATAGGTACGCAAACAATTGCTTAATATCGTTGAGCAGTCACTGGCGCGATTGCAAGCGATTGCTGTTTGTTTTTCTCAATATTCGAGTACTCACCAATTTTTGTAGTACTCGTGTAAAGTTCACGGTCGACAGAACGAATATAAGACCGGTTTTAAGGCGCTTAACACACTGAAATGCGCTCGCTTCCTTATCGCCTTAAACACTATTTGACCGACAAACAATTGAATTTCTATTGTGTCTGGGCCCGGCGGCGGTCAACCTGTTAAGTATGTTTTCTAAAAAAAGTATTGAACATACAACGCCAAGAAAATGTAATTGTTTCCAAAACGCAGTACCATGAAATTTTCTCTATAGAAAAAAAAAGTCTACTCTAAACTGTATCTATTTACATGATTTTCTGTTTCATTTGCAAAAGTACGTCGATGAAATTAAGTAAGTATACTTATTCGTTATACTTAGAAGAAAAACGCTATTGTTTATTTTTATTTATAAAAACATCTAGATTTTAAGTAAATAGCGTTTTTCAACTTATCTGACTAGAATCCAGTGAATCACGCATTTTTCGCATCCCTCTTACTTGTATGCAGATTGACAGAGAGCGCAGTTTCATGATTGTCAGCGCCTTAACTTAAAATAAAAAGATATCTTATAATATGAAAAGAAAAGATAAAAAATAAGTTTCTAGGCTAAAAAACGTACCTCGTACAAAAAATGTTATATAATAGGATCTGAGAGAGAAAATTTACAGTAGGTATTTAGAAGAAAGAAAAGCAATAATAGTTTTTATAGTGTTTGGTCTACCTATTCATTATATATACTTTTTTGCTGAACATGAGCTTAGTTTTTGAAACTTCGCGTCGCCGTCATCTCCTATTGAAAATCAATATTAATAAAGTATGGCTCAGCACTATTGTTTACAGCAGCTGTATCTGGATTTTGAATATTAGTAATTTTAAAAAAGGCACAGACCTTCATCCTTGTTACATGGTTATTGGATTAACCATCACGCTTAGAATTTTTGTCAAATGCTTAATTGTTAATTAATAAACAAAAATATAATAAAGTATAGTATTACTGTATAGTAGTACTGTTTTTATCATAACATTGGTAACCCCAGATTTAAGTTAAGTCCGAACGCCGATTTCCACCCCAGGATAGAGTGACTCGAGCTTTTTTTGTCGTACTCAAAAAAGGGTATTAATAAAAAGGTTTTTTTATTAAAACTACTATTAGGTACTTATTTGTTTTATTAAATTAAAATATCTCAAGCGTCTGCTTCGGTCCTAGTAAAATCGTTAGATATAGTCGTTAAAACCTACATTGGCCACCGTGGTGTGTTGACTCCGCTGTACCAGAGTGCCTAGTGTGATTTTTGTTAACCTGATTTATTGAATAAATGTTTATGTTTGGGTAAACAAAAATTTGTATGGCAAAATTTTTACTCTTTTCGTATGTCGCCAGAAGGCGCTGCTTTAATGCTATTTTAATTTTTTCGTCAACGGGATCGAAAGTCAAAAATAACTCACACTATGCCCCCTGATAGCGGTGCGAACGAATCAAGGCTTGATGTGGGACTTTTATGTGCTAACGATAATGTTGTCTCATTTGCTAACAATTTGTTTCAGTGGAAAACAAAATGGGCTTACCACCGCCATACGAGCAAGCGATGCCTAACCCCGCACCCCCGCCGTCGTACTTCGGCAACAACCCACCGCCGCCACCAGGCCTCGTGATCCCGCCCACAGCACCACGCACCACTGTCATTACCACCCCGCCTACGTCACGACCGGGCAAGATGGGCCCCGGACCCACCGGCACGACTTGCGCCACGTGCAACAAGTCCATCGTCACCAGAGTCGACTATGTACCCAACAACCGCACGCACATAGTCTCTGCTGCCCTCTGCGTTCTTGCTGGGTATGTAATACTACTTTTATTTATTTAATCTTTGTTGCACAGTAAGATTATATAAAGTACAAAAGGCGGACTTAATGCCAAACGGCATTCTCTACCAGTCGACCTAAGGGCTAGGCAGACAAATTGGTAAGCGGTGCGACAAAGAACGTGTAATGTACTACACAAATTTAAGTATAAGAACTGATATATACAACTACTTTGTAAGCATTTAAATGAGTTATGATGAAACAAGATGTGCCCCACTGACACGACTTGCGCTACATGCAACAAGTCCATAGTCACCAGAGTTGACTGTGTACCCTACCCAACAAGCGTACGCATAGTCTCTGCTGCCATCTCGATGGGTACAATTTTGATATGACCTTATCTTATCTTAGTGGGGCCTGCCGAGGTTTCCCTCTCGCAGTAACACTTCGACCCATCGGGATCTTTTGTGCAACCCCATCCTTTCACTCTTCTTCCTCTGTATAATATGACCTTACTTTGTGAGCATTAGAATTATAAGTATTACCCGTGCTTAATTGACCTACGTTTGTATTTCCGTCATCTTATCAAACACTGGTAAAACAATGCGTATATTTGAATCTTACATTATGTGTTGCATTGTGTGTTGTGTGTTATTTTTTTATTGTTCGATGCAACAGCTGGTTCAGCTGGCACAGCGCGTTCGCCATTTTGCAAGTTAAGCAACTTTCCTTATGCGGGGTCACCTTATTTTATCGTCATCATCATCAGCTCATTTTTGTCCCCACTGCTGGGGCACGAGCCTTCCCTATGGATGGATAGGGAGAATGGGCGACTGCAGTTTTTAAAAAAAACAAACCATATTGGGCCAGCTTTTGCCTCATCTTGCCATGCACAGACGCCTGCACATCAACCTATCCAAAACTGTCAAATTTCTTCAATACATTATCAACCATATTGCTTAGTTCAAAGTCTATTGAGGAAATTTGGCAGTTTGTGGTAGGTTGATGTGCAGGCGTCTATAAACACGCCTGCTCATCAACCTACCATAAACTGTCAAATTTCCTCAGTAGACTTTGAACTCTATGATTTAATAATTATACTTAAAAATGTATTGAAGACATTTGTCAGTTTTGGATGGGTTGATGTGCAGGCGTCTGTACTATTGAACATGTAGAAAGTCCTGTGCCCAGTAGTGGAAAATTTAAATAGGCTGAAGTATCAAACACCGGTAAAACAATGTCCATGATTCTTTAACATAATTTGTTGCATTATGATTTACTATATTTATTTATTTATTTATTTAATTATTTATTAAATGTAACAAGAACAACCGATGATAGATAACACATTAAAATGGTTTTGTATTGTTTATATAATTTTAACGCAAATTTTGTTGCGAAACAAATTACAAAAACAATTGTTGAAAAAAAAATTCCACGAGCTGGATTTGAACCTGCACCCTTCTGAGATACCGGGTCAGGTGCTCTTCCAATTGAGCTATCGTGGTTCTAACCAGCACGCCGAAATTATTAAACACTATTCACTTTTTTTTTACTTTGAAAGCCAAAGGCACCCATTCAATGTCAACAACTACCGTCATGAAAAAAATGTAAAAAATCAATAACTTATAAAGTACTGAAGATAGACCCTTCCTTTTAAGGGTTTTTCTCGATAATTTTTCATATATATTTAAAATATTTCGGGCGGTCACTTGCGCCCAGGCGACATTGTATATGCTGTATCTTCTAAACATATACGTTCCGTTCGTAAATCCATTACATATTCAATACAACAAACACAAATTAATGAAGTTGAAGCGAATCAATAGTCATGCTCCGTATGGGTCTAGATTTAGAAAATCCGATCACGACCTCTTGATGCACGAGCGTTCGAACTGAGTCCATGGCCATATTGTGAACTGTTAGAATGAATTTCTGATAACTAAAGCTTTGTATGATAAAAACATTTTGACCGATTAGTTACTGAAGACATCCCTAAAGTGAAAGAGCGCTAAAGTTATTGAATTATTTAATGCAGTGTTGAAGGTGCATACCTGTAAAATTTTATTGTTTTTTTTTTACTATCAGTTCTTGAAGTGAGGTTTTTTATGAGCATTTTGACCGATTAGGTACTAAAGACATCCCTAAAGTGAAAGAGCGCTAAAGTTATTGAATTATTTAGTGCAGTGTTGAAGGTGCATAACTGCAAAATTTTATTGTTTTTTTTTTACTATCAGTTCTTGAAGTGAGGTTTTTTATGAGCATTTTGACCGATTAGGTACTAAAGACATCCCTAAAGTGAAAGAGCGCTAAAGTTATTGAATTATTTAGTGCAGTGTTGAAGGTGCATAACTGCAAAATTTTATTGTTTTTTTTTTACTATCAGTTCCTGAAGTGAGGTTTTTAGCATGATTGTGTGGTGTAAGCACACAATCATGCAAAAACATAAAGACAGTACAAAAAACAGAAAGACAGTACAAAAAACAGAAAGACAGTAAGCAGAAAGTTGACTATAGTATAGTCGAGTATAGACGTAAAAAATGTCAATCTAAATTTTTATCCTTTTCTTATATTTTCATCATCATCATCATCATCATCGGCTCATTTTTGTCCCCACTGCTGGGGCCTTCCCTATGGATGGATAGGGAGAACGGGCCATAAACCACCGGGCTGGATCAACCCAGTGCGGATTGGTGGTTGTTAACGACTGCTACGGCTAATGCAGCCGGGACCAATGGCTTTACGTGCCTACCGAAGTACGGAGGAGCTCGAGATGATAAATTTTTGGTCACCCATTCGATGACCGGCCTTTGCGAAAGTTGCTTAACCTCAGCACTCGCAGACCGGGCGCGTTAACCACTGCGCCATCGAGCTTCTATATTTTAAGACTATAAGCAAAAAAAGTTCTTTACTTTACCAGTATTTAAGAACTATTATTGCTTTTAAGAACATCTCTACGGTCCACTTTATGCATACCGTTAGATCACCACACAATCATCCCAAAAATCTAACTAGTAGGATAACAATTCAGTTTAGTAAGGATTTAGAAACGCTGTTTGAAAAATGAGTAGTTGTGACATGGCGTATGTTATCATTATTACCTACATCTTGTTGTTTTGATTTTGGTGACTTCGGTTGTATAATATATGTTTTCTTTTCTGTCTTGCATAAATTTACATATTTTAAAAAAAAAACCATTAAGTAATTATTGTGTTTTTTATCAGATGCTGTTGCGGCTGCTTCGTCCCATACTGCATGAGGTCGTGCAAGACTGCGAACCACTACTGCCCCCAGTGCCAAGCATTCGTCGGCTCATACATACCCTCCTGACTGTAATCTCGATCTCATTCACGGTGGCTAGTGCGAGTTTTGTTTGCCCGTCGACCATGTTAACAAAAACAAGAATTTGTATGGCTTTGACGCTTCCTGGTGACAAACGAGGAGAATATAGTACTTTAGTACTATATTCTCCTCGTTAAACAATTTTTTGTATTCAAATGGCTAGTAAAACTCGCACCCTGTTCCATCCAAGGCTCCTTACACGTAATCTCACGATATTATGCTTTGAAGCAAATAGTATGCCGCATATTGTATTGTACTCGTATTTTGATTGTGATTTACGGACCCAATATATTTATTTATATGTCGAATTTATTCTCGTAATAAAATGTGACATAACTGAGATAACTATAGGCTGAGATCAGAATTAGAATCTTACCTACTAGGTAACTTTACTTCACGGGTCAGTAAATTATTTATTTACTATTACAATGTGCAGCATACTATCCTATCGCACCACCAAGCACTCGAATGTGAAGTTAAAGCGCTTTACATAACTGACTAAAGATCTTTTCAAATCTATTTTAATGTTAAAATGTGTTAAAACGACTATTCTATTTCACTGTTATGATTATTTTTACATGATACGTTTCGTTAAAAGCCTATTTCTTCACGTTCTGATAAATATCGGATAGTTTATCTAATTCTTTTGTAATACTAATTCTGTCGTAAGACATAGAAAATCAGTTCTAGATGAAAATTAAAAACGAGCGAGCCTTACAGTAGTCGCATATGATGTGGAACATTTGATATCTCATCTTAGTAATAAGCAATTTTAACATTATATTCTAAAAAAATGGGTCAGGTATTACATCATTTTATAACTATAAAATAAATGCAGTAAACACTCATTAGAAGACATTTGACATATCAAAATGACCTTTGATAGTGAAATGACACAATATGTCATATATAATAATAATATGTCATGTTCATAATATCGATTACAAATTTTTAAAATGGCGCGCGCTTGCGCTCTTTCCCGACTTCCTGTTACACTGTTGCACATACTTCCGTCCCATTTCACGAAATCACTCTCACAAATTGCTTATATAGAAAGCGAGCGGAAAGATGTTACACATCAATAATATGAATTAAATTAAATTCAGAACCCTTTGTAAGGACCGTGTTCCCATGAAGACTAGCAAAAAATTTGACCCTACAGATAGTTAGAACACCAGAATAGATTCATATATCGCGGGTACAATGTGTAGTGTTCACAAATAAAATGCTGTTTTCTAAAGTTTACGCGAACACTACACATTGAAATGAAACAACTTTTACACCCATCTACACCCTGTGACCACGGACCCTGCAAAGGGTTCGAAACGTCAGGATAAACATTAATTAAAACTAATGTGTGAAATAAACGCGAGTAGATCCGTAAAAGTTGTTTCATTTCAAATAAAATGCTTTTTCGTCTTCACTGTTTGAAGTAAAATATTTATTATATTTGTATTGGACTTGGGTTTGGTGCTAAGCGTATTGGGGTTAATAAAGACTTTATTTAGATCATACATTTTCTTATCTGTAAGAGTGTAGTATTAAGTGCGTAAACACGTGTTAGTCATAAGGAACACTGGTCTTGTGCTCAGCGACTGTAAACAATTTTAATATTATCAAACTTTTTAAAATGTCTGCATAGGTATGTACTGTTCTTAGCCTTTTCTTGCCTGTAAATATTTTCCTTCTTGATTTAACTATGTCGTGTTAAATATTGCAGTAAACGATTGTTTTAAGAAAGTCGATCATGTGTTTGAATATGCGGACAACGCAGTTTACTAATTCTATTTTGTTAAGTTGGTACGCTGTCACAAAGTGTGTATATATAGTATGTTACTATTTAATATATGGAACATTGCTGATAATGGCATACTATATTACAAATAGATGAACTGTGATAACATTATTTAAATTAGCGTTATCACTACGATTGGCTAATTTCATTAATGGTCGGAGCTCGATGGCGCAGTGGTTCCCGCTTCGCTTATGATCTTGCAAGTAAAGCAACTTTCGCAATGCTGGATCACCGGGTGGGTAACCAAATTATAATACCTTAAGTTCTCCGAGCTAAAACACATAAAGCCGTTGGATCCGGTTGTAGTCGTACGATGGCAGACATTATAATCCGTTTATCACTGTGATGAAATGTTGTTCTTTCTACAATTTTTTTTTTTCATTTTGTAATAGTACTTATTTTGTTAACGGCTAGATAGTTAAAGCTAAGCTGTGTAAGCGGTAGTTGCATTCTGGATTTATTTCGTAATGTTATCTCCCATGATTCTATATACCTACTTATTCAGCTGTTGTTTCACGTCCATGGATATAATTTTATTATGAAAATTTACTTTTTATCACAGTACTAAAAACCGCTTATGTACACTGCGATGCATACTTTATGGCTGCCGTGAAGCTAGCTGCGAGCGTAACTGCGCACGCCTGACCACTACATTTGACTGGTTGACAACTACATTTTGTAATTGCGACGGAACTTGCGTCTCACTTCACATCCGCACATAAAGTTTACGTCGCACTGTACATGGTGAATTGAAATTTACTAACACCGTGACCGACCGAATGTCACTCGAACCGAAGCAGGTTGTTTATGAAGATGTGGGTTATTGTATCCATTAAAAAAAAACAAACATTAAAATTCTGTACATAAGTATTTATTATGTAAAAAACCACATTGTAAATGTTTTACCAAAGCATTCGTAAACATAATATTTAGATATTTTTGATGAAAATATACTAATATTTTATTTTTCTATTTTCTATAAAGTTTTGCAATGGTACTCTTAATTTTACAAGTAAGTAGGTACTTAAGGCTATTGAATAAATTAGTAAACTAATCAATGTGTTTTATTTATAATTACTGAATTATTTTAAAAATAATTTTAAACCACTATTTTTTATTTTAGTTTCGTAATAGTTTTAGTTACTTTAGGTTATTATATTATTGTGAATTCTATTATTATTTACTTGTAATGTCAACTATTAAAATGTTTAACCACTATTTATAAATAGGCATTATAATTTTTGGGTGTCTTGTCAGGAGGATAATTTTTTTATATATTCTAATTATTCGCTCAAATCCAAAGGAATATGCATATCTATAAAGTAACTCGGTCGGTTAAAATAGAAGAAATTATCTTGTTCAAGATAAAATAAATTGTTCTATTTACGTGCACCTTAAGTAGGTACCTACAACATCACATGAATAATAACAAATATAACAAATTATAGTTACATAGCAGAATTGGCTCTGTTTTTAAATATAGGTATATCGTTCGGTATAACGTTCCATATTTCTATAGCTAATTAACTAACCTTTGCTCGACAGGAATCAATGATCGAAACTCTTTTCCGTATATCAAAGGGGACATCATCAGATTTTTTACTTCAGCAACATTTGAACATAGAACAACTCTTTCGTAGCTGTCATCCAAAATGAAATTTTAAGGAAATTCTATGTTATTTTTTAACGACGAAAAACAACTAAGTGCCGTTCACTGGTTCCCACGGAATAGATAAAACTGTTCTGTGCTGGTTCCTGTCGAACACTGATGCTACTAATTTATAGAAAAACATATACCACATTCCGCTTCAAACCATATCATGATAACAGATTGAGAAACATCGCGTTTTACTAGATAAGTACCACGACTTTAAAATTATCATAGCTATAAATTATAGTTATAAAATTAATAATTCAACGAAACAAATATTAATTGGCCTCGTTAATACCCAAAATAGGAAATGATAAATGATACCTTGAGGAAATGCCTATATTAGGTATATAGAGTAGAGTCCAATAATATATACTTATAAGCACTTTTGTACTTTGTCAAAGAAACATTTGTGAACTTATGTTCCTTGCTATGGCAACCATGAATACCTACATCCATTGTCGATGTCTGTATCTGTAACTGTAACTATACTGTCGCTTTTGTTCAGCGATCTTACACTGTTAAGATATCACTGGTATCGTTTGTACAATATTATTGGATCCGGAGAAATTGAAATGAAACAACTTTTACGGATCTACTCGCGTTTATTTTTAGGGAGTCCCCCTGTGACCACGGACCCTGCAAAGGGTTCGAAACGTCAGGATAAACATTAATTAAAACTAATGTGTAAAATAAACGCGAGTAGATCCGTAAAAGTTGTTTCATTTCAATGTGTAGTGTAGTGTTCGCGTAAACTTTAGAAAACAATATGGGATCCGGAGAAGTTATAACATCTGTAGAAATGACATTCCGTAATGATATAATGACACCAACCAATTAGACAGATAATGATTATGATTTGTTCATAGGCACTGGCGTTCGACACAGTTTTCGTCCCCAAAAACTGACATAGATGTTCTGTTAAATTTTGATAATTATTAAAGAAAAAAATGTGGATCACTAGTTCCTGCCGAACTCTGGTGCCATTACTGAATAAATAAAAACCATAGCATTTGTAATCTATACAGTAATGTAAACGACTGACCTTTCATCTTGCTTTTATAATAATAAAATTTGACAACGTACAAACAACTTAAGGAAATACCTATATGTCTTATATAGTAGATACATAAAATTACGCCCGCCTCAAAGTGGCAATCGTAAATTCCTTCTCCTGCTTGCGCATCTCCAGTAGACGCCCACAAATTTAGCACATGACGGACAGTAATGTTCTACGTCTTTCCATCTCTTCACGATGTACGGGATGAAGCAACCTCCCATCCACCTGTAAAAAATACGTAAAATATCATTAATGAAATCGATTCACAATAATAATTATGAATCATTCAAGCTAAAATATTTTTTGGTAACATTTGGTGTTGAAAATATGCGTAGGTGGTACACGGTACACAGAACAAATATTAAGATACACACATTTTTTTTTGTATTTGTACACATTACAAATACAAAAAAAATATTAAGTTATTTTAGAAAAGCGAAGCGAAATAAGTACTAGTATAGTAGTAGGCTTAGCAAAAGATTTTTCTATTTTTATTATTTCAATGATCGCAACCGGATGACGAAATGTAAAGAAACGTTCCTGGAGTTTAAGTTTCTATATTATTTTACACATAGGTAGTGGTAGTATTATTTTTGGTAAATCTTAAATATTAACCATTTTCATTGTGAAGTAAATAATGTAACAGGCGCTTGACAACTTATAGTAAAGCATATGGTACCAAAGTGGTAATCGACTTCCAATACTATACGATCAAATAAAAAAATAAAACTTTTAAAGGAATGAAATAATATGGCCATTACTAATGTAATAAATAAATAACATACCTATCTAGTCTAAGGACGGGCCCTCTAGCAAAATTTGATGGGAGTTATGGATTTAACATTTTACGAATTTTTGCTTACACACGTTTGGGGCCCCGACCCCTTTAGCCCGGGGCCCCGTATCATTGAAACGGCTGATACGGCGGTAGCTACGCCCCTGGGTTTAACTAAAGCGTACTTGCAAATGTGTAAGTCCAGCATCATCAGACTAATGTTAATTAAAACACGTGACAGAATAACGTTCTAATTTGCTATAGCTATACGGCAAATTATAAGTTGATTAGTTCTAATTATTCACAGCTATGCAACTAATTATACCTTTAACACTTTTAATACCTAAAATCTACACAAATATATACCTAGTAAGAGACCTTTTTTATGGATCTAGCAGCATTTTTTGCCGATCCGATCCGAACCCTTCGGAGAATCTAGTAGGGCACGGGGACGCGCACTAGTGCGCGATGCCGTTCCCTCTAGAAAACCTCCGAAGGTGATTCGTTTCACACGGCTTGAGGGACCCTTTACGTTCCTCGTCGCCCCCAAAAAAGACCAATGAAGCTGGGGTGAAGCTCTCAAAAAAAAAAGCATTTTTTGTAACAATTCTAATTTATATGATTATTTATGTACAAAATTTACTTGTAAATTTATTTAGTTTATAGCGCGCTCTGAATATGAGAGAGTAGATTCTTCCGGTACATACAAGTGTGTAAAGAACAATCCCTATTTCCCAGTGAGGTGACCAAAATTATGAAGAGCGCTTCACTTATGACCCGAAGAGCGCATCTAGCAGTTTTTAACGAAAAACGAGCTGTATATCCACTGCAATGTGCGTACGGCAGAAACTACGTTAAAAATGCTTACCATAGAAAAATGCCCAATATGAAAGCTGCAATATGTGTCACAAAGGTGACTCTGTACACCACCCTGGTCATGATGTCATCCTGGCAGTGAGGGCAGCGGACGCCCAACGGCTCCCTGCCGAGTTGCAGAAGGTCCAGCTCGATCTCATCCCGGCTCCTCTGAATCTGCTGGTACGCGAGGGTATCCACTGCAATTCAGACACCGTTTATTAACTCAAGTGGGGAGTGCTAAGTGCAAGTTTAGCCTTTCGGTCATGTTATTGAAAACGAGGTACTGTATGGAATTAAAGCAGCGCCTCATGACAAACGAGGTGGGTGGCATTGTTGGTGATTGAATGGTGAACTATACTATACTCTAGCCAAACTCGATAAAGAATAAATGGTCAAGACAAGGCCGCACGTACCGGCTCCGCGGCCACGGAAGAGGCGCGCGGGGGAACGCGGGCTTAATGCTACGCCGCGCCTCCACCGCAACGGCGGACATATCGAATCGGCCCCCACGACTTCAACGACGCACCAGCCACTCGGGCGCACGTCACACCGCGGTCGCTCAATTGTCGGGTCGAATTTGTATGTTTGCAAAATACACCAGCACTTAATATACAGTCCACTTGCCTTTTACTGGACAATTATCCCAAGCTAACATAGTTAGGGCCTTGGCCAGTACAATAAATGTAAACAAACCAAATTAGGGTCATCACTAATATAGGTAAAAATGTTTTTGTGTTTTTCGTATTATTACTTGATTACTGCATTTTACATAAAATATATTAAGTGTTTTTTTTATATATTTTAGCGTTTTATTAACGCTTAAATATACTTAAGTAAAATTTAAACACTGAAAAAAGAAATAAATTTTACTTAAGTATATTTAAGCGTTAATAAAACGCTAAAATATATTAAAAAAACACTTATCTATAACGCAGCTTCATCTTAACCGAATGTTCAAATATTTGTAAAAATATTTCTTTCGGATCTCAGAGGTGAAAACTTCTAAGATTGATGAAGCAATGTTGACTAAAAAACATAAGCATCAAGCACTGAAAAATTTCGACGGGTGAAAGCCAGACCTCGGTAGCCAAGTGGTTAAGGCAGCCGTCCGGAATGCGGAAGGTGCGTGGTTCGATTCCCGCCTGAGGTTGTCGTCTTTTTTCAGTGTTTAAATTTTACTAAAATATATTGTAACACTTATTTAAGTGAGATGTGTACTGAGAATACTCAGTACACATCTCACTTAAATCAGTCGCTCAACGTCGGTAAAAACGTTAATATGAAGAACGTAAAAAAACATAAACTTTTTCACCCTATTAAACAAATATCATTACTAAAATTGAGGTATTCTAAACAATTCCGTTATTATAAACTAGCATTTCAAAGGAAGATGACACTAGTATCCATATGGTATCGATTACCTCTGAAATCTGCAGCGTAAACAGTGCATTTGCAATGTAAAACAAACATTCATGAATGAACAAATTGAATTGACGTTAAAGAAAATTGGATTGTAACAGCAGTTGATTAATTTATGTAATAAATAAATTATTTAATCTTCAAGTGCAGTTTTTTTATTATTTCAAGGTAGCTGATTTATGCACTCACATAGATTAAAACTAAGCTATGATTGTACTATGGTTTTTGGTTTTTAAATTTTTCATACAATATTTAATATAATAAATCTTTTACGTAAAATCTTTCCTGTTGACCAACTGGAAAAGGTTGCCAATGCCTGTCACTGGTTGCTTGGCAACGCTTTGTTAGTAAACATTCTTTATCGAATTTGGCTATAGTATAACACTAGGTTTCGTAGTGGCCAAAAATCTTAACTTCGTCGCCAAAAATTTAAAAATTATTGCATCAAAAATTTACGTGTTCGCTAAGCAGGTGGTCTGTATTTAATTGTTATTAGAGACTAAAATCAGTTAATACTAAATTAAGATAATAAAAAATAAAAATAAAAAAGGTTCAAATCCTGCTTGTGGAAATTTTTTCAACATTTGTGTTTTTGTAAAAATAAAAAAGTTTAGAGGTTTTTAGTTTTTTTTTGTTGAGAAGCTCGATGGCGCAGTGTTTATAGCGCCCGATCTGCGATTGATAAGGTAAAGCAACTTTCGCAAATGCCGGTCATCGGATGGGTGACCAAAAATGTATCATCTCGAGCTCTTCCGTGCTTCAGAAGACACGTAAAGCCGTTGGTCCCAGCTGCTTTGCAGTTGTTAACAACCACCTATCCGCACTGGGTCCGCGTGGTGGTTTATGGCCCGTTCACTCTATCCATCCATAGGGAAGGCTCGTGCCCCAGCAGTGGGGACATATGTGAGCTGATGATGATGATGATGAAAGGGGAAAAAATCGATCACTGGTTCTTGTAGAACATTGGTGCCTACTACTAGTTTGTCTCAAGTGTTCCTATACCATTTATTCGATGGGTAATGGTGCTTTAATATATGATGATGAAGGTCTTGCAGGATAATTATTGTTATACAATTATCCAAATGGCATGCCTTAGGACTACCCTTCGTTCATCCCCACTAGCCCATAGACATTACAAGGGGAAGACTAAGACATGAGAGTTTGGTAGGTTTTGGAGATTAACATTCATCTTACGACAATAACCTGAACCAAAGCCTTAATGGCGCGCCTCCTGAAGCACGGTAGGAAGGAGCCCAAAATATTTTAGTTTTGATCACCCTTTCACTGACTCGGCAATGCCCATGTTGCTTAAATTGACATGCTAGATCGCAAGCTGAACGCGCAAGTCGTGATTGTATTCACACACAATAACACAACAAACCCATGACTCATGATTATGTCCATATGACCGTGACAACCAAAACGCTGACTTCGTTCATCGGTACTAATGGCACTCATTCATGGCCTGTTGTACGTAAACCACGACGTACACACGCCTGCGCATCAGACTACTACAAACTGTCAAATTTCCTCAATAGTCTTTGAACTTTAATTCAATGGAACATGGTTGAAATTGTTGAAATAGTATTAAAGAAATTTGACAGTTTTGGCGTCTGTGCACAAACCTGCACATTAGGCTACCACAAACTGTCAAATTTCCTCAACGGACTTTAAACTTTAAGACTGTGTAACCTATATGGTTGAATATTTATTGAAGAAATTTGACAGTTTTGGATAGACTGATGTGAAGACATCTGTACCTACGGGCGCGCCAACGTCCTTGAGCGTGTCAACAAATTGGAAAATTCGTTCACTCGGTGGTTCCGCGTTTTAACTGACAGCTTAAGGTGCCCAAACTTCAAAGAAGGCAAAGGTAGGTATTTTACATGGAAGCGATCATAAGTGTTTTTTTGGACAGAATTTTGCTGACTGGCAATTTTCAGCGTAGCGTATATTATTTTTGTTAACTTCATATAATAGTTAATAAAACGTTAAATAGCAATCAGAATGCACTTACAGACACATTTCAGAGAGTGCTGCAGGTTTGCAGCACTACAGTATATAAAGGCTATTTATGATAAAAAGTGGTTTTTAAACATCCATAGTGTTCCAAACAGTATTGTATAGCACCCAGATAAAATTAAATCGGTGATAGAGCACATAATCTTTAATCAGTAACATCGAATGGGGTTAGGTACTTACTTTTGAATCAAGATAACAATTATCCAAATGGCATGCCTTAGGACTACCCTTCGTTCATCCCCACTAGCCCATAGACATTACAAGGGGAAGACTAAGACATGAGAGTTTGGTAGGTTTTGGAGATTAACATTCATCTTACGACAATAACCTGAACCAAAGCCTTAATGGCGCGCCTCCTGAAGCACGGTAGGAAGGAGCCCAAATTATTTTAGTTTTGATCACCCTTTCACTGACTCGGCAATGCCCATGTTGCTTAAATTGACATGCTAGATCGCAAGCTGAACGCGCAAGTCGTGATTGTATTCACACACAATAAAACAACAAACCCATGACTCATGATTATGTCCATATGACCGTGACAACCAAAACGCTGACTTCGTTCATCGGTACTAATGGCACTCATTCATGGCCTGTTGTACGTAAACCACGACGTACACACGCCTGCGCATCAGACTACTACAAACTGTCAAATTTCCTCAATAGTCTTTGAACTTTAATACAATGGAACATGGTTGAAATTGTTGAAATAGTATTAAAGAAATTTGACAGTTTTGGCGTCTGTGCACAAACCTGCACATTAGGCTACCACAAACTGTCAAATTTCCTCAACGGACTTTAAACTTTAAGACTGTGTAACCTATATGGTTGAATATTTATTGAAGAAATTTGACAGTTTTGGATAGACTGATGTGAAGACATCTGTACCTACGGGCGCGCCAACGTACTTGAGCGTGTCAACAAATTGGAAAATTCGTTCACTCGGTGGTTCCGCGTTTTAACTGACAGCTTAAGGTGCCCAAACTTCAAAGAAGGCAAAGGTAGGTATTTTACATGGAAGCGATCATAAGTGTTTTTTTTGAACAGAATTTTGCTGACTGGCAATTTTCAGCGTAGCGTATATTATTTTTGTTAACTTCATATAATAGTTAATAAAACGTTAAATAGCAATCAGAATGCACTTACAGACACATTTCAGAGAGTGCTGCAGGTTTGCAGCACTACAGTATATAAAGGCTATTTATGATAAAAAGTGGTTTTTAAACATCCATAGTGTTCCAAACAGTATTGTATAGCACCCAGATAAAATTAAATCGGTGATAGAGCACATAATCTTTAATCAGTAACATCGAATGGGGTTAGGTACTTACTTTTGAATCAAGATAACAACATCGATCGCAACGCAACTACAAATTTTGAAGTTACCTTCTAATTTTAAACCTATGGTACACTAGGGACACCTGAGAACGGCTGTGACAGTATTTTAGCAGCAACTTACGGATATACATAATCAATTTTAGTAGTGATCGTTCAATGGTCGCAATTCGAGCGTTTCATAAAAAATAACTGTAACACATTATACATAAATTATTATTATTATTATCGTGTTCAGAGGCGTGCACTTGAAAAGGCCTTTGTCCAGCAGTTTTACTCCATATGAACTTTAACAATGCTACATTTCACACTTTTCGACACAAGGTTTTTTCTTCACTTATTATTAAGTAGGTATATACTCGTAGATACCCCGCTCCACGTACTTAATTAGCACAAACCATCATCAGCCCATATAGATCCAACAACTTAGCTAGACATGCCTTCTTCATGGGCACAAGGACTAAAGATTGGGTCAAAACACACAACGCTACTTTGTACCTAGAGTACAAAAAGAATTCAAGTAGTTGTACTGAAGCACAATAAACCTATTTTATCGATACTTCAATACCTGTTCGTCTACAATAACAGATAACGTTACATATTACGTCACACACAAAACATATTTCTAAATCAAACTTAGCTATAGGTACTCACTTTTAGTTTTCAGGATCCAATAATAACAACAATACTTCAAGTAAATAATAACTCCTTGTTAATTTCTTGAAAATTTTCACCACTGAAGTTATTTTTTATTTTCAACTATTTACGGAAAAACAATGAAAGTGTGTGTACCAACAGTTCTGCTTCATAGAACTGAATCACCCACCTACATACATTACAGGTGAACGGCTGAGATAATACTGAACTGTCGATATCCAATATTTATCGAATAGATAAAGAATAACAATAAGCGAAGCTGTAATTAGGTTCCTAAATAAGATTGTTGCTTCTTATCTTCTGATTCTTGGTACATAAGTAAATATGTATAAAAGAATCAATTTTATATTAAAATCAAGTTAACTGTTATTGTATAAAAAAAATATGTTATCTAAGTATTATTATTTTTATTTCAATCCAATGAAGTTTATTTATTATAATTAGCTATAATCATCATCATCAACCTATAAACATCCCCACTGTTGGGCGCAGGCCTTCACACAATAGCACATGGAATACAATGGATAGAAATACGCTGATTTGGTTTAAAATTGGGTTTAGCGCTAAACGTAATTAGTAACTGGTAAAATGCAAGATAAAATGCCCGTGTTTATGTACCATATTATTATTTTACAATTACTGTAATGATTAAAAATAAGCTGTTTGATATTATAAATTCACGTCACTAATAAAAATAAAAGAAGCTAAGTACTTACCTATTACATACCTATTTCTGGCGTGTTCTGCTGTCATTTATGAATAAACGTCACTTAGATCTGAATAACTATTTACTCAATTGGTAGGTTTATAGAAACGTCTTTCGTTTTTTGATAATTTTAAATTTATTTATGTGTCGTAGTGGCATCAGTGTTCGAAACAGTAACCCAGTGTTCGACATGTTTAGTTTTGTTGCCAAAAAGTAATATAATTTCATTGAAACTTTAGAAACAGCTAAAAAGAAGCAGCTGTAGGTACTATATAAGTTTCTGACTAGTTTAAGTTTATCTGTCGATAAATTTTTACTTTTTATTTTCAAGTGCTAATTGCTGCACTGAAGCTAAATTAAATTGGATAGATGGCGCTGTGCTGCTATAAAAGCACTCTAAAAACATTAAAAGCAGTGACAAAATTCAGCGCTTACGTCAGCCTTCCCGGTAGCATAGCGGTCAGTGCAGCCGCCTGGATTGCGGAAGACCCAGGTTCGATTCCTGGCTGGGTCGGGTGGGCGTTTAATTTTTCACTGTATTTTATAAAATTTTATAAATATTTATCTGTCGATGTCTGATTCCTGTCGAACTCTGGTGCCACTCCCACTACCCTACCTATTAAGACGATATACATTATAAGTAGGGAAAGTAGAACAGCACATGAAAGTACGTAGCCCTAAGTTTGTGTAAAAGCCGTTTGCTTTTGCAGCCAAGCTATTTGCAGATACGTTTATAAATAAACGTTTTGAAGTGTGTTTGGATCTTTATGGCGGTACAGTTAAAAGGTGAGCGCATTTTGTTTAACATTTCAATATTTTGATATTCGGAAGTTCATAATAGTCGGAGTATTCATTGTCCTATGTAGATAATTCTAATAATATGGGGTATCATTGTTTAAGTATGTGACTGTAAATTGAACAAAAGAGTTTAGGGTTTTTTTCGGGCACTTATAATTCGTTTGGCGAGTTGTTTGTAAGACTGAGAAGAAGAAGAAAGAACCACGATCAAGGTCAACCTAATGACAAAATATAAAGGCAAACATAACTAAAATAGTTTGTCCTGTTAAACTTCTTGCCGATATTATTAAAGAATTATAAACATCTTCACTGAAACCTTTACAAATCGAGGATAATATATATCGGCAATTAATTATATTTTGTTGTTCATCAATCACTATTAATTAATTAATATTATCATTAAATTGATAAAATATGAAGGAAAGGCTGAAATGGGCTAGAAGCCTTTGTCACCCTAAATCAGTAAAACAGTTGCTTGACAATGACATATTGATTGACATAATACCATGAAGCGACTTCTTGGCGGGAAAGTGAAGAGTCATGTCTGCGGTTTTGTTTTATTTTCTAAAATTTGTGTTATGTCGAATACTAATGTGAAATAATGGTGGATTATTAACCGTTAAGTGTTCATGAGTGTGCATGAGTGTTGGCAAATTCAACAAAACAGTGCAACGTCACTTTTTAAATTCTCTCAAGAAGTCCGCCCGAGGACTTAGTAAAGCCCCAAATCTTTATTGAGATGCTAGAGGGGTTGGGGGGTATATCATTTCTCACTTCTCATTTTATCATTCATCATCATACAGTAAGTAAATATTGTTTATTTATGTATTACTTGTAAACTAATGACATGGCAGCATAGTCTATGACCTTAGCCGGTTCCTCAGAGAACTAATTACACTTTAAAAAAACACGACATCAACATTGACACTGACAATTGACAAAATTTTGTTGATCATTTTACAAGAAATTGATTGATTGATTGATTCGATGATTATTTTTATTTTGTGAGTTAGGCATAGTTTTAACTTCATACATTTTGTAAAATTAGTTCTTATAAATCTAAATATAGTTAATTGTAAATTTAAGGAAAACTAGTGATGGATGTAGACTTATTGAGACCGGGTACAGTGCCCATCTCTCCAGACACCATTTTATGGTTTGAGTTCCTCCTTGATCCAAACCTATTAAAGAATCATCTCAACAAACAAAATCCAGGTAATTTCACATTATATTCACTACAGAGTCTTAAAGAAAATTAAACCATACGTACATAACCCACTGTAAAAAGAAGTAACAAGACGCTCAATTACTTTAAAAGATATTCTACATTTCTTACATTCCTATTCAAACTTATTACAGAACCTACAGCGTGTGAGTTGATAGAAGAGTTTTTGTCAGTCGACACTAAGAATGCCAATTCAAAGCCGACTAGTGAGCGCGTAGTGGATGTGGACGCGCCGCCGAGCCCGCCCGCCGTCATAACTGCAGCCCCACTCCAAGTGACACGAAAGCAACTGGCACTCAAAATTCTGGCTCTAAAAGTTGCATCTACACTTCATTGGAATTTAGGTAAGCCATTTTACAAAGCTGGCTCTATCAATAGAATAGAATAGAATAGATTAGAAAAACGTTTATCGGGTACCAGTACATACAAAAAAGAAAATTAAATACAAACAATAAAGTAAACTAAAAATAAAACTAAAAAAATAGACACCAACTTTTGTAGGTGCACCAATAGGCCTCTGCCCAGTTTGAGCCGTAACAAATGCATGTTGTCACGGCTCACTGGTATTCTGCAGATACCTTTGATGAAAAAAAAGGCACATGCCATTGTGCAAACAACAACTGTGTAATTCAGTTTAACATAAAACAAATAAAATAAATTCAACAATCATTATTAGTTACAATAGGTATTAGGTAGGTATATTATTAAGTTTAAAACTAATTACAAACATATCAAAAATAATTGCTATCAACAATAAAGTAGGCATTATTTATTACACACTCCAGATATTATATGTGTGCCAATATCAAATGGTTTATCAAGAGAGTTGTTAAATATTTATAAAATACAGTGAAAAAGTTAAATGCCTATCCGATCCAGCCATAAATCGAACCTGGTACTTCCGCAATCCGGGCATCTGCACTGACTAATATGCTTTGCACAAAAGATCCAGATGGGTCAAAGTGTTACTGCAAGAGGAAACCTAAGCAGGCCCCACTAAGATAAGACCTTTATGCTACTGGGAAGGCTGACATAAGCACTGAATTTTTTCACTGCTTTGATTTTGTCTGCTTTTTATTAATAGCAGTAGTGCCATCTATCCAACAATTATTGCAACCGATTGGCTATGCAGATTCATCTTTACAGATGAAATATGGAATACTACAATATTGATAACCCAATGCTATAGTAAATATTATTTTTTATTTTTAAACAAGTGCTAATTGCTGCATTTAAGCTGAATTAAATATTTATAAAATGTAGCCAGAATCCAACCTGGGTCTTCCACAATCTGGGCGGCTGCACTGACCATTATGCTACCAGGAAGGCTGACCTAAGCACTGAATGACTGATGAGTCATTAGTTCATCAGCAGCATACCGCTAAGATAAAGATAAACAATATTCCTTTCAGATGTATTTGAAACAAAGCTACCTCCTCTGATCCAGCAGCAGCTGATGCAAGATCTTGTATACATGGCTACAGATACTGCTTTTGCCATCCCTCCAATGGTAAGAACCACAAATAAATTTTTATATGCTGGTAATAATAATTGAAGCTTTTCATTTGCTATCCTGAGTAATTGGTTCTCTAGTCTAAAAATTTAATTATAATTACATCTCACCAGCTTATTTTTATGTCCCCACTACTGAATAAGCCTTCCCTATGGACGGAAACACCACAAGGATAACATTTGGGCCTAGTGTGGATTGGTGGTTGTTAACAACGCTAATGCTGCCGGGACCAATGGCTTTGCTTGCCTTCTGAAGCACAGAGGAGTTCCATATGATAAGTTTTTAGTCACTTATCAGATGAACGGCCTTCGCGATAGTTGCTCAACTTTAGCAATTTTTATAACGATCAATAGGGGTAAAAGGGTGTTTCCTGTACTAATGAATAAATAATAAATGTAATTAATGATGACTACTTCAATTTATTTCAGGAAGTGCCACAAGAACTTCTCCAACAGCCTCAAGTACAGTTCGCGCTTACGTTGTACCATAGATGGATACTCAGATTCCCAGTGAAGGCCTCTTTATATGCCAAATCAACAAAAATGGCTTTTATTCACATGTAAGTTTTACATTTTCACTTTTTCTAGTGTTATTTATTGTGATATATTAATTATATGTAAATAATGTTACTTAAAACTTTTTAGACCTGGTATGCAAACAGAAGTTGGTTACACTCCTATGAACCAAAGCTTTGAAAAAATCTTAAGAATGACGGAGATATCTCGACTGCAGAGTTTAAGATTCTTGGAAGAGATTCTATCTTACTATAAAAATCCTCCAACTCAAAGCTATAGGGAATCAAAGAAAATTAAAGTACCTGAAATGGAGGCATTTGTACACTTAACGGAGGACTCTGATGATTTGAATCATAACTGGCATGCTGGTGACACAATTATTAGCCAACATGAGTTTGCAATGCAGATTCATTTTGACTTATGCTACAATTATTTCTTTTATGGACAGCATGACTTAGCCAAGAAACATATTCTCGGTTGTAGGGAAAATTACGACTTATTGGAAGCAGAAATATCCAAAAATGGATATGGTTCTCACAAAGTCATGCCGTGGGGAGAATTCCATTATGCTAGTATGACAAAAGATGATATTTTAGGCTACATTCGCGCCTTAAATCTGGCGAAGGAAGTGTTAAATGAAGAACCCTCACTTCTACAAAAACTCCAAGAGTCTATAGCCAATCATTATACTGGTATTATAGCTGTTCTGCAAGCTGATAATTTGGCAAGAGAAATACCCATGATACACAGGCAAGTGGCCGAATTAGATATTCAAGGATCTGCTTCAAGTGGTGCTTTCACTGTTGCTAGGGACTTACTAAACAGAGTTTCAGCATTAAATGCCGTTAGATACGCATTAGAAGGAGGTATTCCATCGACACACACCGATTTCCTTAACAAATTAAAAACTGTTAACACAAAGTTCTTTGATCTTCTATTCTGGGCACTGGGACCGGTTTTAATGTCAAACTTATCAGAAGACGATTGGAATAATTTAAAAATATTTTTCTTGCATTTGGCAACTTCCCAGTGTAAATTACCAATAGATAGAATTGACGAGTATTTAAAAAAACATGTTGGCGATGCAGCTGAAAATATACGCAAGAACTTGATATCAGATGAGCAATTGCGAATAATCTTAACCGACGCTATCAATGAGGACGACGAAAACATGGATATTCCACGTGAATTGCTAACAGATGATTGGGAAACTCCAGATTTTGAATTTAAGACAGTTCCGGAATTGGAGATGGGTAGATTAAAGAAACGTTTGGTAGAAGCTTCAACGGCTGATGACGTTCGAATGTGCTTAGTGAAATTAGCTATGACGTCTCCCTCGTCGCCGTTGTGGAAGCTGAGTCCGTCCTGGAAGCCGACTGGTGGGTTAGGGAATGCTTTAATCTCCTTACCTAGAGGGTTCTTGCAAGACTTTGGTTACGTAGTTTCGGGAGCAGCGAGAGCGCGTGCGGAAGCAGGATGTGCAAGAATCGCTTTATCGCTACTCTCAGTTCTAGAAGGCGAAGCTAGAAGTCAGTTGGGAGGAGGAACAGACCCCGTACTGCACAGACTTTGCAGGCAGTTGTCGTGGGAGGTTCTACTGTTGCAAGTCAACGTAATGTTGAGTGAATGGCCCCACCATCGCCTCAATCTAACAGCATTAGCGAACAAGTGCAAAGCTTGCATTGCGGCTGCGACTTCTGGTGACGGCATTATTCCAAGACCTCAGGTAAGATTTCTTTCACATTTTCCCTATATTATTTTAGTAAAATATTTTAGTCTTGGTACTTAAAATTTTATTATTTGTTTGATAACTTAAAAAAAATATCTAATTGCGACATATCTTAATCACTTGCGAAGCTTATGAAAGAAGAAATCACTAGTCACCTTTAGAGTGCTTTGAGTTGCAAATTCTGATCATCAATAAAACAAAAATAGATATAATTAGTTGTGTTAAAGTACTAAACCTTATTTTCTAGGTAATAGAGGCGTGTTGGAGTTGTTTAGTGAACTCGTGCGAGTGGGAGGCTGTCGCGTCAGCTGCTGTAACTGGGCCTGGCGAGGTTGCAGCAGCTTTATGCGCTGCCTGCTTAGAATTACAAAGGGGGAAAGCTACTAGAAAATTTCCAAGACCATTGTGGGATTTCGGTATGTTATGAAATTTTTATTTCATTTAGAAATAATTTATAATAAAAAAAAACCTATCCCAAAGTTTTAATTTGTCCTAGTTTCCTAATTTCCGTTTAATAAACACCGCCACAAATAAGAAAAATAAACTATTACATTATATACATAATACATTAAGTGACAAGATTAATACCATATTTGATGTTGTCTTTCAGTGTCCCATATATCCGCTCCGTAGATAGTAAAAAAATCAATTTACTGCACCGGAGTGCCACAGGGATCACTACTGAGTCCATATCTTTTCCTTTTAGCGTTATCGGTGTACGGTAACGGATCAGCTGGTCCAGTGAAGCGCAACGCTGCGGGAATGGTGTCCCATTCGCGAGACGCCCCGAACGTCGCCGCTGAGGCTCGGAGCGCCTTCAACGCTTTCCTAACAACTCTTCGGGAGCCGCTCGCAGTTAGCGTCATGCTTTCACTCCTCGCTAGAATACACAACCTGCTGATTGACGACAACACCTTGGAACTTGTGGTTGAATACACGGGCTTGTGGCCGTCGACAATATCGAATATGAATAATTACAACGTGAAATATGTGATTGAATCTCTCACTGACATGCTGGAGAGGAGCTTGAAGCTCTACCCTTATAACACTTCATGGTATGTTCACTGATGTATTTTGAACAAACATTAGACTGTCTATAGTTATGAGATATTTTCTCGTTTATTAAAGCTTTCACGCTCAAGCTATAAGCTATACTAGTGGTCGCCCAGTGGTCGAAATTCGACCGTAATTTTATTAAGGCTGCACGGGTTGTATCCTAAGCAATGAACAATTCAAAAAGATTGGATGTGAGTTTGGATTGGCATTGACAGATTTCGGCCGCTCCTCTTCCATTTTTGAAAAGACTATATATGCATGTGTGTCAAATACATATGCGTGTGTTGTGTGTAATGTTTGTTTTATAGATTTTATGTGTTTTTTATGAATAATTAAAAAAAATATTAACATTCAGCAATCCTTCTTTATATAAACTATAAGTGTGCAAAATTTCATACTCCTCCAGCCGCGCAATTTTCGTAAAAAGGGGTACAAAGTTTTTGCTTCACGTGTTAATATATAGATACGCTTCAAATTATTTTATTGTATTAAAATGGCTGGGAACTTTATAATGGAAGCAGCATTGTGTTTTGGTACATTAATCATAAAATCGTCAACTTAACATGCTCTATTAATTTTGTCTGCTTGCTAACTCAAAAAGTAATCACGAACGTAATTATTAAAGTCGCTGTAAAATATAGTTAGTATTTTGTCAAAGCAACTTAAGAATGTGACAGACTTATCGATCTCTTGTCAACTTCTATTTAAGTTATTATGGCATGGCACTTCTGCATATTCTTTAGCAACACCTCTCCAAAAGATCTATAAAGGAATGTTCCTTTCCCTATCCATCAGGCTCCGTCTATACGGTGACGTGGAGATGTGCGGCGGTCGCTGGGGCGCGGCTCTCCGCCGTTACCTGTGCGCCATGACTGCGGGGTCCTGGCACTTCGCCAAGCGCGCGCCTGACGAGGCCGGCATCTCGCGCCGCGCCGCCCGCTGCTGCCAGGCGTTGGCCGCGCCCACGCAGGCCGCGGCGCTGTGCCAGCTGCCCGACGAACCGGACTACACGACTGCCTTCAAGTGTCTCGCTGAGAAGGTTTAGTAACTACAATTTTAGGAGTAATTTTGATTGTGCCACCGAAGGGCCTTCAAGTGTCTCGCCGAAAAGGTGGTTAGCTTATAATAGAATGCGCGCTATTGCCAGGCCCTGGCTGTGCCCAAGTAGGCGATCAAGCTATGCCAGCTTCCAGCTGAGCTGGACTACACGACTTACTTCGAATGTCTAGCGGTGAAGGTGGGTAGCTTATAATTCATAACATCAATTTTTGTAGCATTGTTGTGTTTCGGCAGCTAGAGATATGAAAGCCAGTGCCTCACTAGTTCAGGATCCCGGGCGAAATGCGCTTCCATCATTGGCCTTATCATCACTTAACATCAAGTGAGATCAAGGCATACCCGTGCTTACCCGTTAATATAAATAAAATAAAATAAAACGCTCGCTATTGCCAGGCCTTGGCTGTGCACATGTAGGCGACCAAGCTATGCCAGCTTCCAGCTGAGCTGGACTACTCGACTGACTTATGTCTAGCGGAGAAGGTTAGTTGGTGTGCCTACACCAACGGGTAGCCTTACCCGCTGCTGTGCTCGCTGAGCCGCGCGCTGTTGCCAGGCAATAGCCACCCCCACGCAGGCCGCGGCGCTGTGCCATTTGCCAGAGGAGCCGGACTACACGACTGCCTTTAACTGCCTTACAAATAAACAAAGAATAAGCTCCGAATAGTTATTTCGTGTTTTGTTCCTGTCACGTAAACGTCATTTCAAATAAGAGTAAAAGAGGAGACACGGAATAAGTATTCCGACCTTATTCTTTGTTAATTTTTTAAGGAGGTAAGTGTCCACACCTATAACCATCTCACCTGTAGGTGTAGGTTAGAATGAAACGCTCGCGTGGCCGCGCCCATACCAGCGGCGGCGGCGGTGACTGCCAGCTGCCGGATGATATACTACACGGCTGCCTTCAGGTGCCTCTCCAAGAAGGTTGGTATGTTTTAGGTGTAAGATTGAATGGAACGTTCGCTGCAGTCACTTCGCCAAGGCTGGCATCTCACGCCGCAGCTGCCAGGCGTTGGCCGCGCCCACACAGGCTGCCAGCTGCTGGAGGAGCCAGACTGCCTTCAAGAAAGGTTGGTAGCTTATAGATATAGGTTTAAATGAAACGCTCCCGTGGCCACCTTGTGGTGGCGCCCTTGAAATCGACGTTGGCTCTACCAGGTTCGGATGAATAGGCTACCCGATTGCCTTCAGGTGCCTTTCCGAGGAGGTTGGTTGGTTTATGGTTCGCTGCTTTCGCTTGTAGTTTTGAATAAAACTGCCAGGCGGTGAACTTAGCTTTAATTAAAGACGCTCTGCTACCAGCTACTAATTGCATCACATGCAGTGCAGGCCGCGACGCTGTGCCAGCTGCTGGACGAGCCGGACTATACGACTGCCTTCAAGTGAAGACACTTGAAAGCTTGACTTGACTTGACCTTCTCCACTACCCCACTAGAGTGGAGAAGGTCATAGTTCATCATTCCCATACAAATTCTGTTAAAAAAATCGTTTTGACAGATGCTAAAAAGTTTCTCTATTGACTAACCCAATTATGCGACATAGAATTATTTGTAAAGCTAGACCTAGAGATAGATCGACCTAGATCTATTCATAAAATGTTTTTGTTTTGTTTATATAATTTTAACGCAAATTTTGTTGCGAAACAAATTACAAAAACAAATGTTGAAAAAATTTCCACGAGCAGGATTTGAACCTATTTTTTACTATTTTGTGCTCTTCCAATTGAGCTATCGTGGTTCTAACCAGCCCGCCGAAATTATTCAACACTATGTACTTTTTTACTTTGAAAGCCAAAGGCGCCAATTCAATGTCAACAACTACCGTCATTAATGACGGTAAAATATTATGATCAGATGTTAACATCTGATCATAATATTTTTACAAATACTAAAGATCAGTTAAGAAGTAGGGAAGCTATTTATAAAATGTTTTTGTTTTGTTTATATAATTTTAACGCAAATTTTGTTGCGAAACAGATCTATTCAATCAAATCGAAAAAAGCGCCTTGTTTCCAATAACAGTTATAAAATACAATAAAAAATCGCTTTAATTAGAAAAACAATCTTGTAAATGGATACTATTATTTCCACAGGCCAGCAACGTGTCCGACGCAATGGACGCGTACTACGGTTGTCTATGGGACGGCACGCTGCTAGAGGTGGGCGTGGCTTTGCACGCGCGCCGCGGTGAGGGGGGGCGGCGGTCTCGTGCTGTTAAAGCTGCGGGCGCGTTGGAACTCAACGCTAATAACAGCGAAGATATACAGAGGGAGGCGGCGGCTATCCGAAGAGCGAGACTGCTAAGAGCTCTGACGAACCAATATGTTGCGTAGACAGTTTAAATAAAAAATAAGTACTAATAGTGATAGACAATGTTTATTTATTCAAATTATTATTTATTGACTCATTCCTTACTGGTTAACCCTTGAATCTTTTTCCGCATCTATCGGCCTGCTACTGATTAAACCAACATCTTAAATCGCAGCGGGGAGTACATCATAATATTAACGGTACTATTGGTAGGTTCGCGATCATAGAACCGTTAATGTTATGATGTTACCGACAAGCCCGCGGGCTGTTTAAGCTCAACTCAAACAACAGCCAGAGCATACACGCTGTTAGAAGTGGACTTGGCTTTACTGGCGACAATAATTAAGTAGAATAAAGCAGTATTTTCAGCTATAGACAATATTTATTTATTTAAACTACAATCTTTGGAGACTCCTTGCTGTTCGAAAGATTTACTTCACTGGCTCAGCGATCTGAAGTGGGTCTTGGCCTCCGACGTTAAAGTAGATGTAGATTTCAATTAGATGACTTTGATTCGGCCAGTTTAATTATAAAAGCTGAATACGAGCTAGCATAGAAATGACGAATGTAGTGTGCATTTCACTTGCTTGTTAATGTCAATATTTTTCCCTCTGCCTCTTAACAATAACGACAGGTATTTTTTCACGTAAATCACATTTAACTTGTGCTTACTCGTATAATCGTTATATCACTTCTAACATACATATAAATTATAGGTGTGTTGTAAATAAAAGACAGTTAAATAATAAAGTAAATAGCGCTGATTTGTTTTTATTTTTTGTATAGAAAAAATAAGCTAGGCAATACAATTTAAAGGATTCCAACATCTTATATTATCTTACATACTTACTTAAAACTTAAGAATTAGTTTCAATAATCATAACATAAGAAAAAATTTGGATTTTAAAAGAATATTCATATCTATGGATTTATCTAGGTTTAGCTGAGTGCCTAGCGCGAGTTTCACCATTCAGTAACGTTAACGAAAAGTAAAACATGTTTTTGTTCAAAGTCTGATGATGCTGAAAACGCCGCAAGGAAAACGGCGCTCTTTTAAAAAAAATGGCCATGGCAAAAAAATTCTTAAAATAAAAGTCGCACTAAGCACCCTGAGGTAGATATAAGTAAGCAGTGTAACTATCGATCCCTAAGAGCCCTCGCCCACGTCCGATAATCGGTGACCGATTTTTAAGCCGGTGAAAATGAAACGTATGGAACTCTATGTTCCAACGCACACGTCCTACAAAATGTCGGTCACAAAATCTGTACTAAAACTTCCGCAAAAAAATCGGACCGAATTATCAGTCCTACAAAAAGTCGGTAGTCGGCGCGGTAGCCGTAAACATAAAAAAAATACAGTCGAATTGAGAACCTCCTCCTTTTTTTGTAGTCGATTAATAAATTACAATGTCTGGCTGGGACTGGGATCCACATCTCTAAAACAGTTTGAGTTTCGTTTTGTATTTGCTTTTAAAATTATATCACATTTTGTCATTTCAATCATGAATGTTTATTTCCTGTATGTTCCAATATATCTCTCGCATTTGGGGCAGTAATGATCTGAATTCATTGCAGAATTCGACATGTAGGGAACGCATACGCAGCAACTGAAAATATGCGATTGAAAAGATTACCACATTTGCTCATACACATGGGCGTTGGTTATAATATCAAAAACCCGTGATAATAACAGCGAATGTGCGATTCAACCAATAGGTATAACTACTTATATTACCTATAATCATACAAAATATATTGCAACTTATTGCCATAGGTAATAGCTATAATACGTAAGCTTATATAAGAATAAATATTATAAATGGGATTATTACCGTGTTTTAGTTGTGTGTGTATCCGATATTACTTAGCAGACAGCTTAAAAAACGACCAACGAAGAGTGTAGATCGCTTTGTGTGATCATAATCACCCACCCGTAATAACTTCAGTACATAATATGTAAGGATCATAGCGCGTACAACTGTGCCGAAATATCGAATACTCACAAACAACAACAAAATAATGGTAATAATCCCATTAATAATTATTAAAGCTTAACAGTTCATAATATACCATAATCGCCCCCAAATAGCAGCCGCGATGTGAGTGCCTGAGTTGTTGGTGTACTGCACCAATGTCCTCACGGAGGCCTGGCAGAAGGGGCAGGTAGTCTGCGTGGACTCCGGCCCCACCAGTACTGGACCCTGTCATCAAGCAATCCAAATATAAAGTAGGGTATTGCACCAAGTGCTCGACAGGATTCAGTGATCGACGGTTTTTTACACGACTGCCAAAAAAAGAAGTGTTAAGTTTTCAGGGTTCATGTATGTATGTGATGTTTCTTTATTCCACCATAACTTCTGAACGCCTGAACCGATTTAGATATATGAGGCATCGTTCCAACTAACATAGGCTAGTAAAATATTGGAAATTCAACTATAAAGAAATATCCCCTATTTTACCTATGTGGGTAAAATAGGGGATAAAATTTTGTATGATGAAAATTCGTCATTGTTGAACTTGCAGACTATACTAGAACTTGATGTTTAGCATGATATCTGTAGAGGTTAATTTTTGTTTCTTCATTTATAAATTAAATTACCTAGCATGACATATTTTATTAAAATTAAACTTATCACTAAAAGGCACAAAATAAAAATAAATAATTTAAAAACACGACTGCCATTTCTTTGTCATGGCAGTCGTGTTTTTTCTTTTAATACTGAAAAATAGATGCAGCATCATGTCAGGGTCTCCAGATTGGGGTTTTTTCCCCCATTATGGGAAAACATTTTTTTTTTGGGATATTATTGGGGAAAACATTTTTTTTGGGATTATTGGGGAATTGAAAACTGCGGGGAGTACTTTGGGGTACAGTTTTTTTTTGGGAGAGTTAGTGGAAAAGCTAAAAGCGGAAACAAATTTCTAATACTGACTCATAACTACCTACTCAATAGTTAAAAGCCAAAATAATGGAGACAGACCAATTTTGTTGCTAAGTAAATTCGTTACCAGTATTTTGTGTATACCTTTTTCAAATGCGAACGTTGAGAGAGCTTTCTCTGTTATGAATGTTGTCAAGGATAACTTATGGAACAAAATGTTAATAACAACAGCCGATCATATTATTCGACTACGTTACAACCTTCAAAATGACGGCAGCATTAAATTCCAGCCCTCCATATGCTGAGAAAATTTAAGTCTGAAGAAGTGTACACACGCCTGCACATCAACCTATCCAAAACTGTCAAATTTCTCTAATCGATATGGATCTTTATACCCAAACAATAAGGTTCAAAATATATTAAAGAAATTTGACATTTTGTGGTAGGTTGAACTGATGCCGTCTGTACAAAATTATAAATAAATTGATAATGATGCAGTACAAGAATTATGGGAGGTAATGAATGTAGATGAATGACTAATATTTATATTTAAATAAACGTTAATGTCAAATACGGTGTTTTATTTTTTCTGAATGCCAAACCAATTATAAAGCACAAGGAATATTCTTTTCATAACTATAAATACCACAAAATTATTTTAGGGGAAAAAAAATTAAATAGTATGTATTTGGGGAAAAATAAAATCTGATCTGGGGAAATTTCACATCCATAACCTGGAGACTGCATCATGCTCTAAAGAGTCAGCTAAAACGTAGTGATTACTTGGTCAGTGGCAACTGCAGAAGAAGAACTTTTTTACAATCATTCAATACAAACAACCTGTTATAGCTGTTATCCAGTAAAATTTCAATAAAATTCTATGATGTTGTCGCTGTGGCACTGGGCATACCGTGGCACCACTACGATAGGTTGGTACAATAAATTTTCAACCATATACTTAAGAAAAAAAGTTTGTGTTAGGTTGATATGCAGGCGTGTGTGTACTTTCACTAGAAAGTGCTCGATGGGGCAGATGGAAACGCGCTCGGTCTGCGTTTGCTGAAGTAAAGTTTCGCAAAGGCCAGTCATCGGATAATGGGTGACCAAATGTGTCAACGCAATCTCCTCCGTGCTTCGGACGGCACTTAAAGCCCCAGCTGTACTATCAGCTGTTAATAACCATAGATTAGTATAATAACAACCGTTAAAAAAATTACATTGTATGATATAAAGTTTTGCTTTATTTAAAAGCAAATTCGTCTCCAAGAACAGATACTGAGACCTTCATTGTGATCATTGTTTAAAAAGCGTCATTAGATACAGACATTATTATATTATAGACATATTATGATATATACCTACCATAAAATTGGGGTAGGAGGTACAAGAAATAACATTCTTCCTTTCTTCTTTTGTAACAATTTATTACATGGTTTGCTTTGTTTTTGTTGTCAAAAATATTATGTGATAATAGACAAAGCGCTTCTTATATTCTTATATGTGATAATATAACATGCAATGTATTGTGATAAGATATCTTATTAATAACAAATGTCTAGTGTTAAATTGTTCAAGAAACTTACTGAACATCCCATCGCAGACGTCGATATTGGTGCTGACGTGATTGGTGCAAAAGACATGGTCCAATTGCGGTCAGCCACTTTAAAACTAGAAAGAGAAAAAAACTTATTTTTCCCATTTTAAGTTCAAGTGGGGTGTAGTGGCAGCAAGAAGGAAGTGGAAGAATTAAGGTGCAATGCCCTGACCTGACCCGGCATGTCATGGGGTGCGGGTTCGAACCCGCTCGGGGCATTTTTTCGACACATTGACTTTTTTTTTTTTTTTTTAAATTCTTTTTGTATGTCACCATGCCACACACGTTTTCGTTTTTGTTAACGTATTCAAATGAATACGGATAGTAAACAAAACTCACACTAGGCACCCTGATGTCTCTACTAATAATCATAATACGAACACATAAGCCATTGTTTCTCGATTTGTAAAAAAGTGGGTCAGGTCATGGAAGTGCACCTGACCCGGCATGTCATGGGGTGCGAGTTCGAATCCCGCTCGTTGATTTTTTTTATCACATTGTCTTTTTTTTTGCGTAAAATTATGTAAATAATCATAAATATAGCTTGCCTACTAACTGATCTTTCAATACTTGTATAAATGTTATGATCGGATTTTGATGACGTAGTAATCGACATTGAATAGGGCTCCTTTGGCTTATAAAGTAGGTAAAAATAGATAGTGTTGATTAATTTCGGCGAGTTGGATTGAGCCACGATAGCATAGTTAGCAGTGCACCTGACGCGGCAAATCATGGGGTGCTGCTGGTTTTAATCCTGCTCGTGGAATTTTTTCAACACTGTCTTTTTTCAAATTGTTTGTTGTTCGCAACAATATTTGCGTAAAATTATATGTAAATAATCATAAATTAAAATTTTCGTTAACGTGATCGAATGGAGAATGAAACTCGCACTCCCGCTCACTCTGCGCGGTACGTCCGATATTTACCTACAGCGAAGTGCCCGGTACACCGTACTCGAATCAGTCGAGTTTCACGCGCGCGTACGTCGCGCGTCGGGACGGACGTTCGCATTGTAATCATAGATAATACTATGTATATATATATATATGTTCAATATACAAAGGTAGAATGACAGTTGTAATACCTACATATTTACATACTTAATTACAAATAAGTAGATTAATTATTCTTCACTAGACAAGAACCCTAACAGCGTAAGAAGAGATAAGGGCACGCGATAGAAAGAGACAAAACTTGTAGGTATATAAAATTGCAAGTACGTATAAGCTGTGCGAGCTGAATTCCACTGTATCGCGTCGTCGTATCAAGACTTGCATTTATTTCAATCTTCTTGCGGAGTGGTTCTTCTGTACCATGGTAGGTACTATTAATTATTATGTGACCCAGGTAGAATTTGTATACTTAATACCGATGATTTTGGATTTGCCCATTTTAGAAAATTACCTACTGTTAGTGCTTTATTTATTTAGTCCACACCGGGGCACTGCTTTGGCATTTTACTCTCGACTGGGTTTCTCTGAAGCAACAACTCTAGTAGAAAACTATCTAAAGGTAATAATTTTTCCATACAAATTCTCATTTTAATTTAAATGATAGAATGGCTAATAAAACTCGCACTTTGGTATGATACGGCTCCCAATCATACAAATGTTCTGTAGTAGTAAGCGCAGAATAAATTAGGTTTGCTGGGGTTTACTTACTTATCTTGCCAATCAAATCAACTTTAACACGATATTGAAATGAAACAACTTTTACGGATCTACTCGCGTTTATTTTACACATAAAAAAGTAAAACACTTTAATAGTTGACATTACAAGTAAATAATAATAGAATTCACAATAATATAATAACCTAAAGTAACTAAAACTATTACGAAACTAAAATATGGCGTCATAAAATTCCTCCGCGTCGCTGTCGACTGGTAATGTACCCAAGAGACTGGCGGCATTGCCACGTTTGTATGGCAATGCTTAGCCTCTGGCCAAGGTAAAAGCCAGCCCTTGGGTCATGGGAAGTGTCAACCAGCCGTTTGGAGATGTCAGTAAATAAAACATGAGCACTCGGACCCCATGGCCCGAGGGTTTCAACCCCAAACTGCTCGAAAATATAATTGCCGATAAGGTTATACTTTCGCCGCTTGAGGTTTTCTGCAGCCGCAGCAGCAGCACCAGCACAGCACGCTGTGCTAGGAAGATGGGATGGTGCAAGAGTATCGACACAAGTTGCATCCCATACTAAAGGCCTACCCTCCTTCCATGGAAATAAAAACATGCCGTCCGGTCGCTTGCCATCGTCGCGTGCCAAACCATTGGGTTCTAATACAGCTGGAACGCTGACGGTGACAAGAGCTCGTCGGATGATGTCATTAATGTTCGCGTGCCGGGCTAAGCGGCCCGCACTTCGACTGCAAGACAGGCCATGGTGTCCGAGGCCGTTGACAACTTCGCCACAGTGATAGCGATGGGGAGAACATCACGGAGCTCCTAGACGCAGGGAAGCAGCGAGGCGGAAAGTAGTGTCGTCGAACAAAGTACCTAAGTTCGACGACGGTAGTGCATGAAGCCAAAGACCCGACTCCCACTTGCCCACAGCCAGCAGGCACGCACGCTCCGCAGAAGTAGCAGACGTGGCAAGTAAATTATTCAGTACTACTCTGCAGAGCGGCTCATCCCACCGTCTCTGGGAAGATGGATTGTTAATTAATTAATGTTTATCCTAACGGGTTCGAAACGTCAGGAAACATTAATTAAAACTAATGTGTAAAATAAACACGAGTATATCCGTAAAAGTTCTTTCATTTCAATGTGTAGTGTTCGCGTAAACTTTAGAAAACAATATTTAACACGATACCTAATATTTTTTTCCAAATACTAAGCTATAATTATTTACCAATTAATAATACTACTACCTAAACTTTCATTACCCACGTTTGGGTATTTACTGATTGAACATCAAACCAAAACAGGAAAACCAACGAAATCTTTAATGTTTTAAATTCGATCGCTCGCTTCAAAACCAGATCTAAATACTGACAAATACTGGTTTGACCTGTTGCAATGTTGCATGACTGCATGAGACGTATTCCTACTTCGAAGCTTAGGTAGGTACATAAATATATATGATTGTTATGCTTTACCTTAGTTAACAGGAAAATATGTTCAAAGGACCGGCTTTACAGTTCTTGAAGTCCACGTGCGTCACCCACTCCGAATAAACAAATACTGACCTGACATTGCCGATTCTGGAGGCTTGTGCTTGTGCCGTAAAATAAAGAATCTTGGCTTCGGTGACGTCATTTAAAGTCATGTTACACTTAACACGGTGTTAGCAACCGCCGCTATTTCAGGAAATTTTAACTTTCAAGATGATTTATTCTGTTTAGGCTACAAGGCTTATTCCCAAAGGTCACGACTCTATTGTTTTTCTATACACAGTGGGTCCAAGAAATTTTAAAAATTTGCTCTTATATATGTCACTATGTCATTTATAATATTTAAAGATAAACGTACAGCCAAACACATAACAAAAAGATAATGATAAAGCATGACATAGGTTCGTAAGTCTTCAGGGCCTTGGTCTATTAGGGAGACCGCTTGTACTGAGAAGAACCGACAAAAAACTCAACATAGGCATTTCTTTGTCCATTTCTTTTACTGAGTCGTACTACGTAATAGGAAACTAACTATAAAGGACAACAAAACACTATTAATTGCAACATTTACAAAATTATACCTATTATTATGTCGTTAGCAAATTGTGAATTAAACACAATTCTGTTTTTATTAGTGAAGACCTATAATAATTGGCTTTCTGTTATTATTTTTAAGATTTTAAGTTGTTGTCGGATTCGGTCTTCCTATAAATAAATAAACACTAACGATAATTTAAAAATATTTTAAATTAGAAATACCTGTAGAATTTTAATGAAGCCGTCACACTTTGCTACCATTATTGAATTGAAGCTATCATTGATTTCATTCGTTATGATTGTTAGAACCTATTATGGTAATAAGTTCTTTTTAATGATTTGTAAAAGCGCGCCTGTAAACCGGGTCTTCGTACTCTTCGGTGATGAGTACTGGTAACCTTATAGTACTGGTAAACATATGCTTTTGTAGGGGAGAGCATTATTGCGTTTGGAAGAATCGGGAGGGGATCGTTTACATTACGTGTTATAGCACGGGTGGGGTCATTGAAGTCGTCAAAGACGTTTCGGACAATACAAAGAGTAACTGCTTTGGAGTGGGTGAGCATCTAACACGCTGCTTCTCTGCTATTAGCATTTATGCAAAATAACCTTGGATACATGGCGCACTGTGCCGCTATTATTATTATTACCTACCACTCAAAAAATATTAAAAATCAGTGACAAAATTCAGCGCTTACGTCAGCCTTCCCGGTAGCATAGCGGTCAGTGCAGCCGCCCGGATTGCGGAAGACCCAGGTTTGATTCTTGGCTGGGCCGGGTGTTAATGCCGGAATACCAAAATAAAATGTTTGATTTTTTTAAAGAGATTGCTGGTAAAGGTCGTACTTTGGCCCGCCTAACCACGTTTGCAAACTTTGGATATACTTTTGGTCACCCATCCAACGACCGGCCTTTGAGAAAGCTGCTTAGCTTCAGTCGTAGACCGAGACCCCGCTTACCACTGCCACAGAAGAAATAATAGTCTACTGCGCCATCGAGCTCCTCGTGTCGTCTACTAATATAACTATGAAACTGCATTTTACGGATTCCTCTGGTTACGCAACCATAGGCATGCATTTTTCTGCTAAATAATGATCGATTAAAGTGGCCGCTGGCTGAGCCTTATAGTGCCTTATTAGTGTCTAGTACGAGTTCTATTTGCCATTCGTTCTCGTTAACGAAAACGAGGATTAGTATGACATTGAAGCAGCGGCTTCTGGTAAAAACCGAGGGATCTGCAATACCATTATACGGGTGATTATACAAAAGTTGGGATATTTTGTTTACTATAGTTATTAAATCAAATTTCTACAAATTCGGGTGTATATGATGGCTAATCTAATGAATATATTGTTCCATATCGGGCCAGTCACTTTTTTAAGTAGATTGTGAGATATTTCAAATTTTCAGAATTTGACTGCCAGGGGACTGACGAGGTATATATAGTATAGTACTGATAAAATACATGAAATTTAATAAAAATTAGTACAATTTCTTAGGATTTAATAATGGCACATGTCTTTTAAGTATTAAAATCACTTAGTAACAGTTAAAAATAATTATTAATATGTAATACTGGGAGAAAATACTATCTCAGTTTTCAAAACATCAAAAGGCTGTTTTGACATTTAACGTACATTCACTTAACTTTTACTACTTTGACTTAGTTTTACTTAACATTTCAAGTAATCAACAAACAATAGAAACAAAAATTTAACAATATTTATCTTAAAAGTACTAATTATCATCAAATTCAGAACAATTACAAAGTCAACTATCTCAGTCTTCATGACAGCCTTTTGACATTTTTATAATGTTATATTACTTAACTTTAATTAACACGTCAGTCCTCTGGCGCGATACCTGACAAAGGACTGACGAAAAAGACATAAAGAGGTAATACGCGGAACTAATGTTTTTTTTAGTAATTTCGAATATCAACAATGTACATATTAACAAATCATCTCACCAAGGGACTGAAGTTTTGACTGGATCAGCGCGTGTGCAGACGACAAACACAACCCAAGCACTGGTACCGTTATGGCGGCCGTCAAATTGTGTGGTCCGCAACTAACTTCATTACCAACATTAAAATTCAAACAGGGATTTGACGTTGAGTACAAAGTTGTTGTTGTTGAGTTAAAATACAAAGTTTCTTTTTTTTTTAAATAAAGTGGAGAACATTGCATTATGAAAGTTGTCGTATATATTACCGTGTACATCACAGATTGTAGTATATTAGATAGTCACTTGATTGTTGGTATTCGGGATTGTGACATGCACAACACAATAAATAAAACACACAATAAATGCTTAAAACGTCTTTTTTTTATTAACTTGTATTAAAAATGAAGAGCTGAAATTGAGTGACCAAATAAAAGACTTTTCATTGTTTTAAAATAAATTGTAATCTCAATAAAATATAATAAGACCTTGTATATATTGGCTGATGACATTGAGTTACCCAATTTTTGTATATTTACCCATACCTATTATATTATTTTATTTTATTAAAATGTCCTACTCATAAGCGGATTGTATATTTTACCCAATTAATATTCAGACAAAATCTACACAAAATTTTCGCAGACCAATTTGGCATATTTATACTGCATGCTAATATTTTAATTATCTTGTATACTATTGTTATTTTTTGCATCCCATTGTAGTCTAACTATAGTCTCAGACATAATTATTCGGCATTTTAAATCTTTAGGTCGGGTTGGTTTCATCATACTTACCTAAATATTATTATAAACCTCTACGGGAAAGATACATGCGTTTGTGGTAAGAGCGAGTTCGCGTCGTAGGATGTGCTCCTACGATGCGAACTCGCTCTTTCGCGCTCGCGTTTCGCGAGTTCGCGTCGTAGGAGCGAGTTTGCGTCAACATAGGAGAGAGTTCGCGTCGTAGGAGAGAGTTCGCAACGTAGTAGTAGCGATTTCACGTAGTAGGTACATTAAAAATAAAACATGTTTGGTTTCAGTTGTACTGCTGTAAATATATTTATTATAAAAAAAACATTATTTTACTAAGGCTATACATGTTATATGCATACACAGATGTTGAGCTGTGCTTGATCGTTTGCTTAAAATTATTAAATGCACAGACAGGCAATTTTTTAAGAATAATATACAGTTTACAAAAATTATTTCTATACCAAAATAGAATGTACTAATTATTATTACAAAGATTATAATAATACAATATTATTCTTAGAAATAGGTACATACTTCAATATATAGTTACCGTCGTTGTGGGGTGGCATTTGACATGAATATTTATAATTTTTAAATGTTTAGAGTTAGACTCGAGACTTCCAAAATGATCAACCTAAGTATTTGCTATAAAACGATTTGCTCAATTGCCAAAATCGTGCACCCACTACAACGGTACTTCACTTATTACAGAAGTTAAAACGAATTTGACAGATCTATTAATTATAGAACTAGCCCCCTGACTATGAGCTCTTATTGCAGTATTATTGCAGTTGTGGAAAAGAGGCGTGTATATTCGCCGCTATACGCGTCTCGTTTTCACAACTGCGATAATACTGCTATAAGAGCTCGTGGTTACGCAGCAGGTCACAAAGTAAGGAGGAGCCAGATGGTAAGCTTAATAAATACCGTTTTTTTTTTTGGAGAGATTGCTGATTGCCTCAAACGGCATTTTCAGCTTTACCGGGTTTGTTTCGGGGCGGCGAGAAACTTAAAGGGTTCCTCAAGCCGTGTGAAACAAATCACCTTCGGAGGTTTTGTAGAGGGAACAGCATCACGCACTGCACTAGTGCGTGTCCCCCGTGCCCTACTAGATTCTCCGAACGGTTCGGATCGAAACGGGAATACATACCGCGCTTGAGCAACTCACACATAGAACACTTGCACGGACACGGATCTCTAGAACAATTCGAGCTCAGTTGTTGCGAGATACCGTGTCCGTGAGAGGTTGTCTATGTGTGCGTTGCTCGAGCGTGTTTGTGTGAAGCTAATTTTTGCAGTTTCCTCATTTTGTGACCAAACTAAGTAATAATTAGGGCTTATTTGATGTGATCACTTGATGTAGGTGCCGAGATAGCGCTGGCAGTTAGGACAGTAGTGATCAGAGTTCTTCGCCGAGTCAGCACCGTAGGGAACGCAACAAAGGCAGCTGTAGACAAATAAATATATATTTAAGGTAAGTACCTACACAAAAAATATAACACCACAACTATAGTAACATCACAAAAAAACTAAGGCGCGTTTATAAGAAAATAGAACAATTAAACACCGTTAAGAAAATATACAAAGATGGATTAGAATAGAATACCCATCAAAAACATTTTTATGTAAAACGTTGCCTCGCACCTCGCACTGTTAAAAAGTTATCAGATTTTTAAGTTATCAAGTTTTTAACTCTACACGCTCTAACTTCACAAACTCTACACCTTAGTCAAAATGTGTGGCTTGGGCGTAAGGTGAAAAATTTATTCATTACCTATTCATTACTTTTCTGTTATACAATAGTTTTTGTAGTAACGAATGTGGGTTAAGATTTATTTTTTATTATTGTGTGATTGGTTTAATTCCGTACTAATTGAATAAATTATAATGAGGAGCTCAATGGCGCAGTGGTTAACGCGCCCGGTCAGCGATTGCTGAGGTTGCAAGTTTCGCACACAAGGCACGTAAAGCCGTTGGTCCCGGCTGCATTAGCAGTCGTGAACAACCACCACACCGCACAGGGCCCGCGTGGTGGTTTATGGCCCGTTCTCCCACCCATCCATAGGTAAGGCTCGTGCCCCAACAGTGGGGACGACATGAAATGAGCTGATGACGATAATGAAATTATAATGATAACTCATATAATAAGTTCCTTTTTTTTTTTATTTGAAGTTGTACATGGCAGGGATTCGTGTCCATATGCCGAAATCTTACATAGTTTCTTAATTTCATTGTAATACATAAATAAACAATATTGATGATGATGAATGATAATAGAAATGAGAAATGATATTACCCCCCCAACCCCTCGAGTATCTCAGTAAAGATGTGGGGCTTTACTAAGTCCTCACGCAGTCTTCTTGTGAGAATTTGAAAAGTAACATTGCACTGTTTTGTTTAATTTGCCAACACTCATGCACACTCACGAACACTTAACGGTTAATAATCCACCATTATTTCACATTAATATTCGACATAACACAATTTTAGAAAATAAAACAAAACCGCAGACATGACTCTTCACTTTCCCGCCAAGAAGTCCTATAATAAGTTCCATTACCCAAATGTGGCACTTACCACAAAATTCCCCATAGTGCGGCAGCGATGTGTGTACGCGAAGTGGTTGTAAACTTGACTGCAGTCTTTATAGACGCGTGGCAGAACTGGCAGGTCGTCACCGTGTTCTCTGGACCCAGCAACACCGCCGTCTGTGACGAAACAATAATACCTAGGTATAATAAAAATATTAAAACACTTCTTATAACAGGAAATCGATGGCGCAGAAGGTAACGAGCCCGGTCTGCAATTGCTAAGGTCAAGCAACTTTCGCAAAGTCCGGCCATGGGATGGATGACCAAAAATTCGTCACGAACACCTCCGTGCTTTAGAAGGCACGTTAAGCCATTGGTCACGGCTGCATTAGCACTCCTTAAAAACCACTAATTGGTACTGGGTCCACGTGGTGGTTTATCGCCTGTTCTCTCTAACCATCAGGGTTGGTCAGGTTAAAACGATAAATATTTACTTTTTGTTGCGTATCTCTAATCTAATTATTAAAAATTATTATTATTTTAATATTCATCAATACAAAACACTTTACATACACCTTGTATGCCTCAACTTGTAAATTTATTTTAAGCTTTTTAAAGTCCTAGATATTTATTAGTTTGGATTGATTTCCATTCATTTGCAATTAAAGGTAGTTTTAAACCCTGTCTTTTACTTAATGTTTAAAAATTTGTTTAAAACTTGTTTTAAACTGTGTTTTGAAAAACTTAATATCCATATAGCCATCGGTTGCCTAAAAACATTAAAAAAAGCAGTGACAATATTCAGCGCTTACGTCAGTTTTCCCTGTAGCATAGCGGTCAGTGCAGCCGCCCGGATTGCGGAAGACCCAGGTTCGATTCCTGGCTGGGTCGAGTGGGCGTTTAATTTTTTCAGTATTTTATAAATATTTTTTCAATACATTGTCAACCTTAAGTCTTAAACATAAAGTTCAAAGTCTATTGAGGAAATTTGACAGTTTGTGGTAGGTTGATATGCAGGCGCACGCGTTTCCTCAATAGCCTTTGAACTTTAAGTATATTATATGGCATAATTTAAGTAGTTGAATATTTATCAAATAAATTGACAGTTTTGGATAGGTTGATGCGTCTGTACCGTCTGTACTGCGGTATAATCCTGTCTCGACCGAGTCGACCGACTCATGCACTAATAATAGCTAGTTGTACCTACAGCCGCCGGCATAAAAAACAGTGCATTGTTATTCCCTGTTCGTTTCACTATGTCTTATTTATCAGTGGTGAAATAACTACACATGAGTATCAAAACCCAACAATTCTATTCAGACAGACAGACAGACTTAAATTAACTACCTAATAAAGCTATAAAGCATAGGTATTTCATTTGATTCATATTGCTCCTGAGACGAATGCCTCATAACTTCATCCTCGTACCTTACCGTAATGTTTAAATGTAAAGAGATACATATTAGGTTTCGGACGGTTCGTGTCAACTAGAAAATAAGGATGGATATTCTTGTAGACAGTCGTGCTAGGTAAAATGATACCCAACGAAACACACACACGCACGTTTGACCTGCGTCTATTTGCGTTTCAGATGAGGGCAAAGCAAAGTGATCCCGTTAACAATCTGGGTGCCTAGTGTGAGTTTTGTAGCTACCATTGTATTCATTCGATTACGTTTACGAAAACGAAAATTAGTATGGGATTGTAGCAGAGCCTCCTGGCGACCAACAAGAAAAAGAGTTAAAACATTGCCATACAAATTTTCGTTTTCGTTAACGTGAACGAATGACGAATGAAACTCGCACTAGTGTTAGCAACACTCGTCACGTGACGGGAAAGGTAGAAGCGAAGCGGGAAACCGGTGGCGGCGGCGGCGATAGCTCAATTGGAAGAGCACCTGACCCGGTGAGAAGGGTCAACATTTATGTTTTGTAATTTGTTTCGCAACAAAAATTTGCGTTAAAATTATATAAACAAAACAAAAACCGTAATTTTTATTTATTAATTTTTTGCTTTTGTTGTAATTATTTTGATTTCTTTTTATGCCTTTATTATACAGCTCAGCTCATGACCTCGATCTCGCCTGATGGTGAGCGTAGCGTTATTGCTCCAGCCACCGACTGCGTTTGACGTTGTGCCAAATGCCTACTTTTGTGTTTGATCATTGTAAATTATTTGAAATAATAGATGTGTTTTTACAATCGTCTATGGATGAACATAGAAGTGAAGTAGCAGTGGAAAGCAGCAGTACAAAAATACTACAGTGGGCATAAGCAAAATAGTAAAAAAAAATGAATGGACAATTAATAAAAAAAAATTAAAAGTGTGATCAAACTAATAGAAAATTATTATTTAGCCAATTTTTAAGACTACCACGAAAATAATTTTAATAATAAGATAAAGATTACTTTTTTTAAGTAAATTATATGCTCAAGAATTATTGTGCTTATTTAAAATAAGAATAAGAATTTAAGACAAACAAAAGGTACCTATGTATCTTTAAAAAAAAACAAAGTGACATGTACCTTAAAAAATATTAAATTAACAAACTTTACCTGTATAGGTACCTGTAGAGGTTCTTAATTTATTATTTTTTTGCAGGACACTTAATTATAACCCATTTTTATAAAACCTAACTTGTTAATTCTTTGCCTAACCATTAATTTTGTTCCTAGCTCTATGGATACGAACATGTGTCACCTATAATGCTGACCAATCAGAAGACGGTTCACAATTTCGCGGGCGATAAATTGCAAGGCGGTGCAGTGATTGGTTCATTTGTTTGTAATCTAACGGTTTAAATATAAAATTTAGCAAAATTATAAACTGACCTAGAAATCGTCAGTTGATAAACTTACGAAAATGTAGGTAAGCGTTAGATTGTAAATTATAGTGTCCGTTCACAATCTATCGACAGTTTATAATCGCACTAGATTAATTATAAAGTAACGTTTCATACAATTATCCTGTGACATATACACGTCATCTAAGCTAGATTCACTCTAAAACAAAACACGATAAATTTAAATAGTAGCTCTAGCCCGCAACAAACATAAAATCCTTTCGTGCTCGTGAAAACAAAAAACAGTAGAGAATTTTCAAAAAATAAACAATGAGCCTGGAACAGATGAATTTGATTGAATTTTTTTGTTTTTTTTTATAGGTATATCATCATCATCATTATCATCAGCTCATTTAATGTCTACCTATGGCTTCTTGTAATTCATTATCATTATTGTAGAAAGTAGAAGTAGGTACCATGTTAAAATGGTTTTGTCTTAAATAAGTGACTTACGTGAATAGGCCCCGGGGGGTTGGCATGAGCTCCTTGAGCAACGTTGTCCTTATGTTGATCAATCTACAAGAGAAAATCTTGCATTAAAATACAACAATAACTCGATATTCGATATTGGCGATAGCATTTTACTTGTAAATGTACATACACTGTGGATTATCGTGGTTTTAGCCGAATTCCTTTTCGTATCAATCGATAATACAGAATATGAGTAAAACTACAACCACAGACATCCACAAATTTGTTAAAGTAGTAGTTTTTTTCTTTTTTTTTAACCCAGATGAACTCGTTAAGAGTACCCGACCTTGAGAAGGCCTGACGGTTATGTGGGAGTCGCCCGGCGCCTTTCTACAACCCACCGACTATCCGGAGACGCCATTGTCTCCAATCAGCTGTCAAGACGGGGAAGGGCGAGACAGAGGGGGATACCCACTAATCTCTGGGGGACCAAACTCTGATACAGTGATACATCAACCTACCAAAAACTGTCAATAGACTTAGAACTTTATGCCTAAAGCAGGTAGGTATACAATCTGTAAAAAAATGAGCAATCATATTTAAGGGTGCGTACATATATCCTGTAAAGACTTCACTGCTTAAATATCGGGTCTGGTACCTAATCCCGAATGACAAAAGCCCGAACACTAAGGCCCGAAGAATCACTTGCTCGAACGCTTAAAATCTCGATGGTTCATAAGCCCGAAAACTCAAAAGGCCGACACACAAATGCCCGAACACTATTCGCCGAAGAATCATTAGCCCTAATGCTTAAAATCCCGATCGTTCATAAGCCCGAAAACTCTTTAAATAGATAATATCAAAATAAACGACACAGTAGCTTGTTTCTTTTGGTGAACTGTGGACATTCCGGGCGCTTTTATAAAATGTCTCTGACCACTTTTTTAGGATTTATGGTCTTGAGCTGTATGTATATAAGTATGCACGTAGGTAACAAAATAAATACAAATTATTCTTTGAAATCAGTATATTTTAATGTACGGTGGTACAAGTCCGACTCGCACGCACAAATATTGTCCTTTACGTAAGATACCTACAGATAATTCAATTGACATTTTTCTACAATTTTTAAATCATAAGTAATTTATTTATTTACATAACTATTGTTTATTTAAGTAATTATTTTAAATACCTATTATACTACTTTCATATTCGTACAAATACATAGAACATTTATTTATTTTTTCTAAAAATGGAGGGTAGGTGATTGTTTTTTTCTAGAGCAGGTAACCGAATGAATCAATCATTACTACGTTGTAAGCATTCATTTAATGCTGTGTTTGTTTTGCGATCTATTTTTAAATGCAAATTGTATCTAATTTTGTGCACAATTATGTCGAATAACAGTGTTCAAGCTTTTAAAACACAAAAAGGTAAAGACGTTTTAATTATCAGTGGCTACAAAATGGTACTTAATAAAAAAATCAATAAAAAATATTATTGGAGCTGCATAAATAAAAGGCATAATTATTGCAAAAGTACGCTAATCAATAACCTTTAGTATAGATTGTACCTTTGGTACTTATATGGGATTTTTACGCGAAAATCGGTGGAATGCTACATTCACTTTTTTCGAGGATTGAAAGAGTATGCCAGTGAAATCAATTTGTCATTGCAACCACAGCATGAGTTAGCTGCAATAAATGCAAACCATCCACAAGGGTTGCTTTTTTCATCAAAGATCGGGATTTTATAGATTAAGGCTAATGATTCTTCAGCGAATACTGTTCGGGCATTTGTGTGTCGGCCTTTTGAGTTTTCGGGCTTATGAACCATCGAGATTTTAACCTATCGAGCAAGTGATTCTTCGGGCCTTAGTGTTCAGGCATTTGTTATTCGGGCTTTTGTCATTCGGGATTAGGTACCAGACCTGGTAAAAAAACATATATTTTTTTACATTATTATGTGTAATGTTAAAATTTTGTACAACCCTATTTTGTTATTGATTGACAAGCGCAAGCGCAGTGCCGGATGAGTGACCTTTGCCACGAGACACGCTTGTATGACCGGACTTTGCGAAAGTAGCTTAACCGCAGCACTCGCAGAAAGGGCGCGATAACCACTGCGCCATCGAGCTCCTCAAAATATCTTTACATTTATCATATTAGAAGAATCTTACCTTAGCATTGGGGTAGACATGGGGGTAAAGGGGCAGGCCGTCGTTTTCCATTATATTCCTAAGACAAAGAAAAAAATATAATAGATTTTATTATTATTTAGATATTTTAACTAACATTTATTTTATTAAACTACTTACCTACACACCGGGTAGGTATCCACTAACACAATGGTGCGACAACAGTTTACTAGGTAGGTATATGATGAAACAAAGTGGTTCCCTTGCCTGCATTGCTTTATTGGTTAGGTTAAGTCTATGACCTACAGCGACAGACAAGGAAAAGACACTATTGGCTGATTTACTAATTCCTCACTTAAAACTTTGTTTAATAGAAATTTAATTATTCATTGTAGACGATGTTTGTTAGCGCGGTGATCCAGGATTCAAAAATAAAAACACGTAGACAATTAATTTGGAAAATAGCTTTCGCGATGCGACATGCGCGGGTGCTTGCGTCGGCTTTGGCAGGACAACTGACGGACGTTTAAAACTCAGATAACAAAAGCATCGATCAAGTCATTTTAGTTAATTGACGACACCGACACACACCATGCTCACACCCTACGGCCTACTTTATTTAACAATGAACTTTATATTAATTACGTACCGTTATACAAAATCAAGCAAAGACGCATTGTTTCTATACAACAATTTAAGGTTTCAGAATAAATCAACAAATAAAGGAGCCGCGTCGTCTACAATACCTATAAATAATTAAATAGCCTATAGTCTTCCACAAAATTGGGCTATCAAATGCAAAAAAAATACCTAGTTCTAAAGATTAGCGCATTCAAACAAAGAAACAAATTCTTCAGCTTTTTTATATTTACCTATAGACAGACACAGTATAGATTAAAATCAGTGTATCCCAGTAGTCCCCTCTAACAACGACACGGGGGACAACTGGGACTTTAATTTTTAGATGTCCCAGTCTCCTCCACTTGAGATGTTGCCGTATAATTTTGCTAGAAGTGACAAACAATGAAGCATATACTGTATTCGTTTGTTGGGACATACATGTAACTCCCGAAACAATGTACCAATATTCATATTGTTTCTTTAAAACCTTTATTTCGTTCCCAGGAATGTTTGAAAGTAGGTAGGTAGTACACCTTTCTTTTTTATCTGTATTCAAAACCTGCAAAGGTACTACTAAAATCTTTCTGTTCTAAATGAATGAAACCAAAATCTTTTATGTCACAGCAAAGCGTTCGTTGCCGGTAATGTTTGTGTTAAACAATAGAACGTAACGCGTTAGGGATTTAGAAATAAACAAATTTAATTTGAAACAAGCGTTAGAGATAAAAAGTATAATAATAATATAAACGATAATAAACCTACCTATAAGTTCCTAAAAGTATAAAGTTTTTGTAATTTTGACGAAGATTAGAATAGAATATTAAATGGAGATTGTAAAGATCATAGGTAAGGACATAGGTAGTAAGTAAGCGGATACGATTTAAAACTAATACGTATACCAATATCTTGGGTTGGCATTAGTAATTCGCATCCCGAATTAGGAATTGATTAGGGTTGATTTTTATAGGGGTGGGTTACCCCTTTCAATCGACATCCCCTCTACCCCGAGGAGATGCGTCGTTTTTTTTTTACACGTGTTTGAACTTACGTGTAACGGAACGTTGTTTTGCGTTACAGTAATTCCTTTTAGGTTGTTTTATCCCTTATTTTTATTATTTTGTATTTATTTATTATTATTATTCATAAATATAGTATTGTAAAAACAATAAACAAAAACAAAATAAGTATTTTTATGATCATGAAACGGAACGGTGGTTAGCTTAGTGTTGAATAGGTCAAAATTAGTGACAGAACCGAATTAGTAAACCCCGACCCCACGTGGTACTAGTCTGCCCTACCCCTAGAGTGTATATAAAAGCCCGGAGGCGCGGAGGGAGAGCAGCCCCCGCGCGCTGTAATAAATCGCAGGCACCATGTGAGCCGAAGCGGCTGAGGCTGGTCGCCGCAGGCGACCAAAAAGCCGAAGCTGCGTAGGCGAACGGCGCCGGAGACGTTCGGAAGCCTTTATATTCAATGAGTCGATTCGTAGGTTATTGACCTTCCTAAAAAACTACAGGTTTCCGCGCCAGGGGGTTGGGAGGAGGAACCCCCACCCCCACCTCTCCACCCCCCTACCCACCTCCCCTCCCATCCCATTCCAAAAGCCTTTACATTATGCGTGCCGACTTGTAGGTTATTGACCTTCATAAAAAAAAACTACAGATTTCCTCGCCTGGGGGGTGGGGGGGGGGGGGGGGGGGGGTAGGAACCTCCACCCCCCTTTCATAATAAATCGGGATGCGAATATCAAATGCAACCCCAATATCTTTGTTTGGGCGGAAATAGAATGTCTCCATTATACCTATAAGTGTACCAACCTATTCGGAGTAAATATGCGCATTTCTATCGTGTATAGGGTAATAGGTATCACCACTGTTCGACGGGAACCATGGATCGTTTTTTTAAAATTAAATTAATAAAAATAGAACTGAGCAATTGACTTTGGTATTTAACAACCATTTAATACAGACCACCTGCTTCCTTTCTGTCATACCGTTAAATTTTATTAAAGGCTTAATAAAGAAAGATTTTGACGTGACAACGTCTTATAAATTGGTTTGCCGGGTGACACTTCAAGAAACTGCGTTACGCTCCGCTCACGTTATGCGCTCACAATGAGAGCGAGTGAGAGGCACGCGTCCCTTCCACTCGGGCATGGTTAGCCCGCCTAAGAGCGAGAGAGACAGACATAAAAAGTGAAAGGTAAATACGTATGTATGTGTAAAGGTAAAAATAAAATTTTGTTAATATGAAATTCAGTGCGAGATTCTTTGTATAAATTAATGTTTTAAATATAATTCTTTGTATAAATAAATGTTTTAATTTGTTACTATTATTTCATCCTTCTTCCTACTATACGAATGAATATTCACATTAAAATTATTTTACCACTCAAAGTCGTTGTCACGTAAAACTTTCGCCCGTATATCGACTTTACAGGCAACCAATTTTTTGGCGACAAAAGCTGTGACAAACACTTATGGGCTTGAAGTGTCGAATATTGATGCCGTTACCTTACTTATGTGAAAGGCCAAACTCTAAGCTAGTTTACAACTATAGTTGATTAAATCAAGACTAGGCAGTGCGCCTTTATCGTGACCTTCAACGTTGGTGCGTGCTAGTGCTTCTTTACTCGCATTATCAATTATTCTTATTAATAAATCAAGAACTGCTACCTACCTAACCACTTGAATATGTTTTGACTAAAAAAAAGGCCTTGCTCGTTTCACAGCGTCTGTAGAGACGCAGATGGTTATGGTTATGTTATGTGTAGGGTTGCCACCCGTACTTTATTATAAAGTATCGTGCTATATCTCAGTAAATTGTACTAGGTAGGTATACGTTATAGAAAAATAATATAGTACCTACGAATAATACTATATTTTCATCAGTAAGTAATTCAGTTGTCGCGCTTTTTATATATTATTAACTGTGACTGGAACGCACCCGCAACGCAGCATTGGGAATAAACGCATTCACGTCGTTCATTGCTCATCACGTCACGGCAAGTAAACGTCAACTTCTTGGCAGTAATGGGCTTAGTTTCCTTAGCCTTTCCCGAAAGGGATAAATTCAAAAAACAACAATAAACGTCAACTTCAAAGTTGATGAATGCTGCTGATCGTTGAAAAAAGTTTAAAATATTTAAATAAATTATTTGATTTTAACCCAACTAATTGGCTCAACCAATGCCAATTTCTGAATTTAAGCACGAACATTTAATTAAACAAATCGAGAGCATATTGGATCTTTTCAATTTAGTCACTAAATTAAATATTAATGCCAACAATTTGTATTCAGAAATAATTATAGTTAATGAAATTATAAAATGTTTTTGTTTTGTTTATATAATTTTAACGCAAATTTTGTTGCGAAACAAATTACAAAAACACAAATGTTGAAAAAATTTCCACGAGCAGGATTTGAACCTGCACCCTTCTGACATACCGGGTCAGGTGCGAGGTGCCATGTGAAAATGGCAAATGCTTTTTAAAAACTCAGATACAAACACAAAAACCTACATTTATAATTATTTCCTTTTTATATTCCATACCTGCAACTTCCGCTTTTACGGAAAGATTGTTTCCTTAATTAATATAAAATGGCGAGAAGAAAGGAATAGGGGCCTCTATTAATTTAATTAACAACGAATTGTTAATTTATTTTAATATGGATCTAAATTGCTGATTCCTATAATCATTTTTAAAATAATAAGACTTTTTTAATCAAAGCTATGATTAATAACAAATACACATCAAAAAATAAATAATTACATACTAAAAATAAATGTGTACAAATATTTTTTCTTGAATTTCCCAATAGTATGTATTATATTTTTTTCAATGGTTTGAAAAAAATACTATTTTACCTTTAAAAAAAAGGTGGCAGCCCTAGTTATGTGATACTCTCCTGGACTTCTTCGGCCTGCGGTTTTGTTTTATTTTCTAAAATTTGTGTTAATTGTCGAATATTAATGTGAAATAATGGTGGATTATTAACCGTTAAGTGTTCGTAAGTGTGCATGAGTGTTGGCAAATGAAACAAAACAGTGCAACGTCACTTTTCAAATTCTCTCAAGAAGTCTGCCCGAGGACTTAATAAAGCCCCACATCTTTACTGAGATACTCGAGGGTTGGGGGGTCTATCATTTCTCACTTCTCATTTCTATTAACATTCATCATCATCATATAGAAAACAAGACAGAAGAAAATCGTATAAATTAAGTTTTCGACTGAAGGACTAGTATCCATGGTCACGAATAATAAAAAAAAAAACTCTCCTCTGCTCCTCCCGACCCGCCCGCAAAACTCTGACGCAGTGGTTGGTTTATTATCTACGTTCGAAATACCGACCTACCTTTGCTGCAAAGATTGTTGTAAAGGTTTCTCATTGTGATAGTTCTAACAACACATCATTCTACTCAATCACCAGCTGTTAAAAAAAACCCAGAATAACTACCTACATAACAACTAGTCAAGTCAAAATCATTTTATTGACATTTGATTGGCTACTTCATTATTATTATGGTTGTGGTTAGAGCTAAACGAATTTCTGGGTCAAGAATAGTAAACAACATTCACGATAAACTTGTTTATTGGATGTATGAATATTAAAAAGTTAGACTATATAAAAACAAGAGGTTACCTACCTACGTATCTGTATAATTATCATAAATCAATCAAATCAATCAATCAATACCAATTATAAATTATTTTAACATGAAAATACTTTTTACTAAATAGGAAGAATCATAAGTCCTAATTTCTAATCAAATCACTAATAATAAATACCTACCAAGCAGACACTGCAATGAATACAAATCTGTCTGCTTTTATTACAAGCAATCCCGCATTTATAAACAACAGTTCAAAGGACCAAGCCCACACTCCAAAATAAACCCGTTTTGAAGGTTACTTTGATGCACCTTTGTTTCCATAAACGTCAAACTCTCGCTAAAGAAGAGAATAAAGCTATTCTGCACTAACCTTTTTGAGTTTCTCCCTTGGGCTTGGAATCTGTACACACAGATGCTGTTTTGTCTTTTAAAAACAAATTAAACAAAAACACGTTCCGTTAACAGCAGTGACGCGCGTCAAGTGGTCCTGCCGGAGTCGGAATGGCTCGGTCACGGTCGCGCGCGATCGTTCTCTTCACAAAATAATAAGGAGACTCCAGAAAGTAAGCTAAACATACCGCGCTCAAGCAACGGACACATACACCAGTATTTATAAACAAGCCATTACTTAGCAATTTGTTCTCAGAAATGTCACTAAGATTTAATGTCATTTTATAAACAAGTAACGTTTTTACTAGAATAGAAGTTTTCGTATTAAATTAAATAAAAGTATTATTATTAGTATCAAATTCATCAATTTTATATTATTTTAGACATCATACATAAGTGTACATAACCGAAACATTCACACACTAGGTAACCTCAAAACTAGCTTGTCACAAAGCTTGTCACTATGAATTCTTTGAGAAATCTAACTAGATTGCTTAAGTAAAAATATTGATATTGACTTGCTTTGCTTTGCTAAGAATTCTAAATTTTTTACGTTTCTAACTTCATCGGTTTACTAAAGAATATAAATGTTTACTTAAGCAATTACTTTCGCTTCAGAGTGCCTAGTGCGAGTTTCATTCGCCATTCGATAACGTAATTAAACAATGTTTAGCCGAACAAGTCTTCCATCACGAGGCGAGACGGACGGCGCGGCCGGTCGGGCGGCGCCCCAACGACGCTGATACAACGCAATGCGCGTCTATAATCTATTTTAGTGTTTATATTAACACGGAGAACTGATAGACGCTAAAGTCTGGGCACATTATTCACCGAACCAATGACGTTATAGTCTTCTATGAATAAAAAAAATTAAGCTTTAGACATTTTGCTAAAAGCTCAAGAACTGTTTGCGTATGCACACATCATGAGTTTTATGGGTAGGTACGCGTAGATTTTCAGTAGGTAGGTAAACCTATTATTTCGTTTTAGCTGTAAAATTTCAATGAAAATGTTTGATAATTTTTTGGCGGCGAAAATATGAACACTGGGCTTAATTAAAGTGTCGAACACTTTAATTAAGCCCAGTGCCCGGTGCCCGAGACTGCGATTTGACCGGGTGCAATCATGAAATTGTACCTAAATAGCACTTGAAAAAACTACTAACACAGGCGGAAGTCAAACCTCTTCACCATAGCTTAGCTTTTCATCTTAGCTCCTATTGCAAGTTTTATTGTTATTACATTACGTTAACGAAAAGGAGAATTTAGGTATATGGTATTGGAGCAGCGCGTTCTGTGACAAACGAGGTAAACCCGATTTCTTACAATGGTAAATAAAACTTGCGCTAGGCACCCTGAGCTACCGAGACATTGATTAAGTCGGAAGCGTCCGAGTCAGAGTCTCGGTTTCGGTCTCATTTATAAGTTAGCTATACTCCCTCTGTTTGCTATGCCCTTGCGGGGCGCTACATTACTACTTTTGTACCTAGGTATTCATTTTATTACTATGTATGTTACAGTCAAACCTCATAACCGGTCAAAAGTACTTTTGACCGATGCCTTTAGGTTGTTCGTCGTCGTTTAGGCGCGCAATAATAGGGCTTCTGGCGCTTCACCGGCCCCGCTGACGCGGCACGCGTGCTTCGCTCGCTCGGCTCGCGCGTTATGGTCGCAATAATAACCTAACCTAACCTAATCTGACTAATCTAAAACTAATCTTGACTAAAACTAATCTTGGACGACCTCCGTGGCCGAGTGGCTTGCATGCCGAACTTTGGGCGGCGGTAACTCTAAGGTCCCGGGTTCGATTCCCGGTCGGGTCAATGTCAAAAACGAACTTTGCGATATTGTGTCGGGTCTGGGTGGTTGTGGTACCGTCGTTGTTTCTGATTTTCATGAAACGAGTGCTTTAGCTACTTACCTTGGGATCAGAACAATGTATGTGATGTTGTCTCATTTTATTTATTATTTATTTGACACCATCACACTAAGAAATGCAGTCAAAAGTACTTTTGACCGGTTATGAGTTTTGACTGTAACATGTAAGTACACCAAGTGACTCTTTTAGAGTCTCAGAACCGTCTTTGCTCCAAGGTGCAGGCTTAGGTACAGCCCTAATTTATATGGGAGACCGAACCCAAGGGCTAACTGAGCCAAAAGATGTTCTCACTCGGTGGGCAAAACACGTTATTGAAGTACTCAACCCGATTGACCAATGTGCTGATCTCAACTTTATAGCCTTGCTCCCGAATTTAACAACTTCACTCGAGATGGATGATCCTCCAAACCTTGAAGAATTCCAACGAGCAGTAATGCGAATGAAAAATAACAAAACACCAAGCCCGGACAGTCTGCCAGCAGAGGTTTACAAATACTGCGGCCCGAACGTAAAGGAGCGATTGTTTAAGATCTTTCTGCAAGTATGGGAGTCAGGAAAAGTACCGCAGGACTGAAGGATGCTACCATATGCAAGCTGTACAAGGGTAAGGGAGACCTCTCTGATTGCGGCTCTTACAGAGGCATATCATTATTAAGTGCAGCCGGAAAAGTCTTCTTATTATCCTTTAAACAAACGCCTGAATTCGCTGGCGGAAAAAATCTTTACAGAAAGTCAATGCGGTTTCCGTCCAAAAAGAGGCACGGTAGATGCAATATTCGTTGTCAAACAGCTACAAGAGAAAAGTCTCGAACAACACCGTGACCTCTACAAGTGCTTTGTCTATTTGGAGAAGGCATTTGATCGAGTACCGAGGGCAGCTCTTTGGATTGTTCTGGAAAGGGCTGGGTGTCCTGCGAAGTTTGTTCGAATGGTGCGTCAGTTTCACGATGGCATGATGGCGCGAGTACAGCACGACCTGCACGACAACAGCTTTACAGACGAGTTTCCAGTGACAAGCGGCGTCAAACAGGGCTGCGTTATGGCTCCCACGCTGTTTGCTATATACCTACTTCCCTACTGTGATGCGTGCCGCCCTAAAGAACTGCAACAGGCAAATAGAGCTTAACGTAGGGTCTGACAGAAATGCCTTCGAGCTGTCGTGCTTTAGAGCAAAAGCTTAAGTACGCCAAATACCAGTTCTCCTTTTTTGTCAAAAGTTTGGTTTGGTCATAAGCGTGTCAAAAACTCAAATACTCAAGCAATCTGCAAACGACACCCCACTAAACTGAAGGAAGTTACAACTTTCCGTTACCTACCTAAGTATATATTCGAAGTGACAATCGTCTAGATACCGAAATCACGTTTTGCTAGGGCTGCCGAAAGCAGGGCAAACTAAACCAACGAGTCTGGAAATCTTACGATCTGCAGCTTAAGATTAAGATAGCTGTTTTTTGCCAATTTTTTTGCCAATACTATTATACGCATCTGAGACCTGGTGCTTGTATAAAACAGATATTAAGCGTCTTTCACGGCAGTCCTACGTGTTAAATGGCAGGATAAAATTCCAAAAACTCTGAAGTTCTACTAAAAGCGAATGTAAACGGTATGCTTATGAAAGGTAAACTAAGGTGGTGTGGACACTTGGTGCGCATGGATGACGCCAGACTTCCAAAATCAGTATTTTATTCGGATCTCCGTAATAGCAAACGTATAGTCTGGTGGTCAATTCCTACGTTTTAAAGACGTTTTGAAACGACACCTAATATCGAGCAGCATATACAGGGTGTCCCAGAACTCAACGTCAAGCCGAAACGGGGTGACTCCCGTGATACAAAGAAACGACTCTTACTATTGGATCAACTCCTTAACTCGAAACATTTAACACGTAGGACTGCCCGTAAACATTTCAGATGGAAAGAGTTAAGACGCTTAATATCTGTTTTATACAAGCACCAGGTCTCAGATGCGTATAATAGTATTGGCAAAAAAATTGGCAAAAAACAGCTATCTTAATCTTAAGCTGCAGATCGTAAGATTTCCAGACTCGTTGGTTTAGTTTGCCCTGCTTTCGGCAGCCCTAGCAAAACGTGATTTCGGTATCTAGACGATTGTCACTTCGAATATATACTTAGGTAGGTAACGAAAAGTTGTAACTTCCTTCAGGCAGTTTCCCGCTAAGTTTAGTGGGGTGTCGTTTGCAGATTGCTTGAGTATTTGAGTTTTTGACACGCTTATGACCAAACCAAACTTTTGACAAGAAAGGAGAACTGGTATTTGGCGTACTTAAGCTTTTGCTCTAAAGCACGACAGCTCGAAGACATTTCTATCAGACCCTACGTTAAGCTCTATTTGCCTGTTGCAGTTCTTTAGGGCGGCACGCATCACAGTAGGGAAGTAGGTATATAGCAAACAGCGTGGGAGCCATAACGCAGCCCTGTTTGACGCCGCTTGTCACTGGAAACTCGTCTGTAAAGCTGTTGTCGTGCAGGTCGTGCTGTACTCGCGCCATCATGCCATCGTGAAACTGACGAACCATTCGAACAAACTTCGCAGGACACCCAGCCCTTTCCAGAACAATCCAAAGAGCTGCCCTCGGTACTCGATCAAATGCCTTCTCCAAATAGACAAAGCACTTGTAGAGGTCACGGTGTTGTTCGAGACTTTTCTCTTGTAGCTGTTTGACAACGAATATTGCATCTACCGTGCCTCTTTTTGGACGGAAACCGCATTGACTTTCTGTTAAGATTTTTTCCGCCAGCGAATTCAGGCGTTTGTTTAAAGGATAATAAGAAGACTTTTCCGGCTGCACTTAATAATGATATGCCTCTGTAAGAGCCGCAATCAGAGAGGTCTCCCTTACCCTTGTACAGCTTGCATATGGTAGCATCCTTCCAGTCCTGCGGTACTTTTCCTGACTCCCATACTTGCAGAAAGATCTTAAACAATCGCTCATTTACGTTCGGGCCGCAGTATTTGTAAACCTCTGCTGGCAGACTGTCCGGGCTTGGTGTTTTGTTATTTTTCATTCGCATTACTGCTCGTTGGAATTCTTCAAGGTTTGGAGGATCATCCATCTCGAGTGAAGTTGTTAAATTCGGGAGCAAGGCTATAATATATATGGTTAATGCTATATAATGGTTCAAAAGTTATAAGGGATACAAGGTGGCCGTGCCAAAATGAGCGCTCATTTTGGCACGGCCACCTTGTATCTCTGAAACCACAGGCCTTGAATCTCTGAAACCACAGGTCGTAGCGAAGATCTGATTACACCAATAATTAGTGGATAATTAGTGAGAATTAGTGGATAAATCTCAGAATTAGTGGGGCCATGGTTCAAAAGTTATAAGGGATACAAGGTGGCCGTGCCAAAATGAGCGCTCATTTTGGCACGGCCACCTTGTATCTCTGAAACCACGGGTCGTAGCGAAGATCTGATTACACCAATAATTAGTGGATAATTAGTGGGAATTAGTGGATAAATCTCAGAATTAGTGGGGCCATGGTTATAGCAACTTCTTTTTTCTATACAAAAACAACATGTGCAGTCGCGCACATAAGTATTTAGTTATTACTTGAATTAATTAAATTTTGAATGAACGACGAAACTTTGATATGTGTGTACATGTATGTTTGATTCTGTATCGATAAAAAAGGCTTAAAAAATGTATTAACAGATTTTTCGATTTTTCAATCCCCAGATAACATTTATTAGCCTGATAGATTATGCAAGCCATTTTGAAAGTGTGTTGTTAACCAGTTGTCTCTTGTGTTATAAGCAAAATTTTAAATCCTTAACATTATAATCCACAATTTATTTATATTCACGCAACTATCACTATCCAACGTTTATAAAAGTTTCATGGAGAGTTATAACGTTACGAGAGGTTAAACAAAATAGGAATTAATAACTAGGAACTAGGAACTTAATTAAATAAATAAATAGTACTTAATATAATTAAGTACTTAATATAGGCGAAACAGAATACAGTCAAAACACCAAATAGAATAAAAACACGAATACATGAGTCAGTGCCAGCATATCATGAATTAGTTTTAGATTACTAGCACTGACTACAAAAATTACTGATTATTGTAAATATCGGAATTGTGTAGGTATGTAAGTTAAGTAAATGATTTCTAACATTTTAGTTACATTTTTAAAAGCTTAAAAGCTAAAAGCTAAAAGCTTAAAAGCTGTTTTTTAAACTTTTGTTTTAAATTTTGCTTTTTAGTGTAATGGGGGAATTTTTGATACTTATCTATTAACCATTTATTTATTTTTTATTTTTTTAATGGCCCACTCGCTATTAGAACAGCGCTCAAGCTACGATATAAAGAATTATACCGTTGAGGAGTTTTAAGTACCTTCCATCACCAGCTAATCAACATGGGAAGATGATCATCAATCAGACGCAAATAGGTACTTTAATATCATTAGAAAAAAAAATAAGTAACGCGTTGTGTGTGCCTACAAACAAAGGTTTGGCAGACTAAAGAACATAAGTCGAACGATTATGTATGCATATAATCGTTTGACTTATGTGCTTTTTATCGTCATCAGATCGTGACTTGGTGACAATGGGACCACCTCGGTAATGGAATTAAAAGAATTTTGAAAATCGGTCTACAATTGATGGAGATATCGACGGACATAGTTTATCTACATACAATAGTAAAAAAATCTTTCATCTTTTCTTTGAAGTCGTTTAATAATTAAATTGTAAAGCATTCAAAGGAGCCTTTTTATATTTTTAAAGAAAAGCATTTATATACTAACTAGTTTACATTTTTTTTGATTCCCGACATTAAATTAATGTCATTTACAATTATATCCATACATAATTATCAGATTCTCTCTCTCATTTACTTACTTGCACTCTATATACCTAGATTCTTACCTAGACTCTTTATACCTTTCAATTTTAAGTTGTTAATTCAAATTATCAATAAGCTTCATGTAGGGTCACCGGGTAAACGGTGGGTCACTTTTTTTTAATCGTTTGTCTCTCAAATCCTATCAGTCAGATAAGCTTAAAATTTAGATTGATGTATAGCATATTTTATCAGCTTTCAGAATATTACTAAATAATTGACCTCTAATAATGGAGAGCGGTGTAAATAAGATTTTTTTAAAAGAGCAAAATTGACCCACTGTGTACACTGGGTGGTGAACAATGAATCACCCCCTGGTTAACAATGGGTCTAGGGTTTTTAGTAGGTAATTAAAAACATTTAAATATGAAATTATATATTTATTTAAGTAAAGGAAACCATCGATACATAAAACAACGAAAATAAACGATTCTTCGAAGACAAAAGGTTATTGTCATAATATTAAAATATTTTTGCAGTATTATAATCAAATTGTAATATTATACCTTTTGTTAAGGCGTTGCACTCTTTAAATTTATATTTTAAAAAAATCGACGTTCTGTCGTAATAAAATTATCAGAAATATTTATTTAAAAATAAAAATCCACCTTTATTTTTTAAGGCACAGCTCTAACGGATAACTGACTTATGTTTTATTCGTAAATGATCCTTTAACTGACGGACAGAAAGAAACTTAAACAGAAACTACCCTAGTTCTAAAAAATAATACCAGGAGATCACCATTTTAGTCTTGATTAGTTTGTACTAACATTTGTCGTTTTTATCCTATTACTATCTTAATATTTCAGTCATTAAAAGTATTTTCACAAATAATCATCACAGACATTTTCTTATTACCTAGTAAATATTAAAAACTTAATATTATTAGAGATCGCTATAAAATCGTAGAATAGGAACATTAATTTCAGTCATAAAATCGACAGTTACGGTTCTTTATAAAATAAATCGAATCATCGAATCGAATTTAACGAATATTTATGCCACTCAAGTCAACGCCAAAAGTAAGATATGACTGTTGACGAGCAGTACTACCACTTGATGCAGGAGTTGGTAATAAAAGCTTAATATTATCATCCTTGACATAGGCCAAGTCTGGAGTATTTGGCATGTAAAAATGCCCTTTCTTGTGTCTCAAGTAACTCACATAGAGCTCAAGTGTGTCATTTCGTTCTTCTAGTACCTTAGCAACATAGTACAATAATTGTTTTTTGGACGTAAATTCTACTAAAACATACTCTCCCTCTCTTGGCATTCTTGGCAAAGGCTTTTTCAACGTCTCTTGCGTAATAATATTTACAGTGTCTGCTTCATCACTCAACCAGCTCCCTTCATCTGGCGAGTATCATCTAAGATAATGTCACAATCCTCTTCCGAGTCGCTTTGAAGAACTTTTTTAACAGCTTTCTTTCCTTTGGATTGCGGTACTTTCTTTCTTTTTATTGCCTTTTTATTTTTCTCAATCTCATTCTTTTCCGGTGTGTCAGTTGCAATAAGAGATTTACCTAATCGCCTTGGTTTTCTTTTATTATTCCTTGCAGCTGCTTTTAAAGGTTTTCGGAATTCCTCTGGTGTTACTAATCGGGTCGATAAGTCAATTTGGGCATATGATGACTTGGCAGATGTTTCATCAGTGTGTCTAGCTGCTGATGGTGGAGATGAAGTATCTAAGTAAAGAGGATGATTATCTTCTGATTGAACTGCAGGAATTGCATTAATAGGTGCAATTATTGCCTCCAAGCACAAGTGAGACAGGGAAATTGGAATTCTAGCACAAACTTCTGAAGGTAACGTATCCGGTACTGACGCAGCACTTGCGCTGTGTAAAGGAGATTGAACAAACGATTGAATGGCGTCTATCAGAGAGGGACTTGGAGTGTCAACATCTCGATTTGACATTTCATTTTCCGCTTCTTGAATGGTCACTGTCAAGTTTTCATTACGGTCGACGACAAAAGCTGAAACAAAAATATACCGTAAGTAGCATGTTTGAAACCTTAAGATGACTCAAAACAATACACCAAAATGGCAATAGGCGCTACTTGTTATTAATGTTTACAATAAGAGTGCTACATACCTGTCGGTTCTGCAACAGTAGGCCTGTCAGTGACGCTGCTCGGCATAAAATCTTCCTCCGAGAATATATTTCTGTCGAAGGGGTATATGCCAGTTTTCTTGAATGAATTCTTTATGTTTACTGGTGTCATAGACTTTTCAAAGGCTTGACCAACTAGCGTTCCAATTTCGTAAATGGTCACTGGCCATCCAGGATTCCGCATCATCCATGACTCCATTGCTGACGCAAAGTAAGATTTAAACGGTCCATGGATACCGACGTCTAACGGCTGAAGTTTTGCCGATGTATGTGGATGTAAAGTAAGCACAGTAACCCCCGACTCTTTGGCCAAATCAAGTGCAGCAATCGACAAATGCGATTCGTGGTTGTCCATAATGAGGACTGTTGGAGAATCTTTTGTAGATCCCGATCGCTCCACAAAATGCTTCATTACCTCTACAAAAGTTTCAGTGTTCATCCACCCTGTTGGAAACGCGAGGATAAGAGAACCTGGTGGTGTTCCAACTTTCATCCGAGGATTTATGTTCTTGCGTGGGAAGACCAATGCGGGAGGAAGTGCAATACCTCCTGCACTTATGATGTTACACGTTGTGACGAGCGTACCTTTTTCACCGCTGGAGACTTTGCATATATTTCTTTTTCCCTTTGGAGCTAAAACTCTCGGATTTTTCTGCAGTGCTTGTAGCAGTTTCGTCCAAATTATAAATGCGCGTGCCGTCTGCAAAGGCTGGACTGCGGCTAAGCACATTTTGAAGGTTGTCAAAAAATATTTTAACGGTTTCCTTATTGAATGCTGTAGCTCATGCCAAGCTGCAGTTTTCAGGTTTTCGTAACGACATATCAGGGAATCGCTCACGAAACCCTCGGAACCAATCGATACCAGCCATTTTATTACTTTCCCAACTCTCAGGAACTGGCACATTATTTATTTTCGCCATTTGATGAGCTATTTGGCGGCAATCTCTAGTGGTAAGACCGTAAAACATTAAGGCACATTTTTTGAAATAGTCACATAAGGCCACCTCATGTTCAGCCCTAAATATTTTACGAACGGAATAATTTGGTGTCAGGCGGTCAGGATTTTCTTTTCCATTATATCTTTGCAGAGTGGAAAAGGCAATGTTATGCTCTGCAGCTGCTTGCCTGATGCTTTTACCGGTTTTTATAGCATCTAATGCCTTTTGCATTTGGTCTTCAGTATGAGTACCAATTTTACGATTTTTTCTATTTCTGCCCATTCTGTAACAAAATCATTTTATTTTAATTAAAGATTAACTCTCGCAGCAAACCCATTTGCTTCGCTTTAACATCAAGTACACAGTGAATCGCAATCCACTGTGTACACAGTGAATCAGACCTACTCTTCACCATAGGCCGACTTTAAATACAAACAAGAATTAACGAGTTAAAAACAAATCGCTAGTCAATTCTTTATGTAATATATTACAGAGTACTAACAAGGTCAAAGTATGGTACTACAATTGTATCGATATCTGTTGTTAGTTAGCAATTATAAACAAAAGATCAACTTACATTTCAAAATATTTTAGCAGCGCCGCGAGAAAATCGAGCGTCAGACGTCGACGGGTGAGCGCGGCCGCGCTGGAACTGGTTGAGAGGGGTTACGTGCGGAGAGGCGTCTGTGCGCGGACAAGCGGCTGCGCAACCTACACTGATTTCGTTAATGTGTGCGTGACCCACTGTACCCCACTGACCCACCGTTTACCCGGTGACCCTACGCGTTTGTACATCTACTATGGGAAAATGAAAAATTTATATAACTTTTCATAGAAGCTCCCACTAATTATTGGTGTAATCAGATCTTCGCTACGACCCGTGGTTTCAGAGATACAAGGTGGCCGTGCCAAAATGAGCCTCATTTTGGCACGGCTACCTTGTATCCCTTATAACTTTTGAACCATGGCCCCACTAATTCTGAGATTTATCCACTAATTCCCACTAATTATCTGTAAACTCAGATTTCGGGTTGGTGATGGTAGCCGTGCCAAAATGAGCCACACTACTGTTCTTGGTAATAATATTACATAAAAAATCTTCATTGGTTTTATTTGTCGGCCCACGACCTCACGGTTGTTCAACCATTCTTATAATTAAAATGAAAACAAGTTATTAAAAAAAGCTTTATTTGTCATTATAATTTTATGCAGTCTTAATAAGTCGGTAACTATTGTTTCAAAAAAAACTTAAAAAAGCAATAGAAATAGCAAAAGCAAGTAGGTAGCGTAGCGTATTTTTAACAAAATAATTACTGATGGCAGGGTATTTGACAGGTTTTAGAAAAATATGTCTACTGGTTCATTATAGCATAATATATTTGCAATTCGATTAATTTGTAGTGAATTTCTTTATTTTTTATGAAAATCGCCATTTAAATTCAAATTAATAAAATAGTCGCCAAAACGATGCATGCAGGACACGTGCTGTCGTGACGTCATCATCGTCACCTGCTTGTAAACAAACTTGTCAAATCAAACATACAAAAGTTCGAGTGACATTTACTGTAAACCATGAACCTATTTCTGTAAACATGTAGGTGACACACAGGTGACATCACTTCGGATTTAGCCAAATCCCGTGCGTTTTCGATCACGTGGTCAATCATAAAAATTTAATTATTTAATGATTTTTTATAAAAATCATACTTATTTTAAAATTTATGTGCTAGCTAAATTGGTTTAAAAAAATGTTTACTGTTAACTTAACAACAGTTTGATCTATATATTCATTGAGTCAAATACCCTTCTTAGAGCATTAACTCTTAGATAGGTACTAAATTCCCGATGAGCGCTTGAAAAACGGTAGGTGACTTTGGTGCCCTAGCCACTAAGCAAGTAATCACTACGTTTTAGCCCTAGCACGAAAGCCACAATGACGTTGTGGCGATGACAGTAACTATTATGAAAAAATATTTTGCAATTAAAAGAGACAAAACACGGAGTAACTACTCCAAGCTTACACTTTGTTTATTAATACATTATATAAATATATAAGATAAAGATTAGATGAGGGGATAAAGATTAACTTAATTCAATCTTTATCCCCCGTATTAATAAACAAAGTGTAAGCTTGGAGTAGTTACTCCGTGTTTTGTCTCTTTTACTCTAATATGAAATGAAGTTTACATGACGGGAACAAAACACGGAGTAATTACTCCAAGCTTACACTTTGTTTATTAATGCGGGGGTACATGTATTAAGGTTTACAGTAAGCTGAATTTGTTGATGCTACCCAATGTTTTTTCAGATTTTTTTATTCGAAATTTAAATGTATAGCTACGAGCAAACAGGACCACTATCGAGATGCATTTTGTTCCGGATCCTTTATCTAGCTAGTACATAATTGATCGAAGGTTAGCTCAATAGGATTTTCATGTAGGCGTATATCTTATATATAGCTGTGCTAGAATGGCTCATAAAAGGTATTAGTTATTATTATTACATAAGTCGAAGCTTAACTTATTTGTTTCATATAAAAATCTCCACAACAGTTAAGTAAATTCTTAGATAAATCTCCACAGTTAAGTACTAAGTATTTATTTTACTTTAAAAATAAAAATGCCAATTGTTTTAAAATGTTCACACGTCTTTGCACGTATAATTAATTTATACAACGTGTAACAGAAAGGTGTGGTCAAAATGAAAAGATCCAAAGTGTATCCGTTCTAGATCTTGTATGCAGTTACTAAGACATAATTATTAATTAAAATTTGTTATGCAATTTTTTATTAAATATTTCAATAGTGACGTACAATTAAAATAAACAAGTCACAGCCCTAGCGCCTTAGTAACCTCTGTGTACTTACATTTATGATCACTGCTGCTTGCTAATGCTCGCCTGACGGGCATAACTTCACTAATTTATGTATATAATTTACAATTACATAACAACCAAAGGTAATAATTATGTCTCAGTAATATCACATACAAAATCGAGATTGGATACACTTAGGGTCTTTTCATTTTGACCTTTCTGTTACACGTTGTATAAATGCTCGTTATCACCAATGACTCTCTGATACGGTTTTAACACACACATCTTAACCCCTATAAAGACAGTTACATAGGTTAGGTGACGGTTGCTTATATATACTTATAGATACCAACTACCTACCAAAGTTCTATTTGATAAGTTGACATCAGAGCTTCAGAGACAAAATATACCTACTTTGTTCAAAACCAGATAACAGAAATTCAAAGCAATTTATGATAGGTTCGATGTACATAGTTTGATTAATTTATAAGGGGTTACCTAATCCTATCCTATCGAATGCCAATTAATCGACAACGATTAATCGAAAAATCAAATAATCAAATTTATATCGAACGTTTATAACATCGAACGTTTAATCCATCGAATTTACAAAAGATCAAACGTTAATGAATAATTGTTGTTTATCAAAAATTCCATTAATCGAATGATTCCTTATCACAACCGATATGTTGCATAGGTCAATACCAAAGCTTTATGGGTTATATTAAATAAACATGTTTTATTTATGTAAATCATAACTTATTTATTGATCTATTGAATTTTTGATGTAATAACAATTCAATCTCATGAACGTTCAATCATTTGCAAATTCGATGTTTTAAACGTTTTTCAACATATTTTCAAACTAAATGAACATGTTAGTAAACGTTAAGGTCAACTACAAATTAGCGACGAAAAAGATACTAAACTATTGCTACTAGAAAATCAAAAACTTAGAACTTCTTTAATTCTAAATAAGCTTAAAAGTACAAATTACTTTGGTTTATCAATAAATGTTTTGGTATTCGATCACTTCTCGTAGGTGCCAATGTATTTGAGGCAGCTCGGGCAGTAGTGGTCAGTGTTCCTTGCAGAGTCGCAGCAGTATGGAATGCAGCAACAGCAACTGGAAATAGCAATTTATTTAATGGTCTTTCTATTCATATTCTGAAAAAGTTGCAAACGATAAATAAAGATAGTTATTTATTTATTTATTTACTCTGAAAGTATACGAATAAAAAGGGCTTAATCCCTGAAACAAGCTTATTTCGAATACACCCCCTACCCTACCTACACTACCCCGTAGATAGACAATACAAATGGTTAAGTGAAGAAAAGTTTGAAACTATAAGATATAAGGAAATTTGTTCTTAGGAACCATGTCATAAAATTCACAGTTAAGTAAAACTGCATTTAAAACTTTTACAAATACTATAAAAAAAATCCTATACAATTTTATTTTTATTTAGGACACTGTGTTCCATAATATTATAATGTATTTCAAACTGCCCAACACTAATGCAGCCCCGATCTGATCCGAACCCCTCTAAGAATCTAGTAGGGCACGGGGACACGCGGCTAACCGCGCGGCTAGCCGCTTTCCCAGTTTCATATGCCATCCGCTTGTGATTGTACGCACTTAACCGCCACAAAATTTCAACCGCGGCGGTTGAATGGAGAGCTGCGGCCCGCTTTGCGGCTGGCCGCCATCTTTTATAAACGCACCTGGCGATTTCATTTGCGGCGAGCCGCCAATGAGTATGGAGTTGCGCATTCATGAACTTTGACACAGAAAAATTTATTGTTGAAATTCAACGATTTGTCTTCGTGCTTTTCAGTTCTTGAAAACAACTTGCGAACTGGCCAAATTTGTTGCGTGTTTTTAGTAAAGGATGAATCCTTTTATTTTTTATGATGGGTTGATAATTATGATTGATGGATAAGGATGAGTAGGTATTTTTTTTATTTTTTTCGTGGTTTTCGGTAGTAATAATAGATAACGCAAGCTACCTCGACGGCGGCGTCCATTTCGCTAATGGACCTAACACGCCCTCGAGAATCGCGGTTGGCCGCCATAGCGGTCAACCGCTACGGCAACTGCGTCAGGCGGCTGGCCGCTCAATCGAACCGCCTAGGCGGCCTACCGCCATGCGCTAGTGCGTAGCGGGCCCTAGAGCTTACTTAGTCTGACCTAGTATCCTGAAAACCCCATGATTCGATAAGAGCCCTCGCCCACGTCCGATAGTCGGTGACCGATTTTTTAGACGGTAAAAATGAAACGTATGAATTTCTATGTTCCTATAAAAAGTCGGTCGCAATATCGGTACTAAAACCTCGGCGAAAAATAAATCTGTATATAAAAAAAATCAATTGCTGTTCGTTTGTCTCGCTAAAACTCGAGAATGGCTGGACCGATTTGGCTAATTTTGATTTTGAAATATTTGTGGAAGGTTTAAGCGGTGAGAAACATAAGTAATAAGTAACGGAAAATACTAAAAACGACAATTTAATTTTCCAATACAAAATGATTTGTTTGTTTTGTTGTCATGGAAACTGTCATAGCGGTACGAAGTCCGCCACCCGGGAGACTTCATGGCGGGAAAGTAAAGAGTCAAATCTGCGGTTTTGTTTTATTTTCTAATATTTGTGTTATGTCGAATATTAATGTAAAATAATGGTGGATTATTAATCGTTAAGCGTTCGTAAGTGCGCATGAGTATTGGCAAATTAAACAAAGCAGTGCAACTTCACTTTTCAAATTCTCTCAAGAAGTCCGCCCGAGGAATTAGTAAATCTTTACTGATACTGAGATACACGAGGGGTTGGGGGGTACATCATTTCTCACTTCTCTTTTCTATTACCTATCATTCATCATCATCATCATACTGGAAGGAAATATTGTATATTTATGTATTACTTGTAAGAAAAATTACTTTAAGACACTGGCTAAATGTGCTAATCGCAAAAAAAAAGTCCGCCGGGTCAACTAGTAAATAAATAAATGCGTGTTTCGGATTTTTCGATGCATAGGTATTCCGGGTTTGTGATCCTGGTATGTGATGATGGCTTAATTTCAATGATGGAGGCCTTTGCCCAGCAGTGGGACGGTTAAAGGCTATTTACTATTTACTACTACGATATATATATTGAACTTACCATATGAAAGAGCACAGCACAGCAGTCATGTGGGTGCGAGTGGTGACCGTGTGTTTGATGGTGGTGCGCACGGTTGTCTGGCAGAAAGGGCAGGTGGTGACGGAATTCTCCGGGCCCAACAGTAATGTAGCCTGGAAACAAAAAAACAAAGCGCTAGCTAGCAGTAGCCTTTCCAAAATGAGGTAGAATCAGGATGCTCAAGGAGACAAATTTTGAATGTCACCGGTGATCTCGAAATAATAGTAACATGAAATAAACTACGAAATATAACACTTGGAGTTTCACCCGAGTTCTTGCCGTAATAACACGTGTTGTGAGACTCCATTTTAATTTCTATCTACCGTACTCTTACTACTAATAATAATAAAAATACTTGAAATTGGCTAAATTCTAAACGCGAAGCCATTAATTAAGATAATTTATTATTATAACACTTTGTGCATTATTTACAATTTTATTCAAAATTCAAAATCATTTAATCAGTTAGGCTACAAATAGCTCATATTATTATAAACATCATTAAGCCATCGGTTCGTAAGTCTACTCTGGCGGGAGACCTTGTACTGAGAAGAACCGGCAAGAAACTCAGCAAGTGTCAAACTCTTTTCTCCCTTACAGCGTCAAAAATATTGGAAAATGCCCTATCATAAAAGTACACTTTCCATTACAAATAAACACACAAAAAATAAAGGACAATCACAACACACAAACAAAAACAATAAAATAAAAAAAACATCTACGTTTGCAAAATTTAAATTTTTACAATGTCTTAGAAAATAAAGTTAAAATATACGAGTATAACAATAATAAAATTAAAATAAGTAAGCAAGAGCAGACCAGCCTCCACAGGCGGCACCCAATCACGAGTATGACATATGAACCAAGACCAATTGATGGAAGCGCACTTCATTGGGCCCGCATGGACAATGGGTCCATGGGGGCCGGAAGTAGGCTTACCAACTCCAAAAAAGGCATTCCCGGGATTACCCAGCTCGACATCCGGGATTTGGGTATATTACGCGGGACACAACACACCACGTATGTACAAAATGGTTAGAAAAAATAACTACATATATTATATATTTTTTTTATCATTAAAAAAGTCAGTACAAATTGTAAGACAAACATTTAAAAATTATTTAATTTAATTTATTTTTTAATTTTAAAACTAATTATTTGGCGATTTTGCGCATTTTAACAAATTTTTGTTTCAAATTTTTGTTTTGCTGCATTTTTGGTCAAAATTAATTTTAATTTGCAGTTCAGCCTTGACGTGGTCGACAGACAGCTTATTTCTACTGTCTGTCCATGCATTAAAACAGAGAGAACACTCTCTCTGCTTAAGCATTTCAATGTGGTATCGAAGCTACCATCTGAAAAATATCTACGATACTCCACCCATCGTAGGTAATTTCCAACTACCAATACTGACAATACAGTACATACCGTGGAGATTGGGGACCTCTCAGGAGAGATACGTTGCTTGACACTCGAAATAGCAATGCTGAGCGAACAACTTACAAAAGCGGTTTCTCTTATAACAACTTACGACAGCAAACTTGAAGGTTATGCTTGTCAAGTGGATGACCTTCAGAAAAAAATTAAGCATTATGAAGACATTATCACCCCGTTGAATCCGCAATCACAACCCCATATTCCCGTGTCCGGTAACACTCATATCACTGCAGCTGATACAAAAGAGACTCAAAAGTCGAAAACAAGGAAGGCGAACAAACAACGCACCCGTACCAATCAACACACGCGCCCTGAAAACCCTATCGGCTCTACTCAAGCGAGTCAGCCTAAGAGCTCTGCAGCTATTTCTAATGCTACTAGTGCTACTGCTGCAGGTCTGGTAACAGAAGAGGAGCCAGGAATATCAAATGACGATACCTTGAAACCACATGCTCAAGAGTGGAAAGAGGTAGTGAAAAAAATAGGCATCTGACTAGCATTTGTGGCACGGCGGGCCCGACAGTGACGTCCTTAAAGGCGGTAGAGGCCAAAAAGTTCATACATTTGTGGAATATGGAATCTAATGTTGAAGAGATTCGTGACTATCTTGGGAAAATCTGCACTACGGGTCTCTGTACAGTGGAGGAGCTGTTCCCGAGGGGAAATTATAAATCATATAAAATTGGTGTTCCTCTTTCCCACTACGAGACATGCTTCTCCAGTGACGTTTGGCCAATAAATGCGAGAATAAAGGCTTGGATTACTTATAAAAAAACAGCTGGCCAACAAAACTTAACCCAGCCCTTTCGTGGCCCAACACTCACACAATAGCGCGACGACGACAAATGCCTTTTATCAACATGTCCGTGGGCTAAAGTCTAAGCTTAGTACGTGGCGTAATAACCTGACGGTTTTAGAACATCACCTTGTAGCGGCATCTGAAACTTTTCTTAATGAGACAGTCAAAGACTCCGAGCTAATATGCAAACTGGAGTATCTTACACCGTGACAGACCCACACCGTGCGGAGGCGTGCTTTTGGCGGCGCGAGCGCTCATTGAACTGTTTCGACGTCGAGATTTGGAGACTGTTGCCGACCGACCAACCAACCTTTTTACTTATTTTTTTGTATTTTTTACATGTTTCTATTGTTTTTAAAATAAAAGAAGGACAGTCACCTTTGTAAATGCCAAACAGATATATATAATATATTGAATTGTTATTCTCAGAGTTATTGTCGTGTTTGCTTACGTTATCATACGTTTCATATGGTGTCAGAAGTAAAGGATAAATTGTGATAATGCCCATAACGCGTTCAATAACAAGGAAACAATTCCGGACAGAGGTAAGTGAAACCGCTTCAGCCCCATCGCCAGGCACTACGCCTGCTCAAACCTGCCACGATGAGGCTCTCTCACAGGAGTATGTTATTCTCGAACTCCTTTTAGCTGTCCAATTGCCAGAACCTGCACATCCAAGGACCCATTCCGCCGCATCATCGCGAGCCTCTACCAAGACACAGAAGTTGGCTGCCCTAGCAAGACATGCTCGCTTAAACGCGGATCGGGAGCGAAGGCTAGCTGAACATGAACGTAAAGCAGCCGAGCTAGAATTGCAGGCGGAACTCGCGGCTATTGAGTCTGCCACGTCAGAGAAAAGCAACTCAACTCAAAGGTGGTTGATTGAGTGTGCCGATAATAATATGTGTGACAATAATGAACTATTCCCTTGCAGTAATTCAGAGTTTGGTGATGTACCTACTGCGGGAACTGCAAAAAATGTCGCCGTCGCCTCTACGAGCGCCAATGCGCCGCGTGGAGACCGGTACCTACAGTCCAACGACAAAATTAACACTACACACATATTAGGCACACACCACAATAAATTCGCATCTACGAATTGTAATATTGACAACAGAAATAAAACGATTAATACTGTACAGACACAAGACTTTTATTAAACTGGCTGAAGTTATTGCAGATCTTGGAAGCAAGAATAAACAGGTCAGTATTAAACTTCCTTTGTACGATGGTAGCATCTCCAGTTGGCTCATGTTCAAGAAGACATACTCGCGTTCAGAAGCTAGATTCAGTCCAGAAGAAAACTTAGCCAGACTCGATACTGCGTTGTGTGGAGCCGCCAAGGAATCTGTGTCTGCTCTCCTCATGACTGCCGCGCATCCAGCACAGATAATGAGTTCCCTGGAGAGTCGCTTTGGCCAGCCGGAATCCATCATCCTACACCAACTCTCGTCCATTAGATCCTTAGCCAGGTTGCCGCTTCACGAGTCTCTGAAAGACCTTAATATCTTCGCGTGCCGACTTCGAAATTGCGTCGAGGTCATCAGAGAGCTGCATAGGCCGGAGTATCTGGCCTCTCCCGAACTTGTCAATACAATCATAGGAAAATTAACTCCTCTATTACGTTATAGATGGTCTGACTTTGCGTCTTCGAACGATGTCTCTAACAAACACAAGCTAGAACTATTAGCAGACTTTTTAGATAATGAATCCAAACGGCTAGCAAAACATTGTACATTCTATTCGGAAAATTTTTACGGAAAAACTGTCACAACAATTTTTTTTTTTTTTAAGTTTAGTTTGTTCCTTAAGGAACCGGCTAAGGTCATAGACCATGCTGCCATGTCATTAGTTTCTTAATTTCATTGTAATACATAAATAAACAATATTATATTGATGATGATGAATGATAATAGAAATGGGAAGTGAGAAATGATATTACCCCCCAACCCCTCGAGTATCTCAGTAAAGATGTGGGCTTTACTAAGTCCTCACGCAGACTTCTTGTGAGAATTTGAAAAGTAACATTACACTGTTTTGTTTCATTTGCCAACACTCATGCATACTCACGAACACTTAACGGTTAATAATCCACCATTATTTCACATTAATATTCGACATAACACAAATTTTAGAAAATAAAACAAAACCGCAGACATGACTCTTAACCTTCCCGCCAAGAACTTCACTGTCACAACAAATAATTCGCAGGTTGTCAAAACAAATGTCGCTACTAAGCAACCCGCAAAAGTTTTTTATGCGACACTGTCAACGAAACCAAAGAGTCTGACAACATGTAGATATTGTAAGACAGGTACACACGATGTCAATGAATGTGAAAAGTTTATTTCATTACCTATCGACGAACGCTGGCAATGGGTTACCGAAAATAAGGTCTGTTACAGATGTTTATCTAAAGGTTCACATAAATATTTAGCTTGCAGGAAACATTGCGAAGTCGCCGGATGTAAGTACAGTCGGAGACATAATACTTTGCTCCATCGACCTACGGTAGAAATCGCTGCCCATGTCGACATAGATGAACACGATGAGCCTCAGTCCGAGGAGGTACCGACTGCTGAGGTAACGACTGCTATTGTATCTCATAGTGCCTCCGCTAACCCAATGTCAATCCAAAGGTCCCTATTAAAGGTTCTCCCTGTCACTATTACCGGTCCTAAAGCTAGTTTCGATACCTATGCGCTGCTTGACGATGGGTCTACAGCCTCATTTATTGATAAATCTGTAGCTGATCTGATAGGTGCTACCGGGCCTAAAAAACAAATTCAAGTTGAGTGTATCGGCGGTCTTGGTAAAAATATAGAGGTCAATTTCAACATTCAAGTCAAAGGCTGCTACAGTGTAGAAACACACAACACATACAATATTGTAGCGAGGTCTATTCCAAATTTGACTATTGCAAATCAATGTATTCGGTCAGAGCAAATCAAAAACTGCGATTATTTACGCGATCTTGCTGATGTTTTGTGCTACGAGAACGGAAACCTACGCTTCTGCTTGGGATTGATAATTGGCACCTTACCTTTTCAAAAACTATACGGTGCGGTAGGCTATCGCAACCAGCAGCGTCTTTGACTCCGTTAGGTTGGGTTCTATACGGCTCTACTTCAACCATGCCCAAACCTGTCGACTTCGTGAACCATGCTATTATAGAGATCGAAGAAGATAGTCTAGGGGACAGTCGTACTTTAGATATCCTCATCAAAGACTATTATAGTTTAGACTCTATAGGTATAGAAAAAAGGGATTTCCGCTCTGTTGAGGACCAAAGAGCCTTAAAATTGCTAGAGGAGACTACTAGGCGTCTACCATCTGGGCGATTCCAGACAGGACTACTGTGGCGTGACAATATCGAACAGGTCCCCGATAGCCGCCCACTCGCTTTACGCCGTTTTAGAACTTTGGAATCTAAGATGATAAAAGACTCCGACTACGCTAGTAAGTATAAACAAAATATTCAAGCCATGCTTGATAAGGGTTATGCAGAATTGTGCACTGCCACCCCTTCTGGTATATCATGGTATTTACCGCATTTTGGAGTAGTACATCCACAAAAGAGGAAACTTAGGATTGTCTGTGATGCCGCCGCCAGGTGCGAAGGTGTAAGTTTAAATTCCCTTTAACTGCCCGGGCCCGATCTTCTCCAATCCTTGTTAGCCATTTTGATGCGATTCAGAGAAGGCCGTGTAGCTCTTTCGGCTGATATCCGGGAAATGTTTCCACAAGTAAAAATCAGACCAGAAGACCGTGACGCTCAGCGTTTTTTATGGCGCGATGACCCTACACAACCTATCCAGGAATATCGCATGTCATCTATGATGTTCGGTGCAGTGTGTAGTCCGTTTACGGCCTTGTACCTTAAAAATAAGATCGCCACCGAACATCAGCGATCACACCCGAAAGCTGCAGCAGCTATTATTCGGGACACATACATGGACGATTACTTAGGTAGTTGTGATAATGATGAAGAAGCCGCACTTTTATCCTCAGATATTGTCTTGGTATTACCCTCAGCCAAATTTGAAATGTGGTCTTGGGTATCGAATTCCGCAAAGGCTCTTAACATGCTACCTACCGATCTTTGCGCTGTTGGGGCCACAAAAATAAATGTAGGTTCAGACTCACGACCTTCGACACGCGTCTTAGGAGTTTCCTGGAACATCACTAACGACACACTGTCTTTTCCACATATTGATTTTGATAAAATACCAGCGAAATTAACTAAGCGCGTTGTCCTTTCAAACCTTATGAAAATTTACGACCCTTTAGGCCTGCTTACTCCCGCGGTTATAAAAGGTCGTGTTCTATTCCAAAAGACTTGGAAACTTGCTACATCTTGGGATGAATTATTACCCAAACAATTCGTAGAAAAGTGGAGAGACTGGTTCACAAGCTTACTCAAAATTTTGAACAATTGTGTACCCCGTTGTTATGCCACTTTAAACGACCCTATAAAAACAGTGCAATTACATGTTTTCGCAGACGCGAGTGAGCAAGCATACAGTTGCGTCGCTTACTGGCGCTTTATGTGTCCAAACGGAAACATACAAGTCTCATTAATCAGTGGTAAAGCTCGCGTTGCTCCCTTGAAGCCTATGACTATTCCAAGGCTGGAGCTTCAGGCAGCTCTAATTGCTGCTCGCTTATCTGAATTTGTTGTAGAATCTCACAAACGAAAGCCAGAAAGGATATTTTTCTGGTCAGATTCTCAAACGGTACTCAAATGGCTACGCTCTGACCCAAGCACTTTTAAATCCTTTGTCGCTCATAGGGTTTGTGAAATTCGCGAGATCACCAATGTTTCCGATTGGAAGTATGTACCTTCATCCTTGAATGTCGCGGACGACGCAACCAGGTTCAAAGATGAATTTACCAGAAACTCTCGATGGTTTACCGGGCCATCATTCTTGCACCAACTACCAGCCGAATGGCCCTGTGAACCTACAACTGTCAACGCACCAACGCCTGAGGAATATAGAACAAACAAAGACTTGGTGGGTTTGACATTGACTCAGCCACGTGACTTACCATCACCTGTGATTGCTGACTACAGCCGCTTAAGTGTTTGGTTACGGTTTATTCGTGCTACCGCGCGGGCTCACCAGTGTGCCTCGAAACTTCGCCATTTGTCTCAAAATCCTAAATTTCCGCAATGTAGTTTAGCAGTTTTAGATGTCGCTTTTATCTCTTCGGCAGAGCGCCATGCCTTTTTGCGTATACAATTAGATTCTTTCAATGATGAATATTTTGCTGTTGACGCTGCACGCCCCGTTTCTAAAGAGAGTAGACTTAAAAACTTGTCGTTGACAATAGGAGATGATAGGCTATTACGGTTATCCGGCCGCACGGCAGCATCCACTGCCATTGATCCACGGCCAGCTGTTTTGGATGGAAAGCACCAGCTCACTCGCCTACTAATCGACTCCTACCACGTCAAATTTGCCCACGGCAACAATGAACTTGTGGTGAACGAATTACGACAACGTTTCTACATCATTGGGGTGAGACCATCTGTGAAAAGTGTGGCGAAACATTGTCAGCTCTGCCGGAATACGAAGGCTAAGCCACAGGTACCACCGATCGGAGACTTACCTGAAGCCAGGATGGCTCATCACGTTCGTCCCTTCACTTTTGTCGGTGTCGACTATTTTGGCCCGTTGAACGTCACATCAGGGCGACGATCCATGAAACACTGGGTAGCACTATTCACCTGTCTGACAGTCAGAGCTATTCACATCGAAGTGACAACGGAACGGCTTTTGTTGGCGCTTCGAATATGCTACATGAGCTGTATGACTTCTCGGCAAATAGAGGAATAAGGTGGAAGTTTATCCCACCGTCGGCTCCATTTATGGGTGGCTGTTGGGAGCGTCTGATACGCAGTGTGAAGACTGCACTCAAGATCACCCTAAAAGATCGATCACCGCGAGTGGAGGTCCTGAACACATTACTCGCAGAAGTAGAAGCTATAGTCAATTCCCGACCACTCACCCACGTGTCCGTGGACGAGGACAGCCAACAAGCACTAACGCCCTTCAACTTCCTGATTGGCACCTCAAGCCATGACCAGAGTCTTCGAGAATTTGACGAAGCTGATTTATCACGACGCGCAGACTGGCGAAAGGCCCAAAGACTTGCAGAACATTTTTGGCAACGGTGGACTAAAGAATACTTGCCACTCTTGATACCACGAAAATCGGTTACACCTCATGAAGAGTTAAAATCGGGTGATGTTGTGCTGGTCGCGGACGGCAATCTACCGAGAAACTGCTGGCCTATTGGACGAGTCACCGAATTATTTCCGGGTAGGGATAATATTGTCCGCGTAGTGAATATTGCAACTAAAGGGGGTGTGCTGCGTCGGCCGGTCCGCAAGCTAGTACCATTAAATTGTTAATTGGTGTTCCACACCGCTTGGGGCCATGTTGCCGACCGACCAACCAACCTTTTTACTTATTTTTTTGTATTTTTTACATGTTTCTATTGTTTTTAAAATAAAAGAAGGACAGTCACCTTTGTAAATGCCAAACAGATATATATAATATATTGAATTGTTATTCTCAGAGTTATTGTCGTGTTTGCTTACGTTATCATACGTTTCAGAGACTGACAGCGGAGAAGATCTCTGGGCTAGTTTTAAGTGGCGCGGCCACTCATTTTATGTTTGTGTGGTGTATTTAACACCTAGTGCTAATGATAGCGAATATATGGAATGGTTCACAAAAGTCGAAAGTTTTGTAAATTTGTTAAAAGGTTCGGTGCTGATTTTAGGTGACATTAACATGAATGCGACTCTGTAAATATCCTAAATTATTATAGTTATTTCTTATCTTTTTGTTGCCTGACTGAGAAGAATGTTGGGACGAATTCGCACGGAGAAATGCTAGATGTCGTGTTGGTCCAGGAGAGCGAGGGGACGCGAGAGGTATATGTTACAGCTACCGAGGGACCAGTTCCGCCCGATACATCATCCACCTCTAGACATCGAGGTAGGAACCGACCCAGGTCATTATTCCGATACCATTTATCCGAGTAACATTGATCCTGCCCGAGATTGGAACTTTAGTAAATGTGACTATGATCTATTATTTTCATTGTTATCCCAGCAGCAATGGTGTGGTGTATTAGATGCCAGTGATGTGGATAGCGCTAGCCAAAATTTTTACGATGTCATTTATAACATATTTAACTAATGCATGCCGATGAAACGACGAACGAATGCACTGGGTAGGCGTTTTTCCGTGTGGTTCACACGTGATATTATTCAGGACACTATACGGAAAGTGAAACTGCACGGACTGGAAACGTTTAAAGACCAGTGATTCTTATAAATTGTTTTCTGATCTCAGATCTGATCTGAAGTCGCGCGTCACGTCAGCCTATAACTTGTATATGCAGCGAATAGAGTGTAACCTTAAAGTGGACCCGCGAAAATTTTGGCAGCGTATAACTAGCCTACAGTCAAAAGGCGGATTTGAACCTAATGTTTCATATAAAGGGACAAAATTCTCAGGCGCTGAAGCGGCCGAAGCTTTTGCTGATTTCTTTTCGAGCGTTTTTCTTCCTGATATACCACAGTTAAATACAGAGACCTTGCATAATGGAAGTGGCAACAGTAACTGCGTCAACATTAGCGTTATAACTTATGATGACGTAGTTGCTGGTATCAACAAGTTAAAACCGAACAGTTCGATAGGGCCCGACAACATTCCACCGCTCATTGTCAAAAGCGCCAAAAAACTTCTATGCGAGCCTCTTTGTGCCAATTTCAACCTTGCGTTGAAATCCGGAATCTATCCCAGCTATTGGAAGCTTTGGGTGACACCTATACCTAAAAGTCTTCATAAAACAATGGTTGAGGAGTATCGCCCCATTGCACTATTATCTTCGCCGGCTAAGATATTTGAGAGTATCATTCACAAGCACATTTATGCACAAGTCAAAGCATATCTCTCTCTGTAATGAACAGCATGGTTTTAGAGCAAAAAGATCGGTGGATACCAACCTCCTCACGCTGGTAAATTTTATATCCGCCAAGCTAGACCGAAAGTCTCCAGTAGACGTCCTTAACTTCGACTTCCGGAAGGCGTTCGATAGGGTCAATAATGACACTCTGCTGACAAAGCTATCTGACATCGGCTTTGCTCCAAGTCTTCTTAGACTTCTTGCAGATTACCTTCGAGATCGCCAGCAGTTTGACCGGCTCGGTCTGCACGAGTCGCGACTCTATCACACGCGTTCCGGGGTGAGTCAGGGATCGATACCAGGCCCCCTTCTTTTCCTGTTAATGGTAAATGACCTCCCAAGCGTTTTAAATCACGCTAGAAGTCTTCTCTATGCTGATGACTTGAAACTCTTCATGGAAATAAAATCTGAAGACGATTGTATGGCACTGCAACAGGATGTCGACGCAATTTTTGAGTGGAGCGTGAAAAACAGGATGGAGTTCAGATCTTCTAAATGTTACGCCATGACTTTTGGTCGAATGTGGCATCCAATCTGTTTTGAATATAAATTAAATAACTTTCCTATAACAAAAACAACTGTGGTGAAATATTTGAGGGGCACATTCGACCACAAACTCACGTTTCATGGACATATGATTGCGTTAGCTAAATAGTCTTTAAGGCGGCTTGGCTTTGTCCTGCTTAATGTGCGTGACTTTAAAAATACCAAAACTATAAAATTACTTTACGGCGCACTGGTACGAAGCAAGCTCGAAACCAGTGCTTGTATCTGGAATCCGTATTAAAGCACGTACTCTTTGCTGTTGGAAAAGGTACAAAAGGCCTTTTTGAGGCAAGCTACATTATGGGTATTATCCCTTTATGAACCCCACTATGTTCCTTTTGGGTACCTTGGGTTACAAGTTACAACTCACTGGAAGTAAGGCAGGCAAATGATCAGGTCAAAGTAGCGTGCAAAATTCTCCACAACAAAATTGATGCTCCTGATCTCCATAATGAGCTGAGTCGGTTCTTTACACCGAATAATTACCTGCGAGCTAGAAAGCACGCACTATTTGCTACGCCATCGTGCCGCACCGTGGCTCGTGCACAATCCCCGATACCCCGTACCCTCGCCGCACTCAACGCTCTACTAGAATCCAACCCAGACTGCGACTTGTTTGCGGACGAATAGATGAAATTATTGTTTAAATGCTTAGAGTTTTGTGAGAGTGATGTTTGAATGGATGTCAATGACTTTAATGCCAATATTTTTAATTTTATTTTAATTATATTTTTAATTTGTAGCGGCATACAATGTTGTAATATGTCGGATCAGCAATGGCACCCCGGCCGGGGTGCCGATAAATAAATAAATAAATCGGGGATAAATAAATCTGCATGTGCAGGCGGACTCGGGGCGACTTGGGCGGATCCACTCCTGCGCAACGCACCAGCCTGCCCGCGCATTGAACGAACACCGATCGCCCCTGACGCGAAATACGCAATGCATACCTAGGTCTTAAGAAATTTTTTATAATGCGTAACAAATTACTCGGGCCAACTGCCTAACCCGAGGGTAGTTGGTACGAGATATATACTTATAACATATTATCATCACCGATTTCCGGGACAAAAAGCGTCCCGCAGGGGGTCACGACGTGACGGCCCAAAATTGACCCAGAAGCGGGACGTTCCGGAAAATCCGGGACGGTTGGCAGGCCTAGCCGGAGGCCAAGCAGCTTGTTAAAGAGTTGAGTAGAGTGCTCGCTTTGTTGAAGCCTCCGATGGCAAGAAGGCTGGTAGCTATCTATGGTAACGTATTAACTTGGCTATCGAATTCTTGGGACCGTTCCCATGAGCCCACAGCTGGAGGACATTTTTTAATTAAGTACCTATATGTTTTATTTTGTCTTTCATTATGTTATGGTTTGCTTTATTTTTTCTTTAATGTACTAAGATAAATTATGTTTCTTTTCTGTTATCATTTTTACTCAAACTGACAATGTTTTGTTGTTTACAAAATAATATACCATAGCAAAATGATACATAATCTTTATTAACATATATACTCCAACCTTTTACAAAATACACAAAAACTAAATATGACTTGTTATAGCGACCAAGCAGTGTAGCTACCATTGCTAAGCTAGATTTCCTAAGAAACCTGTAAATTCAGCAGTGAGTGCTTTCCCGTAAATTACATACAAATTTACTAGCCTATAAGTACAGTACCTACAGCAAGGTAGGCAAAGTGCTCGGTTAGAACCGGAGGTCTTGGTTCAATTTCCATTTACGGCAGATGTTTCGAATATTATTATATCGATGCAAACGGGAGGTAACATATTGCACGAATTCCTACGGGTCCCATTGGCAAGGTCCAAAAAGTTTATAATAATAAAGCCCATCAATATACTTACACGATTGAACAGTACAGATGAGTGAGGCGCAGAATCAGACCCTTGATTCACATGTTCCATCTTCTGAAACAAACTCACTAAATAATATCATCATCATCATCATTTAGCCCAAATGTTAGTAGAGTTGAATGACAACCATCTTACGACAATAACCGGGACCAACGGCTTAACCTGCCTTCCGAAGCACGGAGGAGATCGAAATATTTTTATTTGGTCATTCATCCAGTGAATAACCATTGCAAACGGATTAACTTGCACTTGCAAGAATGCAACCAGGATCCTTAGTGCGATCACGTTAACGAAATCAAGATTTTGAATGGCAACATTTAGACTCTCCTCATTTGTCACCAGGGGCAGGGGGTGGCTTACATGAGCTCTAATAGCAGTAGTTGTGAAAACGTTGTGATAATAATCTAGAACGAGACCTCGGTTCGTGAACATTCAAAAACGGCTGATCCTTACTATGGCTAAGCTAAGGTCGAAAATACGTAACTCCCGCGACGATTAAGACCGCACAGAATCTTAGAATATTTTTAAGAAATTATTGGTTATGGATAACAAAATATGCAGCTACTAAATTACGAATATTGGTGGTATCAATGTATTTGAGTGGTTTCCAAGCATATAAATTAAAGAGTGCAAATTTTTCACAGGTATTTTCGAAAATAAAGTGAAAATTATACAATCGTGTAAGTATTTGAGCTAGCAAATCTTTAAAAATTATAATGACTTGTCCTGACTGACTGACTCATCATCGCCGAGCCTAAACCGCTGAAGCTAATTAGATAAAATTTGGACTCTAGGTTAACTGAGTGACGTAACCAGCCACTAAGAAAGGGTTTTTCGGAAATCACACCCTAAGGGGTCAAACGGGGGGTGAAAGTTTGTATAAAAGTAAAATACATTTTTGTAGTAAAATACATGAAAATTGATATTTGGGTTCTTGAAAAGAATTAAAGAATGACATGTCTCAGGAATTTTGTTTATTTTTCTTTAAATGTGTAAAAAAGAGAAAAAGTTTTTTTGGGGAAAAGTAATAAATAACTATCATAAATATTTAAATCGATCTTTAGATTTTTCAACAAAATAAAGAAAGACGTATTTTAGCACTTTTCGAAAAACCTCCCCTAGGTAAAATAGGGGTGGAAAGTTTGTATGGAAATCTGTCATTTTTAAAGTTTAATCCACGGACTGACTAACATGAAGGTACCTTTAACAAGTTTGGCTTTTATTACAAACAATCACACGTCATGTAGCTTACAAGAGCGAAGCCGCGAGCAAAAGCTAGTTCAAGATAAAGACATGAATTTTCCTATATCAACATTTCAGATTCGTTAGTCATTATTATAGTCTTAACTATTCGACGAAAGTTTGATGCATTTTTTCAGTGTATGAATAATACGATTTGTCCAATGAAAAACCTGACCTTAGCCGTTTTTATTGTAAATACTAATAAAAATAGGTTATAGGTAAGTACCTACTTATAAAAACCTCAATATCAACGATTAATTGTCTAAGTGTTGGTTGTCTCTATCAAAATATATATAACGAGTATATTAAATTATATTAACTACAAACAAGAATTTCTAGGAAATCTTACATAATTGTAAGTCGTTATCATATACTATCCTAACTTATTGGGGTCTGCTGAGGTTTCACTCTCGCAGTAGCATTGCGACCCTGTAACACCCCCCTACCGTTTCTACTATATTATTGGTTGGTGTCGAGAGTAAGTCGAAGTATGTCGCCAAATATCAGAGTATGTCGGTCTACCATTCAAAAGTTATAAGGAGTAGGTAGCCATGCCAGGATGAGTGCTCATCCTGACTTGGCCACCTGTGTATCTCGAAAAGTACAGGTCGTAGCGAAGATCTGATTACACCAATAATAATAATACCTACATAACTAGTTAATAATGGAATAAGAGTCAAAACTAGTCAAAAGTCTATAGGTAGGTAGGTAGTACGTAGTAGTCCCTATAACTGTTCAAACATTACCGCAAGTAAATGCGTCCCAAGTTGTTTCTGAATGATAAATTTGTAACACGGTACCTACGTGCTTTTCTTCTGAGCATAAGGATACTGTTTCCAAGAATAGTTGTTTACATTATAGTCACATACATACCCGCTTAAACGGCCATGGGTACCCACCCAGGTACCCAAAAGTGACAAAGCCAGGGGTACCCAAGTACCCAAAACGCGCTCAAGCGATTTTGCGTTTGTAAAATGAAATACTTCTTGTCATTAAAATAAAGATTCAATTCCTATGCCTTAATTTTTTACAATAAGTCTGTGTTAAATTGCCAACACAGAGTCATAAATAACGTTTTTTGTAAACAATACCTAACGCGCCCATGGGCACGCGCTGGCCGCATCAGCGGCTCTATATTTATATATACTCTGTGCTTTGATTAGGTGCGTGCGTAAAGGGAATCGCCAATTTCGGCCTGGTTTGAACAAGTTGCTCAGTAAAAAGTATTGTTACGAATAAATATAATTAATTCGTTAATAATTATTGACGCAACACTCATCGCAGGAAAGTGTTCTGTAAAAATAGTTGTAATAATAAGTATTCTCGTCGATTGCATGAACAAAGCACCGCCATTTTTTAGTTGCAGCCTTGTAGGCTCAATTTTGGGTTACCACATGAACGCTAATACGATTACATTCGTTTTATAAATGAATAATCAATTTCTGGTACTTGAATTAGAAAACTTTTTTTTATTACCTGGCAACACTGACAGAATCAGCTCATTAGCCGAAAAATATATTTTGTTTATATCTTATTTAATAATAATCAACAAGGCAGATAAGCAATTAATCAATATTGTTGCAATTGCATTGTAGGCCGAAGAACGGTTGGTTGCTGTGCTCACGTTATGACAATAATGTGGTATTTAAGCTGGGCAAGGCATGAAAATAATATTACACCACCTGCCCAGTTTCTAGACAATATTTTGATTACATATGGTTCTGAATAAAGCCATTATACGAAATAATGTTGTTTTCTTTTATGCGCTAGTATTACACTCCCTGACATATTAAGATTTTTTTTTTCTTAGACACCCTTAAAATTACACCTACTTATAATATTCTATACCATAACGCATAAATAAGTAAATATCTTTAAAGTAAAGAATAATACTTAACTTATTTTAGAAAGAGATAACAATTTTTTATGAGTTTTAGTAACAAAATCACAATATTACGCATGCTACATATGGCATGTTTTTTACAACTTGCTCCAACTTTGTTATGTTATTTAATTTCTTTTAGGTATGAAATATTTAAATAGGAATTCATTCATTATTATAGTTAATGTCCACGCCAGGCCAAAGCACCCTAACAAACTGATCAATTCCCTTTACTAGATCCTCAACTACCTACTGAGAAAACTGTTAAAGTCAAAAATCTGTTGCTATTTCTTATGACTAAAAGAAAAAAATGACGATCACTGGTTGCTGTTGATCACTAGTGCCACTACTCTAGTACAGTCGAAGAAGTTCCCGGTCGACCACCTTTAGGCGATAGTCGCTTGCGCTCGATTCCGGCAGTTCGAGTGGGCTCCGCCCACCGCGCGTACACACGGTAGCTCTCGTTTCATTCATAAAAACAATAACATTTTCACACCCCAAAGGCGCCCCCTTTCTTTCGTAGGAAATATTTGTTTTGTGTTTTCGCTGCAGTGATGGGCGCGACCGTGCGAGCTATATAGATATAATATTGGTGCAGATTGTTTACTCAAATATTCTATTTTATTTAATAAAAGCTAAATTATTTTTTGTATTTCGCACTGTTGCAAAAAACGTGCGTTAATTAAGTGAAGTAAAAAATACAAATTTACTACTTGCTGTATAGGTTGTGTTCTACATTGTCAATTACAATCGTATAAATACATACTACCTAGATTATAACTAAATAAAAAAAAACGGATTTCATGCTATTGCTACTTTTATTTTTGCACCAAAAATCAATAATATTATTAAATCACTAATTGTATACAGGGTTCTTCGTAAATAGTTGTTCAGTCTCTGTTAATATAATTTTTTTGGCCGGACGCCTATGGTGTATCCCGACGCGATGTAGGGCATTTCTGATCGCCCTCATCGAGCAATCAAATTCAATTGCGAACCTTGAAGTTTTCGTGAATGGTTCACGCTCGCATACACTCTTCATGTAATGAACTCTGTCTTCCGTTAAGATTCTTGCAGGTTGAGTTCGTGGACGGTCGGCGATCGATCCCTCGTCACCGTCGCGCTGAACCCATCGCCTCAAGGTGGCTCTCTGCACCAAAAAAAAAACGCAAACATTATTTAACAGTAACAACAATCAACAGCTTAATTCGCTTTTTAAACTGTATCACTGGTGGGAGCGCATCATGGTCATTTCAGTTGACAATATTAAAGTTATTTTAAAATAAGAACACACTTTTGATTATTTTAATAACGTTTACGGGGACCTTATAAATCAAATATATTTGGTTTGTTATTAATTACTATTAGTTTTGCTTCTGTATCCTTATTTCAAAGAAGATTGCCCACTTTTGGTCTTAAATTGTTTTGTTGTATAAAAATGAAAATGAAAGAACGAATTATTGTGAATCAAGTCGCTGCCAGCCTGAACAACGCGCGCCGCTCGCTCGTCACGGCGCGCCGCGCTCTCTACGCTACGTTGCCAGTCCGCGCTGCAATCAACACCGCATCGCGATTACCGCGCGGCGACGCAGTGTGTCAGCGGGCTGGCAACGTCTCGTAATATGGCCTAAATGTCCTGCTCCTGCGCCTTATCTATCACACATAGTAAGCTTTGTCATCTCTTATAATAAGAAAAATGAGAATTTTTTGTAAACGCTTACGTTAAGTAGCAAAAGAGTTTAATCTCTAATTTTAAGCCATAATAAATAAATAATAATGTTTTGCTTAAGCAAACATTCACAAGGCTTTCATTTAATTTAAGAGCCATTTGCAAAGTTGCAAGCCAGTTTTAATGAAACTAATAATATACATTAAAATGATTAGAAAACATTAATAAAAAAAGGATGTATAAGTAAATTTATACGGTTTTAAGTCCACTGTCGATTGTTTTATTTTCCGTTTATTAATAATTCTAATTATAATTTTATTGTTAATTTTGTTTTCCATAGTTCACTTTGAATACCTAAGTAAACAATAAGTATTTTAAAGTATACAGTATTTTAAAATAAATAAATAAATACAATTTTAAAACAATTAATAAGACTATAAAAAAATATTTCTTAAGAGATAAAGTGCATAATTTAATAATGCAGCGACAGGATTTATAAAGACCGTGGCACCCCTGCCGCCGTGCCTGAATTTAAAATAATAAACTTTAATTAACATATTTGCGTTTTACTTTATAGGTGTAATAGAATATTGCATTTTTACTGCGTTTTTTTTATTCCTAAGAAAGTATAGTTTTGTGAGTTTATAGTTAAATAAATTAAAAAATGTGTGTAAATAAATTATAAACCTCCCATCAGTAAGTTTATTACATTACAGAATAGTATTTTTTTACGATATTTCAGTTCAGTATATTTAAATACAATACTATATTTACGCAGTTTATAAATTTAAGCATAAAAGAAAATTTATTCTTACCGTAATATTCAACTCTCGAGAAATTTGAAAAATGTTTCGTCCTTGCCTGTAGAGAAGCAAAATTTGGTTTCTTTCTTCCGGTAATAAATTGCGGGGCATCTTTAGAGTCCGTAAGGCACAGCACAGATCAACAATGGAGCAATCAACAGTCCAGTAAAACAAGCAATGGTCAACGTTATGGCGAGATAATCAGAGTCCAGGAACAAAACACTGTCGCAATGAGAGATAAAACGAAAATCGGGAACGAACGCGTTGACACTTCACGAAATGCAAATTGCAACTGATAATGCAAGTAAACATAAACAAACAGCACGTGCCGTTTGCTCTTATTGGATGTCTATCAGTGAAGGGGCGGGGCGCGTGACGTCACTCGCTGAGGCACGTTCAAAGCGTTTTGAGTGCAAAGTGTACTACCGTGAACTTCCGCCACTGTACCTTCGAAGTTGGGCGGAAAGTGGGGGGAGAGACCCATTATAACTTACTCTAGTATACAGCCTGCAATTTCCACAGGAAAAATAAAATAAAAAAACATTAAAAAGAACGGAAGAGGGCCTCTGCTGATTCGATAACGTTACAATTGTCGTTAGCCTGATTTTGATATTAAGACTACTTATGGGAAACTTTGGTCAACGACACACGATTAAGGACGTTTTAAAACAGCAGAATCGAGGCTTAGTTCATATTGTGAAATTCTTTGGACGAAGAATAAAGTGCATTATCACTTTTTTACCTGAATTTGAGTCGCGTGCGCCTGCGTCAGGTCAGATCCGGGGTACAAAGGTAGAGTGTCCTCCATTTTCTAAAATGAAAAAAAAACTGTATTATAGTTACTTTAATGTTATTGTAAAATATTATGTCTTTTATGTTTGCATGCAACAGTTGTTACAAAAATTATACAACGCTGCGAATTTTATCGAGCGCCAGCGGATGCGTGCAAACAACAACTACAACAGCTGAATTGTTGAGTAATCAGTATAATAATAATATGATACAAATTATAGCCGGCGCTCATTGGCGAAGCAAAACGCAGAGCATTTTTCGTTGTCGTGTTGTAGCTAGGAGATTATTAGGTTGTGTTAATTAATTTCAATTTTATTTCAATGAATCCAAAGACAGTAATGCTTTGCTTTGGCAGTAAAAATGCACTGCACTTTTTTTTTTTTTGAGAGAGATTGCTGATTGCCGCTGCGGCATTTTCAGCTTCACCGGGCTTTTTGGGGGCGGCGAGGAACGTAAAGGGTCCCTCAAGCCGTGTGAAACGAATCACCTTCAGAGGTTATCTAGAGGGAACGGCATCGCGCACAAGTGCGCGTCCCCGTGCCCTACTAGATTCTCCGAAGGGTTCGGATCGGATCGGTGCACTGCACTGCGCTGCGCTTCGCCATTTATGTGCGCCAGCGCCAGCCCTCCTCCTTCTCCCTCGTCCTTGTTGCAAGTAACTGTAAAAGTATTGACAAACTTTTTTGTAGTGCCTATTATTTTTAGCTATTTATTTTTGGTTCCGTCGATCTTACCCACCACTCCTGCGCACCTCCGTGAAAAAAGCACAATTGCATTATTAATTAGAGATGTGCTATATCGTTAAAAATGTTTAAGTGTTGATACGGATACGGATACGAATAATTACGACTAAATTCACCAGCTCATTCTCATGTCCCCACTGCTGTGAGGCACGAGCCTTCCCTAGGATGGATAGGTAAAAGGGGCCATAAACCACCACGCGGGCCCAGTGCGGTTGGATTGGTAGTTGTTAACGACTGCTTATGCAGTGACACTAGTCTAAAGAATTCCGGATGAAGCGTGCACTTACGCGTGTCCTGATCTGGCTTTATGACCTGACGTCGATAGTCCCTTTTGCGAGTTAGTTTGCTTGCGCAAAGTTGTCTGACACCTACTTTGTAACCTGAAGGTTGGTTGGGGGTGTCAGTATAAACTTTAAAGTCGTGTATAGCAGGGGTTGCTAATGCTGCCGAGACCAACGGCTTGAGATGCCTTCTAAAGCACAAAGGAGCTCGAGATGAAAAATTGTTGGTCACCCATCCGAAGATATTTGCGAAAGTTGCTTAACCTTGGCACTCGCAGACCAGGCGCGTTAAACACAGCGCCATCGAGCTCCTCTTCAATTATGACTATAGTGAATTGACTACATCCGCGGATACCTCAACTCTTTCTTATTCTCTACTTTGAAACAATAGTTGACGCATTGTGTAACTAACATGTCATATTTCGACTTGTACTGCGCGTGTTTTTGTTTATAGTATAGTGTGTAACAAAACATATGGGCAGCATAGAAAAGTGTGCTTTTTGAGAATTTTGAGAAATAAAAATTATCATAACCTTTTTTCTTCCTCGGATATCCGCGGAAACGGATACGGATATCCGGCACATCACTATTATTAATCTCACTCGACGCCCACTCGGTTTGAACCGACGAACTTCGCCTAACACCGATAACATCGCAAATTGCACCACCAGTTGATAAGAGTTCCCATCAGATTCTTTTAAGGGTCTTGTTTCATTGGTTCACAGGCATCCCGGCATCAAGTACAAATAATACCGACGAGACGGTAGCGGCGACATATTGACTAGGTAAGTAGGTACCTACTAAGTTTAAAAGAAACAAAAGCACCTTTACTTCGATTCTCTATTAGATTCCAACAAGAAGTAAGTTCATAGCTACTATGGTAAAGAAAAAGCACTGACCACAGTTTATTAATTTTTCCCAGAAATAAAGAGGAACTCTCGTCTTTTCGAAGCTTCGCGCGCGAAGCGTAAAGGCGGGAACAGACTTACGAAATGTAACACGCAATCGGTCATCGTGGATTGAGTGAGGAAGGTAATGAGGTCCGTCCATGGGGTTGGCGAGCGACCACAAGATCTCTTGCCCTCAACTCTGCCCTGAACTACAATAGGTACTAACCTACGTTCGACGCTCCATTGACATAAGATGCAAGATAAGGTAAAAAAGTTTATTTGCCAGAATAATAGTAAATTCAGATATTACATTCTTATAATTAGTACCTACAATTTATTGTATTCAATTTGCATGCAAATGTTGCAGATTTTTTTAAATAACCAATAAAATACAAAATGTGTAGGTATGCGTGTAGTGGGTAGGTAGGTAGGTACTATTTAGTTATTCCGTGGTATCGTTATTCTAACTATCGCCACTTTGCAAACAAGATAAAGGAAGTCTTGGATAATAAAATACAACTTTTTATTACCGATCCACTTGAGTTACAAAGTGAGAATGACACTTTTAAATAATTTACACAAGCTCGGTAAAAAAATGATCGCCAAGCTTTTACCAATGACACGAGACGAGACGCATAAATGCAATGCTCGATTTCCAACTACCTATAGTCATGTAGATTGTGTTGTACTGAAAACAGAATATGTAGGTATAAAACTTTATCATCACAATTTTCAGCTTATTACAGACTTACTACTGTGTATGGGGCCATGAGGCCATAACACACCGCTTCGGCCCTTTATGGGTTCCAATGACTGCCAGCAAAAACCGCGACAAACGGCTACGTGTCTTTTGCAGCTGGATTTGCAAAATTTACAGTCAGAGTGTTGTGCTCTCGGACCCTTCAGTTTAACTAATAAGTTTAAAATTTTATATACTTACTTACTTTATTTAAGTAGGTAGATACAAATCACCCATGAAACAAACAGAAGCAACCCAGTTCGACAAAGTTTTCGTCGCCAAAAAATAACATAGATTTTCATTGAATTTTTACGTCTTGCTTCGGAAGGACCTAAACAGCTGACGCGTAACCTTCATTTGCGCCTAGTCTGCGGTACGCCAAGAATGTACACAGGTTAAGCCGTTGGTCCCGGCTGCATCAGCAGTCGTTAACAACCACAAATCCGCACTGGGGACGGGAAGGCTCGTGCCCCAGCAATGGAGACATAAAATGAGCTGGTGATGATGATGATAATGAATGTCAATTACTGGTTCCTGTCGAATATACCTATTTTAACACTACTTAATATGGTCCAACATTACCACAACTCACCCTCTTACAAAAGCTGTTTGATTTTAAAACTGAAAATGTTGTAACTTCTGTTTTGCCTGCTTTAGTTATCAGCACAAATGATGATAAATCGTAGATAATGCAATCACTGTACGCACACACACCGACTAACTATCTGTACTAACTTAACTACTAATACTATACTGAGATGATATTGTGGAATGTGGGGTGGGGCGCAGGCGAGGCGGGCGCAGGCGAGCCCGAACGAACCCGAGTGCAACCCGAACGGATGCTTAGATAAAAGTGTTGCCATAACATTTTACGAAATTTTAACTTTATTTTCATTTTTTATTTATTTACATACAACAGTGGCCTTACAGGTTGTATAATGTGGGTTTCATTTGACATTTGATCACGTTAACGAAAACGGGAATTGGTGTGGCAAATTTTAACTCCTCTCGTATTTCACTAGGAGGCGCTGCTTCAATGCTATACTAATTTTCCTTTTCGTATAAGTTATCGAATGAATACGTAGGTATAGTACACAAAACTCACACTAGGCACTCTGTTATAAACCAAATCTCAGTACACAGCTTAGTTAGAAAAGTATAAGAAGTATTTAAATAATACGTAGTTATAAAAAAAAAAATTATTTCTTATAATCTAATATTTAAATTGTTGAAATGAAACAACTTTTACGGATCTACTCGCGTTTATTTAAACTACTTAAAAGGTGGTCAAAGTATTGTATAAAATAAACGCGAGTAAATCAGTAAAAGTTGTTTCATTTTAATGTGTAGTGTTCGCGTAAACTTTAGAAAACAATATTTAAATTGTTTTTTAAATAAGTATATCAGTTTCGAGGATCTGAAGGTGCAAACTTCTGGACCGTCGATTGAAGACTGTCGGCAGGTCATAAATCCCGTTGAGCGTCGAGTACCGACAGTCAGCATATGGGAAGATTGTCGTTGTTCGATTTAAATTTTAAAAACGAATAGGTCTTACCTACTCTAATAAACGGGATTTTGTTCAGGAAGAAATGTGACGACTATATTTGTCAGTGTTCATAGTCGCCTAGAGATAAAATAATTTTGTAGAGCTTGATTAATATGTGGCAATTTTGTTAGTCAGTGGCATTCCGATTGTGTACCTACGTGTAGTTATTGAATAACATTACTTTGCAAAGAATGAAGCTGAAAACAATATATATTTAACTAATTTAACAAAAATTGTTTTTAATGTAATAATGTAGTTTATTTTTAAGGATGTAAATAAAGAATGGGTAAAAAAAACTTTTGTATTTGAATTAAGATTTCTTTTATTTATTTTCCTTTTTGGCATGTACGCTATCATCATCAGACGGGAAATTTAATCTAGTTTCTAGAAATATATGTCAATAAATAAATATATAATATGTCTTAGTTTTAACAACAATATAGCATGATATCTTTGAAAAAAACTAATACTAAAAAAAAACTAAACTAAAACGCGTAAACTTTAGAAAACAATATTGAAATTGTTTTTTAAATACAAAGCATTTGAATAAGTATATCAGTTTCCGGGATCTGAAGGTACAATTTATCAATATCAACGTCTCATCCCTGGACAAAGGCCTCTCCACGATTTTGCCACCTCTTCCCTATAACGTCATTCCAGTGTCTCTTGTACCTATCAAGGTCGTCTCAATATCTTTGTCTCAGTCTACCTGGTCGCCTTTTCGCATTAAGCGGAACCCCGAACTCTGTTGATCCTCATCTAAACTTCGTTCGGAATGCGGCAGAAATGTCACGTCTAGTCCCATTTCAGATAACATAATAATTATTTACTAACCACTTTGGTCCAGTGGCTCCGCTTGACCCGATATCCGTAGGTCCTTAGTACTTAGTACGAGTTTTATTTGCCATTCGATCACGATAACGAAAACAACAATTTGTGTAAAAAAAAAATTGCAAAGTTTTGCTTTTTCTGTATCCCATGAAAAGTTCAAGTAACTTTTTTCAAATTAATAAATATATTTTTTTTCTATGCTTTAGGGATACAGAGATGTTGACAGTAACATTTAAAATAAAAAGTATGTTGAACTGTTTTTATACGATTTAAATAGTGGATACAATTGCATACAATTTGCCAATTAAAAGGGAAAAATCCAATGCCAGGCAACACTGCGTTATGCGCGCCGGTTATTTTCGGAGTATTAAGTCAATCGTCTCCTGCTTGCGTCAAGTATTTTGTTTTGCTACAGATAAAAACTCACGAGTATAAATAGGTTGCCGTATAAGGACAAGTTCTCCTCATATTATGTTTCGCCTCAAGTATTTACATATACGTATGTATACACGCCTGCACATCAACCTACCACAAACTGTCAAATTTCCTCAATAGACTTTATTATTTTTTATTTTATTTATTATCGGAATCAAAGCATACATTATTTTTATGATATGTGGTACTAGTTAAACCTCTTGGGTTTGTGTGTAGTACCTAACAATAGTATTCTTCCACGTTATCAGAGATAAAGTAACCAAATACATTCATAATATTATAATTCTAAGAATCGACAATGTTCTGACAGTACGATCACTTTGAACTTTATACCTTAACAATATGGTTGAAAATGTATTGAAGAAATTTGACAGTTTTGGATAGGTTGATGTGCTGTACAATAATATAATATTTTTGACGCTATTGCAAGCCGCCTGTAAATTAGCATTTAATTTCGCTGCAATTCTGTACACAAATTATTGATTTATAAGTACTTGTCTGTGGCAGGTATTGTTATCAACTTGACCATAAAAAACTAAAATAAAGTAAATAAATAAAGTAATAATAAATAGTAAATAATAAAGTAATAAATAAAAAGCATACCTATACTATCCCACTGCTGGGCAAAGGCCTACATCATTGAAATCAAGCCAACGCTACAATAATTTGATAGATATTGGTAATTTGGCCATTGTAACTAAATTTATTTATGCTTGTCTGTACTATTGAAGATTCTAATTCAAAATTTTATTTACCTTGTTGTACAACAGACAGCAACAATTTTTAATATTATGTAGAATGAATATTTAATAATAATAAGGAATCAATATTTATTAATATGTATTTATTAGCATTACATTTAAAATATTTTATTTATTCACAAGAAAAAAAATATCTTTAATATATACATACATACATATAATCACACCTCTTTCCCGTAGGGGTAGGCAGAGACCACTTCTTTCCACTTGCTACGATCCTCACATACTTGTTTCGCTTCGTCCACTTTCATTATTCCCTTCATACATGCTCTTCAGTTTAGGGTACTCTTGACCTGGCCTTTTTTCAAGACGTCCCTGATTTGGTCTCGAAACGTCCGCCTAGGTCTACCCCTACCAACACTTTCATTCACACTCGCCTTATACACTTTTTTCGTCAATCGTTCTTCATCCATTCTCTCGACATGGCCAAACCATGTCAGCATATATATACAATACGTTTCATATTGTGCTATTCAGTTAGGCATGTATCCTTATTATTAAAAACTCCCGCAGCGAATAACATTTGTACTAATTTAGTATTTATTGAATTTAGTTTTGAAAACCTTTGTTTTTTTTTTAAATTTGTGATTGGTTCCGGAATTGCATTAAATATGAATGACCTGGACCTGAATTAACCAATTGTAACTTAGATATGGTAATTGCTAGCCTTTTCATAGACCGTAAGTTTTCAGGGCGATGATGTTGTGGAAACAACAACATAAACCAGTAGATATACTTCACTTGCGTTCTTATTAAAAATTTAAGTAACCATTCTATACAGTCCAGTATATATCCATTATATGTCCTATATACACAAAAAAGTAAATACACACAATTTAAGAAATTATCACAAACTACACTTTAATTAAAATACGAACAAACTATGGAAGGAAAACAATATTATTTGAGGGCGTTCAGCATTGCAATAAATTACACCCAAATTTGGGTCATAGGCGGCAATAGCCACATTGACATCATGACCGTTACACTGGTAGAGGCGCATTCCGTTTCTTGGCCTCACCTGCACTCCTGCTCCCACATATGGTTCCTGCAGCAGTGCGATGGATGCCTTCCGCTTCGTGCCTCTATAATCACCTCCTCTGTGACCAGCCTCTTTCTTTGCAAGTTTGCCTGCAGTACTAAGTAGGTAGTGGTTCCGTTTGAGGCGCCCTTAGCAGTACGCTACTGCTGAGAGTGCCCACCGGTCCCACTTTCTACGGATGGGGCAATCGCTGCTAAAATCGTTGTGCTCGCGCTGTGCTAGTCAGGCTTTGCAGCAGTTTCTGCATGAAGGAGAGGCCCCGGCGTCAGTCTATGTGGGGCAGTCCATAACAATATGTCCCGCCTTGCCACAATGGCTGCACCAGGTCTCCTTCTCCCTGCAGAAACCTCTGCTGTGTCCATATGCGAGGCACTGCGAATACTGTACAAGGGGTGATTGATCTTTAACCCTGATGCGCTGTAGATCCACGATGATATAGCCTATTCTAGTGAGACGTGTTCAAACGATCGGTGAGACGCATGAGCGTATAGCGATATTATGATGTGCTGTGTGTGTGTGTAATTATTAATAATAATATATAACATATATTTAAAGGCTTACTAACAAATAAACAATGTTGTTATATCATAATAAGGGTCTTAAAACTTTTACAATCACCTGCAGCTTAAACTCAATGAAATAGATAATGAACTAAAAAAAGAAAAAAAGAAGTGTAAAATATGCAACGAAAAAGCGACTTAACTTCTCATAATATACAAGAAGAGAAGGCAAAAAGGTACATAGAATTTCTTTATACAAATTAGTTTGATTCATTTCAGTAGGTACATACATTATGTTTTGATATTCGATAACTTCTCGTAGGTGATGCAGATGATATTGCAGATGATATTGCAGTTCGGGCAGTAGTGGTCATTATAATTTTAATAGATGATTATAAATTTAAAAGATGATTTTCCTTTAAAAATTGAAATTTTATTCTATGTTAATATCGCGACATTTTGCGAAAGAGGCATTCTGCGAAAGAGACATTGTGCGATAGCGACCTTTTGCGACATTCTGCGAAAAAGACAGTATAAGAAAGAGACGTTTTGCGAACGGTAGACATTTTGCGAACGGTAGACATTTTGCTAAAGGGGGCGTCCATAAATTACGTGAGGTGTTTTTTTGAATTTTCTGTCCCTCCCTCCCCCCTTGGTGAGATGTCGTGAGATTTTATTCATCCCCCTCCCCCATCCCCCAATCTCACGTGAGATTTTTCAAAATATGGGTTTCTTACGTAAACGCGTTGGATTGTGATAGTAAAAAGAAAAAAAAGACTTGCTTCGTGCTTTTATTTACGACTAGTTAAGACTAGTAATCAATATTGCTGAGAGTTATAAGTGTAATAAAAATTTCACAATAAAATGCTTAAATCGTAACTACTGTGATTAAAAAAAGAATATCTACTCTATGGAGAATCATGCGCGGTCTCAAGAGAGACTATTGGAACCAACATGTCCATATGATTTTCAGTAAAATCATCTGCTGCGTTCGGCTGACAGTGGCGCGAAAACAAAGGACGGCCTACACTGTACCGTAAATTCAGATTAAATTTGAGCTATTGGTATAAAACAAATATGGTGGTTTAACAGTCAGTAGATGTATAACGTCGAAGCATGAATGAAATTATTTTCTTTCGAACGAATTAGTGAATGATCTTAATCGTATTACGATTACGCTTAAGATTAAATCTTAAGCATGTACAATCTGGATTAAATGGACCAAAATAATATAATTTTTTTTTTGTTTCAATCAGAAAAAAAAACGCCACAAGCGACCTTTTGCGAATGAGCCCCGGTAGCAGTCATTAACAACCACCAATCAGCACTGGGTCCGGGTGGTGGTTTAAGGCCCATTCTCCCTATCCATTCATAGTGAAGGCTCGTGCACCAGCAGTGGGGAATAATAATGATAAGAAGGATGCTTTAGGTAAATAACTTAACTTTAACCCATTTGGGTTAAAGTTCTTAAGAACCATGACGGAAATTGTACAGTTAAGATAAACTGCATGCAAATCTTTTACAATAACTATAAAAAAAAAGTAAAAAAAAATTATAAAAACTAAATTTGCTATAAGTACAAATTTATTTTTATAATGAACACCGTGCTACATAGCAACTTGACGTAGGTATCTGTGGTCAAGTATCATAAAGCGCTTTTCCCTATATCCGGAGGTTTTGGTTATGAGCTTTTCCATAGTTGACAATTTTCTAGTACTGTTTATTTCTAATACTACCGTAGCATTAAAATGCCAACAAGACAAACTATAGCTTTGCTGTATACCTACGAAACAAATATTTCATTATCAAACACTGAAATAATTTGATTTATTTCAGTGTTTCGCTTTCGTTGCTTTCGTTGGCAAGCTACTTGTTGTGCCAGTTATACAAAAATAATATATTATTTCTCAGTTTATTTAATTGTTTTCGTAAAAAGTATCTTTGCCGACAAGGCCCTTGACGTATACGTCAGAAGTCGAATGATGAAGTGTATTGGGAAACTGGGAACTATGATTGGGATCGACGACGAGGACGACGCGACGATCGACGACGGTAATATAATTATTGTGTGTAGAAGAACGTAGTCGTGGGAGAAATTCGCCTTGGTTCGAGACGATAAAAATATATCGTGTCAGACTCAAAGTTTTTAATCAAAACCTTAGCCACTACATCATCACCAATGACTGATTAAAGGATTGACTACGTACTGTTAATAACATAGTACTATTGTTAATAATATAAGGGTGTTATTTAAACGGTTAGCAAACCTAAAACTTAGGGGTCAATGGTGAAAATGGGCATTAGTAACTCTGCATTCAAGATCAAGATCGGAAACACTTAGATTTTTTCATTTTTACTACAACTTTCTGTTACACGTTGTACACACAGCTGTAAAACTAAGGCCCGGCGCCCATTATCGGCATCGGCAAGGAAAAGGATCCTTCGGCATCCTACATGCAAGCGCACACTATCGGCAATCATGCTTTGTCATGCTGCAACGTTCTTAGGGATGACGAGGCGTCCTTAAAGATGCCGCACCGTCCTGTAGCTTGCCGAAGCGTCTCAATATCGTATTTCTCATCATAACAGCCTCAGAATTGTTACAAGCTAGATGCCTCCCCTCGCCCCGCAGGGCAAGCTATCCCCCGAGTGTTGCCTCGGCGCCGGCGGCGTACCGAAGGATGCCGAAGGATGCCGAAGCATCCCGAAGCATTCTCAAGGCTGCCGATACAGCAGCCTCAAGCATACCGAAGCGGTATTTTTGTTATTACGACCACATATCACGGAAATTTCTACTTTATTGCCATTATGTTATAGTATATTGCTATTTGCCACCTAAAATCCTCAGTCGTACCGATGCCGATAATGGGCGCCGGGCCTATGAGTACATGAACGACTATGCATGAATAATTTCACTTTTTTTTAATAAAACAACTTTGTTTAACTATGTAATGTTTATTTAACAATATTGTGATGTACTAAACAGTGTTTTCATTGACTACGCAGCTTAGTTAGGTATACAGATTTTGTAGTAGGTTCTGTGAACTAAACAAAATATCGTAAAATCTCTATTTTTCTATACATCGGTAGGTAGTTAGTTATAACCTGATAATGTACAGAGGTAGATATTAGGCTGACATTGGACATTGTATTCCAGGGGTGCGGTTTTTGTACTGATGACTAATTCTCACGCTATGATATCAGTTACGCTGGCTTCTTCTTACTTTTATTCAAAGTCTTCTTCGGAAGGCACGTTAAGCCGTTGGTACTGGCTGCATTAGCAGAAGTTAACAATCACCAATCCGGACTGGGCACGCGTGGTGATTTATGGCCCGTTTTCCCTATCCATCCATAGGGAAGGCTCGTACCTCAGCAGTGGGGACATAAAATGAGCTGATGATGATTGAGTGTATTTCATGTCACTTTTGATTACGAGATCACCGGTGAGACCCAAAAATCGCCCCCAGGAAGAGTGAAGCAGGTCCCATCCCATCCCACACCGCCCTTCGATGCGGCGACGACGCCTGACGTTTTGGGTTACTCTCCATATCTCCCGTTAGTATATACCATATATAATAGTACCAATACAACACGACAACGACACATGGCTTCTCTAGAAGGATGGACGTTGTCGTATTGTAGGTATTGGTACTATCGCCTGCGAAGAAGGAAGGACATCGACGTTATTGGCAGCATCCACTCTTGCCGATATATTTGAATGCAAAATAGACAATGCGTACAAACTTGTCTAGCCACACCGTTCCCCCTTGCCCCGCACACAGTATGTATCCGGTAAAGTGTAGGAATACGTAATATTTTTAATGTTCCGTCATCCAGTATTTGATGACAAAACGGAATGTCATAATTTATCGGACCGATATTTTTTACCCGACTGCAAAGGAAGAGTATTGTTACTGTATACAGAGAACTGTGTCATGTATGAATTCGCTCATACAACTCCAATGAAAAAAAACGTAACCGATAAAACGGACCAGTAAAATGGAGACCATGTGCGAACGGGCTGTTAGGTTATGAGGTAAGTCCGGTTTCAGACTCAGGAGTCACGGATTCTCTCTCTCTCTCTCTGCTCGATTCGCTCTTTAAAGAACATCTTACCCGCTCCGCTGCGCCTACTTCCTCCGCTTATGAACTTACTCGGGCGTTTTCGCCTGAAGGATTTGAAGTGTTTCATACCCGGCTGCTCTTTCCATTCGATGCTGTACCTGTTTACGTTTGAGAGAGAGAGAGAGAGTTTTATCTTTGTTGAAGACAGGCACTCAGTTTCGTAGCTATAATAGCTTTGACTTCGCACATCTCAGGTGAAAAAGGCCTTTTTTATAGAGTTTTTTTTTAAACTCAAACCTTTTTTTTAACTCAGGCCTTATCATATCAGTTTCACCAGACTTTCGAGTAAAAAAAGGCAGTCAAATCATCTTATTTGAAAGTAGTACGGGGCAGTATAAGTCGCTAATCTAAACACAGTTTGCTATATCAACATTTCGTAATTTGAAGAGCATAGGCCATGTCCTAATAGATTTACTGTGCATTTCAATATGCTTATACTTTACCTACCAATTCACATAGTTATATATTTGAAACTATGGACGATTTAATTGAAACAGCATAAAACATTATTCAATTGGACATCCGGTCTAACAGCTTACATTGGTATAGTTAATACACATTTACCTATCAAAGTGTATATTTAATTGAACTCATTGCTGTTACATTGACGTGTAAACATTTAATAATTATATCAATAGAAATTCAGGTTCGGTGTACAGATAAGTAGGATGGCATAATCGCATTTATATATAGATGCGCACGACTTTTGTACCTATCGATTAACAAATACTTATGCTTAGTAAAATAAATTAAATAAAAACATCATTAAGTAAACATCCAATTCATCTGTGACAATAACAGACAGATGTCAGTTGATCATAAAGCACAGAATATCCAACTCAATTGCGTTAATATTAAAAAACGTTTTGTGGTGCTCCTGCTTCTAAAGGGCACTACATACACTATGCACTGCATACACTACGTCCATACACACATAGGTATTAACAACTAACACCACTAACATAAATTTTTAAAGTACTGAGTTGTTAAAAAACATGTTAAAGTAATGTTAGACACTTGTCGGACAATTTCCGCTATAAGTAGGCTAGATACAATACAATAAGGTCAGTGTGCGTAGTGCGAGTTTTAGTCAGAAAACAAGAATTTGTATCGCATTAAAGCCGACAAACAAGGAGAGTTTTAAAGTTGCAATAAAAACACTCGTTTTCGTTAACGTGATCATGGCAAATGAAACTTGCACTAGGCACCTAACCTTTAAGCTATTTTGTAGTCGTGTGATCCAAATAGATTGTGCAGTATTAAAGAAATCAACTAGACTGTCAGAGTTACGTTAACTAAGTAGGTAATTCATGTCCAATTCATCACAATAGTTAAGTTAAATAGCGAAGGCTTCCAGCGCCAGCATCGCCAGCGACGCGATCCCCGCCACCACCGGCAGCGTCACCACCCACGCGAATATGATGTTTCTGGAACGAAAAATAACACATACGTTGCAGACAAGGTCAAATAGTGTTGCCAGTGTACGCCACCCGTACTTTTTAATAAAGTATATTGTACTTTATTTCAGGTAAAAGTACTGTATACTTTATGGGGGCAATAAAGTACTACGTAAAATACTTTATTTTAACTTTTTATAATTTTTTTTACTAAACGAAACAAAAAGGTTAGACATTCTTTATTAATAAATATTTATTAGAAGTTATAATAATAGATGAAGGAAAAAAAATGCAACTTACATAAATAACACTTAATAATACTTTATTTTCAGATGTTGTAGTTTATATTTTTTTGTACCTTTAATTTTATTAAATTTTAATAAAATTAAGTCTTTTTGCTTAAAAAAGGTGGCAACTCTACGACTTTACTCTACTGGTCAACCCGAGCAGTCCTAACCTTTAGAGAGTGCGCAGATTCCGGACTTTTGGTCCGCTTGTGTTGTTACTTTCAGTCCCAAGTTGTAAGCGATCTATTTTGTCCACCACGGAAATCCACGCACAAAAGTGTCGTCGCAATCCTTTAGAGGCGTCCTCAGGTTCTCGCTGTCATTAAACGACGTAAACGCCATATAGAATCAAGTAGGGGACGGAGACAAGTAGGTAAGATGCCATATCCTCTAAAAACCTCTTAGGATTGTTCGGTCACTAGTCAATTAGCTAGTCAGGAGGACAAACAAGCCATAACACTCAAAAACCCGTCGAACTGTGGACCTCTGAGTCCAATACAGGCGGCCTTACCAGTGTACAAGGCGGTAGTCATATTTCTTCTAAGCGCTGGATGAGAGTAGACGCGGATCGTGCTCAGTGGCGTTCACTTGGTGAGGCCTATGTCCAGCTGTAGACTAATATAGGCTGATGATGATTGTGATGTATAATAATTGAAGTGTCAATAATTATTAATAATGTTATGTGCACTGATAAGTGGTATACATATTACAATCTAAGAATCTGAACAATTGAGAAATTAAAATGTAATACATATCGCATATGTAAGTGTACCTTATATAAATAAATAAATAAGTGGTCGCAGTATGTCAGTGGCGTGTGTGGTACCTGAAGAGGCTCCAGTCGACCGCCTTCTCGGAGAAGTAGCCCACGCAGACGACGGAGCCCACCTTGCAGTGGGTGGTGGACACCGGCAGCCCCGCCTTGCTAGCCACGAGCACCGTCAGCGCCGCGCCCAGCTCTATCGTAAACCCTCTGGGAAATAACGCATATTATTTTATTTTATTTTTTTGTCTACAATAGTCTTCTATTTCTGTCTGTCAGTCCTTCTTTTGTTGTTCACACGCCTTCGTACATCAGACTACTACAAACTGTTAAATTTCCTCAATAGGCTTTGAACTTTGTGTATAAGGCATATAGTTGAACATTTATTGAAGAAATTTGACAGATTCGGATAGGAATGCTCGTGGAAATTTTACAAAATACAAGTTTTTTTTTTTCAATAACTTTAAGATAAGTCGATGTGCAGGCAGGCGTCTGTACTAAACTATTGATACATAAAATATGTCTTACGTAAGTATTTAGTGTACTTTGCTTTGCTTTTAACAAAAAACTTTGTCAAATATGTTTATTTTACAATATTATTGCCTGACTTCTAACGACTCCGCCGTCCGCGCAAACACTTTTGTCTCTTATAGATTTTGGAAAATCCAGTCTACTCAATCTATTGCATACGTCGTCGTAAAATTGACAAGCATACAAAATTTATTGCAGCAAGTAACGGGTTAAAAAAAGATGTTACATGATAATAAAGTTCCAGTGACTTTATAGTAAGTGACTTTTTAGTAGTTAAATGGCAGCTGTCCTATTTCGAGAGGTCTACTCACGTGTCAGGCGTGATGCTGGTGAGGTCTTCGCCCACGGTGCGGATGACGCGGCGGCCCCATAACCACAGGCCCAGCGCGATGCCCACGCCCCCAAACACCAGGATGGCGAGCGGCGTCTCCGCGCGTGCGTGGGCACTCCCCTCCGAGTACAGCAGCCACAGGGCGACGAGAGGACCGATCGCGTTGCTGGAAAGTGTCCTTAATTAGAGTCTCATGGTAGGATTTTTGAGAACAACAATAATTAATTTCAGAATATTAAACGTATAAATGAAATCACGTAATACACTTCTATAAGATAACACATTGACCTATTTTTTATTTACCTAAACATGAATTTATGTAACCTAAAAAAATATTTTTATTATTAAAACCGTTTTGACAGCTGCGAAAAGTGTATCTATTGACTAACCAGTGAACTACCCAATTCTTTGTGTTAGCTCTAAGCCTTCCACGGATTCCGTTCACCCTGTGGTGTTATCATCATCCAAAGGGAAGGCTCGTGCCCCGCCAGTGGGGAAATATAATGAGACTAATTTAGGAACGAATTTTATGATGTATACCTAATTATAGTGAATATACATATACATATTATACCTAATATAATATCATACTTAGAAGTTACTACCATGAAGTTTTAATTTATTCTGTAAATATATTTAGCAAACACAAATTTTTTGGTATTTCCTTTTTTCTACATTAGTTCGTTATTATTTAGCTTTTCCCTAAGTGAAACAATAACTTATTAATTAATAAAGTAATGCGAAATACACAATTCATTTAGTTAATTGAAGAGCAATAAATATCATTATCACACTGAGTAATTTTGGAACGGTACCGGCTGACAGAAAATCATTTTCCTCAATCATATTCCCTCTTTAAGAAAAGCATTTAATAATTTATTGTTATTGTGTTAGGTATTAACAAACTAAACTGGATGCGAGCAGCACAAAACCGGCTGGAAATCCTTGGGGAGGCCTTTGTCCAACAGTGGACGTCTTTAGGCAGAGATGATGATGATGATTGACAAACTAGTTTTTAGGTCTTACAAATAAACAAAGAATAAGCTTCGAATAGTTATTCCGTGTTTTGAAATCTCCAGAAATCTTTCTTCTGTGACCCAGACTCGAGTCTAAAAATATAACTAATAGTTATTCAAGCAGGGTTCATTTTTACTGAATTTTGTACCTACATATATTATATTACATTTCATTTTTATTACTCATCTACTATTCAACCGGCCGAGGCGCCCGCCGCGTGAGTTCCCAATCGTAAGACTTCACACCAAACAAACTACCTGTCACTGAACACTGAGTTATCTGACTTGAGTTTTTTACCCACCACAACTTTACTATATACATATATACAGAACACAGCTAAAGAACTATATAATATCTATATTACCTGACATCATTGCCTCCATGCGCGAACGCCCCAAAGGTAGCCGTGAGGACTTGCAAGAAAGAGAACAGCTTCAACGTGTCGGGGGGTGGTTGGGGCGCGGCGGGGGGCGGGGAGGTAGCGCGAAGCAGTGGAGCTGCGCTGGAGTTGGGCGTTATGGCGGGAAGGCGCACACCGTCGCACTCGATGGACCAAGCGCTGCCTTCTGGACCCTGGAGTAATACAATTTCTCTTAAGGTCACATTTTATTAACCGCAAATATTTTGAGGATAAATTCAACAACATAAATCAACAATTTTTCTGAAAAAACCTTAAATTTTTATACGCTAGTTTTCAAGAAAAACGCCAAAAGACATTTCGATTACAAAACACCCTTTACGCACTTTCGGTAGTTTCAATTCAAAGGAGCCGAAACAGAGAGGCCGCAATGGATACTCTTAAAGAAATAACAATTTTATGTTAAAAAAACTAAAAATAAAAACTAGCCTGATTGTTTTTTTAATGCTAGGGCCTTATTTCTCTGATATAATTAGATGTTTTGTCAAAATACTTGCGGTTAATAAAATGTGACCTTATATTTTTGTAATGTCGACAGTGTTTGGTATCAGTTTCCATCCCTAAAATTTAACTTTAGCTAGGCATTAAATATCAGTTGCTGATTTTAATTGATTGAAAAGGAAAAAGTATCAATCACTGATTCCTGTCGAACACTGGTGTAAATTGCCTTAGTCACTTATCTGTATAAATATAATTATAATTATTAATATAATTATTATTAATTCTTTGCAAGTGTTAAGAACCACGTTAGGTTAGTTTACCTGCCTACGAGTACGTATAAGTTGTATGTAATTTTTTTTCATAAATTGTTAATAATTAACTAATATCAAAGTATAAGTGTATTTTATTTATTAGACAAAAAAATTGAAATAAATCAATATTAAATAATTTCTTTCTTACCTTGTCCATCCTCGGAGGAGGTGTTTCAAATTCCACCATGGCTGGTGTGGCTCTAGCCGCTGCCAGTTTGTCGAACTCGCCACGAGCTATAGTATCACATGAGCCACCGATGAAACCGTTCCTCGAGTCATAGCTCTCGCCCATCCCAGCGAGCTGCGACGAATCCAAGCTCTTACAGCAACTGAGCGTCTCATCTATATACTTGAGGGTATTAATTTGTGGATCAGCATCGATTAATTGAAGTCTGGACTTGTTCGGGGGGCTCAAGCTTCTGGAGAGAATACTGCAGTCGTCCATGGTGGCTAGCAAGGCTCGGTTCCTCGCGTTCATCTCCCTCACTCCGACGGACACTCTGTCAGCTTCACTGAGAGTCACCATTTCGGCGCTCTCTGCTATCGCTTCTAGAACCTTCCCGTCTTCGGAGAGCAAAGAGGTCGGGCGCTGCGGTGGATTCTTATTGGAATGCGTTGGTGTATTGGCTGGTGTGGTTTCTGAAATCGTATAAAATCATTGAAAGTTCTTGTACAGAAATCAACCTCTTTCTGATTAATGAAATTTTAGTTACATTGTTGTGTACAGTGTCTTAATGTTGTTAAAAAGCCACAGTTTCTTCAGTGGTTCAGGATCCTATGTTTATTAATAGTGTATTGCAAAGTGCGACGTACGAATAGTGTATTGCATTTTTTTACCTAGCTTATCTTTTTTTATTTTGCTTTTTACACTGTTTCATATTACAATAACAAAATCCTATCATATAATACAATAATAAATATTTTAGTTTCGGTCATACCCATACCATTAGACAAGCCTAATGTGAAGTTGACTGGTGGCGCGACAAGTTTGTTGCGGTAGTAGGGCACGACGAAGGCGCGTACGCAGCCCGCCACCACGGCCCCCATTGCCACGGAGCCTCCAAACGCAGCCCACAGAGGTATCTTGTCCATTGCTAACACTAGAAATTTTTAAACGATTTAGAATTGGTAACTTTTATAGAATCATTTTGATAGGGCAGCAAGCGGTTTTGGACCAGGAAGAATTTCGCACAATGACCCGTCAAATACGCGCTGGGCGCGTCAAACAGATGGTAGTTCTTAATACCGGCCACTAACTTAGCTGGAATAGTCAGACGCTAGTGGATTGGTGACGATGAAGCATACCATTTTTTTTCAATCCGCACTATCTGATAAAACTTAAAATATTCTGTTCGTGGATTTTTTTTATTATACAGCTTTGATTTTATTGTAATAAATAAAATTTTGCATAAAATTTATTCAAAGCTTCATTAACCACGAGCGATATTTACACCCACCCGCAATCAGACATTCAGACCCGGTTTGACAGAAAATAATGTTCCAAATCCTTCTAGATGTAAAACTTATTTTAAAGAGTTTTTTTTAGAGATTATCATGTGATAAAACTACTCACACTTTGGCCCGTCGTGCACCACACTGAGCACGTTGACGGCAACAGTGGCTCCGTAGAAGTAAGGCAAAGTGCGGAGCCCCACCGCGAGCGGCTGGGCCGCACGCAGGATGAACCGCCGCACCACCCAGTACAGCACCGCCGACACGGTCCCACTCATCGCGGGTGAGATGAACCATGATAGCACTGCAATGGAAAAACAACTAACCTTTTGACAGCCACAGCAACGCCGCCGCCGTAGTGTCCTAAACGCCAAGTTTTTAATTCAGAGTAAAAACTTGCAACAGGAATAGGGATTCCAAAATTACCAAATATCTTTTTATTGCGTTTTTGTAAACTAACTATTAGTATTGTCGATCATTGCCGTCGTAGGCGTACAGGGCACGCTATTACTTGTCGACTATAGCCGATGGTGGCGGTTAAATGGTTACCGTCATCATCGTTATCATCATCATCACCGGCTCAATTGATATCCCCATTGCCGGAGCACGAGCTTTCCATAGGGAAAGAGACAGGACAGGCAGAACGGGACATAAACCACCACGAGGGCCCAGTACGGATTGGTGGTTGTTAACGACTGCTAAATGCTAATGCATCCGGGACCAACATCTTTACGCGTCTTTGAAATATTTGCCTTTGCGAAATCGCAGACCGAGATATTAAACCACAGCGCTATCAAGCTCCTGGATTATAATTAACAATTTTAATCGTTATTCAGGAGGAGAGAGTGAGAGAGAGAGCAAAATTATAATGCCTATAATGCGTACATTTAACTGCCACTGTGGTCTGTAGTTAAGACCACCGGCTTAGACCGAGAGGTCCCGCGGGTTCGATTCTCAGCGGGGGGTACATGTTTGTATACTCGGTTGGTGGTAGGGCTTTGTTTGTCCGCCTGGCTAGCTAGCACTATCTTATCTAAATATGTCGCTATAACATCAATGTTTGTAGCATTGTTGTGTTCCGGCAGCTAGATATAAGATAGCCAATGCTAGTTGAGAATTCCAGGTTTTCAGGCTTATCATCACTTTACATCAGGTAAGATGAAGGTAAGAAAGGAAAAAAATATTTTTGATGTCTCCATTGCTGGAGCGCTAGCTTTTCCTATAGATGTAAACACGACAGGCAGAACGAACCTTAAACCATCACGCGGACGCAGTATGGATTGTTGGTTGTAGACAGACGGGACCAACGTGCCAAAGTACGAAGGAGCTCGATATTATGATATATATTTTAGTCACCCATCCGATGACCAGCTTTTGCGAAAGCTACTTAACTTCAGCAATCGCTGCAATTGTCATGTTTTTTTTTGCAAAACCATAATACGTAGTTACATTAAGATAACGCTATTCCACAAGAGCTGACGCTAAGCTAAAAGATCAGACACGTAGCCCCCTCGATTAAACTAGTGGACCAGTTCTTCAATGAGTGTAAGTTTCCATTAACAATACTTACCGATCGCGCCGAGGGTAGACCAGTGCACCCCCACCGGGCCTTTGGCAGTGAGAGTGAATCCCACAGTGGCGCCCACGACTGAATGGGTACCGGACACAGGCAGCCGCAACGCCGTGGCCAAGATCAGCCACGAGGCCCCCGCGATCAAAGCTGCAAGGCAGCCGGCTGCTAGCAGGTGCTCGCCACCGTCCGCGTATAAAGACACGTCGAGGATACCCTTTCGCATCGTGTCCGACACTTTGTATCCTAAAAAAAAACATTCAGTCGAATTGAGAACCTCCTCCTTTTTTTGAAGTCGGTTAAAAAGTAAAAGCGGATGCACATTATTCACAACAGGTATGTTGACAACAATAATAATAAATTCTAGAACATTAAACGTATACAAAAACACAATGTTGTAAAAATTTCCACGAGCAGGATTTGAACCTGCACCCTTCTGACATACCGGGTCAGGTGCTCTTCCAATTGAGCTATCGTGGTATCGTGGTATCGTCGTATATAAACAAAACAAACACATTTTGTAAATAGCTTGCCTACTTCTTAACTGATCTTTAGTATTTGTAAAAATATTATGATCAGATGTTAATGACGGTAGTTGTTGACATTGAATTGGCGCCTTTGGCTTTCAAAGTAAAAAAGTAAATAGTGTTGAATAATTTCGGCGGGCTGGTTAGAACCAGGATAGCTCAATTGGAAGAGCACCTGACCCGGTATGTCAGAAGGGTGCAGGTTGAACCTGCACCCTTTTGCCTCCTCTCCTGCCTCCTTCTGCCTCCTGCTCGTGGAAAATTTTTTCAACATTGTGTTTTTGTAATTTGTTTCGCAACAAAATTTGGTTTAAAATTATATAAACAAAACAACAACATTTTATTAAACGTATAAATGAAATCACGTAACAGTTCTTTAAAACATTGACTTATTTCATATTTGACCTAAGCATTAATTTCTGTAACCTAAAAAGTTAGTATTAAACACTGAATTGACGGAACAAAATGGTGACATCATAGTTAGCCATTAGCCATTCCCATACAATTTCTATTATAGAAAATCGTTTTAACATTGCTAAAAAGATTCACTTTTGACTAACCAGTCAACTACCCCGATTACCTTACGCCTTACGTCATCATCATATCAGTCTAAAAACATCTTACTGCTGTGTTTAGGCTATCCCATATAAATAATAGCATGGAGAGTTGGGGAGATCGAGCTGTAGCCTAGGTTCTTATGTGGGTCGGTGGGTCTTAACGAATGTAATTCCCATCTTTTACACTACCCAGTATTGCGAAGGTAGCCCGAACGTGCTAGAATCGAACCATTATTTTTATTAGTTCTCTCGTCGCTGATCTATAGCTGCATACAGTCTACGACTACGCATTGTGTTGTGGTGAGATTGCATGATATTTAAAAAGATCTGTTTCTGTAACAAATCAACCTACTTAGATCTTAATTATCTAGATTACGACGCTTCAGTAGCGCAACAGTGCCATAATTTTTTTGGCATCCCAAGAGTCGCGTCTCGAAAAATGCGATCTATTCGTTTATTAAAGTATGTATCTCTTTTAACGAAATTGTAACGGTTGTATATAATAATATTTATGTATAGATACTGTAATAATGTATAGACAATAAAAACGAAAGAGCATAACTCACATGAATATTTTTTATTTTTATTTTATTGTTTATAGGCAGGCATTTGACCACACCTCACCTGATGTTAAGTGACGGTGCGGTCGAGGATGGAAAATGCCTGCCTAGAAATAGCCTATTCACTCTGACCTTGAAGAGGTCCAGATTATATCTTTCGGGGAACACACTCGCAGCCAGCGCGTTCCATTCCCTAGCTGTACGCACTAAGAAAGTAGACCCGAATCGGCTCGTGCGACAAGGTGGCATATCTATAACATAGGGATGGAACTCGCGCCTCGCGCTCCGATAGCGGAAAGTGGATGGTGGGATTTGGTCGTGCAACTCCTTCGCGCACTCCCCGAAATTAATCCTGTAGAAGACCGACAGACGAGCCACCTACGCCGATGTTCTAGACTTTGCAGCTTGGCGTCTATCAGGGCAGGGTCACCAATGAGTCTCTTAGCTCGTTTTTCAGTCGAGTCCAAAGCAGCATGGTTTTTGGCTGATCCATCCCAAAAGTGGCGGCATTACTCCATACATGATCGAACTTGTGCTTGATATTTGTTGGAGCAGCTGTTCTGGCGTGAAGTACCACCTGACCTTAGAGAGAACCCCAGGTTTTTTTGCTGCAGTCTTTGCTTTGCTTTGGACTCGATGTACTGCCCGAAGTTGAGGTTGGACGACACCTAGGAGCTGTATGCTGTCAGTCATAGTTACAGTCACATTCCGGAAAGTCAAAGCCAGGTGAAATGCCTGTGTTTTGGCAGCGTTGAACGTGACCAGATTGGCATCACCCCAATCGGAGACTGCTTGGAGGGCTTCGTTGAAACGGCTAACCATGATGGCCTCTCGACAAGAGTTGACATCTTTGTCTGCCAGCTTTTGCACTCGACATGTATCTATCCGTAACGGTGCTGTCGTCTGCGTACCCAATGGTACCGGGCACAAGCAGGTCGTTTATATGAAGCAGGAATAGGGTAGCGGATAGAACCGATCCCTGAGGCACACCGGCGTCGATAGCCTTTTGGTCAGATGAGTAGCCGTCGAAAAATTCTATTATATCAAAAATATGGTTTTACAAAGTAAGGATCTGTAATTGGCAGTAGGTTAAGTATACAATGTTATAAAGTGCTGTAGATTCTATGGTTATAAATAAATAAAAATAAAAAAATAACTACAATAAAATAAAAGTGTATAATCTTATTCTTTAGTGTAGTATTATACATAAACAGTCTCACGCCTGTTTACACGACAGATTTCCACTTGCTACGAGCTATGACCCGTACATTTAATAGGATTGCACAACGACTACGTTTATTAACTGTGATTATTCTGTGCTACGACGACATAGATATAGTAGATAAAGTAGTAGTAAAACAAGATAAAATAGAATAAATAGTTTCGTAATGGCATCAGCCCCCCTAGACAGACAGAAATGAAATAGAATGAATTTATACGTACCTATCGTTGACTTCCGTCAATCCCGAACAATAATAATTCTATTTAATTTCTTCTCTAAGCGTTATGCCACTTGTCAAAAGGGGGGCAGAGATGGACTTAGTTTTCGTCGGCTTAAAATAACAAAGATATTAATTTCGATTTTAAGATAACAGGTAGGAAGCTGCAATGATGATCTATATTCACAATTGTCGCTAAATACTAAAATCTGTCGCTGATTCTTTTTTTATGATGAACGACCTGTTTCACTACCCTATTATGTAAAATGCGTATTTATTTTGTCCATTATAGTTCCTATCTATCCATAGGGAAATAGGGAATGCTCATGCCCTAGCAGTAGGGACAAAAAATGAGCTAGTAATGATGTGATGATGATGACTATTTCCTATTCAATGCAACTAACGCTGCTGTTTTATAAAGCAAAAGACTCGGGGGTCGTTGAAGGAGGTCGGATAATTTTCCATCAGAATTTATACATATAGGTAATAAAGCTAAAGAGGGTCGAATGTCTGTACATGGAAGATATTCGAAAAAAAGTTGGCTGGGGATACTTAGAATCGTTAACAGAACACGCTCCATCAGTTTATAGAATTTTTGTCTGTTTATCTGTTTGTCTGTTTATTTGACAGCGCGTCACGTGAAAATGGTTGAACGGATTTTTATGCAAACTTTGCACATAGACAGACCATGGCCTGGACTACGACATATGATACTTTTTATCCCGGTAACAGGTTCCTGTGGGATAGTGTAGTAGTCCTCGCGAATGAAGTCGCGGGCGACAACTAGTTATAAATTCATGAAATAGAGTTTGTTTTACGAATATACGAATATAATATTCTCACATCATCATCATCAGCATCCACTGCTGGACTTAGGCCTCTCCAAGCGCACTGAGCACGATCCGCTAATATGAGAGGTATAATTTTAAAGCTCGCTAAAGTAACTTATGATCAAACTTAAGTTTTAGCTTTATACTTACTTACTATAAAAGAAAGTAAAATAATTATCTACTTAGAGTTTCTCAATAAGATCTTCTTAAACTAACGTAATCTTTGCAGACGCCAAAAACACAACCTATCATGGTACTCGTAGAACACAAATAGTACACCCGATCCAATCCGAACCCTTCGGAGAATCTAGTAGGGCACGGGGACGCGCACTAGTGCGCGATGACGTTCCCTCTAGAAAACCTCCGAAGGTGATTCGTTTCACACGGCTTGGAACGTAAAGGGTCCATCCTTTACGTTCCTCGCCGCCTCCAAACAAGCCCGGTGAAGCTGAAAATGCCGTCTGAGAAAATCAGCAATCTCTCTCAAAAAAACAAAAAAAAAAGATAGAATTTGAATATATAAAACAGACTGCATTAACTTAGATAATCCGGTTTTAAGTCAAAACTGGTATTTGGCGGCTCCCTATTTTTCCCTAAACTAATACACAAAACGTTGAAAAAACTATCTCAAAATATAATAAAAATAACTTTTTAGACAAAGCTTAAAAAAACTTAGAACTTGACGCTTCAACGGCGGCAGCGCTAAAAAATACTATTCGTTTTTTAGTTGTAAGGGGGACATTTAAGTGTTGTATATTGTGTCACTTCAGAGGTGTATAAACAAAAAACAAACATCCAACTTTTAAGCAGATTGTGACTTATTTTGCATTCACTTTAAGAGAAACGACTAAATTCCAAGAAATTGAAGTTTTATGCCTTAAGTTCACCTTCTTTACAGGGTCGGCAATGTGTTAGTGATACTTCTGGTGTTGTAAAACATCCTATAAGCTAAGGTAATCGCTTACCATCAACATATGCCTAACGATTGCCACCTTAGCGGTATTTAAATAAGACTATAGGTATTATTAGTTTTGGCGAGTTGGATTAAGCCACAATAGCATAGTTGGCAGTACACCTGACCCGACATGTCATGGGCTGCGGGTTCGAATCCCGCTCGTGGATTTTTTTCAACACTTTGTCTTTTTTCAAATTGTAATTTTTTCGCATCAATATTTACGTAAAATTATATGTAAATAATGATTATAATAATGATAACCATCATTCAGTGATATACTTAGTGCCATCTTCATACTGAAGTTTGGAGATCACTATACAAAATGTCAACTAAATTATGATGCCGATAAAAAAAAGTTGGATAACTTACCAATCAGCACCGCACCAGCGATTTCAAATATGGTAGCCAAGATGCAGGCCTGCGTGAGCGTGAGCACCTTGGACCCAACGCTGGTGCCGAAGGAGTTGGCCACATCATTGGCCCCAATACCGAACGCCAACACAAATGCGACCAAGAAACCGCATATCACCAGCCAGAACAGGTCGTCGGAATAAGGTTCCATGGCTTCTTTCTTTTTTTAATAATTTACAGTATCAAATTAAAAAACATTGTTTCGCAACTGTCGCGAGACATAGTAATGGAAAATGATATAGCACCTGTACATCTTTCTATTACCGTCATTTAAATAACTAATTTTTAAATTTTATTTTTTAATATTTTAACAATAAGCTTGGCTCCTTCAACACTATTTACGTAACAACAATCCTTATACCTTTCTCGTGAGAGACAGTCGCAACACTTTCTTTTTATTATATAAAAATAGCTAATGTTACAAAGTAAGTAAGTAGATAGAGAATAGACAAATATCTAAATACTATACTTACTGACAATAATTACGTTTCCAAAAGTAGTTTTTTTTTTATATAATTTAAATATTTAATTCAAAATGTTACGACGTAGGTAATAATTTAAAAATTCAAAGTTTAATTATTAGTTGTGCGTCACAATGTTGGATATTTAAAATGTTTTTCGAGGAGGTGATGCGATTGGTTTAATTTTGGCTTCATCATTTCTGCAAAGGAACCAACAAAAATATTCATAAATTTGTGGCATTCTTTCGTCAGACTGATGATGTAGGCGATGTCTAAGAAACAATTGGATAGTACTTCATCCAGAATCTGAATCTTAGGAAAACCACATGGCCCCAATGTATTGATTTGCCGACGCCATTAGCAAAATTTCGCGGTAAAAACTAAATTTTACCAGCTCATAATTTATTAACAATACTTCTTACTCATGGGAATTAACAACAGCCAACACAATTGATTATCATCCTCATATTTCTATCGCTAATTAATCACAATCACGTCAAGCCCTTGTGGTCTCTCTTGCGTGTATTTTTAATGAAAGCTTTGTTAACCACCTTTTTATAAATAGAGTCTGACAACGAAAATGTTTAGCCTTGACTAAAACAATGTTTCTATGTACTCACTTTTGTCCAGTATAGGATTTTATGGTCCTAACGGTTTCTCAAGGAGTCAAAGCACGAGGTATCTGTCGCCTTGAGCCTTACAACAGCTGTAGACTGAAGTCTCCGTGCGTCGTGTCAAGGCGGGTTCGCAGTGAGCACGCGCGAGGGGCACCCCACCCCACCCTGCCTGCTACCCCTTCATCCGTCGCGGCGCACAATGAAATATTTGCTCCATACCAAAAAGTACCCCTAACTTGTTAAAACCGGCTTAACAGAGTTACATAACTCTGTCACAACGACCAAAAAAAAAATGAGTTACCTTTTTCGACATGCCCACCTTTTTGTCCTATTACGTAATGACATGGAGTAGGTAGGTACCTATCCGTGTAAGTACATCTACTCCTTCGTACCAACCACCAACTCATTAATAGGCGTAGGCAGGATACTACGACTTAACAGTGTACAATAGTGCTCGAAAATATTTACCTCTACACTACATCATGTTGACCTACAACAGAATATCTTTTGAAGTCGTGAATGACTATAGGTAGGTACTTTAATTAGTGATTCTAATAACGGTAGTACTATTAGTTATTCTGTGTAACAACCTAACATTCTCAAGTTTTTGTGGTCATTCTATTTTTTTTTTGTTTATTTATTGGGGTAACCAACAAAGCAATTACACAAAAACTTACATTGCATCTTACAAAAAATTAGTAATGCTTTACTTATAGCCACTACATTCAAATAACATAATTATTATAAGTTCAATCTCAAGTAACAGACATCCCTTAGAGACGAAATATTATAAAAATTTACTACAAATAAAAATAACATAAATTAATTAAAATATACTTAGGTTGTAACAAAATGTTGTTCTTAAAACTTTTACGTGTTTCCGAGAAAATATCTATATCAGTGGTTTTAAACAGTGCGTTGTATTTGTTTACAATTCTGTTCAACGGCGAGTGAAGGCCAAGATTTGTTCTTGAAATACTGCTGACAAAAGGAATATACTTTGAAAGACGAGGAAGTTTCAACGGCGCATTAATGTTAATTTTGGATATGAGAAGAGGACTGTCAAAAATACCATTGACTATTTTATATAGAAACATGTGATCCTGCTAGCAAATCTCTTCTGTTATAGAGGGAATCCATTTTAAAGTACTCCAAACGATCATTATAGTGCGGAAGCTTTCGTGCCATATTACAACTATAGGCAAGATGCCACAAAAATCTTTTTTGAATTCTCTCGATGCGTTTAGTGTGGACTTCATAGTAGTAACTTCATAGTGGTTCCATACGGTGCTGCAGTACTCAAGATTGCTCCTCACGAGAGCGTTATAGAGCAATATTTTGCTAGCAGGATTCTTAAAGCCCTTAATGTTACGCAAAACGTAACCCAACATTCTAAATCCTTTAGTGGCTATATTATCGATGTGGACATGAAAACGTAGTCCACTGTCTAATGTTACCCCAAGGTCGCGTACCTCATGAACTTGGGTAAGGGTTATGTTTCCTATCGTGTAATGGCTTGGTCAGGTGTTTTTGCTTCTAGAAAACTGTATGTAGTAACATTTTTCAATGTTTTAAGACATGCATCATTGCATCATTTTACTAGGGCATTAATGGCAGCTTGGAGAAGAATCCGATCGTTTGGAGGACGTATTTCTCAATATAGTTTGAGGTCATCAGCGTATAAATAAAATTTTTAATTTAGAAAGGAGGAGACTATGTCGTTTATAATTATATATTAAAAAATAACGGACCTAAATGGGAACCTTGTGGCACACCGGATAAAGCCATGAACCGCTCGGACTTAAACCGTTGTACCAACACTACAGAGTTTCTGTTCAGCAGATAGGAGTTACATCAACGCATAATACTTCCGGCAACACCAATCGCAGACAACTTTGAGATAAGGATTTTGTAATGTACTCGGTCAAAAGCTTTACTGAAGTCCGTGTGTATAACATCCACAGGAACTTTTGCATCGACCGAGGTACATACTAAAAACGTCACAGTCGTGTCGTGTAGTTTGTTTTGTGACCACAAACCGCAGATTAACATTACAAGTAAAAATAAACGCGAACAGTTTTTATTTCACAACAGGATAGCGCATGCAGTGACGATGACGTCGAAGATGCAATCGAACTTCACCCGGGATCTTCATTATACTATGTAGCGGCTATTTATTATGTCTAGTGTCGACTATCTGTAACAATGCTACAAAAATTGTTGTAACAACGACGGATTGGTAGTGGTAGATTAATATTTAGATTAAAAACAAACTTTACTTTGAACCAAGCCCTGTTAACTAAGTATTTAGAACCTGGGACCTCCGGGCAAACAGCTAGACCACAGATCCGAATAGTATTTAATTTAAATAGATATTAAAAGGTTTCAATCAAAACGTTCTCTCAACCAATTACTTACTTTTAGACGTTACTGAAGAATAAGATAAACATATTATTATGTAGGTACCAAAAATATGAAGCAAAGCCGTTTTATTAATATAAATAACAAGCCATCATCATTTTTATTACGAACAATACCTTAATAAGTACATTTCTCGGCATTTAAATAGACCGCTTTGGCAGTGATCCAAAGTAGATAGATAATTATGTGCCAAAATCTCTTTGGTTGGCACATAGATAGGTATCATAAAACTATACCTACTAACGTTGAATGTACCTCAGAACAATAACTGAAGCGATTAGTTATTATTCTGAGGAATGTACAAACGCCTGCACATCAACCTATCCAAAACTGTCAAACTTAATAAATGTTCAACCTTAAGCCATGTATAAAATGTTTTTGTTTTGTTTATATAATTTTAACGCAAATTTTGTTGCGAAACAAATTACAAAAACACAAATGTTGTAAAAAGCCATGCCTTTTGCATGCTTAGGCCATTTAGTTATATATAGCTCAAAGTCTATTGAGAAAATTTGACAGTTTGTGGTAGTCTGATGTGTGTGCAGGCGTGTGTTCTTACGTATCGGCATATTGGTTATCTACGATGGCCTGTATGATAGAGACGTTAGTCATAAAAATGACTGTGACCTAAATTAGTTAGTGATGAAGTTAATGTCGTTAAATCCAACCAAATCGGTTGGGATAGGGTAGGAAGGTCATAGCTTAATAAGATTTTCCCATGTGGTATTATTTATTTTATAAGTTTATAATAATGATGAATTGACGACTTTTCGTTGGATAAATTTACGAATAAGAGACAGACATGAATTAGTCGAAGATATTATTGGAAGCTTTTTAATCGAAGATCGGAAGATTTATTTATTATTTTAGACGTAAGACGATAATATTATTCAAAGCACAATCTCTTGTTTATTGGATCGTAGGCAACAATCCATAATATTCACGATTGTTTCATAAAATACATATATTCATATGGTTATCATATTGTTTCTTGGATTGATAAAGGAAAATATTTCTTTACAAAAGTAATATTTCTAGTGCGTGTCATTGTTGTCGCGTTGCGTCGTTCGCGTAGATTTTGGTAATAAAACTTTATTTGGCTTTGTAAAACGGTGAAGACCTCGCTTTTATAAAAACAAGACAACGAACAAGATAACTCCAAAGATGTTTTTTTGACTGTCTTGAAATGTGTGATGACTCGTAAATTATTTACAGGGAATGGTCACTTTTAAATGATCTCAAATCATTTCGCGTCACGACTCAATAAATTGCTATATTTTTACTGAAAGTCAAATCATCCTTCGTCTCCTCATTCATCATCATCACATCACCAATTCTTCAACGTCAACATTTAATCACAAAAAATAACTGAGTTTGGCTGTATTAGCCAGATCCCTTAACCATCTCTAAATGGTAGTGGAAAAAAGAACAAAAAATGACAAAAAACAACTGGTTTTTTTTTTTTTTTGGCTATGTGCAAACCGCACGAAGCCATTAAAAAAAAAACTGGTTTTTATTTGACATTCATTAAATTTTAATCCCATTTAGAATTTTACATTTAGATTTTGTAACTTAATGCATTACCAAATAAAATAGTAATTAATAAAATGTAACGTATAAAAAACCGATCAATATCCAATAAAGTATAATGTTCTTGAGAAATGTTTGGTCCGCTGCGGAGTTGACAAACAGTTGGTAAGCAAAAGTAACCTGTTAAAATAAATTTTACACAGATTTTACAATAATACCTAGTGCAAAAACGACTTCAAAATATCTAAACAGATAACTATCTATCTCTATTAAAACTATGAATGAGATATTTAAATGTATTCTTGTGCAATGTTGTAGCAAATCGGTATTGTTGCACCAATGCCGTGGACCCAGGAGCCAAGTCCGTATTCAGTGCCGGACCGCGTTCCAAAACTCAAGGCGTGGAGGGCGACGGTCCGGTGTCGATGCAGACCCCCTTGAACACTTGCACATAGAGTCCGGACCTTTACACGCTAAAGGATTAGTAAAACCTTTTTTTTTTGCTGTTGGGGTAAGTGTTTTGTGGCCTAAGCTCATCATCTAATAAACAATAGTTGTTATTTGTAAAGTAAATTGCACTCTAGACAAATCAAGAACTTTAATACAAACTAAAGACTTAACTGTAAATGAGTGGATAATTCTAAAACAATGCTTAATAGGTATAGCACTATGGTTAAGTATAGTGCAGCAGTTGGTTGCTCTTTATATTTGTATGGACAAGCATTTATATATTTTTGTATTTACAAAGCAGTACAGCTACACTGCTGCAGATGTGCTGTGGCTGCATGATACTTTATGACAAATTGAATGCTCTTACAAAACAGAGTGTTTAAGACATTATCTATAAAGATATCCTAATTAGTAAGTCTTTGTTATCAGCTTTGTGAAGCCATAATAAATAAATGTTGTAAACTGAAAACCTCTGAAGCATAAAAGATGTAATAGTACAACCCTGAACTTCCAGTTTGATAATTATTTTAAATTGATATAACGGTAGGGTAAATAAGTTATCAAGTTATAATGACTCTTTTCAGGTCTCCGCTGCTAGTCTTGTGGGTTGTGTAATTTGGGAATATGAAACCCTACGCATTCACACGTCTCATCTACTCAAAAGGCCGGGCACATGGTTGAGTGCACAGCAGAAAAAACTTATGACACATTTTGTAAGTAACAACTTGTTTGTTGTTTGTCTTGCCCCAGGGTCTCGACTCTGTTATTTTAAAACATCTACATTTGTATTTCAGTGGCCTGATTCTGACAGGCTATTTACTAACTGTGTACTTAAAAGTACCTAATATTAATAATATATAAATAAACAATAAAACAGGTCAGATTATTTTAGCTCAATCAGTTACCAACAAACAATTAATTTTTTATTGTTTCTGGTTTTGAAGCAGCTAATGTTTCCATATTTGTTAAAAGGAATAATTTTACATGAACTTCTTTAATATTTTAATAATATGTTAATATTGAAGAGTTTAAGAGACATCTCAATAGGATTTCTTTTATTGCAGAAATCTGAACCAGGTCCTATAAAGAAATGGTGGCACACATTAAAAGATAGTGAAAAGGTGTTTTATCCAATTTTGGCTGCAAATGTGCTTGTGTTTGGAGCGTGGCGACTGAGGTCTTTACAGCCCACCATGGTCAAATACTTCTGTTCAAATCCTTCTGGAAGTAAGTTTATAATAATAATAATACCTAATAAATGTATTGAACACCTCCCATAAAACTATTAAAAAACCTGCATTGAATGGAAAACACTTAGTTTTTATATACATATAACCTATTTAGGTTATTATTTTATTTTCTGTTGTCAACATCCCTATTTCCGTAACTGTTGAAATGTTGAAAATTTTAAAGTTGTAATGTTAAATATAAGATTTTGAATGTGAAAAATTAAATTAAAGGAAATTACCTTTAAGTAAAGATTCGGGCGCCAGACAGAGATTATGCTCCGTCACATAAAAAAAAACAAAACTAAATTTGAGCTCAGGATGACGGTGAAGAGGTCATACCTTTAATCTGCCTGGGGGTGGCAAGATATAAAGCACTTTACTACTGAACAAATGTTTTATTGAAACACCCTGGGCTGCTTATAAATATCTATTTTAAACCAGCAAAACATAAAATACAAAAACCTATGACAATTTTGGACTTACATGAATAAGCTGGTTTAGCTGGGCTGGTTAGAACCACGATAGCTCAATTAGAAGAGCACCTGACCCGGTATGTCAGAAGGGTGCAGGTTCAAATCCTGCTCGTGGAAATTTTTTCAACATTATGTTTTTGTAATTTACATGAATTTATGAATTTAATTTACATAGAAAATGTATGAATTAACTTAAAGTGAATAAAGTTAATGCGAATATAGCACCGTGACCACATTTATATATAGATTATAACCACTGACCTTTCAAATAAAAAAACTTTAACCCTTTTGTACCCATGCTTAGATCATCTGGCCGGTTAAGCCTCATGATGAAATATAGGTAAAATAAATATGGAAGATATCTGGAAGATATCTGGAAGACATCTAGAAGACGCTGCGAAGAGCTGGAACAAAACAAACCCAATCTTATCTTATCTTAGTGGGGCCTGCCGAGGTTTCCCTCTTGCAGTAACACTTCAACCCATTGGGATCTTTTGTGCAACCCCATCCTTTCACTCTTCCTCCTCTGTAAAGATAGAGGCCATAAGTTTGGCAACGTCCTTAAAAGCGAAGAGCCTGAAGTCCTCCAGTTTCGGATAGGCCGACCCCAGGAGTCCCATTCTTTACCTAGCCAGAGAGTCGCAGTCACACAGTAGGTGCTGCATTGACTCCGTTTCCTCTCCACACGCCCTACACAAACTATTTGTTGAAAGGTGCATTCTGTGAAGCATTTGCATGTGGCATAGTGTGTGCCCCTGTGCTCGACTTCATTTTTGATCCGTCAGTATACCAGATTAGGCTGTCTTTCTCCCGAAACGGTGGCCCTCGTTTCCATTCGTCCCTGGTTGGAACATAAACTTTGAATTTCTTTTCGAACATGAATATGGGGGATATTTTATCGCACCCCATTTCCATGACCCTGTCAGGAATGTCACTTGGATCCCATTTTGTGTGTCTGGTCAGAGGTTTAGATGCGTCCCATAGTCTGGCCACCTTTAGTCTATGTAACACTTTCTTTGCCTGTGCTTCTATTACAATGTGCAGGGGTGAAAGGTCTGTGAGGACTTCCAGCGCTGCCGTTGGAGTGGTTCGAAAGGCACCAGTGATTGCCAGACAAGCTGTTCTCTGAAGTTTGCTAAGAGCATTCTTTCAGATCTTCAGCCTGGTTCTGGGCCACTACCACTATCTTCCTTCCTTAACGTGGTTAATGGAATCGCCTTTGTTGTAGAGATTGGTTAGTCTCATTGCTTCCGGAACAGATTGAATCTGGTCACAATGTTTCTGGTCTGGTCGCAACTCACCGATTCGACAAACAATTAAGGCATTTAGAAGCCTACTTAATGGTTTTTAACCATAATGAAAATTGATCTAAAAAGATCTTTTCCAAATGAATAACGGGTACGCCATTTTATGCTCGTCCAAAGCGAATGTGTTCTCTGACCGGATGTCAAAATCACGCCATAAAAAACAAAGAGAATTAATTTTATTTTTTTTTAAACAAAGCAAGGCATAATATATATGATATTGGTCGTACTGCCACATAACCGGTGCTAATAAAAAATATGAGCATGTAATGGCGAATTTAAACACGACATTACACCGTAAACTGTTGCTGTAACTGGCAACCTATAAACAGAACTTTTAAAAAAACGGTAGTTTCTTCAACTATGGCATGTCGTGGGGTGCGGGTTCGAATCCCGCTCATGGAATTTTTCAAATTCTTCAACTTCGTTACTTCAACAAACTTTCTTTGTCTGCGCCGAACTCAGTAGTGGGATATGTATTTGCTGATATAATGATGATGAAGATGATGATGATATTTAGATCTCTGTTTCTCTTTCAGGTGCAATATGTTTGCCGATGCTTCTGTCCACCTTCAGTCACTACTCTGCTTTACATTTGGCTGCTAATATGTATGTGTTATACAGCTTCATGCCAGGTAACGGTATACTGTTTACCTACTTTTAATGTAAGGACAATTAATTCACACTTAATCAACCTATTGCCTAGTCCCTATTATGAATAAAGTATTTTTTATTTAGTTTTACTATTAGGAAGGAGATTAATTGCGATTGTTGTTGTTATACACAAATTATAAAACAAATGACTCATGATGGTTATAATTTTGTTACTAATGAACTTTTCAATTGTAATTTATTTTGTGATTAATACTTTTGACGGCTGATAAATTAAAAACTTAATTTAAAAATGCGTCAATATTTTTTTATTTTTTTATTTTTATAGTGAACTGTAATAAACAGTTCACTGACATTTGTTTACGTATAAGACTACAATTTGACTTCTTGGCGGGAAAGTGAAGAGTCATGTCTGCGGTTTTGTTTTATTTTCTAAAATTTGTGTTATTTCGAATATTAATGTGAAATAATGGTGGATTATTAACCGTTAAGTGTTCGTGAGTGTGCATGAGTGTTGGCAAATGAAACAAAACAGTGTAATGTTACTTTTCAAATTCTCACAAGAAGTCTGCGTGAGGACTTGGTAAAGCCCCACATCTTTACTGAGATACTCGAGGGGTTGGGGGGTAATATCATTTCTCACTTCCCATTTCTATTATCATTCATCATCATTAATATAATATTGTTTATTTATGTATTACAATGAAATTAAGAAACTAATGACATGGCAGCATGGTCTATGACCTTAGCCGGTTCCTTAAGGAACAAACTAAACTTAAAAAAAAAAAAAAAAAGACTACAATTTTCCTTAAAAAATATTATTTGTTGTTAAAAATAAATTTAGTCTTTTTTTATGAAGCGTATTCTTGCGAAGCGTATCTTGTATTAATAATTTACATATCTCTGATTGGTTGTTTCTCAGCTGCTATAGCGTCGTTGGGTAAGGAGCAGTTCGTGGCCATGTACCTGAGTGCCGGCGTCATCAGCAGCTTCTCCAGCTTTCTCTACAAGGTGGCCTTCAACCAGCCTGGTCTCAGTCTCGGTGCGGTGAGTGCAAACCTTTGGCATTAGTTGGTTCTAGGAAATATCCCTTGAATCGAGAAGTGAAATTTTTTAATCAGCAAAGTAATTTATTCAGATACACTTAAAAATAAGTACTTTTGAATCATCTAAACATTTTTTACCTAGTATCCATTCAAAACGTAATTTTTTTAGCTGTGGAAAAGAATGGGCGCAAGAAACAGCACAAAGCGTTCGAAAAAAGTTAATGCCCGGCCCAAATAATCCACTATTATTACACAATCTTATTCGACAACTACAAATTTTAGAAAACGAAACAGAACCGCAGACTTGACTTTACATTTGGTGTGACTTCTTGGTTCCCACCAGCGGCAGCGGTTGGCAGCGCAGCGGCCGGCAGTTTCACTGTCAAACCATTCTAAGCTTTATGTCTATTAGATAATGCATAGATAGTATCGCTTGTAAGAGTCGGGTTGGACGCGCAGCCGACAAGCATCCCATCAATGCGATGGCGGGTCTGCTTTCAAGCGATACTATACGTTATTTACTATCTATAAAGCTTAAAATTGTGTGACAGTGACACATATCAGTGTGAATTGACTCTAATGCAACGTTTATTTCCAGTCGGGGGCGATAATGTCGGTGCTATCGTTCGTGTGCGTGCAGTACCCGGACACGCGGCTCAGTATCATATTCCTGCCAATTTACACATTCGCCGCGGGCACGGTGAGTTCAGCACACAGATACAGTGAGTGAATGAATGAATGAATAAATCAATGAATGAATGAGAAGTTGTCAAATGACAATAATGCCAACCGCTTTCGTTCTCGACCCGCAGGCTTATTACCGAAAAAAGCAACAAGTTACTAATTGCACATGGCAACACGACTGCTACTAGTTGCGGTTGCTACAATCGGTCGGTTTATTTTAGAGTGTCGTCATGCACTTTTAGTTAGTCAATCGCTCGCTTGTGGCGCTGTCGCAGCTTTCTACGTATCGTTTTGGAAGCGATAAATCGTAAATTGTCGTGATTGCGACACTGTCACCTAAAGATCAATAATAAGCCTACCGGTCAATTCGAGCCAAAATCCTAGCCTTAAGAAGCACCCTCGCGCTGTTCCACTCTCGTTCCAATTCAAACACCTCGGAGAATCTAGTAAGGGACGTGGACTGAGGATGTTTGGATCACACGGCTTGAGGAACCCTTTCAAGTTTCTTGCAGCCAATAAAATGTCCGATTTCGTTGTAAAGGCCATGAAGGGCTAACGCTTCAATCAATTATGTACTAGATTCACGATGAGCGCTTGAAAAACGGTAGACGACTTAGGGGCCACGGAGCCACAATGATGTGGCGATGATAGAAAATATTAAGTACAAATATTTTGCAACTTTAATTTAATCTTTATTTTTTAGACTTAAGGTTCATAGTAAGCTGGAGTTGTTGTTGCTATCCAATGTTTTTTCAGATTGTTATTCGAAATATAAATGTATGGGTGTGAGCAAACAGAACCACTTTCGAGATGCATTTTTGTCCTCATTGCTCATTGTTGTGCAATCCTTTATCTAGTACATTATTAATCAAAGGGCTAACGGCAATCTCTTTCCAAAAAAAAAACTAACTTTATTTGTTCGAATAGTAAGAAAACTAATACTAGATATCCAAAATCAAAATCAAAATCAATAATCATTTATTCGCCCAAAACATGGTAATATAGCTGGTCATGATAATACATAGTATGTACAAACATGTTTTATCAAAACTGGCATGCAAATATTAATTGAATCTATTTTAAATATTAATTTAATATTAAATATTATGGTAATTACCGACCCATATCGATTTTATCTGTTTTCGGTAAGGTTTTTGAATCTCTTATTTGTCCAATTATATCATGGCACGTTAGGCACATTTTGCTGACCCAGCAACATGGCTTTACTAAGACACGAGCAACTTCAACTAACCTTGCTTGTTTTGTGTCCAATGTCGTTGATGCGGTCGACCGTGGGTCGCCCGTTGACGTCATTTACACTGATTTTGGTAAGGCGTTCGACAGAGTGAATCACAGACTTTTAATTTACAAACTATTTCAGTGTGGCATTACGGGAAACATTCTCAGTTGCTGTGCATCTTACCTTGTCGGACGGTCTTCAAAAGTTGTAGTGAACGGTTTTTCATCTGATGCGTTTGTGGCTACGTCAGGCGTTCCGCAAGGGTCGTATATAGGTCCCTTATTTTTTAACATTTTTATTAACGATGTAGCATCATGTTTTCTGCATTCTCAGATATACCTCTATGCCGATGACCTCAAAATAGTAAAACAGCTTGAACACGCTGATAGTTGGATTCTGCTTCAGGAGGACTTAGACAGGTTTTCGTTGTGGTGCGATCGTAATTCGATGACACTTAATGCAAATAAATGTACTTTATACATTTCTCAATGCACGTCTAGTTCCTAAATAAGTTAAAAAAATATATTAGATAACACTTACAATAAGCTAAGCGGAATAATTTTACTCTGTTATCTCTAGTTTTAAGTTACTTTTGTATAGTAGTAGTACTAGTTTGAAATTAAGCATGCCGTGGCAGTCTTCAATTAAAGCAGCGCCTGTGTAATAGTTATAGGGTTTTAAATGTAATGAATGTCCTGGTGTATGCTTTGTTGAACGTCCATAAATAAATAAATAAAATAAAAATAAAAATTACAAAAATATTATTTTCGTACTACTTGCTTAAAAAAGTGACGTTCTATGCCACAAAAAGCGAACATAACAATAGTCATTTTTAATCTGTTAAAAACAAGGAAAGAAAATTGTACTGAATTTCATTCATCCTCTAGGGGGAGAATGTGTTTTAAATTTGGAATACTTACCGAAATTTATACTGAACTACATCTGTGTTTACACCATTGAGTTTGTATATAAATACTCAAATCAACTCATCAACAATAAATGTACCAAACAAAAATGTAACTCTCTATCAATAATTGGACCAATGTTTCGAATGTTAACTTTTACTTTTAATTGTCATTATATTTAATAAAGGCTTATCTCATATTATTATTGTGTTTATTTTTTCGCAAATGGTACGGAAAGTAGAGTATTTTCCTCGGTGATAAAGGTGTCTTAGTCTTGGGTGAACTTAAATCCCTCGCTACACTCAGGACTCGTCTTAAATCACGAGCGAACTCGAGTCCTTCGTTACGCTCGCGATTTAAATCGTCACCCGCGGCAGAAGACACTGCTTTATCCGCTTGGTTAATAATCTACTATTATTATATCACATACCAAATTCTAAAATATTATTTATTATTATTATACATTAAATTCGAACAAACACAATAATAAAACAGAAATTACAATTGTCATAAGTTATTACTACATCCTACTATATTTTATTTACTAAACAAACCTTGCCTTTCTTCCACTTCCTACGCACTTCCTGGATTTCACCTCATTCGCAATGACAGGACTGGCAAGGGCGGCGGTGGAGTAGCCATCTACTTTAGGGGGCACTTATCTTTTAACCATATTCACAAATCTCCATCTGCTTATTGTGAATCTTCTGAGCATCTTTTCATCGAAATCCTTTTGGGTCACTCAAGGATTCTCTTAGGCGTGTTTTACTGTCCTAACCTTCATATTGATTACTTTGGTAAGTTTGAATCCTTATTAGAATCACTGGTACCAACAGCTGACCACACTATTATTATGGGAGACTTTAACACTTGTTTACTTAAGCAGGATTCTCGGTCTACCCGTCTTTGCTCAATTGTGGATTCTACAAGTCTTAATTTTCTTCCTCTTGAGGACCAAAGTTGAACTTGCGCAATCTCTCCTTCTACCAATCTTGGATTATGCTGATGTCTGCCTTGTGGACTTAAATGAGGACTTACTTGATAAACTACAACGTCTCCAATATCTCTGCATCAGGTTCATCTACGGTTTGCGTAAGTTCGACCATGTGTCTAAATACAGGAACAGGCTTGAATGGCTTCCCATTAGGTTGCGTCGCGAGGAACATATTCTCATCCTTGTTTTTAACGTGCTGTATGATCCTCGTACTCCTTCTTACCTTAAAGAGTGTTTCCGATTTCTTGGGGCGGAACACAAGCGTGATCTAAGGTCAAATTCGGATAACATCCTTAAGCCTCCCTTTACCCGGTCGGGATATTTTAAGGATTCCTTTACTGTCCGAGCTACTTGTCTTTGGAATAAGCTACCGTCTGAAATCCGTCACTCTAAGACCCTTTCCGCCTTTAAGTCTAAACTGCACAGTCATCTATTGCATCAGTCACGTGCTAGTAACATGTTTTAGGTTTTTACTGTTGGTGTTATATGTATGTATGTATGTATATTTATTATTTATATATTATATTTATATATTATTATTATGTATGTCTTTTTATGTACTGGTATACGAGTATGTTTCTAATGTATTCTACTGTATTTGCGCACTTCCTCTATCTCCCTCTTGGGTTCCTAAACCAAAGGTTGTCTGGAAGAGATCGCTTAAAGCGATAAGACCGCCTTTGCCCATGCTAGCTTTAAGATTTTTTGTATGTACCTGTTTTTGGTTTTAATTTGTGTGAGCAATAAAGTATTTATCTATCTATCTATCTATCTTTATTGAATAATCGCACATTATTTTATCATTTACATATTTAAAAATTCTGAAACACTATAGAAACAGTGTTCAATTAATAATTTCTTTAACCAAGACTTAAATATAGGAACAGATAGTGATTGTCTAACATCATTTGGTAACTTATTATAGAGTTTGATAGGCATTGCTAGACAGCTTTTATTGTATAGTGTGGTTTTGGGAATATGAGTCATTACTAATCTATTAACATTTCTGCTTGGATATGTCTTTAGCTGTTTTAAAAAGATGCATGTGTAGTTTCACAAAAACACATGATTCAAAAATGTACAGACAGGGTAGTGCCATAATTTTGAGGTCCTTAAAATACGGTTTACATGGTTTAAATGACTTATACCGACAATGCTACGGACACATCTTTTTTGAGCAATGAATGCTCTTATGGTTTCAGTTGAGTTACCCCATTGAAGCAGTCCATATCGCAACACCACATAAGCATGGTATGCTGTAAGGGCAGTTTTTTCCCCAAACGGTTTGCCGCAAGCGTCTGAGAACATAGCAAAACTGTTTATCTTACTTACTACCTTTTTGATTTGAGCTTTCCAGTTTAAGTGTTCGTCGATCGTTATACCAAGAAAGGATGCTTGTTCCGTTTTTTGTATTAATTCATTCTGATATGTTATCTCTAGCTGTTGTTTATCTTTATTATATTTTTTCTTAAACAATAAATAGTTAGTCTTGGAGGCATTGAGCATTAAACTATTTTGATCTAGCCAATTAGCAACGCGTGATATTGTGTTATTTATTTCTTTTTCTAAATCAGTTTCGTGTTTTTTATTTGAAATTACAATTATGGAAATGTCATCCGCAAACAATACAGTCTTATGAGATGTGACACCTGGCATATCATTGATGTAGAAAAGGAAAATAAGAGGGCCCAAGACACTCCCTTGTGGAATACCATAATTGTTGATCTTATAGCTAGATTCAAAAGAAGCTAGAGTATATTTTTCATCTAAGCCACTAGTTTGCACAGACTGCATACGATCACTAAGATAGGATTTAATCCAGTCTAAAGGAGGCCCTCTGATTCCATTATCTACCAACTTTCTAAGTAAAATAGGATGAGACACAAAATCAAACGCTTTTGTCATGTCAAAGAGCAGAACACTTGTATCATTTGTATCATCCGGATGTGTGATTAAATAAAAATATCTCTAATGTTTAGTATAAGTTGTATTGCTTGTTTCAGGCTATAAAAGCGATAATGGGCGTTGATTTGGCAGGCGTTCTGTTTGGTTGGAAGTTCTTTGATCATGCGGCGCATCTTGGTGGAGCCCTGTTTGGAATGTAAGTATAAAGCTCTTATTTAAAACTGTTATAATCACAATATTATGTAGGCGATACGCTATTGGTGATTTTTTGAACAAATCAGACCCTTTATAACGAAGATTCCTTTTCCTTCGTAGGCAAAGAGATTTACGCTTAGGGCTTCTCTAATAAACTAAGACATAAGCCCAATATAGGGAGTATATATTCATAAAGATGAAGCTTACATTCTGTGAATCTTCTTATTTTCCCTTCGGAGCATAAAGTGCAATACGCAAAATGTGCACGACACGCAAAATGAGCAATACGCATAATATGCAAGAGAGCCCTAAAGCCGCGTTCAACACACCTTTCAGAGAGCATGGTATTTTATAACCATAAATTTGTACTAACTTTATAATTTTGACACAAATAAAAATAATTTTCCAAATAGTACAAGGTAGGTAGACCTCAGAACAATAATGCATATTGAATTAATTATTATTTAATTTAATTTGTGGTACAAGCTTGAAATAGATAAATCAGTGTTTTGTTCCCGTCGTATAACTTATTTCAAATTAGAGTAACTCTTTTACTCAAACAAAACACGGAATATATATTCGAAGCTAACGAATGTCGTTTTATTTTTCATTGCAGGGCGTGGTGCCACTGGGGTGATTCATATGTTTGGGCGAAACGAGACAAATTCCTACAGTATTATCACGCACTGAGGAAAAGCGACACCGGCAGATAAGACAGAAAAGCGGCACCTCAATTAAACGATAAAATGATGTGTGACAGAAAAAAAAAAGATAATAATATAAGTTGTTCAAAAAAATTGAGATCTATTCTTGTCGTTGTTAGAAATACTCAATGTTTTAGTTTCATAAATTTTATTGTTTTGCATTATGCTTTTGGATTTTTTCCTTAGTCAGGCTAAGTGGTTTTAGTATAGTATGTTGCAGAGCACGCTATTAGCAATTGCAAAGGTTACCTTTGCAAAAACTTTGCTACTCCAAACATATTTTGTCCAAAACTCAATTTCAAGGTTGTTTTGGACCATGACGTTTATAAAGATGCATAGGTAGCCTACAGCCGTGCATTGGAGCAAACCACGGGCAATTTAAACTTACGCGCGTACTTGTATTCAAATATTAATACAACTACAATACGCATGAAATTTCCAAATGTTTGCTCCCTAGGTAATGGTACCAGTGTTTTTAAAGACTAAAATCAGTTGCTGACCCTTATTTTTAATGATGAAAGGACAAAAATGACACATGTATATAAATATAACATCGCTCGACGAGACGAACAGGAGTGGAGAAGCTGAAAGAAATTAGGATTTCATTATTTTTATTCAGACTTGACATTTGCAAATAATAGTATTTATACAATGTTAATGCAGAGCATAGTACCTTGTTAAATGACAACCTATTAAAAACGAGTTAGATTAAAACTTCATGTTTTTTATTTATAATAACATATTACAAAAAAATATCTTCATATATAAAATGCACTGTGTTTGTAGTTATCTCTGTCATTTAGCTCTTGAGTATCTTTGCGTGGTAAGCCAAGTGTTCTCCGATGAACGAGGTTATGTAGTAATAAGAATGGTCGTAGCCTTCACGCAGGTTGAGTATGACTGGCACTTCAGCGGAGCGACAGGCCGCCACTAAGTTTTCGGGGAGAAGCTGCTTCTTAGTGTAAAACTCGTCTGCGGCACCCTGGAACAAAAAAGCCCATTGATAAAGTTGACAAAGAGAGGCGACTTTTGTGTTGCTGCATGCGTCAATACGATTTCTATACATCACGAGGAGTTTAATTAAACTAGTAGAATAGCCCACACGGGGGACGCATTGACGCGCGTCAACGAATTATGTTTTAGAGTAGATACGTTATATGCATACAAAACAACTGCAAAAAGCAGCAGCACAGATACATTGCATTTCCACATTAGGCTATCTCGTATAGACAGCAACAATTTTTTTTGTATACTAGTGTACTAAAAAATTTTTTTTAAAATTACTTGTCAAGTAGTATAAAATGTTTTTGGAAATTTATTAACAACCGTAAAAGTTCTTCGGAAATACCTAGATGCATATCATATAAAAATATAAGCTCAAACGATCCAGTTGATGTTTGTAATTTGTATTCCAAATTTTTTCACTCAGTTTATGAACCTTCGAATGTACACGATAGTTTTTGATGTCATGAATATATAAATAAAAATATTACCACTGACTTAATCATCTGTGACGTACGCATTTCTGAAAATTCAAATAATAAGGCATTGGTATCTCGAAAGATGCTGGGGTAGACAACATTCCTCCTTTATTCTTCAAATCCACAGCTCGTCCGATCTCCTTTCCCTTACACTACCTATTCAATGCGTGCCTACAAGATGGTGTCTTTCCTGAAATTTGTAAAATCAACTTACTCGTTTATAATAGTTATCTCTTTGAAGGGATGGATGAAAATCAGCAAACTGATAACAGCATATACACTGACTACCAAAAAGCGTTCGATAGGGTAGATCATCGGTCGATAATTTTCTACAGAGATCGGAGAGGGAGTATAGACTCATGTTCTGTCCAAACTATTCGAAAGACTAGTACATGATATTATTTATCCTGCTCTTCATAGCATTATTATTGAGCAACAACATGGGTTTGTGTAACGACGGTCTACGACTATCAACTTACTCGTTTATAATAGTTACCTCTTTGAAGGGATAGATGAAAATCAGCAAACTGATAACAGCATATACACTGACTACCGAAAAGCGTTCGATAGGGTAGATCATAAACTACTTCTCGAGAAGCTTGCGAGCAATGTACACGCGGAAACTTGTGGAGATGGTTCAAATCTTACATTTCTAACAGCACACTAAAAGTCGTAATCAAAGGGTTTGAGTCTGAATTTGTTTCGACAAGTTCTGACGTTCCATAAGGTTCCATTTTAGGACCTTTGTTGTTTGTCGTATTCTTTAACGACATCTGGCAATGTTTCAACTTCTGTCATTACTTATTGTACGTAGATGATTTAAAAATTTACCACTATTAATAATTATGAAGATCATATTAAATTTCAACAGGATTTGGATAATTTTACAGAATACTGTTCTCGTAATAACGACACGAGGGAAACATGGGAAACAAACAGGCCGACGAACTAACCAGAAAGAGAGCAGAGGAAAGCTTGGTGGGACCAGAGCCCCGGCTGCCAATAGCGCACAACATCACCAAGTGAGTAATCAGCCACAGTATCACAGCAGAAACCAACCGAAGACGGAGGTCCTCGACTGGCATGAGACAGTCGAAGATCTTCATCAAGGGAATGGACAAGAAAAAGACTAGCAAACTGATGGGACTCTCTAGAGAGAACATGAGGCTAGTCATAGAGATCATAACAGGACACTGTCGACTGAACAGACATCTGAAAGTGATAAGAGTGAAAAACGACCCCATATGCCCGGAGTGCACGGAAAGTGAGGAGACCAGCCTCCACTCACTAGCTGAATGCCCTATGTATTCATTGATAAGATGGGAGCTCTGGGGGTCAGATACATTAGATATAGAGGACTTGAAGGATCTGAAGGTGGAGCAGATATCAAGATTCACCAAAGAGACTAAAAGATTCGACGGGGCGCCGTGAAAGCTGGATAAACCCAAGCTCCCCCAAAGGGGAGAACGGAAAAGGATGAAGTGGCCCACAGACAACGCGGGTGGATCGTCCGTTCGGCTGGCGACGTCCCCACGAGATATAATGATATGTCGCACTAATACTGGCAAAAGATTTCCATTAAATAGAATTTTTAACACATTTAACCTATACTTCAGTGATATAGACATGTTTGCTACACAAATTAATATTTTTTTAAAACACCTTGTAGTACACCAAGTACTTACTGTAATCCGAGTAATATATATATTTTAATTTTTTTTTAATAAGCAATATTATATACAAACATATATACACTATCATTCTTTACATAATAAGTCTAGTTAATATGTGGTTAATGTTGTTGGTGACACAATGACAATTGCTCATTATCATTAATAAATGTTTATTGTTTACATATTATTGTATACACCGTTTGTTAACCAAAATAAAAAGAAAAAAAAAATAATAAAAGCAACAGAAAATCAGTTATACACAAACAGTTACCTGGTCTATCAACAAAGTAATAGGAGGTCCATTGTACTTCTTGACTAGTTCAGTGGCATCCCATTCACTCCATTTACTTTTGTCCTCTCCAATGTAACCATTAAATACTTTAATGCCCCAAGGACTAACAGTGGGGTTGCAAATGGGGGCAAAGGCACTGACAGACTTGTACAAACCAGGGTTTCGCAATGAGGATATTAGTGCACCATGCCCCCCCATACTGGAAAGAAAATAATTTATTTAATTATTTTTAAAATTTAAATTGAGGTAATTAACTCAGAATAGGTACTTATGTTATAATTTTTTACCTATGCCCCATTATTCCTACTCTGTCTGGGTCCACATTACTAAATGCAGATTGGATTACTTTAAACAACTCTTGGTTTACATAGCTTCCCATTCTATAGTTAGTTCTCCAAGGTTCTTTAGAAGCATCTAAGTAGAAACCCGCAGAGACACCAAAGTCCCAGGCCTCATCATCACCTTCAATCTTTACACCTCTAGGAGAAGTGTCAGGGCCCACAACAATTATACCATGCTCGGCTGCATACCTGAAAACATCAAATTATACATTCACAATTAATCTGTGGTGAACACTTGGTAAGGAACTCTTAAATTTTATTATTGCAACTGTTAAAATTCTGCTGTATTTATCCTAATTCCACAAAGATAAACAATCTTCTTTAGCACATTAGACAAAAATTGTGAAGCAATCAGATCACAGGGTTTCAGGTTTTGCAAATTATTATCTCCTCAACTAAAAGAGATAAGATAAGATAAGATACATTTTTATTGCCACAAAATTGTGTAATGGTAAAAGGTAACATAATGTCACTATTGGTGTTACTAAAAATGTCTAGACTAGAGTAACCAGTAAGATTTCTCAAAAGTTGAACATATCATTACTTATTGAATATGGAATAAATTTACTTTATTTGTTCTTGTTACAATAGGTACCATTTAATAATAAATCAAAGGTCAATAAAATTCATTAGATAAGATAAAGTTAACCCATACACTGCCATTGCACAATTTTATTTCTGCTTTAACATTTGTTATGCTTGACCAATGATATAATTCAATGAGTAAGACCATTACTACTTTTATGATGTATACTATAGTGAGATGATTTCACTATGACTGGCAAATATAGATATAAATATGTAGAAATATTATTTACCAGTTTTCGCAAACTTCTAAGGATTAATCGGGTTTCAAGCAAAAATAAACCTTATTGTTGTTGCATGGCATTCAACTAAATGTCAGTTGCCATTTTTGGCTTTCACTACTTTAAAATTACATTAAAAAATTATATAAAAATATTTCACAAACCTTTGGAATCCTGATTTAGTGATGAAGTTCTGTTCAGTGCAAGTGAGTCCAGATAAATAGAAGACCAGAGGTAGTTTCACATCACCTTCTGCTTGGGGTGGCAGATAAATGGAAAACTTCATAGTGCATTTCAATTCAGAGGATTCATGAGAATATACCTTCTGGTAACCCCCAAATACTTTGTTAGATGACACAAGTTGCAGTTTCTCCATTGTGATAGTCTGGAAAGAAGAATTAATCTATTGTACCTAGATGACAAGCAGTAGAATTTATAAATAAAGTATTATCATGTCCCTGTGTCTATTTACTGGAATATACAAAGCTGTTGAAGTTCTATCGAAACTGAACAAACTTTACTGTATAGTTATCAAGTACCTACCTATAGGAAAACATGCCTATTCAATATATAACTTAGTAACTAAATAATAAAAAAATATGTTTCTTCAGTAAGTTATGCTTAGCATAAATTATATTCAGTGAGATATATCAAACAATTTTAATAAGTGATGTAGTACTACAAATCAATAGCATATCTAGTAGTTTAGGCAGCATGGCGCACACTTTTGCCAGCTTCTCTTCGCTTAACGGTTCCAGGATAACACGTATTTCTTAAAAGATAAGCTCGCCAAATAAAACACAACTCGTACATCTGACCTCGATTAATAACACTTCTGCCTTAGAATAAATCTAAGACTCCTGCTTTAACTAAAATATTGTCTGTGTAACCTTCAAACAATCTACAGAATTACATTAATTACAACTCGATTAAAACAGGTTTTGGCTAACTCTTGGAGTGCCTAGCTAAATAAAACTAGATTTAAGTTTTTATTAGCAAAACTCCTTTACTAAGTTGAGCGTATTTCCATTTGTTGTAAATACAACCGACCCTGCCTTAAACTAAATAATAGATGCAAACATTTCTTCTGTAAATCTTAAATTAAAGATTAAAGATTTACAGCAAATAAAATCAGTGAAAGAAAAGCATTAATTAAAATCCTACCCTTATATTCGTACTTTATTTGACGCCGGCCGGTAAGAGTGACAGACAGGTGACTGAGCTGAGAGGTGAATGAACGACGAACGTGAATAACATGAAACTACCACTGAGCAAGTAATCACTAGACTTCTTGGCGGGAAAGTGAAGAGTCATGTCTGCGGCTTTGTTTTATTTTCTAAAATTTGTGTTTTATCGAATATTAATGTGAAATAATGGTGGATTATTAACCGTTAATTGTTCGTGAGTGTGCATGAGTGTTGGCAAATGAAACAAAACAGTGCAACGTCACTTTTCAAATTCTCTCAAGAAGTCTGCGTGAGGACTTAGTAAAGCCCCACAACTTTACTGAGATACTCGAGGGGTTGGGGGTATATCATTTCTCACTTCATTTCATTCACCATCATCATATTGTATATTTATGTATAACTTGTAAGAAAAATTACTTTGACACTGGCTAAATGTGCTAATCGCACGAAGCCATCAACTAAAAGAAAAAAAAAAGTAATCACTACGTTATAATAGTCAGCACTTTCTAACTAGCCTTTTTCACAACTTATGGACGTAGTTTCTACCAACCTAATAAATAAAATCATACTTCCAACACAAACAGAAAATGTCAAAAGAATAGTGAAGTACCTTACCAACTGTCGATAAAAAATTCTTCGTGGCGTCTATACTCATTAACCTCAAATATTTCATACGTTGGAAATAAAAGCAGGCAATAAATCCCAACACAACATGCCAGCAAAATACATATTTGTCTAAAAATAATCTAGAATTTTTCTACTGATGACATGCTGTGAATGCATTATCGCTTGTTTTTTGACGTGACAATGTCTTATAATTCGATGGAGCCGGCTGCACGCACGAAAAAACATGACTCATGCGGCGTTACCTCGCTCTGAGGCGTTCCATTTAAGGCTTGAAGTGCAAGCGAGAGCGCGGAACGAGCGACAAAGAGGCACAATCGGCCTCCGCGTTCGGCAGCGTTCGACATCTGTCTCTCTCCTACTTGAGTGAGCGATGCGTCCGCGTGGACAGATGCTATACAATAATACATTTACATGTTTTCGTCAAGTATGAAGTGCAGTGAAAAGTGAATGTGGTGTCAATTGTTTATAGCAACGATAATTGCGGCGATAAAGGTAATGATTATTTCGATATTAAATATAATTTAAGTGATATATTGTCGAATATTCGTGCTTTCATCATTAAAATAAATAGCATCGGTCCGCTAGTGCAGCGATTGTAGGTTATGCTATAATTGACAAAACTGTAATAATAAGTTAACAGAACTATTTCACGATGAGTAAAAAATCAATGGCTTTACTATTCGATCGAAATAATTATCGAGCGTAACTATGATTTCAAAAAATTAAAACAAATAAAATGTTTTTATTTTGTTTATATAATTTTAACGCAAATTTTGTTGCGAAATAATTACAAAAACACAAATGTTGAAAAAATTTCCACGAGCAGGATTTGAACCTGCAACCTTCTGACATACCGGGTCAGGTGCTCTTCCAATTGAGCTATCGTGGTTCTAACCAGCCCGCCGAAATTGATCAATACTTTACTTTTTACTTTGAAAGCCAAAGGCGCCAATTCAATGTCAACAACTACCGTCATTAACATCAGGTTCAAATCCTGCTCACCATTCCATCAGTATTTTCTTATGACGTTGTCACGTTCAACTATCGTCAGTAAACCGACTTTACAGACAACCGATTTTTTTAAATAAAAAGGGTAACAATCAATTTATTTATTCAGCAACAAAAAAACAACATTAACTTCTTCATTGTAAAAAATATACTTTAAACAACAATGAAAAGGAAAATTCTTATAACCCTTTAATTAAGTACTTTGCTGTACTACTGTACTACTAACTTGCGAAATTTTATTCGCATTGGTGTTAATTTTCTATATGAAGTCAACATTATATACTTCCACCATTCACGAAGAGCAAGTATGTATTTATAAACAGGGTTATTTACAGCAACCTGTAAAAAAGTGAGATTTTCTGTATTCACAGTGCTAATTTTTATTAGAAATCAGATCGTGAAAGAAAGATGTGGTTTGAAAGATGATGTAGTGACTAAAATTAAAAGGGGTATGCTGAGATGGTTTGGCGATGTGGAGCGGATGGATGAAAGAAGATTAAAGAAAGATATTTATAGTGCAAAAGTGGAAAATCGGCCTTTATGAGGAAAACATTCACTGATCAGATCAGCCCCAGCCGACCTGGGTCGTTAAAAAAGCTGGCTTTTTTAATGACTTTGCATTAAAAAAGCTGGGTCCGAAGTGGCAAGAATAAAAGGAGATATATGAAAAGGATTATGGCTATATGAGTTTAGAGACATAATCGACATCTAAAATAAATAAAAAGTATCGATAACTTGAGCACAGCACTAGGACAATATTAAGGTTTTTTTTTTTCTTTTAGTTAATGGCTTCGTGCGATTAGCATATTTAGCCAGTGTCAAAGTAATTTTTCTTACAAGTAATACATAAATATACAATATTTCCTTCCAGTCAGTATGATGATGATGAATGATAATAAAAATGAGAAGTGAGAAATGATATACCCCCCAATCCCTCGAGTATCTCAGTAAAGATGTGGGGCTTTACTAACACCTCACGCAGACTTCTTGAGAGAATTTGAAGAGTGACGTTGCGCTGTTTTGTTTCATTTGCCAACACTCATGCACACTCACGAACACTTAACGGTTAATAATCCACCATTATTTCACATTAATATTCGACATAACACAAATTTTAGAAATTAAAACAAAACCGCAGACATGACTCTTCACTTTCGCGCCAAGAACTCTCAATATTAAGGTTATTGCAATTGAAAAATAGCCCAAATTTTCTTCTAAATGTGACTTAGACATATATTTACCGATATTACCACTATTATTAACACTGTTTTTACTCAGATTGACTTAAAACTTGGAATACACTACAAAACTTACTTGTTTGGGTCAAGCGGGAATCTAGCCAAAAATATATCCTTAATTAAATGTCTCACTATTTGAACACCACAAACACACTTTCGCAAAGATTTGCCACCCATGATGTAATTTTACCGCGTTATTTACAGTTTTTTTACATTATTACGTTTATTATTTATTACGTTTTTCAACATTGTGTTTTTGTAATTTGTTTCGCAACAAAATTTGCGTTAAAAATTATATAAACAAAACAAAAACATTATTACGTTATTTACAGCTAAGCAAAACACACAAATATTTTAACAGAACTACAATGGCGCGTAAACAAACATAGTCTATGGCGCGTCACATCTAACATTATGTTTATTACATAATGTTTTGCCCTGTGTGACTCCAACCAATCAAAATATAATTTTGCTAGCATTTGTGTTATTTTGTTGGTTGTCCTATTAAATAAAATAAATAAATAAAACTACCACCTCCGGCATAATAGGGATATTTTATGTTGATTTAACATTGAATAAAAGAAGATTTAGAATTTATGTGCTTTATTAACAACAATACCAAACATAATTTGGAAGCCCAGTACATTATTAGTAGCATTAGTGAAGCATTAGCCAAACTTTGCATGGGTTTGAATGTACACCAGGGCAATTCTTTCTTTTTTGCAAAGATTGTTATTCTGTCAGTCATAAGTTCCTACAATTTTGCAAAGCAACTCAATAAAGGCAATCTACAAAGAGATTTATAAAAATATGTGCAATATATGAAAAAATATAAAAAACTCTTTTCATTCAATTGCTTAAAACATCTTGTTTTCATAGTTATGGTACTAAATCTATACATCATTTAGAAAACTGTACATCTATATATTTCTGCTTATTTTCCACAAAAAAGCTATTGATTCATATGACATTCTTACAAACCATTAGTAAAAAAAAATAAAAATATAATCTCAATCTTTTACCTCAGTGACCACTACCTTAAAAGGTGAAGACCTACAAAATAAGTTTCAGTTGCCCTAAACAATTGAATTCAACTAGTAATTTGAATGAATTAAAAAAAAACAGAGACAATAAAAAGTAGGTACACATACAATTTTACTTAAAGCAATTATTATACAAAAGAATAAATGTTTTTAGGTAATGTCATCTTCATTTTCAAAAATATCAAGATTTTAATTTTGTGCTAAGGATTTGATATATATGTGCTATGAACTAAGTCATTGTATCTAACCTTTTAACCATAGTTTAATTATAGAATAAATTACTCTACTAGCCTCGTCTTATTTGTTTTCCATGACAAGTATGTGTTCCAGAACAAAGCTACAGATTGAACAACAAGCACTTGATATTGCAGAGGTATATAATAAAAATTAGCAAGCTGTACCCATGGCCAAACATAGTAGTTGGTTTTTAAAACATCTAAATAATTTGCTTCTATGTCTTTCTTTATGGTGTCGAAACTTTTTCCTTGTAGTGTTCCTACAGCTGTTAAAATAATTAATAAGAATGCAGGTGCAAACATGACTTGGTCAACAAATACTTTTTTCAGCGCAACCTTTTTGCCACCAACCCCAATGTGGTTGTTTAATAAACCATACCAGATTCTTAATGCGGGCCCCTGTAACAAATGATAAAAATGCACTAACAAATAAATTCAATAACAATAAGAACAGTAATAAAGCAAATGAAACGAGAAAAAATATATGTTGAATGTATTCACTTATTTTAGATGTTTGATCTTGGTAATCTCTTGTCTTCATATTACTCTTAATCACATTTTTAATCTGAACACAAGAGTACAACATATAATCAAACACATTAGTGGTAAAATTCAGCAAAAACAGAAACAAAAAAATTATGTAGCTGGATTTAAAACAATGCTTTTAAATGATTTCTTGAACATTTTATAGAACCAAAATAATTATTATTAAAAAAATATAATTTATGACAGTGCAGCTCAAAATTTACTTACGCCTACAAAAAATCCAATGGAAGAAAACCCAATTGTTCTCTTGAAGTCTATGTGTTTGAGTGCCTTCTTCTCAATAACAGTTTGGGATATAAGATCGCCAGCAGCCATAAGAGTGCCGGTCTGAACAGCTTGCACTAAATAAGGCCGACGGTGCAAAGTTTGTTGATAGAATTTGAAAATACTGCGGACCCTCATTATTGTTACTTGCATATTGGATTTCAAGGCATTTCAGCGACCACGCAACAACTGCAACTGAAATTTGTAATAATTATCTGAATTAAAACGGTTACAACATAAACGTAATTTAGAACAAAAATTTGCTCCAAAAAGTACCTAATCAATGTTGTTTGTTTGTAATCTATACTTTCTTTGTTTTAAGGTAAGTTTTAGCCAAGTATTCATTTAACAATCTGCTAAAAATGAAGAAAACATTGCTTGAATTTATTATTTTCTTGTGAAATGGCTTCTGTAGGGTTTTTCCAATACCAATAATGCTTGCTTCCAAAATTGACATTATGAAATGTCAGTTTGACAATGAAAGAAATTGATTTTATTATTTCCTTTTTTTCCCCTTTAATTAGTGGCTTTGTGCGGTTAGCACGTTTAGCCTGTGTCAAAGTAATTTATTTTTGTTTCAAGATAAAAAGAAATGTTAATTTAACATCTTTCAATATGCCATATTAGATTTACGTAACTTCTCCTTATTATCATTACAAAAATAAGGTATTAAAATATGAAAAATGCTTGCCTTGCCGCCGTTGTAAGTTAACGGCAACAAACAAGGATTGTGTGTATGTACACTTTTGTAACTGCAATGCTCTGGGAAATAAAATAATGAATCAAATATATCGAATAATTTCAAATTATAATTTTAAATTGTCTTAAAATAATATTAACATCATATTTACGTAGTTTTAATTAACTTATAATGATGATTGTTTTACTAATTTCAAATTCAGAAAAAATTGTCAGTGCATTGAAACGGAACGTAAGTTGCAAATGTCTTCTTGTCAGAATTAATTCTTCAATCTGGCGCAGTTTTTACTGTAGTTTATTTATTCGTGACTGTATTATCCTTCCTTCGAATCAACCCAAGAAAGAAGATGGATAAAAGGAAACTTTCGACGGCTGGTGATAGTTTGTATCAAATACTCCAGGTTCCCAAAACCGCAACAGCAGACGACGTCAAAAAGAGCTATAGGAAATTAGCGCTAAAGTATCACCCTGATAAAAATCCTAACAATCCTGAAGCCGCAGATAAATTCAAAGAAGTAAACCGTGCACATACTATTCTCAGCGATGTAACTAAAAGGAACATTTACGACAACTACGGGTCACTGGGATTATACATTGCCGAACAATTCGGCGAGGAAAGCGTCAACGCCTATTTTGTTGTCACAAGTACCTGGTGCAAAGCACTTTTCGTCATTTGTGGTATTCTGACCGGATGCTACTGCTGCTTCTGCCTATGCTGCTGTTGCAACTGCTGTTGTGGGAAGTGCAAGCCACGTCCGCCAGAAGAGTCCGGTGATTACCACACCCTGGAGCGGGATGACTCGGACGGTGTGCAGGCTGTGACTGTGCAGCCGGGTGGGGAAAGCCGCCCGAAGGGAGACCAGGCTCCGCCCATCGCCATGCCGCCGCCACCGGCGCCCGGCGTCTCTGAGAACACTGGCCTCAACACAGGTGGGGTTAATTACGGAATTTCACATTAACATTCATAATCTTTAAATAATACCCAACGTAAGCTCTATTTTAGGTGCATTAAGTAAGTAAATTTTGAAAGTACTGCAAGTTAATATAATATATTTGCATGTCAGCTGCCCAAGTACTTTCAGTATGTACAAATGCTAATGCACCTATTTTAGGTACCTTTGACTCCATATAGTGGTTTCATTTTGTATGACTATCGTCAATATAAGTGTTTTGTCTATGTGCTGTCAATGTTCCAGAAATAAAATGTTCAATTATTATTCAATCTATTTGTATTGAGATGTTATGGAGTATTAAGAATATAATCGAAAGTATCTATTTTTTTTTATTAAATCATTTCATAATTCCTTCTGAGATTCATGTGAGCTTTGTCAACTGATTAAAATCTAATTTGTCCCTCTATTTGCTGTGTCATATATTTAAAGAGGTTATACAATTATTAAGTAGTGTAATTTAACATCAACTATGCTTAAAACAATACCATATTATTTAATTAAATATTTTTCGATAGTATAATTAATATGTTTAAAGAAATATATTCAACTGTGACGTTATTACAACTGAACTATTCAACATTAGTTTTATCATGTCCATATGCAAATACCTATCTTACCCTACACATGTTTTTTTTAATTATATAATATTGTGTAGTTTTATTCCCATACATTAGGTAAGAATAGATTATGTCACCAATAGCAAAGATGATTAATCTTCATGCTTCCAAAACTATTGATGTAACTGCACCTCTTATGACGATTTTTTGACAAGATCTCAAGGAGCAATTGTTAAAAATAAATAACTTCATAGTTTTAAGATACATTAAAATGATGGTATGACAATGTAGTTTTTATCTATTTATCTTATCTAACTTGATTACAGTAAGAAACATTCAGTTGTTTATCTGTTTCGCCTAATTGGGTGGTTTTGCAGAATAAATGTTTATTACTGAAGTATACAAACATTAAACTAGCCTACTCACATAAAGTCTGTGTGATGGATGACAAAAACTTAATTTTGAGTGATCTTAAATTACAAAAAATAGGAAAGAGTCTTAAATAAACAGAACAGCAACATAATATAAGACTTCAGTTTATGTGTTATTCATGAAAACCAAATTTAATCTTACCTCATGTTCCTAATGTGTCTTGCAACTGATATTGAACACCATGTATTCTTCAATTCTGGGTGACCTCATCTGTGACAGTTATATTGAGTTCACTGATTCTTGCCAGAATGTCTGTTTCTACAAATGAATAATCATGACATTTAGATAATAACATTTCATTTGCTCTACATTTTCAATATAATTGTAGAGAACTTCATTGTTTTATATATTTATCTTTGGTTGTTGTGTATTTTCAAAGGTTTTATTTTTTAAGTAGAATGTATCAATTTCATTTAGCTTTATTAAACATTAGAATTATTGACCAAAATTAAACTTATGAGATAATTGTTAATAATATTGAAAGGAAGAATGTATTTACAATCTACCTGTAGTATGCTAGCCTTTCTGTTGGAACCTGTTTGTTAATTACTATTATACATCTACATTGTAACATAAAAGAAGTTTGCTAGAGTGATTAGTAGTAGTTCTTACCACTAGTAGGGGCAGATCAACTGGGTCATCAGTTACATATATGGTGATAATTAATAAACATTCTAAGTACTTAAAACAAAATGAAATGGCCTTCTAAAAGTGTTATATTATGAAATATAATCATAACAGTGCTTAAGAATATTAATAAAGATTTCTTAAGAAGGATGTATACATATATGCCAATATTATCTAATAGCAAATCTTAAAATGATTTTTTCACATAATGTTATTAAAATAGTACACTGGTAATATGTTTGAAAACAGATTAATTATTTATTAGTTTACTTTGAGTGAATCACTTAATTTTAACATTACTTTTCTTATTTCTTTTTAGATGCGCCAGTCACCCGCTATTAGCATTTAGTTGGTACCTTCTCAGGCTTCGCAACAAAACTATGAACAAGGGAAATATTTTAAACATCCATTGATAGTCGTATTTTATTAAGTTGTAAATAAATAATGTCACAAAACGCTTTGTCAGAATATCACTTTGTAGCTAGAGCTTTGCACCATGGTTTGCAACTGAAGGCCTAGTATAGATAAATTTGTTTTTTATATCTCTAATGACGCCGTTGTTATTTCATCCTAGATGATTGTAAATCTTTTGTAGGTAATATACATTGGTTCCAATTTACAAAAATTGTTGATGTTGGATAGTGGTGTTGACACGTATTATTTCTTGTATTGCGTTAACTGTAAGTTTAATATTGTATTGTAGCTTGATAAGATAATTGCAGTAGGTTTTTATTTAGGTATGAACGAAATTGTATGTCTTTTTAAATAATTACTGATGGATATTTTGGCTTGTGTCCAATTTATAAAAATAAATTACACTATTTGCTTAACTTTAAATAAAATTAAGCTACACAATTCCAATATAATCATTACACTTATAATAAATAAAATATAACATTAGTTTTGATTCAATGTGTGATACTGAAATTGTAGAATGAATACAAGAGTGTAACACATTTACTTAAATTGTTATGTATAAGTAAGAATTGATTCAGCTGTCTAGTACATGCTCACTGGGTAATAGATAAAAATAAAATGAATACAATGTAAATTACAAATCAATGCAATTCATCGCCATATAGATGAACGTCGAAGATTTACATTATATTTGTTTTAGACACCTAAGGAAAGTTGCGAAACTGTTATGTATTATAATGTTATGGTACTAGTCAACAAGTATTTATAACGACAGTGTCAAGTATGGTTTGAACATGTTAAAAATGTAATTACACTTGATTACTTTCAATCAAATAAATATCTGCATAATAAAAACCGTATCTCTTATTGATTCCAGTATTTTTTTATTTTTTTATTTTAAGGCTTTATCCTGCTCCTTAGGTAATAAATGCTGATCCAAAGTTTTAAATCGAATTATTTCTTTTTATTTTCAGGAGGCAGTATTCCAAAATACACATGAAGTTTTGACAGCTAGTCTAACATTATTTGTAAGAGAAATGAGGAACAGACTTCGTATTGCCTCCCACATGCACATTGATATGCAATGTAAGCCTAAATTAAGTTTTTTAAATATTATTCTCTACTTACAGTATTTTGATATGGTTATTAGGTGACCATTTATGTTCACAACAAAATATATTATCCAATTAATATGATGATTTTTATTGGCGATTCTTTGTTATACCCACAGATGGTTATACCTAAGAAACTTTTTAGTGAGCATTTTAATTTGGGAACTTAAATATTTAACTGTTGTAAATAATTATACATAATTATAGAGTGGAAAGTAATGTCAATTTATTATTTGAATAGCTACTTAATTACTAAATTTATACACAAAAAAAACATGTTTAGACTTTATATTGCATGCAACTTAAAAATAATAGTTCTTTTATAAAATAAACCGACTTAAGTAAAACAAAACAAAGTTTCTAAATTAATTTCTTCCACCGTTGAACTGATCTTGGCCATGCTTCGACGTTGTCGAACATTGTCGACATTTTCTCAGAACTCTTAAAAATGTGTGTAACCTAATTCGTTGAAAACTATGCCTATAGTTAGGGTTGCCATAACTTCTAGGAACCAATACGGGACGTTTTCTCTTCCGATGCCTAAAACCCCTACACGCGGCCTTTCAACTACACCATTCACAGCATGCTTGTGTACACAGTAGTCTCAACCGTATCTCTCCATCATAATTTGCTTTGTCTCATGTAATATGGACTTCACTTCAAGCTCCGTGATCTTAGATTTTCAACTATTATTGAGATTATTTGAGATTCAAACGTATTGAGCTGCGAATGCAAGAAGCAAAAATAAGCTTCACTGATAGAATCATCAAAAAAATCTTGAAATTGTCGAAATACGGGACACGTAGTATACGGGACGGGATGGTCAAATACGGTGACAGTCCCGTATATACGAGACGTAAGGCAACCCTATCTATAGTTATCAATTATGACCATGACTTATCGTTTAGACAGTTTTGGAACATTGCAACCGGTACCTATACAAAACAGTGAAGACTTAGTAGGTAATGTATATCTACGTAGGTAGATACCTACCTACTTTCACTGTAGAGTAACGACGCGGTACCTACAGTTGGAAGTTGGCATGAAATCAGCTAGAAAAAAATATAGGTGACCTATTTCTTTTAAGTTGTTACAGCTATCATTCATGACCTTCATATATATTTAGTAACTATAAAAACTAAAATTGTCGTTATCCAATAACTATCGCTAAAGTGTAGGTCGTTATTAGCATCAAACAATACTGGTAGGTACTGTAACGGAAAATTGCACAAAAAAGCTGGTATTCGATCCGGCTACCTTTCGCAATCCGGGCGACAGGTCAGTTTCGATATAAATTTTAAATACTTCCTTTAGGAAGCTATAGCTATAGCTAAATACTTTCTATGATAAGCTATAGCGTTATAGCTCTTAATGAAATAATCTACGAGTATTTAATGGAATGCCTAACATGTATTTCATGTAAAAATTGTGCAGCTTTCGTTTTGAATCAGGTTTACTGGTAACAATGATAATGATAAGAGATTACAAATAATTTTGACAAATTACTCGTCAAGTTATTCGTAAGTCCTACGTGGACAATACGAAACCACAACACAAGCAAGACTAATGATGATGAATGAATGATCTGATGATCGAATTTCGTGTCTGGACGGATTGGGTATACCCTCAGAACAATTACTGATATTACCTACATAATATATCCTACAAAATTTAATTATACCATACTGCCAGACCAAAAGATACTGTAAGCTATTTCATCAGCGTAAATACAAGCTACCAACCGACCAACACCTCGGTCTCCCTGTGACCGCGGACCCTGCAAAGGGTTCGAAACGTCAGGATAAAGATTAATTAAAACTAATGCGAGTAGGCCCGTAAAAGTTGTTTCATTGTAATGTGTAGTGTTCGCGTAAACTTTAGAAAACAATAAATTTAATTATCTCGCAATTTTTCATTTACTTTCTTATACTTTTATTGCTCGATTATATAAGTCCAATTTGGTTCAATTAGAGCAGAGGTGCCCAAACTCAAACCCAAGGGTTAGTGTGTCGAATTTTATTTGCCATTTGATCACGTGAATATTTTTTATTTCACGCTAATTATACCTACTATGTTGGAGTCCAATTTGGTTCAATTAGAGCAGAGGTGCCCAAACTCAAACCCAAGGGTTAGTGTGTCGAATTTTATTTGCCATTTGATCACGTGAATATTTTTTATTTCACGCTAATTAGTTTCGTTTTCGTCAGAATGATCGTATAGTGAATTAAACTCGCACTACACACAGGACTTGGGGCTTACTAGCTCATGCCAACTTATTGAAGTTTTGATTATCATCAGCTGCCTAATTCCCTGTGCCTGTACGTAATAGCCGACTAAGGGACAATAGTTCCAAAAGATGCTCGCTCATCAGGCAATCGGCTAGCAACCTATCACAGATGTTATCTTTTCTACCTCGGGGTCCTACCTTTAATCATGCTAAATGTGAAGTTTACTCAAAATTGGTGATTTTGATGCTCTATATACCCCTTGCTGGAAAAAGACGTAAAAGTATGTATGTATTTTATTAACAAGCCAATTTTCTAAAATATATTTAATAGGTAACTATTTTTAAGTTTGGTTAGTTAACATAAATAATTTTCTTCAATGTAAAATGTAAAGGTTGCGTCAATCAATTTGGTGGACTAGCTACATATTGTATAGGTACACCAACAGAATATTTGAAACCGCAAAAAAATGTGCTTGATAAAATACTATCTTTGTTATCGACTACAAAGATTAGTCAGACCTACGAGATTAGTCAGAAAAGGAGCAGTGGGGGTGCAACTTTTGAACCGGTATCAACAATTCTCATACTAAGATATCACTGACATTTCATAAAGTATTTCTTGTAATTTCCGAATTCAAGATCACCGTTGAGATTCCAAAATCTTAGCACAGTCCCGCTTCACGACAGACTAGTGGGAGCGAGGAATAAGACGACGCCGACGCAACGAAAGACTGTTTTCGTTAGTAACACGCTCAACATTGAACAACGCCTGCACATAATTGTTTATTAAAAGCCTACTGTTGTTATAGCGTTCGCACAACAAACTCCATGCCATTTCGTAGTCGCTTTTAAAATCAATGTTTTTTATAATTTCTTGTGCGTTGCCTTTTAGCGACGCACGAAGGTAATGGAATTTGCTGATGTCGTCTATGCAGCTGCTACTGTGGATTAGTGAGGAAAAAGTGTCTCTAAACTCAAGCCAGTACTGATAACCACCATCAAAATGAGGCAAATCTATTTTAGGTAAGCGTATAAAAGCATGTTGCGATGCACCTTTGTTTTTCCTGCCGCCGAGCCCGCCACAGACCCGTAGTCGCTGCCGCCGCCCTTCATAGCACTACGCTTGCGAATTAAAGTCTCCTCAACAGACATCGCTAATCGCTAAAGAAAAGACAAAAAAAATAAAGTATTAATGTAACAAAGGATCTACATTAAAAAGAAATGAAATATACTATGCACAAAATTGCAATCGATTGCTGACGTGCGTTCGAACGACCTTGACCTACTCAGTCAGCTGTCGTGTACCGGGCTAACGGCTAACGGTAAACAAGTCAAGCGAAAAGCCAGCGCAGCAAAGCAAAGCAAGCGCAGGCGCAGTCGTGTAGCAACAATCGTGTGGATGGTTCAAATGTGCCATACAAAATTGTGAAAATGATGATGATGACCACTAAAATTCGACTCAAATATTAGCGATGGTAGTGACACAAAAAAATGTTTTGAAAAAAACGTACTTTGAAGAGGGTTGAAAATAGGAAATGATTGGAACGAACTCACAAAACCTCTGTCGTTATCCACAAGGTAACCTGATTTCGCCCGCGAAGCGATGACTCAAAGAAAATATGCAGCCGAGTTCTTGAAGACCTTCGGGAATCCTTCTTGCGTTCGTTCCGTGATCAGCCTTCGTTATCTTCCAACTTGTAAGGCGACTTCCCGCGACAGTAGAAGAGAAACACGCAGTGACACGGCGATTTTGGACCGACGAATTCGAAGTCAAACGTTCGTTATTAAATAAAACGGATTTTCGTAGACTACCGATTCGTTAAAACGCCGAGAGGACCATTTGTTCGGGTCCTAACTAAAGGACTTTAAATGAGAGAGAAGTAGACTGTATAACTGGTTTTATAATTAATAATTGGTCAACTAAATGTCGCGCGCGCGTCTGCTGTCGTCCGTGATCCGTGGCGAAGTCCCCGGTGTGAAGTGTGTCGCCCGGCGCCTCCGGCTATCGTCCGAAGTTCGCACGGGAAACCCCGGCGGCGGCGGCGGCGGCGGCGGCGGCGGCGGCGCCGGCGGCGCCCGAGCGGTGATGCACGAACAAGTTTGTAAAATAGCGAGTTTCTTTGTAGGTAATATAATTAATTAACCCAAAAATCTCAACCCTGTTTTTTTGAAACGAGAATTTGTATGGCAAAATTTGAACTCTTCTCGTATGTCACCAGGAAGCGCACCTTCAATGCCATACTAATTTTCGTTTTCGTAAACGTAATCGAATAAACTAACAATAGGCACCCTGGGCGCCTACCAGCACTAATTGCAATCTTACTATTTATTATTTATTTTATTTAGGTATTATTACATTCTCGTATCCTTATTATTATTATATTAGTAGAAGATTTTCTCCTGGTAGGTAACCTAAATAAACGAAAAGGTATTGTTTTGTTTTCCATAATATTATTTGCACTATTTTCATTTGCCTTAATGGTCCTCGGTCATAATATTAATTTGCACTATCAAGTATCATTATACCTACTTACTAACAACCCACGACATAACAATTTATTAGCCATACTCTCATTTGCCATAAAATAAGGTGCCATAATAACAAATGTCATAATTATTAGTTTCTATAAATATCATTTTACATAATTGACACTCGACATATACCTACATATGTCATGATACTAAATGTTTGCAGGTTGCATGTTTCCCTGTAAAGAAAACCTATTAATGGGTTGGGTAGGTTAGGTTAGATTTTTGGTAGTAGTGCAGGGGGAAAGAAAGTGTGATAAGTCGGAAAGTTTATTTTTTCGGTTAGGTTAGGTTAGACTTGTGACCACGCGCAGCGGAACGAGCAATGCGAGCGCAGAGTAAAATTGCTTGTTTGCATGCTTGCTTTGTTTGCTGCATGTTTGGCTGACAAAATTATTGCATTTAAAATTCGGGAAAACATTAGTAAACCAAACGAATAGGGTCATTCGCGCATCAGGTATATTCACGTAAGGATGAACCTGACTGAGTGCCTGTGTGTCTAGTGGCTATACCAGCAGTCTCAGGCCCAGATGTCCGGCTCCTAGCGAAATCCTCTGAGGATTGCTTGGTTACTGCGGTATAAGGACACCCCTAAAATCCGGTTACGTGTAAAGTCAATCCCTTTCTAATGAAAAAGGTGCTGAAGATTTAACGTATTGTATGATAGGTGGTACATACCTAGACTTGTGGACTCCAACCAAATTTCTGTACTTACCTACTCCCGCTATCATTGGCGGGACAATTTAGGTAGGTTTAATTTCATTTTTAAAATTAAGTTCTCATGAACTTAATTTATTAAATGAAATTAAATACAAATTAGGTCAGCTCATTACATTTTTAAAATTTAAATTATCTAATTGATAAAATGAGATTATCTAAGTACCTATGTATTACTTGACAAATATTCACTAGTAGGTACATCCGCGTCGTACCTACATACCTGTGTTTGACTAAATGTATGATTATAATGAACAAAGGTAAATTTAAATGACGTAACCTATCAGTACAGATTGTCACTTTCGATTATTTTTAAATTTAACGTAGAACTAATTAAATATCGTTATATTCGTTATCACAAATGCTTACCTACCTACTGGATTGCCTAGCTATTTCATTGCGTTTTTTTTGTAAAATATATTTATATTTACATTTTAGTGGGTTGCCCTATAGTTCATCAGAAGGAAATAATAAGACAGACGTTCAGTTCATTCACTTGTGTAATTCTCGTTTGCACATAGATATAACACAATATATAAAATGACCATAAAATATCTAAACAATAACTAATTAAATGACCTAGCGAGGCGGTGCTCTGTAGACGACTGCCGGGCCCCACCGCTACGCCGGCCGGGGTGCAGATTGCTGATCCGACATATTACAACATTGTATACCGCTACATCACACCCCTTCTTTTTCAAAATTTTTGTACAAAAAAAAAATTTTATAATAAAAAAAACATGTATAAAAAACAATAAAAACAAAACTATTTTAAGTGTTTGGTTTACTTTAACATTTCTGTATGACAATATTGTATATAATGTTGTTATATTATAATTGAATAATTTTAACAATAGCAAAATAGAACTTGTCTTAACACCGTGCGCCCGCCGCCAGTTGACACCGATTCGCAGGAATTTGCTGACTCGATGTCTACTGATTGATCACCCCATCACGCAATACATACCACTTATCGCTTGCCTGTTGCCCGCACAAAGGTACAATCACGCACATGCAATCGATGACAACTTAACTATTATTCTATTTGGGTTTATTATGAATCGCTTTCACAAAAAAAAAAAAACTAACTCCGCACATTTATTTACAAAAAACACTTAAGTAGAATACATTTAGCTTCAATTTACCTTACTTGAGAAAACGAAACTTCACGCGGGAACCGAACTTCCGCTTAACTATTAGCACAACAAAACCCATCTGGTTTCTTACCTATCTACCCATCAACAAAAAAATACTACATGAAATATTCCTTTATGAGGAACAACACAAATAAAATATAATTTAATGATATATTGCCCGAGAGGCCGGCCTGCTATACATAAAAATCAACACCCTTAGGGCCCACTTTACCTCCTCTCGCGACAATAGCCTGCTAACTCCTTACTTCATTACAAAAAAAAAACTAAACACTATGAAATCCAAAAAAAAATGTTATCACTGAGCATAAACAACTTGCTGCGGTGGTTGCGACTGTGGCGTTGGGCCATTTGTATTTCCGGTTACTTGCCAGATGGCCCTAATTCATCTATCAACCCATTTCTGGGTATTCTGACGACATTTTCCAACGCAAAAGTATATGACGATGCACACCATCATTATAAACATTACTAACAACACTATTCCGTAGATCTGGACTTGCACCACCATATCACTAGTGCTGGCGTTGTTTGCGCCGTTCTGGGCTATAATTATTTCTTCGTCTTTACTATAACTTTTACCCATTCTGGAGATAAAAATATTTCTCAAGAACAATCCTACTGAGTCCAATATTCTGTACGAAATGAATTCTAAATCATTGCAACAATAAAAAAAACTAGGTCAATATAATTACGGAAGCAAAAATCTTACAGGCTGCTTAACTGCGCGGCCGCTGCGCGTAACAAGCTTAAGCGGTAGCGGTTTCTGAACAGTTGGAGACATTTTAACTTGTTTCTGATTATTTGCATTTTTATCGATATTATCATTTACATTTTCCTTAGTACTGATATCCTTATTACTAGAGCCATAATCGGTGTCCGATTCACTTAAACAATATGCTGGCTTTACTCTGTCTATGGACACGGTCGATTGGCGGTCACCCATCTTAATAACCATGGTTTTGATGACCTTTTGACTACTGGATACGGTCCACTGTATGTAGGCATTAACGGCTTCTGCACTAAATAATTACGTAAGAAAACATGACTACATGACTCTAAATCTTTATGAACGAAAATTTTTCTACAATCGCTACTCTCTCGTGTCTGAGGCCGTAGGCTTTGAATTATTTGTTGCAATTTAGTCACGTATGTTTCATCTGAGATATTTGCATTTTCACAATCGGTATAAAAATCGCCCGGTAAGCGTAATGTTTGCCCTAATACCATTTCTGCTGAGCTGACGCCGCTGTCGCCTCGACACGCCGCACGCAGCCCCAGCATGACTGTAGGTAGCTCTTCAACCCATGATCCACTTACCTTTTGCAACAAACGAGCTTTTAACGCAGCCTTCAGAGAACGATGCAATCTTTCTACCTTGCCGTTACTTTGCGGGTGATACGCTGTTGTTCGAATCTTATGGACACCTAATATCCTCATAAGGCTACTAAATAATTCGCTCTCGAACTGTCGCCCCTGATCGCTTGTTAATCTGATTGGGCACCCAAAACGGCAAATCCAATTTTCGTAAATAATTTTCGCGATGGTCACGGCTGTTATATCTATCACCGGAACTGCTTCCGGCCAGCTTGTATACCTGTCTATCATTGTTACTAGATATCTGAACCCTTCCTGAGTGGTCGGCAGGGACCCACGATATCTACATGCAGGTGTTCGAAACGTTCTGAGAGCGGAAACGTGCCTAACCCTGTAACTGTATGCCTATGCGTTTTTACCTTTTGACAGTGTATACACGCTTTAGCCCATACACCTACATCTTTGTTTATTCCAGGCCAGAAATACCGTTTCGCTACCATCTTGCGCGTGGTTCTGACTTCGGGATGATTGCCATTGTGCACTGAATCAAACGCCAACTTCCTAAACTGCTGTGGAAGTTAGGGTCTTACATTGTTCTCTGAAGTCTCGCAATAAACAGCATTGTTACACAATGGAGAATACAATTTTTTAATCGACAACTTACCTTGTAACTCTGTCAGCATAACCGCGAGCTTATCGTCCGTTTTCTGTGCTCGGGCGACTTCGGCGAAATCTATAACCGCTGGGCAAACAACAGTCTCCACTACCCGGGATAACGCGTCAGCAACCGCGTTATCGTTACCTTTGACATATTGTATATCGCTCGTGAACTCGCTTATATACAATAAATGTCGTGTTCGTTTAGGGGTTTCTTTGTTGTCTGAACCTACTTTAGAAAACGCATGGACCAACGGTTTATGATCTGTCATTATCGTAAGCTGTCGGCCTTCGATCATATTACGAAAATGAACTATGGCTAAATATACGGCTAATAGCTCCCTGTCGTAGGTGCTGTACTTTTTTGCGCGTCCGAAAGCCTCTTGGAGAAGTACCCCAACGGCTTCCAAACCCCTTTTACCTTGTGTTGGAGAACTGCCCCAACGCAAGCGTTTGACGCGTCACACATCAGATATAACGAACCTTCCTCACCCGGGTGCGATAAAGTTACTGCATTCTCTAGGGACGACTAGAGAACTACACATACAACACAACATGATAAAATTTTACTAGAAAAAATCAACCCCTACTCGAGCTTCCTGAGCCTGGTTGATTTTTTCCAGTATAATTTTATCTTGTAACATTGTGAATGCAGAATTCAAAATAATATAAAAATATATATTTATGAGGTCGATACTTCGATAGCATTTTTATTCATTATCTGATATGGATATTTTTTTAGGAAAATTTAGCTGCTTAAACTCAAACGGGCTTAAAGGAGTTCGCGGCGAAAAAAAATATGTTTCACAAGTTAGTAAGTAAGTATTTATAGTCCTAACAATCTCTGGAGGGGATCTAGGCAGAAGTTAAATGAAATGAAAAAAAAAAAGATCAGGCTAGGGACAATAGTGCACTTATAAAATAAAAAATATAAAATAAAAGTCGAGTAAGTAGATAAAAATAAAAAAAATACATAATAAAATAACATGAGTATGTAACACAATAATAGTAATATTATATAATGTAATCTATACATATATTTAATGTGATTCTACTGCTGGTTCGGAAGGTGTTTCTACTATAAGAATTTTATAGCTACTCCTTTTAAATCATGAGTTGTTTACAAAAATACTATCTATTACTACCTTTTATTTCAGACGCTGACGCCGACGCAGACGCAGACGCAGACTCAGACATAGTCCTTGATTATTAGGTTAAAAAAAGCGAGAATAAAAATTAAACATGATAGGTACTTATCAGTCATTTGCCTCAAAAATCACTAACAAAATTGCTTTTTTGGTCGAAATTGTTTTCGTTTTTAGCATTGCCTTCGTCATTACCCCTTGCCGCCTAGAACGACCGCTACAATAGCTCGGTTTGAGTTGAACGCGGTGTGAGAGAAATAAGAATTTATTCTTATGGTCTGGGTGCGTAGTGCGAGTTCTATTCATTCTATTTGTATACCTACCTTGACGAAGTTGGAAGTATAGTTAAATTAAATAATAAGTTTAACGCCTAAGTATGTCATTGTACCTAACCTGCATTTCACAAATAAATATTCTATTCTATTCTATTCTATTCACGTTAACGTAAACAAGATTATGTAGGTAAGGATTCTAAGGTATTTGAAGCAGCGAGCGCCTCCTGGTGACAAAAGAGGAGAGTTAAAATGTTGCCATATTTATTTTTGTCAACAATTGAATACAAGACCATCTGCTTGCTTCCTATCGTGTTCCTATGTCAATATGGGCTTCCTATACGTATTGAACCAATTTCTTTTTTACGAGCTTTTATTACAAACTTTTATTTAGTTTCACCTGTCCCAATGTTTGTCTGTGATCAAATCTTGCAAGTTAAATTTGATCCACTTCCCGGTTACCGATTGAGCTGAAATTTTGCATGCATGTGTAAATCGGATAATAATGCAAAATTATTATGACATGGAGCTGATCTGATGATGAAACCGGAAGGTGGCCATAGAAACTCGGTAATTAAACGACACAACCCCATCGAGTTTGGGCTCGTATTATTCGTCTTGACGAGTACTTTGGTGTTAGATGGTAACCAGGGTCTGATGATGGAGCTGGAAGATGGCCATAGGAACTCGGTAATTAAACGACACAACCCCATCGAGTTTGGGCTCGTATTATTCGTCTTGACGAGTAATTTAGAGCTAGATGGTAACCAGGGTCTGATGATGGAGCTGGAAGATGGCCAAAGGAACTTGGTAAATAAACGACACTAACCCATCGAGTTTGGGCTCGTATGATTCGTCTTGACGAGTCTTTGGTGCTAGATGGTAACCAGGGTCTGATGATGGAGCTGAAAGATGGCCATAGGAATTCGGGAAAATAAGTTCGTTCCGTTTGTTATGAATGTGGATCTGTCTTTGATTAGATGGATTAGATGGATGACTCAATGCCAAAGTGAGCACGTGCCGAGGGCTGAATGGTATGAGGGTGTATAAACATGTCATATCGTTAACGTTGCGCCTCAGGGTACCAGGGCGAACCCTGTTGTACTGAAACCCTTACCCCCTACAAAAATACTAAAAAGTTAAAAATAAAATTAAAAGAAAAATAAAACTTTTTAAAAACAAGCTTTTATTACTGGTTATAAAAAAAGGAACTAAAAAATTAAAAATAATTTAAACCTTTAATTAAATTTGATAATAAGAAAAAAATCTTTATAAATAAAAGCGTGTTACATTTTGATGGAACATTAAAGAACATTTACATTTAGCATATTAGCCTAGAATTACACCTTCATTATTTTTCTTATTATCAAATTTAATTGAAGGCTTAAATTATTTTTAACTTTTTAGTTCCTTTTTTTATTAACAAGTAATAAAAGCTTGTATTTAAAATGTTTATTTTTCTTTTAATTTTTTATAATTGACTTCTCACTTTGTCGCTCGCACAACTAAGTACTTAACTGTCCGTCCTGTATACATATAGTTGTGCGAGGGACGACTTGATCACAATATCATTGTAAAACCAAACGAGATAATTGTTGAATGTTTAAATTAAATGTTTTTAAACAAGCACAAAACGAATTTCGTTGACGCCTTACGACACTTAACAGCAGACCTTTCATTTAGCTACAAAGACTCTGATCGTACAGTAGGCTCATTTTTAAAAAATGGCGATTTTGTTGGTCGCTGCACTAGGAATATTACTTTTTTCGAATATATATTGTGACATCAATGAGGACAGAGCAAACGCGTCGTCCGAATACTGTCCCCACTTTAGAAATTCTCCCAGTCTGAATGCACTGGAGCTCGTTGGCAGTTGGTTGACGGTGTACACCCAACCGAAGGCAATTGATTGTTTCACGTTGTATGTGAGAGCTACAACCGATTTGGTGAGTAATTAATTACCTATTACAGATGTTGAACACGATTAGTTACCTACTTAATTTAATATAAGATACTATTATACTAAGAGTACGTTAAAGTAAAAGTTAAGCAAAAAAATGGTTCATAGGACTAAGTTGAAATTGAAGTAGGTAGGTACTTGTGTGTATAAGTAGTGGATACTATGGCAAGTTTCAAATCGTATATGTCTTCTTAGGTAGGTATCGGGGAAATACTTGAGTGTAATGTGCAACATTTTGTGTAGGTATCTACTTACTTCATTTTGAGTGTCTACTTACTTTCTAGAGTTCTCTGTATATTCTATTTTTTTTAAGAATGAGTTGGCAAATGACTCTGCTCTACCTGATGTTATGCAGAAGCGGAGTTTTTTTTATTTTTTTACTTTTGTACTATGTTGTTAAATTAAAAATAACTTGCTCATTAGTTTGAACAATTTTACACTTTGAAGTTTTTATCGGATAAATAGCTTACCGAAGTACACCGCAAAAAATACTGTGTTCAAACGTCTTCGCCTTTTAGGGTTCCGTGCCTCAAAAGGAAAAAACGAAACCCTTGTAGGATCACTTTGTTGTCCGTCTGTCTGTCTGTCTGTTTAACTTGTACGAGAAATTAAGATACGGCGGTCGTTTATGTAGCACAAAAAGTATATTTCGATACTCTCAAGGGAATCAAAATTTATAGGGTACTTGACGTTGACCTAGAACTATGAAGTTTGGCAAGTAGTATCGTCTTATACTACAAATACAGGGAAAAGTCTGAAAACTATACATATTTACAAAAACACAAATGTTGAAAAAAAATCTACGAGCAGGATTTGAACCTGCACCCTTCTGACATACCGGGTCAGGTGCTCTTCCAATTCCGACCCCCAACCGCCTAACTCTATCGACATCGCTCTCGCTATCGCGCTCTATAGTTTATGGCGTCATTTTGTAATTTCTAAAGCGATATGAAAGCATTAAGAAAGCAATATCGAAAGCTATAGCCTATAGCTTTCGATATTGCTTTTATATAGCTTTCGAAATGGCAAGATTACGCCATAAACTATAGAGCGCGATAGCGAGAGCGATATCAATAGAGTTAGGCGGTAGGCCCCCTGGTTAGAACCACGATAGCTCAATAGCTATCTTGGTTCTAACCAGCCCGCCGAAATTATTCAACACTATTTACTTTTTTACTTTGAAAGCCAAAGGCGTCCAAAATTTGCGTTAAAATTATATAAACAAAACAAAAACATTTTATACATATTTAATTAAATCACAAAAAATACAGGGTCTTTATGCAAGGAACAGGGGTCCAAATTTTCTTTTTCGTTTGAACTTTGGTACTTACTGGTGTATTGTTCATTAACGGCATCAGCGAATGTACATGGAGGGTCGGTGATGATCTCCTTTGATAATACTTGTGTTGGGTTATTTAGAGATAGCTTAGAATAGACTTTTTCCTCTATTACTTTTATTATCTTTACCAAATGGTCAAGGTCACTCTTAGTTTGGGAGAATTGATGTTGCAGATGTGTTATAGCATTTGCTTGGCTGTCCAAACGAGCAATAATGTCTGAACGAAACTGTCTCAGTTCATCAAGTAATACTGTAATTCTCCTTCCATCATTACCTATGAAAATCTTAGCTGGCTCCCGCGTTGTGTATTGACATTATTTATTGGTGTAGTGGTTATATTAAAGTCTGTAGCAGCTACTCTTACAGTAGTTTTTATGTTTCCGCGTTTCGGATTTAAACAAATGCACTCCGGGCATACCCACATCTTCTTATACGCTACTGTAAATGCCCTAAAAGCATCTAGTGTAATTTTAAGACAATTCACGTCATATCTTTTCCTACACTTATCATTAGAGCAATCAATAAAGCAGTCATTCATTATTGTCGACCTACAAGCGCTGCATTCGTTGGCCATAATATGCACTCAACGAATAGATGCAGTAAAGAGAGAATCGACCTTATTAGCAGCTTCCCAAGAATCAGTCCGCTCAGTACGTATAATTACTTCCGCAGCACACCGAACAGTCGTAGCCGGTCGTAGCGACTCGTAGCTCCGTAGACGACGACCGACGACGACGTAGCAAAGCGCTGCGCGTAGACACTGATGCACAATATCGAGCGTAACGCGCCCAGTGGCTTTGGTCGAACGGATAAGGAGCCACCACTTACGCCGAAGGTCCGGAGTTCAATCCCAGCCGACCGCCTCAACATTTATTTCCACTTTTCATTTGCTTGGGGCTTCGGACGAGGTACGCCGAGGTCATGTCTCCAGCTAAGGCGAAGTCCGGGGCTCCAACCCAAATTAAAAAAGTTTATTAAATTTATTTAAATAACTCAAAATAATCAGTGACACGTCTGCTCGCAAGAAAGAACGCACGCCGAAAAAAAATATTTTTATTATGTAAAGTTTCGATTTATTACGAAGAATGAAAAAATAAATACCTTTTCCCTGTTTTATATGTATAGGTACCGAATAACTTTGGTGTAATGTAGTACCTAACATTCGGGAAAAATTCGAGACTCGATTCCTGAACTATATAATATATACCTACCCATAAATTTGTACGGAAACCTCGGTGGGCGAGTCCGACTCGCACTTGTCCTGTTTTTTATATACAAGTGTATCAAATCAACTCCTCACAAACAGGAACGGGAACAGTGCGTAATAAAGTACGGCAACTTCAGCGGGCTCGTGAACTGGGAGGATTGTCTGCTGGAAGTGGAGTCGCCGCTGGGCAAGCACTACCTACAGGGCACCGGCAGCAACGCGGGCATGCTCGACAACGTTATCATCGCGCAAAAGCCCAATGGTAAGAATACGTTATGCGGCCTTTGGATCATCATAATCATCATAAGTTTATATTGCTTCTCTGCTGAACATGGCCTCTCCAAGGGCACGCCGCTGGGCACGATCCGCGGCCCCGCTCTGTCCTCTAAATGCCACTTCACATTAACAGAATACACTAAACATGCCACTTAGACCCGAAACTCGTAGAACAAGGATACGCGACGCTCCGGTTCACATGTGGTCTATACCAGGTACAGATATGTACTTGGGCGCTTTTCCCCAGCCCCACGACCCGGTCAACCCGAGTCGAGGTCCTAGCCTTTAGAGGCGCCCTCTGGTTGTTCCGCTCCCAATCCGATCCGAACTCCTCGGAGAATCTAGTAGGGAACGGGGACACGCAATAGTGCGTGATGCCAGAAAATCTTTGACGGTGCTACGTTTCACATGTTTCTTGAAGCCCCAAAAAAGCCCGGTGACGCTGAAAATTTCGTTTGATTATCAGCAAACTGTCTCTTAAAACGACTTACGGCTACTCTCATCCAGTTCTGTCCTTGTGTACCTATACATTTGTACAAATCCACCTCCGTTGAATTCCACGTTTGTACAATTTCGCATTCTTCCTGCATGGCTCCGGCACCATGGTTAAGTTGCACGAGCAATTGATCATCTTACAAACATAAAACGGTGCAAGATTGAGTACGTACAATAACAATGGCGGACGCGTTATAGGTACCTTTTTTTACGCATGGAATCCTTCTTATGATGGATACAGCCACCAGAGGGTCAGCGCGGTTATGTGGCGGCTCTCCCGTCTTCCTTTCCAATTGCAAAATCTTTTTTTTGGTGAGAGTTTGGTTATTGAATTTGAATTTGAATTTGAATCGCCTTAGTCGAAGGGCTAAGAGAGAAGTCTCGTCACGCTTTTTTTTTTAACGCGAAGTGTCGTAATGTGCCATTGTCATTTTTTTTATCCTTAATTAAACATAGAATACACACATTGAATTTACACATATAACAAGCCGCACTGGGTCCACGTGTTGGTTTATGGCCCATTCGCCCTATCCATCCATAGGGAAGGCCTGTGCCTCAGCAGGGGGAACATTAAACGGCATTTTCAGCGTCACTTTTATGGGGGCGGGCGGCCAGAAACTCAAACGATTCCTCAAGCCGAGTGAAACGAAGCACCGTCAGAGGTTTTCTAGAGAGAACGGCATCACGCACTAGAGCGTGTCTCGTACCTTACCAGATTCTCCGTGGGGTTCGGATCGGATCGGGATTGCAAAAGCTGCGGGCGCGGTGCCTTGTTTTTGCTGCCATCTGTTTGCTGGGAGATGGAATTGCCGCTCGGTAGTACCTACTAGGCACTTCCTAGATGGCTCCAGTGCTATTCTATTTCTTGTTTACAGGCGAGTACGATCTACAAGAGCAGAGTGCAGACCAGTGGACGATATATGGGCGGCGTGGAAGCGAGGTCATGGTGATGCGCGACTGTTTGGGAGAGGCGGCGGCGGCGTTCGCCCGGGCACCATACTGGCCCACAGCTGAGGAACTGTACGCGATCCTACACAGGAGCGGCATTGCTCCGCTAACTCAGGGCAAAGTGCTGTGCGAACCACGCAACATACCGAAGCCACAACAGTCTATCAGCCGTTACTTTGCGAAGATGTAGTCTATTAACCTACTGTTCTAATGAATTGAACTGAATTTCTTTTAAATCACATGCCTCTTTATGCATACTTTTATACAAAGTCGCCTAACGAGAGTACGGCTTCATGAAAAGCGCTCACCGCACGCAGGCCGCAGCCCATGGACGCTTGCAACACGCACATCTAAGGTATCACGCGCGCGATACCGATATCCTTTAAGCTTCACTTCTAGTCTTTTTACATTTTAGCAATACTGTAATCTATGTATTGTTTTATATCTCAATATTAAGTGAAATGTAATTTCGTATGAGAATAAAGATTTTTAAACCTATGATCTTAATTGATAATACACACGCACCGCCATCAACGTATACCTAATTAAGCATTTACACACTTTATTAGGTAGAGCGGGTGCAGTAAATAGGCCATGGTCATTCGAGTACCTACCTATTTATTGATCGAAGTCGACTTAACACAAATTTGGCCGGAACTGACTTGCAATTAGAGCACAAGTGTTTAACATGAACCGTCGTACACTGGCAACAAGACTACGATATAACATTTTATAAGAAGGTTGTACTTATCTTCTTTCTACTAAGTGCCTAGTATGAGTTTTGTTTACTAACCGTATATTCACTCGATTACGTTTAGGCCTACTATCCACGGAGGCGTAGCTTCATAGACGCGTATTCGTCATTCATTATACGTTAAGGCCTACTATCTACGGAGGTGAGGCGTAGCTTCATTGACGCGTATTTGTCTTATACATACCTACGCTTAGTGTGGCGGGCGGCGCGACGTAATAACGGCGGCGGCGGCGGCAGTGTTATGATGACGCGTGCTGTCAAAACAGAGCAGGAGCCAGGCTAAACGGTGGCCGTCCGTTAGTAGTGGACTGTATGTAGGGCATTGTAGGGTTGACTCAAATTACATTTGATTCAAATTACACTGACTAATAAACACTTTACAACTTAGTACTATCGGCGTGGATTCTACCGGTCGATGCGTGCACTAAATGCCTACTATACTGACTGCCGTCCACAGTTTTTTTTTGTTGACCCAGGGTAAACATCTTTACAGATTCAACCTTGCGGAAGATCCGGGGTTGGCCTTGTCTTAGCCGTGTCCTAGCCGTTATCCCTGACCCTGAATGCTTGAAGATTGCAGGGTGCTTATTTTACAAGCTTTTATTTAGTTTCACCTGTCCCGATGTTTCTGATCAAACCTTGCAAGTTAAATTTGATCTACTTCCCGGTTACCGATTGAGTTAAAATTTGTATGCATGTGTAATAGGATGACAATGACATGGAGCTGATCTGATGATGGAGCTGGAAGATGGCCATAGGAACTCGGTAATTTAACGACACAACCCCATCGAGTTTGGGCTCATATGATTCGTCTTGACGAGTACTTTGGTGCTAGATGGTAACCAGGGTCTGATGATGGAGCTGGGAAATGGACATAGGAACTCGGTAATTAAATGACACAACCCCATTGAGTTTGGGCTCGTGTGATTCGTCTTGACGAGTACTTTGGTGCTAGATAGTAACCAGGGTCTGATGATGGAGCTGGAAGATGGCCATAGGAACTTGGAAATTAAACGACACAACCCCATCGAGTTTGGGCTCGTATAATTCGTTTTGACGAGTACTTTAGTGCTAGATAGTAACCAGGGTCTGATGATGGAGCTGGAAGATGGCCATAGGAACTCTGTTATTAAACGACACAACCCCATCGAGTTTGAACATCGTCGGTAAACTTAATTTCCATTTAAGTTATATTTGTATGGCCTAATTCTGATAAATTTGTTGCGAAACAATCACTGTATTCATTTATCAACTGTTTAAATAGTATATGTTTGTCGTTGTCTATGGGTTCTATATTCAAATCATTTATATTAATACTACTGAAGTGTTTGTTTATTCTCATAACATCTAATTTTAATTTTTCGTCATTAGCTACGTATTCATTACCACGACATAATACGTCATTTTTCTGAAATAAAATCGATTGATTAATTTTGTACACAATTGTAACATATCCAATATTGTTAATAATGGTGCACATTCCTGTTTTAACCCTGTATAACTTTCTAAGACCATTTTCAATTACAATTTGCCCTGAATATGGATTATCTGTAAAACATTTAACAGGCCCACTCCCAAATAATTCTGTAGATCGATTGCACTTTAAACTTATTGCTTTTGTGTAGGATTTATTTTTACAATGAGTGATATTTAATTCAATACTCAATACTCAATAGATTTATTGTCCATCATAAATTATAAGGTGTTACAGGTGGGTATAGTACATATGAACCCTGTTGGGTATGACAATTTGAAACGACAGGCAGATTTCAATAGGTAATGAATTATAGTTTATTGATCTTAATGTAAATAAAACAATGAAATTAATTAATTAATTGGGATTTGATTGTTCTGGTCGTCGGAAAAGATTGTCTTAATTATATTATATAATGTTATTTTTATTATTATTGATATTATTATAATTATTATTTTTATTATAAAGTTTGTTAAATTTATATTCATCTTATTTATCATTTATACTACAAAGATTATAATTATAATTAAAGACTATATGTTTTGTGTACTTCTACATGTGATTGTTCAGTTGTTGTTTGACCTAGTAAAATGTCATACTTCTTATATGAGACAACATCACACACTTTGTTCTGATCCCAAGGTAAGTAGCTAAAGCACTCGTTTCATGGAAATCAGAAACAACGACGGTACCACAACCACCCAGACCCGACACAATATCGAAAAGTTCGTTTTCGAAATTGATCCGACCGGGAATCGAACCCGGGACCTCAGAGTTAGCGCCGCCCAAAGTCCAGCGTGCAAGCCTCTCGGCTACGGAGATCGTCAAATAATTATCTGACACTATCAACAAAACATCTACTATCTTAACATTATGTACAATCAACTCTAAAATGCACATACCTACCGGATCAATAAAAGAATTTCCAAATCCACGCAAAGAAGGTAAGTCCCTGCAAAGCCATTCATTAGGTTCAACCAACACTTTAGCAACAGATTCACGTATCAAACTACACTACTTCCGAAATCAATGTATCCCTCATAAACTTTGCCTTGAATTTGCATATTTTCCTTAAACTTTTCATCACAATTCATTTTGTTTGTTTGGTTTAGTCATAATGTCTTAACATCAGACCTAATTTTTCTAACCTCTCTTGTACATGTAGGACTTTCGTGTCCTAATGTACTGCATTTTTGACATTTTACAATAGGTTTCGGACAGTTGGTACTATGTGTCCAATTTCATGACAATTAAAACATTTAATAGCTTTACTAAGATCACCCCTTGGACAGTGGGTAACCATATATCCAACTTCATGACAGCTAAATCATCTAATAGCCTTGCTTACATCACCCTTTGGTGGTCTATGTGATAGTTCAAGTCCCTGTCTTACTATTTTTCTGTTTGTACTCCGATCTACACGTTCATGTTTGATATTTCTTATAAATCCTAACAGTTTATCAACACTTTCGAATCCTACAGCCTCTGCCCCATAACGGACAGATCTATCCTCTATTCCATACACGATGCAGTCAATAGCGTCTCGACCAGTTATATGACAACGATTAAGAGCTAATCGTTTTTCGTAATAATATTCCTCTAAATTGTCACCAAATTTTGCTTTTACATTTAACATTTCAGTTAACGAATGCCCATAATTTTGAGTTTTTCCTGCCAATCCTCTCATGAATACAGAACAGACGACTGACCCTCATACCAACGCTTGGCCGTAACCATTAATTTGGGAAGAGCGTAGTGAGTAGTTTGTTTACCATCCCAACCGTAAATTTCTGCACATTCGTTAACCTTGTTTAACCAACTCATTATATACTACTCAAAACAAAATAAGGGCCACGAGGTATTTTTTCATTTTGGTGTAAATTATTAAACATTTACATATTGAAAGTAGTAAAATATTGAGTATACAAACTCTTTGATACCTAAACTTTTTAATATTGTAGTATTCATCTAATGCTGGCAACAATTTTAAATAAAATTTGATTTAAAATTATTTTTGATAATTTTGATTCCATTTTCTTTGACGTTTTGCTTTCCTTAGCTTCTTGGTTTATTAGAAATTATCAGAGTTCATTGATATCTCGAGTCAGAAACATCTTTTGCAATATGCCACAAGCACGCAGGCGTCATATGGACTCGCTGACAGCAACCAGAGCCGTTACTATGATTGAAGAAGGTCATTCGCAGCGATCTGTGGGTTTGCAATTGGGATTTTCTCGAAGAGCTATTCAAAATCTATGGAATCGTTTCCAAGAGACCGGCAGTGTTAGAAGAAGACCTGGTTCGGGCAGAGTTCGCATTACAACAGCTCAAGAGGATCGTTACATTCGATTAAGTGCGCGCCGAGATCGCACAACGACGGCCCGCAAGCTGCAAAATCGTTTACGGCTCACAACGGGTACTCGTGTCAGTGACCAAACTATTCGTAATCGATTGCATGAAGACCAGCAGGCATCAAGAAGGCGAGTTGTCCGTATTCCATTAACCAGAAATCATCGTGCAAATCGTTTAAGATTTTCCCGTCAACATTTGGACTGGGACATAAACCAATGGGGCATGGTGCTCTTCACAGACGAATGCAAAGTTAAATTTTTTAACAACGATCGGCGTATTAGAGTATGGAGAAGACGCGGCGAGATTTTCAGAAGCCTGCATCCATGAAGTCGATCGTTTTGGTGGTCCAAATGTAATGATTTGGGGCGGGATAAGCTTACACGGCAAAACTGAGCTCGCTATTTTAAATGAGGGTACTGTTACTGCTCAGAGGTATATTGAGGAAGTCGTCAGACCACATGTGATCCCATTTGCCCAGCGAGCGGGTCCTGGATTCATCTTGATGCAAGACAATGCTCGTGCACACACGGCTCAAGCGACTCGGTTTGTACTGGAAGCGTCTCAAATTCAAGTCTTGCCGTGGCCGGCGAACAGTCCGGACTTAAATCCAATAGAGCACATGTGGGATCAGTTGAAACGAAGAGTTAGAGACGGTGATCAGGAAATACACAACCAACAGCAACTCATCAACGCTGTTAAAAGGGCCTGGGAAGAGATTCCAATGGAAAATGTCAGGCATTTGATTGAGAGCATGCACTCCAGGCTTCAGGAGTGCGTAACGAAACGAGGGGGGCATACCCGTTACTAAAAGATGAGCATGGAGTATTTTCTTTTGTTTTCAGTAACTTTACATTGTTTTTATTTTTAACCTTAAATGTGTTTTTTCTTTCAAAAGCAAATAAACTTTTTAATCATTATTATTGGAATAAATTTATTGGTCTACACGGTAAAAACAACATTAGTTTTCGTTATGGAGACAAAAAAATTAATATTGGTTTTATTATTTTCATGGTACAGACAAAATACCTCGTGGCCCTTATTTTGTTTTGAGTAGTATAGTTTGATTTTTTTCTTTTGGATCAAATTCGGGAACAACGTTGACAGATGTATATTTCTCTTTGACTTGTGGGTTTTGGCCAGCTAAAGCTTGTAAACTTTTGTTTAATGTCTGTAATACATCTATATTATTAAAGAAATTATTATTAGAGGTACCAACTTCACTGTTCAAAGGTGGCGTACTAGTATTTTTACGATGGCTGTTAGAACTTAAGTGAGCTGTACCATTCATTTTTAATTGCAAATCGTTTATTATACTAGAGTCCGCACCCTGAGTCTTTTGTGTTTTCTGCTGTTTTCTCATTCGAAAATCATCTTGGTTTTCTTTGGCTGTTGAATGACGTATCGGCCTTTAAGAAGAACTACCTGAATAACTGGAACGACCTGATGTTCTTCGATAATGCGAACCATTTCGTGAAGAGTACCGTGTACGTTTCTGTGACTTGTAATATGTTCGACCGTTACCTTGGTCTGGTGAGCGTGACCGATGAAGAATAACGTCGCTCACCACGATTCCGAGAAGAACGTCGAGTTCGGGAGGACCTCCTTGATCTTCTTGATGTTCGGTCACGACGTCTCACTGACCTTGAACGTCTATCACCATCACGACCCATTTTCTTATTTTGTCTGAAACTCTGATGAAAATTTATCTATACTCAAACCTGACACTTTCTCTAATCTTGACCGATCAAGCAAGACACGTAGTCATCAATCCCACTTCTGATTTGTTAGACTTTTACAATAAAAAGCTGAATGGCGTTATAATATGTTTATTATACTATTATTTACTTTCAAACTCTCACGATACATCCATTTCAATCGCTCAGTACAATAATCTGCCATCCGCCGTAAGATGGCGGCCCTTAATTAAAAAAAAAACAAGTCATTGTAGTTGAATTATTCTACCTAATCTATATTTAGTTTTAACAAGGTTATTATGTTATTTTACTTTTTAAAATAATCAAATAGGTACATAATACAGTAAATTATTGATATAAAATACAACTTTCCTTTAAATTAATAATATTAGCATTATTTCAATATTTAAAAAATCTTTTATAAATCAACCCTAGAGAACCCATTCTAACACTTGGTAGGTAAATGAAAACCAGATTAACCTATTTAAAATTAGATATGTTTAAGTAGGTCGCACAAACCTTTATGTTATGTAGGTACGTTACGTTCCTAATAAAATGCTCATAAAAGTTTGTTTAATTTATTTTATTCTCTTTTGCCAACCCTGCTAAAATAGGTAAGAATTTCGTATGCTACTTAGAAGCTTTGTCTCTGATTTAGTAAGTTTGGCTTTTATTACAAACAATCACAAGTTGTGTAGCCCACGAGAGCAAAGTCGCGAGCAAAAGCTAGTCAGATATAAAATAAATTCTTTAAAGTAAGTATAAAGTGAAGTGTACACGCGCCTGCACATCAACCTACCACAAACTGTCAATTTTCCTCAATAGACTTTGAACTTTCTGCCTCAATTATATGGTTGAAAATGTATTGAAGAAATTTGACAGTTTTAGATAGGTTTAAGCGCAAACGTCTGTACATTGCATTTCACCAGTCAGTCTAGTTACAGCACAAAGTTCCCGTTCATCAATGTTAAATTGTGCCACCGTACGAAGAAAGTGTATGGCCGGTCGACCACCAACTCCAACTCTGGAGTCTGATCCCATTCTATACCTGCAATTTTTGAATTAAAATCAGTTATTATAAAAAAGCGTTATAAATCAATTAACGCTTGCGTGCATGATATACAGGATGTTTGGTAATACATGTTTGGTAATACATGTTGGTATAATCCCGAATATGGCATATAGGGTACAAAATTATGAACATAACTGAAAAGCACCACATGGTCGAGATACTGATGTACTTTGTTAGGTACTAAGTAAAACTGTAAAGTGACAACCCTAGGTCAAGCTGATACGTTGTTCTTGGTCGTCAACCTCAAAGTTAAACATAAACAGAAGTCGAAATATTGTAAATCTACGTACCTAAATATGATTTTGCATGTTATAGCACAGTGTTCTTTATACTTGGTTGCATGGATATGTTTCAGGAGTACATACGAGGGCCACACCGAAATGATCGGGAATAGAAAAAACTACAAAGATAACACAATAATATTTACTTTCATTGTTTTTCGAAGTATTCTCCGTGACAATCAATGCACTTTTGCATTCGTTCAAACCAATTATTGTAACAGTAATTCCAGTCTGAAGTAGACATAGTCGAAACGGCCGATTTATAAGCTTGGACTGCCTCTTCTGGACCTGGAAACCGTTGACCACGTAGCAAATCTTTAGTTCTTGGGAATGTAAAGTAATCGTTGGGGCTCAGGTCAGGGCTGTATGGAGGATGGTCCATCAACTCCACGTTTTCCTGATTTAAAAACGCGATCGTTTGCCGAGCGGTGTGGGAACTCGCATTATCGTGGTGAAGGATTATGCGACGGTTCGGATTACTTTTACGAAGTTCTCTTATGACTTCCGGCAAACAAACTGTTGTGTACCATTTAGCAGTAACCGTTTTCCGTTCCTGTAAAGGAATTGTAGCCACATGTCCGGTTTTCGATACAAACGAAGCGACCATTTTTTTCGACACGCTACGAGAGCGCACAACTTTTGTTGGTTTGACCTCACCTTCGTAGACCCAAACAGCCGATTGGTGTTTTCTTTCGGGCTCATATGAATAAATCCACGATTCATCACCCGAGACGATATTGTAAACAGCATTTGAGCTCCCTCTATCGAACCGTTGTAGAGAAGACCGACACCAATTAACACGAGCCGACTTTTGTTCTTCGGTCAAGCGATGGGGCACCCAGCGGGAAACTAACTTCCTGACACCCAGTTCATCATGCAATATTATTTGAATGGCTGTCATACCAATGCTGAGGGAAGCCCGTATCTGCTCGTATGTCACATGTCTATCTTCTTGTATTAATTGGCGTACAGCATCGATGTTTTCTTGTGTTACCGCTGTTTTTGGCCGACCAGTAGAAGGAACTGTGGTAAGAGATAAACGTCCTCGACGGAACTCAGAATACCAGCGATATATAGTCGTTTTACTAGGTGCTTCAAGTTCATAAATAGAAACAAGCTCGGCAAGACATTGTTCTTGAGATAAGCCTCGGCGAAAGTTGTGAAAAATTATCGCACGGAAATGTTCCCGCGTAAGCTCCATTTTCTCACTGACTTCTTAATTTGAAATAGCTACCACTCTTCTTTTATTGAAAATTTTTATTTTTCAAAAATGGAATTAAGTTCGTAAGAATACTAAATTTCAAATACTAAAAAGATTTTAAGTCTAATTTATTCAAAAGTATTCCATTCCCGATCTTTTCGGTGTGGCCCTCGTATACATACACCTATCATCAAAAATCCTGTAAGTATGCCAATCCCTTTAGGAACCCTTTCAGAATCTTCGATCACCAACGGCTTGAGGAACCTTTAGTTTTTCGCCACCCGCATAAGTTCGGTTACGCTGACAACCATGTGGGGTGAATAGGTAAAATTTATTTCCAATAAAAATCGCTCACTTTGACGAAAACGAGAATTAATAATATAGCATTGCAGCAGCGTCTCCTATGAAACAAACAAGGCGGAATTTTGCTATACAAATTCTCGTTTTCGTTAACATGATCGAATGGTAAATGAAACTCGTTTTCTTCTCCATTTGGGCCTAAGTAATGGCCTTGGCCCAAGTAATGGCCTTGGCCTAAGTAATGGTGGTCTGACATCATGCTGAGGGGATATATTTTATTGCCACATCACATCATCATCACCAGCTCATTTTATGTCTACACTGCTGGGGTACGAGCATTCCCCCCCCCCCGATCCAATCCGAACCCAGGAAAATCCAGTAGAGCCGGGGACTAAGTGTTCAGACACTTAGTGCGTGTTTTCTAAAGGGAACGGCCTCAGTGCCGTTCCCTCTAGAAAACCTCTGACAGTGATTCGATTCACACGGTTTAAGAAACCCTTTAAGTTTCTCGCCGCCGCTGAAAAAGCCCGGTGAAGCTGAAAATACCAAGTGGCAACCAGCAAACTCCCAAAAAGATAGGGATAGGAAGACGGGCCATAAACCAGGGCCAGCCAGGGCCCTCTCTGGAGCGGATTGGTAGTTGTTAACGACAGCTAATGCAGCCGCCGGGATCAACTACTTTACGTGCCTTCCGAAGCACGGTGGAGCTCGAGATGATACATTTCTGGTCACTCATCCGATGACCGACCTTTGCGAAAGTTGCTTAACTTCAGCAATCGCAGACTGGGCGCGTTAACCACTGTGCTATCGAGCTCCTCCGTGCTCCTTTAGCCACACTTTACTTTAAGTTGAAAATGTATGGATTACTTTGTGATTTATGACATTTATAACTATTTCAATAATTTTACCATCGTCTTTAAATGCGTTGCGTCCCGCTTCTGCCCAGAACATCAGTCGCTGCACTGCATGAGACAACCTCAGCCCGCCGGCACCGTCTGTATCGTTACGCCAGTTTATCAATCTGTGTACACCCATCTGAAATTATAAAGAAAAAACATACAGCATGTAAACTTTGTGGCCCACTTGATTTGACTTTAGGTACGTATAGTTTTATTTTATTTTATTTAAACACTTTTGCAACATAAATTACATGGCGGACTTAACGCCTGAGCATTCTCTACCAGTCAACCATAGGGTCGTGCAGAGATAACATGGTAGGTGCAATTAGGTTAATACAAAAAAAAAGAATATAAAATATCTTAAGACGCACTATATATACCTACATATAATATATTATATTATATTTATATATATACATATACCATATAAACAAATATTATGCATATTATTTCATAAACTACTTATACGAATATACTACAAAAATAAACGTTGAAACGTTGAAATAGTTAAATCTCGTAGGATAATGGCACCAGTGGTCTACACTTTAAGCACAGTATTAGCTTATAAAGGGTGCTGTAACACGAGCAAAAACTTCTTGTGCAGATTATTTCGAGCACTTTAAGTTACTCTAATGTGGTCCGAATAGTTTAAAGTACGTCATTTAGGAATAAATTTAATTTAAAGTTAATATAGTCGATGTAACTTCCATTGCGATATAATCGTTTACCGGTCGTAAAGTAACGTGGTACCGGGCGCGGCCAGGAAGTACTACTTACAAACAATCAAGACTGATCCTTATTGTAATTACGTTAAGAATGAAATCAAACCTCTTTATTTAATCACAGTTGAAACTCTTTTCAAGCGACAATCAGATTATTCGAATCATTATTCAAACGTTATAATGACAATGTAAAGTTGACATGACAGTGTCAAGTTCAATGTCAAGTAAATAAAAATATTGAAAATGCCAAGAATAATTTACGACGCTCGTGAATTATGTATGTGACATGCTATTAATTTATGGTGAAGCAGGAGGTAATGCTAGTTTAGCGCTAGATTTGTATCGCGAACGCTACCCGAATAGGAATCACCCCAGGAATGGTCGTGTAATCACCAATGCAGTTCAACGCGTGCGAGACAATCAGCCTGTGACACAAGCGGTGCAACCAGCTGGAGTTCCGGGTGCAGTTGTAAGACCGGCGTTAAAACGAAGAATCCTTCGTCATTTTCGTCAACGTCCTACGACGAGTACTAGAAAAGCAGGTCGTGTATTTAATATTAACCGTCGTACCGTGAATAAGGTCCTGAACCGGGCGAAGCAGCATGATTACAAATTTCTTAAAGTGCAAGCTTTACTGGCACGTGACTACCCAGTGAGATTACTATTGTAACTGGTTTTTGGCACAGTGTCGTGAAGACGTAAACTTTGTGCGTAATGTGATATGGACTGATGAAGCAACTTTTACCAATAATGGCCAATGGAACCGAAAAAATACGCATTATTGGAATAGAAGTAACCCTCACGTAATGAAACAAACGGCCCATCAGTATCGATTTTCACCAAATGTATGGGCAGCCATTCATGGAAGCACTGCAATTGGTCCAATTTTTATTAATGGTAATTTAAATACCACACGCTTTATGCAATTAATTGATGACACCGCGGCAGATTACTACAATAATTTGCCAGAAAATGTTCAAAGCTTAACTTGGCTTCAACTTGATGGAGCACCTGCTCATTCTGTTGTGGCAGTAAGGCAAAAATTAACACACATTTTTGAAGACAGGTGGATTGGACGCTTTGATCCTATTAGATGGCCAGCGAGATCTCCCGATCTTACATGCTTAGATTTTTTTTTGTGGGGAGCCATTAAAGACTACGTCTTTTCCGTGGAAATGGATACAGTTGAAATGTTAAGAAACAGAATCGAAGAGGCGTTTGATGTTGCACGCTTAACTGATTTTTCTACACTCCACCGAAACACGATTTTGCGTTATGGCGCGTTCATAAGAAGAAACGGTGAACACATAGAAAACATGTTTAATTAGGTAGAGTACTGGTAAACAATGTTGTGCTAGAGCTAAGTAATAAACACTTATCCTTTATCTTTGCTTTTTAATAGTTAATCTCTAACAAGCTACTTGAAATTCAATAAGATATGGTAAACACAAACGCAATAAACGCAATAGGTATCGTCGTAGGTTATTTTTCAATCAATTAATTAGTGTGCTTTGCAAGTTACCGTAGAAAAACTGTGATATCAGCAAATAGTTCATGTCAACTAAACTATCAGGAAAGTTTATGGCGCTACATCAACTAAATGCCAGTGAAGAGTGTTTTGAATAAAATGAAATGTTTGCCGTCCATTGCTGGTGGGATTCATTTTGTTAGGGATGATCCACGTTTTGTGTCCATCCGACTGGTGGCGTCAGCAATGCTGGTGATGTACCTACATGTTTATATAAAAACCTACACTCTCCAGCTTGAAAGGCAGCACCTATACAGCGGCATGGTGACGGCGACGCGCATCGTGTCCATCCGACTGGCGACGTCAGCAATGCTGGTGACATACCTACATGTTTATATAAGACCCTACACTCTCCAGCTTGAAAGGCAGCATCTATACAGCGGCATGGTGACGGCGACGCGCATCGTGTCCATCCGACTGGCGACGTCAGCAATGCTGGTGACATACCTACATGTTTATATAAGACCCTACACTCTCCAGCTTGAAAGGCAGCATCTATACAGCGGCATGGTGACGGCGACGCGCATCGTGTCCATCCGACTGGCGACGTCAGCAATGCTGGTGACATACCTACATGTTTATATAAGACCCTACACTCTCCAGCTTGAAAGGCAGCACCTATACAGCGGCATGGTGACGGCGACGCGCATCGTGTCCATCCGACTGGCGACGTCAGCAATGCTGGTGACATACCTACATGTTTATATAAGACCCTACACTCTCCAGCTTGAAAGGCAGCATCTATACAGCACGCGCATCGTGTCCATCCGACTGGCGACGTCAGCAATGCTGGTGACATACCTACATGTTTATATAAGACCCTACACTCTCCAGCTTGAAAGGCAGCACCTATACAGCGGCATGGTGACGGCGACGCGCATCGTGTCCATCCGACTGGCGACGTCAGCAATGCTGGTGACATACCTACATGTTTATATAAGACCCTACACTCTCCAGCTTGAAAGGCAGCACCTATACAGCGGCATGGTGACGGCGACGCGCATCGTGTCCATCCGACTGGCGACGTCAGCAATGCTGGTGACATACCTACATGTTTATATAAGAACCTACACTTTCCAGCTTGGAAGGCAGCAGCAGCGTCATCCGCAGCGTATACAGCGGCATAGTGACGGCGACGCGCATCGTGTCCATCTGACTGGTGACGTCAGCAATGCTGGTGACATACCTTCATGTTTATATAAGAACCTACACTTTCCAGCTTGGAAGGCAGCAGCAGCGTCATCCGCAGCGTATACAGCGGCATAGTGACGGCGACGCGCATCGTGTCCATCTGACTGGTGACGTCAGCAATGCTGGTGACATACCTTCATGTTTATATAAGAACCTACACTTTCCAGCTTGGAAGGCAGCAGCAGCGTCATCCGCAGCGTATACAGCGGCATAGTGACGGCGACGCGCATCGTGTCCATCTGACTGGTGACGTCAGCAATGCTGGTGACATACCTTCATGTTTATATAAGAACCTACACTTTCCAGCTTGGAAGGCAGCAGCAGCGTCATCCGCAGCGTATACAGCGGCATAGTGACGGCGACGCGCATCGTGTCCATCTGACTGGTGATGTCAGCGATGCTGGTGGCATCCAACAACCGCACCACGCTCTTCAGAGAGCTGCCGTCCGGTACCAGTATGAGCAGCGTCAGCCCTGGTGTCGCGTAAGAGATCTCTACAGCCTGGAACACAAACCTTATTGGTATTTATCTTGATTGATTGATTTACAGTATTCGTTGTCCATATTCCTAAATTGTTGTGATTATCAACGTCCTTATTCATTTATTATTTCCTAAGTGTGAGCATTTGATCTTTATCTCACCTGATGTTAAGTGATAGTAACGTCGGAGATGAAGCACTCTTCACCCGAAGTCCTCAACCAAGGAACTATGGCTATCTTAACTAACAGAACATAACAATCCTACTAACGCGCTTTTCCACTCGGCCACCGAGGCATTATTTAGAGTATTGTATTGAATTAGAGCAAACATTATAACTTATCACTCACACGCAACGCAACGAATGGTAAGTATCATTATTATCAGAGGGGGCGGTAACTAATATTGAATTTACTGATCAGTCATATTATCTCATTTTCAACCATTCATTTGGTCAAGAATCATGTCTACTCACAGAACTGTAGCCGCAATTTGTTTGTTCTGCTGTTTCCACCTTATACGAAGTGAAGGATGTCCTTCTGACAGAAAAGAAGCTGAGCACTCTGAAGCGCAACTACACAATGATTTACTTTGTGCTTACGACTACAACTATCGGCCGGTGAAGGACCACAAGAGTGCCGTCAACGTATCCATCCGATTCGCAATCAAGTACATAAGTTTCGACTCCTTAGAAGAAACGTTTAGCGTGCATAGCTGGGTAGCGATGATATGGAAGGACGAATATCTGACGTGGGATCCCAGTCAATACGGTAACATCACCGAAATGCAAATAGAGAGCCATCGGATTTGGACACCGAAGATGTCGCTTTTTAATTCGGACGTATCACTATACCAGTCCGAAGATATTTACACCACCTGCTTATTGAACAACAACGGAACCGTCACTTGCGTGCCACACATACCTCACTCTGGTATTTGTCGGACATCACTGAAGTACTGGCCTTACGATACACAAAACTGCACGCTGTACTTTGGTTCGTGGATGCACACGGGTGAGCAGGTCAACTACACTTTCTTCCGGTCCCGGCCTGTGATGATGGACGAAAACCAAAATGGGCCGGGCTGGAAGCTACTGAACGTAGTGCCCGAGCGATTGCCCGGCGTCTACAGCTGTTGTCCCAACGTCACGTATCCGATGCTCAAATACACGTTTGTTATGAAAAGGGAGTCAGCGGGACCGGCTGCGATAGTGGTCGTACCCTCAGTGGTGATAGTGATAATGACCACCATCTCCCTGTTGATGGACGTCAAAGATCACAGTAGACTGGCGCTGCAATGTTTCTCACTGCTCGGGCATTTCATTTTTCTGACTGAGATAGGTTACGATATCCCGAAGCACAGTTCGGACACGCCGATTATTCTGTTGTTCATAAGGGATTCGATGATTGTTACTTTGGTTTCGATAATTATGACTTTGCTGCTGTCTTCGCTGCGTCGCCGCGTGGAGCCGGCGCCGATGTGGATGGTGTCTGTGACCCGGCTGGTCACCAGCGGGCCGGGCCGGTACGTGGTGTTCACCGAGTTTGACCCTAACGAGGTTAGCGACAAAAAGGTCCTGACGGAAAGCGACGTGAATGAAGACCGCATTCGTAACACTTCGGACTGGATTAAGTTTGCCAACATGGTTAACAGTGTTGTTTTCATTATGTTTGTTTTGATATATCTGATTTTACTTTGTGTTTACATTCCTTCAGATAAATAAATATGACAATGTTAATATAAGCTACCACCCTATTGATGAAAAGTATAGTATATTTATATTTAGTCTCATTTATATGTAGAACATAAGACTTGATAGGTAATAAGTAATTTCATTAACATAATATCTTCAGAAAGATCATTGTTTTATACCTGTGAATATTAAAATTACCTGTATTTTTATATTTTAGTGTGGTAGTTACCTCAACCCGTATAATTGCTTAATTCACTTACAATTTAATGTTTATTTATGAGTATAATTTTACATAAAAAATGAAGACACCTATGCTTTTTTCCTTTAACTTGTTGATCTAAATCACAAAATAAAAAAGGAGAGGAAGGGAAAATGCTTTGCGCGTACACCGAAGCTAGGGGCGACCCTGGGTTATGTGGGACTCTCGTTGCCTCGCCTTCCCTTGTTCAGCTACTAAAATCTCGTCGACGGGAGAGGAGGGTCACGAATGGCAAGCAACGAGTTCTCCCCCCTCCCCAACGGCATGCCAAAGGAGAAGGAGAGACGCCCTGACTTCGCTGAGGCTGTGCATTGCACCTAGAAGTGTCCCACCCTTTTACCGCTGCCCCACTAGTACTAAAAAAGGTACCTGGCATCCAAAGTGATCCAAGTTGACGTATCGCATGACGTCATTGATGCGTATCATGCGTGTCCTGCGGGCGGGCGAGCCGGCCGCGTCGCGGAAGGGCCGCGTGCCGTTGAGCACGGTGGGCGCGGACCGCCAGCGCGCGCGCAGGTATATCGAGCTGACGGCCACGTCCCGTACGCCTTCCGACACATCGTCGGGCTCGAATGTGTCGCGCACTGCGCCTGCTGTGTCCTCTTCCACCTACGGAAATTAGCAGTCTTGAAACGATTTATTTGTCTCTCTGTGACCATGGATTATGTTTTTTTTACATCTTACGGGTAAGCACTTGGCCTTCATCTCATCTGACGTTAAGTGATGATAGGGCCGAAGGAAGGAAGCGCACTTCATCCGGATTCCTCAACTACTGAGGCATTTGCTATCTTATCTCTATCTACCGAAAGACAAGAATGCTACAAACATTGATGTTCTGGCGACATACTAGATCGTTCAATAAGTCCCGAGACTTTCTTGGAGATGCCGCATATATTAAAAATACTTTTGATTTTAGAAAGTAATGGCCATCAAATGATGTTTTAAATTTTTTTGAAAATTCAAAAGTTTTGCAGAATCGGATATTTAAGGTACGCTAATTTTAAAATTCCGATAACAATGGAAAAGAACGAGTTTCGTGTGTTGATAAATAAAACATTGTTTTTTAATGGAAAAAAAAAACACCGTTCAAGCACAGCAATGGCTTATAAAGTGTTATCCGGAAACTGCTCCATCTAAACCAAACCAACCATTTGTCGGTGGAATGCCGGATTCAAATGCGGTCGTCTGGACACAAAAGACACTGAACGCTCTGGTCGTCCAAATGAAGCAGCGACTCCAAAAAAATATCAACTATGTCCTGAAAATCGTGAAGGAAGATCGAAAGGTAAAAGTGAAAAACAATAAATATTAGCCCCCTGGCTATGAGCTCTTATAGCAGTATTATTGCAGTTGTGGAAAAGAGACGCGAGTATATTCGCTGCTACACGCGTCTCGTTTTCACAACTGCAATAAATCTGCTATAAGAGCTCGTGGTTAATCTATTCAAAATTCAAATGTATTTTTGTTTAGCCATATCGTGTTATGTAATATGACAGTTACAAATAACATAAATATCTCACAAATCACAATATCGTTCTCTCTCGTAGAAAACATAATCGTTAGGGCAATTTAGTAAGAGCAGCTCTATATCATATGCCTAGTTTCGGTCGGCCATCTTCGGGAACACGAAGTTAGTCGATGCCCATTATTTACCTTGAAGTACAGTACCTATTGATATTACAAGATTTAAGAATCATCGGCTATTATTATGACATTACCCAAATTACAAAAACAAGATAAAGTTAGACGAACTGTTAAGTCAAAACATCTCTCTAAAAATGTCTTACCATCTTGTTAAGGGTGTCCATTATTTGTTCCGGCGATTCGGTCCCGTTCAGATGGCCGAGTTTCAGACAGAAAGCGGTGGCTGCGCTACGGAACTGCTCGCTGGCGTGCTGGGACCTCAGCACCAGTCGGGACGCCCAGCGCCATTTTGAATCATCATCGGACTTCGGCAATGACGATATGACCTCGCTTATTAAGTATATTTTATCCTGAAAACGGAAAACAAAAATTGCTTTCATTGCTTTTATCTAAACGCCACTAAATTGAAATTTTCACTTAAAAATAAATATAACGCAAAATTTTGTAGCGTACAAAGGAGAAAATGTTTCTTGGCCCACTAGCAATGTAACATGTGTATTTTATACTGTGTAACCCTTATAAATATAGTACACAGTACAGTAAAAGCATTATGCGTATGCGGAAAATTACCAAAGCTAACGTAAGAATCTAACTGAAATCTTGCAATTATAATAAAAAAGCAATGCTTTGATATTGTTGCCCGGTTGTCCTTTATACATATTGCTGTGTAGTCGTTTTGAATGTCAGTTAGACTGTAATACACTGACAAGATTTTAGTTTCTACAAATATATAATACTTATGTTTCTTAAATTTTCCGGTATTACTTTAAACGCCTAGGCGGTCGTGTGGCAAAGGGTTTGTGATCACAAACCCGAATTTGGCAAGCGTGGTAATTAAGCCATTACCCATCAATGAAACGATGACTTGATTTCAATGAAAAGCAAAAAAATTTGAGGGTTAATATCCAGAGGAATTCACTCCAAATTAAACGCCGTCCATTACCACCTTGAAACGGAGAAGCCTGCCTTGCTTTTCCTCACTGAAACGCAAATATTCCCCCTCATGACGTCTCCTACTTGCGCTACCCGGGATACAATTTAGAGCATTCGTTTATGCCACGCGCCGGTGTTTGTGCTTACGTCAGGGAGGATATGTGCGTCCGTCGCCTCGGCAATCTTGACGTTAGAGACCTCTCCATCTTATGGCTGCACGTCGACTGCGGACACCACCCTCGCGTCTACGCGTGCCTGTATAGGTCCCACAGCGGTAACATTGAAACTGAAAAACTTGTCGAGAGCGTCCAAACGGCCACAGAGTCCCTTCTCCAACGGATCTCCTTTGCCGAGATTGTGGTACTGGGCTTGCTTCTCGCTGGATGATCCTGATGTCACGCCGATTCTGTCGTTGATGTGATACTGCAGGGAATGGAACTCTTTATTTCAAATGGATCCCATTGGCGGCAGGTCCCAACCATGGTTTGGTCGATGTTGCAAAATAGCGTCTCGCCAAAAGCGCGAGCACTACCACTACCAAGCCTGGGCTAATGCGGAGTCATCAAAGGATCCAAACACCAGTGTGCTCAAAAAAAGTACAACTATGCTGCCAGGTCCTTTAAGAACTCCTTCGCGCACTCCCCGAAATCAATCCTGTAGAAGACCGACAGACGAGCCACCCTACACCGATGTTCTAGACTCGTTAGCAAGCTTCCATGACTCCGGTTCAATGCCTGTTTTAAGTTTTAAGAGGCGGCACAGGCGTGTGAGTGATCTTTTAGTGTACCTCACTCACCGATGGGCGGAGGAAGTCGAGAGGAAAGGGGAGTTAGCTTAGACATAGCGAAAGCCTTCGTCAGTGTATGGCACAAGGCTCTTCTCTTTAAACTTCAATCATACGGGCTTCCTGAGAAATTGTGTGCGTGAGGCGCCAGCTTTCTTTTTGGGCGTAGCATTAAAGTCGTGGTTGACGGATCTTGCTCTGACCTGAAGCCCGTGAATGCTGGAGTCCCGCAGGGGTGTGTGCTGTCTCCTACACTGTTTCTTCAGCATATCAATGACATGTTGCATAACAACACCATTCAGTGCTATGCGGACGACAGTACTGGGGATACGCATTACACCGGACGTACTAATATTTCTCTGAAAAGTGTCATAGAGAACCGGAATAAACTTGTGACTGACACTGAGAACGTGTTAAGTCATGTCTCGAATTGGGGCTGACTTATCCTAGTCCATTTTAACCCTTCCAAAACACAAGTTTGCGTGTTTACCGCTAAAAAACATCCGTTTGTCGTATCTCTAAACTTTGAAGGACCTCCCCTTGATATCAAACCGACCATTGGAATCCTTGGCGTCGATATTTCGAGTGACGTTCAGTTTTGCGGCCATTTGGAAGCTAAAGCTAAATTAGCTTCGAAAAAGATGGGTGTGCTCAATAGAGCGGGACAGTATTTAACGCCGACCCATCGCTTACAGCTATACAAAGCACAGGTCAGGCCTCATATGGAATACTGTTCCCATCTTTGAGCTTGAGCGCCCCAGTACCAACTCCTCCCATTTAACCGCATTCAACGCAGAGCTGCTCGAGTTGTCGACGAACGTGGTAACCTCTGGTCGGCTCGATCCATTGGCCCTTTGGAGAGATGTTGCGTCTCTCTGTATATTTTATCTTTATCATGGGGAGTGATCTGTGGAATTGTTCGGTTTGATCCCTGCTGCTGATTTCCTTCACCGCACTACACGCAATCGACTGTCTTTCCATCCACACAATCTTAATCGATGGCGGTCTACTACTGTGCGTTTCGCACGTAATTTTTTACCACGAATTACAGTGCTGTGGAACCAGCTCTCAGCGGCGGTATTTCCGGACCATTACGACTTAGGGATCTTCAAGAAACAAGCCTATTCCTTCCTTAAAGGCCGGCAACGCATCTGCTATTCCTCTGGTTTTGCGGGTGTCCATGGGCGGCGGTGATTGCTTCCCATCAGGTGACCCGCCTGCTCGTTTGCCCCCTTCTAATATATATATATATAAAAAAAGCCTTAGCCCAGCAGTGGGACAGGTAAGTACTTTACTTTTTTACTCGCTTTTATTAAAACAGCAGAATAACAGTGCTACTCTTACCGCGTGAGAAAAACGGAATCCGATGAAGCTATCAATCTCCATCGCAGTTTGCGGATCAGTCTCTGTGGACACAGCCATGAGAAGCAGGCTGAGGAACAGCCCCGACTGGACGAAGCTGATGCCGTTCACTTGTCGACCAGGCGGGCTTATCAACAACAACTTGTTGAATGTTGTCTGAAAGAAATTTCTTTAAATACCGACTAGAAATGTTTGCGGTTTTTTCCATTTGCTTTTTAGCATAAAATACTGTTATAAAAATAAAATGAAACACTTTTTTACGGATCTAATCGTGTTTAATTTGTAGCGCGCTGTAATCTTGTGCTTATGTTTAGAAAACAGTATGCTGTGGAAATGTGCTTCGCAAACGCAACCTTATCTTAGGTATCCAGGGGACAGAATGTCTAACTAATTTATGTCGCAAACGCAAATTGGCTTAAAAAGATCTCGAGCGACTGAAACTTATTGTGCCGGTATCATTTATATCTTATTACACAACTGCTTTTTGGGTCTGAATGTTTGAACTAATCATTAGGTAGGTACTGCAAACGGTCAAATAATCGCAAACAGTGATGAATCAACAGACCGATAAACTACCGACACTTGAACATGAACAGTGGCGAAGTTGTCTATAAAAAAATCATTTACCGGTGCGACTTTATTTCTATCTAATTTCATAGTAACATAAGTGGTTATTGATCGTCCAAGGTAAATAAAGACTAAATGAACTGTAAAAATGTTATACTGAGTAAATTAGTAGGTATGCTTTGTTAGCCTTAAAGAATTACTAAAATATTCTTTTACTATTATTGTAAATTCAATTACCAGAAATAGCAATTATAATGAAAATATATTAGGATAGTGGCACCACTGTCTGACACTTCAAGCCCAGTCAGTGTTCGACATTAATTTTTATCGCCAAAAAATAAAAAAGATTTTCATTTAAATTTTACAGAACAACGGCTAGGATCCAGTAGGCTTAGCCAAAGTAACATTAAGAAAACGATAGCGAAGTTCGAAAAGAACAAAATGTATGGGATTCACATAAGATTGACCACGTGATTTAGCGCGGCTAAATCACGACCGCCACTGGTGATCTGTATTCAATTGTTGCAAAAGACTTGAGCCAGTTGCTGACCCCTTTGTTTAATGATTTAATGAAAACTATGTCCATCACCCTAGTAATACGCTTCTATATATTTCTACCGGCCGGCGGCGGAGGCGGGCACAGCCAGCGATACGGTCGAGTTGACGACGAAAAAACTTTGTGCCAACTTTTTTCGGCCGAATTGACGAACAAGTCTAACATTAGGTGCCCTATAGAACACCTCGCAAACGTCTAAGAATATGTTACCTGCCCCAACTAACGCCCATAAATCAAAATCCAATCACTATAAAATGTTACAAGCAGATTGTAAATACCTAGTTATACTTAGATCTATAAACATTACATGGTTCCTACTAAATAACAAATTATAATCGGCTATCAAATCTGAATTAATTGATTATATACAGTCACACATACAATAAGGCATTACACATTATAATTATGAAAAATTTATGTAAACCATAGTTAAAACGGTCTTTTAATTCGTTTTGGACTTAGTTAGGGTACCTAGGTAATCAAAACTACATGGTTTCTTTTTCATAAAAATATACAATAAGGTTTCTACTTATTTCCTTGTAATTATGTACCTATGCAATGTAAAAAAATAAAAGATTGCTAACTTATAATATTCATATTTCAGAACTGTTAGGTCAGACCCAGGCTGACTTTGTAAGACATAAAATGTATATTTACTACTGATTAAAATAATTTTTAGCAATCACGAATGTCAGGATCTGTATTCACCTGACTGACTTGACTACACAGTGTGAAATAACTCAGTCATACTTACAATATAGAATGTACGGTCCAACTTATCCAATAAAGGTGTGTATATATCAAGCAGAAACTTTCTTCTTTGTTGAGATGACGTGTCTTCTACGGTGATAGGTAACCCTTTTGCATCATTGACAACATCAAACATCCGCCTACTGTTATTTTGGCTCTGCTGACTAAAACTGATGGCTGTTGCCTCAAAATCCTTCTTGGTTGGTTCAAGAAGTAGCGTGGCAGGTGTAGACTGTGCCAAGGCAATTTTAGCTGCTAAAGTCGACTTTGTAACTTCTTGATCACAAACAATTTGTGGAAAATTAGAGGTCGTAGCTAAATCTTTTGCTGTTGTACATAAAACGGTTTGTACTTTAGCGGGTTTGTTCGCTACAATGTTGCCTCTAAAACGTCTGGCGTCATGCGTCGACTTAGAAGTTCCGTCAAAGACTTTGTCATTGTTAAAATTTTCAATATTTCTAACATCAACAAAATATTTATCAGAATGTGCATCTATTTCAATTTTCGGGGTGTAGGTATAAACAATTTTATTTCTACCCGTAGTTGTTGGGGCTTTCGGATAACCGTTCAGTATTGGGAAGACTAAATTGGGTGGCTGAGTATTATAACTCAAATTGTCATTAAAATTATTTAATGCTCTCCATTGAGGCAGGAACTGTATAAGAGGGTTCAAAAATTCCGTCGTTAAGGGCCTTACCCTTTCTATGATCTGCTTCCCGTGTGAGAGGCTGTGTTGCACATTGTTAGTTATTGGTCGCTCTATTAATCCTCCTGTGAAGGGTAAGTTAAATTGGTTGTCATCGGTGCTGCCCCTAAATTGTAACAAGCCCCGCCCTATTCTATTTTGATTTTCCATTTCTCTATTCCTAGTTATTGCGTTATACATCAAACGCCAAGGAACTTCCGTGCATTTATTGTAAAGATGGCAATCTTGTACAAGTTGAGCAATTTTAGTTACATGCGGATGATAATGCAAGTACGATACCGGAGTTACAACAAAATTATGATGTTTGAGGGTAGCCGTAAGTTGCTGTACAGATGACAGGGATGCCAAAACGAACACTGCAGTCCATAAAGACATTTCACATTACAATATCGTGAAATATTTATAAGACATTTTCATAGATTTGAGATAGCACAATCACCTCCTCGTTTTAGATTAGTCGCGCTTAACGGAACTAATGCAATATTAATTCCGAACACACCATAACATCGCTTTAACTTTCAATTAATTTAATAAGTTGTTGCCTTCTATAAAATAAATAATGAAAATTCTAACGTCCATACTCTCATAATAATAACACTAAACTAAGTCGAGATGCGTTATCAGCCAGCTGTTTTGCCGTCATGGTAGTTAAGAAACGCGTTTTGTTCCGCGTGCACGCACATTCATCCACACCTGCTAATGAATCTCCCGTGTAGTGTGCCTAAATTAGCGATGTAAAATCATTAGATACGACTCGGCAAGCAAATTGGTAATACTTAGGTACTTACTATAAACACCAATTGTTATGATATGGTCTTAAAAGGTATCATGAGCCAGTTATTTTTCGAATGTTAGTTTTATGAAATTCAAAATTGTGTGTGGCTGTTGTTAAGTGCATCACATAATTATTATTTCAGTTTTTTATTAGTAACCTATCATTGGCTTTCTGATACTATTTTTAGTTTTTACGTTGTCACACCACGGCTGTTGGCCTTCCCACAAAAAATAAATACATTTAAATATGTTGTTTTCTTATCACCTTTATGGAGTTTGGAAAATGAAGTAGGGTGGTTTTTTGAGGTACCTATTTTTCTTTTGAGCGCCTATGGCTTTTATAGCGTAACCTTTAAGAGGCAAAAATAAATGGTTCCTTTAAGCCGTGTCTCCATTCCATACAAGATACTAGATTCTTCGGGGCGTTTGAGTTGGATCTCGTGGAACTTTGGCTCGGGGTGACCCGGGCGAAGCACAAAATAGCGCTGTTGCTGGCACCTCTACTCCCTATTAGCAGGGAAGGAAAAAGTTCATTTTTTCCATGTTCGACACGCAAGTGTCGATCACTGGTTGCTGTCGAACATTGGTGCCACAATGATACCCACCAATTGCTTATAAACTTGATATGAGTAGTTAAGACCAGACAAACTGCTAGAACTTCCGAACCTTTCACAGCTTATAATTTTCTTCGCAACATGAAATGAACCTTCAAGGCTGAGGAGATAATTAACGAGTACGCTGCTGGGTAAAGCGGCGCGGGTTATTTCTTTATCCAATAGGTAGGTATAATAAAGATTCTTGGTTTGGAAAGCTCTTAACTGTCACCAGTTTTAATGATATGCCGACTATTCATCCCTAGGTTTATTTCTTAACGGGCGACTAATCCCGGCTGGACGATCGAAACGAACGTCAGGTTTTTTTATCCTCGTAAAATGTACTAACGTATGCGCCTTGTCGACCATTTTATATTTCATATTTAGGTCTTCGAATCTGAATTCCTGGTCAGAAAACCTAACCAGGAAACCCAATTCAATGAGGTCATAATTATACTTATGTCGTGGTTTACAAAACTCTCCACTTCATCGCCCAAAGATTTCACCAGCATGTCGCACTACCAATACCAATGTTAGAAATAACTCAAAATATACGATATAGGTATATTATAGATATAGGCTTCAGAAGGCACGTAAAACCGTCACGGTCCGCTAGCCTTGTATAGCCCTCCGGGCAAAAGGCATCCCCAGGGTTTATTTACCGGGTAAGTCTTAATCTTTTTTAATACAAGGCCAACCCCGGATCTTCGGCAAGGTTGAATCTGTAAGCAGATTTTTCGCCTAGGTCAACAAAAAAAAACACGTAAAGCCGTTGGTCCCGGCTGCACTAGCAGTCGTAACAACCACCAATCCGCACAGATCCCGCGTGGTGATTTAAGGCCCGTGATCCCTAAGGAAAGCTCGTGCCCCAGCAGTGGGGAGTAAGGACATAAAATGAGCTGATGATGATGATGATTCTCTCTGACAACTTAATTTAGATATTGGTTCATTCTAACTAGGTACTTATCAAGTTGTTGCGTTGAGCGTAGTAATATTTTGTAAAATGTTTTTGATAGCTTTACAATTTAGGTAACTTGACTTCCGTGCCATCATTGATGGATATTATAATTTTATTTATTTATTATGAACATTCTACAATGCATTTACATAAGTGTTCACACATTCTTACATTACAAACCTTATGACTATTTAATAGAATAATAGAATATTATACCTACTGGCGCTGCTTTGATTAAAGGCTGCCACGGCATGCATAATTTCAGTTATAAAAGTAACTCAAAACTAGAGATAACAAAGCAAAATTATTCCGCTTAGCTTATAATATTATAAATTTAATAAGTAGATACAAGAGTAAATACTATCAAGTACAAGAGTACTTCATGTAGGTACAGGGTACTTTATTTGCATTTTTTAAAGCCAGGTCAGTGTAATCCATTCCCGTTAAGAATAAATGAATTTATTTATTTCAACGAAACACGAATGGGTGAGGCCGCGAATTTTGCCACTTTTCATGTCCTCCGAAGAAACCTTCTTGTTTTTCACAGACAGTTACTTAATAGAGATTTCTTAGAATTATTTGTAAAACTATATTGCCTTGATCCAGCATGGTCAACTGTACACAACCGTATACATTAAATAAATTATTATTAAAAAAATAGACAAAGAATGTGTAAAACCGCCGTGCTTTTTAGTACCCTGCGCACTTTGAGTATAATTTTAAAAGAAATCTACGCTAATTACGGGTCAATCTTTATTCCTACGATGGACAAACATTAATTAAAACTAATGTGTAAAATAAACGCGAGTAGATCCGTAAAAGTTGTTTCATTTCAACACATAGAAGATACAAATACATGTATTCACATATTCTTTGATACCCTGTAGATATAAACAGAAATGCCATTTAAAAAAAAAATATTTTCAAATTTTAAAATTTTCTTTTAACTGCATATATATATCGCACACCTAGATCTAAAGGGAGCTAACTCAAAAATTGTGATTTTTGAGTTATGCTCACCATCGAATTCCTTATCTCACAACCTATCGACCAACAAAACAGATTTAAAAATATTTCCTGTACTCGACGCTAGATGCCGCCAGGAGCCCTTGTTGTTGAACGAGCGGACCCCGCTGTTCGCCCAGCAAAACTGGAACATCGCTAGTTGCAATCAGTATTACAAGCGGATCGCACGTATCGGTTGTTAACAAAGTGGAGTTATTTTGTGTTGTATCCGTATCGTTGAAATTTGACGCAGTATTATTTTGAGTTGTCGCCATTTTGATGGTTAGTGCTGAGTAAATTAATACAACATTTTGAGTTGAACCAGTATTGCTGGCAAGGTGAGCAAATCTTTTGTTTTTATTTAGAATTGTTACCGTATTGTTGAAACATTTTTTAATTTGTAGTTGAGCCGGTTTTGTTGAGTAATTTTTTAAACTGATATATTTCTTTGAAATGTAAATGAAATTGAAGTTTTTTGCTAGTGGCGATAGAAGTCTTTTCATCTTAATGTAATTTTATTTTCATCCTTGCAACTACGCAGTTTGTTCCGTTTTAACTGATTAATTTTTGAGTTAGATCTTTTTAGATGGGCTCCGCGAAATAAATTTTAATTATATAGTTCATGAGACCTTAAACGTTAGATTGATGGCTTATTAAATCGATTTGGCGCTCAACATCCTATAATTAAGAAAAATATACGTTTTCTATTTCAGACAAACAATGAAACGTGGGCGGTTTTTAGTAAATATGATAGAAGAAAAGGACAATAAAAAACATCACTCTTCCTATCGTACCTACTCAACATAGAACTTTAGAAGATGTCCTCAAGATTTCGTCGAGCGATGAAGTCTCATCTAAGGAAATTCATGCCGCCTTACCCGTGGTTGACGAATCTATTTATCTATAAATAATAATAAAGCAATACAAATCAAATGGCATGACATTAAGGTTCTCAGAGTTGAAAAAGAACACCCTGAAGAGTTTTTCTACAAAACTTCATTTACAGAGGAAGCTTTTAGGAAAGCTAGTGTGCAAAAAAGGGTTCTCCGAGCAAGAAGAACCGAGTCAGCTATAGATCAATCGTTATTTTCAATTGGCTTAACACAGGCATACACTGAGAAAATTGCATTGTCGGATGCAAAAAAAAAAGACATACAAGAATTGATTGATAAGAATGTTATTCCAAAATCCTATTATGATGCTTATTATAAAAGCGTTCTGGGTGATAAGGATAATTAACTGTTTTATTGTTATTAAAATGTTTACATTTTTGATTACTTACATCATAAGATTAAAAAACTAATTTTATTAAAAATGGTTTTGATAAAAAGTGATATACCAAAGTTGTTCAATATTCATAAGTTTAAAGTTGAATTGTCAGCATAGGTATGCTCATGTGAGTTTTATAGGTAATACTTTAATGTTTAGACAAATGTGGTTTTAGATGTGCATTTAATTGTTTTCCATAGAACGGAAGGTTCCTATATTTTTTATGTTATGTTAGAATTTTAAAGAAAATTTTATTTGTTCTTAGAACTTTTATAGTTAAGGGACACAAGAGGCTGTCGATAGTTACTTTTTATAGTATTATTATTAAAAAATATTGTTTGATTTGAGTAATTATGTGTTTTCTTGTTAATCCATCAGCCAATATACCCCTACTGTAGGTCACAGATTGCTCTATGAGTTGGACTAATTATAAATAATACGAAATGCTATTACATTTTAACTTTACGTTGCCTCTTTAAAAGAGAGTCAACTCGAAACTTAATTCATCAACACAGGCTCAACTCTAAATAATAAAAAAAATATACACATACTTGTTAAGCAGTAGGGAAATAACTCTAAAAATCCATTTTTCAGCCCTAATACATGACAAAACACAAAATTTCATATAACATCTTTCTTTTAGCTGCACTTGTAAAGCATAGATCTATACAGAAAACTCCTGCAGTGCACAGGGTTACAGTAATCAGTTTTTCGCCTTTTCTGAAAAAAGTGCTTTTTTGCTTGGACATGGTGATCGGTGTATGGGTAAGTAGTTTTATTCACGAACGTAGTAATATGGAATTTATGTGTATAACTAGTCTGGCCATAAATACATAAAAACTTTTCTATTTTTCAACTTTTTATTATTTTGAATTTGGAACGCGTTTATTATTTTAATTTCTTTTAGATTTCGCGCCATTTAACATATTTTTTCGTGTTCATTATCAAATTACAATATGGAATGGGGTGTTAAAGAAAATAGGATTGCAGTGATCGCCTTGCACAAAGTGGGTATGGAGCCGTGTCGGTCATATTCCAGACACTTCAAAAGCTTGGTATCAGTTGTATGTTCGTATATCGTACTATCAACAGATACAACAACACTTCCTCTGTCGAAGACCATAAAAGATCGGGGCGGCCGCGTGCTGCTAGAACTACAAAGGCTGTTAATACTGTTAAAGCCAGAATTCGTCGAAATCCCATTAGGGAGCAAAAAATCTTATCGCGATAAATGAAGATTCCCGCTAGGACCCTGTCGCGTATTATAAAAAAAGCTCGATGCTTATCGTCGATATACAGAACATGCCCTAAATCAATCTTTACAATTAATGACAGTGGATCGATCAAAACGCCTTCTTTCGCGATACACGGGTGAACGGCACAGAAATATCCTCTTTACCGATGAAAAAAATTTCACGATTGAAGAGCACTACAATAAGCAAAATGATAAAGTGTACGCTCACAGTTCTAAAGAAGCTGCTCAAGTGGTCGGAAAGGTACAACGTGGTCATCATCCTGCGTCAGTGATGGTTTGGTGGGGCGTGTCTTATCAAGGCGTCCAAAGCTACATTTTTGTAAAAAGGAGTGAAAATTTCAGCCAAAGTGTATCAAGAGACAGTCTTGGATCGTGTTGTGAAAGCTCACATCAGCAATACACTTTTTAAAAATGTACCCGTGGACTTTCCAGCAGGACTCTGCACCGGATCACAAGGCACGATAGTTCGTGCCTTGTCTTGAAACCAACGTTTCGGATTTTATAAGAGCTGAAGACTGGCCCTCATGTAACCCATTTAGACTACAAATTATGGTCAGTTTCAGATGACATGGCTTGCTCTAAATGACACGGCGACATTGAGTCTCTTAAAAAATCTCTGGAGCAAGCAGTGGCGAAATTTCCCATGGAAACAGTGCGTAAATCCAAAGATTCGTGGCCAGACAGATTAAAGGCCTGTATAAAAGCCATAGGCGGCCATTTTGAATAGAATATTGGTTTTATTTTTTGCTGAGACTTTAATAAATATGTACTTAAAAGTTTTAGTAATATTACATTACTTCATAAAAAAATTGCATTAATTTTCATTTGTAACAGAACTTATGACCGGACTAGGTATTTAATAAGGTTTAGGTAAGTTTGCTTTAAAATATTAGTTTTCATATTTTTCAAGTTGTTTTATATATTTACACAGAAATAATGTCATTAATATCATGTCATATCGTTATGCTAGACTGCACATCAGAAATCTATTAAATAGTGTAGGTATAGTTTCACAACAAAAGAGGTCGGTTATTCCACCTTATAGGCAGGCGGAGTAAAATGTCTCTTAGACTTAAGACGACAATTTACAAAGCTTGCATCCGCCCCGTCATGACTTACGCTAGCGTAGTTTTCGCGCACTCCGCGCCCTCCTATTTGTATCGTCTACAAACACTCCAAAACAGTTTCATGCGTGGTGCCACGGGTTGCCCGTGGTACTATCGCAACGTAGATCTCCACCGCGATCTTGATCTTCCCACTATCAAAGACTTTATCAAGGACGTTTCCATACGTTACTTTGATAACGCCCCCCACCACCCTAACCCGCTTGTTGTGGCGGCCGCCAATTATAATGTTGGAAGCCTTCCACCAACAAAACGGTTCATGTCTAGGCGTCCTAAGCACGTCCTAGATGACCCCGACGATCCCATAACGGTTGCGAACGCCCCCCCGCCCGATCCTCTAAATGACAGCACACATTTACCTACAGAATACACTAAACATGCACACCAGTTTAGGCCCAAGACACCGTACTCGTAGAACAAGGGTACGAAGAACCGGTTCACACTCGCTCTACACCAGGTACAGACATGTACCTGGGCGGTTCTCTCCTCCTCCACGGCCCGGTCAACCCGAGCCGAGGTCCGTGCCTTTAGAGGCGCCCTCGGGTTGCTCCGCTCCCCGATCCGATCCGAACCCTTCGGAGAATCTAGTAGGGCACGGGGACGCGCACTTGTGCGCGATGCCGTTCCCTCTAGATAACCTCTGAAGGTGATTCGTTTCATACGGCTTGAGGGACCCTTTACGTTCCTCGCCGCCCCCAAAAAAGCCCGGTGAAGCTGAAAATGCCGCAGCGGCAATCAGCAATCTCTCTCAAAAAAAAAATCACAACAAAAGATGTTTTTATTATCAACTATTTACCAAGTATCCGAAGCACTTTTTCTGCGTATGTGAGTACCTACGCATGCATAGTACCTATACCTACTCATATAACCATAATCATGAGTAAGCATGCGATGAGGTGAAGGACGAGTACAAGATTTAATCTAGGGTAGTGGCACCAATCTTCGACAATTTAAACCCAGTGTTCGACACAGTTTTCGTGTAGGGATTACAGCTAGGGAGCAGGGGCCCGACCTACCGCCTATGAAAGCAATATCTATAGCTATAGGCTATAGCTTTCGATTTTGCTTTCATAGGCGGTACGAAATGACGTAATAAACTATACACGTAGCCAAAGCGATCGGTTAGGCGGTCGGGGGGCAGGTAGTCATACTAATATTATAAAGAGGAAGGCTTTGTATTTTTGTATCTTTGTTTGTTTGCAACGAATAAACTCAAAAACTAATGGGCCGATTTACAAAAAAAATTCACCATTAGAATGCTACATTAGCGCTGAGTAACATAGGCTATAATAAAAAAGATATGCACCCTTTTTTTTCTTTTTTTTGAGAGATATTGCTGATTGCCTCTACGGCATTTTCAGCTTCACCGGGCTTATTTGGGGGCGGCGAGGAACGTAAAGGGTCCCTCAAGCCATGTGAAACGAATCACCTTCGGAGGTTATCTAGAGGGAACGGCATCGCGCACTAGTGCGCGTCCCCGTGCCCTACTAGATTCTCCGAAGGGTTCGGATCGGATCGGGGAGCGGAGCAACCCGAGGGCGCCTCTAAAGGCACGGACCTCGGCTCGGGTTGACCGGGCCGTGGAGGAGGAGAGAAGCGCCCAGGTACATGTCTGTACCTGGTGTAGAGCGAGTGTGAACCGGTTCTTCGTACCCTAGTTCTACGAGTACGGTGTCTTGGGCCTAAACTGGTGTGCATGTTTAGTGTATTCTGTATATGTGTGCTGTCATTTAGAGGATCGGGCGGGGAGATATGCACCCGTGCGAAGCCGGGACGTGCCGCTAAGACTAGCGGATACTTTAATAAAGACGTATTAAATTGTTGCTTAAGACTAAAATCTGTTTCTCAAAAATGTCGACCATTGGTTCCTGTCGAACACTGGTGTCACTACTTTACCAAATCCCAAACAAACTTTAAATCTGAACCAATATCTTCTCATAAACGAACGAGAGCAGTAATATTCGACGGGTCTTACATGTTAAATACCTGTTAACTTAGTTATAAAAACTAGTGGTCGCCAAGTGGTCGAAATTAGACCGTAATTTTATGAAGGCTGCACGGATTATATCCTAAGCAATGAAAAATTAAAAAAAATAGAATGTGAGTTTGGATTGGCATTGACAAATTTCGGCCGCTCTACTTCCATTTTTGAAATTTTTTAAAAGAGTATATTATTTTATGCGTGTGTGTCAAATACATGGTAGTGTGTGTAATGTTTGTGTTATTGATTTAATGTATTTTTTATGCATAATTTAAAAAAAATATTAACATTCTTCAATCCTTCTTTACATAAACTATAAGTGTGCGAAATTTCATACTCCTCCGGCCGCGCAATTTTCGTAAAAAGGGGTACAAAGTTTTTGCTTCACGTATTATTATAGGTATAGATAGTAATGAGTGCAAGAGTACATATTGAAAGCGTTCTGGATATTATGTTCATTGTTATTAATTGTCACATTTATCACAAGGTATGTACCACGCCGCGCCGATATAAATCTCTTGTTACAGGGGGCGGAATACATGAATGCTATCTGCCAGCAGCCTGCAGTCCAAATTATTCAATAATTTCTGTGCCGATTCGAGTTTGTGATTATGTTCGCGCACAACATTTTGGTCGTGCTTTTGTTTTGTTTGTACAATATCCGTTCCATCCATGGCGAGTGCCCAGCCGAGCGTCACGAGCAAGACCACTTCGAAGCAGAACTACGCAAAGATGTGTTTTGTGCTTACGATTCTAACTACAGACCAGTCAAGGACCACCGAACCACTATTAACGTTGCAGTACAAATTGCGATGACGTACATCAGCTTCGACACTACGGAGGAAATATTCACGATACATTGTAAATTTGCCATGACCTGGCGAGACGAATATTTAATATGGGACCCGAATAATTACGGTGGTATAAGAGAGTTGCTAATTGAAAGCGATTACATCTGGTTACCACGGATAGCTACGTATAATTCGGACAATGCTGCATACCAAACAGATAGCATTTATACAAGATGTTTAGTAGAAAGCAACGGTACAGTGCTCTGCGCACCGCATGTGTCCCGTTCAGGTATGTGCCGCACCTGGTTGCATAACTGGCCTTACGACAAACAGAATTGCACGATTTTCTTCGGCTCATGGATGCTACCTGGTGAGCAAGTTAATTTGACTTTTTCCGGTAAACGAGCTGTAGCTTACGAGAACTTTGATGATGGCCCCGGCTGGAAACTACTGGACGTTACACATAGTCGGCTGCCCGGCAAGTTTAACTGCTGTCCCAACGTGACTTATCCTGAGCTCAAGTACACATTTGTCCTGGCAAGAGAGGCTGAAGGACTTGCAGCAATAATAATCGTGCCGTCTGTTGTGCTGTTCATAATGACATTGATGACATTATTGTTGGACGTGAAAGAGGATAGTAGGTTGGCGCTGCAATGTTTTACCCTATTTGGACATTTTATGTTTTTGAACGAAGTTGGGTACAACGTGCCGAAGCATGGCATGGAGACGCCGGTGATACTGCTGTTGATTCGGGACTCGATGGTGGTGTCGCTGTCATCGGTGTTGCTGACGCTGGTGCTGTCGTCGCTGCGGCGGCGGGAGGGCCCGGCGCCGGCGTGCTTGGCTAAGCTGAGCAACCAGTTCACCAGTGGGCCCGGCAGCTACTTCATCTTCACGGAGTTCGATGCGGCCAATGCAAGCGACAAGGCACTCGCTGAAAACGACGCAGGCGACGACGGCCAGTCTCACGGTCCCTCTGTTTGGTTGACGCTAGCAAATCTACTCAATAGCATTGTCTTCATAATTTATGTTGTGATTTATATAGTACTGCTGTGCGTGTATATTCCGGAAGATTAATGCCTAATAAAGGAGAGTTGGTAACTTTGTTGACCATTCTTACGCATTACCAACGCATATGCATTAAAAAATACGAAACAGGCCTTATCCGACTGGGAATTGACTAACGGCTTAACGTGCTTTTTTAAACATGGAACAGACAGTAATTTCAAACTGGCCACCGCATAATTGGCCAGTTTGAAATAACCAGTCATCCTGAAAATATACTAACTTAGACCCCTGTACTTTTAATAAGCATCTGACATTACATTTCGATGTCCCATACAACATTATTGAAATTTCGACACGACCACTATATCAAACCTATATCGAATTTATGTGATAACAAATTGACAAAGGCTCTTAACAAAAATAAAACAAAATAAAGAAAATCTCAGGTGTCGCCCTCATATATTGCTAAGAATAACATAAACTTCGGTAAAGCTTTGTTGAAAAAAAATTTTTTCTTCTTCTCTATATTAATGCAAAAGAGGAACGGGTGATCAGCTGCGAAAGTGGGTGACTCAGAGTCGCTCAAATAGACCGTAGCCATCGCTGTGAACAAACGTAGCCGATTAAGAATTTCATAATTAAATTCACTGATTAATCAAAGTACTGCCACAATTTTTCGTATTAATCTAACAGTCTTGCAAGCACAGTTTAAGTACAAAATTATTTCTCAGACTACATAGGTTTCTACGGGGTGTTTTTTCACCAGCAAATTTTATGACCCCACTGCTGGGGCACGAGCCTTCCCAATGGATGAAAGCACGGGGAGAACGGGTCATAAACCACCACGCGGGCCCAGTGAGCATTGGTGGTTGTTAACGACTGCTAATGCAGCCGGGACCAACGTCTTTAAGATGATAAGTTTTCGGTCATCCATTCGATGATCACCTTTTGCAAAAGTTGCTTAACTTCAGCAATCGCAGACCAAGCGCGTTAACCACTGCGCTATTTTCTCTGTTCCTAGTGAGAGTTTATTTATCATTTGCAGGAGTTACAATTTGGCATACCAAACTGTAACTCTCCTCTCTTGCCACCAGAGGGTGCTTCTTCAATGCCAAACAAATTAACTTTAACATGATCGAATGGCAAATAAAACACACTAGGCATCCAGTTAATACTAAAATTATCAAAACAACATATGTAGACAGAAACATCTTGGCATTTAAGAGAAATTAACTTAATTGTCATGGTGATTACAGTATGTTTTTGGCAAACACAATAATAATGAAATGATAAATAAAACACTATTCGGTTTACAAAGTACTGTATTAATCACTTTACAGTCACGGAGTACTATTAACCCTTTAACGGGCAAAGCGTTTTTATTGTTTTAAGGCTTTATGACAAAATAATAATCTCAAAATAGTCTCCATCATATCGACAGAGCCCTATATATGGTTAACCCAATAGTTTCAGCACATACTAAGAAACGGTTTTCAATCCAATTTTAACTATCTATTTACTTATAAAGTTTAAATCAATTCCCACCAATCCACCAATCACATATCAGATATATTTTTCATATAACAAAACAATATCTTCTGACTTTTAGTCCGTGTATTCAAGTAATAACAATCGTCGTAGCTCGTTTAACAAGAATTTATTTTCTGTAATTTCTTACCAATATACCTATAGTTAATAATATTAACACAATTATAATAAAAAAAACAACAAAAATATGGCAACAATACATATTATTGAATATAAAAAATAACAGATCTAACAATATTTAAAAAAAAACATACACATGTTATACAACCTTTATCAATGTTAAAACATACATAATATTAATTTCCCATCTTTGTAAACTTTACTTTTTGAAAAATACGAAGGAATATGTTAGTTATACTTTTTAAATTTGTTATCAAAATACAAAAAATAATTCTCTCTACAGGGCGAATTCTTATTGAGTTATAATACCAATTGTATAAAAACTAAATAAACAATTTATTTTAGCAATACGCTGTTTTTTACAACCCTAACTAATTAGTTATACAAAATAACGAAATAACAAGCTTTACAACTAAACATTTCACTGTCCGTAAAAGCCATTTTACGCTATCCAATACCATGGAGTAATTTATGAGTCCATGTCTATACAAACATCAATTTCTTTTAAATTGACCAATTGGATTGGAATTGGAGATTGACCAATGAAGTATGGATTTTGGTTTCACATTGTACGATTATGTACCCCTATGAAATCTACCCTCATCTTGTAGAGTTTTATCTTAACATAAAGTTAAAAAAAAACTCGTTTCTCTAGTTGGCCGAAATCCGAGAAATAGACTTATGAAGTTCATAAGTAAGTTATACGTATTTCCCACATCGATAACAACGTTTTTCGATTTTACTTATCTCCTTTTGAAATTCCAGTGTCAAAACATTACATATTACATGTCGTTACATTATCGATTGAGACATACATCTCAAGATCAGTTAGAAGCGTTGTAGTATCCCATGAAAAATATGGTTGTGTTTTATCAGCCAAGTTATAGAGGAATGGACGCTCGGCGCGGAAATATTTGATGTTAAAATAACCACACTTCCTCCTGATTATCTTTTCTGTGTAACAATAACATAACAATCAGAATTTATGGTATATAATAGTAGATAACATAGCTATGCAGTGTTGGGCATTAATCAATTAATAATTTAATCGTCATAGTAATTGATTGAAAAATTAATTGCAATTAATTTAATCACAATTAATTTAATTGCAATTAATCTGTTAGTTGCATATTACAATTGATTTATTTAAATTTACTCATGTTAATTGCAAGATACAATTAAAATAATGCAACTAATATTTTTAATTGTTGTTAGAAACAATTAAAACTGACAATTAATAATCATGTTTCTTTGCACTGCCTGCACCTACATTATAAATGATCTTCGCCGCGACACTTTTCGTCCGTTTCATATCGCGCGCGCAGTATGACCGTACCGCTTGGGGATAGACAGGCGGTTAGACAGACAAAGTTGTAAGCTCTCGCTCAGACTTTAGGTCACGTACGTACTTCTGTCTCTCTCACACTCACGGCACATCGTGCAACGTCGCTTGCGCCGGAGGCCGCGGGGCGCCCCACCCGTCAATTGCCATTTGCAAACACATCATTCGCCTGCAGCGTGAAATGCAAAGTAGCCGTGTTTGTGTCGCTCGCTATTCTAAGTAAAACTATTTCGCTTCACTGTACGAAAACGGAAACAAACCATATTGTACGAATTGTGTGTGCGAGACCTGTGTCAAGTGTAAAGGTTAATTATGGATTACAACGAGGACGACAGTAATATATCTCTGAGTGCGAGTGTTTCAGACATTAATGAGACGCACGATGAATTATCCCTCACGCCATCAACCAGCACTGCCGACGACGCCGCCACCGCTGAGTCAACGCGGCAACGGCTTCTTTTACTTGACGGTACATATTTTAAGCATTTGCCTGAAGAATCATCAGGCAACAAAATCATAGCTATGTGCATGAAATGCCCTAAAGATATGATGATAAAAGTTAAAGGGTATACCAATTGTACATCTAATTTTCTAAGCCACTTGAAAAGAAAGCATGGGCAACAATGCATCGAGGAGTATAAAACATACATAAAGAAAAAGAGGATAAATGAAAAAGAAAAAACCCAAAACATTGCCGGACCTAAAGTAAGCAAAATAAAAAAATCTAATAAAAATAAGCTGACCCAAGAGCAGTTTGACGAAAATATTTTGAAATATTTTATCCATTCTATGATTCCATTACATGCAATAGAAGACCCATACTTTTTAAAGATTTTTACGGATTTAGAAATATCTGAAATGGACATATCGCTTATGAGTCGACGTACCCTGGGGCGACGCATAGCAAATTATTACGAAAAACAAGTGACGACCATCAAATCCGAATTAAGTGAAGTGGAATACGTATGCACAGCATTGGACATTTGGTCTAGTAAGAAAAGAAGTTTTCTTGGCGTCACAGTGCACTGGATCAAAGACGACTTGCGCAGAGCTTCAGTGGCGTTAGCCTGTCAACGATTTAAAGGCATCCACAGTTACGACCGTTTATCAGAAATCATACAAGAAATAAATGCAGAATATAATTTAAATTCTAACAAAATTGTTGCATCTGTGACCGATAACGGCAGCAATTTCGTAAAAGCATTTCAAATGTTTGGTGTAAAATTATCTAACGTTGACCTCGTAGAGACAGATAAAGAAAGCCAAGATTCTCAGTCTCTTGAAGATAGCTCTGAGTCAGATGATGAAGAGACTGAGCCAATGAATCCAGAAGGTTTGCATTTGCTGCCTGTGCATTTGAGATGCTGTGCACACACATTGAGCCTTTGTGCAACAACAGATGCGAATAAAGTTTTAAGCGCTCAAAACACTGTATTGTCGGATATGCATGCTGTAGTCATGAAGAAATGCAATGTTCTATGGAAGGCTGCAGCACGTCCAAAGAGTGCGGAGATCATTCAAGATGTATTGCAACACACACTAAGCCGGCCTGGCGAAACTAGAAGGAACAGCTTGTTTGACTCTCTGAAGCAAATACAGAACATTAAAGAAAAGAGCTTACTTCTTCATAGATCTTTGAACATTAAAAACGTAATCAAAGAAAATGAATTTGAATACATAAAAGAATATCTTATCTGTGCTGCACCTGTGGCAGAAGCCCTTGACATAATGCAGAGCGAGACAAACACATATTATGGTATAGTGATGCCGTGTCTTCTGGCCTTACGTAAAAAACTGCAGAAAACTGAAAAAAAGAATAACTTTGCTTATTGCAAGCCTCTGATCGAAGCATACCGACAAGGCGTTGAAAATAGATTTAAAAAATTTTTCGATGTTACCACGCCTGAAGCAGAAAATGCTGCTATAGCTGCTCTATCATATCCTCGGTTTAAAAATAAGTGGCTAACTTGCTTGGAGCCTTCAGACCGAACAAAGATCCTCAAAATTTTTAAGACGTGTATTTCTAAAGAAATCAACGTAAACGAAACTGCAACAGTTGCTACAAGAAAGGCCTACCAAGAAAACATATTTTTTAATTTTGATGCTGACTCGTCAGACTCCGACACATCTATGACGGAAACGAACTCTTCAGGTGCGCCGTTGACTAAAGCCGAACTGTTAATGTTGCATTTTTTTGCCGAAGAAAGCCAAGAACTTCAGCTCCTAGATCGATATCCAGAGATAAAAGCTGTTTTTATTAAATTTAATACTCCATTGCCATCGTCAGCAGCAGTAGAGCGTCTTTTTTCATTCGCAACAATGACTAATTTGCCGAAAAGTCACAAATTGTCAGACAGTATGTTTGAAAAAAGAGTAGTTTTAAAATGTAACCTGAATTATTATAAGAAATAATACTTGTAATTTAATGGGTATTATGTATACTTTGATTGACTAAATTGAAATAAACAATATTATCTTAGTACTAATAACTTGCCTTTTTTTTCCTGTTGACTTTGCAAGATCATCAGTCACCCTTATGAGAGTTCTACCCTGTGCTGCTCCTCCATCTTATATTATTTATATTTACATTATTAAAATTTTATTAAAGTTTAATTGCAGGATCAATTTTAATTAACAATTGATTAATTGTTAATTGAAAAACTTACAGTTAACAATTGATTAATTGTTAATTGTAAAACTAACGGTTAACAATTAATTAATTGTTAATTAATATTTCACAATTAACAATTAATCAATTGTTATTTTTAATTGTACCTTGCAATTAAATTTTGCCCAATACTGATCTGCTTACATGGAAGACTATTTTTTGCATTGATTTTGATCACATGCGACTAGGGTAACAATTTTTTTTATTGTGTGCGTCAGCACAGCTGGGCCACAGTGGAAAACAGACTTTTTGACTATGCCAGGAATTAGCTAAGTTTCAGAATTAGTCAGTATCGCGTTTAAAAGTTATTAGCGGTTATTTGTGGCACAGCTGCGCTGACGCGTCAGCACAGCTGCGCCACAGTGGAAAACAGACTTATTCACTATGCCAGGAATTATCCAAGTTTCAGAATTAGTCAGTATTGCGTTTAAAAGTTATTGGCGGTTATTTGTGGCACAGCTGCGCTGACGCGTCAGCACAGCTGGGCCACAGTGGAAAACAGACTTATTGACTATGCCAGGAATTATCCAAGTTTCAGAATTAGTCAGTATCGCGTTTAAAAGTTATTGGCGGTTATTTGTGGCACAGCTGCGCTGACGCGTCAGCACAACTGGGCCACCTGTATATCGAGAATGGGACCACGTAGGTAGCGAAAATCTAATTGCATAGCGAATTAGTCGATAATTAGTCGATATATCATATAAAAATTCAGAATCAGTCGATGCCCCGTTTTAGAAGAATAAGGCATTCTTATTTTTTCGTGAATAGTCTAGGAGCCAGGGGCCATAATGCGCGCAGTAGGGTTATTTTGCGTACTTGTTTATTGTTAAAAGTATAATTTATATAAGTAACAGTATTAAGTGAGAGAATAGTGAGCAATTTCAATCAGTTTCATATTATTTCTAGAATAGTTTCTGATTTACTCGATTTGTTTTGTATGGCGATATTATATATCTGCTCTCCTAGTCTATGTACGTACATTCGCGTACAACTGTGTTTTAAATTTTAATGTACAACTTTAATGAGTGCATGCAAGGTAAATACATATAGCCAATGAAATCATCATCATCAGCCTTTCGCGGTGAAATAAAACAAGTCGGTCTAGGTAATAATAAAAAATATATATAATATTTTTTTTATTTTATTTTTTTTATTGTAAAAAAAATATTAAAAAAATTATTTTTTTATTACCTAGATAAAACAATTCTTGAGATCAACTTTACTAAAGTATTATAAATATTCAAAAAATAACTCCCGCCAAATCTGGCTGTTTGGGGTAATTTTTTGATGTCACTCATTTTCATAATTCATTTTTTATGTACAGATGCCTGCACATCAACCTACCCAAAACTGTCAAATTTCTTCAATACATTTTCAACCGTATATCTTAGTTATAAAATTCAAAGTCTTATTGAGAAAATTTGACAGTTTGTGATAGGTTGATGTGCAGGAGTGTGTACTAGTTATAGCTATTAATAATAAATTTATTTACAGTATAATAACATTGTTCTATTATTATTGTTTTATTATTGTTCATTGTTATTTTTTAATTGTGTTCCCAACTTCACACATGTTGGAAAATTAAAACTGACAACACTATTAATAATAGGGTATCGCCACGATCTTCTTGAGGTGATGATGACTGACAATGGAGACGTAGTGGAATTGTTTTAATTTAGTTGATTTCAGTCCCTACTTTTTAGTAGATAAATATGAAGATGGAGGCTGAGATGATGATTTTTTATTATTATTATGATTATATAGATAGAGGTGACATCAAAGTATCGCATTTTTCTATTGCAATCTAGAAAATAGAATCCAGTGTGTAGGTACTTAAATGCATGACGCATATTAATCGCACCACGCAAGTACAACCAGTAGCCTGGTTAGTCAAAAGATAATCTTTTTAGCAACTGTCTAAATTATTTTTTCTAGTAGAAATTGTATGAGAATGGCAAATTGTGACGTCACTATTGTGTTCCGTCAATTAAGTGTTAATTAAAAACTTTAGGTTACATATATTTATGCTCAGACAACTGTTTATGTCAGTTTTTGTTGTCAACTTCCCTATTATTGAATGGATTACCGGGTCGGGCGGCGTCGAATGAAACGCTGAGGTGTTAGGTACCACGTTAGGTTAAGGAAAATAAAAGAGAATGGTTAAACAAAATTTATTTTAGTTAAAAACAACCTAGGTATTCATAAAAATAAATCATGAAAAAAAAAAAGTTTCATGTTATCATGGCAAAATTAAATTTTTAGTTTTTTTCCCCCTAGTAACGAAGAGAAGGGGTGCCCCCTGCCTCCTTCTACCATAGAAGTAATTCTGTTGTCTGTTTAAAAAAACGTGACTAATGGCGTGGTCTAATGTCCATTACGCTCTATTTCACATAACTTTTTTTGTCAATTAATAGACTAAATATTTACCACAAATAACCGCTAACAACTTTTAAACGCGACACCGACTAATTCTGAGACTTGGCAACTAATTTCGACTAATTCTCCATGCAAACAGCTCTTCGCTACGTGGTTCCATTGTCGAGCCCTAAAAATCCTTTAAAACTTTTAAACGCGAGTCCGACTAATTCTGTCTTGGCTACCAATTTCGACTAATTCCTGGCATAGTCAAAAAGTCTGTTTTCCACTGTGGCCCAACTGTGCTGACGAACACTTTTTTATTTTGTGATCTTGAGATTGAAAATGCGTTAACACAACAAATTATTGTTTATTTATGTACATACATGTATACCATACTGTTTAGTTACTATTTATGTCCATATAGTTTGAGAATTTAATTGTAAAAAATTAGTTACCAGTCCAGGAGTGCGGTTTTTGAACTGGTGACTAATTCTCACGCTATGATATCAATTAAGATTGCTCGTTCTCACTCTTATTCAAAGACACCCGTAACTTTTTGACGCCGAAAATTATCGAAAGGTATGTATCCTAATAATCAAATTGTAAATAATGCAAAAAAATATTCAGTACTTTCAGAGTGTATTTCATGTCACTTTTAATATCGAGATCGCCGGTGAGATTCAAAAATTGCCCCCGTGTAACTTTGAATAAGATTGAGAATAATACCTATCATAGCATGATAATTACTCACCGGCACCTGTTCAAAAATCGCGCATCTTAACGTTACCTTTTAAGTGTCATTTCATCATCGATTGCGCCTGGTCGAAAAGGTTCCATAAGGTACTTTGTACAGACCCAAGTTCACACGATCACTTTGAAGCATTGAAGTATCCCATGAAAAATGTGGTTGTGTTTTCTTGATCAGCCAAGAGATAGAGGAATGGCCGGTCGGCGCGGAAATATTTCACATGTTTAATGCTACACTTTTTCTTCTTGATTACTTTCTTTCCTGTGCAACAATGATATAACAATATTTAATAGTGTAATATTATTGACTTATAAATTGCGTGTTCATCACGTTACTTGGCAGAATTTTATATAATGGATAGCATTGGATTATATTGGTTGGATTCCTGGCAAGGGTGCATGCATACCTACTCTATTAGTTATGTGGTAGGACGGCAACAACGCATTCATAGATCAGTCTAATTTATTTCCCAGGAATCGTTTAGCCTTTACCTCATCTGATAAAGGTTCCACCTCCCGGAACTCTGGATCCGCAACCACTGAGGTACAATCGCTACACGCCTGCACATCAACCTATCCAAAACTGTCCAATTTCTACAATAAGTTTTCAACCATATCACTAAGACATAAAGTTCAAAATCTATTGACGTTTGACAGTTAGTGGTAGTCTGATGTGCAGGTATGTACTAGCTATAATAATATATTTTGAAAATCAACAACGCTCGAACAGCATTAATATTATATTACAAATTTATAATACAATTACATAATAGCACTAAAAAATACTTACTTTAATACAAATAAGCAGCTGTGTTAAAAAAATCACTCCAGCTATTAAGCAGCGTGTTAACAGCGTTTTCAAAAGCTAACAAATTTGTAGTTAGTAGAAAATAATTTATAAGTAGATCCACAACTTCATATGTTCGAAACATCCCCCCATTTTTGATGGTATTATTGTATTGTTTCCATATTTTTTGTTTTATATCTTATTTTTACATCCTCAGTTATCTAGTATAACAAAGTATTCATACTACTATACATTAAAGTACCTAAACAAGAAGGGTTGTCGTAAATAAAAGAATATGGTTTTACGTTAAAAAATATAATTGATCCTTAAAAACTTATCGATAAAACACAAATAATAGCCGCCGATTTTGGTAAACGTGACAGAGCATTTTATAAATATCTAACTTTGTAATATCGACGGCAAATCTAGCGCAACAGTTTGACGTTAAGCCAGCTTTCATAGCTATTGCCGAGTGCAAGTATTCTTTGTTATTTGATCGACATAATGTTTACTTTCCAAAAACGTTGATTTCACAAGTTCGTTACTAGATGGCGTTGCTTTACTACTAAAATCGATCGAATAGTGAAAATACTCCCACAGGGCACTCGCTTCGATATAGTATTATTTGCAAAGAAACTGCTAGTTAATCCGGCGGGTGCAAGCAGCGAGGCGGGTAGCAAACAGAGCTCACCCAAAAAAACTCACTCTCAGATCGCTCTTAATTAAAATTAAAACAAGCTATGCCCGACACTCATCGATACACATCATTGTTACGATGTGAAAAGATTTAAATAACAACCATAACTATTTAATAGTTGACTTTGAATTGATCAACTTTTTTCATTTAAATCTAATGTCTGACGATATTTTTGAGTTTAATTTTGCTTTATTATTATATCGACACATAAATATCGATATCGATACATTTCATTATATTAATGAGGCATCGCTACATCGTCTTTGCTATAAGGAAGCCTCAACGTTTGTTCAACAACCTGCCCTGTTGTCGCACTCCCAGCAGTACCGTATAGTTACACTTAATTGTAGTCTTATATACATTTCCGTAAGCATATCTAGTTGCCTCTATGTGTGGCGTAGAAGGTTGGTGCACCATTCACCACAATTACGGCCAGGAACGCGTGGTCGGCCCTAAATACGGGCACGGGCGGTGCGTTGATAATTGCCGAACACATCATGATGCCCATGGCTGAAATAATTTTGAAATATCACTTTACATCCTTCTGCCACCAACAACCAATGATATTAGAATAAAGAGGTAGATATGCTTTGTAAATCAGTACCTATGAAAGGTTTAGAATTGTCTCTGTATTATGTACACACGCCAGCACATCAGACTACCACAAATTTCCTCAATAGATTTTAAACTTTATACGTAAGGCATATGGTTGAAAATGTATTGAAGAAATTTGACAGTTTTAGATAGGTTGATGTGAAGTCTGTACATATTACGAACTTTAATTTAGGTGAAGATTGCTTATCTTATTTAACCACGGAACCTTCGGAACCACGCAAGAAATGTATCTACCTCTATTTTCTTGTAATATCATTACCAAAACAAAATAATTGACGACATCGACATAATGCGACACAACACAATTTGACATTCAAAATTTGTTAAAGAAAATAATAAACATACGTATCTTGAGTGTATAACGTAATTCCGAATCATAGTTGATCGATCAAATCGTTCACAGAATGCGTGTTAACAAAAATATCTATTCCCAGAAATCACATTTCGCCGAATATTCAGTTCGCAGAATTCACGGCTTGCAGAAAGCATAATTTATAGAAAGCCTTATTGTTAGAAAGCACTTTTATCAGACACATTGGTATCAGAACCTACAAACCTATTTTAACAATGTGAGGTACCATCAATTTGTTACAGTAATCTATATTATATATAAATCAATTGTCGTGTATTAGTCTTACAATAACTTCGGGCGAGGTTTGTTGTAGATATAAAAAATGTTTTTTTTTTGTTGAAAATCTACGGTTATATAATCATAAAGGATGATCATTTCATACGAAAATCTCAACAAATCCGGGCAACGTCTGGCACGAACAGCTACTTAAATTAGTTAATTAAAATGCAATAAAACCAATAATAGACTTGCCACAAAAAGATTAAATGAACCTAATTACATTTTTAGCTCACATTTTGTATTTAAATAAAAACTAAGTACCTATTTGTTCAACTTTGTCATGATTTTGGTAGTACCAGATTTATTATTTCATTTTCGAAAAGTTCAAGTCTTTGTTTTTTGTTTTGTTTTATCAATCAATACTTGTTTTCCTACAATACAAATATATCATACAAAACCCGTCCTTTTATTAATTTATGTATTCTTGAATAGTTGCATCGGCTAACCAATGTGTCGGTTAAAAGTGCTTTCTAACAATAAAGCTTTCTATTAGTAATGCTTTCTGCAAACCGATTTTCAGCGAGCCGTGAATTCTGCGAACTGAAGATTCAGCGAACTGAAGATTCGGCGAAACGTGATTTCTGGGAATAGATATTTCTGTCTACTATGCTTTTTGTGAACGATCTGATCGATCAACCATTATCCGGAATTACGTTATACACTCACGCATTAGCGTTATTTGTTATGTTAATTAAACATTTCGAATGAGAACTAACTGTTTATTGGCATTCACAAAAATATTTTAAAATCCTGTGTTTATAAAGTATAACATATTTAAAATATCACGTCATTGAATTATAAAAAAAAAAAAAAGAATTACAAAGAAAATACATTAATTTAGAAGCGGTATTTTTTAAGTAAATACTACATACTGATATATATGTATATCGCTGCCAGCCCACATGTCTTCTTTTCACATAACAATCTATTAATTGTTATGTGAAATGTCTACCTATCTTTTTAACTATAACCACCAATGCAACTAAATAAAACACGTGTTTTGTTCTAATCACAATTTTTAATAAAGTTAACACAATTATACAACAGTTACATTAAATTCATTAAACTTAATATTAAAAAAGGCATAACAAAGATTTTATAAGTATGCGTGAGGATAAAATAGCTGCCGTTTTTTAATAAAGTCAAGTTCATTTATTTTTAATTACACTACAGATTTACGACAGCTAAAGCATTAAGAACAAACCGTACGACTGAATAAAATTAATTGTATTATCGAACAAGAATCTGTGACTTAACATCAAAATACTTTTTAACAAAATAATGGACTAGACTGAATAATTGCATTTAAGTTTCCTAAGTATATTTAATTACGTTATTTTTATTACATAAACATCAGTATTTTAAATTAGCTTAATCTATACTAATATTATAAAGAGGAATGCTTTGTATTTTTGTATGTATGTTTGTAACGAATAAACTCAAACTACTGGACCGATTTAAAAAATCTTTCACCATTAGAATGCTACATTAGCACTGAGTACTAGGCTATATTAAAAAAAAATGTCCACCCGTGCGAAGCAGGGACGGGCCGCTAGTACGGTTAAAATTAAAACATTTTGACGTTACTATTTTAGTTGTGCAGCTTTTAGGTATATCGTTAGTAAATAAGGTCTTTAAAAAAAACAACTTCCTGTTAAACCGAACATACAAAGAACAGATCAAAAACAATAATTTGAAATAAAATGTGTTCCCATTAAATTAGAAATTGATTTATTATCACAAAACAAGTTCAATTTCAATAATAGTTGCATGGTATTTAAAAAAATCGTACAACTAACTTATCTTTGTCTACAGTGACGAACTGGCAAACACAATTATATCTTATATTTTTATTTTATTTATTCTCAACTATTACTTTTATTTTAACTTTTTTATATAATACTAAACTATTTCTTGATCTGGGTATATTAAATAGTTTCAGCGCATAACCGTGTAAACGAGAACTTAATATTTTTAAGACCATAAAAGGGGAGTAGATTGGGACAAGGTTGGTATGCTAAGACCATTTAAGGGGGTGGTTATTTAAAACAATATTGTTAAAGTTTCCCGTTGTAGACGCCGATGAAGAGAATGGTGCGCTGGCTGTCGAGCAGTGCGTAGAGGAAAGGCCGGTCGACGCGGAACGAGCGTGCGGGCCGCGGCGCGCACCGCATCATCATTACGATACCTGCGCGCACACATGCCATATAACTTTCAATATGTACTAGAAAGGAGGGAGAGGGAGGGTGTTTACAAGCGGGAAGACAGAGGCACGCCTAGTAGTTGGGTGTTTCTGGGTTCTAACCATTGAAGACCTTGTAAGTGGTTTGGGACTATGTTGGTACGTTAAGATCATTTAAGGGGGTGGGGGATTTATATAAAATAAATAAGACAATAGGTAGTTTAGGAAGGGGGGGTGTAAGTAATTAGAAAAGCACGCTTAAATATTACTAAAAGATTGGTGTTTCTGGGTTCGTATAGATAGTTCAGGATGATATTGTCTTTGGGATTGTCGAATTGAAATATTTAAACCTACCTTTGAAATTGTAAAACTTTCGTAATTTTAGGAAAATACCGGTATTATCAAATTTGGTGGTACTAACAGCTCCATGTTATGTCTAATTATGAAGTTTAGATAAACATAGTCCACCTTAGTATTACTTAGTGGGTAACTTAACTACTAACTATTGAGTGCAATGTTAAAGTTTTCCGGTGTAGATGCCGATGAAAAGCATGGTGCCTTGATTGTCGAGCAGTGCGTAGACGAACGGCCGGTCGACGCGAAACCTGGGCGCGGGCTGAGCCGCACACCGCAACATCATTACCATACCTGCGCCACACAATTTTCAAACAACACACAACAAAGTGGAAAGGGAGATAGTAGGATGCAATCCGTTAATTCATATATAAATAAGAATCACCTAAACGTCATAATATTGTAATGTTGTCTTTACGAGATATCAGTAATGGTAGGGTAATATTACAATATCCATGTGGGAAGGTAGGTTTAGCTATGACTGCAGTTGGGTGTTTCTGGGTATACATAAATTCAGAAAGTTTTTTTGTCAGTGCACGAATTTTGATATTTCGTTCTTTATCAAAATCTCAAGGACGTCTTTTTGTTTTTTTATTTGATCTTAAAAACAACAATTAGTAACATTATATATCTGTTATTAAACTAGTACGGCCAGGTTAAAGACCTCCCATCGGTGTTAAACACGTTGCAAAACTTCATCTGTTCTTAGATGCTAAATCTCGATTCAAATCAATGCATATCATGCCTAACGCTGAGGCTCTAAGAGTCATAAAGCAAACAACCCAAATTACGCGTAAAGAAGAATATTGCATGCGTAAGTGATGCATTCGTGATTTTTCGCGTCAAACGAAAAATTAGTATGTACGAAAGGGACAATTAGTTTGTTTATGGTAGTTTTTTTCTATTGGCTCGGGCGGCGATCAGGTGACAAGTGAATATTTATTTTATTTAAGTAGGCCAAGTTCAGTATTGCCGCGATCCTGTGACGTAATACGCGGCTACGTTTGCAATCGGAACGAGTTTTGCCGCGTTTGATGCGCGCCGCCACTGCCGCCGCCCGGTGTCCTTTCTTTGTAATTGTTGTGTTAGTGTAGTGATTGATAAAGACTCAGTGCGAATTGTGCGAAATTTAACGCTTTGTTAGTGGTGATAGGACACGTAAAGTAGAATTAGGTATCTAAGTGATTTGAATTGTGCGAAATTTACGCTTATAGTTACAATTTTTTTATAGTGTTTTAGTTACTTTAATACGAATAACAAGTTAAGTATTTTTTATTACACTACCTATAATGCAAGTGCAACGTTGTGATTTTATTCTGCATTAATGGCGCCAAAACGTCGTCGCCTGATGACACTGCACTGTTGCCGCTCCTGACCTGACCTTTGATAACAAAAGGCAGTTCTTCTAAATGGTGTTCTATTTGGCTTTCGTTTTTGTGCTATGTTTGTTTGAAAAATCAAAGAAAATATACTCCAGTGTTAAGATTTTTTTGATAGTTTCAAATAATTTCTATGAACTAGTATAGCCAATATTTTAATTTATTGTCGTAGTGTCATATCCACTTTGTATATCCAAACCGTGTGATCGAAACGCCGTCAGAGGTTTGCGTCGAGCCAGCTACTAGGTTATCCTTGCGTAATTCTTATTTGCAGAGGATAAGCTGACAACATAATGAAAAAATATCCTTTATAAGTAAATAATATGTGCTATTAACGATTTTAATCATGCTATAAAAATTGTGCACTGACAAAAATTCTGTATTAATTTCATAGTAATAATAAATGAAATATTTATTATGAAAAATTCTATTATCAAAAAGTCTTAAAAAATGTTGGTTTATATTATAATTTTTCTTATACCGCTGCAAATTATTTATTACCCTAACATGGTATTATAGACGAATTGTTCATAACCAATCCACACACTATAGCACACATTATACTACCATGTTTGACAGTGTATAATATGTTTAAATAATGTCAAATAATTATAAAGAATCAATAAGGATTTCATAGAATAGCCAACTAACGTACTAATAATTAATATAAGGCCCGATTTTTATATCCTCAGATAAGTTTTATCCAACGAATAATATTTTCATTGTGACATATTTTCTGCCATTATGTCAAAATTATTCAATGTATGAACAATGGCCAAATCGTACCTGACAATGGGCATAAATCACAAATATTTAAAAAAATATGCTTTTATTAGTTAATTTATAAAAATACAAATAATAAACCTAAAGAACTACTAGTTTAAGATAAATTAATTAATGCGTAAAAACAATTAACATAAATGGAAAAACTTAATTATTGCTTTTGAACGGTTTTGACCATAGACAATAGATCCAGACGACGAAGTCAAGTTCCATTTCACGTGCTTGCATGTAATACTCCCACTTTAAGCTCGCCGAAAAAAGATCATTTAAAAAAAATAAAAATAAATAATATCTCGCGTTAGTGAAGTTGTAAATTGAATATTAAGCTATAAAACTGGTTTTAATTATGTTAGGTATCTATTTAATACAAAATTAATAATGCCCATAGTCATTGAAAATCAGGGCCAGCTATGCTCATTCAACTGACGATTGAAAAATCAGGCCCAAATGTCACAAAACGTCGACTTTACCAAGTTCAATTAAAAATATTAAGTCATTTGTATTTCTTAATTATAAGTAATGTACTAAATATAAAAAAAAATACCAGTAGTCACTTTCGCAGACGATATTAAAATAACTCAAACCTGCATTGTAGGTAGCCTTTGTTTAAAAACAAAATATAAATAGAAACAAAAGAATATCAACAAACTTAAAAACCGAAAAGACTGTCTGGACTGTATACACATACGTAAACCTAAACCCATACATCTATCCGAATAAGTGCATCGGCAGCATAAAAACTATAGTACCTACGGGCGGTTGTTAAGGCCGCTCATTAGCGAGCAGTGCTAGAGCTCGTCGCGCGGGGGCGAAGGTCTGTAGACCGCTCCAGCCACCACCTGGCCCGCCACGGTGATGCACCAGAGCGCCGGCCGGTTCGCCGCGAACACGCGCGGTTGCGACACTTGCAGCGAGCGACGCATGCGCACTACGCCCGCTGCCGCACACACAAACCCACATTCAGTAAACGGCACGTTAGTGTACGTACCGAAGGGATACCACACGAGGCCGCAAGATATAATTATCAAAGTGGCGGTTAAGTAAAGGGAATCTAGTTTTCGTTAGACTATAGGCCTAGGAAGAATGCCTAACTGCCTTTTAGTTGGTATGCCCCCTTAGTTCCACATAATCATCCGCGTCTTTTTCGGGTGTAGTATCAGACCCCTAGGAACCCTACTACGAAAACTGAACTCTACTGCCGGAATTCGACTGGATAGCAACCACCCTTATACTTATCTCTGCCGCCAAACAACATTGCTTTACTGCTGTATTCTGGTTTGAAGGGTACTTGTGAAATTACAAGAAAATAAGCATAACAACTGAAGCTTTAGGGTTGGCAACGCGCGGCGAATAAATTACCTGGAGGTATACCTGTACGTTGTGGTCGACCAAATCTTAACCTTCAACTAGAACAGGATGATGAAGATGCTTTTAAATTACTAAATTCAAGAACATAAATAGTCTAAACATGTAGTTGTTATATAGGTATTAGGTATTCATTTAATTATTTGCAAACTAGCTCTCTTACTTTTGAAAATATGGCCTTGGAATTCATTTGCAGCCAGCGCAGCGGACAACGCTTTAATTTTAAACTAGAGAATATATGTAATTATCGAGCATCTCAAGTGTAAGTCTATTTATTTTGTATGACATTACAGTAATTAATTTCGGAGAAAGCAACTGTTGTTACGTAGTCTCCGTGGAGCTATTTATGAATCTCACCAACGATCTTGAAATTAAAAACTGGGAAAACGCACTAGGTATATTTTCGTTTATTTAGGTACAGACGCCTGCGCATCAACCCATCTAAAACTGTCAAATTTCTTCAATCATATGTCATATAAATAAAGTTCAGTCTTTTGAGAAAATAATTACAGTTTGTTGTAGTCAGATGTGCAGACGGTGTGTAGATACTGCTCACGTGTGTATACAAACGCAAGTACGAGAGATTGGTAATAGGAGATACTTCTATAATATTTTAATTTAAATACGACGCTAACTATAACGATGTTAGTGGTATAAAGTACATTTACGTTAATATTGACTTTTGGAAGTTTAAGGTTAGTGACAACTTCGAAAATATCGTTTCGTTTTACTTTGCTGTTTACGGAGTGAGCCAGTGGCGCCATCTACTAAACACTTTGCGTTTTATGTCTATTTATTTATGGTAATCTCAACAGCTATAAAACAAAAAATAACATCAGAAGGCCAATTACAGCTGATGATGCACTTAAACAAGAAATAAAGTCATACACTCATTATAACATGTCAAAGATAACATATCAATTGATATCACAGTGCGAAATTTATTGTTGTTGGTTCAAAAATAACATCCCAGTCATATAATATCGTATCTATATTAAAAACGACATTGTCATGAATTCGTCACTTGATTATCACAAATCCTAACTTATATTATCCTAATCCTAAATCATTGGACGAATGGGTCATAATTATCTAGGGCCTCGTGTCACATCTCATCAGTAATACTGATACATCACTCTAATTACGCCAACTCTATACAGCAGTACAAATTTAATACAATAACCGAAGTTTTACCAATATTAGTTTAGTTAACAATAGTGTTCTAGTAGTATTTTCCCGAGTTAGTTGCAACACCTCTTATATCTAAACTTCTATTTACATACAGATAACGAACCAAGTAGATAACTGTGACATTACATTTAAAGTAACATTTCGAACACTATATCTAACAGTTGCATACCAATAGATGCAGAATGCAGATATTTATAATAAAGCCATGCTTGTCTTTAATTTCTATAATAACCAAAAAAGTAACACAAATACGCTAAAATGATACTTAAAAATCGTAGTAGGTAAGAAGTACGTAGTATATTGCTTTTTGATTTTATCTCATTTAGTTCAAAACTACAATTAAAATACTTTGAAACCTGTCAATGACTTTACGTAGTTTGCTTAAATTAAATAATATCAAACTAAATATAAAAACATAAACGTAAAAAAATACGAGTCTGGTACCTACCTCATTGAGCTTTCGTGGTTATGACTTATGACCGACTCATATAATATTTATAAACACCTTACTGAGTAAAAACTAAAGTGATTGTGCAGTGTCAACAACTACATCATCGACATCCGATTTAACATATTATTTACAAAAAATAAGGATAAGTTAAAAGCCAAGTTAGTTATCTATAAGATACAGAAATACGATAGATTTATTAAAATTCAAGTCGCGATTACATTGTAAAATATTCAACGGAACGAGGATGGTGGCTGGTAATATCTTACATAACAAAGCACTACATGCAACTAGAATATGCCTAACATAGCCGCAACAAAAAACTTATTTAAAGAAACAAGTAAAAAATAAATAACAGGTATTCATAACTGATACACTGGTATTACTGATAAAAATAACTGATTATGTTTAATGTCACATTTTTGTTAATACCGTGACAAACTAAAGGAAATTGTCGATTTTGTTTAGGGGAAATGCCTAAAATATGTTAATGTGTATATTTAATTTTATTTTGTAACCCATTTTATGTGAACCAATATAAAATAAATAAAACAAGTATTATCCAAAACCATGCACAGACAGGATAGTTACACTTACATTCATAATAAGTTAGCGCTTTAGGGCCAATGTATATGTGATCGTATCGTCATAATCATCTTTACCGCCACATAATATTTATAATGCTATTGATCTTGAACTCTGTGTGTCAACACAAAAGAGCTACTTCTGTTCACGCGCAGAGCTTTTTTTAACGACATTACCTACGTATTAGCAACCCTTATACGTTAACCCCTTAAAAAAAAGCAAGCACATTTCCGAACCAGCAACAGTAACTCAAAAGGATTACGCTTGCTACATCACTTCCTAGAACTGGGACTGTAACTTCAGCTAACTAAGGCTGCGTTTCCACCAAAACTATGCGAGGTAAGCGGTGTGTTAAGTAAGAATAAATCCATCAATAGGACAACTTAATTTTACGTTAACCGAACCAGGCAGGGGAAAATGAAGCAATCCTATTGGTCGAAACGCACCCTTATTGCCTTATTGTTCTATGCAGTGCGAGGTTACGGCCCCAGTTTTGTAAATTGCCGAGTCACCCACCACCGAATAAATGGAAGTGTATTAGTCACGTTAATTCGATACTTCTACCGTCGCAAGTCGAGGTCATGAATCAACTACTGAAATTAGATTGACTTTTTAAGTGACGTAGCGAGTCGTATTCGTATGTCAACAACATGCCGGAAATATCACTTCATGGCAATAGCGATTTAAACATTTTAAACGGTTTTGGCAACAAATCGAGAATATAAAACCAAATACACGCAATTGCTTTCACTACAACACAGTCGGCCTTTAACCGAAATCGAACCTTATTGCTGAAAACAATAAAGTGGTATTTCCGTAGACATTGCTCTACAGGAGTTAACTTACCAGTGGCAGCGGCCGCTTCGGCACCCTCTTCGTTGACTTCGATAAACGCCTTCTGTATGGCCTTGGTCACGTACAGAGGTTCGTCGGTGTTCAACATCTTAGTCAACCCGGAGTCGTCGCGATTGAAGATCTTTTTGATTCCGAGCTGAAATTTGGAAATAAAAATAATTATTAACAACGTTTATTTATGATTATTTTTATATATATATAAATCATCTGTGCGTATGTCTGTAATTTAACTCCTCCTTAACGGCTGGACCGATTTGAATGAAATTTTTGAGTGTGTTTAAGTGGATTCGAGAATGGTTTAGATTTACAATTGGTCCCGGTAGGTGGCGCTGCAATAGCAAACGCGGACGAAGACGCGAGCGGGCTACTATGTTTATACTATATAGGCTACATGCTCTAGGCGGCTTATTCGACATTCTTAAACACAGAAACATTCTGATAAACAATAAAAATATATTTACGACACTAACGCCAATTAATTCGTCATTATTTTCATTCTTTAAGTTTTTAATAGGTGATTATAATTTAGTACTGTAAAATTAAATAGACTATATTTATTACTTGAACAGTTATTGTTTGTATACTCGGACAAACAGTTTTTGACCTTTTTAGCTGTTTTTGTATTTCTCTTTATATTCAAATATTTTACATATAATATTTTCTAATTTCCTCCATAACTTCTTCTGTAGTCACAATTTTTAAGCCTATTTCGACTCATATTTCGACTCACTGTTGGGCAAAGGCCTCCAACAAATCCATATTCCACTTTTCTCGATCCTTGGCAGCTCTCCAACATCCCTTCGCAAAGGCATCGAGATCATCATGCCAACGCTTGTGCGGCACGGCAACCCATAGAATACTAAATACTAAACTAAAAACCTCTCTGCGTGTATTTTTTCCACAATATTATCAAAACGCCACGTGGCTGAGTGGCCAAGCGGTCCGCCCGATACCCGAAAGTTCCGGGTTTCAATTCCCAGGTCAGGCAAAGTGGGCTTCGGATTTTTCCTTCGATATATAGATACATAGTCCTTCAATGGCAGTGATGACTTGACTACAATAATGGAGGCCTTGGCCTAGCAGTGGGACAGTCATCTGCTATTTACTTTACTTTTATTATTAAAATTTTCATTTTCATTTTTAAGTCTTTAATCGCCGTGGTGGTCACCGGTGACCGACAAACAATAAATTTTCTATTGTGTCTGGTTTTGCGGCAGTCAACGTATTAAATATAATTTATTTGTGCATTAAAGAATTAATTAATTGACCAAAACAGCACATACCTTGGGCAGTAGTATGCCCAGATCTATTTCCGTCTCGATTTTGAACTTGGGCAGCAACACCTGCACTTTTGTCCGGTACATGTTCTCCACCTCAGCGATGAGGTCGTGGCCGGCCGCGAGCTTCTCCATCACCGAGTTGAGGCCGTCGATCTCGTTGGGCAGCACGATTAGCATGCTAGCTTCCTCGCCTATGTAAGGTATTTCCAACAGCTGTAATGTTCAATGAAATAGGTAATGTCAAAAAATATTTTATTTATCTTATCATTGCTGTTACTTCTTGTGTGTGCTCTAGCATTGTTAAATTACAAAAACACAATGTTGAAAAAATTTCCACAAGCAGGATTTGAACCTGCACCCTTCTGACATACCGGGTCAGGTGCTCTTCCAATAGAGCTATCGTGGTTCTAACCAGCCCGATGAAATTATTCAACACTATTTACTTTTTACTTTGAAAGCCAAAGGCACCCATTCAATGTCAACAACTATCGTCATTAACACCCGATCATAATATTTTTACAAATACTAAAGATCAGTTAAGAAGTAGGCAAGCTATTTATAAAAATGTTTTTGTTTTGTTCATATAATTTTAACGCAAATTTTGTTGCGAAACAAATTACAAAAACACAATGTTGAAAAAATTTCCACGAGCAGGATTTGAACCTGCACCCTTCTGACATACCGGGTCAGGTGCTCTTCCAATTGAGCGTTTGCGTTAAAATTATATAAACAAAACAAAAACATATTTATTGTTAAATTATCTTGATTGTTCTTAACCGGTTCGGAAGGCAGTCTTTTATCGAGAATAATACAGCAAGAAACTATATAAGTAGTTGCTCATTTTTAAAAATCTCAAATCAATTAATCATCTCAATCTCAAAAATCCCTTAATTTGCCTACATAATTAATGACAGTTAATTGGAATTACTTATTATGTTTACTAAATATTAAGTATATGAAAAAATAATATCAATATAATATTATATGGAAATTGTGGAGGATTATTTCTACCGTTGTTCTCACAATCACGACGCAATGAAATTACATACAAATATTAGTCAGGAATAAAATTATTATAACATTTAGAAAATACAAACTGTAATGTTGAGTTATGACTGTTTGGTAATCTTATGATACATAACTTATGTATCATAAGATTACCAAACAAAACACAGTCATAAAAGCCACAGGCATGATTTTACAGTCATTCCAATAATTATGCTTAGTTAAAATGATAAACAAATGAATGTATTTTGGAGTCATAATTTGTTAATGCCAGATTCGTTTATCACACGATAATGAGTGTCTGTTTTAGCTAATCTCGTTTTAACATTCACATCTATACTAAGTATATGACTACACGCTGTAAAATTCTAAGAATACATTAAATTCGCCCTAAGTTTGTTTTCTATTTCCGATCAAACTGATCGCACGCACACTATGCGTATAACAAAACGTAAACTCTCGCTAGAAAATATTTAACATATTGTGTAATTCGGTAAGTAATGCAAAAATCTGAAATGGTGTAAACTATATCTGCGTCGCGAACTCACTCCGCGCATTCCATGGTTTAAGCTGATGTTTACTAGTTTTTATTAAAGACAACATTAGTTTTAAGGTTTTACTTAGGTCGCGGAATAAAACTGACAGACACAGTTTGGGAAGCTTTTTCGCAACGCTTATGTATAGCCGTCATTTAAATGTCTATTCTTCTTAAAATGTAAATCCTCAATTAGCCATTAGAACCGTTTTAACGTAATTTTTAGTTAATATTTTAGTTTTTTTGTTTCATAACTTTTACATATATTAAATGAGGGCCTAATATGTTAAAAATTAAATATTAATGAAATGTTTTCGTTCACATACTTACCAAACAGTTTAGCTCGTCGCTAGAGCCAAATTTGTAGTCGTCCTCCTTGTACATCATAGGCACATCAACCGTTGACGAAGCGCTCAAAAAGAATGGCTGGTCCGAAGTATTTTGAGGGTCGAACTGTTTTTTCCATGTTCCCTAAAAGAAGTGCGCTGTTAAAATTTGCATACATGTACACCTTAAGCTTATAGATATTATCAACACGCCTTCAACGTCAAAATTGTATGTAAGACCACCGGTTATGCATAAAATATTAATTTCTAGACAAAAAAAACGGACAAAAAAGACGAAGTCTGTCTCTAAAACAACAAGTTTAGTAGCATTGTTGTGTTTAGACAGTTAAAGAGATAAGATAGCCCGTTATTTAGTAATTGAGATTAAGAGGCGCCTTCGGGATGTTCCGCTCCCGGTCCGATTCGAACACATCGGAGAATCTTGTCGGGAAAAGAGACATGCTTGCGTGACTGATGACATTCTCTCAAGACACTCTTCTAACGGCTATTCGCTTAAGGGACCCTTTAAGTTTCTCGCCGCTTCCAAAAAAGTCCGGTGACGCTGAAAAAGGTCTGTCTGTAGAGAGTCTGTCCTCTAAAAATGTGGTTGAGTTAACCTTAGTCAGCCAGAGGTTGTATGAGTAATCTCACCAGGTCAAAGGATAAGTAGATATTAAGAATTTCTTACCTTGAAATAGATAGCATTCACAAGAACTAATCGACTGAATGAATCCAAATCGTCCGCTGAGATGAGGTCCTTAATGCGCTTGTTGGTTTTGTCTTCCACCTGTCAAAATAATATTTAAATAACAGAAATTTAACACTTTATATTACGAACACGTCATGATGCTAAAAAGCAGAATAGGGAGGTGAAAGTTCGTTCATCACATGAGCGACAGCACGAACGGAGTAAAGTGCAAATTGCAGATAATGTGTGGTATCGCCAGCAGCGCCAATACTGAAAAAGTATACGTTTGACGGACTGTGTTTTAGTGGCTAGACTAGCGATCGGAGATCTATAGGTGACGGGTCTGTTCCCATAAGTAACGGGTATGCATTTACATATATCACTCCGCTCCATCCAACTGATGCAAAGCGGAGTCCAAATGCGAAGACAGCTAAAGCAGGATTGCGCCGCACTAGCTGTCCTCACCTTGTCGACTCGCAAAATGCTCCTTCACAAGTTTAAAGGACCTTTAGCTTACTTAATTTTACTGTGTCTATTGTAGGTAAATTTGTGAAAAAATCACAATATTAATACGGAAATCTGACATTTTAAAAAGGTCAATGGGCAAAATACAAAGACTCTGGGCTTGGAAGCGGCCACTTCAAAACATTTGTTTTATGATTCTTTAAGATAAGACAAACAATAGTTATTATGTATGGGACCAAAGCCACATTTCCTATGTTAAAGAAGTTATAGCCAATACAATAATAGAACTAATAAATCATAATAGATTGTTGACAAAAATTGTTTTACCTGCTTATCATTTTGAATCTTTTGTTTAAAAATTAAAGAAACCCCTTTACTTCTTATGAAGAATGCCGCCGCTGTCTAAACCCTTATCCTTTCATGCGCCCGTGCAACCCTGTGCAAGTGTTCCTTGCTTAACTAAGATAGGTAGTGTTTCATCATTCATCATTATCATAATTTCAGCCAGTAAGCACCCACTGCTAGTATAAATCTCTCTTTAACATGCCAACTTAGCCAGTCCCGTGCGAGCCTCATCCGCTGTCCTCCGGCCACCCTGACGTTGTCTGACCACTCAGCAGTCGGTCTGCCTCGAGCCTATCCCAGCTGAATCCATCTAATGATCTCTTGGCTTGTGAAGGTCGGCTGAAAGACAAATAATGTCCAATATATATGTACTCGTCCACAATATCTAGTTGGGAACACCCAACGATGATGCTAGGCTTTTGACCAGGACGGTTGGTCATGATCTTTGTTTTGGCTATGTTCATCTTAAGGCCGATACGCAGTGAAGCTATATGTAGGATATGAAGCATAGCTTGGAGTTCAGTGTTATCCAGAATGATCAGGTTGTCAGCGAAGCGCAGTTGCGACATGCGCCGGCCGTAGATGTTTACACCTCTCCTGTCCTAATCGAGTGTCTTCATTACGTCCTCCAGCACACTTGTAGAGAGTTGGGTGAGATGGTATCACTTTGTCTAACGCCTCGTTTTTTCAAGACGGGGCTGGATAGCTCGCGGAAGATACCTACATATCGCTTATCAATGCCAGAAGAATGGAGAAAATGAAACGTGGCCCCGTGCTCGATACTGTCGAAAGCCTTTTCGTAGTCAACAAAGGCAAGACATAAGGGCCAGTCGTATTCGCGGCATCTCTCCATCAGTTGTTTAACTGCGTGCGGTCCATGGTCGAGTATCCACGCCCCGCAAGCCAGCTTGGTCCTTGGCAAACAACTTGTAAACTTGCTTGCGAAAGGAGACTTATTGGGCGATAGTATTGCAGCTTTCTCTTATCGCTATTTTTATGCAGAATCGGTACTAAGGTGTTCTTTCATACCTTGGGCGTGATACCTTTGTACAACACCTTATTCCATCATCAATCAATGCCAGAAGCTTATCTACGTTTTTATTGTTAACTTAGTTTAGTTGTTTGTCGACTTGCTTTGCGATCAACTGTGTTCTTTGCTCCGCATTGTTTGTTGTTGTTGTTACTCATACGACTTTGATTTTTCTTACCGGACTTCTTATTTTGCTTTGTGGATTGGATCGGTGTGGTCCTTCACTAACGACTAGGTGTGGTCTCTGACTTTATTGTCTATCGAAGTGGAGTGTGCGATTGAGATGGAGACTTGCATTACATGTCACGTTTCTATTCAAAACAGAAGGTGTTACTTTATCTTACAAGAAGTTCTTTCCGCTAACCAATTTTTGATGGTTTGTATTGATGATCGTGTGGTTCCTACGCATGTGAGTATTTTAGCTTAATAGAGTATTAATAAATCAGAGCTACTTTCTTTCCAATCACGGCAAAACGAATGGCCAGGCTAACCAATGTGTAGGCAAAAGCACACATATTTAATAAAAATCATACTAAATATACATTATTGAACATATCTCAAAAACTTAATGAGTTACGTGTTTAAGCCCATAACAATTTTTGATCGAAATTATGCCATCTTTAGGATGAAACTAGTTTTTGAAGTGGCCTCACCCTAACCCATTTTGCCCATTCTCCTTTGCTAATTGTTTTATCAGTTCAAATATAATGGCCGCTATCAGACAGACACGCTAAATTCCCTTAGGTGTCTGTGATTCTCAGATAAGTTTCTGATACTTTATATTGTTTTTACATAATCTCAAGTACATAAAAGCATCGTAAAATAAAATTATTTTGCGGAACTACCAGTGTTTAGTCTGCGGTTAAGTTCACAAATTACTTTAGACTGACTTTTCAAGGTCGAGTTTAAGGCGAGAACCACATAAAAGGTTACGTCTGCAGTCTAAAATGGTGAATGGTAATCGAACCCGAAAATCCTGGTAATCTATAGAAGGAGACCTATATACGAGTAGTACTAAACTGCCTACCATAGGGCAGTGTTTAAAAGTTTCACTCTAATTATAAAAAAGTTTAAGGTCTCGTAAAATTTGCTTTGCTTGGAATAATATTTACACAAGCATTATTTATTTACCGCTAGGCCAGTATTTTCCTGTTGTACAAAAAACTCCGAACACTTAATAGATTTTTCTGTGTAAGAGGAAATATTAATAGCATTTGCTAGATGACTCGTTTACTTTCAAAATCGAAGCGCATTCTCTGCTAGCAACAAAAATAGAGCTGATACAAGTTTTGCTAATAGATTCATTGCCAATGAAGAATTTTTTTGTGTATGTTTATTCCAGTACCTACATACAATAGCGCAGCGGCAGCCGGCCGGCCGGCCGGCGCCAAGGTCAATAGCGAATCTACTTATTGCAAAGACACCAATCTGGAAAGGAGAATAGAATTTCGGCTAGCTTACAATTTTTTATATATATAAACTTTGCAAGCTTTCGTAAAATAGAATATAAAATGTTTTAAATTTGTTTATATAATTTTGTTGCGAAACAAATTACAAAAACACAATGTTGAAAAAATTTCCACGAGCAGGATTTGAACCTGCACCCTTCTGACATACCGGGTCAGGTGCTCTTCCAATTGAGCTATCGTGGTTCTAACCAGCCCGCCGAAATTATTCAACACTATTTACTTTTTTACTTTGGCCTTTGGCTTTCAAAAAAATATAATTTTGGTTTAAATTGATACAATCACAATCTTCACAACATTAAAAATCATAATCTATAAAACAGATTGTGTCAAAAAAGTTTTCGCTTAGTATTTTATTATGGCGAAAACTGGATGGAAACACATAAAAATACTGAAAATTCCCTTTTAACTGTTATGCAATGGCTCTCCAACAATAAACTTACTCTAAACTTAACTAAAACCAAATTCCTAACGTTTTCGACTAATAAAAACTTACAACCTGCTTCCGATTTGTCTGTCATGGCACAATGTCATGGCTCACACATGTTTGCAATATAGACCGATGTCGACTTTCCACTGCAGGTACTCATTATGTTTATCTCAGCGGAAAAATTTACAACAGGATCAACAAAATAATAAAGATTTACCCTCTTACGTATCGTGCAACCAAGCACAAATTAATGGAATGGCTTTTTTCACTAAATTATAACGAGTCTGACTGTCGCCTAAAAATACTGGAGATTCGGGCGTTAAGAACTGCAACCCAATCTATGACTAATGCAGTTTTTATCGAACTCTCGTTAATTTTAATGTAAGTACTTACCTTGTTTTTGTTTAAATAATTAAATAAATAAATAATTTTATTTTAATTTAATTTAATTTAATTTAATCTATATATACTACTCAAAACAAAATAAGGGCCACGAGGTATTTTGTCTGTACCATGAAAATAATAAAACCAATATTATTTTTTTTGTCTCCATAACGAAAACTAATGTTGTTTTTACCGTGTAGACCAATAAATTTATTCCAATAATAATGATTAAAAAGTTTATTTGCTTTTGAAAGAAAAAACACATTTAAGGTTAAAAATAAAAACATGTAAAGTTACTGAAAACAAAAGAAAATACTCCATGCTCATCTTTTAGTAACGGGTATGCCCCCCTCGTTTCGTTACGCACTCCTGAAGCCTGGAGTGCATGCTCTCAATCAAATGCCTGACATTTTCCATTGGAATCTCTTCCCAGGCCCTTTTAACAGCGTTGATGAGTTGCTGTTGGTTGTGGATTTCCTGATCACCGTCTCTAACTCTTCGTTTCAACTGATCCCACATGTGCTCTATTGGATTTAAGTCCGGATTGTTCGCCGGCCACGGCAAGACTTGAATTTGAGACGCTTCCAGTACAAACCGAGTCGCTTGAGCCGTGTGTGCACGAGCATTGTCTTGCATCAACATGAATCCAGGACCCGCTCGCTGGGCAAATGGGATCACATGTGGTCTGACGACTTCCTCAATATACCGCTTAGCAGTAACAGTACCCTCATTTAAAATAGCGAGCTCAGTTTTGCCGTGTAAGCTTATCCCGCCCCAAATCATTACATTTGGACCACCAAAACGATCGACTTCATGGATGCAGGCTTCTGAAAATCTCTCGCCGCGTCTTCTCCATACTCTAATACGCCGATCGTCGTTAAAAAATTAAACTTTGCATTCGTCTGTGAAGAGCACCATGCCCCATTGGTTTATGTCCCAGTCCAAATGTTGACGGGAAAATCTTAAACGATTTGCACGATGATTTCTGGTTAATGGAATACGGACAACTCGCCTCGATGCCTGCTGGTCTTCATGCAATCGATTACGAATAGTTTGGTCACTGACACGAGTACCCGTTGTGAGCCGTAAACGATTTTGCAGCTTGCGGGCCGTCGTTGTGCGATCTCGGCGCGCACTTAATCGAATGTAACGATCCTCTTGAGCTGTTGTAATGCGAACTCTGCCCGAACCAGGTCTTCTTCTAACACTGCCGGTCTCTTGGAAACGATTCCATAGATTTTGAATAGCTCTTCGAGAAAATCCCAATTGCAAACCCACAGATCGCTGCGAATGACCTTCTTCAATCATTGTAACGGCTCTGGTTGCTGTCAGCGAGTCCATATGACGCCTGCGTGCTTGTGGCATATTGCAAAAGACGTTTCTGACACGAGATACCAATTAACTCTGATAATTTCTAATAAACCAAGAAGCTAAGGAAAGCAAAACGTCAAAGAAAATGGAATCAAAATTTTCAAAAATAATTTTAAATCAAATTTTATTTAAAATTGTTGCCAGCATTAGATGAATACTACAATATTAAAAAGTTTAGGTATCAAAGAGTTTGTATACTCAATATTTTACTACTTTCAATATGTAAATGTTTTATAATTTACACCAAAATGAAAAAATACCTCGTGGCCCTTATTTTGTTTTGAGTAGTATATATATATTGCTGTTCGTTTGTATCGCTAAAACTCGAAAATGGCTGGACCGATTTGGCTAATTTTGATTTTGAAATATTTGTGGAAGTTCAGGGAAGGTTTAATTAAACGGTGAGAAACATAAAGTAATAATAATAAGTAATGGAAAATAGTAAAAATAGCAACGTCCCATATAGCAACGGCGTATTCCAATTGTGAGCGAACTAATGATTTGTATAGATGGATATATATGTAGGTCTTTTGAAATCGTTACTGACGCGGATGACAAAACCATACATTTTATAAGCCTTGTTGCAAATGCTTTCAAGATGCTTATCAAGCACTAACTTCGTATCCAAAATAACACCGAGGTCCTTGATACGGGTTAGTGTGTTAGGCCCCAAGTGTGTGACGCCCCCGTGGTGGAGGCCCCCGATTTCGTTTTAGTGCGATAAAATTAATTAGTTGAATATTTTTATCAAAAGTACAGTCAAATAGCAAAGTGTAACTATTATAAAAATGTTTATAAGTGTCTACATGAAATGATCAAAGTCTAAGTTTTTTAATATAAATTTTTATTAATAATGTCGGTGAAACAACAGTTTGCTTAGGTATCTAATAATATCACATTTAGTCAAGTTACAATTTAAAAATCACATTTAATAAAATCAGGTGATTTAAAGGTACTTATCATAAAATGTAATAAGGTAATTTTGAATACCTAATAATGGTATAGGTATATTTGCAACATTGATAACAAAATAATTAAACATTAAAATATTGCAACATTAACATGCAAAATCACAGATCCTAAAAGAAATAATTACAGTTATATATTATGATGATTTAAACTACTAAAAATATGTACTTTAAGTCATTTATACTTAGTAAATATATAGGTATCTATTTAAATATTTAGAACATTGATAAAAAATTATTAAACATTAAATAGCAATAACAATTAACATTAAAATCACAGATCAGATCACAAACGAAAAAAAACAGTTAAATATTAGGATGATTAAAATTTTGTTCTATTATTACTCTATTTATTCTATTAATACTAATTTTGTTTTTTAGCCAGTAAATATAGACGTATCTACTTAAACAGTTTTAATAACGATAAAATTAAACATTTTAAATTTAATTATTATGTAACAATTAACATGCAAAATCATAAATTTTAATGTTTTTTTATTTTGGTTTTATTTGCACAAACGGACAAATTTGTTCCAAAAACTCCATAATTGAAATTTGTTTTTTTTTTCATATTTTTCTGTCAGCTTGGCAATCATTTTGTCGTTTATTATAGAAGATTTTTTCCTTTTGCATATATAAATGTCATTTCGTCGTAATCTGAAGGTAAAAGGTAAAAAATAAAGTACTTTAAGGAAATAAACCGTAACAACAACCTAATAATAATGTCTAATATTTTGTTAGTTAAAAAATACCTATAAAATCAGATAATTATTCCTGTAACGCATCATACTCATAATAATTATAAACATGAAATTTCACAGTGAAATTAAATTAGGTACTTATTTAGTTCAGAAACACTTAGTCGCTGACTGTATCTGGTACAAATGGGTTATATTACGACAAAATCGGCAGTTATAACTTAATTGAAAATCGGGGGCCTCCACCACGGGGGCGTCACACACTGGGGGCCTAACACACTAACCCCTTGATACTGTGTACCCTGTCAAGAATCATGTCTGACAATAAATAATTAAAGTGACTAATCCTTTTCTTTCTAGTGAAACATATACTTTTACATTTGTGTTGCAATTCATAAAACAGTTGTTAATATCGTTAATGAAGATAACAAAGAGACCGAGACAAAGAGGACCGATTATTGAACCTTGTGGGACGCTCGAGGTTACAGTTATGGTTTCAGATTCATAAAAACTCAACTTTAGTTATGTTTTTATAAGATCTAGTTAGCTTCATATTATTCAGTGACAGAGCTTGATGATCCGTGACTGTAGACTCCGTACTCAGTACTATCGTTGTAGCGCTTTGCTTAGTTTTCAGGATAACATAATCCAGAGATGAATGCCCTCGGGTTGGATTTTTTTTCTTTTTAAAAAGCCAGCACTATGCAAGTATACTATACCGATGACGACGTAGGCATACTACCGACCGTTTCAAACAGCTCTTCGTCTAGTAACTAACTTAACTTTCAGGTAACATTTTAGATTAATTAATAATAATCATTGGGCATTTACCTGTAAGTATTTAGTCTTTTTATACAGGAGACAATGCATTAGGCATACCTAACACTGCACCCGAGCAGACGCAGGTATTTATGTGGAACTCTCCAAGGAGGAAATAAAGCGAACAAGCAAAACTCAAAAGCAATCACGGGAGTTAGTAAGTTATGTCCCCACTGCTGAGGCACGTGGCTTCCCTATGGATGGATAGGGAGTACGGGGGCCCAGTGCGGATTGGTGGTTGTTAACGACTGCTAATGCCGGGACCAACGGCTTTACGTGCCTTCCGAAGCACGAAGAAGCTCGAGATGAAACATTTATAGTCACCCATCCGATGACCAGCCTTTGCGAAAGTTGCTTAAGCTCAGCACTTGCAAACCGGGCGCGTTAACCACTGCGCAATACGCGTATACGTAGTAATCAATAGTAAATAATATTAATCTGTTGTCTGCTGTGAATACAGACACAATGGAGTTTTAACTGTTTGTAAGACGGATCTGGCACTAAGAAGACGAAAGGTTAAATATGTTTTTGTCTCTCACCCATTTGTTGATGAGATTAGCCGCGTTCACAGATTCTCCGAAGTTGACCTTCTCGAAGGCAGCGTCGAACACTTTGACCGCGTCTTCCTTCAGTTGCGGCTGCAGGTCGTAGCCACCATCCATCACGTACACCTTGTTAGCTATGTTCAACGTGACTCCCTTGATGGACTGCAGCTTGGCAGACACGGCAGAAAACGACGAGCGGATCTGGTGGGGATTGTATAGTTCTATGTACTGTCAGTTATAATATTATAATGTCAGTTATACGAGTTTTTCTAAACAAATATGGCGCAACATATACACTGAATCGCGCTATAAAAATTTATAGGCACGCCAACAAACAATATACAAATACAAGCTCAACAACAGTAGTTGCTTTAGGTGGGGGTGAACAACGGCAACAAACAAGGGTCTGCTCAGGGATAACATTAATTCGTTCTAAGAGTAAAAGAGAATAATTAAATGTTAGTAAAATGAAAACATATTTTTAACAAAGTATCGTTCTAGCGTCCAAATCGGAGTCATGGCTTCGTAAATCGCTTTTCTATGAACAAGGAAATGCTGTCTTTACCATATATCTGAGCTAGCAATCACACCGTATTATGTGGAACTTTTTTCCGCTCTTTTTTTATGGCTTTGCACAAGCATTTAACCAATGAAAAAGTAATTTTTCTTACAAGTAATACATAAATAAACAATATTTCCTTCCTTTATGATGGTGATGAATGATAATAGAAATGGGAAGTGAGAAATGATATAAGTACTCCCAACCCCTCGAGTATCTCAGTAAAGATGTGGGGCTTTACTAAGTCCTCACACAGACTTCTTGAGAGAATTTGAAAAGTGACATTGCACTGTTTTGTTTAATTATTATTAGTTTGTTTGTTCCTTGAGGAACCGGCTAAGGTCATAGACCATGCTGCCATGTCATTAGTTTCTTAATTATATTCGTTCGTTCTATCTTCTTAGGTAATACATAAATAAAGAATATTGATGATGATGAATGATAATGGAAATGGGAAGTGAGAAATAATAAACCTACCCAACCCCTCGAGTATCTCAGTAAAGATGTGGGGCTTTACGTAGTCCTCACGCAGACTTCTTGAGAGAATTTGAAAAATGACGTTGCACTGTTTTGTTTCATTTTCCAACACTCATGCACACTCACGAACACTTAACGGTTAATAATCCACCATTATTTCACATTAATATTCGACATAACACAAATTTTAGAAAATAAAACAAAACCGCAGACATGACTCTTCACTTTCCCGCCAAGAAGTCTGTTTTGTTTAATTTGCCAACACTCATGCACACTCACCAATACTTAACAGTTAATAATCCACCATTATTTCACATTAATATTCGACATAATAACACAAATTTTAGAAAATAAAACAAAACCGCAGACATGACTCTTCACTTTCCTGCCAAGAAGTCCTTTTCCGCTCTTTCCGGCTACGCTCAATAATGAGCACTAAATAAGCTGACTCACAGAAGGTAAGCTCAATACATACAGCTATCGCATAGTAGCTACAGAATAGTCTCATGGATAGAGAGTCTCGGAATAGCTCGTAACAGTCCGAGCGCAGTTGTTGCGAGATTCCGTGTCCGTGAGTAGGGTCTAGGGCGCCTTCAATTTAGACGTTTGTTGTCGGACGGCTAACGCACGTTCGCACTGCGTTCCATATTAAGCTGCGTACGGATAGCACGTTCCTGTGTTACGCGTAGTCGGGATACGGTGCCCACGCGTACACTGGATACTTGCGAGATTCCATGGCCGTGAGTAGGGTCTAGGGGCGCCTTCAGTTTAGACGTTTGTTGTCGGACGGCTAACGCACGTTCGCACTGCGTTCCATATTAAGCTGCGTACGGATAGCACGTTCCTGTGTTACGCGTAGTCGGGATACGGTGCCCACGCGTACACTGGATACGCGTACAGCTGTACGGATCGCAACGAACCTGAACGCGAGGTCAATCGATTCACAGCGCTACGCGAGCCCCACCAGTCATATTTTCATTATTAAATCTCGATAAACACGCGTGTGTCCATTTTGCCATCCAATTAAAGCGTACCCGGGCGTGCGCGTCTGACGCGCGACCAAAAACCGACTGACAGCGGCTCATTTGCGAGCTAGCTTGCGCGGCACGCGTTCCCCAAGAGTGTACGCGTAGCTACAAGTATGGACACGCGTTACTGACTCCGTACGCCAGCTTTAAAACAGTCGTGCGGCTGGCGTTTAATATGAAACCGCACGGCAGCGGTCCGACACGAAACATCTGAATTGAAGGCTCCCTAAGTGTGCGTTGCTCCATCGCGTTTGTATAAAGCTTACATTCTGCAGTCTCCTTATTGTGGATAATACCCTAGTATAATTTCTTAACTGCCACCCACGGGGATAGCTTGAGAACACGATGGCTAGCATTGAGTTCCACCTTCGAATAGCTTCGAAAACTTTACGGTGGCGCCGAGTAACACAGCGCAGCGTCGCAAGAAACTCGTCAAGGGCTAATCCTTGATTTGTAGTGTTACTTAATTAATCTACTAATCTTTTCGTGGACATAGATAAGACCGGTATAAGTTTTACGCTGATACGGATCCAGTTATCGCAATAGTAGTATTTTTCCCTAAGACATTTTTGTTTATAGTCAATATGGATTATTTAAAAAATGACAAAATATTTTTGCAATTCTTGGTATTACGTTCCTTAAATGTATGTGCTATGGTATGGCTAAACGTAAAAACTTGTTAAGTATGTAGGTACTTAAATAGTGTCTAGATTACTTTAAAAAAAAATGTATAAAGTAATATTTTAAATAGGTTCACAATTTTTATAGCATCTTCGAGTAAACACATTGTGTGTGTTTAATGAGCATAGTTGAAACTCCAGCATAGTAACGTAGTCACATGATTAACCACTTTAGCTTTAAATTCAACGTCCGAATACTCATATTTTTATAAATCCACCATCATAGAGGTCCACCATAGAGGTATATCAGAGTATACTATAGCACTTATGTGCTATAGCTAGCTAGTCCACCTCTATCAGAACCAGAAGTCATATGTTCGATTCCCAGGGGTGGTACATACATATTATTGTACTCGGTTTGATTGATTGTTGTAAGGCTTATTTAAGTTCGCCTTGCTACTTAACACCATTCTGTTCTCGGTTATCATAGCAACAAATTTGGTATCATCGCTGTTTTACGACAGTTAATATCCCTTTGATTGAATTTTTTAATAATGTAGGATTACAGACAAAGTATGCTTAATTTTGTGATCATTCTATCTTTTACTACTCAGTGCTCTTTGATAATAGTTGCAAAAAAAGCTTATCATTTTAATACTATGTAGTAATCATTTCTATTACACAAATATCTTATATGTCTTCTTCTTCTTCTTCTTCTACCTCAACCATAATTCACCCATTGTTCGGTATATCTTATCTGTATGGTATGCAAAATGTAGTAATGTCATCATCATCATCATCATCTCAGCCAAAAAGAAGTCTACTGCTGGACAAAGGCCTCCCCTCAAGGATAAATCATTTGAGGGGAATTTGCCATAATCGCCACGCATGGCAGGCGGGTTGGCGATCGCAGTAAGGTGAGAATAATTACAGAGACGCTGCTGCCCATTCTCTCGAATGGTCCCATAGTCGCCTTCTACAACACCCACGGGAAGCGATGGGGTGGTGCAATTCTTTATCCCCAGCACCACACGGTTAAAGTATTGCGATAGATTTATTAGCCTGATCTGAAGTCAGAACAACGTGGCAATTGCTGTAGGTACGTACCGAATCATCGTCAGGAATGCCGAGTGTAGTCAGCAGCTCTTCATGCGCTTTGTCTGTGGTGCCTAGAGCCAGCAACGCCAAAACAAACTCCGCTGACAGTGGGGATGACACTGAGCTCTTACTTTTCTCCAGTTCCTAAAACCAAAACAAATATTTATAACTCATCACATTATTATCATCAGTATCTACACAATATGGCAGAGTACTTTATTAGAGGGAAGCGAAACGCAGATTAGTTTGTTTTGCTTAGCTAATGTCGTTACTGCATCTTTACTCATTAGGCGCTTTGCAGACGGCGGGGCCGATCAATTTGACCGCAAACGATAGCGCAAAGGGAATACTATACCAACGCACACAGAAGGCAAAAGACCTGGATGCCTGCCCCGCCTCGCCGTCTGCAAAGCGCCTAACACAAAGCACACGAGGGACGGAGGCAGTTAGTTCCATAGATAAGAATAGGTTTGACTGAGCTAGCTGCTCCGCGCTGCCGTCTGCGTTACTGCATACAAACTGGTTTGTGTGATCCATTGCCACGGACATGCCGCGCCGCCAGTGCCCTGGGCACTGGTCTTTTTGCCCTCTGTGTGCGTTGGTAGTATAGGATTCCCTTTGCGCTATCGTTTGCGGTCAAATTGACCGGCCTGGCCCGCCCCACCGTCTGCAAAGCGCCTTAATGACACATTATTTTTGTTTTGAGTAATAAAGTTACTTAAACCGAAGTATGAAACGCTGTGGTAGCAACATTAGAAAAGTGAAACAAACTTATCTTCATTTTGCTTTGCTTTGCTCTAAGTGTAACCTGTGCTTTAAGTCTTTAGCATATATTTTGGCAACAGTATTAGCATGACTGCTAAACAAATTCCTATCGTAGCAAAGCAGTAAAACATTCTTATGGTTAAAGAAACTTTATTTCTCATAAGAATACATAAGATTCACTTACTGAGAAAGATACATTTTGTTTATCACTATTAATTTTTAGCACGATGAACGCACGCACTGAGAATAAAACAAATTCTTTTTCGTACTATTTATTAATAGTATAATAAATTATAATGACACGATTTAATAAGACTACTATTCTAATGAAACAATATTATGATGTAACCTGACAGTGAGAAAAAAATAAATAATACAGTAAAGAATTTAAGAATCCCAAATTTATGTTAAAATTATTATACGTATCACAAATCTAATGCAATGCATTGCATGATCATCAAATAATACAACATTTCATTTACCCCTTGTAAAGAAAAAGATTGTGGTAATAATTTTAGATCTAGCATTATAAAAGCCTAACTTATCATTTTAATTTTAAAAATATAGTAGGTATGAAAATTTTCATGCTATAAATCCTAAAAGGTATATTATTATTGAAACATAATTTAAGTCTAAGTATTATGTGAAATAGGTGGTCATATTTTAATATGCTCGTAACTGTATGACTCATGCTATACATATTCTAATCAAATAGTAATCAAAGATAATGTTTGTATGATACATAAACAATTTTATTAAAAGTATGAGATGTCAGTGTATTTTTATTAATAAAAATAGACCTATACTTTAAAACTTACAATATTTATTATTAACTTTGTACCTTTTTTTATTATTAATTAAAATAATTCATAAAATAACTAAACTACAACTAAAAATAGGTAGGTATCATACCATATTGATTAATTTAAGAATTTTATTGAAGGGTAAACTTACATTTATGAACTTGGCAGAGAATCTTGCAACAGCCGAAGATAATGATTTAGCATCCATGTCTGCAGTGTAACAATTGAACTGAAGAACTAAAAATACGAGTACTGAAACAAATAATTATGGTTTTCAAATCGAGCCGGCTTTACCAGATTGTTGACTGAGCGAAGCCGAATACACATATATCTGAAGCCAAATGATGACATCATACCGAAACGCAGAGACGACGGGCGTGTGCTGAAGCTTCGATCCGCGAAGTGAGTCATTGTTATACCTACATTAACATAAAATAACCAACACCAATACCCGCGCGTATTTTTTTATCCTTATCTCAAGGTTACATAGGTACCTACATTGTTAACTTCACATCACACCACTAATTTATGCAGGTATTCCATGTATTTAATTTTTCTAGTAAAAGATAAGGCCCATACCAAAAACGTCTATTTTTTGCATCGATGTTCGTTCGTAGATGGATATCTCACTAATTAGTAATTACTGAGTGTGAAGACTTTATTTTCAATGTTGTTGATATTGTTGTGACACACCGGTCGGCACGGCAGTGTCGAATTATCGATGAAAACTTTCAGCCTTAGCTGTCTCGTTCCTCACGTTTCCTATCGTTTCCTCTCTTAATAAATTGACTATTTCAGACATAAAATTTTAAAACGAAAGTCTGCATTATTTTTAAGAAAAATCCAAAGCAGAAAATATTGAGTCAATTTAACTTTTTTTTAAGTTTGATTTTTTTTTTTTTTAAGTTTAGTTTGTTCCTTAAGGAACCGGCTAAGGTCATAGACCATGCTGCCATGTCATTAGTTTCTTAATTTCATTGTAATACATAAATAAACAATATTATATTGATGATGATGAATGATAATAGAAATGGGAAGTGAGAAATGATATTACCCCCCAACCCCTCGAGTATCTCAGTAAAGATGTGGGGCTTTACTAAGTCCTCACGCAGACTTCTTGTGAGAATTTGAAAAGTAACATTGCACTGTTTTGTTTCATGCACACTCACGAACACTTAACGGTTAATAATCCACCATTATTTCACATTAATATTCGACATAACACAAATTTTAGAAAATAAAACAAAACCGCAGACATTACTCTTCACTTTCCCGCCAAGAAGTCCTTTTTAAGTTTGAAATTTTCTAAACTTTTTGTTTTCTTCCATTTGGGAAAATCAAAGGGATCTAGCCCATACGACCTAATCTCATATAGTCTGAAACGAAAGGCATAAATTCACGGTAAGAATACCGTGAACTACTACTACTACTACTACTAGAAATTAGCGCCTTATTTAACATTTGATTAAATACACACAAAAAGTAGCGCCAGGAAACCAATGTCTTGGTAGCTGTTGGTATCAGTATCATCTACCATTCATCACATCAGTCAAAACTTCAGAAGACCTGAATAGGATAGCGAAAGGTTGTGGATTCGAGTCTCATTGAGGTCTCATGGAGATAAGCAGAAACAACTATATACATTCCATATTAGACTTTTGTTTCTAAAATAAGCTTCTGAAAGATACAGTGATCTAGTAAGATTCATTTTAAACTAATGTTTATTCAACAGTATCTATGCAGGCAGTAATGACATTACTATCTTACTATAGTAAATATTTACTTTTTAATGGAATAAATCTATTTATTGTCTGTCAATGATTAGATACAATATTAGTGAATGAGATTTAATACTCAAGGATCAGATTTAATTCATACCAGTGAAGACTTCCTATTGAGTTTTCTGTTAAAGTACAAATTAAAAAAAACACTAAATTTTAACCATCCAGTCTACTATTATTGCAAGTACACTTAGCATAAAAAGTAGAAGCTGGTTGCAGCTATAACACTACAATAATAATTGAATATGTTATTTGCAACCTCCAAAAGCACAGGCTTTGATTAGTCTGTTTATCGACAATTACATAACAACTATGTACACTCAGTATTATAAAATGATAATCTTAATCCCATTTAGATTTCTTCTTTTCAAATATTTCCTTGCCATCTTTGTCTACAGCTGCATAGTATCCCATTGACTCATACTTGCTTTTCATGTAAGCAATGTATCCTAAGGCAACACCAAAACAAGTAAGTCCAATACTCATTATCACTATATTCTGAAACAAATTAAATTAAATTTATGTACATATTATATAATGACTACCTTATTTTCTTGTAATACAATTGTTTAGGTCATATAGGTATTCTTTGCAATTATAGCCATATCAAAGAGGTATAAATTTATCCTATTTTGAATAACATACAATTTATGGGTACGCAGAGCAATAAGGTACCTACTTACTGGTTTTGCATATAATTCAAAATTGATAGCTCTGAATGCAGTAGTAGACCGCATAGAACGTATACCTTCACCAGGTTTAGCTTCATCTTTTGGGTTAGACATATTATTGTCTTTTTCGTACTTTTAACAACCAATACTATAAATTCAACAGGAGTGATTTATTTTCATTGAAAGAGTGGAAAAAAAATAAGAACAAACAAGTACTCGAAGCATTAACTATACGGTGAACTCGGGAACACTCATAACATTTTTAAAATAAGTACATACAATACAATATCTGATTCTATTTCATAAAAATAAACTAATCCCAGATATACCTACGAATTTAATCAAAACCATAAAGTAACTTGTACTTTTTTTTTTAATGGCTTCGTGCGGTTTGCACATAGCCTAACTTGTAATTTTTTTTTAATGGCTTCGTGCGGTTTGCACATAACTTTTACTTACTTAGACGGAAAATCAAAACAAAAGACAAAACAAACCAACATAGGGATGTGAAAAAATAATCGATTATAGGAAAAATCGATTTATAATCGTTTTTTTATATATAAAAAAAAATGATTTAATTATCGATTTACAAATCAATAATAATAGTTTTTTTTGAATCGATTTTATTTTCACATCGGATTTTTTTTATCATACATGTCATAGACATATTAAATAAATATCATATCCTTACCACCATCATTATTATATCGTCAATACTATAATCAAATAAATATTAGGGAGGGAAAGATAAATATTAGGGTACCACGCGTACAGAGTAGATTTGTGTAATTACAACCCATTCTCTACTACTCACAGCACAAATATTTATGGAAGTAATGTACCGCTATATATGCAGAAACTTTATAGCACTATATAACGGAACTGTGATTTGGATTTTTTCTCCAATACTATACGCTCATTTAAAAAAGTGCTTGTTTCTTTTGATTACTCAAAAGTACAAATTAAATTTGTATTTGTATAAAATTTAATTTGTATACATACAGATATATATTTATATAACATCAAAGTTATGGATAAGAATGTAAATGTTGTGCTTACCTTTAATTTAAATACATATAAGTATAACTGTTTGTCAAACTATGTTTTCTGTAATGAATCATATGTATTTAGTTGGTAAGCCTTATAAATAAAAAAATAAATAGTAATAATAGTTAAAATAGGTAAAGTTTTTTATAATATTTTATATTGTAAATATGTTTTTATATAAAATATTGTAAAAAAATTTTTTTAAGAAATATATTGAATTAAGTAAATATTAATAAAGAAAAATTAACAATAATCTTAATTTATAATGTTGAGCACTACAATACATTAAATAAAACTGCCTGGCGCGTTCGCGGAATCGGAGGAGCTATGAGGGAGCTTATCCCAGGCTGACATAGTTGGCGTGTAAGCACCTTCGGTGCCGGCTACCTCAGCTCCTGCGGAAAGACTTTTTTCCAAAACTGGTTGCATAATTACAAAAACGAGTAGCCGAATACTTTCTAAACGTCTTCCAAAAATCTTAATTTAAATTCCTTGCCAACAAATTTTGTAATTTATGATGATTCTCTTTTTTTTTATTAATTTAAATGAATAAAGCTGTGATTATTTAAATTTTATGTCCTTAATTATTGATCTCTTTAAAAAAATAAAAAATAAAAATTATTAAATAAATCGATTATTTTTATTACAATAATCGATTTTTTTATATCGATTTTATTGTAATGAAAAATAATTGATTATATAATAATTGATTTTTTACGTTAAATGTCACCAAACAATCAACAAAAACCATAAAACAGTAATTTTTTTTATTGATAAGACAAAGGGGTCTGGCTCATACAGTCATTGTAGTAGTTTTAATGATGACAAGTGTACTTTTTGGTTAGAAAACTTTGTTAATCACGAATAGGATGTTGGAACGTGAAATAATTGCGCAATAGCAATGCCGACTGAGTAGGGGTGTCCACTTAGAAAATACATCGATGTTTATTTTCGATTCAATACATCGAGACTATGCATCGATGTTCTCCAACACCAATCTTCAACACCATCAGCTCCAATCTCCAACACCATCACAATACTCGCACTCCGTTATTCAAACGCAATGCAAGCGTGTTGGGCCATTAACTCTAACTAACTTTAAAAATTATAATACTCGCAATACATTGCAGTGGAAGCGTGTTAGGACCAACCTCTTTAAAAATATATTCTAACCTTCTCAGCTCCAATCTTCGACATGATACTCGCTCTCTTCTTCTTTATTTTCAAAGAATCGTTCTTTGAAAATAAAGAAGAAGAGAGCGACACATCATAATCATTAATCTTCCCCTCTTGATGTGTATTACTCCAAATTCAAAATAATATTTTCTATTACGCCATCTTCAAAATTAACAATAAAATTTTCTCCTCGTTTTTCAAAATGTTCTCTTTCTTTTCTTAAATATGCAGCAACATTTATTTCGGTACCATTTATGCAGTTTATTATTAAAAAAAAATACTTTTGTAAAAATAAGAAACATTAAAAGAATTTTATCAATAATGATGTAATATAAAAACGCGATCGAAAATCACAGGAATGAATCGCGTTACACATAAAATAGAAGTAAACAGTTTTCCCTTTAACTTATAGAAAATATTCAAACACATTCTAATCATAGCTACCCTATTGCTTTTAAAGTGCTAAATGCCAGCCAGTAACTACCATAGACATAAAATTCTTATATAAATTTTTATATTCCAACACTAACAAAATTAAATCCAGTACAAAATAATTCCATTTCCCTATTTCCAGTGTTCTATTGGAAGACTTTGTTTTAGCACGTTTTTGTACGTTTTTGAACGAAATAGACTGAAAGGAAAGTCTATTTCGTCGCTGATTGACGATTTGTGCTGCTTTAGAAAATAAACGTTTTGATGAAACGGAGGTGCCTACCATACGGCCTGCCTAGCCAAATCAAATGTAATTAATATTGTTCTCTGTATCAACTAACCAATAACCATGATGAAAGAAGAACGAACACAACCTTTCTTATTAAATTTCATGACTTGGAACTTGGAACCAAGTCCTTGAGCGGATTTTTAATTTTGTTTTGCGCAGTGTTCATTTCTAGATTCCGTTACCACCGAACACAATGAAAAGTTACATACACCACTTGAAATTAGCTAATTAACACTGATTCGATGTTTTATCAAAATACATCGATACATCCAGTAAATCAACAGTTTTACAAAACATCAGATCTATGCGATGTATCGTATTGTAAACATTGAATTAATCTATACATCGATGTATATCGATTATCCCTATGCCGAAGCCAGCAACAGCAAAATAAATTAAAAAATAAAGTGACGCCTGCCACCCGCCACCGCCACAGCTTGGCAAGGCTTTGCTGTTCTTTTAGTATTGTCAAAAAGATTGTAATTTTCAGTGTAATTGATAAAATGTATCTTGATTTTGCGTAATTTTTATACGAATTTCAATGTTTGTGAATTTTAAATAAGTGTACATTGTTGTTTATTTCGAAATGGAATCAGATTCTGGATTGCATGCTGAAATTCCTAATGGCGCGGAAGTATCGCCTTTAGCCGAAAACCAACAAGAAGATGCAAATGCTGCTGATATTTCTGAAAATAATGTCACAAGCCAAGATTCTGAAGCTGCTACTGCAGCAAGTGAAGAATCAAGTAAGATTGGTTGAACAGTTTAAGCTCCTTAACTAAATTGATGTTTTGTTGTTTGATTCATGGGTAGGTATTTAAATTATTTTTTTACTATGAGCTACTAAAAGTGTTATCTACTATAGACTTGAGTCTAAACTACCTTCTCTGACCCCACAATTTCCTCTCCATCTTATATTTTTTCTTTTCAATATGTAGACGAAGCAAGTTCAGTCAACCAATGTACTACATAAACATTATTTGATCAGTTCTCTTTATTATTGTTATTTTATTGTAAGTTTTGTCTGCAGCATCAAATGGTGCAGCACCTACCAGCAGCAGCGATGCTTTAGATGGAGATCAAAGGGATCAGGCAGCAGACGATGAAGAGCAAGCAGCACCTGCTGATGAAGGTAGTTCATCTGTACTATGATGATATCAAATTTAACTGTTGAAGCTATGTTAGCTAAGACTAAATACTGTACAGTTACAAATGTCAAATAATTATTTTTAGTCTTATGTATCAAAAGAATATTATGCCTTAGATGCTAGCACCTGTGTGAAATTCCTATTAGATTGAAATAAGATTACACTTTGCACATTCTTGTTTGATTTTTTTATTTAAATAGCCTATTGTAGCATTTAAAAAGAAATTATTGATTACCATAACTGTTAAAAAGGTGAGGTTAGTATGCACACTATTATGTCAGCCACTTTTAATTTATTGTAACAATTATTAAAAATAATAACACTATCATAAATTGAACAACAATCTGCTTGGAAATAATAAGTTCAAAGAAAAAGAAACTTGTAGCCACTAAACTTAATAATTGTACCTTTTCTAGTTGTCATGTTTATTATTTATATTAAAATAGCTGTTGGCTAAGACTTTGTTCACTAGTAAGTACTTCACAACCCCACTGAAAACTATTATTGGGTTAACAAGGCCCATGCCATGGTCTGTCTATGTGCAAAATTTCATCCAATTCCAGTTTTCAACTGGTGCACTTACCAAATAACAGCAATATTTTGTAATTATTTAATCTATTTCTAAATAGCTAATGCTGATGAAGAGATGGATCTAGATGACACTGCCGCTGGTGCAGTTGCAGATGAGTCAGCATATATCGGAGACAACTGTTTGTCAACTCCAGTAAGTTTTTTTAAAATAATACTTTAAAGTTATCAATAAAAGTGTTAGTATTAACAAAAAAATCTGTTATTGTGGTCATTAGGGTTGAAACGTGAATATAAAAGTGAATGACCTTAATTCTTGAAGACAATTAAAATATGGCATCGTACCAAAGTTGTAGTTATAGTGTTGTTAAACAGTTGATAATATGCAAACTGACGCCTGGTCTGCGAGTGCTGAGGTTAAGCAACTTTCGCAAGTGCTGGTCATCGATGGGTGACCAAAACTTTATCATCTCGAGCTACTTTGTGCTTCGGAAGGTACGTTAAGCCGTTGGTTCCAGCTGCATTAGCAGTTAAAAACCACCAATCCGCACTGGACCCGTGTGGTTGTTTATTCTCCCTTTCCATCCATAGGGAAGGCTTGTGCCCCAGCAGTGGGGACATAAAATGAGCTGATGATGATAATGATGATGATGATGATGATGATGATGATGAATATGCAAACTGCATGCATACCTTTATGTATGTTTCTTTGCTGAAGTCACTTTGTATGTGCACTTCAAAAAGTGTTTCTAGACATATGTATAGCATATTTTATTTAAATTTACAATTCTAAAGAAACTGTTTTATTAAACATTACCAAAACATCCATATTACAATTTTAACAAATAAAATTCTTCTTAGGAGACTGAAAGTCAACAGGATCCAATATCAAAAGAACAAGGCTTAGATGAAGCTGATGGCGATGGGACTGCAGAGGAAAGTCCAGATCAGTCCATCAGCTCTGCAATGCCTATTGACAGCGGGGTGGGAGAGGGAGACGGTGCACCAATAGTCCAGGATGGTATGTTATATAATATTTTATACATGACTTACATAAAACTAAGTAACATATGTTGCTGGTACGATCAACAACGAAACTCATTTAACACTCAAAGTACCAAATCAAATTAGTTATTTAGTAGTTGTTGACATGTGTCTGTTAGATACTTCAGTTAATAAGACAAAGTTCAGCAATTAGTATAAAGTATTTAAAGTAATAAGTATTTTGCACCATGTAAGAAAAAATCTAAAAATACGTATTTACGATAGATTTTGTAAGAAACAAACATTTCTATTCATAAAAATGAAATATAAATTTTATAATTCAATTTGATTTTTTTTTTAAAATCTATTCTTCAAATGTCTAAAACGCTATTCTCCGTATTGGATTCCAACATGATGTCAGTTCGATATTCAACAAACTAGATTTTTGTTGCGCTGCATGTTATTTATATTTTTGTCAAGATATTATCACGTTTGTAGAACTTTATTGAAATCGTATCATGGATGTTTTTGTAAAAGCAGAAAGTACTAATCTGCCTAAAATAAATATTTTGATGGTGGCGAAATGTTTTGCATGCAATCCCGATTTCTGTTCTGCCGAGTTGAGGAATGTTAAAACTTCAATGTAAGTACCTATATTGTACCAACTGTTGTTTAACAATAAGCACAAAAACAAACCTGGATGGTGTGCAGTTTGGTTTCATTCGAATCCGTTTAACAGAGCCCATTATCTTATTTTTGTATTTTTCTCCATGTCGTTTTCCAGCTAAAACACCTGCCCCCTTATTCATAAAAACTAAGCATTAGTTAAATATTGTTTTGTCAATGTCACACAAACGTCATTTAGAATTTGAGGACAAATAAAAAACTAAATAATGCTTAAATAGTTTTTATGAATAGGGGGGTTAATAAACAACAAATTTTGACTTTTGCACTATAATTTTTCTTTGATAGCGCGGGTGGATCGTCCGTTCGGCTGGCGAACGTCCACAAGAAATAATAATCAGTTTTCTTTTGTTGCTCAAACGATATTTATTTATAATAACACTTACTTACATCAAAGTGATCTTCACATAAATACAGTCTAGTAATTGTGGATAATGATTTTGGATCTCTTCTTGCCAATTTTAACCAAGTGTTTCTCATATTTATATTAGCTGGCACTTGAATCCACAACTTTCCCGACGTTTTTATGCTCGTATTCTTGCATTACACAATACACCAATGATATAAAATAATTTCGAAAAATAGTCTATTGTATTTTATTTGTAAATCAATGTTCTTTAGTATGCGATATTTATTTACTGACGCAGTGACGTCACGAGCCGAAACAGCATGGCGGCTAGCGTTTCCGCGCAAAAATTTAAAATGATAATTTAAAAGTAGTTTTTATGGTATTAATCGGTTTTAATAAAATCATATAAAATATAGTGGTTTATTATCACTCTAGGAGTAATTTAAAACACTTTTCGAAAAATGGTGTAATACCCTATTGTTATATCTGACTACCTAGCTAACTAAAAATGTCTTCTATTTCCTCTGTGCTTTGAAAGGCATGTCATCCCATTGACTGCTACAGTTATCTGAAGACTCCAAAGAAGAAAAAAGCTACATGAAAAACAGATCAAATTATTTTGTCAAATTGTACTTAGTAGTAGAAATATTATATGAAAGGGCTTGATAGGGCAACGACAAGTACGTTTGGGTAACAACCGTTAAAAGTTAGCAACATTTGCATTGTCCTAGAATAGGTTACCGAACTTCAATCACATATCAAAGCATCTTTTTTTCTTATTAGATGAGTCAAGTACAATGGATGAAGACATGGGAGGCGGCGAAGGCGTAGCAAGTAGCGATGACGTCAATGACATCAGTAGTGCAGCGCAAGAAGTTCTCAGCACTGGAATTAGGTATGAACAGTTTTGTTCTTAGAAATTTGTTGTTTAAGTTAAAGTTTGCGTTAAAATTATTTTTTTAAATTTATAATTTTTTTTTTATAGAACTACTTAAAAAATTTAATATAAACAGTTTTTGTGACTTTAATATGCATCACTTTGGTATGCCTTAACGTGGATCCACGGCGCCAAACAATTAAAATTCTATAGTGTCTGGTATTTACGGCAGCCGACAGCTTAATAATCTAAGATGGTTTTTAGAAATTAGTCAAATAACTTTTTTTTTCTATTTATTACGGATAAGCTTGGCCTTCATCTCACTTGATGTTAAATGATGATAAGGCCCGAAGGTCACTTCATCCAGAATCCTTAACTACTGAGGAACTCGCTATATTATCTTTAACTGTCAGGGCACAACAATGCTAACAACCTTGATGTTATGGCGACATATTATCTAGGATACTATGGTGGTAGCTAGCCAGGCGGAGCCTCTAAACAGATAAGAACCCTCTAAACCAAGTTTTCTTTTTTCAAGTGCTAGTTTCATATTCTGTTTCTAATTGAGACGTATTGCAGTTCAAGTACAGCCGAAGGCGGAGCTGACATATCGAGCAGCGGTCAAAGCGAAGCCACCTTAATATCATCCACTGCCAACGGTCCGGCAGTGTTACATTCGTTCTCCATCGCGCCACTACAACAACAAGAACAAGCGAATGAGTTGGTATTTCTTTTTCTATACAGGCTGTTTGGTAATACGTGTATAATCCTGAAACATAGCCATGCCACTAAGCATTAAAAACAAATATGCAAAATCATATTTATGTAGATTTATATTTCCCATATAAAAACTCAAATTTATTTACATTAAATTTTTTTTGTGCAACCCTGACATATTTTGATTTGACCATGAGTCATTGGCATGGTTCATGGTCGTTAACGACCAAGAACAATGTATGGGCTGAACCTAGGGTTGTCATTTTTCAATTTCACTTGGAAACAAACATTCAGGCATTTATACCAAAGCAATTAAATGTCTTAAAAATGTCATTGTTGATAAATTAGTTCATACAATAAATCGATGTTTAAAGCTCGGTGTCTTCCCCGACTCACTTAAGTTTGCCAAAGTTAGTCCTGTATATAAATATGGGTCCAAACTGGACCTGAGTAACTATAGGCCGATATCAGACCACGGCTCGACGTAGACTGTTCCCACTAATTGCGTATATTCGCACCATCTCCACAAGTTCTACGTTGGAATAATTTTCCGTCATTATACTTTTTTTACACACACAATCAACACACTTAGGAACACGTTTCGCTCAAAATTCGCTAGGGCTAACAAACGTGTCACTCATTCGGAGCTGCGCGGCGTACTGCTGGCTTTGGCTTTGATGCGCTCGCCGGCCGCTGTTCCATTATCCATTTCTTACACCAACTAAACAATTGTACGATAAAACTAAACTAATGAACCTATCCCAACTACATAAATATACAACATGCATTCTAATAAAAAAATAATTACAAAGAGTATTAAATCAAATATACAATTAGATATAAAAAAATGATACGCATAATCTCCGACACAAAAACAAACTCAAATGAATTACACCTAGGACTAAATATGGGAAAAAGACAATTCTGTTTGGGGAGCACAGCTGTTTAATAGGTTACCAGATGAAGTGAAAACTTGTGAGATACATGAAACTATATACAGGTTGTGGTTTTGAACAGTCGCCATTTTGTACACAAGTGTAGAACAAATACTTATAATTTAAATAAAAATATAAAAAAAAAATATTACCTATTGGTTGGTGTCCTATATCTTTCGTAACATCTCACGTTTCTATTCGAAATTTACATGTACTACTCCGAGGTCAACGACCGTTAACTTAAACAAACATTGCTGTCGTGGCTATTTAACGCTACTACATCCTAGAAACTAAATACGACACCACTCGCGTACGCAATTGCACTACACTTGTAACCTCCTCAGAATACACTAGCCTTTTTACATCACCCCACAAATAAAAATCTAGCGGTGTTAGGTCCGGGGAGCGAGGAGGCCAAGACACTGGACCGCCACGTCCCACCCACTGCGATCCAAATGTATCGTTTAGGTAGCTGCGCACTACTTGTCCATAATGTGGTGGAGCACCATCCTGCTGGTAGAAGAGGTCTCTGTGGAATGCCAGTGGAATGTCCATCAACAGCTCATCTACAACGTGGTGCAGCAGATCTAGGTAGGTAAGGCTGTTGAGATGACCTTCAATGAAATAAGGCCCCAGTAAATAAGGGCCAATAATACCAGCCCAAACATTTAGGCTAACCTTAAACGTTGTGTAGCAGCCAGCATCGTCGTTCGGGACGGCGTTGGTCGGTCTGGCCACCTCTCCGCGAACATCTGCACTGCCCCCCTCAAGCTGTTACCGGCGAGGGCATACATCCGCACCATTTCAACGTAGTCGTGATTAGAATAACGCGACATCGTACCTACGTTTGAAAACGGCCCGGATTTTTTTTGTCAAACGTGTGCGCGCGCTCGCGGTGTCGCGGTTAGCGGGAGACTGAGCGAGCGGCGACCGTTGAATCGTCGTCGGTTCCCGCTTTGAGCGGGTGGCGGCTAGCCGACAAAAGCCGGCGCAAGCGGCGGCATTTGTAGGCATTTGTTTTGCGCACCTAGCGCAGAGCCAAAGTAGTAGCACAGCGTAGTATATTCAAAAGAATGACATGCAACAGAAACAAAATCTTTTTCGTATTTTTTTTTACGTATTTTTTTAATGGATTTATTATCAGTTACATTAACATAATCGCCTCCTTAAATTTGGCAACTGTTCAAAACCACAACCTGTACATGTTTATAAATAAACTTAAACTGCATATCGCAACGAGTACCACAGAGTGACAATTGACAATATTGACAATATTGTTTATTTCATTATAAGTGAAATGTAATTTCATATGAGAATAAAGATCTTTAAACCTACCTCAATATCTCAGTCATATAGTTCAGGCATGTTCATAATTTATTGGGGTAATATTCACGGTGCCTTATCTGCCGTATTCGGGGTTATACAGGTATTACCAAACGTCCTGTACAATATTGATCGACCTCAATATTAAATATCAATAGATATTTGAATTTCTTGTCACCTAGGTTTGGTGATGCGGACACGTCCGAAATGGCGGGTGCAGCCGATACAATGCCCACAGTAAGCGAATCTATGCCGCTACTCACTATGGCTGCCAACGGATCGGCATTGCTCTCACCCACCTTCACACAAGGTAAACGTGAGGACTTACATCTCGACTAACATTCTTACTTAGTACAGACGCCTGCACATCAACCTATCCAAAACTGTCAAATTACTTCAATACATTATCAACCATATGCCTAAGGCAGGTGTCCCACCGCCGGCGATGAGCGAGTAGCGAGTAGAGCTAGAAACTAAAAGCGAGTTGGCGAGCAGCGACAAGCGAGTTGTAGTTCCGATAGTTTTGTCGCTGGGCTATAAGCGAGTGTTCTTGTGCGATGGGCGATTACTCGCACTACTCGTTCGGGGGCGGCTAGTCCTGTAGGCATGAGCAAAGTCGTTATTTTTCAATCACCGTGACTGTCGTTCCAGTAACACAAGAAAAGTCATCGTGACTTTGTCACGTCGATCTTTTTTTATTTTTTTTTATTTATTTTACGGGTAAGCACAGTGCCTTGATCTCACCTGATGTTAAGTGATGATATGGCCAATGATGGAAGCGCACTTCACCCGGGATCCTCAACTAGTGAGGCACTGGCTATCTTACTTATCTCTAGCTGTCGGAACACAACAATGCTACAAACATTGATGATATGGCGACATATTTAGATAAGATGGTGGTAGCTAGCCAGGTGGACTAACAAGCCCTACCACCAACCAAACAGAGTACGCAAACATGTACCCCCCGCTGGGAATCGAACCCGGGACCTCAGGGTCTAAACCGGTGGTCTAAGTCACTAGACCACAGAGACGGTAAGACGGTATCACGTCGATATCATACATTTAAGAAACACAGAGTTACGGCACAGATTACTTAAAAGGTTACGGTATATTTAAGAAAAACGTACATCCCGTTATTATTTTATGTTTTGTCATTCTTAATTATGTACGAAAATCTTCATATGACAACTCGTTGAATAGTTGAAACTCACTGTATTCACTTCTGAAATAATTAATATTTTGCATCCAAATTCTTCTTTTCAAAATATTCGTTTTTTCTTCCGTTTTTTTCAGAATTGCCGCTGCTACTACACAAATGCTATTATAACACACATCGTCGTTCGTCGTCATCTGAACTACTCTGAACTAGACAACAATGATAGTTCAAATAATTGTTCTGGATTCATTATACATGTATGTTAGCTATCCCTAGCGCTCAGATCCGCACTCTAGGTAGAAGTCACTCGGCGAGTGATCTGACCGCCAAGCGAGTATCGCTGAGCAAGTATCGCTCAGCAGCAAATTAGTAAAGCGAGTACTCGCCAGCGGCAAACTAGTAAAGCGAGTACTCGCTTGTGAACAGTGTGTGTGTGGCAGTGTGAACAGTCAGCGATCAACTATTAATATATGCATCTCTTTTATTGACACAGGATCTATATCTATTGTACGTTTCTTGAGCGAGAAAATAGTTGATAGTTCGTCGCTTACTCGCCGGCAGCGGGACAGCTGCCTAAGGCATGAAGTTCAGTCTCTTGAAAAAAAATTTATAGTTTGTGTTAGTCTTATGTGCAGGCGTGTGTACATACGTTATCTAACTTACTACATTCGTACTTATTTTTACGTCACCAACACATTTATTTTTTATATTATAAATAAAAGGTAAATTAAAAGTAGGAACCGACCGAATATTCGTTTTCGGCCATTTTCAGCCAAAAAATGGATATTCGGTCATATTTTTGTTTTCGGCCATAAACCAGCCGAAGCCACGGCCAAACCGAATAATTATTAATAGCTGAAGTTTGTAATTGTGCTTTTCGTTATGTTAATTGAACATTTATAAGGATTCAATCAAGGGATCTGTTTAGTTTACTTTTATTTAATGGTGATTATCGTAGTACAAATTATATTGATTGTATTATTTATATTATACCAGCTGACCGGCGCGGACTTCGTACCGCTTTGACAATTTCCATGACAACAAAACAAACAAAACGATGACAGTTCTCAAACCATTCTCGAATCCACTTGAACACACACAGACAATTTCATCCAAATCGGTGCAGCCGTTTAGAAGGAGTTCAGTGACATACACGCGCACAGAAGATTTACTATACACGGTGTTACAAAATACCCTGTAAAAAATATATTAAATTATATGTTTTATAATATAAATATAGTAAATGGACTTGTTATAAGGCACCATTTCCACCACCACCACCTCTTTCGGCTTTACGGGTATTTTTGTAATAGCCTGTATATAAATACTAGTGACCCGGCGGACTTCGTACCGCTTTGACAGTTTCCATGACAACAAATCATTTTGTATTGGAAAATTGAATTGTCGTTTCTAGTATTTTCCGTTTCTCGCCGTTTAAACCTTCCCTGAACTTCCACACATATTTCAAAATCAAAATTAGTCGGAACAGCAATTGATTTTTATATATATAGATAGATAGATTTGTATCCAACTATATAAGTTTGATATCCGACTACTTACTTACAAAAAATGTAAAAGAAATATGAGACTGAAGCCGATGTTTAGTTTTAGATTTCGGCTGCAAATCCATTTTCGTTCGGACACTAATTAAAATTGTACATTGTGGTTAAACTGTACGTTACGGATACACAAATTTGGGGTATTGTAAAAATGATTTTTTTTTCAGAAAGCTCTAGAAATAAATTATATTTATTTAAATCCCATTCCAAGATAAGATAAGATAAGATAAGGTAAGATAAATTTTTATTGCCATAAAATTGTGTAAATACATAGCAGGTGTTAAGCATAATTGGGAACAAACAATTTACCCTAGTCGGGCATGCAATTTTTAGTGGGTAGGTACATGTTACATAGAAACAGCCACTATGCTGTTTTTGCCAAGCCAATTGAATTGGATTATTATTCGAGAATTTCACTTACGTTAGTTTGTTTCTCAGGTGAGGAGGGCGGGGCAGGTTCGGTCTCGTCGTCCGTAGCGGCGGAGGCGGGCGCGGACACGGGGGCGGAGGCGGGGTTAGAGGGCGAGGGGGCGGTGAGCAGCTCGGGCCCCGCCAATGGGGCTCCTTCGCTGCCTCCTACAGACGCTGCCCACGCACTCGCCACCCTAGCCAGCGCGGCGCTCCACCACCACGAACAGGTCTCTATTGCTATCGTGTTAAGGTTGAAGGTTGCTTGTTACTTTTTGGGCTCCAATATAAGTGAGGGGCAGTAAGTAGTTCGGGTGCAGACGCTGCACACGCACTCGCTGCACACGCACTCGCAACGTACCCTATCGTCTACCTTGTCATGTCTTAAGTATTATTGGCAATTTAGTATAGTTATTGTCGATGTAAAAAATCTATTAACCTTTGTTAAAAAGACTATATTCTTATAAACTGTATTATTATTTTAACCAGGCCGAATCGGAAGAGCCCAAACAACTGAACGACGAAGACGCGTGGTATACTGTTGGTATTGTAAAGGGGACTACATTTACGGTGAGTAGTCATAGAACTGTTTGATTTTTTTTTTCTATCGATACAAGTTTTCAAGTTTTTCCTTTGTCTTAATGTTAGTTTCGTATGCATATCCAACGGTCGTTGCAACCGATGGCCATGCAGATTCATCTTTGCAGATGAAATACCACGAATTTGATAACACAACACTAGTAAATTTTACTTTTTTTATTTTCAAGTGCTAATTGCTGCACTGAAGCTAAATTAAATATTTATAAAATACAGTTGCCCTTGAATAGATGGCGCTCGTGCCGCTAAAAAGCACTCAAAAACATTAAAATAGCAGTGACAAAATTCAGCGCTTACGTGTCAGCCTTCCCGGTAGCATAGCGGTCAGTGCAGCCGCCCGGATTGCGGAAGACCCAGGTTCGATTCCTGGCTGGGTCGAGTGGGCGTTTAATTTTTTCACTGTATTTTATAAATTTTATAAATATTTAGATTGATCAAATTAATAAAAAAATGTGCTCTTGAGATGTTAATGTACTATATTAACTATCACACTGTAATAAATGTTTAACGCGGTTAACGGTCACGATGACAGTCAGCCCGTGAACACGGCTGGCTGGAGCAAACGTCGAAAAATTTAGTATTATAAATTGTATTCCTTGGAGACCTATTACTAAACTAAGCATTTTACGTTCTATGTTAATCTTTTCCCCCGAACTAATAATCAAAGAATTTGCTTCGATTAGTTATTCCGTATTTTGCTTTTTGTACTCTTTGTAATAAAGTTTATATTAAGAGCACAAAACACAAATATCTGTTCCAAGCACGTAATGTAAAGCAAAGGTTCAAAAGTGTTTATCTATAAAATTAATGTGTTACAACAAAGTTTCCTATTCCAATTCTTTTTGAAAACAGGTGCAAAACTACATATCGGACCCCAACGTGGATCTATCCAGTCTGTCGTTGGACAACTTGCCTGATTTAACCAGTTTGGCGACGACCGCCCTCGAGCACGGCACTGCCTACAAATTCAGGATCGCTGCGGTCAACTCGTGCGGCCGGGGGGACTTCAGTGAAGTAAGTCGTAGTTTTAACACTAACCTGTTTCAAAAACCTTTTTTTTATTTACTTGGGAAAATGCTTATGCATCCTCCTTTGCGCTTTGCCACTTGGCTACTGAGGCATAGGAAATTTTATAAACTACATAGCATTCATAATCGCCAACTCATTTTTTGTCCCACTGCTGAGGCATTAACCTTCCTGATGGATGGACGTCCACGCGGGCCCAGTGCGGATCACACTAGGTCTATCGCAATAGGTCTCCTCATGTCAGTGAACGCTGGTGCCCCTCAAGGCTCCGTTCTGTGCCCCACGCTGTTCCTTCTGCATATCAATGATATGCTCCTACCTGGAGATATTCATTGCTATGAAGATATTACCATGGTGCATGGGGGAAACCGAAGTGAATCGAGTGAATCTTGTCATTAAGCTAAATCGGGTATTGGACCTCATATCTAATTGGGACTCCAATAGTCTGGTTGAGTTCAATGCGAAGAAAACATGGGTATGTTATATGTATTAAACTAACAGTTTTACTAACGGCAAAAAGTCACCATTCCTTCCTCTTCCAACTCTTCAGGGTACATCTCTAAGCCTACAGAGCAGTATCAACATGCTCGGTATGACGATTCGCTGCGACTTCTAAACCAAAGGGACTACATCGAAGCCGTGATCAAAACAGCCTCACGAAAACTCGGTGCCCTGAACAGAGTGTGGCGATTATTTACGCCAGACCAGTGGTGCGTTTTGTACAAGACACAGGTACGGTCTTGCGTGGAGTATTGCTCGCACATCTGGGACGGTTCCGCAAGGTACCTTCTCGATGCCTTGGACAGATTGCAGCGTCGCGCTGAATGCATTATCGGCAATGCAGAAGTCGCAAATACTCTCGAATCTCTGCAATTGCGTAGAGATGTTGCGTCACTCAGCGTGTTTTACCGCCTATACCATGGCGAGTGCTCTGAATAGCTCTTTGACCTCATTCCACTTTCTCCCTTCCTTCATAGGAGTACACGTGCTGCTCTTCGGAGTCACTGCTTCACTGTCTCAAATATCCCGCGCACAAAGAAATTTGGTGACTCGTTTCTTTGTCGCACCTGCAAAAGATGGAATAGTCTACCAGCACACGTTTTCCCTCCTTCCTATGATATGGGGTCCTTCAAAAGAGGCGTGAAGAAGCACCTTGTGAGCCGGCAGAGTGAGGTTAACTGATGCTACGTTTATTTTTACGCTGCACTAGTTATCTTCGCGTCTGGACTCCATTTCCACTTAACATCAGGTGGTATGGATCATTTGCCAAGTTATCTATAAAATAAAATAAAATCGCTAGTTGTTAACGACTGCTAATGCAGCCGGGACCAACGGCTTTACGTGCCTTCCGAAGCAAGGCAAGGCAAGCAAGGCAACTCGAGATGATATATTTTTAGTCTCCCATCAGATGACCGGCTTTTGCGAATGTTGCTTAATCTCAGCAATCGCAGAGCGGGCGCATTAACCACTGCGCCATCGACCTCCTCGCATAGCGTTCAGCATAACATGAAAAGTATTTTTAGCCTGGCAACTTCTTGCCATTTTTAAGTTTTGCATTTGGAAACACAACACCTTTTTCTTTCTTCTTGACTTTGACATTTAGTTTGGTAACCGTTTTTGATAGTAATTTATCTTTTTTTACTTTGCGATGTACTTACGAGCTAGACGCCATGTAGGCAAACAATGGCTCAAAATCGGCCTGTATCATCCCAACAATGGGATGATACAGGTTAACTGTAACTATAATTTTCTTTAACTTCTAACATATAGGCTTATTTTTCAATCTCTGGTAACAGGAGTCGGCCTTCAAAACATGTCTGCCCGGCTTCCCCGGCGCGCCGTCCGCCATCAAGATATCCAAGTCCGTAGAAGGCGCACATCTCTCCTGGGAGCCGCCACAAGTCGCCGCCGAGGGGATATTCGAGTACTCAGTCTACTTGGCTGTTAGGTCGAACTCTCAACCTAAGGTACGTACGTAAACTTGAAACGACAGTTTTATTCTGTATCTGCTCTACCCCAGAGTTTGTGGCTATAAAGGTGCGAGTCCTTTTTAAGGCTATTAGCCTTTCTAGGTTACTACGATAAACCTTCAAACACACGAAACACCGATATTACTTTTGCAAAACACCGATATTACTTGCAAAAGAAGCGTACTTAATTCTATTTGATTGATATTATGATATGACGTACCATGTCATATTATGACGTATTATCCGTTTGAAGTTGTCAAATGTATTCTGTCACACTCACTCACTCACTTTTCGTATCATGATATTTAAAAAAAAACATATTTTAATAAAAATATCTTTTTTTCTTTTAATTACCTTGTCCTAACAATAACAAACACAAAAAAAAGAATTATCAAATTTTGTGCAGTCGATCGGAAGTTATGCGCGTACATACATTTCAGTGATTCATTTTTATTTATATATAATATAGATAATATAGATAGAATATGTTATATTCTTTATTGATAAGATATTTGTCGAATCTGTTTTTAAACTGATTTTAAGAGCTGAGTTTACTTCTTCCGGGAGCTTGTTCCACGCTGTCACTAACGATATAACAATATCTCCTAGGAGGCGTCCAAGTCGCAGCTGGCCTTCGTGCGCGTGTACTGCGGCAAAGCGAATACCTGCGTGGTACCACAGTCTTCGTTAGGCGCGGCCCACGTAGACTCGTCTACCAAACCCGCTATTATATTCCGCATCGCAGCACGAAACGAGAAGGGCTACGGGCCCGCCACGCAAGTTAGGTGGCTGCAAGGTATGTGTAACATTATGATACAGACACTGACATCTGAGTATCCAAAACTGTCTTCCTTCAATAAATGTAAATGTTAAACCATATGCCGTATATGTAAGGTTCAAATTCTATTAGGAAAGACAGTTTGTGGTTGATGGTTTCTGAAGTAGGCGTGTGTTCATCAAAATTGAAAACTAAAGTTCAGTCTAAATTCAGTTTAGGAAATAATAAGTCATAGTGACATTTAAAGACATGGCTGTATGTGCTAGATCCCTTTGCCTTATCTACACCAAACGAAAGAAGAAACCTATAGCAAAGTTAGTTAAATAACTTTTAAACTTTAATAATTAAGGTCCTATGATTCACTATGGCAATTCTTAATTTTACCTAAGTCAAACCGCCTTTGTGTTTTAATGGTTAGACCACCGACCGGTCCTAGTTGACAATGATCGTACGATGACACGATGCGTTCTCGTCGTGCGATAAGTTTAAACTTTGTCTTAATTACAGCGGAAGGCGAGGCAATTTTTTGATCTGTACACTATAACAATGTCCCGATGTTTTTTATTTCAGATATAAAATCGTCAGGTGTGAAGCGAGCGGGCGAGGGTCGGTTACCCGGCGCCTCGCCGTCCAAGCAACCGAAGCAAATTCTACACTAAGAGGCCGTCACCGCGCCTTGACGTTTTACCCTAAGATACGTTAGTTATGTACAGTCGACTAAGTCAATATTGTTCGCCTTCACGGTTAGTACATTTTTTATCATAATATTTTTTCATAATGAAATCTCACCACAGACACTTGATAGATTATGATCTATTTTATTTTCACCGTTATCTCTAAATGATAAATTGATTTTAACAGTAAAGTTCTCTCGTTAATTGTTACGACTCTGTAAGTGACGTTGACTGATTATGAAGTGAAAGCGGATAGACTGAATGATGTTGGATTATAAATGACAGTAATGTATAAATCTGGATTAAATAAATATGGTAAAAATGTTGACACTGTATTTTTTAATAGACCTATGTACTGTTATTTTTACTAGTTATACATTCATAGTATATTAAATAAAATAAGTATTATTACCTTAATCTAATTAGGGGAAATACTGTTAAACGAAATAAGTGGACTACTTGTCTTTTTTTTCTACAAGGAAGGTATACACAACAGTAAAAATACAAAATTGCATTTGGCTTTTAATACTTAATTACATATTATTGAGTACGTACACTATACATTTGTTTCATTGCTATAAAATGCTATCTATTCAAAACTCCGGTAGGCATTCCGAAAGAAAATCAAATTACAAATTATTATTTATTTATTCATACCTTTCGTTTATAGAAAACTTCCTATATTCAATAGATTTCGCGATTTATCATGATATTAAAGCAGTATCACTAAATTTATTATTTGGACAAGTTTTAAGTTTTTTATTGTGATGATATAAATTCTCCAAACACTTTGTTGACAGTGTTGGTAGCATGGGTTACTGAAAAAAAAAAGTAAAATTAGGTTGAATTAAAAATTTTCCTATCAAACAAAATCATCAATGAATTGCATTTTAAATCTTTACTGTTACTCTTACGTATAAACACAATTTAAAAATTAAGTAATTTCAATCTGGTTTGGCCTAATATAATTTAATAGGTTATTACCAAAGAAGTCGTTCCGAAAAGCTTGTACCATCCAATAACAATATTTGAAAGATTTAAGTCATCGAGCATAATCTGCGCTACGCCCATGAACACTTTTTTGCCCTCTATACGTCCGTAGTCTCCCCAAACAGTAACCTGGAAGCATAAAAAAAACCTTTTTAGTAACATCAAAAATATATTACTATTATTCTAGGCACCCTCAAACAGTGTTGCGGAACTATCGGTAGTTAACTATCAAGTGGTTGACCTCAAAAAACACACACATATAAAGTTCAAAGAGGAACTTTGAAAAATGGTTGAAAGCACTGATAACTAGCGGCCCGCTCGCGAGTTCGTCCGCTTGAGTGAATACCCGTATTCTATAGAACCCTAAAACAGCGCCACCTACCGGGTCCAATTATATGCATGTATTATACATACAAACCTTCCTCTTGAATCATTCTATCTATTAAAAAAACAGCATCAAAATCCGTTGCGTAGTTTTAAAGATCTAAGCATACATACATAGGGACAGATAGCGGGAAGCGACTTTGTTTTATACTATGTAGTTATAAATTTCAGTAGGTTGGACAAAGCCGCGATACCATAGTTTGTAGTGCACCTGACTATGTCATGGAATGCGGGTTTCGTATGTCGCTCGGGAAAGCTTTTTTTAAAATTTTTAAAATGTAATTTGTTTGCAATAAAATTTGCGTAAAATATAATTATCTATCATCATCATCGTCATCATTAGCTTATTTTATGTCCCCACTGCTGGGGTTCGAGCCTTCCCTATGGATGTATAGGAAGAACGGGCTAATCCACCACTCGGGTGCATTGCGGATTGGTGGTTAATAACGACTGCTAATGCAGTCGGGACCAACGGCTTTACATGTCTTCCGAAGCACTGAGGAGCTCGATATGATAAATTTTCTTGGTTACCCATCCGATGACCGGCCCTTGCGAAAGTTTCCTAACCATAGCCATCGCAGATCGAGCTCCTTATATATCCTTATCCATAATCCATTGAGAAACAAAGGGCTAAAGACATCGCGCGATGTAGGAGATGGCGCAAGACAGACCCAGACGGAGGCTCTTATTATCGGAGGCCAAGACTCACTTTTGGTCGCTGCGCCAACTTAGTAAGTAGTAAGTAATAACATCTCTAGATACTGACCTGCAACACGCATCCCTTGAAGTTCTCCCTGAAGGTAAGCGTCTGCTGGTAGAGCGGGTCGAGCGTGCGTCGAGCGGTACTAGTCTTGGCTTTAGCGACGCATCGCTTGCCACTGACTAGGTAGACCTTCACGTAGGGCGCCGGCAGCGTGCGACTGCCTTGGCGCGCTTGAAGACCCCGGGCGCGAATCACCTCCACCTAGACATTTAAAATGTAAAGGCTTCCAGTGGCCGAAAGCAAATAGTCTAAAAATGGTCTCCTGAGGCCCTGATATTAATAATGTGACGACCTTTACTACTCTTACTGTCGCACTCATAGACGTCAATTATCATTAACAGCCCCGGCTTCGCACGGGTGTACTTTTTTGATTTTATATTTTTTATATAGCCTATGTTACTCAGCGCTTATGTAGCATTCTAATGATGAAATCTTTTTTTTTAATCGGTCCAGTAGAGTTTATTCGTTGCAAACATACATACATACATACATACATACATACAAAGCTTTCCTCTTTATAATATTAGTATAGAGATGATTACTTAGCAGCTAAAATTGTTCAGTCGAAAAGGTGCTTATAACGTCACTGTTAGAGACTATTTTACAATAGGCAATTTTTGGTGGTATGTAATCATTAATGATGATTGACGTCTATGAGTGCGGCAATTAATCTGCGAATGGCACGGTAAGTTATTGAGGCCGGATAACATTGAATCTGTTTTTGGATTAAAAAGCTGGTGCAGCCTCTGTATTGATAGACCTAGGACAGATTTCCAGCAGAGGATGCATATTATTGTACTTGATTTTGTTGGTAATAGGGCTTGTTTTAATCTCTTGGCTAGCTATCACCATAAGAATAAACAATAACACAGTATAACGGAATCTTCTTTGACCGAGTCCCAAACGCCGCCATTTATATACCTACTTCCCCCTTCGCGTCGTTACGCCGCCCCTCTGTCGTCCAGGCGCGTTGCCAGGGTTGCTTACTGTTGAATACTGTTTAAGTAGTACATACTACATAGTTTTAAACACATGTACGTTAAATTGAATTATTCTTTTAAAGTGTTACTTTAAAACAATTCAATGAACATGCATTGTTGTCCTCTCCCCTACACTTTTCAAAATGACTCTAAATTTCTGTATGACGTCTTGGCATTTTGTTAATATTCAATGAAAACTTAATTACCTAAGAACTGTATAACTAATTAACGTTAGCTAAACGATATTGTACTCGAGTCGCCACGTAATCTTATCTATGCAACGATCAACCACCGACTGCTAAACATTAAAAATATCGATGAGAATATCAGTTAAAAATATTCAATGAAAACTTAATTACCTAAGAACTGTATAACTAATTAACGTTAGCTAAACGATATTGTACTCGAGTCGCCACGCAATCTTATCTATGCAACGATCAACCACCGACTGCTAAACATTAAAAATATCGATGAGAATATCAGTTAAAAATATTCAATCGCGAATGACCGATAAATCGTAATAAATAAAAATACTTATTTTAATAGTGAAGGACATACAATTGAGTGCATCCAAAATTATTCAATAAATGGCAAGTTAAAAAAGAATAAAAAAACATATCTAAGATAAATGTGGCTTAACTTAATTATAGTTAGGGGTCAATTTCGATTTTATACGTCAATTGATAGCCAATGTCGTGTCTCTGTCGCTCGTCGTCTGTCGGGCGCCTCCACGTTTCAAAATCGTACGGAACGCACAAACAGGCAAACGCGCGTACGGTGACTCCTGGCCGTGAAATCCCGACGGACGTATTGTTTAACAAGGTACTCCATATTGCGACCTTGAGCCCGCCCGGAGCGGGAGTTTCTGTTCTACTGTGTTATTTTAGTTTATCGCTATAAAAATCATGTTAGTGACATTGTTCTGTTCAGATGGTTATAAGACATGAAATAGCCCGTCCCTCATTAGTTTAAGATTCCGGGTAAAGCTTCCGCCTACAACCTTGTTAATTACAATCGGCTTAGATGAATCGGCTTAGTTGAAATAAAGAACTATTCAATATCACTGTATTGCTTTATTGCGAGGAATTTCAAACTTACCTCGAGGAATCCTTTCTGGTAACACATAGAGAGTTGTACGTCGCCCAGAGTGGGCGCTCCGAGTAGCTGCCGGCCGACGAGCTGGCCAGGCCCGAGCCCGTCGATGAAGTCCGATAGGCCTCCGCCCTCAGACGAGCCGGAGCCGCGCATACCCGGCGACCATCTGTCAATGTTGCAGTTACAATAGTTTCTATCATTTTGGTAGTTTTTTATTACGGGTCAATGCATGCGGGAATGCTTTATTTGCGCGAAGTAAAAATTGAGTTATCAGCGTTAATAAGCTAGATATATGTGTGTGCCAAAAGTTTGGATTTTATCGTAGACTGTGTACAATAAAGGTTAAAGCAGTGTCAGAGACGTAGATAAGCTTAGCTTTAAGAAGCTAAAAAAATATTTTCTTTGTCTAGCTGCAACAAGCTTTAGTACTCTGAGAGTAGCAATGAAATAAAGTACGTATAATTCCAATATTTTTTCTCGCACAGCGCGATCATGAACTCAGTTGTATTATATTAACTGAAAAAAAAAGTCTAACACCTTGGCTAGAGACCACGTCTCTAACACTGCACTGACTTTAAGTGTGACCTATCTGCTATAACGTAAAGAGTTCAATGTGTAGATGTATCCCGTGTGTATTGGCCCTTAGATTAAATGAAAACTTTTTAAGAATTTGTAATAATACAATGATAGAGGCGCAAAGTTGGCGTAGTCCAACTTAGGTCTGTAGCGTTTCTAAAATTAATGTTAGAGCTGCTACTAGGTATATTAGCCGATCGATACTTAGGAAGTATAGAACTTGAACACAGATTGGTGCATGCGCATCGGCAGTTATCTGCTACGTATTGAAGTATTTTTTTACACTTCGTAAACATACTGACTAGTTAATATTTTTAATTCAATGTTCTTCCCAATTTGGTATTGAAATAATGAAAGTAGCTTTTGAATATCCATATGTTTCATTGTTTTGATGAAAACTACTAATATTTATTAAAAAAGGAATGCGTAACAGATAACGGCGGGTGGTACAGTAGAATATTAGTGTGTAGGTAGTTGTTCTAAGTTCTATGGGTAATAAGTATACTGAAAGTAAGAGTTCACCAGACATTGCCTTCACGACTACTATATGAGAGTACAGAATAAATTAGGTACAAAAATTACAACAATGACAACATTGATACAATAGTGAAGAAGAGGGCGGTAGTCTTTCGGATGCATCGAGTGATAAAAGTTAGGTAAATACGTGGAAATTAGGTACTATACAATAGAAAATTTATAGACATCTAGTAGAGTAAACTTTTAAGGTGCTAAAGAGTCTTAAAAAGAATGGTTTGTTACTAATTTGAAGAGGACGAAGTTAGACATAGGTAATAAAGTACGTACTATCTAGTTTATAATTCAGAAATATTAACAAATATACTTATACAATTGTTATATGCAATTAGTAGAAATAATAACAATTCGATTCTATTTAGCAACAGATAGCTCGTAAAGGCAACTAAATGTATATTAACAAAAAAAATATAACCTCGTCTCTAAAAAGTCTAATCTTGAACTTGAGAAATGGTATTCCTACGATTTTAATTACACTTATTTCCTTCATTGTAATATAATTTGCTTAAACCAACCTTCCAAAACATGTCTTCTACAAATGATGAAAAATTAATGGTGAATGTTTTCCAGTAAAACATGCATGGGTGTCGTAGTGGGTGTGTGTGTACGTACATACGTCAACAATACAAAATATTGTTATTCATCAAAACGAGATATAAAATAATAAAGTGCAAACATTTTAGGCGGTCAGGCAACATTTATCGTCCAATCACACTCGTGCATCATACTGTGAAGCGCCGGCGTCGGCTACGGCACTCCGTTCGGTGTCTGTAATCTGACTGAAAATCGGAATCGTAACAGTCGAGAGCTTCTAACATCGAAAGTAGCATTGAAGGAAACGAGAGAGTGCGTTGCCTATGCGAGAGAAGACTCGTGCGTGCTGAACAGAAAATAGTATGAAGTTAAAACACCAATAATAACCGGCATCATGCGTTCACAAGACTCGAGGCACATATAAAAGGGGTAGAAATGAGTATAGAAGACGCGAGCAACATCGATGCACACATAGAAGAGGATTCGCGGCGTCGCGCTTGCGGCCGAGCCGACTTACGAGGATCCTTCCGAGCTAGATATGGAGACAAGGCTGGTGGCCACTTCGTGCGAGCGCTGGAACGTCGTCGTGGCCGGGCCCGACCGCTTGCGCCGCGCGCCGCCGCCGCTGTCCCGCGACGCGCGCACTACCCACACACAGTACCCGTATTTACACTATTCAATTTACCCACCAGCCAACCGACATTAGCCAATTCATGGGGAAAGTGGTTTCAGTACTAAAAAGGCCTTTTAAATAAATTTGTTATTTTTATTATTAATAATTTGCTGTTAACACATTCATAATAGTCCTGTTAATCCCTCAAGAAAGCTAATACGCTAGTGTTAGGAATGGGTTCACGTCAGTAGTCTAATGTGGATATGGGGATTGAATCACGATTTGTTGCATTCAACCCGAGCATCTCCCCGTTCGACTACCAACGGTTCAAATACTGGTATACTAGTATCACTTCAACTTTGTGAATCAACGTCCAACAGTGAATAAGTGCTATAATTAATTTCGTTAAGGCTAAACTGACCCTAAGTAAGCGTGGTGAGATTAATTTAGAATATACTTAGTCAACTTGGTGGGTTGTGGCCCAATTTCCCCATGTGCTGTTCATGTGGGAAAGCCTGAGTCCATTCACATGACTCACAAAACCCCGATTTAAAAAAAATATTTTATCTTCTAAAGTAAATGTGATTGCGTTAGCTAGAGGTTTAACATCGTCCGTGGTGTGATATTATGTCACATACAATTTCTGTTTAATAACTTCTGATAGAGATTGCGTTACTCTCTCGTTTTAAGCATTGTACAATTACATTTTCCAGGAAAAGCACTAAATCTCTAACGTCACAAAAGCAACATTGCACATCTAAAGTTGTTGTCGTGTTTCTGAACATGCTGTGTATCGTATGTACACAACTGCCGTTAGGTTTTGAGTTAACCGTCGTGAGAGCTACCGCCCGCGGGCCCACTATTGTGTCAATGCCGCCGCTACGCGCGCAGCGAACCTGTCGTCGTCGTTCTCGCTGGAGGCGGAGGAGGCGCGCGAAACCCCACAGCCGGCGCCACGCATTTCTGCAGGCCCCACCTCCTCGCTGCGTTGTACCGTAAACGAATTTTTTCCACGTTTACCGAAACCTAACCTCCTTTTTCGTCCTGTCGATCATTTGATTAAAAATACACTTGAGATTATTTACTTCTTAAGTACCAGTCTTTGCACATCTGTTGATATTGACTGATGCGTAAAGACTAGTTCAGCGTGAAAGGGTGTGCATTAGGAGTTGTGAGTTGGAACACAGCGAGGGTCACCTGTGGCCGACAGCTGCGAGGTGGAGTTGCTCTTCTTGCCCATTCCGGGGCCGAAGTAGTCGCGGGGCTCCGCTTTCAACAGCACTTCGTCACTGACCGGTTCCACTCCGTTACCCCCGCTGAGAGCAGTGTCGCTGAGACTCCCATCTTTATATAAAAGAATTGAAATCAGGACACAATATCACCAAAGTTAAACAATTAAAAACGGTCGTTGAACTACCTTTCTCCTCGGGAGGAACGTCAGCGTTGCTGAGGCTTCTCGTGAACTGGCCACGCCGCGACTCCCGTCTCTCCAACGGCTGCGGCTGGTTGTTGCTGCGCCCGTTCTCGCGACCGCCGTAGTCGTTGCTGCGTTTAGATCCGCGTCGAGATGCAGATTTGCCCCGTTGTTTTTTTGGCGGAGTCGGTTGGTTTTTGTTTCGGTCCGAGTTCGGCCGATTGTTGCAGTTGCGTTGTGCCATGGATTGGATTTCAGTGCCAGTGGTCGATTTGTCCGAGGCAGGTGAGTCAGTCGTCGCGTTATGAGTGTTGTGATGGATGTCATCAAGTGACGGGTGTGATGCGACAGGAGTGAGCACGCGACGGGGCGAGCCGAGGTTTGGGGGAGAGAGAGCAATAAACATAGTGTTAGCCATATTACACAATTCACGATCTAAATGATCAGTAGATGCTAAAGAATGCGATCGGGTGCGAGCTTTCTTAATAATAGATGGTAGAGGTTTCAATAACGATTGATCAATGCTACATTGTGGAAAAAGAGAATTTGGAGAACCGTATTCCTGAAAGGTCGGAACTTCGTTTATACTGACATTATTATTATGTTTCCTACTATATTTTTCATTGTTTTCTGTCAGATGACTTGATACTGTCTCGTTAATACCCATCGGTTTTGAAGATATGCTCATTTTTTTGAAAAGATCATCAAAATCATTTGGCAGTACTTGTGGTTTCAACAGCATCAAAGAATCTGAATGTCGCCTTCTAGCTTTAATATCTCTAATTTTCTTACAAATACCTTCATTCGATTTTTTCTTTTTTATCTCAGAATGACATTCTACAATGTCTGAAGGAATGTCAAGAGACTTTGTTCGAGGAGAGTCAATAGGATCGTAACTAGTTTTCAAATCGAGCGATAGAAATTTCTTTCTCTTATTATAAGATTTTTCATCAGGAACAATAAAATCGTTGTTGTAATCCCAGTTTTCATCTTTGCTATTTTCCAAACTATTTTGTTTGTCAATGCTAACATGAATTGTAGTTTCTGCTTCACTGCCGTCACTTTCGTAACCGGGATATTGAGAAGACACAACTGGTTCATCCACTGCATTGTCTGCAGTGGAGATGTTATTTTTAGCGGTATTATTATCAAGAGTTACTGAAAAGGCGTTAGAAACTGACGGTAAGCGATCAATGCTTGGCAGTTTGCGCCTTGTAGCTTCTTTAGGATTTTGTTGTAGATAATAAGTACTATCTAAGGACTGAGGTCGTCCGAAAGTCCAAGGCTCTTGTTTTTGCTGTAACTTCCTCTTGTGATGTATTTGCGGTTTAAGAGGTAGAGATGAAGCATGACTTAAAAGTTTAAACGGTAAAGGTTCTCTTTGATCTCTATTGAATGTCGGATTAGAAATAGAATGCGTGTGTTTCGGCGTGCGTGGTATGGCGACTTGAAACACATACTCCTTATTATTTTCAGTTATCTTATATGTATTAACGTGAACCGGGTATTCGGGACAGCTGTGGCTTCGTTCGTAAGCATGACGATGAGAGCATTCTCTAGTGCAGGAGCCGGCAGAGCAACTCCTGGCTAGTAAGCGACGAAGACAGCGAGTGGGTCGCGCGCGGTTCGTCGTTTGCGCAGGTGTCGCTATATCTACACGAGACCTGATGCGCCGATGTACCGCGCGATCCGCACTCGCGGGAACATACACATACGGCAATAAACGAGGAAACCGAACACAGCGGCGGTGATTTGGGACAGGGGTAGCGCTATCACACGAAGAAGATGTACTGTTTGGGGGAAGTATTCGTTTCCGGCTGCAAATTTACGTTAAAATAATTGAATATCGCGTATTAGGGTGGGACACTGCACGTTCTAAATATTATGTTATGCTGTATGTGAAGGTGCAATACCTGAGCATTCTCGTGGGTCGCGGTCTCTCTGACTGCGTACTGAACGCGCTAGAAGTGACTGAGGCGACGGACTCGAGGTCGGAGTCCGCGGCGGTGGCGTCGGGCGACAGCCTTCGCCTCGGCGCCCAGCCGCTGCCTCCTCGCGCCGCCAGCTCCGAATCCGACAACCCCGCGTAATGCCGCTCCCAACCTACGTAGATTATTACTCTATTACGTATTTATGATATAGGGTCTAAAAACACTCTTCTTTAGTCTAGTGATATATATGTAGTGAGGTCTAAATGATTTCAGGTCTGTCATGTCGAGGATTCTATATTACAGGACATCGGATTATGAAAATGTGACGAGTGCATTCATCTATTTATGATTCATTTTACTTTTTACAGACAGATAGTTTTACAAATGTGTAAAACAAAACTGAATGATACGAGGCATTGGGCAGGGTATGCGTGTATTGACCTTGTGGCGTGCTGCGGTAGGTTAGTGTGGCGCCAATGTGATGCGGGGCGATCCACTTACGTTCCTCGAAGTCCGCTGATACTTGAGCCCGCACCGTCCTCTGGGCACTCTGCACACACGTAAATTCCCGTTTTAGGAGGAAGGCGCTCGTTTAACAAACATAATGGACCAATACTACATTTATTTACCTGGTGAGGGATTTGCGGGAGTTGCCGTTTCTTTGGACTCGTGGTGGGAGTGGCAGTGGCCGATCGCGACTGAAACCGTGGCGCGTAGGCGTGCGTCGGCAGTCTTGACGCGTCTCCGCCGCCTCTTTCATTGCCTACTGAAATATTACCATTTTTGCTGTCCTCTCTAATATAGAGATGGTAACTGGTGAATCTGAATTGGATTCATCTCACGATATGAAATATGGCCAGAATTAAGATACGACAGATAAAAATAACAGAAAAAACTTGCGAAGACCGTCTTGAAAAAGAAATCTAGAATTTAAATGTCATGCAAATTTTTGAATTCATGAGATGGATCATTCGGTTTGGTTCGTAGTGTCCACATAAACGAAGTTATATGGACACTGCGTTCCATGCGTACGGCCAAGTGAACAGCGTGCAAGTAATAGGTAAAAGGACAGGGTTTGCGGAAGATGCGTGAAAATAAAGATAAAGTGGAACAGAGCGAGGAAGTAAAACAGTTAGTTGCAGTAAAGTGGTGATGAGCGGACGCAACGAGAGAACGTGCGTTTCTCGATGACAGTGTTCCGTGCGGGGTCGGATCCCGCTGTGGTTTGGCATCCACGGACCAATCGGATGTAGCGGTGGAGTGCCGTGATCGGCGTCCCTCAATCTGATTGGTTGGTGGAGGCGAGTGGCGCCGAGTGCGGCACCTGAGTAACGCCAGTTGTCGCGGTCGCGGTCGCGGTCGGCGGGTGGCGACAGCGAGCGGCGCGGAGATTTGCTGCGCGCGCGCTGCGGCCGCGCCACGCCGGCTGCAGACTGAGAGCGCGCCACGCTGTACCCTCCACTCTGGACATAAAATATGCAATTAGTGAAAGGACACTGGTATCGATACATACGACTCTTGATAAGCTGTACTTACTCTTTCTCTGGACATGCCTTGAGCCCGTACGCGACCTGCGGGTGACATGTCACGTCTGCTATTTCTATTTCCGTCCATATCCATCCGCTGTTAAGAAAATTATATTAACTATGTTATTTCGTGATTAAGTTTGAAGGACTGTCAGATGGTATATTTATATATATGTTCGGTGTCAAAACTTACATTCAAGTCATAATTTTCTTTTTAAATTAATGCTCAAAATAGCTATAAATATTAATATTCACCTCCTGTGGCGGAGGTGGACTGGAACTAGAGGCCAGACTGGAGAGAGAGTGGTGCCGACGCAAGTCGCACTCGCTTGGTGTATCGGAGTCCGAGAGCCGTGATGTGGAGGTAGACGGTGGAGACAAGTGCTCTCCGTCCGCTTCGTCTTCACGATATCTCTGGAAATCAGGTTATCTTTAAAAAACAATTCTTGATGAAATAATAAAAAAAATTTGCCGAAAATTAATGTGAAATAAATAATATTAATACATTAATTAGTAGAACGCTTAGACCATAATCCATTAACCCCCTTATTCATAAAAGCTATTTAGGCATTATTTAGTTAAATATTGTTTTGTCAACGTCACACAAACGTCATTTTGGATTTGAGAAAAAGAGATAAAACAATGATTAACTAAATAATGCTTAGGTAAATAGTTTTTAGGAATAAGGGGGTAAGTGTTCATAAACGCAGGTACATGAGTATTGGCAAGTGAAACATGAAATGTCACTTTAAACCTTTTTCAAGAGCGTATGGTCAGGTTAGTTTAGTGCTCTAAGGTATGGTCCATGAAGTTGTAGCTACAGCTTCATGGTATGGATAGTCTCAGTGGAATGTACATACGCCTGCACATCAGACTACCACAAACTGTCAAATTTCCTCAATAGACTGAACTTTATTTTTAATGTCATAGGGTTGAACATTTATTGGAAAAAATTTACAGTTTTGGATTGGTTGATGTGGAGGCGTCTATACAACAAAGGGTTTGGCAGAATAAGATTTATCGTTTAACTTCAATTATCAGTAATTGTTTATCCATTATTAAACATAAACAATGGGAAATAATTTATTTGTATTACAAACTAAATACTTGGTCAGCAAAATTATTATTTAGTCAGCAGAATTATATAATCGGTCAGCCTAAGAAATCCTTACTGTTGGTTAGGTTAAGTTTATTTCTTTTTTTCCCGAGCGTAGCGCAGCGTAGCGAGGGCCAGTCACGGAAAGGGGTAGCGGCATAATACTGCTTAAGTTGCAGATGATTTAGATATATTTGCTGACCATAAGTTGCTGCCCAACTAGTTCTTTTGCTGCTTAACTAGCATTTTTTTGCTAACAAAAATACGAATACTTTGCTAACCGTTTAAATAACACCCATAAACTATCTACTGTATCTTTATCTAGCTTTGAAATTGGCTATTGTTTAAACCGCACCAAGCCATTTTATAAAGTAAAAAATAAATAAAAGAGAAACACATAAAATAGTCACTTACACTGAAAGAAGCAGACTCCTCATGTGGCTTCAATGTATACCAGTTCGGTTCGTGATTCATTACTATGCTGTCAAGATCAAGTAAAACTTCTCCAAGGAAATCGTTTGGGCCATAACGATTTAAGTCCCAGACGGTGACCTAGACATTGAATAAAATAATGATTATTATGTACTATAATATAATAAATACATGTACCTTACCGAAGTTGGTTGAACAATAATGTTAGGTACCTCCAAAGTTCTCTTTTTGATGTCCGTGATCCTGATTCCGCAGTACACGAAAGTTTGGTTCCAACGTGGCTCTAGAGTGTTGGCCAGGGTCTTGGTTCGTCGTTTGCTCTTCTCGCTTTTGTCAGGAAGCAGAAAGATTTTCGCGTAAGGACATCGTGGTGAGCCGTCGTGTCTGGGTGTAAGACCACATGCCGACACCACAGTCACTAGCAGTTGGAGAGCGCTTATGTCGAAGTAGACTTTTAGCTTAAAAGGAAGGAAAAAAAGCGTTAGAATAAAAATGTTACTTCGTTTTCTAGGCAGGGAAGATCTTAGGTCTATTACCCCTTGCTGATGAGAAGTGACGGAAAGAATTTACAAATCAAAAGAAAACATTTATTTATCAAACTGCCAAAACAAAACAATCATCTGACTATTATATGTAACCGACAGTTAGCCAATCCTTTAGTGATTGAGAATTCCGGGCGAAGAGCTCTTCCGCCTAATCGTCACTTTTACCATCTAAGAGAGATGAAGACTATACCCTGCATATACTGTGACAAAGTTAGGCATATTCCTCCGTCATTGAAATCAGTCATCGCTACAATAGATGCGTATAGGCTTAGCGACCACTCTTGCCAAAAACGGTTTGAAATCGCTAACCCGGGGAGTGCTTCAAAACATACCAACACTTTTCCCGACCTGGGAAATTGGTAGTGACTGGTTAGTCAATAGATAAACTTTTTTAGCAACTATCAAAACGATTTTCTTCAATGAATAGAATTTTTCATTATAATTGTATGGGAATAGCAATCTCTCACGTCACTATTTTGTTCTGTCGATTGAACTTTTTAGGTTACAGTTATTCATGCTATAGGATATGCATGATATAGGGTTGAGCGTTTTGCCACTCGCCAGCTTGCCACTTGCCAACAAGACATCATCATCAGCCTACACTATTCCACTGCTTGACATAGGCCTCTCCAAGTGCACGCCACCGAGCACGATCAGCAACAAGACGTACAGTCGCCGTCAGATACTTTGTAGCAGACAAGGTGACCAAATACTTCTTAACAGTTCAAAATATCAATAAGTGCCATACGCTACAGTTCCAACTAAAGTTTTCATGTTTTGTGGGCAATTGATTCTTCGTTTTAGTACATAAATGTGTTATGTCAAATTCATATTGTGATACAACACTATCTGGGGGCACGGCAGTGCCCCCGACAAGTCAAAAAGTGGCACCTTTTCTCGAAACAGTTCAGGCCATTTTCGACCCCCTATAACTTCGTTTCCGTGCTTCGGAAGGCACGTAAAACCGTTGGTCCCGGCTGCATTAGCAGTCGTTAACAACCACCAATCCGCACTTGGGCCGCGTGGTGGTTTATGGCCCGTTCTCCGGATCCATACATAGAGAAGGCTCGTGCCCCAGTAGTGGGGACATAAAATGAGCTGGTGATGATGATAACTTCGTTGTGGATAAAACTAGAAGCCTGAATTTTTAGTAAACAAGCAGGCATTATATAAACACGGTATATTTCAAATTTCATTCAACTTGAACCAGTAGTTTAAGAATTATAACTATATTTATAAAACTTTATAAAATACAGTGAAAAAAATTAAACGCCCACCCGACCCAGCCACGAATCCTCCAGCCAGGTTCGATTATAAAAAGTTTTATAAATATTTAATTTAGCTTCAGTGCAGCAATTAGCACTTGAAATTAAAAAAGTAAAATTTATTAAAACTATAGTCAAAGTTTCTTAATTTTGTCACTCACTCACTCACTCACTCACGGACTGACCGATCATCAAAACTCTAAGGCACTTCTAGCAGACATTGAAGCTTCAAAGGACATGGCTAAGCAATTACTGCCCTCAAAATGTATATGATCTTCGCACTAGCTTAAATTATTCAAATATTGATTAAATAATAATAACATGTTTATTGTTTTCCTAGAACTTTCGTGAACAAATCAATAATTTAAGACGTGTTAACTTGTTTTTATGGTTTTGTTTGACAAGGAAACCATAAATATGATTAAGATGTTCCGTTTTACAAAAAAAATATGGAAAATATATTTTTATCATATCATACGCCTAGCTAAAGTTTATAGCAAAGTGAGTGTGAGTGAGTTATGAGTGGTTTATGTCTAATTGAAGCTTGTTAACCTATTTACGAAGTAGGAGTTTCTGTGACTTATTTTCAGGATTGCAAAGATTTTAAAAGTTCCTGAATCGTTTTACGTATGAAATAACAATATTTTAGCTATCTAGCATTACGTACTACTTTATACGATGTTTATATATTTCAGGGCAGTGGTCCATACTGTATTTAGCCATGTCCTTTAGAATACAATTAATGTTTAGTGTATAAATCAAGGGAAATCTAAAATATTTTGCAATTTCGGTCCAGTTTTCTAGATACACCAACTGCATAAATAAGTAACTTTGTAATCCCATATAAATATATAGCATTTCTTTCTTTTAGTTGATGGCTTCGTGCGATTAGCACATTTAGCCAGTGTCAAAGTAATTTTTCTTGTAAGTAATATATAAATATACAATATTTCCTTCCAGTCAGTATGATGATGAATGATAATAAAAATGAGAAATGAGAAATGATATACCCCCCAACCCCTCGAGTATCTCAGTAAAGATGTGGGGCTTTACTAATTCCTCGGCGGACTTCTTGAGAGAATTTGAAAAGTAAAGTTTCATTGTTTTGTTTCATTTGCCAACACTCATGCACACTTACGAACACTTAACGGTTAATAATCCACCATTATTTCACATTAATATTCGACATAACACAAATTTTAGAAAATAAAACAAAACCGCAGACATGACTCTTCACTTTCCCGCCAAGAAGTCCCATATATAGCATTACAAAGTTAAATTTGCAGTGAAAAGCTCATGACAGAGAGTGGGCTTTAAGAAAATCCGTTGTTGGTATTCAAGAATTAGAAGGTACCGGAAATGAAAAAAAGTAGGACTATCTACAAAAAGAAATGAGATGCCATCAAAAACATACTTGTAAAAAAACCAAGTGTCGCATTAGTCGCAACTCAGTTCTTTTACCGTTAAAGTTGTGAGATACATGTTAAAAATTAAAAATCCATATTAAAAATCAATCTATTTATTTAAAACATAAAAGATTTTAAATATTGATATGGTCACTATAAGATGTTGTTAGGTTAGCTAATTACGTAATAACTTAAGACAGAATGTCCCTTAAGTAGGGACTGAATAAACTAAACGACTTGGTATCACAACCATGGATCTCACAACTTTTTACGGTAGAAGTTGAAGAAGAATTGCGAGACTTGGTTTTTTTTACAAGTATTATTTTGATGGCTTGTATTATTGTGCGATATCAGTTGTATTGTACTCGTAAGCCCAGTGTTTATCTGCGTAGATACACTTGACGTGATGAGTGTTCAGATATTATTGGTTAGTTGTGTGTTTAGTAGTTAATGACTAAGTAGCATCTGCTCAGATATTAATGAAGTAATGAATGTTCAGATATTAATGGTAACTCATAGTGTATGGAACTTATTGACATTTTATACTGTTCAGAGGTATCTCACCTTGTCTGCTACAAAATATGTGACGGCGACTGTACCTCGTAGAAATTAGTAAAGAATGTCTTACCTGTATCCTCCCAGCTACATTAGCACTGTGATGTGGGTTGTGTCTGAGAGGTCGGCGGCGCGAGTGCACGTCAGGTGACCCTGGAGAGGTGACCAGTACGCTCGGCTTCTCGCAACCACCCATTACCTCCGTGTAAACTTCTAGACAAAATAAATTTGTTAATATATGTTTTTAATTCGCAAATATGCTTATACAACGTGTAACAGAAAGATGTGGTAAAAATGAAAAGATCCGAAGTGTATCCGATCTAGATCTTGTCTACAGAGTTACTAAGTCATAATTTTTTTGCTATAATTTGTTGTGCTATTTTTATTCAATATTTCTATTGTGACGACACATCGAAATAAACAAGTCTCAGCCCTAGTGGTTTAGTAACCTCTGTACTCACATTTATGATCACTGCTGCTGACGCGCATGTCTTCACTAATACAAATATTTAATTTACAATTGCATGACAAATAAAAGTTAATAATTATGTCTTAGGAACAACACATACAAGATCTCGATCGGATACACTTTAGATCTTTTCATTTTTTTACCGACTTCAAAAAAGGAGGAGGTTTCTCAATTCGACTGTATACATATATATATACATATATTATGTGTGATCGCGAATAACTTCGTCGTTTATGAACCGATTTTGATGATTCTTTTTTTTGTTGGAATGAATATATCCCAAGGGTGGTACCATGTTAAGGAAACAAGGATCTGATGATGGCATCCCAGAGAAATCGAGAGGAATCTTCGAAAATCGTAGTGGCGACTAATGCGTTTGTTAATTTTTTTCATTAAGTATTTTAATGCACTGCTATTTAATGAAAGTCTAAAGTCGATCTGACGATGGAGCCGAAACACAGTCGAGAGAACTCCTCAACGATTTACAGCAATTAACTGGTGTTTGGGCTTGATTAATTTGTATTGATGAGAACTTTACACCTAGGTGGGTTGTGACTGTTATTAGGGGTCTGATGATGAAGACGAAGGACAGTCAAGGGAACTGTACCTACTATAACAACCTTACTACAATAACAAATTACTAAGACACACACAATATTGTTAGATATGTCAAAACAATAACCGACTAACAACAGCATTAGAAAAAAAATAATAGGAATAGGTACTACCTACTTACTATCAAAGTAACTTTTTAGATATTATGTTCTGGCTTACAAAGTAATAAGTCAATGAAAACAAATTATGAAAGAACACTGAATACAACTTAGACATATTATAGTAACTATTTACATAACAAATGTAGTTACTCAAGATATGAATTGTTGAAATAAAACAAAAAAAACTATAACTTGGCACCGACTTCAAAATTATAAAATACTTATTTAATCATATCTGATTAACTAAATCAAAATATCTACGAATTACTTTGTGCTAAGTAAATTATTTTTTTACTTTTCTTTTTTACCACACCTTTCTATTACACGTTGTAGATAAGTGTTGGAACGTTCCTAACAAAAGTATTGTGTGCTTTATGAAGAATTTGTACAATGGCAGTACAATACAGTTAAACGATAATATAACCAAGTTATAAAAGATGATGGTCGGTGTAGAGAGAAAGGCGCTTGAACATGCAGGCATTATTTTGATATATTGTTTTCTAAAGTTTACGCGAACACTACACATTTAAATGAAACAACTTTTACGGATCTACTCGCGTTTATTTTACACATTACAGGCTATTGAAATTAAAAAACATCCTAATTTTAATAGAAAAGATAGTTGGAATCTACCACCAGCCTGGGATCCCATCATACAGAATATTAAATCCCAGCCCCCCCCCAACACCATACTGCCAGACCAAAAGATACTGTAAGCTCTTTCTGCGTAAAACGGAATGCACCTGATTAATTTAAATGAGGGTATACAAGCTACTAACTAATTATGAGACGACCAACACCTCAGTCTCCCTGTGACCACGGACCCTGCAAAGGGTTCGAAACGTCAGGATAAACATTAATTAAAACTAATGTGTAAAATAAACGCGAGTAGATCCGTAAAAGTTGTTTCATTTCAATTATTTTGATAGTTTGCGTTTCTTTAAGCAAAAAAGTTATGGAAACCTACCTTTATGGGTTCGCCAAGGTTGCGCTGTAGGTCGAGTAGAGGCTAGTTGACGTGACACGACTAACTCGACGTGGGAATCATGCTTGCTATCAGCCACCACAGCAGCTACCTCTTCCGCACCTCTGCCTTGTAGAGGCACTCCATTCCATTGTAAAACTTCATCACCTGGTGAACAAACAACAAACACATGTATGTTAACAATAAAACTCTATGGACTTACATTATAAGTTTGTAGTAAATCCAAGGTACCACTTACCTATTCTAAGCTGTCCTTCTAAATCTGCTATGGAACCTTTCTTGACCTTTTCTACGACGGCCCCTCGAGTCCCATCCAGCAGAAGCTTTCCGCCCACTACTTTCAGCCCCAGAATGGCGGCCGATGAGTGGGAGCTACCTTCTACCACGCTTTTGCGAAGCACCATGTGTCCAATCATGCGAGTGCCGTCCACCGAGACCTGCCAGCTCTGCGGGAACTGCCATATTGCCACATGAACATTCGAAGTCATCATTATAAAATTAAATTAAAGTATGACATAATGTAACATTTAACACAAAAAGAAGACCGTTTATTTTTAGCAATTGGCAAGAGGTGTATGGCGAAATACGAAGGTGCACATTCAGAAATTAACCGATACATGCCTGTCAATGAAATCATGCTGCAGCCAACACATATAGACCACAAACCATTGAAAATCTACATTTTTAGAATTTAGTTATTAAGATTAATGTCTAAGTTTTTTGATTTCTAATTTACGGTTCGTTGTTATTTCTGATACAGCTCAAGTGAAGATTAATAGGTGAAACAGATCCGAGATATTATCTGAATGCTCAGTACCTTGGGACAATCGCCTCTGTTTGAATCTTCACTTGACGTGAAGGTGCTAGAGGTATCGATGCCCGAGTCTTTAGTCGCAGAGTCCTGGCTGGCCTGGCGTTCCGACTCCCAACGCAGGGAAGCCCAGTCGTGCGGCGCGCCCGAGGCGTCGCGGCCGCCCCTCGGGAAGGTCGCGGCGCCTTCGTGCCCGTCGAAGCGCACAGTCTTTTTTCTTCTCTCGGTAAAGCGTCTGTTGTCGGAGGAATCCTCCCACAAATAGGCACTCTTATACACAGCTCTGTCTGGGCGCGGGCCCTCGTCTGGCACGTATGGGCGAAGGTACGCGCCTTCGCCGTCGTCTCGCGCTCGCCACCGACAGTCTGTCACCGAATCGAAACTACGCCCGCTAGTCGGCGCAGTCCTCGACGCGTCGAAGGCTCCACGTGCTTCCATCTCGTAAGTGGCCGACGAATGATTAGTCAAATTGTAATAATTGTTGGCAGCCACGCTGGTGCTGCGCAAGTGAGGGTGCCGAAGGGACCCGCACGCCTCAAGTTGTCCTAAGAATGATATCGAATCAATAGCGGTTATATACTTTTTCGATTAAAATCATCCGTCAAACGTCTTTGCGCACCCGTACACGCCTGTAACCGTTCTAGCATAAATCTGATATTTCTTGCTCCAGCAGCACCTACTGTTTGAAAATTTGTTTACCTTTAATTGTTTTGTAGCACTAATAATCCCACTCTCCAGGTTGAAAATAAATTGAAAGCAGTGAACACGCACAAGCGGAAAGAACGTGTGTCAACTTATCCAAGACGTACAAAAAAAACAACAGTCATAAAACAAAAGTACACTCACAAGATCTAACGAATTTGAGAGAAATGGTATCAAGTACACTTCTTTTCGCCCATGGCATGCGATTCTTGCTTGAACCATTGTTTGCAAGTTATATTGATCTATTCATTGTGTTTGTAATTAATAAGAGCTATAAATTAGTAGGTAATGGTTCAAACAATAGAATTAGACGAGACACATTTACAGTTCACTTAGGTACACCAATGAACTACCGGAAGTAATGAGTTTACACGGGTTGTGCAATAATGTCAGTAAGCAGTTTCAGCTGCCAACATGCGAGGACAGAACATGTAAATGTACCTCTTAGAATATGGATTGAATTGATAGATACAGATTGAAACAGCAAAGGCACAGTTGGCCGACCACAGGAAGGAAGTAATTTGTGAAAACAGTAACGAATATTGAGACATCTAGTACCAGCAATATAATACAACGCAAATTCTCCCGAAAACACGCCTCACCGATAAAAACTTTTTCATTTTCTCGTTAAGCATCGCTTGACGCTGGCTCCTGGAGCTCACGGAGCTGCTCCTATCTCTATTACCTGCAAACAGTGGGATAGCGTTGTGAGCTACATCAGTGAGAGCGTCGACATACAACATGGCTACCGGTCGCGTAAGGGTACACAAGACGCACGCGGCGGCGTACATGTTATACAATCTAATATTTAGTCAGGCAACAACGGCTTCAAATCTAGCACACGATTGGACCTTGTGCGAGTTTTGATGCTCCCAGAAAACCTTTAGCAGCTGTCTGTCACGTCTGAAAAGAAACGACTATTTGAAACGAACGTGTTTTTTTGAATCGTAGAAGGAAGTCGATGTAACGATGAGACATAAACTATAATGAGAATACTTGATGGAGACATATACAGATAAGTTTAGGTGCTCAACACTATCAACGTCTGTGAAAAATATAATTAATATAACTTAAAAATAGTTACCTGAGACTATTCTAACGTACTTAAATAATTGAATACCTCGCACGGAACACCTTAACTTTATCATTTCTTTATGCGAATGATGAATATGACATAGACATTAAAAGGATAACATTCATTGGATCAGAAATAATAAATGTATTGTTATTGATCGTGTATGTAGTGTGGTGTGTGAGTGTAAGGGCTGACAAACAAAATTAGCTCGGGTTGAAGGGATTTAGTTGTGAGAAGGGTAGCGGGACTGGGTCTATTAGCGATAGGGCAACGTGCATACTTACCGCGGTCGCGATATTCGTCGTTTTCGTCAGAGGCACACTCGGCCACTTCGTCGTCGGAAGATGACGAGCGAGGGGGCATAGGAGGATGGTTCTGCGGATGCGGCATCAGCTGCGACGGTGGAAGAGCCATAGAATCCTCAACACCGTACGCGGCTTTTTGCCTGGGATGCACTAGGTGCGGATGAGTCCGCGCCAAGCCTTCCAGCTCTCCGTAACAACGTGGCTCCTGTTGGCTGTATTGCCTACGCAAGGCACTACCCGACCTTTGCAGAGGATGGTTCTCCTTTTCCGCTGCACTATGTGCTCGTTCTAACTTTGGTCTTTTATCTAGAGATGCTTCAACTTGGGGCGGTAGTCCTCGTAAGTCATTTTCCATACGCCACAACATGGAATCTTGACCAGTACTTTTATGAATCCACTGTCCAGTTTTAGATAACAGTTCTTGTTTTTTACGGCAAAGTATGCACACCCAAATAACCTGAAAAAGAAATCGAAACATTGTAGGTACATAGTAGAAGGACGCTTAGGTATTCGCTAAACGGGGCGTCGAATGTTGCGCTAAGAAAGTATGGACAGTCCTGGAGTGTCTTTTTAGCATCGTTTACAGCGTGCAGTGAATTCTACTGTCCAGGGGAAGATGGGGCGTTGTAGTAAGACGTCTTTGATTTAAAAAAAATAGAAAAGATTTGCTGTTGGTCACTTACAGCCTTATCAGCGTAATCGAATTTTTAGGCGACGAGGAACTTAACCTTCCAGGCTTATTTGGTCGCTACAGCTTGGGAGGTGTTTCAAAGGGCTTTAGCATCACGTAACCGTGTCCGGGTTACCATAATAGACTCCGAGGCGTCGAGTCGGATGACGAGAGCGGAAAACCCGAGGGCGCTCTTAAAGGCTGGGACGTTCGGCTCGTGTAAACCGTGTCGTCGGCATTTTGTCAAAGCGTTGAGATTTACTGCGCTTGCCAAACCAGCTACACAAAATAAGGAGATCCAGAAGGTAAGCATGATATACACTGCGCTCGAGTATCGCGCACATACACTCTCACGGACACGGATCTCGGACCAGTCCTAGTGAAACTCTGCGTCTGTCGGAGGTAGTCTATGTGGGCGTTGTTCGAGCGTGTTTGTATGAAGCTTAATAGTATCCTGATTTCGTACCAGCTAGTTGATTCTGAAAACTTTAGCGAAATCTATGCGTGTACGCTACATGCGAAACGCTTACATACCTCGCTCTGTATGCGACCTAAAAAGTAAATTAGAAAAAATTTTGTAAACATTTAAGATGGACGTACCTTATTGGATCGCAAAGTGACTTTGCCGCCGCAACGCGCGCAACACCTCACCCTACAGTAATGGCAGGAGTGACCAACGCCGTCAGCGAACTTGGTCTTGAGGCAGATGTGGCAGGTGGCTGCGAGCTCCACGCCGGCCGCGCGCTGCATCTCGTTCCTGGTGCGGATCGACTGCTCGAGCACGGCGACCTCATCTTGTTTTCGTCTGCCGATTTAAAAAGAAGATCGTATGTTTATTTTTTCTTAGTCTGCTAACGAGCTGCGTCCTTCCCGATAGAATGCAATGGGGACACGCAGTAAATGGACGTTTGCGACACTTAGAGATGATATCTATGGAATAAGTGTACCTATTATATACCAAATACAGAATAATGTTGCTTTTTTATAGATTATTATTAACGCCTTAATAAGTAATAACAGTCCTGCCAACCTCCAAAGTTATTATAAGTGTATTAGGCATTTCAAGCAATCAACCGGAGTATCTATCGTGAGCGACTACCAACGACGGAGGCTTAAATAGCGCACGATTGTTCGTTACGCCAACTATAAAATCTAACACTAATAGGTCAGAGACACGAGAGATATTCTTAAAATACGTTTACGAATCGTAACATCATCATAAAAGTTTCATCTCCTTTTTTACGCCTTTGCCCCAAATATTTGGGGTCGTCATCGATCGGCAACATACATAAATAATGTATTCTAAACTTACTCCCTAAGCGAGTGTGTCTAAAAATATCGGTACGATGCATGTCTCGTAGCGTGATCGGAATGTTTCACTACGAAAATGTAGCATTATGATGAACTACTTCGTATCGAGAAAAAAAAATTATCTACGGTGCATGTCTCGTAGCATGAACGTAATTTACCACTACGAATGTGTAGCTAGTAGCTACTTAGTAGTATCACTATTCACAGTCTATCTAATCTCTTCCTTACAGTCGTCCAACGGTTACCTACGTCTAGACAGAGAAATTTTGAATATTGAAATTTAATAATAATAATGTGGTAATAATGGTTCATACTAGTCGTGCTGTGAGAGACTGCATGTCATCGTTTTGTATAAATGAGAAGTTGAAATTTCACCAGTTTCCTCACATAGAAGAAAGGTAAGTCTAATAATATTCTAATATTTAGGTTGTAGAAATAGATAGATTTAAAATGGCGGACGCGGGACGCAACTTTTAAATGAAGCAAAAAAAGGTTTTTTAAATTACACAAATAATTATGGGTATTATTGTGTTTATGGTTTATGGGGGTGCTGATCACGATTATGACAACTATTACATGGAGGAGGCGATTTTTTAATATTGTTTTTAAGTGTGTGTGTGTGTGTGTGTGTGTGTGTTGATTATGATGACATCTATTTCAAAATCCGAGATGGCGGACACGATTCAAAAATATCTATATGGGTATCGTTTTTAGGATTTTCGTGGGTGCCGATTATGAATATGATATCTATTTCGAAATCCAAGATGGCGGACGCATTTTTTTTATAAAATCGACATGGGCTTCGTTTTTAGGGTTTTCGTGGATGCTGATTATAAATATGACATGGGGCATTCCATAGTGACTGGTGGGACAGTTTACTCCAGAATTCCTAATGTTTAGACATGTAACTTTGTATTTTGATGTAATATAATGATCAAAAAGATATTTTACAATAGATTATGAACCGACTTATAAAACTTTTACCGATAAATATTTTGGTGATATTTTAGTGGTTAAAGAAGTGTGACTGGTGGGACACCCCGCTACACACGACTTTAAAGTTTATCCTGAACCCCCTATGAGGGACAGTCAAAAATACCTCACCTCCGCTTTCTGCACTGTCAATCGATATTTTAGCCCAAATACTATACGTGTCTTTTTACGATGTCTTTTACTATGATATGAAATGATTAAATAGACTTCAACAAAAGAAACTAAAAATAAGCACCAAGTTTAGTTTCTACAAGAAAATATAGAAAGTAGAAGTTGTGACTGGGACAAGTACGAAATTGGCCAAAAAATTTACTCGGTTTTATGTCATATTCAGAATTATTTATTAATGGTTAAACCAATATTATAACGAATTAACAATTAATATTAAAATCTTTGAGAAAATCAACATAGTACTTTCTCTTACTAAATCAATGTAATAGTTTTTTTTCTAGATTTCCTTTTTCACTCAGCTGCATTCATCTTAAAAGCAGAAAAAACAATCACACTCACAGAAAAGCATAGAAACAGGCTAGAAATGTTTAGAACATAACAAGTTTTACAAAAATGCCCCAACAGTCACTGCACTGACCGGTGGGACAAAAATTAAAACCACCTCATTCCCACCCTTTAACACATTGCACCAGAAAAATATGCTAAACAATTAGCCAAGTCTTACTTTCCAAAAAGCTTCTTTTTAGTACAACGCATTTTGAGGTTAGAAATACAACTTTTGTATGTTTTCGTGTGACTGATGGGACATGCTATTGCTTGCTTTGTATTTATGGGTATTCTAAAGAATAAAATTCTTACCTTTTCTGCTGTATTTTTAGTCCAAATTAAAATTCAAGAAATTCTTATTACACTCTGACGCTGTTTAGTTGAAAATGTTAATCAAAATAGCCGAAAACAGTATCGCCAATATGGCGCAAAAAAAATCGTACGACTCGTTCACAATAAACAACAACTTGTCATAGTAAAAAATACTTAATCTTGTTTTTTATAAATAATTTTTACAGATTATGTAAATTTAACTACAATTACACAAATGTTTCCACGAGCAGGATTTGAACCCTTCTGACGTACCTTAATACATATTTTTTTCAACATTTGTGTTTTTGTAATTTGTTTCGCAACAAAATTTACGTTAAAATTATATAAACAAAACAAATACATTTTATACCTACATTTTTTTTCAAAAGTTAATATGGGTAACGATTCCAAGGTTTTCGTGGTTGCCGACTACGAATATGACATTTGTTTCACGATCCAAGATGGCAAACGTGTTTTTTTCAAAAGTCAATATGGGTATCGTTTTTAAGGTTTAGCCGGGCACTGGCGGTGCGGCGTGTCCGTGGCTGCCACACAAAGCAGTTTGTATGCAGTAACGCAGACGGCGCGGCACGGGGCGGCTAGCTCAGTCAAACCTATTTTTAACTATGGAACTAGCTGCCTCCGTCCCTCGTGTGCTTTGTGTTCGCGGCGAGAGCAGCCGCGGGCATCGACGGACAGACGCGGTCTTTATTGCTTCGCGGTCAAAATACTGCCCCGCCCCGCCGTCTGCTAAGCGCCTAAGTCTTTAGGCTGTGGTAGTATAATGTTATAATCGCTACGAATCTGCTCTGTGCTAAATGTTAACTCAAGAAACCAATAAACCTAAACCGAAGAGCATGTATGAAGGGAATAATGAAAGTGGACGAAGCGAAACAAGTATGTAAGGATCGTAGCAAGTGGAAAGAAGTGGTCTCTGCCTACCCCTACGGGAAAGAGGCGTGATTATATATTATATTATTATTAAGAAACCAATTCGCTACGTTACGTTACGCTACGTTCCGCTACGTAGTAGCATAATGATGAAACCGCTACGAGTCTGTGCACCGTGCTAACGGTTTACTCGAGAAAATTATTCGCTACGATACATGTCTTGTAGCATGAGCGTAATATTTTCACTACGAAAGCACAGTATAATAATGAGTACCTACTACGTAACGAAAGTGTAGCTACGATTCTTTGCTCTTGCAACGATGCATGTCTCGTAGCAAGAGCGTAATATTTCGCTACGAAAGTATATCTACGTAGTAGCATAATGTTATAATCGCTACGAATCTGTTCTGTGCTAACTGTTAACTCGAGAAAACAATAAAGTCCGCATGTCTCGTAGCATGAGCGTAATGTTCCGCTACGTAGTAGCATAATGATGGAATCGCTACAGATCTGTGGCTGTGATAACAGTTTACCTAAGAATGTCTCATGTCTCGTAGCATGAAAGCGTTACATATTTCTCGACTACGACTAGTAGCATTGATGGAACAGCTACGAATCTCCCGCCCGATCCTCTAGATACCACTACACATTTACAGAATACACTGTATTCTTTATGTTTACATGCACACTTGTTTAGGTCCAAGACACCGTACTCGTAGAACAAGGGTACGACGAACCGGTTCACACGCGCTCTATACCAGGTACAGACATGTACCAAGGCGCTTCTCTGCACCATCACGGCCCGGTAACCCGAGCCGAGGTCCGAGCTTTAAGAGGCGCCCTCGGGTTGTTCCGCTCCCGATCCGATCCGAACTAGAATCTAGTAGGGCACGGGGTCACGCCTTAGTGCGTGATGCCGTTCCCTCTAGAAAACCTCCGAAGGTGATTCGTTTCACACGGCTTGAGGAACCTTTTAAGTTTCTCGCCGCCCCCAAAAAAGCCCGATAAAGCTAAAAATGCCATTTGAGGCTATCAGCAAACTCTCTAAAAAAAAGCTACAAATCTGATCTCTGTGCTAACGGTTAACACAAGAAAAACAATTTGCTACGATGCATGTCTCGTAATATGAGCGTAATATTTCCGATACGAAAGTGTAGCTACGAAGCAATGATGACGACCTCCGTAGCCGAATGGCTTGCACGCCGAACTTTGGGCGGCGCTAACTCTGAGGTCCCGGGTTCGATTCGCGGCCGGGACAATGTCGAAAACGAACTTTTCGATATTGTGTCGGGTATGGGTGGTTGTGGTACCGTCGTTGTTTCTGATTTCCATTAAACGAGTGCTTTAGCTACTTACCTTGGGATCAGAACAATGTATGTAATGTTGTCTTCATCATTAATGATATTTCGCTACGACTAACTGTGTGCTCTGTCTGTGCTAAAGATTATCACGACAAAAACAAATATTAAAAGGTATGATTATATAATTGCTTTGATTATTAAATAATTGTTCGTAGTTTATCTGTCACCAATTAAGATTTTCTGTGACAAAATAATAGAGTTGTTAGCAATGACAGTTACAAAAAAATATATAAAAATGTTTTAAAAAGTAACGAATTTACGGGGAAGTGTCAAACAATCATCATTTAACTATGTTATAAATAACAAAAGCTTTGTCCGCAGAGGTGTATGGCCAAAATACGTACAGCTTAAGCCCAACTGATTATGAATAGGTACGTACATATAAATGAAAAGTTCTGACTCATACACCGACTGAGTCATCAACGCCCAGGTCAAACCCTTGGCACGCTCAAACTGACTTGCTGAATTTTCACAGAGGTTTCCTTTATGATTTAGATAAGAATAAGACCGAATTAATCGAAATTAACATGTAACCACGTGTAACCACATAAACCACCAAAAATTAACGTGTACCCTCCACGGGATAGGGGTAACAATTACTTTATCTGTGGATATCGGTGTTTAAGCGGACAAATTCGCGGGCGGTCACTATAGTCTGTTCAATATAGCTTGATTTTTTTTTTTTTTTTGTTTAGTTTGTTCCTTAAGGAACCGGCTAAGGTCATAGACCATGCTGCCATGTCATTAGTTTCTTAATTTCATTGTAATACATAAATAAACAATATTATATTGATGATGATGAATGATAATAGAATTGGGAAGTGAGAAATGATATTACCCCCCAACCCCTCGAGTATCTCAGTAAAGATGTGGGGCTTTACTAAGTCCTCACGCAGACTTCTTGTGAGAATTTGAAAAGTAACATTGCACTGTTTTGTTTCATTTGCCAACACTCATGCACACTCACGAACACTTAACGGTTAATAATCCACCATTATTTCACATTAATATTCGACATAACACTAATTTTAGAAAATAAAACAAAACCGCAGACATGACTCTTCACTTTCCCGCCAAGAAGTCGCAATATAGCTTGATATCCATGGCAGATGTCAAATTGACATGCCTAGAGTTGAGACAATACTGAGGTAATTGAATCAAATTGAATATAATTATCCTGCCGAAGTACTGTTCCTATCTAATGTGCCAATTGATTTTCTTTTCTAATTTTTAGAAGTTCTGTAAAAACGTCATAAACTCAAGAAAAATTAATAAAGACTAACAAATTAATGAATACAGCTGGGATGAAAATTATGAAGTTAAATTTAATCGATTATAATATCAATTGAATTAATAATCAATAATATCAATTGAACTTCACTTCGTGTACTATCCCAACACTAGTAATTATTTGTAAAGGAGTAGTTAGGTACGTTTATTTTATTGTAATGTTTTAAAATTATGATAAATGTGTGTCATGCGGGAGTTTATTGGGATAAATCTAATCTAACATATAAAATAGAATCACAAAAGTAATTGTAGTATATGATGGATTATAAATAATAATGTTATTTTAAAAGTCAAATAATTTAAACGCTTTTACAAAGTCACGTTTTTGATTTTGATGACTTCTGTCACAAGTATCAAACTATAATCCAATATATACTACTCAAAACAAAATAAGGGCCACGAGGTATTTTTTCATTTTGGTGTAAATTATTAAACATTTACATATTGAAAGTAGTAAAATATTGAGTATACAAACTCTTTGATACCTAAACTTTTTAATATTGTAGTATTCATCTAATGCTGGCAACAATTTTAAATAAAATTTGATTTAAAATTATTTTTGAAAATTTTGATTCCATTTTCTTTGACGTTTTGCTTTCCTTAGCTTCTTGGTTTATTAGAAATTATCAGAGTTCATTGATATCTCGAGTCAGAAACATCTTTTGCAATATGCCACAAGCACGCAGGCGTCATATGGACTCGCTGACAGCAACCAGAGCCGTTACAATGATTGAAGAAGGTCATTCGCAGCGATCTGTGGGTTTGCAATTGGGATTTTCTCGAAGAGCTATTCAAAATCTATGGAATCGTTTCCAAGAGACCGGCAAAGTTAGAAGAAGACCTGGTTCGGGCAGAGTTCGCATTACAACAGCTCAAGAGGATCGTTACATTCGATTAAGTGCGCGCCGAGATCGCACAACGACGGCCCGCAAGCTGCAAAATCGTTTACGGCTCACAACGGGTACTCGTGTCAGTGACCAAACTATTCGTAATCGATTGCATGAAGACCAGCAGGCATCAAGAAGGCGAGTTGTCCGTATTCCATTAACCAGAAATCATCGTGCAAATCGTTTAAGATTTTCCCGTCAACATTTGGACTGGGACATAAACCAATGGGGCATGGTGCTCTTCACAGACGAATGCAAAGTTTAATTTTTTAACGACGATCGGCGTATTAGAGTATGGAGAAGACGCGGCGAGAGATTTTCAGAAGCCTGCATCCATGAAGTCGATCGTTTTGGTGGTCCAAATGTAATGATTTGGGGCGGGATAAGCTTACACGGCAAAACTGAGCTCGCTATTTTAAATGAGGGTACTGTTACTGCTCAGCGGTATATTGAGGAAGTCGTCAGACCACATGTGATCCCATTTGCCCAGCGAGCGGGTCCTGGATTCATGTTGATGCAAGACAATGCTCGTGCACACACGGCTCAAGCGACTCGGTTTGTACTGGAAGCGTCTCAAATTCAAGTCTTGCCGTGGCCGGCGAACAGTCCGGACTTAAATCCAATAGAGCACATGTGGGATCAGTTGAAACGAAGAGTTAGAGACGGTGATCAGGAAATCCACAACCAACAGCAACTCATCAACGCTGTTAAAAGGGCCTGGGAAGAGATTCCAATGGAAAATGTCAGGCATTTGATTGAGAGCATGCACTCCAGGCTTCAGGAGTGCGTAACGAAACGAGGGGGGCATACCCGTTACTAAAAGATGAGCATGGAGTATTTTCTTTTGTTTTCAGTAACCTTACATTGTTTTTATTTTTAACCTTAAATGTGTTTTTTCTTTCAAAAGCAAATAAACTTTTTAATCATTATTATTGGAATAAATTTATTGGTCGACACGGTAAAAACAACATTAGTTTTCGTTATGGAGACAAAAAAAATAATATTGGTTTTATTATTTTCATGGTACAGACAAAATACCTCGTGGCCCTTATTTTGTTTTGAGTAGTATATTATGTCTCTGTTATAAAATATTTTTTGTTGAGAAAAGGTTTTAAATCTTTTTCATCTGTATTTGAAATTTTACTTTACATTTCACATCACTAGCTCATTTTATGTCTCCACTGCTGGGAGTGCTGGGGCACGAGCCTTCCCTATGGATGGAAACGCCGCAAGGAGAACGGGCCATCATAACCCATGCGCGCGGGCCCAGTGCGGTTTGTTGGTTTCTAATCTATACTATCAAAAATGTTATTTTACTTACTTGTGAAACTAAAGCCCATTTTAATCAAATGTCTTTTATCATTTGCATTGAACCTTCGATTAATTATGTACCTACTAGATTCCCGATGAGCGTTTTTAAAAACGGTAGGCGATTTTGGGGGCACGGAGCCACAATGGCCACAGTGGCGATGACAATAAATATAAAGTACAAATATTTTGCAACCTTCATTATACTTATGATTAAAGGTTCACAGAAAGCTGTTGTTTTTTCAGCTTTTGTTATTCGAAATTTAAATGTGTAGATAAGAGCAAACAGGACCTGTTTAGAGATGCATTTTTGTCCCGGATCCTATATCTAGTGCATTATTGATCGAAGCATTGAACCTACCAACAAAGTTTAGTTAGCTGCTGCTAGAAAAATACCAAACGACTTTTAATTTTAGTGCTCCCATTCTGATTCGGCGGTTTACTGTGAAGACGTGCGTCGAATGAAATGGTGGGCCGAGTCAATTTATCGGAGACGTCGACCGAGGGAGCGCCGCTGTAAAACGCTCCCAGCCCGTATGCGGCCCGAATTTAAATCACGACCGAGGAATGTACCCTCAATATAACGGCCGTATTACAAATAATGAACTTTATAAGTTCTCTGGTGTGCTCCATTCGTTTTACATAAACCGTGACTGTTTTGTCTCGGTCTACATTTCTACAGCTTTGTCGAACCATGTTTTTTACGAATGAACGATTTGATCCAAAAATCATCATAATAAGGCTTTATTTAATTTTAATTAATAAAGATTTATTAAAAAAATCCACGCGGACGAAGTTGCAGGTAAAGTGCTAGTATAAAATAAGGAAAAAGAAAGGAAGGATTATTTTTAACCTTCCCCAAGTTGAAAAAGATTATCGTTGCTTTAGCCACACCGGAAAGAACGGTTAGTTAATAAACCGGTACAAAATGCCAACTAGATAACTATACTAAGCATAACGTTACCTTTGCTATTAACGTTATCTTCGTATGATAGGGGTAACAGTACCTATTTTTTAACGTTATTCAAAGCCCTGGTGCGGTGTGCTATTGTAATCGGGGCCTGGACATTGATGTAATGCGTCGCGACAGAGAGAGAACTCTCCCGTCCTTTATGGCGCGTTCGGAATCGAGCAGTCTGGCAAAACCTAAGGCGCCACGAAAGTACAGCACACCAATATGAATATTAGGCATAGTTCCAAATATCCAATTCCGTTTCGAGCGTTATGAATTCGGCTTAAGTTGAAAAAATATTTCGCGGTCCAAATATTAGTTGAATTATATTATTTTATTTATAGGGAATGTTCGTGCGTGCCCCAGCTGTGGGCTATTAAATAAGCTGGTGGACAGGTCACCTATTCTTAATGTATCCTTCAAAACACTATGCCAGTATTAAAAATAGCATCCTCTCTCATGGATGACCTATTTTTAAATAAAGCTTTTGTACACTGATAATATCTTTTTAGATAATGAGCTATTCCGTAAATAGGTCTACCTGAGCAAGGGTACTCATAAACTGTTTTGCCTTTCTTTAGGAATGAAATAGACTTTGTCTCTTATTAAACCTAAGGCAATTACAGAGTGAAAGGAAGAGAAAAAAATATATGTCTGAATGATTTTAAGCTTATAAACTACTTGTAAGAAAAAAGTCTTGAGTAGCGTGTATAGAACATCAACAAATAATGCAAACAATACAGACTAACATGCTAAATATTTATATTATAAGAGTAGTATCACTCTATTTAAATGTAATTGTAAACAATTTTGGCCAAGTATTGCAATCGTATTTTATCATTAAACCGAGAACTGAAAAAAACATAAGATACACCTACTTTTTTTAAATAAAAATTTTCTTAGTTCACTGTGTCAACTAACTTAGCTTCATTTTTAATGCCATATTGTTTGTTGCATACATACTAGTTTAACTGGTAATTTATTATTATTATTATTATTGGTCAATTTGTGCACGTTTCTAAACAGTGGTCCGATAAGACTAAATCACTATTGTTATCTTCTGTATCTATGGCGGGCAGTATTATTATCTGCGTAGTGATACTGCAGTCGGTTACCCATGTTTTAACAGATAAAAATACCTTTCCCCTTTGTAACTATGTCGCAACAAGGTCACTTCAAAGCAATGGGTGGCAATGGGACATAATACCAATAGCTAACCACCAGCCCTAACTTACAGATTCTAACTAATATAATGATTGTTTGACTTTTACGCTTCTAAACGAAACAACGGGTTGACTTGATTATATTTGAACCGCCTCTCTGGTCTAGTGGTTAAGACCACCGGTTTAGACCCAGAGGTCCCGGGTTTGATTCCCAGCGGGGGTACATGCTTGTGTACTCGGTTTGGTTGGTGGTAGGGCTTGTTTTAAGTCCGCCTGGCTAGCTACCACCATCTTATCTAAATATGTCGCCGAAAACATCAATGTTTGTAGCAGTGTTGTGTTCCAGCAGCTAGATATAAGATAGCCAGTGCCTCAGTAGTTGAGGATTCCGGGTGAAGTGCGCTTCCACCCTCCCTTGGCCCTATGAAATGAAAGCCAAGTGCTTTTCCGTAAAATATATTGTAAAAAATGAGCAGAAATAGTCGGTGAGTCGTAAAGAGAGAGAGAATACTTTTAAATCTCTTTTTAATAGAAAGGGTTACTTTTAAATCTCGGTAAAATTAAACGTTCCCGGCAAAACGTATTACTGACTTCTGTGACAGACCGAATATCACGCGAGTGTTGCCACAAGCGGAAGCTAGTTCGAAATATTTTTCGATCGGAAACTATGTTTGATCTTTTGTAAAGTTTTTAACACCGAATATGGCTAAAATTATTAAGTATTTACAATAGTACCAATTTGTAAAATGTTTACAAAAAAAAATTAACTAAAAAGTAGAAGAAGAAAGAAGCTATTGTATACAAACTGTCTTGTATACTAAGTTTTAGTGTCAATTAAATTGCCGCGGTCAGAGTTTTCAAGAGGTATCAGAATTATGTTGCCTATCTCTACGGGATGATAGATAAGAGGGTGCGATAGATAGCCTTCTTAATACTCCTATAAACCTGTTTTTTTTATCAAAAAGGTCAATTATTTTTTAGTTAAATTCACTTTTTCTATCTCTGCCATCAGCAATTCAGCATGCGACATTGTAAAATCTATAGGAGACTATTACTAATATAATAATATTAATCAATGTCTTTACCAGTAAGCTTATAGTTAGATAACTATGTAACTATGTATTATCTAAATAATCTAAGTACTTACTCAGTCACACACTATTTCGATCGGTGGTAAAAATGTCTGCTTCGCGATTATCAGTCCATTAAAATGTAATGTCTGCTACGAAAAACGCGTCTCGAACTATGAGTCAGCACAGACACAAAGGGTTGTAATTTAATTATTATATCCCTACACAGTAATGCAGTGATGCGTCATATTACATCCACTGCAAGTCCAATGCGACATTTAGCTTTTCTTAATAACACGACTTTAGTAAACGCTCAATGTTAGAATCCAGAACTTATTAATTTTGAGAAGTTTGCAACGGTTACGTTACGTCGAATATATCCGCAGCACTCCACTGTAGACGTCCTCCGAGCAGAAAGAAAATATCACTAAAGCATAATGGAAATTATAGATCGCGCAGACGGGATACTGTATTTATATACGTACTACATCAATATCTATAAAAGTTATACGTATGTATCTAAGCACAAATTCCGCATAGGCTAACGACAAGTGGGGGATGAGCGGCCATATTTCCGACGTCAATGTCTGACGAAAACTATCGATACATTAGGCTCTGGCGTTACATTGAGGATGTAATAGCGTACACAGCACTGTCACATTGATGAATTATGGTTAAGAAATGACGGAGACGCGGGTGTATGAGAATGCGAACACAGAATGTAGCGGGTGGAGGGGCGTAGGTGCGGGGCACACCTCATAATCTCGTGCTCGCGCTGCTCCTCCTGCCGCTGGCGCATCATGACGCCCTCGATGATGGCGCGCTCCTCGGGCGTGAGGTGCGACAGGTCCGGCATGTCGGCCATGGCGGGCGGGGCCGCGGGCGGTGCGCGGGCCCGCCGCGTGCTGCGGTGCTGTGCCCGCGACGCGAGGCGCGCCACTCCGTCCGGAGGTTTATTTAATAATGCCGTACGGGCCAATGGCGCTCGCCCGTTCACTGACGTCAGCGCGCCTATCGATCGCGCTCCGCCGCCGCTGCCGCTGCCGCCGCCGCGCCGCGCCGCCGCTCTGAGCCCGCCCGTGCTACCCACGGCCGCGGCCTGCTGCGTGCGCATAACATGCTCACGCTCTACACTGTCAACACGCTACTGACTTCTAATGTTCTGACTTGGCACCATGAAGCTTGACACAGTCAAATGGCACGGGTTGGCACCTTACACGTCAACTTGTCAATGGAGACAATGAAGTAGGTAATTAGCGAGTAGCGGTTGCTTCCACGTCATCGTCAATGAGCGGGCACACAGGATCACCGCTTTTTTATTAAATGTTTGTTGCAGATTGATAACAGCTAATGGCGAGCTCTTGCATCATTATAATGAAACTGTAGGTATACTAAATTGTCTGTAAATTAATACAAAAATATTGGGATCTAAGATAATATTGTAAAACAAATAATTTTGTTCGGAATTCTATGCACGGTGCCCTATCTGCCATATTCGTAATTATACCTACAGGTATTACCAAACAACCTGTTTAGACAGACGCGTGTGGGGGGTGGGTGGGGGGGGACAGACTTATAAGATAAGGGATCTGTTCTTATCTGATATATGTACAGAACCTTAAACTGAAATCTATTATTTTTAACCGCTCTTATAGCCTAGTGGTTAAACCACCTAGGGGCCGTACATTAATCACGTGAGGCCCAAAGGGAGGACCCCTCCTCCCGAAGGTAGGTCCGAAAAAAAATCACCAAATATCACAAGGGGGGATAGAGGGGGGGGGGGGGGGTTAAGGAGATATCACGTGTATTTATTTTCGAAACCAAAATACATTTGTTTTTACAATCTTGCAAAATTGCGTAAAACTGATTATTTGTTTTTCTATATACGGTAAAAATAAGCATTTTTCCAGAATTTTATTCGATTAAACTGTTTTTCAAGTTAAGTTTTTTTTAAACATACCTACTTTGTACCTATGTACAAAAAAATACACGACACGTGATCTTAGGTAGTGGGGGGGGAGGGTAATACAAAACCTCACCACGTATCACCAGGGGTGAGGGGGGGGGGGGGGTCTAAACAGTTGCTAAAAAACATCACGTGATTAATGGACGACCCCCTAGAGGTTGTACGCTTCCCAGTGGGGAACACCTACATATCATTGTACTCGGTTGGGTTGGTGGTAGGGCTTGCTAAAGAGCATCTAGCTAGCTACCATCGTTATATCTAAATCCGGTGTCATAACATCAATGTTAGCAGCATTGTTCTGTTCCGACAGGTTGATTTAAAGTACAGTGCCCTCAGTAATTAGTTGAGAATTGTGTTTTTACCGCCCGCCGCCGTCGGCCTTACCGTCACCGTACCGTACTTCACGTCACCACCAGGTGAGGTGTCATTTATTTATTATTTTAGGAAAACAAACAGCTTTTATACCTAATCTCAAGGCTTAAATAATTTAACTTGCTGAGACAAGAGTGGCCTAACCACTAAAACAAAGAGGTGATTTATCACTTAAATTAAACTTAAAGTCTTCTCGCTGAGTGAGTATAAAAAAAATAATAGTTCCATACTTGCTAAAACTATTGAGGCCCCAACAGGGTCTTTCTTCTGTGCCCAACCAACACCCAAATCTAATATTCTAATAAATAAATCAATTATCAATCTCTAGACCCTTTCCACACAAGTAGCGCAAGAATGCTGTCTTTTCAATAATTTGATGTTTATTACCTATTCGAATCGTTAAGTTTAGTTAAGTGCTTAATACAACTAATAAAGTTGGTCAATTCACATATTTTATTTATCATTGCATCAGCTCACTTGTATAAGTTACAGGTATAGTGCTATTATATTGCAGACTTATTTACTAAGCAAAAACGGCAATTAATCATCACAATCGAGCGGCGGCGGCTCACACTCTCCAGCCACATGGTTCACGTGTTCGTTGTGGAAGTACGTCTCGTTGCCGTTGCTCCACGGGTACTTCTTCGTGCGCACACGCATATACTCATAGTCGCGGCACGGCGTTTTGTGTGGGTGCTCTTGGGTTAAAGCGCGAAACGCTTGCACCACAATCAAAGGTATACAGAAGAAGATCGAGAGAAACCTGTACTTCTTCCAAGTATCCCCTCCGTGGTGGAAGCGTGGGACGCAAGGGTTCGGCGCTACAGGCTGTGGCTTGCAGCTGCTCTTGTACGTTTGCGGTAAGCGCTTGTTCTTCCCGGGGCCACAGCCGCCAGGCTTCGGTGGCGGGCAGCAGAGGCTGTACGACCTTGCTCCAAAGCTGTTGAGGATAGCACTACATTTTGCACATTTACCGAACCCCAACATCGTGGCTGGAGTTTTTTTTTCAATTTTTCTTACAGTTTTATATTACCATTTTGTTTTGTTTACAACTTTTTATAATTTTAAGACATGTTATTGTTTAGACTACATTTGTGAATTGGCGGAAGTTTGATTAATTTCTATTGTTCTTTTTCTGAACTTCTTTTCTTTCTTCTTTGTTTAATGCCAATATCTAAATATACATGCAGAGTATGTAAATTTTCAGGTCTTATCATAAAGTTAATTTATATGGGTCATTTTGATATTTACCTACAATTTTTCTTTTGAAAGGTGACTATATAAATTATCATTTGGGTGACGATTACTGAGTCACCTTTGTCATTGTAGCCCACTAGGCACTTAGCTAAACACTGGCAGCAAAGAAAAGCAAAAACTATAAAATACAAAGACAAAAATACTTCGACACAACTCAAAATTGACACAATCAAACACTTAAAAACCAAGCAGATTAGTAGAAGAAACGTAACAAAATTTGTAGTAAAAATTCTGAAAAACAAATAAACAAAACATATTAACGTAACATACATGTTACTTTGCCAAAAATGCATTCCCGACCTTGTTTATTTTAGCAAGGTACGGGGAATAAGGAAGTACAGCCTCTGCTGCCCCCCGCGGCCAGGCCCATGCGGACATGGATCGGGGAAGAAGGTGGTACCGCCAGCGGACTGCAGGCCTGGCCCCATCCCGCCTAACCCCTGCGTCCCCCGATTCCATCACGGCAAGGACACTTGGAAGCCGTACAAATACTTTGCGCTCTTCTTTATGGTGCCATTAATTTTTATACAGATGTTCCGGACTCTTGGTAACGAGCTACCACACAAAGACGTCTGCCGTGATTACGAATATATGCGCATACGATCGAAGAGATTCCCATGGTGCAATGGAGTAGAGACCTTTTTCCATAACCCCCACGTGAACCACCTACCTGGCGAATGCGAGGAACCGCCACTGGACTGTGACTGATGGTAGAGAATGTTTGGAAAAAAAAACTTTGTTTGATTTTTTTATGGTTGACCCGAACTAAATAAATAAATATATACAACTTACCAAAAAATGCTTTATGAATTCGTAAAATTATAATTTTTATTTTCAAGGACGGACGTGACAGTTCAGTCGAATACATTGAATAGGGCTCCTTTGGCTTATAAAGTAAAAGTAGATAGTGTTGATCGATTTCGGCGAGTTGGATTGAACCACGATAGCATAGTTGGCAGTAGTGCACCTGACCCGGCATGTCATGGGGTGCGGATTTGAATCCCGCTCGTGAAATTTTTTCAACACTTTTGTCTTTTTTCAAATTGAAATTTGACTGTTTTGAATAAGTTGATGTGCAGGCGTCTGTACAACCTTGGGTGAGTTTATTTCAATGAAATTTAAGTAATAAATTATTCATCATCATCATATCAGCCGAAAGAAGTCCAGTGCTGGATAAAGGGCCTCCTCCAACAATCCATCCAAGCAACATGGATAATTGGGAAATCGACATCAAACAACCTTCGGTGGTATCGCTCCATGGCTCTCTGGCTTTGAGATCGGTGTTCGGTCTCTAACCACAAATCGACAAAAGGGTCAATCTGTTGGTTTGATGTCAAGACCGTTTGGCCGGAGCCACATTAGGCGGTGCGGAAATTCCGCCGCGAAAGATGCGCGGCGGCGGAACGTTAATACATTTCATTACATATAATTTGCTGGCATCCGCCACATTGCGCGGAAGATTAGTTGTCCGATAGCGGACCGCTCGACTACGAAATATCGCAACAGATTTTCCGCGCAATGTGACCCTGGCCTGCTACTCATGCTGCCACTAACTTGGATCCCTAAAGCCTATTGTCATGGAAATATACATGGCGTGTGGTATGATGCCAATTAACCACTGTGCAGTGAGTGTTTTGACCGCGAATTTAAGAGGAATTCGCTTACTACGAGGGCCGCCAGATCTTTTCCGTGGCCGCCCAGAACGTTGAGCGGTTTCTTTCACACATAGGTACTCATCTGAGACTTTTTACCCGATACAAACGCAAGGTTTTGAAACACGCGAGTGCTGCAGTGCTCTGCTTTAATAGATGATAAGAAGCATTAGTATCACTCACTTCCAACCCGAGTGAGAGAAAACCAATATAATTTTAGCTACATACGTTTCCCAGTAGCGTGGCGTAGTAGGGGCGGCCCACTTTTTAGGGTGCGGCAAAATTTCACAATAAATAATAAAAAGATTTGAACCATTTCATATTTTTATCGCAACTACAAATTCGGACCGATTCAAAAGTGCACAGAATTTTTCATTACTTATTCTGTGACGAATTCGGGGAATCCCCATTCCTTGAATGATATTTTGTAGCAAATGCTGGCAGGTTAGGTATCCCTGCCTCCCTTTGGCCAAATTATTTTTCGTCAAATTTAACTTACCAAAAAACTTATCGCCTAAGTTTCATTTTCCAAATTAACCTTAGCAACTTTCGCACATAATTCATTTGGTCCAATTATCATTTGGCAAAGTTTTACTTAGTCAAGTTTTATTAAGACAAATGTTAATAAATATAGCAAATGTTTTATTTTGGAAAATATTATATTCCATAAAATATTTGCTTAGATTGTCACCAGTTAAATCTGGGTTAGGTTAGGTTAGGTTAGAACAGTGACTATTAACGCGCGAAGGCGAGCAAAGTGAGCGTGCCGCGGAAACGGCTGCCGAGCGCTAGATCGCCTCTATTGTTAATGAATTTGGAAATTTCGATATAAGGGATTAAATATGAAAATTAATTTAGATTAATAAGTTAATAAAAATTGTACGAGTTACGTACATTGACCGCGCCGCGGGCATTTAGCGCCGTAAGCATTTTTATGGACTGCGCGGCGATTTACTTAGTTATAGTTTTTTCACTTTTTCAGTAGAGCATCGACTATCATACCAATCGCGTGCATACTCAGTATCGTTACCATTCGCGTGTGTGTTCATGCATACGTATAATTGCATCATACCATTTCACCATACCATTAGACCTTACTTACTTACTTACTTATAAACTGTACCTACCGTTGTTATTAATATTAGTTCCGTGTCTATAATAAACTTTAGTGTTTTACCATAACCAGTGACTTTGCATTTACCATCTCCTTTATATATTAGGTGTAGAACCATACATCTAAATGGTCCTTCGATTCGTAGAAGGAACCTATCGCGAGTTATAACAGTGAATTTTCGCGTAAACTAAAGTGAATAGTAAACTCTGTGAACGCGGATTAAAGCTGTGACTTGAAGAACGGTTCCTAAACTGTACCAGTGCAGTGGACGATACCAGTCCGTTGCCTTACCAGGCTGTAACCAGAGCTTGAGGATACCACTACCAAGGTTGAGCTAAACCATAGGCTCAATCGGCAGCACAACACAATCAAGTAAGATCTTTCCTTTTTTAACCACTTCGTACATTTCTTCTTTACCATGGAAGCTTTGTTAGAGACACAAAACCAGCTCATGCAGGGCATGGATCAACTTCTTAGAAACTTTAAGAAGGACAGCCAGGAAAGAAAAACACCAGACTATGTCAGGAGGAAGCTTGAGACCCTAGAGTCGTACTGGCAGGAGTTTCACAATAACCATTTACAATTGTGTAACTATGACGAAAAAGATAACGCTTATTTTACAGGTAACGAATATGAGCGTACAGGCACATTTTATAACCAGGCTAGGCAGTTGATGCAAAGTTATAAACAGGAAACCAGTAGACCAACTACACCACTTTTGAAGCCACCAATGCCGTTGCAGTTACCGTCGAACCCAGTTCACTCGCCTATGGCTCCTCTGAGAAAGTCCGAGGGAACCAACACCAAGTTAGATGAGATGCTGCGTAAGCAAGCCAGCAACTTCAAGGCCTTTGATCGAACAGCTGCTAATGTTGATATTGATAAGCTGTCCGAAAAATGGGAGTTCGAAGACGCTCTCATGCTATTAAAGTCCAGATGGGCGGTGATAGATTCCTTACATTGGGATATCGACAGCGAAACCAATACTGACTATCCCAAGTATGAAGAACAGTTCGCAACATATGAGAAACTTTTTCTCAATCTTAAGAAAACCATTAACACCAAGATGTGGTCGGTGTCTCATCGGGATAAATCGACTCCACAGATGGAAATACCAACCTTTACGGGAAATTACCAGCAATGGACTTCGTTTAAAGACCTATTTCACGAAGCCATTCACAATAACCCATCCTTGTCCAGAGCTCAAAAGCTTCAATTTCTTAAAAGTAAATTAAGAGGTGAAGCAGAAAAGCTGATCCAACACTTATGCATTAGCTCAGATAATTACCAAGTATCGTGGGATATTCTTAATCATCGCTACAATAATAAAAAACTGATTTTTTCATCCCACATTAATACTTTTTTAAGCACGCCGATAATGCAAACCCAAAGCGCCGCTTTGATTAAGAGGCTGCACGACACGACCAACGAATGTCTGCACGCTGTACAAAAGTTAGGGATTGACACATCCACGTGGGATCTGCTAATCGTACACCTATTGTCCCAAAAACTATACATAGATTCTCACAATGAATATATACAGTCGATGCAGAATCCTAGAGAAGTACCAACGCTAAAAGAATTTTTAAACTTTTTAGAAACGAAGTTTACGTCACTTGAGTCATTTCGACACAAGCAGGACTCTACTAAACTACCACGTCAAGACGATACTCGTTTCAAAAAACCATATAATCAACATCTCAACTTTATCGAGAAAACAACCAACCAATTAAAGGCAGAATGCACATTTGCCGTCACCAACAATGAATTTACATTGTCAGCGATAATTGCAAATAACATCTTGTCTGACTTACGAAAAATTCAAGAAACTCTATTAGACGCCATTACCAATATATATTACGGCAATTTTAATGTCCATTTACTTAAGCCCGAACAATTATTGCACGAAATGCATTTAATTGCCAGCCGCATACCTAAAGATTTGTCTTTACCAATAGACAACATCTATCACCAGTTACCAAAACTCTACCATCTATTAAAGGTCAAAGCAAGAGTAACTAAAGACTATTCATTATTCGAAATCAAGATTCCATTAGTCAGCAGAGATCTATTCGATATTTATAAGATCATACCAATTCCCAGAGAAACAAACAATTATATGGTTACCCTAGTCCCGATCGCCGGACACGTAGCGATCAACTTACAAAAGGATTTATACTTACCTATAAGTGATAATACACTACAAGCGTGTTTATCATTTGATGTTGATGTTTATTTGTGTCCGTTAAAATCACCATTATACCAATTTAAATCTGATCAAAGCCTGTGTATCAAAGATCTGAATACGCAAACCTGTAAAACTAAAGTAATCCCATGTGAACACTCCTGGTCTCAGCTTCATAAGATAAATTCATATTTATATGTCTGTTGTGGCGAATGTAAGGTGAGAATCATATGTGAACAGCTGATCGCCGCAGAGCGGCTCACCAAGGCTGGCGTCATTACGCTAGGAAATGGCTGTGTCATCAAAGGCGACTCCATTACAATAACGTCGCATAGGCAATACTCCAATAACATAACCGTACAGTTGAAACTTGTTACACCAGACATAGCGCCTATTAATAATATTATAAATATAACTATACCTAATTCGACCATTGATGTTGAATCAAACGTTTTAGAAAAGGACTTGAAGGTCCTCGGAGATCAAATCAAGGATTTGAAAGCCCAAGATGGGGTAGCAGATGTCATCACATACCATGACGTCCACCACTACGTCGCCATTTACGAGATGATGGGCGCAGCAGTCTTCGCTGGGCTTGCTTGGGCGGGCCGCCGGTTGCGCGCGCGCCGCCGCCAGGCACGCCGCGCCTCCTCCCGCAACGAGCTCGACGCTACGTATAGTGATAGTGTACAGTGCGTGAGTGTCAAAGAAAGTGTTTCGAGTGATGAAAATTATAAGTGTAGAGTCAGTGGTATTAAAGAGGCAGAAAGGCCTAGTGGATCCAATGTGCGAGATACCAGTGCGCGTGTGGATAAGGCAACGATGCCAAACTTTAGTAATCATTTTAGGTCATCTCACTAACATAGTAATTTAAGAACCTATTGTTAAATCATCTTGTAATTTCATCAAATATTATTTCCATATCTCACCAATTCACCATACTTACCTAACTATCTTCAGTTTGTTTACTTTTCTCGCCCGGGAGCATGTACGAGTTACGTACATTGACCGCGCCGCGGGCATTTAGCGCCGTAAGCATTTTTATGGACTGCGCGGCGATTTACTTAGTTATAGTTTTTTCACTTTTTCAGTAGAGCATCGACTATCATACCAATCGCGTGCATACTCAGTATCGTTACCATTCGCGTGTGTGTTCATGCATACGTATAATTGCATCATACCATTTCACCATACCATTAGACCTTACTTACTTACTTACTTATAAACTGTACCTACCGTTGTTATTAATATTAGTTCCGTGTCTATAATAAACTTTAGTGTTTTACCATAACCAGTGACTTTGCATTTACCATCTCCTTTATATATTAGGTGTAGAACCATACAAAAATTACACTCAAATTGTTTTGTAAATCATATGCCAAGCAATATTTTGGGGAAAGTAAGTTGTACTAAATGAAACAATTCATTAAATAATATTTGGTTAAATGAAACATGACCAAACAATTGCTAGTTAAACAATAATATTCCAAAAAAGATTTCTAACTAAAAATTTGCAATAAGTTGTTTTGACAAATGTTTTTTTGCCAAATGAAAATTGGCGTAAAATAGTTTGCGATGTGATATTTTGGGAAACGTTTTTTGGCCAATTAGTAATCCCTGCTGGCAACACCGTCTATACTGACTTGCGGGAATTCCCCGTATTTTATTATGTGCTTGAATTGTTTATGTAAGACTAATAATCAGCGAGAATGATTTACACATATAGGTATTAAGTTCAATATTGTTTATTAATGCTTGCATATTAATTACAGTTGTTGCAAACCACGAGTGCGGACGGCCCTTGTTTGTGCTTAGACATGTACATGCATGGTGTTAATGTGTGCGCGCGGGGTAGTGATGACGCCTGGCAATATTGCCACTCCCAATGTGCCTGAAAAAATTCCGGGCACATTGGAATATTGCCCAAAATTCCCAGCAAACTTTTTGACAGAATTTTTGAACAGCATGTTTTAAATTATATAGATTTCGCAGCAGTTATATAAGATTCCAAAAACGTGGTTTTAGTCTTAGTGCTGAAGACCATTTAGAGGAATGTAATGCTATTTATGCTAGGCAGCAATGATAAACTACGTCGGATCTTTACATCGTCGCCTATTCCACAAAGACTTAAGACAAAAGTCTTCAATCAGTGCGTCCTACCGGTCATGACATACGGAGCCAAAACTCACGGTAGGGCTGGTTCATAAATTTAAAGCCGCTCAGCGAGCTATGGAGAGGGTTATACTCGGAGATTCTCTGAAGGATCGCCTTCGGAATGAGGTGATCCGACAGAGAACGAAAGTAATAAACGAGTTCTCGAGTGGAGACCGCGTATCGGCAAACGTAGTGTAGGACGCCCTCAGGCTAAGTGGAGCGACGATCTTCGCAAGGTAGCTGGCAAGAGCTGGATGAGAGTAGCCGCGGATCGTGCTCAGTGGCGTGCACTTGGAGAGGCCTATGTCCAGCAGTGGACTAGTATATGCTGATGATGATGAATGCTATTATGAGTCTAGCCAGCAATGATGATATTGCTAAAGTGATAGAGGAACTCTCTGACTATAAATGCCGAAATGGACTGTATGCTAAAAATATAATTTGGAAGGCTGCTAATACAATCGACCCAAAATAATGGTGGACCACCTTTTTCACGAATACACCGTTGTGTAGGGCTGCCATAAATGCTAAAATGCCGACCGGGATATTTGGAATAGAAATAGGGTAAACCATGGATAATTTAAAAAAAACCAGAGTCTTTTACAAGGTTAGGAGTTTTTACTTTTCATTTTGGTAGATATTTATTAAAAATATTAAAACTTAATAAAATGTGAGAAATCAACAATAAATATCTATAGTAAAAACGATAACTTGATTTTCTTAGTCCAAACTGGGACCACTGACTTACTGGCCGGAACACAACGCTTCAAACCGGGACATGTCCCGCTGTACCGGGACGTATGGCAGCTCTACCGTTGTGTCATATTGCAATAAAAAATTTAACTGTACCCTCTACTTTTTCATCTGTGGAAAGATTATTTTCTACATTTTCTCTTTTTTTTTATAGAGTTTGCTGATTGCCATAGACGGCATTTTCAGCTTTACCGGGCTTCTTTGGGGGCGGTGAGAAACTTAAAGGGTTCCTCAAGCCGTGTGAAACAAATCAGCTTCAGAGGTTTTCTAGAGGGAACGGCATCACGCACTAGTGCGTGTCCCCGTGCCCTACTAGATTCTCCGAAGGGTTCGGATCGGATCGCATCGGGGAGTGGGACAACCCGAGGGCGCCTTTAAAGGCTCGGACCTCGGCTCGGGTTGACCGGGTCATGGTGGTACATTCTCTCATATCCACACTCGTAAAAAAGAAATAAACTTGCAACAGAAAGACCAGGAAAAATTTGCTATATTTTACAGCCCTAAGAAAAATAAAGCTATCTAAAATTAAATTTAATATCGTCTGGACTTTCCTTAAAGCCTAGTGACTATTTATTAAGTAAGTCAATTTAGGTTAGAAGTATTAAAATCTTATTTAAAATTTTCCGGTATGATAAATAAGTAACTTCTTATATTAACCCAAAATAGCCAGCAATAAACCGGAAACATTGCCAACTGGGAATTTTAGATATTATGATACTTTATTATTCGTTTTTTTTTAATTATATAGGCAATAGTAAACTAAAGTTAATTCAAAACAAATATTTTATGATTTCTGAAGAATTAACCAAAACTCCCAGTAAATTCCCACTTTGGGAACATTGCCGGGTACGCTGCCAGCAAATTTTCCAGTCCTTGGCAATGTGCCCGGGCACAATACATCACTAGCGCGGGGCGTATGCGGGCACGCAGACTGTCACTGTATAATGCAAAATAATGATGACTGTTCTTGCCGAAAAGTTCTCTAGAATTAATGTATGTAATGTAGCTAAATAAAAGGGTGGCAAAATTGTCTTCTGCCTCGGGCGGTCGACACCCACGCTACGCCACTGACGTTTCCTACAGCTTTATCTACATCTTCATTCATGGACTTCTGTGACAAAGATTCACAAGTTATAGGTATGTCTAACATCTTAAAATACTATAATTTATTTATTTATCCTACCCCTACGGGAAAGAGGCGTGATTATATGTATGTATGTATTCATCATTATTAATCATGCAAATACAAGTCATGGCTGTATAGCCTTAATCCTATACTTTATCTACATAAAAAAAAACATATTTTGTGTCTTAGGCATGCATGATGTCACATGTCATGTCGGACTTCTTGGCGGGAAAGTAAAGAGTCATGTATGCGGTTTAGTTTTATTTTCTAATAATTGTGTTATGTAGAATATTAATGTGAAATAATGGTGGATTATTAACTGTTAAGTGTTCGTGAGTGTGCATGAGTGTTAGCAAATGAAACAAAACAGTGCAACGTCACTTTTCAAATTCTCTCAAGAAGTCTGCGTGAGGACTTAGTAAAGCCCCACCTTTACTGAGATACTCGAGGGGTTGGGGGGTATTATCATTTCATACTTCCCATTTCTATTATCATTCATCATCATTAATATTGTTTATTTATGTATTACTTATGAAGATAGAACGGACGAATAGGCTTGATGGATTTCATCCGGAGCCGAAAAACAATACACAAAAAAAAAAAGTCAGTCACGTAAACAAAAACGCGAATGCTTTTTGATAAAGAAAGAGTTATTGATTAGTTATATTCCAATATTCACGTAAATCTATCAGTTTTATCATTTTGTAAGTGGTAATTAGTGGTAAACAATGTTTTCTGCTCTGAAGAAATTGGCAAGAAGCGGCGATGAACGTTGCTCAGCGCCAGTACCCATGTCGTCCTCACTTCAAAAGAAATTTTCTCGGGGAGTTCACTTTAACAGTAAATTCATTAATTTTGTTTTTTTATTTGATTCTCAATTGTTTTTATAGTAAGACTTCGTCATGTCAATTGCTTTTTATATTAAGTTCCAATACTTACTGTCTAACTTATTCAGAAAAATTTTATAAAGTTATTTCCACTTGTTTATAGTTATATACACACGACAAACCATCCCTTTGGGGATAAACTCGTAGACAAATGTGCATGCATTCCACTTAATGCAAAGCAGTAGTCAGTAATGAAAAAAATATGAAAAGACTGTTGTTTCACATCAAGGAAGTGCCAATAACTAAATTAAAATAATAAGGACCAATAGGCCATTTTGAAGTTTATAGTATATTCAGCAGTGAACTAGTATAGGCTGATGATGATGATGATGATAAACCTTTATCAACATGACAACCTGTTGGTACTTTAGTGTACTGTTTCTATTTCAGTGAAAATATTAATTAAAGGCGACAGGAATGTTGGAAAGTCATGTCTCCTGCAGAGGTTGCAAGGTGGGCCTTTTATTGAAGAATATGCTCCCACGGACCAAATACAAGTAGCTCCTATTAATTGGGCTTACAAAAATAGTGATTATATTGTAAAAGTAAGTTATTTTCTAAGTCAAAAGTATAATATCGTTGTTGAAACTGCAATACTGCGTAACCAACAGTTGTCAATAACGCGGAACTACAAAAATCAAAATTTAGTTTTCGCACGTATAGGTTCTAAATTGGCGTCGTCCCGTGTGCTAAAGTACCTAAATCTTTAAATATATTTATAGTTTAATCAGACAAAGACGTAGTAATAAAGAATATAACTGGTTTTTTTCGCTCTCCTGTAAAATTGGTCACTACCAAGTTCCGCAGTATTAACTGCTGTTGGTTCCGTGATATTGTTAGCTATTCAAATAACCTCTCATTACCTCCTTCATATATATATATATGAAGCTATATATATGCTTTAATCACAGCACAACTATGATCATTGATAGCCCTATACTTTGCCCATGTACTTGATTATTGTAATGCAGAATTAAAGTTAATAACAATTTCAGGTAGAAGTTTGGGAAGTAGTGGATAAAGGACGCACTAAAAAGAAACCTCCATTAGGCTTGAAGCTAGAGAACCTAGCTGCCCCCACTGCAGAGGAAGCCTATGAAACACCGGTACTGGACGCCACATTCCTGGATGTCTATAAGAACGCCAGTGGAGTTATTCTCATGTTGGACATTACAAAGCCTTGGTATACCGTTTGAAATGTTATGATGCTTATATATACCGGATCAGGACATCAGGTGCACTTAAAATTATGCTATCATGGCTCAGCCTGAGCAAACGCAATTTTATCAATTATATTTTGTCAACATTTGCGTCAACAACATCTAATCTTAACATTCTACTAATATCAAGAATCAGCTAACAATAGCCAAGCTATATTTATAAATATATTAAAAGTTTTAATTTATTATCAATAAATTTATACCGTTTTGTATAAAAATATGCTTACAATGAAAGTACAGACTCAGCCATGCATGCATATAACGAGGGTACATCCACCAGCATCCACCTTTATAAGTACCTGTCAAACTACTTGTATAACCACTTGTATAATATACGTAAAATAAACCTTTGCCTACCTAATACCTATAAAACAAACTTTTCTCCAGGACTTTTGAGTATGTAGTCAAAGAATTATCATCAGTGCCAGCCGATCTACCCGTGGTGGTGTTGGGAAACCACTGCGACATGCAGCATCACCGCCAGGTGCATATGCACCACATAGACCAGGCGCTGCATCACGCCAAGATGACCAGGTACGAAATAAGCCCTGTTGTACATCAAAACGCCTAGGAGTATCTAGAAGGAGATGGCGACAGGCTTGCGTGATGCCATCCCCTCTCGAAACACTCTGAGGAAGTTACAATCATAGGCCTTGAGAAACCCCTTTAAGTTTCTTTCTTCGCCTTGCCCACAGAAGCCTGGTGACTTACCTACTTATTCATAAAAACTATTTAAGCATTATTTAGTTAATCATTGTTTTGTCCCTTTTTCTCAAATTTTAAATGGCGTTTGTGTGATATTGACAAAACAATATTTAACTAAATAATACTTAAATAGTTTTAATGAATAAGGGGGTATCGTGATAGAGGTTGAAATTAGACATTAAGCCCCCTGGAAACGCTGTAGATATAACTGGAGAGGCTGTTCCTAATCCCACCCAAAATGTAGAAACTCAAAGAACTCTCATGGTCACAGTACACTACTGACATTGTTAACTATGATAATTAACAAACAAATTTGAATGAATACAAAAATCTATTTATTTCACTTTAAAATTTATTGAAACTTAAACCCAATGCTTATTAACGTATGAAAAACACTTTAACTCAACACTTTATGAGGATATAGTCTAATAATTTGTTGAAAACCGTTTGATATTCTTTGTGTAGTAAAAGTTTTATAAAATTGTTATTTATATATAAGAATTGATATTTTATTTCACATCCTGGATACCATGTACTTCCACAACCACGCACTACACATTTATGGATCATTTTACTTAATAAAATAATCTATTATGTGAAATTATCAATATAAAAACTTGAGTCCACAACTAAACATGGGTGACAGCCGGCATCAATATGACATTTAAAGTATTAGCCACTTGACCCCTAAAAGTCGGTGTATATTGTAGATTACATACAGTTCACGGAACAGGGTAATGTTATGAAAAAACGTTTTAAAAATTTAAAAAGTTTTAAAAATAAAATAAAAAAATTATTAAATTAAATTGTCTAATATTATATTAGTTTTATTAGTTCAAATTGCGTGTGCGATTATTTTAGTTTACCCATTTATAGGCAGATTTGATTTATTGACTATAAACACCTGCCACCAAACAAGTGATGTCAAGGCTGCTTCAACTAACAGGCCTCTCCAGGTTATATCTAGGTACAGCTTCATGTGCTGTAAAGGATCACGAACTTTGAAGAACAACTTAAAAAATATACTAACTTACTTTATTTTAAAATAGAACAGCACCGGTGCGGTACGCCGAATCGTCAATGAGGAATGGCTTTGGACTCCGTTTGCTGCACAAATTCCTCAGTGTGCCCTTTCTGAGGCTACAAAGGACTAGTTTACTGGAACAGCTACAAAGAAACCAGAGGGATACTGAGGAAATTGAAAAAGAACTGGATGATTTCCAAGTAAGAATAATTTTTTGAATTATTATTATTAATTACAAAAACCTACTTTTGTAATTTGTTTCGTAACAAAATTTGCGTTAAAATTATATATTTTTCATAGCTTTGTACAGTTAGCATGATATTGACCGAAGAATACGAAATTTTCGAAAAGATACATTGACGTAAATGCGTAAGTCTCGTTTTTGTTAATTTTGACTATGTCAGTCAAAAACAAACTCTAATCGCATAACGGTAAGGTTTGTTTTTCTTAATTGCCAATATATTTTTGACCAATTTTGATTATTTTGTTACAACTTACTTCATACCCTCTTTACTGCCGAGTTGCCGACGACCATATAAAGTAAAAGTGATGAATATAATACGGATACCGTTATTGAATAGTTATCAAACTTACTAATACTTCATATTTTTTTTACTGCAAACCAAAGACAGTAAAAGAAAACATATAACACTTCCTGGAACAAATGTCTATTATTATACATAAAAGGAGGTAAAAACTTCAATTAAGTGAATTTGATTTTGAGACAATAAAAGACTTACATACATACACGTCCCAAAAAAAGGTACACAAAGCATCGAAATCACCAACAAAATCGAAATCATAAACAGAGAAGGGTTCCAAAGTGGAATAGCTAACATCAGTGATGGGACGCTAGCCGATAGCCTGATGTACCAGTATCTTGAAAACCTTGTCCCTTTACACACCATTGTTAAAGAGTATAAACCAAAGTAGGACGCCCTGCTGCGCGGTAAACCGACGATTTGAAAAAGATGGCGGGTGGTGGATGGAAACTGAATAAATGAATTTGAATTTTGAATTTTTGAAATTTGATCATGATGAATGTGTAGACGTCGAAAGAGGCCCACTACAACACGTTCGTGGACCGGCTAGCCAGCAAGCGGCGGCAGAGCTCCGAGCCGCGCCCCACCAGCGAGCGCTCGCCCAGCATCGTGCTCGGCGCCGGCAAGCCCATCATCCCGCTCGGCGTCAATCCGCTTGTGAGTATATGAGTATTGTGAGTAAGCAGGCTTCGAAATTATCAAGAGCATTACAGTTCTAGATAATTATCGGAAGAATTAGTTTTTATGATAATCATCGGATAGTAATCATGATATTGTCGGATAGTAATTATGATAATTATAGGCTAGTACTCATGATAATTATCTAATAGTAATCATAATAATTATCGAATATTAATTATGATAATTATCTGGTATTATCACTTAATTATGATATTTATCATGATAATTATCTGGTATTATCACTTAATACCAGATAATTATCATAATTATTATGATTACTATCAGATAATTATCATGAGTACTAGCCTATAATTATCATAATTACTATGTGGTTTAATTTATTTGTATATTTTTTATAGAAAATTAATTAACACATGCCCAATAATTCAGACGATTCTAACAATATTTATAAAATTTATAAAATACAGTGAAAAAATTAAACGCCCACTCGACCCAGCCAGGAATCGAACCTGGGTCTTCCGCAATCCGGGCGGCTGCACTGACCGCTATGCTAACGGGAAGGCTGACGTAAGCGCTGAATTTTTGTCACTGCTTTTTAATTTTTGAGTGCTAATAGCGGCACATCGACAACGACCAACGACCGTTGGATAGATGGCACTGTCATGTTACGTCAGCCTTCCCGTTAGCATAGCGGTAGCATATACTGCATTAAGCGGAATAAAACGCTTTTTTGTAATGTAAACAGCAGCGCCAAGTTCCTTTTATTTTTCTATTGTAGAAATAAAAATGCAATAAAACTAAACATATTTCTACGTAGTATATCCATCATTAAGCTTATTACATTGTTGCTCCAATACCTTATCTTGCATTTACGTATCTTTATTTCAATTTTAATCAAAACATCTAATTTATTTATTTTTTGTTTAGATTTTACACCTGTAATTTATTTTAAAACACACGATTCTAAAGGCGCATCAAAATTTCACAGCAAACATAGGCATAAATTATCAGTAATATTAAATTCCCATATGAATGATGCTATATTAATAATTTACAATAAAATAAATGTTTGTCGCCATGTTACTGTGTTTTGGTATTTAATTAAATTATGGTCCGCATCCATATTATATTTTAGAACAGTTTAACATTTTATATTACTTTAGGCCAGAAAAATAAACAATATCCAATTTTATATCAAATAAAAGCCGTATAAAAATCCTTTGTTCGCTAATTAAAAAGCGAACCCTCTATACATCAGAATGGCTATGCGCCTGAATCGGCTATATAGAAGATGTACGTTTACTATGCTATTATACGGCAACGAAAACTATTTAAGAAACGTTTCCCTGGCTTTTATTCGACCAGTTTGTGCTACCTGGGATATTAATTATCATTGATGATTATCTTTTCGAAACGTGCTCTGATTTCTTAACTAATAAACAAGAGTTTAAGTTTGAAATAGAGATTCCGCGTTTTGTATTTTTTTTTTGTAATATTGCACCACTTCTGTGGATATTTAATTGGTTAATAACTATTTTAACGTTTTAGATTCGAACATAACTTACTATGATGTTTTATATTGTAGATCGCGCAATCATTGAATCCACTGCCAAAACTACCAAGCGCAACTGCAGAAACCCCCCAACAGATCCAGTTCGTGAGCCCTGAGCTGACGAGGGTCAAACATACCGTCAGCGTGGAGATGACGCCTCCGCGAATGCCGCAGGATAGGTGAGCTACCAGCAATAGATAAATGATCACAACTTTTCAAACGGTGGAAATACAGACATATATTATTTTATATATTATATACTGAATTTTTTAAACACAAAATGTACCTTCAATTTCAAATTATATAATCAAGAATTTAGCACGCTAGCATGCAAGTTGAATACAGCTGTACTAATTTTAAGAATGTAAAGTATTCTGGCAAAAATAAACTTTGTATTTTATCTTATTTTATTTTTTGATTCGTCGCTACAGCGCGCCGAGCACGCCGTCGTGCGCGAACGCGTCTACCGCGACTGCGGGCGCGCTGGACGAGTTCTACGCGGGCGCACTTGACAGCAGCTTCTTAGAGGACCTCGCGCCCGCCGCCACCAGCCACGACTACGCTTACGACACGGACAGGTGCGTGTTTTACTATCCCACCATTATACTCCTTACTCTATTGTTTCTAACAGTGACGTTATAAGCACATTTTTGACTAACCAATTGTAGGTGCTAAGTAATAAAATTGACGACTATGAGTGCGGCAGTTAGTGCAACGAAAAGTGAGCGAGCTTACAAGCTCTGGTAATTTATCTGGTTATTAGGTAGTGGACTATACGTGGCAACTAGCTTGAGTCACTAGTCTTAAGAGTGCGCTTCGGCGCGTCCTGACCTGGCGTTATGACCTGACGTTTATGGTCCCTTGTGCGAGTTGTGCTTGCGCAAGGTTGTCTGAGACTTACTTTATGACCTGACTGTTAGTATAAACATTAAAGTCGTGTATAGCAGGGTTGTATCAAACCATTATCTATATATATATGACGAGTTCTACGCGGGCGCGCTTGATAGCAGCTTCTTATAAGACCTTGCACCCGCCCGCCGTCTCCAGCCACGACTACGCTTACGACATGGATAAGTGCGTTGTCTTAGGTCAGCCGCACTTGTGATGCGTTTTCGTACGAAAACCCCGACCCTTCGGCTACTAATTTTAGCTCGCACACTAGGTAGGTACTAGGTACTTGTCGTGCGTACAGTCACAAGCATTCACATGTATTTACTTTTGACTAGTTTTGACTCTTATTCCATTGTATTAAGAAGTACATTGTTTACAAGTGAATGCTCGTGACTATACACGTATATTACTTCCGACGAATGAAATGAATCGCAACTTGTTTGGATTTCATAGGCGTTTGTACGTTTGGCGTTTGTTTGGCTTATGATGTTAAGTGATGATAAGGCCAATGATGGAAGCGCTCTTCACCCGGAATCCTCAACTAGTGAGGTACTGGCTATCTTATCTCTAGCTGCCGGAACACAACAATGCTACAAACATTGATGTTATGGCGACATATTTAGATAAGATGGTGGTAAATAGCCAGGCGGACAAACAAGCCCTACCACCAATCAAACCGAGTACACAAACATGTACCCCCCGCTGGGAATCGAACCCGGGACCTCTGGATCTAAATCGGTGGTATCTAGCCACTAGACCACAGAGGCGGTTAAAACACATTAACACATCAGGTCAACAGACAGTCTTGTAACTCTTAGATATCTAAATGCCTGTATTAGGTATAGAATCATATCAGTAGTTAACCGAAGCTATGGAGATTGAACAATGATTTCTTAAATTCAACCCGACCATATATCTGTTTGGCTACCAAAGCTTAAATAATTCACAACAATTTTAATTCTAGTGACGAAGAAGCTACAAATCCAAAAGTTAATGTTTTCCAAGACGATTTGGACATAGAAGGGTCCCCGCCAGCCCGAAGTACTTTCCTTGAGCGTCACACTAACCCTACATTGAACTCGGACATCGAAGAGGATTTGAACAATATAATGGCACGCTCGCAGATCAGCAAGAATAGTTTAAGCATGGAAATGACGCAGGACGAAACGGACAGTCATGTTTCAGCACTGGACAGCAATCACAATTTAGACATGTCACTGGATAACGAGTTCCCGCTGTGGGCAGGTGATTCGAGCGCCAGGAGGTCGCCGGAAGGTAATTTATCTATAAATATATATTATGGGTATAAAACATATATCCATCTTATATGTATAGACAATAATACATGCTATACTATTGATTTGACCGGTCATTAAAGAAAAACAAACCAACCTACTGTGGTGTGGTTAGAGTATAAATTATAACTAACTCTGATCATTTTTGAGGACCCCGATGGCGCAGTAGTTAACGCGCCCGGTTTGCGAGTGCTGAGGTTAAGCAACTATCGCAAAGGCCGGTCCTATGACCGGCCTTTGCGAAAGTTAAATTTTTGGTTAAATATTTGGTTGCGAGATGATAAATTTTACCGTTACCCGTAACCAAAAATTTATCATCTTGTGCTCCTCCGTGCTTCGGAAGGCACGTAACGCCGTTGGTCATAATATAACGAACCATAAACCACCACGCGGGCCCAGTGCGGATTGGTTGATTGTTAACGACTGTTAATGCAGCCGGGACCAAGCTCGAGATGATAAATTTGTGATCACCCATCCGATCATCGGCCTTTGAAAAAGTTGCTTAACAATCGCAGACCGGGCGCGTTAACCACTGTGCCATCGAGCTCCTCGAGCATTTTTATTTATGCGTAAATTGTTGTTAGGAACCATGTGCAATTCTTTGATTAATTAAATTGAGTTTAATATTAGTAAATTTACTATGCACTTAAATTTACTTTTCCTAAATGTGAAGATCAGTTTAACCATTTAGCAAACTCCGATCAAATTGATACTGACTGTCTGTTTTATATATTTTTAAGGTGGTGAAGACCCCGACGTTGCCAAAGAAGCTAATGAAAAGGTAATTGGTTAAGTAATTCAACTAACAAATTTATAAATTTTCATCATTATAATTAGTGATAGGAATAGGTAGTGCCTATTCAACCTAAAGTTCAAAGAACAGAGACATGTATCGGAGACTTCCTTACGACAATTTTTTTTCTGGGACAACTTTGTCCCAGCTGCAGTTTATTAAAAATAATGTTAATAGGAATAAGTAGGTACTAACCTGAACTTTACAATTTATATTTTCGGAATATTACAGAAATTTAATAAAATATTCATTTCAAACAAATTGTCGGTCATAAAATTGTTGAATGGAATCTTTGTAGGTATATATATCGCAGTAAGATAAAGTGAAGCATTCAGTGCTATGTGTAATTCTATATGTTATGAGCAGTAATAAGAATAGGTAGTGCTTTTTCGGGGAACATAGACAAAAAGTGAAGACTTCCTTAAGACAACTTTTTTTCGGGGCATTGTCCTAGTTTTAGGGACATCACTTAATTGCATTCAAAATTAATATTATCAGAGCAAAATAGGTACAGAATAGGCAATTAAGTGGAACTATTTAGAAGGGTGGGTAATGTACTTTAGTTAAGAAGTGGTAGACTGACACCTGTCAAGATGTGTCTATCAGTACTAATGAGCCCTCTATGGCCTGTATTACAGAATAACACTCAAGACAAGAATGAATTTAGTTTCAAAATGCCTTTCAGGAACAAAGGGGTTCGAAGATTTTTGTATAGAAGGTGGCCTATGGAATCAGGCGCCATTTTGATTTTTTTACGAAAATGCTGTCGCGGTCTAAAAATCTATGTGAATCGATAAAAGGCAACTAGGAGATCAAAAAATGTAAATAACATTTTGCGATGTATATATATATATATTATTGGTGACTGCGTGTTTGTCCCCGATTTCACCTGATGGAAAGCGACAATGGGGACGAAGATGGAGCACGCGCAGACAGTAAAAGATTCCTGTTTGCCCTGGTCTTAAAGACGCCCAAGTTCTATCGTTCTTATATCAATTGCCGTTATATCATCGGTTAAAAATATATATTGATTTTTGTGACCGGAGTCACCACTGAAAATAATCCATTTCATTAATGTAGATGGCTTTTTAGTTTAAGCAATCTCATTAAAATACGCCAAAAATACTGTTTCGAAGAAATGTTCACTTTTTTCTCGTTTTTCCAAATCATAAAATTTTCATATAGGTATTTTCATGTATTTTTCTTTTGACTTAGAAGCAGGTTTTCCATTGCCAATTTGGCTTCTGATCTTAAATCTGGTGGTTTACAATCAATCTCCATTTCATTCTCTAAACCGTTGGAACTCATTTTAATTATTAAATTTATCTATGTATGTAAATAACAAATCAAGACGAATTTTCAGCTTTGCCGCCAATTTTCTATTTATCATCTGTGCCGAAAGGCAAACGCATTTATGGCTATACAGCCACGTGAACGCAATTTCTACTAAGCAAAGAGACTTACTTTGGTATGCCAAGAATGATAAAAAAGATTCAATCAAAGAGTATTTAATAACCCCAGCACGCCGTTTCATACAACATTGCTGGAGCGTTGTAATATTCCAAATTCAAAAAACGCTCCTGTAATGGATTTGAGTTTCTTTCTTTTCTTTCTTTCTTTCTTTTAGTTGATGGCTTCGTGCGATTAGCACATTTAGCCAGTGTCAAAGTAATTTTTCTTACAAGTAATACATAAATATACAATATTTCCTTCCAGTCAGTATGATGATGAATGATAATAAAAATGAGAAATGAGAAATGATATACCCCCCAACCCCTCGAGTATCTCAGTAAAGATGTGGGGCTTTACTAATTCCTCGGCGGACTTCTTGAGAGAATTTGAAAAGTAAAGTTGCACTGTTTTGTTTCATTTGCCAACACTCATGCACACTTACGAACACTTAACGGTTAATAATCCACCATTATTTCACATTAATATTCTACATAACACAAATTTTAGAAAATAAAACAAAACCGCAGACATGACTCTTCACTTTCCCGCCAAGAAGTCCTAGTTTCTTTGTCCGTAAATTCGATACTTCGCGTGTTCTTTTTTCGAAAATAATGACAATATTTCCATGCATGTTTGAGAAAATAAATTTTCGGTACCGGTAACAAACCCTGCCTGAAACTGACAGATCTTCGAGACAAGATCTGGCGGTTACCATAAATACTACATGACATCATAATCATCATCACAGCCAAAAGAAGTCCACTGCAGGACAAAGGCCTTCCCCCAAGGATTCCACCCACGTTCGTCGGTCGTTGTCTCCACAACGACCGGTTTTGTGCTGTTGCATTACCGCTTGAATAGAGAGAACATAATATTAAGACATAATTAGATTATAACTTCTTATAGTTAACAGTTCTACTTTATGAGCTTTGCAAATTTTACAGATTTCCGAGAAAAAACACAAAAAGAAAAAGTCAAAGGACAAAGACAAAGGGGACTACAGTGACATATCCGATCGAAAGGATAAGAAAAGCAAACACAAGAAGTCGAAAAGTGCGAAACGACCAGCGCACCCGCAGCAAGAGCTGTTGGCGCCGACGCCGGCGGCAGACTTCAACTATGAAGAGTACGACAGCATATAGCTCGGCCTGTTATTAGCAAATCGACAATCAACTGTATTACTGCGAAGTTGATAATTCATTTACTCTTGTTTGAGCAAATTACTTATAAACTGCATTATTTCTTAACGGAATAGTGTACAGAGGGCGCTAGTGCATTGGCAACGATGACGACGAGTTATAAACATACAACTTAATGTTGCCATACGTGATGTCGATAGTAAAATTATCGATAGATTCCAAGAGCTATTGTATAGATAGGCATTACATTCCGTCAGTAGTATCGATACTATCGATATCCTTGATATCGGTCGGCTAGGTATCGATAGAGTATCGGTAAATATCGATAGTTATAATGGCAACACTACATGAAACCGCTTTTGGCGTCATATTATATTACTTCTTTACCTCGTTATGAGCCCCATTGGCAGTACTTACTTCATAATTGTATATTTTTAATGGATCGCTTTGATCTACAGTTCATGGAAACCATACCGTGGATTGAAGACACAAATCAGCTCCATGGAAAGAGTTAATTGCCAAGCTAGCGTGTTTTTATCGATTTAACTAATAATACGTATGTAGAAATCGCAATATATTATAAAATGTTGCATCACGCCGCCTAAACAATATAATAAATTCTGTAACATACAAACAAATCGTTAAATAACAGGTCAATCTCTTAATGGCATAATGTAACCTGAACAGTAGGTATCTTTGAAAATTTTTACTACACTGCCAAAAGAAAGTTACCTATATGGAAGTAGGTACGTAATCTTATGTTTAAGTAAGAAATATTATCCTAGTTTTACACTGACTGGGGCGATATTTCCCATATAATATCGTACCTAGATAATAATCGTTGCATTTAAATATTTTCGATTCTATTTCTTATATACTTTGTATATTTATCTTTATGAATCTAAACAGCAGCATTGATCGCTTGCTTTTACCAGGTTTTAGATATTTTGGAGCTCTACTCCAACGCAGTCTGCAAGTACATTTTATTTTAATTAGATGCTTACACTTATACTAGTCTTTGAATAAATTGTTTATAAATATACCTATTTAAATTACCTGATATAAAATAAACTATTGTTAGTTTTAGTTTATTATTTGCTGTATTTTCTAAAAATATGTTTCTTTAAAAAACTACGATATAAAATACAATTCACAAATATGTTAAAGTTTATAAACTTTACATTTATCTCTTCTTTACGAATGTATATCAATAAGGCAAAACTGTTAACTTGTTGCAATATATTTTATAAAATGGTTATGCTTGTTGTAGAAATAAAATATTTTTACCATGCAAAATTTATTTTTATTATTATTATCTAACCCAAAACTCCAGAGGATCTATCTTTAATAAAAATAAACTTTTTATCCGTCTGGTTACCTATCACCTAGTCTTGTGTCCAGCAGTGAGACTATTATAGACCTAATGGTGAGATTGTTTATTCTGTCAGCTAGTTCTTAACCAAGAATACTTCTTTCTACCACAAAATAAGGAGTGCTAGAATATACCACGCTCGAGCAACGCACAATACACAATCTCTCTCACTGACACAAAATCTCGCAATAGCTGCGCCCGGAATGTTCCGAGCGCAGTTGTTGTTAAGTGAATATTACAGGGTTACTGGAAACTCGACGTATTCCTGGCTGGACATGATAGGGCAGCCAAATTACAACAAATTTAACATACCACATAGATGGCCGAAAGTTAAGCCGGTGATACACATGCCCGTAGCTTGCACACTAGCATACCAGCTCCTCGCACGTGCCAGCTACTGTCATGTGTATACGCTAACTGGCATACAAGTAGCTAGCACAACATTTGATTTACTTGCATTCCCGTTGAGGGAGGGGACGCGGGGGCTGCTAAACTGGCACGTGTGAACAGACGACAGCTACGGGCATGCCAGTACCTGACTCGTTGTGGCTGTAGGCTTAACCGTCGATTTTCCTACTCTGTACAATGCTTCTAGAGATACAAATGAATCACCTTTAGCTAAAAATCTCAATGTTCTTTCCAATTTGGTTATTGCCGGGATGGCATTTCGCATGTAAGTATAATTCTTTGTTATTTTGTCCCCAATTTTTCCTAAAAATTCATGTTTCTGAGAGCATTCTCAAATGGTTTCATAACCAGCATCTTCTTTACGCATTTCTTTAAGCAGACAACTACTTGCTCCAAAATCTTCCCTTCTAATAATCCAATCTCTTACCCAAACCTCCCTTTTTTTTCTTTTCATCTCATTAATTTAGCTACACATTCAATTGCTAGTAACAATAAGATTTAGTTTGATTCACTTCGATATGTTTCACTCGAGTTTGTTCCAGTCACTGTCTCACGTACTGTCCTGTGTATAAGCTATGCTAATACTGGCATGCAAAGGCACAACTTGCATGCCAGTATTACTTGCAAATGTATCCGCAGTGTGCCAGTTACTCGTACACGCCGGTAACTTTCATTCTAGCTACTTTCCCGATTTACTGGCATGTGTATGCCAGTAAATCGGGCCCCGCCTTTAATAATTTTCGAGACTTTTCACGAAAATGCCCAATTTCATCAATTTTTACCGAAATTTACACGGTAAAAATTATATATTTTTTTAAACTATTTATTTTTATTTAAATCTATCACGTCCAGCCAGAAATACGTCGAGTTTCCAGTAATCCTGTAGAATCAAGATGCGACGACAACTCGATCTCTAACCTAAAAAAGGCAATAAAATTTGTTGTTCAAAAATTGGTTTTGAACCAAATTCGAATCAAAATAAAGAGGATAGGATAGGGAATTTGGTATCTGAAATAGATGGGATGTGATTTTCAACAAAAGAAGTTTAATAAATAGAGTAATTCTATTCAAAATGTAAATGTACAACCACATCGATATTTTATTGGTTAGATTATAAAAATTGGACCACCTGCAAGAAGTCCACACAGTAGTGTAACAATATTACAAACAAAAATCTCTACATAACAGAACTTACAATTATTAGTCAACTTTATTTTATACATACTATGGTACACGATTATTTAACATAATATTCGCCTAATATTATAATACATTCTATGTATAGTAGATATTCTTCATTTTGTAATAAGTTAATAAAACTATAAAATATTCTCTTCAGTTAAACATTAGGCATTATATAAGGCTAATGTAGGTCTTGGAAACAATATTTGGTGGTTTTCTCGGGTCTTCAAATACAACATGAAGTACATTATGTAACATATCATTTATACAAAGCACTTTGTACTTGGCTTCTATCATATTGAAGAAATTATAAGTTGGAAGTACTGTATGGATACTTAAAAACAGGCGAGACGAACTCTTAATGAAATAATACTAGTTTTAATAAAACAATATGAAAATTATTTGTGAAATGACATATAACATTTCAATGGATGCAAAATGATGGATTTGATAAAACGATAACCCATTTTAAAAATGATTATTACAAAGAGGTAAAATAAATAAGTCACAAATTGTTAATGTCAAAAATGCAAAAGCAATACCTGTAAAAAATATAAAGCCTAATGTTATTGGGTTTTGTTTAATACAACACAACTAGTCTATCAAAATTAAATGATCTCTATTCACGAACCAATTTCTTTTTTACATTGAAAATTATTGCATTACAATAATTACATACCTAATTGATTTCTTTTTAAATTCTGCTTTTGACATTATTTGAGATTCTTGTTTTGCTGATGAAAATTATTGATAAATTGAGAAAAAAATAATTTCTGCATTAATTCGTCCGTTAACTAGATAATTTATGTAAGCCTTTAAAGAAATAAAAAAAATGAATTTTGAATTTCTGCATTAATTATATCTTCAGATTCTTTTTACAGTGCTGTGAGCCGTAGGTGTGCATAAATCATGCTATAATAATAATATTAATAAAAAATTGCCAATTTTAATGCACATGAAATAATTCTTTGTGGATTAATTACGAACACATTGAAAATAAATAAAATAAAGCATGGTCTCTAATACAGTTCTTGATTAAATAATGAATATGTATAAAATAATAAATACAGAAGGCATCATCAATAGTTAATTAAGTTCATTTTTCATATGTCATAAAAAAGGTGCTACTATTTTGGGTGTCGTTCATAAAACTGAAGAACATTAAGAATAACAGTGAAATCAAACATCATTAATTTAATTACAAATAAAAATAATTTTAATTTGCGAACATGTAACGACCCTAAATAGCGGGGTCAAATCATGCTATTTAATCAAATATGGAAATGTCACTTCTAATCTTAATTTAATGGATAAAAAAAGATATAGCGTAACTACATGTTTGTATATATATCAGCATGATAGACTATCTGAACATCTATAATTCAACATTCGTTAAACATTTTTTTCAATTGTTTCAACATACAGTCTGATTTTGTGAATTAGTTTAGGGTAGGGCTTAAGTCTGCCTGGCTAGCTACCTTCATCTTATCTAATCCTGTCGCTATAACAATAATGTTAGCAATTGTTGTGTTCCGACAGTCAGAGGTGAGATAGCTATCAGTGCCTCAGTGGTTAAGGATTCCGGGTGAAGTGCGTCAACTTTGGCCTTATCGTCACTTACCATCAATATGTGCTTTCACCATGCGCTTCCTAGAAGTTATAAAAAATGTCACCTTAAAACTGACTTTTGTTACAATTTATTTATAAAATGTTCGTCAGGTCTAGTGCATCCATATAATGATCTTATAATACATTTTTACTAAAAGCGATTGTTGTGGTATAACTACAATGGATTAGGAAGATCTTTATCACTATTAATATTAGAGATGGGCCGAATATTAGTTTGGCCGAATACGAATATTCGGTCGAATGTTCGGTTTACAATAAAATGAACGGAATAATTCGGTTCATTTAAGCGCGCTTTGCCTAGTTTGCACAGGTTCGCGCCGCAGCGTGTCAGGTCAGGAATCACTCGCCGCCCGCCGCAATGTTTTTCACTGTATTTTATAAATATTTAATTCAGTTTCAGTGCAGCAATTATAGCAATTAAAAATACAAAAGGTAAGATTTTTTTATCGATTCATTGTTAATAATGAAAGAATAAACTCCATAGTTTATACTTATAATAGTTATTTTAGAAGCCTTAAAGTTGTATAACTTTTATATTCGGTAATTATTCGGCAATTGAACCGAATCTTCGGCCGAATACGAAGATGGAAAAATACGCCGAACATACCGAATAATTACCGAATATTCGGCGCATCTCTAATTATTATAATCAATTGGTAGAAGATACTTATATAAAGATTAATATTGTAGCGGATCTGTTTTGATACTTTGGTGACAACTTCAATGATAGGACTACTGATGAAGAAAGCGTATGCAGTGTGCAGAGTGCGAGTTTAATAAAAGAGATAATGTTGAATTCGCTATTAACTCAGTCAGGTTCAAATCATCAGTCTGTGGTCTAACGGAGCTATGGAAATTGAAATACGATTTCTCGCATTAAAACTGAGCACAATTTGAACGAGTATCTAACTACAATTTGTATGGGGTCGAGGCAACGCCATCTAACGACAGACTTGTAAAACTAAATTGTTACTATAGCAAGACCGATTAACTGAGTCCTCGCCTGCGGTAGGTACGCGGGGCGGGAGGTACGTAGGGCCTCTGCCACGAACACGAGCGACTTGCGACGCGGCGAACGAATGTCTAGTTTATTGCGCGCTATACAATGGCAGTCATAGTCAACGGTTATAGAAATAGCGCAATGAACTAGAAATCGCTCGCCTCATCACAAGACGTCAGTGGTCTTGGCTGGGCGGTAAAGTGGTACACACGTGATAATTTTAACAAGATTCATCTGAAGATAAGCAATTATAAATATAGGTGCTACTTTTAAACAGTCCGAACATTTTTTTACCTACTACCCATTCAGAGCGTCTATATTTTAGCTGTGGGAAAGAATGGGCGCAAGAAACTACACAGCTTTTACACAAATAACGACATTTACAAAAAAAATAAAATAATGTCGTCACCAAATTGTTATTATGACTTAAATTTTTTGAAAATAGAATGCAAGGGGAAAATCTTTTTATTCAACTTGTCAAATGGAATAAAAATATCAAAGCTTTTTAAAATTGAAAACAGTAACGTAAAGTTTTTCAAAGGGTTTTTAACTATAGCGAGACCGCTTAACTGAGTCCTTGACTGCAGGGTACAAGGGCGCGGAGGTAGGTGGTGTTATATTCCCAAGATGAGCCGAAATATCTTCGGAAATAAAATTAATAGTCAGTGCAAGCAAATGGCTTTTAAAGTATACGAATATTTTAGAAAAAAGAAATTGGATCCAAATTCTGCTGAACATCAACAAGATATTCCTTTAAACAAAACCGTAACACAAGTTACGGGACTATTGGAAAAAGTCTGTATCTAGAATTGTACAAGGAAAATTATTTAAAGACAACGAACAATTTCAATCACCGAGTAAACCAAAACACTCGCAAAAAAAGAGTGGGAATAGACAATTTCACAAAAGGCGTGGTGAGAAAAAAAGTCACTCAGTTTTACACAATTGATGATGATGATGTCTCCCTGTGACCACGGACCCTGCAAAGGGTTCGAAACGTCAGGATAAACATTAATTAAAACTAATGTGTAAAATAAACGCGAGTAGATCCGTAAAAGTTGTTTCATTTCAATGTGTAGTGTTCGCGTAAACTTTAGAAAACAATAGATGATGATTATACATGATATTGTTGATTTTATTATTAACGTGCAGGACGATTCAGACGATTCTGATGATGGCTGCTTCGAAAGTGAAAATTCAAGTTCCAGTGTCATTGTGAGTTTTATTGATTTATTATTTTGATAAATTTTGCTTAATAAATAGTAAACAAGTTCATTACCATTGTATTTATCAAATCTTCTATAATAAATAACAGCTGCGAAGTAAAAAAAGTTTTTTTTTACTATTCTCAAAACAATTGACTAATTAATTAGGTAGGAAGGCACCTATATTTTATAATTGCATATCTTCAGATGAATCTTGTTAAAATTATCACGTGTGTACCACCTTACCGCTCGACCACGACTACTGACGTCTTGCGACGCGGCAAACGAATTTCTAGTTCATTGCGTTTATTCTATCACTACCGACTATGACTGCCGTAGTATAATGCGCAATGAACTAGAAATCCGTTCGCCGCGTCGCAAAACGCTCGTACTCGTGGCAGAGGCCCTACGTATCTCCCACCCCGCGAATAGTGGCGCTGCTGCTGCTACTGCTATGGACAAAACCCGCACTAGGCACTTTGGACCAAAGTTGATTCTCGGAAGACTAATTTCGTGTGTGCTGGCACTAACTAAATCGATTCCACTCAAGCATTTTATATATAACTTTGATAAACCAATACACTTGCTTAGATAAATATACTCACAAATAATTCCTTATTTATAATTTCACATAATTCTGCAAAACTGTTTAAAGATCAACTAGCTGCTTTAAGTTACCATACATCTAACATTATTGTTATTCGAAAGCATCACTTTTATTATTTATTTCATCTTTAACATCTTAAAAAGCAACTAACAAGGCGTATACAATAATATATTTATGATACGATTGTAATTCGCGTAATTCTGTAAATCAATAAAGATGTTTTATCCAAATGTCATAATTAAAAGGAATGTTTTGTGTGACCGCTTCTTGTAACTCAAAATTCTCTACAAAACTAAAAAACTCCACGTTTGTTATAACAAAAAAAGTCTAAAAGTTGTTCAATAAATACAGTAGTTTATGTTTCAACAAATAAAACTGAAATAAATATTATTTTGGCCTCAGTTTATGTAAAAAAAAAAACAGATTTTGGCATTCAAACAAAGACTCATTCTAAAATCTAACTCATGAGTATAATCCAACAATATCTAAGTTCATCGATGAATTTCTCTAACTCTTAATATAATTTGCTCTTAACACATTATCCTCTCATAGACTATGGATTGCAAAATAACTTCAATGCACCCCTAGCTTCCTTACCTACGTCTAACTAGATAAATCTTATGTACAATGTCTACAAGATAATTGTTCAATGTCTAATTACAGGGTACCGACCGGGCTGCATACAGCCCGAGGTTTGCACGTACCGGGTGAAGGCGTCAGTCGACGCGCGACGTCTCCGAGTAGCCGTCGTCGAGGAAGCCGGGCAGCACGTGGCCGAGGTGTCCGCTCAGCGAGTCGAAGCTCACGTTTTGCTCCACAAAGTTCTGCACCTGGTGCGGTGGCTCTACACGAAACTGGCCTAAGGTCCACGGATCACTCATATCACTCGCGGGTCGACGCACACTACTGTCAAAGGGCGGTAGAGCGTTCCACGGCTGCGCAGGCGGCGTGTTCAACGTAGCGGGGAGTGAATCGACGCGCGGCATCGCCGGCTCGGAGCCGAACGAGGTGCCCCATACTAGAGACTCGATGCTAGTCGGCGTTGAGGACATCGGGTTGAACCGGTCCATGCCCCAAGCGTTGGGGACTTCGGGCGGCACGTTATTGTGTATCGTCAGCTCGGGTAGTTTCGGCACGGCACGCCCGAATAAGTCTTGAGTTCGGCTGACAGCCGGTCGACTCTGCACCCCGCCGTCGGGACTGGGCAGATGGCAATCCGACCGCATCATAGGACTGTACCCGCCGGCCACCCCTGGGCTTTTCTTATTGCTATAAGCCACGTCCACGCTAGGCCGCGGCGAGTAAGGGCTCTGATGGTGACGGTCCTGCCTCGACATCGGACTGTACCCGCCGGCAGTCTTGTTCGAGTTACTTCGAATATCACTTTTTACACCCGAGCCGTCCGGACTAGTGTGCGTGGAGGGGTGAGGCGAAAACGGCGCGTGGTGTTTCGGCATCGGACTGAAGTTACCCGAATTCCAAGCGCCGGTCTTCTGGAGGTCTGGTTTCACGATTTGACTGGTGTCCGGACTCGGTTGGGCGGAGTACGGACTCGGTTGGGACGAGTAGGGACTAGGTTGGGTCGAGTAGGGGCTGGGCTGCGTAGAGTACGGGCTCGGTTGAGCGGGACTCGGTTGCGCGGAGTACGGGCTACGCTGCGACGAGAACTGGTCTTGTCGCGGCATCGGGCTGCCGTAACTCCAACTGTTCGGGTTCTTTATGTCTTGCTTCATACCTAACGTCTCGGGGCTCGGTTTATTCTCTAGTGACGTGGTTGGGCTGCATTGTTCGATCATTTTACCGTGCCTTATTTTGGTATGACTATCTATTCTGTTCAACGGGCTCGCTTCGGATTTGTGCGTGGGCGTAGTTTTAAACTGGCCTAAACTCCAAGAGTTGCTTTTCACCGATTCGGGTAACACTTCAGGGCTGTTTTGTACTTGACTGTCTGGTTTGGCGACGGGGCTGAAGTGGGGGCTTCCCATGGCATCTTTTGTTCGTTCAGACCTGGGCGTGGAAGAGGAGTCTGGCCTCAATTGTGACATAGGGCTCAATAGCTTCGGCGTAGTGTTACCCGAAGTGCGTTTGCCATCTGACACGGTAGTAGACTCTGAACTGTCCTTGTTCGAGGACAGTTCGGATTTACTATCGGGCGACGACTTAGTTGAAGTTTTATTATCAGGAACACTTTTAGGTTCTTGAAATGAGGAAGACGATTTGTCTTGAGATTTAGAATCAGATTTATCACTCGTACTGTCCGATGCTTGTTGTTTTGATGTTTCTTGCGCACTTTTAGAGTCTGCCTCTTTACTGGCCGCGTTTTTCTTGTCTTTTTCAGCGTTTTCTTTGGTTTTTGCCTTTATAGGGTGCAAACTATCTTTGAGGTCTTGCAGCTCCTTTCCTGTGTACAATCGTTTCATTCCCCTGGGCAGAGCACGGCAAGAGCTAAGATTAATGGACTCGATGTTAAGGCACCTTAATAGAACTTTCTTCACAGGCTCCAACGATACAGATGATCCGCACAAGTTGAGAGTTCTGTAACAAAGAAGACATATAACGTTAAGTAACGTTATGTTAGGCTCTGTGCTCGGTTAGATTGTTTGTAAACTTCGCTTAATAAAGTACAACCACCTTATTTACAGAAGAAATAATATAATTGTTAAACATTAACACTACACTACACTACACTACATATACAACACTAGTTCCTCAGCTGTTGAAGATATCGGGGAAGCGCTCTTCCACCTTCGGCCTTATTGACATACCAATTTCAACCAAACTAACAACTTACCAACTCAAGAGTTTTATTTATCTATCAAGCTGAAAGTTTTAACGAGTACTTAAGATAGGTGTCCACGGAAGATCATTGTCGGAACACCTTTGGCGTCTTGCCAAATTCTAAGTGGATAGATACATCTTCTGTGTCACTTCTGTTTCTAAAAAAATAATTTCTAGGTATACTTACTGAAATAATTATTTCCTTTCATTCTTTTTCATCAATTCACTTCACACATTAGTTTCACTTGTTCTATTCATTTATTTCATTCACTCATTAAATTATTTTACATTCATTGAGCCTGCTGTTGGGCGCATGGTGGTGGCCCACGACAGGTCCTTTATTCATTCCCATCATTCGTTCACCCAACGCTCCTACCCACCCAGTAGTACCAGATTAACCTTAAGGTAAAAAGCACGTGGCTGGACCCCGCGTCGCTTAGGAGCCCACGTTCAAAGAAAAAGTTTTTCGCTAAGACTGCTTTACCACAAAACGATGGCTAAAGTTTGACACTACTTAAAACAGATGCTGTCACTTTTTAGCTAATACTTTTAGACAGAGACACAATATTACGTATTAGCCATTGTTTAACTTTAAACACTGTTCTGTAGTAAGAGGGGCAGTGTCTAGGGGCCTATACATGGTTCAACCCTGCTCTGTACTCACCTGAGCCTGCTGTTTGGCGCGTCGGCGAGCGTGGCGACGGCGTCGTCGAGCGGCCGGGTCGCAGTGGCCCACGACAGGTCCAGCTCGATGAGGCTGTGCGACCACTTCTCGCAGATCAGCTCCAGGCAAGCGCTGCTTTGGCGGGTCACGTTGCAACCTGCGACGGTTACACGTTGCATTATAGTAAACAGACAGTATCAGGCCACTGCTATTAAAATGTTAATAAACAAAACGGCTCGCTAAAATCAACGGCAAAATGCGGCTAAGACATAATATAGCTAGACTAGGTGTCGTTTTCGACGATTGTTCATTTTCAACACATGAATTTTTGTGTAAAAGTGATTAATGTAATCAGCGGCGGCTGTCCATTGAGTGCATTCGTGCACTGTACCACCAAATTTTTGATAGGTTAAGAAATTAAAATTAAATGTTTAATACATTTTATTAAATATCTTTTCAATATAAACTTCAATACGAGAATTTATGACGAAATAACTTAAGCTCTAACTCATACTATTAAAACTTTTTGCTGTAAAAAAGATTCCTAGTGCGCTAGGGGAAGCGCACGGGGAAACTTGGGTAACTTCTATGAGATACGCGCTAACACGCCTAGCGCGTGAGACACAACATAGTTCATAGAAACAGTATGGAGTAATTTGGCGATTCCCGTGCGCCGCACGGGTGTACCGAGCTCTTCCGAGCTTGACCGAACTACCCCGAAGATGAATTATAGCGCGCGAGGCCGGCCATGTTGAATTGCCTTGTTAATCATTATCGCTGTGATACGTCAAAAGTTTTTGTTTATGCGATTTAATAAGTTGCCCTAAAACTAGACACTGGCTAAATCGTAGCGAGAGCCATTTTACAAGAAATTGATTGATTAGTGGTTGTTTGGTTTTTGTACCCGTTAGGTTTTGGAAGGATATTAAATTTAATACACTGATGAGATAATGTGTGTAGCAGTATAAATATAAGCAAAACGTTAGTTTATTCTTTTGCAACCTTATAGGTATATTAATATTTGGTCAGCTAGTTAAGTGCACCACCAGTTCCATAACCCACCAACCGCCACTGAATTTTTTAAATTTTTTTAAACAGAATTTAAAAAATATGAACTATTCAGAAATTAAAAGAAAAGGGCCTAAGTGAGCCTTTGTTTATATCCACATATATGATTGAGCGTGTGCGTGCGTTTTTGGTTGCGTACGTGTATCTGCGTGCGCGTCTATCTGCGTGTGCGTAAATTTTTGAGTGTGTCTCCTCGTACACATACACATGTGTGTGTAAGTGCGTCTTAGTTTTCGTATTCACCTCCTAGAAACAGATGCTGCAGATTCCATGCACCAGTCTGAGTCGAGTCACATCCCACACTAGCCGAGAGAGCGCGTCGTCACCTAGACGGTACTTACCCATGCCCACACGCTCCACCGCAGCTTCCCCAGTTAGGCAGCCGCACTTTGAATGTGTTTTCGTACGAATTTTACTCGTACGTAAACATATAGAACGAGCACACTGGTAGCGTTTTTCAATCTTAACAAGATGGGATTGATTTCGGATGTCGAAACTGAACGCGCGTACACGCATGGCTAGTTCGCACCTAGTGTGCGAGGTACAATAATAGTCTGATGATCGCGATGTATCGCGGGTATTCGTACGGGTTTGTACGAAAACATATCCAAAGTGCGGCTGGCCTAATTGTATATGTGCGTCTGCAAGTGCGCATCATGTTTTGCTAGCGACGTTCACGTGGTTGTGAGCAATGCGCGCGCGCGTGTATCTGCGTGTTAACGAGTATGTGTGTGTAAATGCATCTAAGTATTCGTACTCACCTCCTAGGAACAGATGCTGCAGGTCCCAGGCGGGCACTCGTACCAGTCCAGAATCCGTAAGCCGCTGCAACCCACGCAGATCCAGCAGCCTGAGTCGAGTCGCCTCCCGCACTAGCCGGGAGAGCGCGTCGTCACCTAAAACTCAACAATATTATTTATTCAGTTTAGGCTAAAAATAAATATCTCTTATGATTGCAACTATGCCATTGGTTCATAAGTCTACACAGGGCGGGAGGTCTTGTACCAAGAAGAACCTGCAAGAAACTCGGCAAGGGCATTTCTTTTTTCCCTTCCTTCTTTATAATTTTACGCAATCCTTGTTGCAATAAATAAATAAATATCTAAGTTTACAAATTTTACATTAGGTACCTAATGTTCTGCACATCAGACTACCACGAACTGTCAAATTTTCTCAATAGACTTTGAATTTTAAATGTAGGGCATACGATTGAAGATTTACTGAAGAAATTTGACAGTTTTGGATGAGTTGATAGGCAGGCGTCTGAACCAATTTCAATTTTACAGTACTAGTAAAATTCAATTACTCACCTAAGCGGTACTCGCCCACACCGACGCGCTCCACTGCAGCTTCTCCGGCTATCGAAAGCTCTTCTAGTTGCGTCCAGCCGCCCGCTTCCATCTGTCAAGGGGTAACGAGTTAATGTTTAGGAAGCACGACCACGTAAGCATAGCCAGCAGCGGCAGATTTAACCCGTACTATGCCGTATTATTTATGTGGTATAATAACCAGCTCATTTTATATGTCCCCACTGCTAGGGTACGAGCTTTCCCTATGGATGGATAGGGAAAACGGGCCATAGACCACCATACGGGTCTAGTGCGGATTGGTGGTTGTTAACTTCTGCTAATGCAGCCGGTACCAACGGCTCAACGTGTCTTCCGAAGCGCGGATAATCTCGCGATGATAAATTTTTGGTCACCCATCCGATGAAAGGCCTTTGCGAAAGTTGCTTAACCTTAGCAATCGCAGATCAGGCGCGTTAACCTTCGAGCTCCTCTTATGTGGTAGCTCCGCTTGTTTTATTAACAGGTTCACAATTTAAAAGACGCATGAGCTCAATTAGCGCACTAATAGGAAACAAGAAGTACATACAGAAGATATTAATAAAGTTTATGGAGGCTGTGTATAAAAAAGAAATATGTAATTTGAAATTAAATGTGTGATCTGCAATTGTGTAATTCGTGTAATAATAGAATACGTCTAATGAATTTAAATAACTACAAATAAGAACAAGTGCAAATAGCTATAAGAATATAATTAATAATAGACGAAGTAACAATGATTATTATTACTTAGTAAGTTAGGCGAAAAAAATATTAAAAGATGTAAGTACTTTCAAAAAGTTTTTATTTTTCTTTTCGAAGTGATCAAAACAATGGCGAATTAGAATAGTAGTGAGTTAGTTTTCTTAAGTGAAATAAGGTAATTCCAACGAAAGGAATCCTCAGAGCATAAGTCCGCCTCGCACATAGAACACTCACGTCTCTACACACTTAAGAAATCGTTTATTACAGTCTTTTAAAGGTACTTAATACTATAAACAGTGATTGGGACCATCCTATAGTCCATTTCAACTAGGATGATCCCGGTGACAGATGTCATCAATAACGAAGACGTGACTTTGTAAAATCGTATGAACTTATTTGACTACATCAAAATAGCATATTTTTATATAATCCATCACTAAATATACTACAATTACTTTTTATAATTCTATTTTTTACTTTAGATTAGGTTTGTCTCAATAAACTCTCGCATAACACACATTAATCACAACTTTAAAACAATATAATAAAAAAACGTACCCCTTCACAAGGTCATTTCATTACAAAGAAATACTAGTGTTGGGATAGTAATCCAATTGAAGTTCAATTGACATTCAATAACTAATCAATTAAATTTAACTTTATATTTTTCATTCTAGCTGTATTAATTAATTTGTTAGTCTATTTTTATGTGAACATGTAGATTAGTCTACATTTTTTCATTTTATTGCAGCGTCATTACGAAAAATATTAAAATGAAACATCTTAAACTTATAAAACAAAAACAGTATATATATATATATACAGCCAACACGTCACTGGTAAAAATTGGGCGAAAGTAGTCGATAAGACAAAAAATACTATATTAGAGGACTGGGAGAGGTACGTCAGAATAGATCGGTGGAAAGACCAACTTATAATAAATATCGGCGATAGCGACTCTTCAAGCGATTCTGACAGTGATTTTTCAGATACTTACTGAATAAAAAATTTACTCTTTTCAAATTCTGTTTCATTTTACCGAATAACACTGTGTAAAACATACATTTAATGCATTTATGAACAATAAACTTTCAATATAATACATAAACAGAAATCATATTTAAAGTATTGTTAGTAAAGTAAAATCGATTTCATTTCCATATATAGTATTATCGATTACCAGAAACAATCGAAATTATTTTATTGTAGGACATCTCTACAATTGTCGAAATCGAACTGTCACCGGGATCATCCCAGTTGAAATGGACTATAGTTGGCATTCTAAAATGCCTGTTTCCGTAGGGTCCAAAACCACAAACACTAACCTGTTGCGCAGTTGTAGCTGGAGCCAGTACCAGCTGGGAGTTGGCCGCTCGGAAAACTCGCATTTTAGGGCAGCCTCGTTGCAATGCTTCTAGCGGAACGGCGGCAGGGTGGGAGGTGGCCATGGCGCCCGATATGTCCAGTACTTCAAGGTTGACGCAGTGGGCCTAGTAGAAACGAGGGCTAATCAGTTCACGCTCACTCTTATTAAACATTTCAGTTATTGTATAAAATCGACGGGATAATATTAAAACGTTATCTGCATTTCGGCTATAAACATCCGGTTCGAAGGACCACATTAAATAAACGTGGTCCTTCAGTATAGGTATTACATAGAAGTGTGGTTATCAAGAAGCAAATAAAACATTTAATGAAAATTGCAGCCTGTCTGCATTGTCATTGAAATTTTGCAGTTGCTATTGAATTACACATGTGAAATTGACAACTGTACTCAAAAAAATAGCATCCAAAATCCGTGGGCAAAAATACTTATGTTGACAATCGTTCTAAGATGATAGTAGATGATACTAAAGCTTGAAACATACCGCGCTCGAGCAATGCACATATAGAAAACCTCTCGGACGGACATGGAATCTCGCAACAGCTGCGCTTGAACTTTTTTGAGCTGTTGTAATGTAAGGTTACTTTTTGCAGTCTCTTTATATTGTGTAGTTGGCCATGGTGCGTGAGTCGCGCGCCGAATTTCTACACTTACTCTATCCCACCCCTTCCACATCCATCCCCCCACTCACCGCCAACAAGGCGAGCGCGCTGAAGCTCTCCGCCTACTTTCCCCTCCTCCCCTCTCTCTATTCACCGCGACCGAGGCCAGTATCTGCGGCAGCGCGGTAAACTTGTTATTGGCGAGCGTGAGGTGCGTCAGTCTACTGCTGCGGTGTCAATATTTGGTGGGGTGACTGCAGTTAAAATATTTACCCCCGTCGTCGTCTTACGTCCCTTATTCTTCTCCCTTCACTCACCGCGGCCGAGGCCAGTATCAGCGGCATCGCGATGCACTTGTTGTTGGCCAGCGTGAGGTGCGTGAGTCCAACAACAGGCAAGTACTCTATCCTCCCCCTCCCTTACTCATCGCGCCCGTCGCTAGTACCAGCGGCAGCGCGGTAAACACTGCTGCGGTGTCAATAATAAGTGGGGTGACTGCAGTTGATATGTTTACCCCCGTCGTCGTATATGTGCCCCTCCCCCTTACTTACCGCGACCGAGGCCAGTATCTGCGGCAGCGCGGTGAACTTGTTGTTGGCCAGCGTGAGGTGCGTGAGTCGCGCGCCGAAACTCTCCGCCAGGCGCGCCATCGACGCCGCCGATAGACACGTGCTCGACCCGCCAGTCTCCGACTGCGATACAATTATATTTTTTAAAACCAGCGATGGTCGGTGGAGTAAAGCTCTTATGAAATGGCTGCCGAGGACAGACAAGCGAGTCCCCAAATCCCTTGAGTCTCAGTAAAGATGTGGGACTTGAATGGTACACAAAATAACGAGACTGCAGAATGCGTGACATACATGACGCGCTCGAGCAACGCACACATAGACCTATCACGGAAATGATTTTTATTTTGTGACTGAAACCTCAGAAAATAAGCTATCACTTTTAACTTACTTATTTGAGATACGATTTTACTATAAAAATCAACCAATCTCAGGAAGCTCGAGTGGGAATCGCACCCACGACCTTAGGATAAGCGGTCCAATGCTCTGACCGCTGGGCTACCGAGACCCCTGTTTCGTTAGCTCAGTAGTGTAACTAAATAATAGCATTGTGAATGCAGAAATTTCAATAATAAAATTTACTTATTTAACATAGATAAATGTTATATATGTGGGTAACTACGAATCCTCGTCGCCACGTGTTAAGTTCGCAGGTAGGGTTGTACGCGTCAATCAAACAAGCTAGTCCGTTACACACTGTTTAATCGTAGATTAGACTCGGGTGGGCCGCAGCCCGCTTTTCGTAGTTACCCACATATATAACCCTACCTGCGAACTTAACAATAAATAAATAAAATATGATTTATGTTTCATACCGTCAGCGACAGATCCAATCTCTGCAGCTTGGGTAAGCCCTGCACCAGCTCGAACAGCTGATCGGGCGTGATGCGGCACCAGCCGGCTACGCTTAGGTCCGCTAGCCACTTGCAGTATTCAGCCACGCAAGCGAGCACCCACGATACATTACACACCTTCCATTGAGCTGCAATCAAACAGTTAAAGTGTACATTTTACGCAAAGTAGAGTATGGGACGCCTCGGTGGCCGAATGGCAAAACGCACGGCCCGATACCCAAAGATCCCGGGTTCAATTCCCAGGGCAGGCAAAGTGTGTTTCGAATATTTCATCAACCTGCATTTGGCAATTTGAATAAGACATTACCCATCAATTGAGTGATGACTTGATTTCAATGATGGATGCCTTTGTCCAGCAGTGGGACATTTATGATTATTTACTTACTGCAGGGTATGGGGTATGGCCCACCTGCCCTATCCGTCCATAGGGAAGGCTCATGCCCTAGCAGTGAGGAAAATAAGAGAGATAGAGCGGTAGAGGAGCTTGTGATGAGGTTATGGAGGAGAGATAGTGTAGTTTACAAATGTTACATAGTGCTTTTTTTATTAAAGCCTCTTAGGTTTCACATTGCTCCGCGCTACGCCACGTTACACGGGACAGCTTATTTAAAGTTGAACGGTCGGCCTAGCACGAACTTCTATCGAAATCGTAACGTAAGTTTGAGTCATGCCTAAATCTTAAAATGTATGAAATGACGTCTGCCGATTGTTAGTTCCATTTACGGACGTTGTGGCGCTGTATCAATTTTCATACAATATTCCTATTTTACGCTACAATACGATTATAATAGTTGTTCGTGCTTGGTGTGCGCGGTACACACATGCGCACATCAGACTACCCCAAACTGTCAAATTTTCTTAAGATACTTTAAACTTTATAAGTTAGACATATGGTTAAACAGTCTATGGTATGGTATGGCTGTACAGATAGAAGTATCTATACAGCCGAAAAGACTCAAGTGATTTCAATTAAATTTAGAACACAGCTACGAAATATCCTTTTTACGGATACTTACTATAATATGATGACAAATCGATGTTCGAAGCCACGGCGAACTTTGTATTTTGTATAGTTCATCCATATTTGCACTGTTTTCCTGAAGTTATTTATTTATATATAGCACTTGGCCTTAGCCTCACCTGTTTTTAAGTGATGATAAGGCCAAAGGTGAAAACGCACTTCACCCGGAATTTTCAACCATCAATTGAGACCCTAATAAATCTGATCACCAGTTCGGGTTGGTGGTTGTTAATGACTGCTAATGCAGCCGAGACCAACGGCTTACCAACGACCTACTTGCCGCTAGAAATTGCAACCCGGGCGAGTTTACACTGCGCCATCGAGCTCCTTAAGTGTAGAATAAATCTCATACTGACATATACTAGGTATACATTATATATTAATCTTAGAAATATTAATAAAAAAGATCTTACATATATTTAAGCTTTGACAATGTGACAGTCGATTCTCTAGAAGCCAGACAAGTTTGTAATCCGTTTTGCATTTTTCCGTCGTATATGTCGCAAGGTCTACACTCTTCCATAACTCCGGTCTACAGCTGACACTGTGCCACAATTTGCAAACTCTACCCAATCTGAAAGCAATATAAACAAAGTTAAATTAGTAAGGCAACATCTAATAATGGCATGCGCTGAGATGGCCGAACACCTTACTATTACAGGTAAAATGGTCATCTACAGCGACAGCCAGGCACTAAAGGCACTAGGCAGAGAAGAGACGACATCAGCAATCGTCATCAAATAATGCAAGGTATCATTAAAAAGGCTGGCCGAGAGAGCGGACCTGACGATAGCGTGGGTCCCCGGACACGCGGGAAACACGAGAAACGAACAGGCCGACGAACTAGCCAGAAAGGGAGCAGAGGAAAGCTTGGGACCGGAGCCCCGGTTGCGGTTGCGGTTGGTTGCGCACAATATCACCAAGGGAGTTATCAGACACAGTATCACAGCAGAAACCAACCGAAAATGGAGGTCCTCGACTGGTTTTTTTTTATACGTAGCTCGACTAATGACTCCGCTCCACCTGATGTTAAGTGGAAATGGAGTCCAAACGCAAGGACAACTGGTGCAGCGTGAAAACAACGCAGCATCAGTCACCCTCACCCTGCCGGCCCACAAGGTGCCTCTTCACGCCTCGTTTGAAGGACCCCATGTCATAGGAAGGAGGGAAAACGTGTGCTGGTAGACTATTCCATCTTTTGGAAGTGCGACAAAGAAACGAGTCACCACATTTCTGATCCGGCGTGAAGAATCGCCGCACCCTGTTCAGGACACCTAGTTTACGTGACGCTGTTTTAATCACGGTTCAGATCGCAGCGAAGCATGTTAATGCTGCTCTGCAGGCCGTGTGATGTGCCTTGAAGAGAGGGAAGGAATGGCGACTTTTTTTGCCGTGTACACGCATACCTGTGTTTTCTTGGCATTGAACCCAACCAGATTATTAGAGCCCCGATTAGAAATGAGGTCCAATACCCGATTGAGCACAATGACAAGATTAACTCGACTCACTTCGGTTTCGACCCGCCCGGCCGCTGGGTGACCGTTATATTCCCCATGCACCGTGCTATCATCTGCATAGCAATGAATATTTCCAAGTGGAAGCACATCATTGATATGCAGAAGAAACAGCGTTGGGGACAGAACGGAACCTTGAGGGACACCAGCATTCACTGACATGAGCCGTGAAGCGCATCCATCAGACAGGACACTGATTCTACGCTCATGCAGGAAGCCAGCGACCCAGTTGCAGAACTGAGCAGGCAGACCATATGCCGGAAGCTTGGAGAGAAGAGCTTTGTGCCAGACCCGATCAAAAGCCTTGGCTTATCAAAGCTAACAGCCACCGACTCGCCACGCTTATCAATAGCCTCACCCCAGAGATGTGTAACGAACGCTAGAAGATCACCCGTTGACCGTTTCGGCCGAAACCCGTATTGGCGATCGTGAATTAAGGGGTGTTCTTTTAGGTAGCGGATAAGCTGTTTGTTTAGAATTCGCTCCATGACTTTACACAAAACTGAAGTAACGGTTATTGGGCGGTAATTAGTCGGATCTGACCGATCTCCTTTTTTCAGAACCGGTTGCACATTAGCATCTCTCCACGATTCCGGCCCACAACCCGAAGAGAGAGAGAAACGGTAAAGACGAGTTAACACGGGGGACAACTCCTCTGCACACATTTTTAAAACTATTGCTGGGATGCCATCAGGGCCATTAGCTTTCCGAACATCGATTGACTGCAGCTCGCACGTACATCACACTGCCTGATTTTAATATCAGGCATAGTGTGTGTCGATTAGGCGGGTCGTATGCTGGTTTGCCGGCTCAGTATCATAAAATAAACAAGACGATTAAAGGCTGACATTAGTTACATTGTTCAACGCAAAAGTCAAACGCACCGCCTTGGTGAGCCTACCAACTCTTGTTTGTAAATTAATAAGGGCAAAATTATTACGAAGTTAAAAGTTTACCTTATAACAGTTGGTAGGGTCCCTTGTGAAGCAACCACATCCTCGAATATCTTGATTAGAATCTCTTCGGGCATAGATTGGGCCCACGGACTTTGCGGTCCAACATCCTTACTCACAGCAGCACTACTTCTACTGGTTCGTTCAGTCTTTTCACTTTTTTCTGGAAAAAAGTGATGCACATTTTAATTATCAATAGTTATAAACTAACTGAGTTGTTTAGCTTTATTAAGGAATTAAAATATTGATTCCAAAACCAAAAATTTACAAAAGGAATTTGTTAAAGAAAAAAAGAAAAAATTTTTGGTAAGTAGATGATTAGAAATATAAAATAAATTTGAATATAAAATTTAAGAGATAAAATTAATTAGAATTATTATTAAATGCAAGTTTATTTATTTTACAGGTCTTATTATAATATAGCTCAAATTATTCTAGATATTTAACAGCTAGATAAATTCAAAAGACCAAGTCACAACTGATCCAATCTCACAACACAACTGAGCAACAATAGATAATTTCAACATGCTATTATTTATTTAAAACTTTTGCAACATACATTACATGGCGGACTTAATGCCTGAGGCATTCTCTACCAGTCATAGTCAGTTACATAAACTACTTTTACAAATATACTACATAAATAAACGTTTAGTACATTTAAAACTTTTATGTAAGGATCGTAGCAAGTGGAAAGAAGTGGTCTCTGCCTACCCCTACGGGAAAGAGGCGTGATTATATGTATGTATGTAAAACTTTATAAAATCTTAATATCAACGGATACTTACTTTTACTTTTAGAGCTATTTGATTTAGGGGCCTTAGACGTTTTAGGCCGAGAATGCCTAGGTTTTGGTGCTGCCACACTCATGGTGGCGGTGTTGTCACCGCGTGGGTCGTATTCCTCCCCAGAACTTTCGCTGGCCACGGGAGAAGCCGCTCGTTTCTTCTTGGACTTCCTCTGTCCAAGATCAGCGATTGAAGCTGGTGTTGGTGTAACAATCTATGGAATATGAAAATTATGAAATCTAGTTAATATTTGAAAATCACTTTAGTTTAGTAGTCAATGGTGTAAGAACTTAAGCAATCGCAATAGAAAATCAAGAAGAATTCTATGAGATTGTCTATGTTCCAAGAATCAAGACCTATATTATGTTTTGGCTTTAGTCCTTACAAAAGACATTCATTGCCCATCTTTGGAAGGGATTTGATCCAGTTGTTTCTCAGGAATGGAATTACCTGTGCTGGATTCCTGGTACCCATCTATAACTCTATGCCAAATCTTTTTTAAATCAAACCCAGGAAACATTAGAAAAAAAATGTTTCTTAAATGTATATAATTTTATCCTTTCTTTTAATATATATCCCCAAGTATTTTACAAGTATGTATGTGTGTTTATTATATTTTTTAAGTCTAAATCAGCATATAACAGCACTCCTACACCACTCAGCCCAACTGCGAGTGATGTGGGAGTATTATGCTTAGGCAGGGTCTTTCTTGGCCTCACACAATGTTTTTTTTTTTATTTTATTTGTCTTTGTTTGTATAAGTATGTTTTTTCTTTTTCGATTGTCTCTAATGAATTATTTGTTTGAGTGTCAATAAAAATATTTTTATTCTATTCTATTATAAAATAATGTAGTGTTTTGAAGATAATTAAATATTACTTTTAAGTCACCATAATCCCTATCTTCTAGATAAATAACTGATTAAGTGTGTCAATGTCATGTAACAAGTCCATTTTTTTAAATATTAAAGAATGCTAAATATCATGGAAATCCAACTATTTATTGGCATAACTTATTTTATGTGACAAATTAGTATGCAACAAAGTGATAATAGGATTATCAAACAAAAGTTTGCATAACTCCAGATGTAACAAGATACCACATGTGATAATATAATGAAGTAAGCAAAGATTAGAGATGCCTCAATAATTAGTATTGTATCATATAACATACTGCTGGAAAAATACATTTTTGTTCCATACCTAGCCAAATGTGATGTAATAAATTAGATCTTTTAATTTACTGATCGAGCGAGATCATCATCAAAGAGGCAAAAAATCATATATTTATTTTTTATTAATCAAAATAATTTATTTGCATTGATTAAGTGTATTTGTCCAGAGGCAAGTCTATAAAGTAAATAAAAATAGCAGAATTATAAAAGAAAAAAGAAAGTCATAGTTTCAATTAACTACCACTTCAATTGATCAAAGCAGATCAACTGCCTTTGCTAATTATTAGATTAATAAATTAATCTTTTAAGAAGGTATTATCCCCACATTTAACTCAACAAAAAATCCATCATCATCATATTAGACAGCAAAAATATGCCATTGAAGTCATATTTTTATTAAGTTAAAACATAGAAAAGTTTAAAAGTTATGACATAGAATATTAGACATTGTTAAAAATATTATATGGAATAACCATTCACAGCTTAGCACATAAATGGTTTATTTGCCTGTTTATAATTCATGTGCTTGGAAAACAGGGATATTCTAATCCAGGCACACTGGTTTATTATTTTTATTACTCTCATCCTATATTTAAAATAACAGACAGCGGTATGTAGAAATCAAATACTTTGATCAGAATAAAAAAAATACTAGAAATATTTGATTAGGCTTCAAAACCTAAAGGAAGTAATTTACCTTAGGTATCTTCCTAAAATCATAGAGGAACCATGCATATTATTCGCAGATGATGTATCATTCATTCTTTCTCTTAATTTGTAAATTTGTTAGGAAACAAAAGGGTTGAATGAATTAGCTGATGATGATGATGATGATGATAAAATGGAATTTTACACAAAATATACCTAAATACAATTAAAACATTAAATAAGACATAAACAAACCAAAAGTCCCAAATTTATGTTCATTAAATATATAGGTTAATCAAATATGTACATAAAGAATATTATTATTATAGTATTATATCATTTAACATTATTATTATAATTCTTACAAATAATATTACACAAACTGAATTAAGAGATAATAAGAATAATAAAGTTAATTTTACTGTAATATGAGAATTAGCCACCAATTTGGTGACCAATCCGCACTGGGCCCGAGTGGTGGTTTATGGCCCGTTCTCCCTATCCATTCATAGGGAAGACTCGTGCCCCCGCAGTGGGGAAATAAAAATGAGCTGATGAGGATGAGAATTAGATGTCTTTCTCACCTTTTTTAATTGTGATGTGAAATAACAAATATGTAATCAATTATCTAATTCCAATTGACTAATCATTGTTATTAATTAAAATAAACTTATCAGCCAGATCAGATTTTCTCTATATTCTATCTACCTGCTATTATGACATTAAACAGTTTTAAATGTCTATTTTACATATTGTGGGCATATGTCAATCATTCTATTTCATTTATATTTTACTAGTGGCCTGTCCTGGCTTCGCACGCTTCTTGTTTATATAGCCTATGTTACTCAGCACTAATGTAGCATTTTAATGGTGAAAGAATTTTTTAAGTCGGTCCAGTAGTTTTTGAGTTTATTTGTTGCAAACATACAAAAATACAAAGCTTTCCTTTTTATAATATTATAGTATAGATATAGATTAGCATTATGCCACTTCTCTAGGCCCTCGGGGCAGGCAAATGATGATGATCAAAGGTAACTTACTTTTGATCTAAGAATGTATTTTCATACCAAAACATATTTTGCATCGTTTAGAATCACATTGTAATACAGGCCTCATATCTCATATGCCAGATAGGTAGTTTAGGTTTCATCAACTGATATCATCCAGTGAGATAAAGTTAGGATTTAAAACTTACTAAAGATATCTGAGCTGAGATAGTTATTATAACTAAATACTTACAGGAGCGGTGTGAACACCTGTCCTTTTGATCTTAATCCTGATAGTGTTCATGTCAACTATCTGGCTTCGATATGTGGGTGCAGTTGCAATCTCCTCCTGAGTTGACTTCTTTGATTTTTTTTTGCTACGTGAACTACATATGCCCAACATTGAGCGAGGTTTACCACTGCATGGTGTCACAACATGAGTCCGTCTCTGTTTAGAGTCTTTTTTACTTTTTCTTGTAGATAATTGACTAAGTTCATGACTGTATGGTTTGCCACTCTGCCGAGGCAAGTTTATTAATGGTAACTTAACACTGCACTTGAGCACTTCATCCTCTGAACTTTCACTATCTTCCTCTACCTCCACTTCTGCAGCGTCCCAGTCTTCATCTTCCTCCTGACACTCACTACTACTCACTAAATTTAAATTTTTGCCACCTTTCACTTTTGACCGCACTTTACTACGAGACTTTTTGCGTTTTCTTCGTTTTCGTTCTGAAGGTAACCTGCCATTCAGTGTTGACTGGTCTGAGTCACGTCTCGAATGCTGCTTGTGCTTCCTGTGACGAGGCCGCGGTGACTGCGGCAGCCCGTTGGCTACCTGCTGTTTTCGAGTGGCGATTTCGTCGATGCTTTGCTCAAAGTCAGTTTCGAGTTTGACACAAGAAACTGCATCACCATCCTCTTGTGTCGTGGCCGCATCCGGGACGACAGGCGTGATCTTGGGCAGGCGCACCTCGGGGAATAGGTCTTTGCGGACAGTGAGTCTCATGGCAGGCTCTCCACTCGCGGCCTCGTACCCGCCGTTTATGGGACTCGTGTTGCCCGACATGCCGCCCGCCTCCTGCCGCCCTCGCGTACCACTTCTACAAACCGCTCACCTGTCCGCGAGGTAAACAATCAGTTTGACACATCACATTTTCACTTTTGTGATTCAACGAATCACCGATCGTTATGCGTTACTGCAATCCAGTTCATGATTGACGATAATCGATGCACAAAACATTATAATTTCTTAACTTTACTGTCTTTGTGACAGTTCGAAGCATCTCTTTTCTTCGTATATTCGCATTTTAGGTCATCCATGTTCATGTAACGTTGTGATTGCGAAAAACAAAGTACGGATCATTTTCGCGGACACTGGCACTTGTATGTTTGGTTGTATCGTAAGAAATTAATCTTCCTTGAAACCACAGACATACTATGCACTGATTTCTAATTATTTTAAGTTGATGAAAACTGTTGACCTTGTTTAGAAGCTTATTATGTTTCAAATTTTAATCAACAGATGCAGACATTGTCACAAAAAAAGTTCTTCAATGCGAATGAAGTGACCTTGACGTAGCGGCATTATTACACGTCAAAACACAAAATATTTTTTTTTTTATTGTTAACTATATTTTACACCAGATTAAATCACAGTCATAACAGTATCAAACAAGTAGTTTTCTAAATTACTTTCTAAGTAATTATAAAGTGTATTTTTATTAATAGGATAACAATCGTACCTCGTTACAAGTATAGCACTAGTGACAGAATCTCCAGTGCTTTTCAGTGTAACCACGTATTACAGGGATGCAACGCTAGATGGCAGCACATGTATAATTTACAGAAATTCAATAGGCCGTCAAATTTTGTTTTGTTTTCTCTTTCTCTCAAATCTCTCGAACTATGTAAATGACATTGGTGAAGTTGCAGAATTATTTATTTTCTGCTAAATGGAATGAAGTGATTCTCAATTTCTCACTGCTAAGGCAGATGATAATATTCGTGTGTGTGCGACTTGTGACGCGTGTTGCATTGTGTGACGTTCAAAAGTGTGATATTGATAACCTACACGACACGACACGGTCTTTCTCATAGTACCTACGTACGTTCTCAGTCTGGTGAGTCATACTTAATTTTATATTATTACCTACATTCGATATGTACCTATGTATCGATGATATCATGATTATTTGTAGATTCTTACTGAGTACTTAAGCACCTACAATTCAGACACTTTGTTGCGTACGATGATGATTTGTAAATCGCTTGGAAAGGTATATAAACAGGGTCGTAAAAACATAAAAATAAAATGTGCAAAGCAAACATTTAATTATTTTTCAAAATTAATAAGTACTAATACTGAATACCTACTTTAATTTTTCTGTGGTATTACCAAGTACCTACCTACCTCTAGCAAAAAACTAAAACGTTGATTACAGAATCCCATACATAAGTCCAACCACCGTATAATTCGGCCACCGTCACCGAACATGACTTAGAGGTTTAGAGGTTTACCAGCAGGAAGAAAACCTCATTTAAAAGTCGGTGACAGTGCCTGCCGGACGATGTGTACGCCCTCTGAATAAGCTTGAGCCTCCAGGGTAATCGTTGCCAAAGCCCTTCGTGGTGGAGACACACTTTGAAATAACTTAAACCCGTCGGGGGAATGGCTACCGAAACCCGCACGTGGTGGAAGCATGAGGAGTTACCGACATACACCAACATGCACTGACTGAGACCCTTAACAGTCTAGGGTCATTTGTAAGTAGGTATCACATACGGCTGGTGCAAAATCGCAGCCGGTGGGTCTCACTGGAATATGTATGACTATGTTTAAGGCCTATGCCCAGCTGTGGGTAGATACGGGCTAAAAATGATGACGATAATGATGTATAATTCATATATGCCCTTCTTACCGTTTTGCAAATAAACGCAGGACTTTTGGTGGGTACCTATGTCTTATGTTACCTTCACTTCCCCTTTCCTTCACCTGTTGGTTTACGCTGGAAAAGGGAGACAGAATGGGCAGTGCGACGCCCTTACGTAAACGTCCTCTTCCAGGCGCTCGTGGCATCATTAAATAAAGATTCCTCCGGTTAACAAAAAAAAATCATGACGTCTGAGCACACTCAAACATCCTCGGGCGTGATCCCCTGACGGGCCGCTGCCGCTGACGGGGTGAATACTGGCAATTGCCAAACCGTTAGTCCCAATAATTCTAGTGATACGTGAAGGGGATGTAGGTACAGTGGTTTTGAGTGGGTAGGCCTCTCCCTCTTCCAAATCTCCGTCGTGGCCCTCGTACTAGGAGGCCAAGTTTTCCACTGTATAGATAGTATAAATAAATAATCTTATATCTGTATACGAACGATCGAACGAGAATCGGATTGATAAACCATGTGGCTGCGATATACCCACCTGTTTCCCTAAACAGAAAGGAGATAGGTAAGTAAATCTATTTAAAATCATGGCTATATATTGAGCTTTCTAGCACCTTCAAAACGTAAACTAAAGCTAAACCTGGTTTGAAACTGATGCTGTTTATAACAGCAGGTAGAGACCTGCTGTTATAAACAAAAAGAGACGACATCACCTAAATCCATGAAACTGAAACTAGCAGCTACCAGATGACAGCCGCCAGGGACGAAACGTAAAAAATGAGATGAAAAAGGATAGAGGGAGTCGAGTATCCTTGTCGCAATTTATATTACTACTTTCTAACACTGTCAACAAGTTCTCTTGCAATTTTCATAGGATTCTAGTGTTTAGGAGAAGAGATATGATTTTTTAGAAACTCAAAAGTAGCCTTTTATCAATAACCATAGATGAAAAAGGATAGAAGGAGTCGAGTATCCTTGTTGTAATTTATATTACTTCTTTCTAACACTGTCAACAAGTTCTCTTGCAATTTTCATAGAATTCTAGTGTTTAGGAGAAGAGATATGATTTTTTAGAAACTCAAAAGTAGCCTTTTATCAATAACCATAGATGAAAAAGGATAGAAGGAGTCGAGTATCCTTGTTGTAATTTATATTACTTCTTTCTAACACTGTCAACAAGTTCTCTTGCAATTTTCATAGAATTCTAGTGTTTAGGAGAAGAGATATGATTTTTTAAAAACTCAAAAGTAGCCTTTTATTAATGACCATAGATGAAAAAGGATAGAAGGAGTCGAGTATCCTTGTCGCAATTTACGCTAGTAGTATTTTTATTATACACTTATCAATTACCCATTTATAATTCAAATTGCCACTTGGCGCCCGGGGCCCTGCGGTAGCGTGTCGTCCCTGGCCTCGATCGCCGCGTAGCTGCTAGTTTCAGCTTCATCCTAAATCCCTTTGACGGGGATAAGGATTTTTCGTTGAGTAGGAAAAATTTCCTACGTAACGTAACCTGTCCACTTAAACCCCTTGAGCAGGCCACGTAGTTGGTGTACGCTCCCTAGGGCACCTGCCCGATCCTCAAAATGCCACTACAAAGTACACACACATTCGCATGATGCACACTGGCATAGGTTCAAAAGACACCATATTTGTAGAACAAGAATACGAAGACCCGGTTCACATTATCCGATCTGAACCCTTCGGAGAATCTAGTAGGGCACGGGGACCGTTCCCAAAGAAGCCCAGCGAAGCTGAAAATGCCGTCTGAGGCAATCAGCAATCTCTCTCCAAAAAATAAAAAAAGCCCCGGTTCACACGCTCTTTAAACCAGAGCCGAGGTCCTAGACGGAGGCGCCGTCGTCGGTTTGTTGCGCTCTGAGTTCAATTCGAACTCCTTGGAGAATCTAGTAGGGAATGGGGACACGCTTGTGATGTCGTTCCCTCTAGAAACCCTTTGACGGTGTTTCGATTAAATGGCCAGTTTCTTGCCGCCCCCAAACAAGCTCGGTGACGCCGCCGTGCTGTTTGAGGCCAACAAAAAACTCTTTCCAAAAAAAATCCTATTATAGTGCATTGTTTAGGACTACATGCATACCATACACATAGCTCATATTAAGTTCAATAACGGCTCTACCGCACTTCCGCACCCGCTGCGGTTCGCGTGCATTTTAGAAACAAAGAATACTATGGATATGCTAGGAATGGAATCTCCTGTTGTGTCTGCCTCAATCGCCGCGTCATAAACACCTACCTACCGATCACCGGTAATTAGGTACTCATTAGTCGAAGTTCGATGATCCGGATTCAAGGCTTATTCCCATCCGTTCCGAATATATTTTCTTCTAAACTAATACAAGGTAAATAGGGGCTTACCTACGCCCACAGAACATATAGCCCTAGACGCCGCATTCAGCGAGTTTTACTAAATCATGCAATCGTCAAATCAAAAGTCAGGGGGGTGCGGTAGTGTTACTCGGGCTGTGATTGGCTATTTCAAGGTAGAACTAGCAAGGTATATGGTGTGTGCCTACGCCATATCGAAAATCAAATAATCAAATTATTGTTATATCGAACGTTCATGAAATCGAATTGTTATTATCAACATCATCATCACCAGCTCATTTTTATGTCCCCACTGCTGGGGCACGAGCCTCCGCTATGGACGGATAAAGAGAACAGGCCATAAACCACCACGCGGGCCCAGAGCTAACCGGTTATTAATGAATGCAAATGCTGACGTCCCGGCTGCAACGGCTTTACGTGCCTTCCGAAACACGAAGGAGCTCGAGATAATAAATTTTTGGCCACCCATCTCATCTGATGACCGGTCTTTACAAAAGTTGCTTAACCTCAGCAAACGCAGACCGGGCGCGTTAACCATTGCGCCATCGAGCTCCTTAATTGTAATTATATCAAACAATCTTATAAATCGAAGGATTTTTTATTAAAATCGATGTTTTGCATTTAATACCTAATTCATTACAAAAATTTTATGATGAGTAATTTTAAATAAACATGTTTTATTTTAGTAAATAATAACAATTTATTGAATTTTTGACTAATAATAACAATATGATTTTTTGACTTTACTATAATAATCGTTGTCGACCATTTCATATTCGATCAATTAGCAATATTAGCATTCGTATATGGCGTAGGTAACCCGTAAATAGGTACCTACAACATAATATTTATGGATATTTTTCTTTTAAAAATTTATCTCACTATCCATTCTGCCATAGGGGGGTATTTATTGTTTGAGATTTATGACTTATGTTTTTTTTTATTAAAAAGAATTGGTAAAGAGTAAAAGAAAAAAAAAATATTCCAATTCAAAAACTAGAGACTTGATCTTACTCGTCGTAGGTACCTAGTTAGTTACCATTATTATTTTAAAGCACCTATTAAAGAGGTAATAAAAATGTCAAACTCAATCAGCAATTCTGAAATCATTGTTGCAGATAGCATTACCGTCTGCGCAATCGTGTGTCCTCACGAGTGCGCGTAGCGTGTACCGTGACCGCGGCGGTGTCCGGTGTCCGCAGTCCGGTGTTCGGTGTCCGGTGTCGTGGTGATGTGATGTGATGTGGTAGGCGTGTCAGTGGGGTGCATCGAGTGATGCCCGACGCAGCTGCGGTGATGCGGAGGCATGGTGGACGCGGCAGCGGAGCGCCGGGCCGGCCGCGACGCCGCGCGACAAAATGCTCCTTCGGGCATCACCAAGTGAGTCAAAGTAATTTGTTTTAATTTAGAAAACATACAGCTTTATATCTTACAAGCAATTAAAAATATATTATTGTAGAATTACCTATTTAAAGTTGTGCACTTGAAGAGGCCTATGTCCAGCAGTGGACTAGTATAGGCTGATGATGATGATTTAAAGTTTGTAAATAAATAACGTACTACTTTATATTTTATATTATTTTTTGATTGCAACATTTACAACAACAGTGTAAAATAATTTATTTATTTTAAAAAATGGAACTTCGAAGTTATCAAACGTGGATATCAAACAAATTGTTTATGTGTACCTACGTAGGTACGTTGTTAAAGTTTGTAGTACTTGTGAATCGTCCAAGACAACACCGGATTTCCTATTGTAATTTAAAAAGTTTACGCGAATACTACATTTGAATTTAAACACCTTTTACAAATACTCGTGTTTCCACCACCATGTGACCACGGACTCTGTAAAGGGTTTGAAACGTCAGAATAAAATCAAACGTAGAAATTAAACGCGAGGAGATACGCGTAAAGGTCAAAAGTTTAAATTCAATTCCATATTTTCTGCTTTTGCCTACTTAGTTTTAACTACGGCAAAATTGTGTGTCCTAAAATAAAACTTTACCCAATCAAATGAACGCTACCCGCGACTAAAAAGACTGAAATGACAACACTTTTTTTTAAGTTAATGATTTGTTTCATACACACTTGTAATATCCAGCCGCAACTGTTTTCGCAAAATCCCGTCTCATCTCTTGCTAGGTGATGCCGCCCGATAATTTACTATCGATAAGAATCAATAGATTAACATTATTAGCGTTCGTTCTAATATTTTCAGCAGCGGTCAGAAAAAATCAGTATGAAGTGGGACTAAATGATGATGATGTTGAACGTTCTTCAGCCAGTCTGTACTTCTCTTTTTATGTATTTAGAGAGAAATTATTGTGCTAATATGCTCTTACCATAATGGTTATTACGAAAACTTAAAAGTGATTTAACAAAAACGACGCATGAAAATTTGCGTAAAATTGCGTCTCTTGTAATTGCAATGAATCTTTTACAGTAAATTTGTGAAACATCGGAAATATCTAATATAATTAACACTAGCAAAACGGAATACTGTGATCTATAGAGAAAAAAAAAATTAAAAAATCGGTAACGTGTACCTAACTGCCTGCGTAACTACAACATCAATCATCGTAAGATAATTTCCCTTTAAATTTGGAAAACTGTTGCATAGTTTACAATTTTCCAAGTAACATTTATAAACCCACGGCGAACGACATAATTAATTAATGGAACCCACACAAAACATATTCTTTTATACTTCTTTATTTCTTTAAAACTCAATGCCAAAGTTGTTTTTAATTCTAGACAACAGAGGTCGTATACGCGAGTTTTAAAGTATACAAATTGGAGATTACGGACAGGTCTGTGCTGTGCTATAGCTGTGATATGCTCCAGGAAGTGCCAACATATAAAAGCCAGCCTAAATAATAATAGTATATATAATTTTATTTGTTAAAAATTTAATTAATTAAGTCTTGCTAAATTCAGTAATTTCTTCAATAGCTTTAAATTAATTAGGTTATGTGAAAGAACACATTATTAATAGTACCATTGGCTTTCTTAATGCTTTAAAAAAACGTGTTTGTCATATTACGTTATTTTTGGCTACAGCACGATGTCAAGGCGCCGCAGCCGCATTAATCTTTTATACACTTAAATTAAATATAATATAAGACACAGATCACATCACAAAATGTTATCTACAGTCCAGAATTTCTTTACATGAAATAGATTTAATTTATTACAAATGCAGGACGTACACGAATCTACGGAAAACAAACACGATGTAGATATTTTGAATATTTTATTAGTATTCCGTTGACGTTGTCTAGGTTGTGACTATTTAAAATACTTAGTTATTTTTGCATTCAAAGTGTTATATTTATATAGAAAAAAAGCTTGTAAAATAAGGCACATGGAATAAAGCAACTGACTGCCTCAGATATTTCTAGTGTACCATTATCATTATGAACATGATATTGTAGTTGAAAATAAGAGTTAAGAAAAGTTTTGTAAGTTGAACGGGGAAACCAATGTCTTATATATATATATAGCTCAATTGGAAAAATTGCCCGGATTGCAAAAAATCGGGTCTCATCTGTGGCAGTCATTTTTTTTGAGTGTTTGTTGGTTTAGTACCATTGTCGATAGTGTCACCTTATTAAATTATATAGATTCTGAAGCCAAGTTTATTTATGAATACGTATTAAAATATCCCGCACAATTATTTTATGGCGCATATTCTAACCAAATCGATTAATCACGTAGAAATTATCCGTGGCAGTCCGATGACAGTGATTGTCATTAATATTGATTGGGATTGGGCTTCCTATTGATCAAAGGGATTGGGACAATATTTCCTGAGCTTGCCAACGACTGTTGGCTCATGATCGCTAGCTGAAAGTACGAGAAGAAAAGTCTTTGAACAGGAAAACCAAAGTCTCCGAAGCACAATTAAACAGAAGAACAGTCGCTCAGATTGCAAACAAAAGAAAGGACTCTTAATTGACGGGCAAACCAATGTCTACGCCTGGATTGCGAAAAGAAGAAAATACGTTTACAAATTGAACGGGGACACCTATGTCTTGGCAGCTTAATCGGATGAGCAGTCGCCTGGATCGCGAAAAGAAGAAAAGAATTTGAAATTGGACAGAGAAACCAAAGTCTCCGTAGCTCAATCGGAAAAGCAGTCGCCTAGAAAGCCCAATCTGGTACATAACCCGCACAATTATTTCATTGTGCATCTTTCAACCGCATCGATCACATACAAAATATCAGTGGCGGTCCGATGAAAGTAATTGTCATTGATATTCATTGGGACCGCATGTCATGAGCTCGCCATTGACCGTTGGCTCATGCCTGTTGACCTCCGCCTCGGTAACCTACGACGATTATTCCATCGGCTTTCATTGGCAGGTCCATCAATAAACTGGATGCTTCCATTGATGTCGGTTTCCTTGTTAACTCTTCTTGATGGAATAATTGACTTTGAATAGAGGTCGCAAACATGTTTTGCTATTGGGTTCAGATAGATACAGTTCGCCTCAAATATCTTTTAGAATAAAAATCAGAATAGAAATCATTTAATTCAGGCATCAAATTATGTACAGATGGTAAATTACATAGAGGCCCATATTATAAATACCTTACAGACTAACATACATACAATTTATATATAACACTAAAACTATGCTACACGTAGGGATGGCCACGTGCGACGCAACGTGGTGTCCGGTAGCCGGCCTCGGAACTGTCGGAACATGACACCCTTCGGCCAAAACTCTTATTTTATGAAAGTCGACAGATGTTCGGTTCGTACTCTCACCACAAATCTCCTCTGCCTTCGTAGTAGTGGAGCCGGGACACGTATATCAGCGTCGTAGATATAGCTGGACGCAGCAAATGGTTCGGTTCGGTTGGTGCGACACCGCACAGGTTGCGACAGACGAGCTTCCTCTTCTTCCTTTCCACTGTGATGAAACCGTCCTCGTCGCGGTGATGAACCTGTGGAGCCGCAGGCGCGCTTATCTTCCTCGGAATCGGACGCCGCTCAGGTTGCGGAGTGGCGCCGACAGGTTGGCTAGCGGCAGCAGCGGCGTAGGCATGTTGAGGAGTAGACGTGCAGGGCGTGGTGTCGCCACCGGAGCGACGGCAGTGGGGGGTACATCGCACGCGGCGGCGGCCGGTGACGGTGACGCATCCATATGCGCCAACTCGAAACTGCCGAAAGATGCATTTTGCGCTCCGCGACGAGTGTTCACATTAGCGGCCTTGGGTGACCTACTTACCGAGGCAGTGTTGCTTAATAACACTACCTCACGCAACTCACCAAAGGCGTTATTCGAAACCTTTAATTTCTCCACTACTTCTGCCAGACTCGTTTTCAGGAGGTTGATGTCCTTTAACAGCCTGGTGACATCGACGTGGTCGAATGTGACGGGAGGCAGTTTGTGAAGCTCCTTCGCCACAAATGAGGGCATGTCGTCCGGGTCGATCTCCTTGAACAAGGTGATGATGTCCTGGAGACTTCTTTGAGATGATAGAGAGAGATGGGGAGTAAATACTATTGACAAATATGTTTAGCGTCTTGATTCTTACGCTCCAGTATTTCATTATTTTATGCTTTAAGATGACTTTTGCAATATATAATTTTTTTGTAACCGACAGAAAGTGAATTGCCATTGAAACGGGTTGTCCTTAATATAATTGTATCATAACAATTTGCGCATTGTTTGCGCACACCAATTGAATAGGAAATCTCAGTTTCAGACTATTAGTTGGCCGTTGTATATAATCAGCTGTTAGCCTCATTCCCCTCGTTAGCTCCGTTGACAGCAGCATCGTAACTTCTGTGCAGCGAATTGTTTGATTAGGTGTAAGCCGAGCCGGGCACGCAATACCGTCTGAGTTTAATGAGAGCAGTGAACACCGATACGGCTCGTCACGGCTACGGCTGCGTGTTATCAGAGGCCGTGGGTAGGAGTGTGTGTACGTTGACGTGTGCGCAAATATATATGTGTGTGCGCGCGAGTAGTAGCGCTTCCAGGAAACGCGAGTAGAATTCGCAGAACCGATGGGTTGTCGCACTCGCTTCAGCAATAATTTGCGCAAGGAACCGTTCGTGAATGTGTTGACATCGCTCATTCTACCGTTAACAGAATGTATACTTGGTACTTACTGTACTATCTTATCTTATCATCGCCGCCCTCGCTTGGTCTAATTGTTGCTTATAATATTAACCTTCAATATCAGCAGTCTGTAGGAATCGAAATAAAACATTGGACGAAATTTTTCGCCGTAATATTATTTAATATTTAATATTATTTAAATTAGTTATTCATGGATTCTTCAGTATTTTTTATGCTATGCTTCTGCTTTAAGCAAAGCACTACCTGGGTTATATTTTTATTAATTTATTTGTATTTAATTATGTTTATTTGTTATTTAAATCCTATTTCAATATCCTTATGCTGCTTTAGCTGCGCAAAAACCTGCTTTGCCATTCCCTCTTTCTAACAATGTCTTTGCACGTAGCTTCGTTTGGCCACTAATAATGAAAAAAAAAAGCTATTCGTTCATTATTAAAAATATTGATAAATAAATTATTGTATTTAATTAAATAAGTTGAAACACAAAACTACATGTTTAATAGAGGTAAATTTTCGATAAAGTGCTTTGGTAAGAAATAAGTAAACCCCGAAAGTTATCAACACCCGATATAACTGAAGCGACAACAGCGACGAAATGATGTCATATTTCGACCTTACTCGGCGATGACAAATTTAATAATACATCATCATAATGGATTGGTAACATATGGATTGCTATAAATGTCAATAGATTTACTACCTACTCAAAAATTAGACCCATATAGGAAATTTGTGAGCACAATTAGCTATGATTTGTGTACTTATATAAATGTTGACTATACTAAATGCATTACATCATTAATGTGGTTTAAACTCTCATAAACTACTTTTTAACGATTTAAGAAGTAGGTGAGGATTCCGTGAAGTGCGCTTCCACCTTCGGACTTATTATCACTTAACATCAGGTGAGTGAGATGAACGCCATCTGCTTACCTACCCATAACGGAATTAGAAAAAAAACCACCCATTCCAGTCAGTCTTAAGGCGTGCCAACTTCCCTTTATCGAGACGGAAGCATCAAACTAGGACTACTAGAAGTGCTGAATATTATATGGGGCGGAGCGTAGGTATCACCATCACCATCACAATCTGCTCATTTTTATGTCCCCCACTGCTGGGACACGAGCCGAGTGGATAGGGAGAACGGGCCATTAACAAACACGCGGGCCCATTGCACATTGGTTGTTGTTAACGTTTGCTAATGCAGCCGCGATCGACAGTTTTACGCGAAAGCACCCATCCGATGACCGACCTTTGCGAATGTTGCTTAACTTCAGCATTCGCAGACCAGGTGCGTTAGCCACTGCTCCGTCGAGCTCCCCGAGAGCGAAGGTATGCGAAGAGTTATTACCATTACACGGTAGTACTATTAGTCTTTTATTCTGTGCCATTACCCATCATTTAGTTAGAGCAAAAATACCATGTTTACAAACACAGTAATCATTAAAATAAAACATTGTAAAGTTTAAAAAAATGGATAGATGGCGCTCAGTGCTGCTAAAAAAGCACGATAAAACATTAGAAAGCAGTGACAAAATTCAGCGCTTACGTCAGCCTTCCCGGTAGCATAGCGGTCAGTGCAGCCGCCCGGATTGCGGAAGACCCAGGTTCGATTCCTGGCTGGGTCGGGTGGGCGTTTCATTTTTTCACTGTATTTTATAAAATTTTAGCACTTAAAAATAAAAAGTAAAAATTTAAAAAAATGTTTAAATGGGCTATTGTGTTGTTGTCGTTGAATCTTCGTAATGACTAAAGAAAAATATAAGAAGTTTGGGTTGTTCCTAAGGATTATTATTTTTGCGCTCTATAAAAGAGCAAGTCGTTGAACCACAGCCTCATAAGGCCCAGGTCAGACTCAGAACTAAAAGATACGTTGTTTACCGGGTTGCCCCAATAACGTATTAGGTAGTCGAGTTTTTTTTTGTTATCCAGACAGGTGGCCTGAGCTCAAAGTTGCATCTCGCAGCGACTACTTGGGTCATTGACTCTTGTAACACCCAAATGTCCGATTTGGTACCGGATCGGATGTATCCAATCAATGGGTTTCTTACGGTTCACATTGTTATACAAATACGTGCTAGTGTATTTATCCGCCTACAGATGTATCGTAAACTATTGTAACTAACGAGTTCGAAAGCTCCCATAGTTTGGTATTGACAACAAAATAACAAATAAGAAAGCAGATAAAAAATTAAACTTATTTTTACAAAGTGTAGGCGAGAGATATTAGGAACTTGTTAAGAAAACAAACTTTTTTTTAGAACTATACCAGATACCACATCATTATATTTATTTGACTGTGGTGATCATCTTCTCAATATTTAAAAAATCGATTTGATTAATTAGTTTTGACTGTTTCTTGGTAAATTCCCTTTGCAATGTATGCCAGGTTTGTTTCCTTACACGATAATGTCAATGTCTGTTGGTAGCTTCGTCATATTTTCCCTGGAAATGTTTGTCAACGACTCGACGGCTTAACGTTTGATGTGGTAAGGCGGGTAAACCGTAAACGTACTGAGAGTGCGAATGTGCAGGTGGCAATCCAATTTCCTGGTAACTAATGAGTACTCTATCCATTTTACTCAATTCTAAAGAACATGTTTGCATGCATTTACATGGATTTATAAATTCATCACAGTTCTTTTCTCTCTTTTACAAAATAAATAATAAATTAGTATCATCAAATTTTATCCATGTAACTTTAGAATAAATAAACAACGAAAATTTGAACAATAAAAACTTTTGTTTCGACGTCGATTGGTCCTCTTCTTCTGACTAATGGCGGTAAGGGGTTGCAACAAATTACTACCACGCGATGCAGAGTTGCAGGCGCCAACATCTGGTTGAGAAGGCGGTCCTGCCCGCTAAATCGGTCGATGACGGTGCGAGGGGCCGCGGTCGGTGGGGCGGCGGGGGCTATTTTCGTCTGGCCGCCACATTTGGAAAAGGCATGGTGACGTCACGATCCTCCGCAGCGATGATGCCATCGCTCGCTCGCGACACGCACCGCCCGACCGACTTGCCAAAATATAACAGCACGCTCCCGCCATCAACTTTATTTTGGTCATTGTTCGACAACGGACTTCGTGTGTGACTGATGGCCGTTGATAACTAGGTACTAGATATTTGTGATTCATTACTTCCTTAAAATATTCTAATCTACATGAATAGGCATCTACTAAAATTACTGTACGGAAAAAGTGTAGGGAGGGACCGGATCTAACTAATAAAATTTCAGTAGGCAAATTTTTTATCGTTACTTTGTAGATAACAAAGTGGAGTCAGGATATTGATTGGTACTTATTCATTTTATGTCATGAATCATAATGCCTGCAGATAAGTACAGAATAAAAATACTACTACTAATGAAATTTAACGTGATGACAATGACAATATACTATTTAAACTATCATGGTCACTTGCATTAAAGGGATTAACGGGATTCTTACCAAGTTATTTTTTGACGTGACAACGTCTTATAAATTGGTTTGCCGGGTGACACTTCAAGAAACTGCGTTACGCTCCGCTCACGTTATGCGCTCACAATGAGAGCGAGTGAGAGGCACGCGTCCCTTCCACTCGGGCATGGTTAGCCCGCCTAAGAGCGAGAGAGACAGACATAAAAAGTGAAAGGTAAATACGTATGTATGTGTAAAGGTAAAAATAAAATTTTGTTAATATGAAATTCAGTGCGAGATTCTTTGTATAAATTAATGTTTTAAATATAATTCTTTGTATAAATAAATGTTTTAATTTGTTACTATTATTTCATCCTTCTTCCTACTATACGAATGAATATTCACATTAAAATTATTTTACCACTCAAAGTCGTTTTTTATAGAGATTGCTGATTGCCTCAGACTGCATTTTCAGCTTCACCGGGCTTGTTTGGGGGCGGCAAGGAACGTAAAGGGTCCCTCAAGCCGTGTGAAACGAATCACCTTCGGAGGTTTTCTAGATGGAACAGTATTGCGCACTAGTGCGCGTCCCCGTGCCCTACAAGATTCTCCGAAGGGTTCGGATCGGATCGGGAGTTTAATCAATAGAACAGTGAGAATAATAATATAAACAATGTAATGTTTAAAATTTTTTGTAACATCTAAAAGCCAACAGTGTTTACAATTAAACAATTTCCAATAGCTAAAGTTAACAAACTCTCGGCAATAAATCATGTTCCACTCGTTCGCTATTATTTTCTAAAACACGCAAACACCTAATGCTAATGACAATTTTATTAGGTTTTGCATGTTAAACTATAATGATGGAGTTATACAATTTACAGCACCAACTTGTACAGACGCCTGCACATCAACCTGTCCAAAACTGTCAAATTTCTTCAATACATTTTCAAACATATGCCTAAGGCAAGGCATAAAGTTCAAAGTCTATTGAGGAAATTTGACAGTTCGTGGTAGGTTCATGTGCAGGCGTGTGTACAATAAATATTAAGCTGGCCCTAATGAATGATGCATGTGTTCATGAATGGTGAACCAGATTGGGGATATTCCTCTATAATTATCACCACAGTCAACGATCTTATGTTTTTGTTTTGAACACACCTACGTTCGTTTGGACGTACTTACGTGCGAGTTTTTGCTTAGATCCTAACAACGTTTGATTTAATGTTTGTTTGATTTATTGTTATACACGTATTGTGTTAAATTAATCAAAGGTTTGCCGCATCATTTAACAATTGACGACTTTTAAGTTTCAAAACAACTGAATTTGTTGTCTTTTTGTAACATTATGATAGATGATATAAAGAAAACTAGCATCACAAGATCCTTGTAAGTTTTAGGAACGAAAAAATTTACTGTAAAGTGCCTATGAGTTAACCTTTACCGAACCGAACTGTCTTTGAGGGTTAAAAGAGGCTAGATCGAATAGGCGTGTCTCCGTAGTCCGTACTAAGTACCTCACTAGATTTTCAGCTCTATCGAATCGTTTATTCAATATAAGCCTTACAAGAGACACACAAACACACACGTTCACATAAAGTCACGTTGACGACAAAAACTTTTTTTTTTTCAAATCATAAGAAACAACATTTTTGTTTAAATTAAACTATTGAATCCACTACCAATTTGGATTTTGCGAGAGCCTTCAACCGAGAAAGAAGGAGAGACAAGAAACACCAGATACTATTTTTTCCAGCTTTTTTACTGAAATGTCAGTCATAATATGTTGAGAGCTGAAACCCGGCGGCTTCTCTAAAAGGTTTCTAAAAAAATGTATCAAGCATATTTCTACTAAGATTGCCTTCATCATCATCATCATCTTCATCATCATCATCATCATCATCATCATCATCATCATCATCATCATCATCATCATCATCAGCTCATTTTATGTTCTCACTGGTGGGGCACGACGCACGAGCCTTCCCTATGGATGGACAGGGAGAACGGGCCATAAACCACCACGCGGGCCCAGTGCGGATTGGTGGTTGTTAACAACTGCTAATGCAGCTTAAGATTGCCTTAATAAGAACAAAACCACAAGACAGGTGATCATTACCGTCGTCCAACGGTCATAAGCTAAACTTTATCGTGTACTTCACAGTTCAAGAAAAAACTGACAGCCGTGAATGTATTGTAACCGTTTTAGATGATTCTCTGTTTATATTGGCAACCATTGTAAATGCCATTAACAATTCAAGTGTGCTTGCCAAAATTATAATTGTCCACCAAATCATAGTTGTAAATTGCGAATGCCGTCAATTTAGTCGTTTATATACGCGCCAAATTCTTTTTACAACTGTATTATTATTACCTTTTGAACTTCCTTTGTGGTCTGTTGGATCCAGGTTCGTCCGGGCCAGCATTTTATCTAAGCCTGTTGCCATAACATCAATTTGAGAAGCAATATTGCTTTCTTGCAGTAAAGAGGTAAGAGTTTTCTCTGTGGTTAGAGATTCTGGTTGCAGTGCGCTTCCATCTACGGCCTTATCGTTATTTACCATCAGGTGGAATGAAGGAATGTTTCCCCGTTGCAATGTAAAAATATTTATATTTCGTCTAATTATTCTGGCATCAGGGAAATTATATTAATGTTTTTTTAATTAAGGATTTTTGACATATACCTACCTAAAAAGTGTTTACTAAATAAAATACTCTTACCTATTACCGAGTTTTTTAAATATTATATTATGTATAATTTTATAAATATCAAATTCAAAGGTTCACCGCTACAAGGCATTCACACTATTATATTGCCTTCCTAAGTTAATATTTAATATGTATTAATACCCAATTGATGCTAGGTTCGCCGCTACAACGCATTCACACTATTATATTGCCTTCTAAGTTAATTTTGATATGTGCTAATAAATGATGTCGTTTGTTGATCAGTTGATCACTGATTGATCCACAAATTTTCCGCAATGTAACAGTTTTATTTACAGGTAGTTCGGTAACATCGGTTTGTTTACCTAATATCTAATTACCTATATACGATACATATACTGCTAGTTATATCAATGTGTCTTGTTATCAGAGGCGAGGTAACAACGCTTGCCTTTACTATGAGGCGCAACATAGCATCCAGTGTTAGTACGTGAGCTGCCTACCTTATTTCTGCTTTATCAATTTTAATTTTCAACACATGCGTATCAATTGTTTTATCTACGTAGTTTGCTCTAGGAAATATTCGAACGGAATAAATTGAGTGTACGCGTAGGAACCGCTCAAACGAATCCAGCGATACGATTGCGTTAGTGAGTGTTGACAGTGGTATCGTGGTACTGGCAATAGGGTCGCGCGCTCGCTATCGTTCGCCGGCCACCAGTGCTGCGCGATCAGCTCCCCAGAATGGTTCATGCGCGGTAACAGTTATAACCATTATGTTGTTTCGTTACTTCAAAATACATGTCAGTATATATTTACAGTGACGTTGTGTGAAACTGACTTGCAACACGTATATTTGTGGGGGGAAACTGTAATTCGTAACAGTACAGGTGAATAAAACAGAATATATGAAATAATATGTTTGCTGGTTAAGTAAACGGCACCGATCCTTGTATTCGAAGCGTTATCGAACAGTGTTGAGGGCTTACATTTTAGGGCTAATAGCTGTTAGTATCTAGTCGTTAGAAAGTAAGTTTTTGTGTTATTGTGTACTCTCTCACTCACTAGTGAAGTGTTGCGGTAACGTAGGTATTTAGTTGGCAAAATATCAAGGACAGCGGTCCCAGTCGATATTGAAACGACATACCGTTACACGTTTTTGTTTGTATAGAATTAAGGCCCCAAGGAATCAGTATCTGCCCCATACGGTTTGGTCGCATGTCCTGAAACTGTTGTGCTTATTGTGAGTTAGTCAGAATAAGTAAAACCGCACCATTGTTATGTTTGGTTGTTTGAATTTAACGTCATCGATCATATTGTTTACTTAAGTGGATGAAATTTATGAGTTATGATGACATTAATGTTACGTCATATAACTTTGTACCTATCTTTTCTATTCAAAGGCTCCTTAAGAGCCTTAACACATTTCGATATCCAAAACTGATTTCAAAGTTCAATATTTTTCAAGCTAATTCTAATGGAATTTTCTATGCTCAAGGAAAATACTGAGATCTAGCGAGTTAGTAGACACCTATAACATTTTAAAAAACATTTATTCGATTTAATTTATGCAAATTTAAGTTCACTGTAGAAAGTTTCAATGTTTTACTTAATAATTGTGATAGGATTGTGATAGTAATAGGATTCATAGTAGACATTGATGCAATTGTTTTTAACCGCCTCTGTGGTCTAGTGGCTAAGACCACCGATTTAGATCCAGAGGTCCCGGGTTCGATTCCCAGCGGGGGTACATGTTTGTGTACTCGGTTTGGTTGGTGGTAGGACTTGTTTGTCCGCCTGTCTAGCTACCACCATCTAATCTAAATATGTCGCCATAACATCAATGTTTGTAGCATTGTTGTGTTCCGGCAGCTAGAGACAAGATAGCCAGTACCTCACTAGTTGAGGATCCCGGGTGAAGTGCGCTTCCATCATTGGCTTTATCATCACTTAATATCAGGTGAGATCAAGGCACTGTGCTTAAAAATATAAAAAATAAAAATTACATTCTATCCCGCTGCAATACGAGTTGAATGACCAGCAAGTCACTCGACAAAAGCTACCCAATATTTATGCGGGACAGCGATTTGTTCTACTGACATTAGTCTAGTAATGAAGTCATACAATGAGTATAGAAAAAGCATGTAATAATAAATACCGGCAGCGCTGCAAAATAAATATCTTCTAATTTGATACTACCTGAGCCTCGATTCTGCTATATTAAAACGTCCACAATCGTGTGTATTAAGCTTGTTTTAACAATTTTTTATACTTAATGCTAACCGCCAGCCAGTCATATCTAACATACTTTTGAGATGTTCTTATATTAATCTCCATACTCCTCCTTTTAAAGTCCTTTTGTGCTAACAATTCTTATAATAATTCTATTAGGTATCTAAAAAGTGTTATCCTAAGTAGGCTAGAACTTACAAAAATAAATTGATTGTAGTATATTTTCACATTAGAAGAAAGATCAGTATAAATTGTTTATAACAAAACGTCAGACAAACTAAATAAGTTGTTAAAGTTGGACTTTACGATATTTGGTTAACAACGACTTATTCCATGACTGAGAGTAGGTATATTTGTTTACCACGACGACTATTAATAGGTAGGTAGGTAGCAGTCGCAAACTTTAATATGATACCAGTAACTTTCCTTCAACGCGCATACGCACCGATCCGATCCGAACCCCTTCGGAGAATCTAGTGGGGATGTAGAATATACTAGTGCGTGATGCTGCCGTTCCCTCTAGAAAACCTCTGACGGTGCTTCGTTTCACACGGCTTGAAGAACCCTTTAAGTTTTTTGCCGCCCCAAAAAAGCCTTCAGCTAACTCTCCAAAAACCACATTAGCTATACGTGTGCGTGTGCGGTGTGCCTACTTACCTAAGGTTATGTATGATTTAAAAATTCAATAGCAATAAGTATACAAAGAAAAGTTTTAATTGTTTTTTTATTTAGCATTGAGGTTATCTTATTTTATCACAGCATATCACGCGTCGTACGTACACACGCCTGCACATCAGACTACCACAAACTGTCAAATTTCTACAATAGACTTTGAACTTTATTTATATGATATGGTTGAACATTTATTGAAGAAATTTTACAGTTTTGGATAGGTCCGATGTGCAGGCGTCTGTACCTACCTTTTCTCTTACATCCCCGCGGTGCCTCACGTTTTCGTCGATATCTCGATGCACAAAGCAATGAATTATCATTTAATTACTTTCTTGATTCAATATGTATACAGTAATAAGTAGATATATATTTATAATGTATTTGCTTTGGAGCCGTTCGTCGTAACGATTAGTACCTTATCGGTATAATGAGACCTTGTCGGTCGTTAAAAACGAATTCTGAAGCTAAAATATTAATAGTAAATTTTTTTTTAATTTGATTTATTATAAATCACACAGGTTTACCAAAATTTTTGATAAGCTTTTTTCGTAAAGACATTTTTGTTTGACAACCCTAGCGGCTTCTAGTAAACAAGGGGTTCTACTATAAAGCGCTCGAGCGTTATACTCGCTCTACGGCGGAACAAGTCGTACCGTACCTATATTTTATGTGACTTCTGTATAAAAATAAAGGTACAAAAATGCCCATTATATCTTTTTATATCTAAAGGTTAGTTTACTGAAAAGAAACATTGGTCGTTATACAAAATCCGATGTAGGGTACGTACTCGAGAGATGACTGAGGTGTAGCAGTTGCATAATTAATTTGTAACATGGTACCTTTAAATTATTTTATATTGGATGCGTTCCATTTATGTAAATTCACGTATTTTTATTTAAAACTAGCTGACCCGGACTTCGTACCGCTTTGACAGTTTCCATGACAACAAAACAAACAAATCATTTTGTATTGAAAAATTAAATCGTTTTTAGTATTTTCCGTTACTTATTATTTATGTTTCTCACCGTTTAAACCTTCCCTGAACTTCCACAAATATTTCAAAATCAAAATCAGCCAAATCGTCGTCGTCCAGCCATTCTCGAGTTTTAGCAAGACAAACGAACAGTTTTATTGAAATTCATTCTCATTTGAAGGTTTTTAAGCTTAATCCGTTAAGAAAGGATTTTCCGAAATTCTATCCTTACCATTTCAAATTTCGAACTCTACTTCCCTGTGAGGTCGTGACCTAAAAGTGCATAACCCAATAAAGAGGTTTTATTTAACAAATAAGGTTAAAGAGTTTTTGCGTTTGCTAATTTTAAAGAGTTTTTGCGTTTTTAAGTGACTTCAACTTTTTTTGAATAAAATCTGATCAAACATTGTGTCAAAATAAAATGTAATTAAATCAAAAGCACTAAGGAGTATTGATATCAACTTCAAATAAAATCACTGCCAAAATAACTTCCTACCCCTTTTTAACCCCGTTAGGGGATGAATTTCAATAAAACACGTCTTCCATCAATTCTGTTGAAAAAGGTTTATACAAAATTTAAAGTAGATTGGACCAAGGAATCACGTTGTCCCATACAAACTTTGCCCCCCTTTTTCACCCTCTTAGGGGTAGAATTTCGGGAAATCCTTTCTTATCGGATGCCTACGTTCCGTCCTAACCCAAGTTTCAGGTATATACGATCAGCGGTTTATGCTGTGCATTGATCCGTCAGAAATTCAGGACAAAGCATTTTATATGTATAGATTATACAAAATATATTCAACCATATGCAATGCACATAAAGTTTAAAGTTTATTGAGAAAATTTAACAGTTTGTGGTAGTCTGGTGTGCAGGCGTGTGTGTGTACAAAGAGCTCACGAAACCTGTCAAGCTGGGATTTAAATAACTGGTATGATGGGATTACTTACACGTAAATGGTTAATACAACCATCGAATTCTTGGTTTACAAGTTGAAATGGTTGGATACAGGAATAGGAGTGGGAGGACAGATGGAATAGTTAATTGTCATCTCCAATCCTTTGACTGACGTTTATTCGGTCGAAAGGCTTACTTAGTAGCAACTAGCAAGTTCCTTCAGAAAGTCTTAAGCAAAGTCAAGTACCAACATAGAAAAATAATACGAAGGAGTATGCGTTGTATTCAATTATTTATGTACTTAAATTCTCGAAGACGACCTCCGTAGCCGAGTGGCTCGCACGCCGGACTTTGGGCGGCGCTAACTCTGAGGTCCCCGGGTTCGATTCCCGGTCGGGTCAATGTCGATTGTCGAAAACGAACTTTCCTATATTGTGTCGGTTCTGGGTGGTTGTGGTATCGTCGTTGTTGTTTCTTATTTTCATAAAACGAGTGCTTTAACTACCTTGGGATCAGAACAAAGTATGTGATATTGTCTAATATTTTCTAATATAATTAAAGCGAATACTTTAGTATGTGTATAAGTACTCACTGACGGCTGACCGAGGGTTAAATACCCTCTTCATCACGTCGAACAAAAAGTGTTCGCGTCAGAGGAGCGCGCACATGGATAATATCCTAGTTTTAATGGAATGGTGCTTGATGCTGTATATTTACAGTTTGTGACGTCAACGTTCTGTTATTCAGTTAGTAAGTCATACGTCCGTTTTTTGTTAACGTTTTTAACTATTATAAATCATGAATTTTACACGCGATTCTAAATGGTTCCTATTGTGACTTTTGTATGGCTTTTTATTGTGCCTTAGGTACGGACGCCTGCACACAACATATCCAAAACTGACAAATTTCTTCAATTTAGTTTTCAACCATTTATTGTTTAGTCATAAAGTTCAAAGTTGTGAGGAAATTTGACAGTTTGTGGTAGGTTGATATGCAGGCGTGTGTGTGTGTATCATCTTTTGATGATATTATACTACTTGTAGGTCTTTTTAGAGGTGTGTAAAGGGTGTTGTTGATGTAATAAATAATGATATCTAACTACGTTGTGTAAATAAAAAATATATGAACATATCGTCAAAAGGAATGTGCTGTATCGATAGATAAGATAATAATTATATATTGATTCCAATTTTCATTAGAGTATTATTGTTAGATATGTAATTTAAATCTCAATTAACCTAGTACAAAGGGCTTCCCCATAGAAGTAATATAATGTCATCCTAAAGATCACGAATACGTATCTTTTTAGTTTATTTTATATAGGTATAATTGGTATATCAGGCATCATATCCGGTTCAAGTTCTAGGTAGGTATATCAGGAATAGCATTGCCATTATGTTGTGTTCGGTCTTTTTTGTCGTTACTCCTCTATCTTTAAGTACGGTTGTTTGTGAGTTCCTCGACTTTGTATACCTACCACTTTAAAAAGGTCTCGCTTACAAAGCTGTGATGACATTATAGCAAGGATGTCTTGAACCCGTTCTCCAGACGAGAGCACAAAGCCTGACCTCGCGCCATTGTCAGCGGGCAATGGACACGGCGGCGGCGTTTGCATGCGTCTCCTGTGCTAACAAACGCTCTCAATGTAGTAGTACTAACTGCTACCTACATCCGTGTTCGCCTCAAAGTGCTGTTAGCCTGTTACACGCGCACGGGCTGTTATTTTTGAGTTTTTTTTTACACCTAACGGTTAGAATGTTTCGCTTCGTCATAACGGTGTTTTTTTTATTATCACACACCGGGGAAGCGATTGGCCGCAGATGAAAGCGCAGTTCTCCCGTAAACTTATATAACTTGCGTACTGGCAATTAAGATGGAGCAATGTTAAAATTGCTGTTATGTAGATGGAGATTAGATGGAGGTGTAAGCTAAGCTGATTTAGAACAATCTTAAAACAGTAACGCGCTTACGGTTTTTATATTTTCTTGGGGAAATGCCTAATGCATCCTCCTCCTTGTTCCAAGTCCGAACCAAACCATGCATTATTTGCTATTCGATCACGTTTACAGTAACGAGAATTAATTGTATGGCAAAACTTACACTCCTTCGCACCAGCGTGCGTTGCTTCAATGCCATACAAATTCTCGTTTTCGTTAACGTGATCATTAGCAAATAAAACTAAGCATTAAGTTAAGCAGTCTAAGCCCTGACCCAATACAAATGTATGCATTTGAACTGCACCGCCCGCTGCCGCTGTCATCCGTTTACAATCAAGATCAGTGGTCATATGGTGGTCATGCTAGACTATTGCTGCTAGGCCAGACTAGATAGGCGGTTTAATTGTTCGTGTTTATGATAAAGTTTTCAAGTGCTTAGCTTCTTGCGTGTGTTGAATTACACCGCATATCCCGCCTTTCGTTTAACACCGCGGCATGAACTGGACAGCTTGGTATAACAACACCGCCCACGCCCGCCGGCTGCGGCCGCCGACACCGCTCGCATCCGTCCCCGCAGTGATTGATAAGCCAATTTGACATCATTGCCGTGGGAAATGTAGGACATAGCATGCTTTTCGCTTCAACGAAGCTCCGGAATAGGCTCATTAAGCCATTCATTTGTCCTTTATGATTCAAACCTTTTTCTGTTAATAGGTACCTACAAGTGATATAGGTACCGGTGTTGTGAATTGTAATCATCGTTAAACTGTTCGTCATTGCTATTCTCAAAGTTAGTTGATGCTCATTTGTCTTTTGCTGCTTATAAAGGCAGGTCCAATTTAGGCGATTGTCTATTAATTGTCGTGAAATCGGTTAATAAGCAGTCCTTTGCGTAGATTAGCCTTGACCGCTGAATACTGGAGATCCGCTTCAATTTTGACGATGTGTCGTTGCTTCTCAAGAACATACTGTTAAATGACATCATTTTATTACTTGGAAAAATCCTTTTATAAAACAAGAATTCTTTTTAAAATTCACCTTCCAAAGTTTTGTTTCCTTTAAAATGTTTCATTATTTTATGTCGAATGAAGTAAGCAATAAATCATTAAGTTTTGCTAAGTATACGGTGTTTTCACTTGTGTATACATAAGATACAATTATTTAGTTTTTTTATCGTTATATCATTAACATATAAAGTATCTGTACTAGTAACATAAAATAATGAAGCATCTGTATTTATAGACTGGTACTGCGACACTGGCTATAAATTTGAAAGGTAACGTCACCTCTATTTTGTTTTCTTTAAAAATTGTAAGATTGCGATACGCATTCTTACAATTTTGCATTGCCTATTAGTAGTGGTTCCTTGTATAGTATCCTACTTTCAAGCTAGTTATGAACAATGTATCTATCTGTATTTGAAATAAAGTTGATAGATATTAATATCGACACTTTTATAAGAAACAAAATACGTACGAAACAAAATTTGGGTAAATTGATGCATACCAATATTAGTTGATCAATGAATGGGTGTGTGGAGTTATTTACACTCATAACTTCTCTAAATTTCTAAAAAATTTGACGAACGACGAAACGTATTCGAAAATTAAGTTGTGTTATTATAATAAGTTTTATTATAGTTATCATTAATATTTTTTAAAGTAATGTAATCTTAACGTAATTTTAACCGCCTCTGTGTTGTCTGTCCCTGGTTCGATTCCCAGCGGGGAGTACATGTTTGTGTACTCAGTTTGGTTGGTGGTAGGGCTTGTTTGTCCGCCCGGCTAGCTACCACCATCTTATCTAAATATGTCACCATAACATCAATGTTTGTAGCATTGTTGTGTTCCGGCAGCTAGAGATAAGATAGCCAGCACCTCACTAGTTGAGGATCCCGGGTGAAGTGCGCTTCCATCATTGGCCTTATTATTACTTAACATCAGGTGAGATCAAGGCACTGTGCTTACCCGTTAATATACAAAAATATATATTTTAGTCTTATTTAATTTCATGCAAACAAAAGTTGTTATAGCAATTAAATTTATTTTAGCAAGTATATATTCGTGTAAGTTGTGTAACGGTTTTCTAGCCAACATTTGTGGTATGACGTCATCTAATAGCCATTAATCGATAATTATGATTACATTAAATACAGGACTATAAGTAGCGTAGGCCCAATTAGACCGCCTTTTAATTTAATGGTAATTAAGCCCACAATACACAAAAGTATCAGTCACTTAAAATGCGAGTCCATCTAATATCGATGTGGGTGTTGAGTGGTGCTGTTCATTTATAGTTCTATATATTTTTATTGAAAATAAATAATTTAAAAATAATGATCTTATCTTTTAATATAATATCACATTTAGTGTTGATGATTGGATAAAGAAGTTTAATGCTTGCTTGCTGCTTGGGCCGAAAAGTTACTTTAAAACCAACTTAGGCTGACACTTCATTAGGCGGAGAGGAGCTTAGCGGAGAGCTGTAGGAAAGAAAAATAATGATTTATTTCCACCAAAGTATGAAAGTAATACTAAGCACAACTTGTATCTAGTACACAATATTTAATTGACTGGAGCCCCAGAACATTTCAAGACTCGCAAGTCTTCCATGCGTTTACTACGCATTAACCAATAGAGTTCTGTAGCAAAGAAGAGACGATAAATTAAAAGATATGACTAAGAGACCTGGCTGGATACAGTAGTTTGCGTTACATACATACATACATACACATTAAACATTTTATTAAGTATTGATGAATGTCAATGCTTTTCCTTTGCACGCAACCCAATTACTTATTGTAATTCAATACAAACATTATTTTATTATGGGCGTTGCTATCGAGAAGACCGAAGCTGTTCGAGACTTTGGCATTGTTTTTGGTTTCGAGATGCGTATATACAATCACTTTATGCTGTTTTATTGACAGATATTTCCGTGACCTCTGTTTTGTCGTGCATACCTTTCTCAAATATACTTCAAGTCAACCTTTTACAAATATTTAAAGCATTAAAATCATATAATTGTGCATTCGTAAGATGTTTGCTGGAGTATACCTGGCCTATATGGTGTCCAAGTGTTCATATTGCGCAATTGACCAAATTGAACGTATCTAGGATATATTAATACGTGAAGCAAAAACTTTGTACCCCTTTTTACGAAAATTGCGCGGACGGAGGAGTATGAAATTTCGCACACTTATAGTTTATATAGAGAAAGAGTGCAGAATGCTAATATTTTTTTAAAATTATGCATAAAAAATACATTAAAATAATTTTGCATACTTATAGTTTATATAGAGAAAGAGTTCAGAATGCTAATATTTTTTTTTAATTATGCATTAAAAATACATTAAATTAAATAAACATTGCTTCATGCATTTTTCAAAAATGGGAGAGGAGTGTCCGAAATCTGTCAATGCCAATCCAAACTCACATTCTATCTTTTTTAATTTTTCATTGCTTAGGATACAATCCGTGCAACCTTAATAAAATTACGGTCGAATTTCGACCACTGGGCGACCATTACAACAAAAGAAATGGATATTGACTGACGACGATGATCGTACAGACGCCTGCACATCAAACTACCACAAACTGTCAAATTTCCTCAATAGACTTTGAACTTTATGTTTATGGTTTAAGATTGACAATGTATTGAAGAAATTTGAAAGTTTTGGGTAGGTTGATGTGCAGGCGTGTGTACATAGATAGCTGTCGGGAAGATACCTCATCTCAACTTTATTATCTCAATTAAAGACCAATAGAATTAAAACATTATATTTTAAAACACGCACTCTTACACGCACAATATCTCCGTTCCCAATGAATCTTCAAGCTTTGGCAAAAGTAAGACTCACTCGCCTTTTGGAAGCATATGCCTGGTAGTAATAAGTTACAAGAAACCAGCGAACCCTTGGTTTCAAACATACATTTACCAATAAATATATTATGAAATAAAAATTAAATTACCTTTTGTAAAACAAGTACGCTTTTATTATCCCAAATAAAAAATGCGAATGTATTTAGCAAGCTGGGAGATGCAAATATAACAATTTAAATATCTGTTCAAAGTTAACCGAACGTTAAATATTAGTAAATTAAATCTTTGTTTTGGATTAAACGTCATACAACGTTGGACGTCGCTCTTATTGTTTTTTTTAAATGTAATTTTAGTCATTGTAATTTGAGATAGATAGAATAGATTCTTTCCAGTAAAATATTAACTATTAAGGGCGGGCTCAGCTACAATATTATTTTACGTTTATTTTATAATACGTAAAGATGGATTTAAATTATCTTAAGAGTTCATAAAACTGTGATTTTTAAAAGGCAGATTGTGTTGCTAATGAAAATAGGTAATAAAAACATCTAACTTTGGCCAGATTTACTTCTCGACTACATAAATTACCCTCTTCTTTGGTCTTTCTCAGTCTTTGTCAGTGTCCAATATAAATATGGCGTCACCTGCCTAATTTAGGGAAAATTTCTTGTATGTTTCCACCAATGCGGTTTTATCAAATTTAGTTATCGGACTACGCAGTGCTTCTTAATCCTTAGTAGGTTAGGTACTATGGGGGCCGCAGCTTCAGTCTTAATAAATGGAAACAAAACTGCGTTTTCAAAATTGTAGCCTCAGCTCACTATACCACTATCCAGTCCACTTGCTATTGGTTGTTCCCGATGAAGGATCGTTCCCGGACGTACATGAATTTCTTCCCACCACCTCATCCACCTTACCTACCTACCCTACCCTATCTACCCTGTTGCAGGAAAAAAAAAATTGTTTGATATTTTAATTATAAATAAATGGTCGTGAAAGTCATGGGATGTTATATATGAAATTTAATTACGAGAACAAAGGGCTTTAGAGGTCTGGGCATAATCCGCAAGTTGCTAGACGACTACCTACAAGATCGACCGACAACACAATTGCTCCGTGCAGTGTGAGGCTCTAGTACTACTCAATCCGCTAGTTCAGCCAGTGGGAGGCAGCGAGTGATGTAAGATCGGCTGGCTCCGGCGGTGATGTCAGCGCGCCTACACGCCCTCGCCCCGCGGCCCCGCGCTTGCGAACCTTCCGCAAGCCTGCCGATCTCGTATGTAGAACCGATCGAAATTGGAGCGGTGACAAGACGAATTTTATTATTATACTAAATAGTCTTGATATCTCTTTTTTATTATAAATCTATAAAAAATATCCTAAAAGATCGGGTCAAAAAGTAAAACGCAACCTTTGTTACTTTTGTCAAATAAAGTGCCATTGAAATTGGATACCATAGGATAATAACACGTAAGCCTGACAGTTAGATTATAAAACCAAGGTTCTATGATAATGATAACGAAGGTGTTAAATGTAGGTTCAACATGAGCATTGCTTTATTTGAACATGTAACAACGCCATCTGGCCCGGAATGCCTACACAAAAGCTTTACCGACATTCAATGCGACTATATCTTAACAATTATACCGCAACTAATACCTCTACTGTGATCAGAAGCAATTAATATTATTATCCTTTACTATAATGACTGCCACACTTATTTAACCTATCCTCGAACTAGTATATTATCGTATAATGATCTTTACCTTTTATGATATTGACCGACGCCTGGCAGTCGGATGAATTAGTCAGGATGACGTAGGTCACAATGACTTGCAGTTTATTAATTAAATTAATACTACAACCCATTACTGCAGTAGAAGAACAATATAAAATACTAAACGATGTTGTAGCTATATTTGTAGAAAATTAGTCGAAGGCCATATTATTAGTAATTAACCTTGGTAACCTTCACACTGATTTGTTAGCATAACGAATTGCAAGGATCGGAAAAATGTCTTGTTCACCTGTGCTAAACTTTTAATTCGGATGTTTATTTTTATAGTTCGGAAATGAACAGCATACACAGTAGTTACTGTTGCGCTACGGACATAGATGTTATTGTGGATAATGGCATAACCGAAGTGCATTCGGCATTTGAAGAAGAACATAAGGATCCTAAAGTCCTTATACACATTACTAAATGATAGGCCATTTGTATTATCTGCTAGAAACAAAACATGTGTATCTAATACCATTGATTCGCAATCAATAGTGAACGAAAAGCATTATCATGGAATCGAATATACACTGAGTGAAGTGACATTCGACAGTGACCATGGAAGGTGCTATACTCAGCACGGCAAGTAACAATCGATTACGGACCCACTTGAAGAATGCTGCCAGCGCTCTTTGCGCCAGAACGTTGCCGAAGCAACGGCGAACGGAGTTGGTGTCTACCAGCACGCGCCACCACCACACCTACCCTCGAGCGACGCCACACAAGCGGGCCGCAATCACCTGCCGAGTGGAACCGCTCGTCTGCGACACAGTTCAGCAAGCCACGCCTACTGAACAACCAGTGGAAACTGATGTCCAACCGTCCAATCGACCGAATGGTACGGTCAAATTAAAAGGAACTCTGGCAAGGTAAGGTCTCATACTTTTTATTTTTTTAGAAAGTCTAACCGCTCGCTGTACGTAATAGTAGATTCAAAAATCAGTGCAGAGGTTAGAAATTTAAAGTTTTAGATATTTTTACAAATCTATTTTGATACTACTATGTATTTTGTTCATCGAAACTAATGTACTTTTCAGGCAAAAATACTTCTAGTGCATACGTAAGATTTATGACAATGAGGTTATGTAGTAGTTAAACCTTGTACGTTAGAATAGAATGGACCGATAGAAGTGTGACTTTATGTAAATTATGCTTAAAATCATCTTCAAACTTTAAATATTTCGCAAGATTCGCTTGGCGAAACACACTTGGAAATAGCAGCAGTCATGTATCGGCTGGGTCAACAACACCAGCATGACATCATGTCGACTTGTTTACCCAGGTCCCCGGTGATGCCGCTAATTACGTCGCTCTATCAATTGTTTATTTTAATGCGCATTATTTTATTACGCTCTTCGGTGATAGATATTTTAAAATGATCTGTTGCTGTTTGATTTTGGGCGGTTTTATTTTTTTTAGCTTTCTAGCCACAGCACGCTACTTCGTTTCATCCATGTATTCCGTGTCCCGTGTCCCCAAGAGAATTTAAAAAAAAAAAATTTCTTAGCGGATGTTTGTACCGTATAAGAAACCGGCCTTGCAAGTTGGTGGCCTATGATTTCATGATTAGATAGTTATTGAGTACTCGCTCGTATCAACTTAAATAAAAGTTTATATCATATTATTTAACTTTATACGTTTCGTTACGTTTGTTAAACTAGTCTCTTCCTGGATGAGGTCATTTTAAGAAAGAAGGGCATGAGGTCACTGTCTGTGATGAATTTATCAAATTCTGCTAATTTTTATGACTAAACAAACTGGTACCCAAATTGCTTTAAAATGGTGTTGAATACGCAGGTGATACAAGTATTCATGACGGGCACGCAGGCAATATACGGGTCAACAACTTTGGATGACGTCACGCACAAAAGCTCAATCACCATTGTAGAGGGGGTTCTCACCATTAATGTAACTTTAACTGTAAACATCCTAAAGTACAATTCGTTTTCTATCCTTTTTTGTTAGTGTGTTTGTTGGCAGTTCATTAGTATTACTTGGAATAAGCTTAATTAGAATGTTGTTTATATCCATCACTCAATTAAACATAGTATTTTTAAAACTTCGACCATATGTCCATGACCATATACCATATGTATAAAAAATATATTTAAAATAATCATGAAAATGGTGTTGCTTCAAGCTTTGACCGTTTTTTTCGTTGGATATAACTTGTTTTTGGCGGCCTATGCTATTACAGTTTAATCGGAGGGGATAGTACGGCCCGTTAGGATATTTTGTGCAACACTAATCTAAAATTTAAGAGAAGAAAATGGAAGGATATATTTTTTTCTCGTAGTATTATTCCATTAGCTTCGTTATATTTTTAGGAGTGAAGAACTTAGTAAAGTTAAGAAATAAGTATGCCAGTAACAGAAAAGCTCATAATTTTTCTTGAGCTCAACACGCACATGGAATTTGTTTTTGACGCATTCTGTGTACATAATTTCTTGTGCATAATGTCCACGACATGACACTCGCACGCTTAATGGGTTTGCCGTATGCTTCCACCACATATTAATTTATTCCGTCCGAAAGCATTTGTATCGCTAAAAGCTTTAAATTAAACTGTAGCATATCAGGGAGCTTTTCTTATATTATGAATCCTTTCAGGCTTTCTTGATAGTTCTTGTTGCAATTGGAAACGGTTTATGAGCAATCAGTTTGGTTTCTGAAGAGCTGCGAATCAGTATGGCAAAGTTGCCACATCATTTTTCACCAAGACGCACTGCTTCAATATCGAATGCTGAAATAATCAACTGAACTCTAAATATAAGCCAGCCCGTTAGTTGTCTTATTGCCTCATACATCCTAGGACCTGTATGAGTCTTATCTTTCTGTGCGATCAAAGACATTACAAGAATCTATCCACGCTGATGTAGCTCTATATCTATATCTGATATATCTCTAAACGTACATGTTAATTCTTTATTTTGCAAGTTTTACATTGTTTTCTACACATAAAAGAATCGCATAAGTTTCTTTCATGGTGCCTAGTGCGAGTTTCATTCGCCTCGTCATTCGATCACGTTAACGTTAACGAAAATTTCTATAGCATTGAAGCAGCACTTCCTGGTTAATTACGAAGAGAGTTAAAATTATGCCATACAAAGTATCGTTTTTGTTAACGTGATCGAATGACGAATGAAATTGGCACCCTGAACCTGATAGATAGACATTATTTCCCATAGATACTAGATTTCGTGCCCGACTTCATCTTGGATCTATTGTTAGTATACCAATAAAAATGACATACAATCATTACAATTTTAAATTATTGTTAGAACTTACTTGACATAATATGTTCATTACGAACGATATCATTATAAAGTACCTACACCAGTATAAACTGCGCTCAGAATAATATTATGTATAGTATATTATATTATATACTACTGGTACTATGAGCTTCTCTTATACAACTATTAGGTCTGACGTGCGGTTGACTGTACTTAATTAGTTTCTGATTAAGAAAATGCAAAAGAAATACACATTGATGTGCATACAAACATATTACCACCTTTACCAGGAGCTTTATTAGTAAAAAACACAGTAATTGATTCAAAATCGCTTTTAGCTACTTATTTTACACCAAGATTTTTATATTATGCGGTCCGAATAATTGACCATTTGTGCTCGAAATGACAATATAATTTTTTGTACAAGCAAGATAATAATAGCTATGATGTGTCATTCAAATGGAGCTAAGCATACTTTAATTATGTTAAATATCAGTAGCACGGAATAGTTTTCAACTGTGTTTTTAAAGTGGATATAGGAGTTTTATTATAGCTTCGAACTTAGAGTTGTGATAAATCTCATCTCAAATACGGTGTTAGGATTTTTTTTTTAAACATTTTCTTTAATGAAATCATAACACCGTGTGAGTAACAAAAGTCATTACTTTTATTCACAATTTTCTATTACTGACTGTAGTTATAGAAAGTATAAACAAAACTAAATTAGCTGTATCAATTTTAAATTAAAGTGTTGTATCTAGCATTTTTTTTTCTGTCGTAGGTATAATAATACATGTACACATCACTCATAATAATAACGCCCGTCTGAAGTAAATGCACTTCATATTATACTTTTATATCGGCACGCGAGCAACATAGTTGCGTCTCGCTCACACACCATGCATGATGTCATGGTATATTTTCGCAGACGCTCGCTAGCCGGGTTTGCATGCGTTCGTATTTTTACTATTGGTATTTATTTTACGATTCCAATGTTGTCTCTTTTACTACTTGCTGTACTATAAGCACCTTGGGAATATTGTCGTATTACGGTATTTTTGTAAAAATTTTGTTGCCTCATGACACATCACAAACCACTGTCATTTTGACATTGATTTCCCTACTTATACCGTTTTGGATAGTTAAAAAGATGTAGAAATTATCATAACAATTTGCAGGATAATTTCCATACAACTATTTGCAAAATTACAAATATTTGCTGCTTGAAAGTTAGAAAAATTGAGTGAATAAATCTATTTTCAAAATCTGGTTTTCCAGATTGGCTTCTTGCTCTATTTTTATGTTTTAGTAAACAATTTTATCCCTATTACGTTGAAAAAATTAAGAAAAAATGCAATTTTAACAAATTGGGGAAAATTAGCAGACGTTAAGATCGTCGCCAAATTAGCATCAAAAATGAATCTGTATTTCTACCATTCACACGAATCACACAAGCACAGCGATTTGGCATGCTTAAAATCAGTTCATCCAAATCACTTTGATGAATAGCCGCCCACGTTCTTTCTAACAAGTCAAACAGTTGTTGTTCACGGCATCCATACTCGGCAGAGCTCTTCTTTGGAGCATGTCCCATGCATGCTCAATTGGGTTAAGGTCTGGTGATTGTGCAGGCCACGGCAGGACGTTGATATGAGAATCGGCAAGAGTGCGTGTTATGACTCAAGCCGTATGCGGACGTGCATTGTCATGCATTAGTCGAAACGAATCACCCAATCGGCCTCGCAAGGGGTTGATCACATCTGAAACAATCCTCTCTGCGTAGATTTTAGCATTGAGGTTGCCCCTGATTCAAATGAGTTCGGTTCTTCCACCGTTTCAAATACCGGCTCAAACCATGATTGTTCCCCCTCCATATGGATGAACTTCCTGAAAAAATCTCAAGCGTTCTTGACGTCCAGAGGTCCTCCAAACTCGAGTGCGTCTTGTATCCGGCCTCATACCGAAACGTGATTCATCAGAGAAGCAAACACAGCGCCAGTCTTCTTTCTCCCAATTTCGGTGTTCGCGAGCCCATTGTAAACGGGCCCTACGATTGTTGGGTGCTATGGGTGGAACCCTCAGCGGCCTTCGGGAATGCAGACGCACTTTGCGTAAACGATTCCGGATGGTTTGGTCGCTTATGAGCAAGCCTGAAGTGCTGTGGAGCCTTGTGGCCAACATCATAGCAGTCATGGTACGATTCCGTCAAGCAGTATTTTGGATGTACTCCATGTCGCTCGGCTACACTGCCCGTGATACGATAGCGTATCCAGAGACGGTCTATGACATTCTGTGTTGTGCTAATGGCGGCAGCCACAGTACGTTGCCTGGAACTAGCTTCCAACATTCCAACGGCTCGCAACATCTCTTTCTTGTCAAATAACGCCGTCGCTCCATATCGTTGCAAATTTTATTCACTTCCAGTGCAGACATTGTACTACTTTTGTAAAATTGCCATTACGCTCTTTTATAAGAATTCAAATTGACAGTTAATTTTCCATATTTGAACAAGGTAAAACAATTTTTTTTATTCATATCGTGAAATTCACTAAAAAGAATCAATAACGATCCAAAAAAGTTAAAATATTAATTCTATAACGCAACGATACTTTAAAATGTACTTGATCCCTAGACATTTTTGATGTGCGTTATGTTGTGTTGTAGTGATAAGATCACCGCTTGGTGCTTGTTTTGGTTGGTGAAAGGGTTCTAAATTGGTCTAGCTAGCTACCACCGTCTTATCTTTTTCAGTCGCTTTGACAACAGTGATAACAGCATTGTTTTGTTCTGTTCGCTAAGACACAGCTGCTAGCTTCAATTTTTGGTATTTTTCGTCTTTCTTGCCATCACGTCATCATTCGACGTCTGATACATATAAATTGTACCGGAGTTTTTAATACATATTGAGACAATACTTAGTGGATTTATGTTTCCTCTATCTGATATGAAAAAAGTCACTGGTTTTAAATAAGGAAAACGAAATTGCAAACATGAATAATTTTTCGAGACTAGACAGTGGAACATTATCTGGTTCTGAATGCATATTGGGAGTTTTATTCGCCATTCGATTACGTTAACGGCATAGAAAATTTGTATGGCAACTTTTTTGTTCGTCCCGTGTGTCACCAGGAGGCGCGCTTCAATGTCATATAAAAATTCTGGTTTTCGTTAACGTGATCGAATCGAACTCGAGCTACGCATCTAGGTACAGGATAGTGGAGGTCAAGGGTACGACGTTTCCCAACAATCCCAACCGTCACAGCTATAGTATCAAGTTGTTTATTCATAATAACTTTACATTTTTAAACATACAATACTTACTTTATTGTTTATTCCTACTACACTCGGCGTCAAAAAAATCGCACCTTTTAAAAATCATCTTTAAAAATTCTTAAACCTTATGTAGAGGATAGTGTTGGGTATCATTAGAAAGGTAACAAAAAGGAGTATCAAAAAACAATTAAATTTAACTTTCTGTTTAATTATAATTATACAAACAACATTAAAATTAATAAAATAATAAAAATCCTTAATTAAGTCCTAATTAACAACAGATAATTTACAAAGAAAAATGTACAAAAAGTGTCTTAAAATTAACTTAAAATCTAGTGTTACCCCCCCTTGCCCTGATCACGGCTTCCATACGGTCCCTCATGGACCTCACCAACTTCAGGAGCTCTTCTTGAGGGATAAGCCCCCATTCTTCAATCACCGCGTCTTGGAGCTCCTGTAGAGTCGAAGGAGCTGGATCCCGAGATCGAACCTTACGTTTAAGATGGTCCCAGAGGTGCTCTATAGGATTCAGATCCGGACTTCGCGCTGGCCACTGCATCACAGAGATTTGGGACCTCTGCAAGAAGTCGCTCACGATGCCTGCAGTGTGAGCGCGAGCGTTGTCGTGCATTAATGTGAACCCCTCGCCAAAAGATTCGGCAAAGGGGACCACATGCACTTCCAGGACCTCAGTGACATAGCGGCGAGCAGTCAGCGACCCTTGTCCGCGAGCACCTCCAGTCCGGGAGACGCAGACAAGGTCGGTTTTGCCGGCAGCAGACATACCGCCCCAGAACATGCAGGATCCGCCACCATATTCCACCGTCTCCTGGATGCAGGCTTGGGCGAAACGTTCACCCTGCCTCCGGTATACTCTTCTCCGTCGGTCGTTGCACAAAAGACACACTCGCGTCTCGTCTGAGAAGAGAACAGCTCTCCACTGCTCAAGGGTCCAATCGACGTGGTCACGAGCAAACTGCAAGCGGGCTCGCCGATGCGCTGCAGTCAATTTTGGACCCGTAGCAGCTCTGTGGGCCGCTATCTTCTTCTCCTTCAATCTTCTTCTAACCGTAGATACGCTTACGGTGCGTCTGCGAACTGCCTGGAGCTGCTGTTGCAACTCAACAGCGTTGGAGAAACGATTTCTCAAAGAGTTCGACACAACGAACCGGTCGTCTCTTTCCGAAGTGCAGCGACGTCTACCCGAACCGTGTCTGCGGATATAGCCACCGGTCTCTATGAAGCGCTGGTACACTCTTCGAACGGAATAACGGCTCAGGTTCAGTTGCCGGGCGACATCACACTGCCGCACCCCTGATTGCAGTAGTGCAACCACTTGAGCGGCTTTATCAGCTGTGGTATCCATCAAAATCTGTGCGTGTGTCCTCTTCAACGGTTGAATAGCGAATGACCCACATTGACTTTCTTTTTTTTCTTTTTGGAGAGAGATTGCTGATTGCCGCTGCGGCATTTTCAGCTTCACCGGGCTTTTTTGGGGGCGGCGAGGAACGTAAAGGGTCCCTCAAGCCGTGTGAAACGAATCACCTTCAGAGGTTATCTAGAGGGAACGGCATCGCGCACAAGTGCGCGTCCCCGTGCCCTACTAGATTCTCCGAAGGGTTCGGATCGGATCGGGGAGCGGAGCAACCCGAGGGCGCCTCTAAAGGCACGGACCTCGGCTCGGGTTGACCGGGCCGTGGAGGAGGAGAGAACCGACCAGGTACATGTCTGTACCTGGTATAGAGCGTGTGTGAACCGGTTCTTCGTACCCTTGTTCTACGAGTACGGTGTCTTGGGCCTAAACTGGTGTGCATGTTTAGTGTATTCTGTAAATGTGTGCTGTCATTTAGAGGATCGGGCGGGGGACCCACATTGAACCCGCGTTGACCGTTTTATACCCACAAAGGAAGCGCAACTAGCAACTCTCACGGGTAGCAAAATTTGCATCGAATTTTTGTGACACTTTATTTGTTGCATTAGGTTTTATTTGATAATGAAAAGTAATGTTTTTTATTAAGTTAATTAAGTAACCTTGTAAATAAAATCATAATTAATGCGACTGCATGTGCATATCAAGAGTAAATGACATTTGAAAGTGATTTTCTAAGAGGTGCGATTTTTTTGACGCCGAGTGTATAAAAATTGGTGACCTCCTTTTAAGAATCTATATATTTAGTAGTATTTTCCGACCTCTCAATAACACCAGCACAATAAATGGTACCAAAATCCTTGTTTGTAACATTACGTTTATATAAAACGACCCTTTTATGGTACCTGGTATCGCTTATAATTACATAATATGTTTTTACAAAGCTGTTGATGTCACGGTTTTGTTTAAAACAATGCTGTAGGCATTGTTATTCTGTTTCCAAATAAGGAAATGGCCACATAAAAAGCTGTAAGGGTAAAAATAACTTGTTATGTTAGTAACTCGTTTGACAGTTGACTGTTTTACAAGTATAGGCCAGTATCTACAGCTTCATGGGCCAGATGACGGCTGCTTTCCGGTTGTACATTCACATTCATTCCATTTTCAAAACTGATTTATATGAATCACCTCATCATAAGTGTAGTGCAGTGTATTGTGAGATGTGTTTCCTCTTTTTACTGATCGATATCGGAGTCGAATGTAAAATTATCTTCTTGGAATGTTACAAATGAACAATAATGCTTGTATGATGTTAGTCATTGATAGTTTCGTTAAGGGCCACCAAATGACTAACGATTTGTTGGAAACTAATGGCCAGGATGCTAAAACTTATTTTCGTAAGAAAATTTTAATGATAAAGATTTATTTAACTATAAAATTAAGTGTCATCATATCTATTATAGTTAATGAGATAAGTCAAGCAAGAAGCAACGAAGAATCGTTGCCATCACGTCATCATTCGGCGTCTGATAGAAATAAATTATACCTCGTATGAGTTTTGAATACATTTTGAGACAATACTTAGTAGATTTATTCTTCTTCCTGCCCTGGCCACTCTCCTCTATTAGTCGTCACCTATACAATCACTCCCTTCACATACATATCATCGGTCACACAATCCATCTATCTTTTCTTTGGTCTTACTTAGTAGATTTATTATTTTAATTAAAATCCATTCTACATATATGTGGCCAGATGTCTTATTAAACGAAAATAAAAAAATAATTTATCTTCATCATCATCATAATCAACGATTCCTCGTTGCTTCTTGCTTGATTCAAATCGATAAATTTATTTAGGTTAGGTAGAAGATTTTTTTATAAGTGATGTGACTCTACCTGTGTATTATATATATTTGACGACCTCCTTGGTCGAGTGGTTTGTACACCGGTTTTCATGGTGTCGCCATCTCTGAGGTCCCGGGTTCGATCCCCGGTTGGGTCAATTTAGATTATTGTTTTTCTAAATTGTCTCGGGTCTGGGTGTTTTCTATTGTATTTTAAGTATGTTTATCCGTTGTTTAGTAACCATTTAACGAGTTTCATAACGAAGCTTCTCTTGGGCTAGATAATTGGTGTGAGTGTAGGAAAGTTTAAGTTTAAGTTTATATATATATATAGATCTGTGAAAAGATCGTCCCAAGAGTTAAGGTTTATTTTACTTTATTTAAAGATGACCTGATAGGTAGGTAGGTATTTAACATTCTTATAAGCTCAGTAAAAGACCTCTGTACAATTAACATTACAAAAAGGTACCAACCAACCACAGACTAATGTTATGCTCTCCAATTTAATTAAATATTATACAACAATAGGTTTCACGCTCTGGCAATACCTTCCAAGATTTACTGTATTTTTTTATTCATTAGTCATACATAGATTAAAAAAATACCTCTTAAAAACTGTATCTACTTCGTAGTCATTACTGGAACAAAAAAGGCGAATAAAAAACTGTGAACTATCATGCAATGATTCATTATTAACTTTGAGGTTCGACTTAAGTGACCTAAGTTACTTCGCGCTTCGAACCAAGTGATTAAAATTATACCTACTAACAGTAGGTATTTTTTGTCATAATGATTGAACACTGTACAGTCACGAGTATGTCCGTTTTTGATTCCAATCTCATTGCATTAAAAGTAACATATTATGAAAGTGTTTTTAAATAAAAGAGCTTGTGGTTGTACTATCGAATTATTAGTATAAGCTCTTTAATTTTGTTGTCAATTGAACAGTCAGTCGGTAATATCACAAGAGGTCACATAGACTGTGGTAATATGATATTATACACATTACATGTTCAATAACAGTTAAAACAGACTAATATAAACAGGAAACAATGAGAAAAGATAATTTAAAATAATAAGCAGCTATAATATATTAATATCATAATATATTATGTCATCAAATAATATTGATTACATAATATTTATTTAGTCAAAGAATACCAGAATTTGTATGGCGTAGAAACAGCGCCTACTGGTGACAAACGAGGAGAGTCAAAATATTGTCATACAAACACTCGTTATCTTCACGTGTTCGTATGGGAAATAAGTTTAAAAATTGAAGTTTGTTTTCATACTTCTTCATCATCATCAATACCATTGCCTGTTTTCACCAACTGCTGGATATAGGCCTCTCTTTGCTTGTGCTATTCGGATCTGTGCCAGTATCACCAAAATTCGACTCATGACGTTGACGATGTCGTCGACCCATCTCGCCGCTGAGCGTCTGTCGTTCGCAATTCCTCCGCCACCACTCTGGCAACGGTTTGCTCCATCTGTCAACACCACGTCACGCTACATGTCCCGGCCAACGTACGTAACCAGATTATCGATGTCCTGAATCTTGGTTCGTGTTCGGAACTGGCTGTTACTAGCTCGGTGTTGGTATATATATTTACGGGTAAGCACAGTGCCTTGATCTCACCTGATGTTAAGTGACGATATGGAAGCGCACTTCACCCAGGATCCTCAACTAGTGAGGCACTGGCTACGTTATCTTTAGCTGCCGGAACACAACAAAACACCTCTGGGTCTAAACCGGTAATCTTAACCACTAGACCACAGAAGTGGTTAAATGAATTTCACTCCAACCATTTGCATACTTAACCGATTCTACTAGTAATAACTAACGTAGTTTTACTACAATTGATGCAGTAATAATAAAATTTGGTTTTAATATTTATTTACAGTGTACCTGCACTACCTGCTCAAGTGACAACTGTGAATTGACTAAAACTGCTTATTCACTGTCCATAGATTTTAACAATAGAAAATCGTGATCAATGAGACAGGAAAATTTCTACTCAAAACTATAGTGAAAAACTATCTACGTCCGCTTAGCTTTCCTATCATTGACTCGTTAATTTTAGATACATCTCAATGTAGCGCGGAAGGCGCACCTACAAATGTCCTCGACAAACGAACATATTGCGCTCAGATTTTTTCAACCAGTATTCCCAACCTACATTAACATTTTTAACGATATGTAAGAAGGCGTACATCAGTATGATTAAAAATAAACTATGCTCTGTGTCAGTCAATCAGTCAGTAAGTCGATCAAGATTTCTCGCAATATGGCGCATTTTCTTGCTATAGTTTTCCGGAGCATATTTTTCCTATTCTATTCGTATGTTTTCCTAATTGATTAGTTCGTTTCATTATTTACTTAGTATTCTGTACCCTGCCTGTACTCTGTACTTTGGTTTTATCATATGTTGATACATCCTTAGGTACACGTTCCTGGACCGAGTTGTGAATAGCTTGTCAATCATTTAATTAAATATACTGTTCACAATAGCCTGGAAACGACAAAAGGCAGATTGATACATCCCTCTAACAGTAATAAATTTTATATGATTCATGGTACCTATTTATGCTCATTGCTAGTTGAAATTGACATATTATTATGCCGTTCATAGCTTACTAGTCTGAATTTAACTGAGTGAGGTGGCGTGTAGCTAGCTATCTATACTATTAGCTTCAAAAAATTTTTTTTTTTGCAAACATATTTTTTTATAAATTGATTCAATTCTGAAGTTGTTGTCTGCGAATAAAACAACAACTTATTGGCGCCCCTTTAGGTTATCAGTCGGGTCGCGACTTGGAACGCCCTGTCTCTTGCTTGGTATTCGCGTCATACCTCGCGTAATTTTACCTACACAGACTATTTGTATATCGTGTGCTCGACCGCAGTACATTTCAACCGGTTCACAAGGAACCACTGTTCCTAAATGACTAATATTTTAGAAGTGATGAAAATAACGAACTTATGGATCATTTTTATCGTCGTGATGTGCCGGTATTGTGATTTGAAATTTGCTGTCCGAGCGTCCGTGATACGAGAGTGTGGATGTATGAATGTAAGCTCTACTGAAGTTACTACTAGATGTAGGTTAGTAAAAGCTTCTAAAGTTTGTTATATTTATAAGAGCTTTCTTTAAAAGTGTGATAACGACTAAAGCTAGCAGTACCTACAAGTTTATCGTCCACAATAATTGGCTCGCTGTTGATCGCAACAATTCTTGTGAATTACTGATGTGTTGATAGTCATTATTATATTTTTTTGTTGCTGACTTAGTAACTGTACATATTTTAACCGCATACAGGATTTAAGCGTTAGTAACTGTAATTGCAAGAGTGATTCATTGCAGCACCCATTTGTCACATTCCTATTAGTATTTCATATTTATATTTCCTACAAGTACATGTAGGAATAACGCTGTGGTTGCTAACAACATTCGCTAAAAGAAAAACTAATAAAATAAATAGTAAATACAAAGGCCCTTTGATTTCTCATTGTTAAAAAGTCTCCAATCATCATCATCATCACGTTGTTATCAATTATATTGAATGACAAGCTATCATCTCAGAGTACGGCAGTTGTAAAAGTAGTAGTGCTTTCCTAAATCTAATTATGCGTTTTATATTCTATATAAACTATACTATGTGATAATTAAATGACGTAGTGACTAATTTATTATTAAATAAATAACTATCTACTAATAAACGGATATAGTTAAAAATATATAGTTATAGGCAAACGTTTCAATTAATTTACAGAACTGTGCATATGAAACATTTTATTATTAACAAGAACTTGATATCTTATGTTCGGAATTCTATGTAGTTAGATTAGTGACACCGTCATTCACGTGAGAACTGCCCCATTCACAGACACTCATGTCCCTTACCACGAACGTGTGTTCATGTTAATTTTCGAATTTGATATCCATTTTAGTATAAATTGTGTTAGAATTGCCTACACGTTAGTTATAATAAGTAATGCTAGTTTCTGTCTACACGTAGTTATAAGTAATAGTTAGCTAGTTCACCGGTGCCTTGAAAATACTCAGGTTATATTTATCAGAGAACGCCGCCAATTCAACGTTAATACATAATTCCGCTTCCTGCATCCACATGCTCTGTGTGAATGAAGCAACCAACGTTAGTCGTACTGTTGTTGAATTCTTTGTCTATGACCCGGCGAGAACAATGAAATATTTTAACACTTTACAGTTTCGTTTTATTTCAACGTTGAAATTTTCTAGTTTCTAGTTTTCACAATACATTGTTTTTGTTATTTTTGCTACAGTTCAATTACGTAAGTTAACGCCAGTTGGAATTGTATTCTTGATCAGCTAATGATCAAGTTTTATTACAAAATCTATTGTTTGTTATACTGCGGTATTTTATAAAGACATTGAAAAATGTATAGAAAAACATAAGTAATGGAGAATCACTAATCACATCGGTAAACAATAACCTTGAGGTAAACTTTATCACCTCTGATTATTTTGAAACTTGAATGTTAAACAGCCATTTTTTAAAGGAAAGGAAAGCGTCTCTTGTTATTATTTGAATGTAATTCTTCATCATCATCATCATCATCAGCCTATACTAGTCCTCTGCTATACAAAGATATAATTATTTCCAGATAATTGTTGCAAGAGATTGCTAGCTTGATGCTTAGTAGGGGTTCCATTCATGTTCAGTAATGCGACACGCATCTACCGGTACGTTTATTTAGTCTAGCCATGTCCGGAAATACGCGTCTGCACATTCCTCAGGACTTACCAAGTGTACGGAAATGTCATCGGGTGACAGACATGCATTAATTTCAATATGTACCTATTCGATAATTAGTGCGGTATTGAGCAAACATAGTAAAAAAATAATTTTATTGTTTATTTAAAAATTATTAATTCAAGTGTATTTAAGTCATTTAGTGAATATTTGATTGGTCTTTTGAAATTCGTTTATTTTTAAGTCGTCTGCTATCGAAAACTTTCAAATAGATATCCGTTATTTAATCCATAACCCTTTACAAAAACTTATTTTATTTCTAAAACAATTCCTTATCACATTGGATCCTAATTACATTACATTTGATGAAATTCATTCACTATAATTTAAGAATCGTCCGCCAAGCTTAGTGCGCACAGTTCCTAATTTTATAAAAGTCGAAAGCCGAGCTTCATCATATGGTTTAGCGTCTTAACCTGGAGTTTAATAAGCTTTCGTTATTTATGCACTTTATGTTGTAACTTTGGTTTAAGTAATGTCTAATTAGGGAAAATTCATCAAAAAAAAATACGATTACCCGAATTTTTTACTTACAAGCCCGTTTATTAAAAGTGAAACGTATAATATCAATCGGTACTTCAACTGATAAATAAATATGAATTTGTTTGCAGTAGATTGTGCAATGAAGTAAGATTATTACGTTTGACAATTATTTTTTCTAGTGCGTAGCGTTCACATAGGGCTTTGATGATGTGTCATCCGAGCAAGGGTACCCGATTAGATGTACTGTATATAGGTATATTATGTTAGATTTAAAAGGCCTACTCAGTATCTTTCTACTTCAGTTGTTACTCAGATATGTTGAGCGCTACATTTTATCTTGACAGTGATATTTCTATGATATCTTTTTTGTTAGTCTGTCATGTAAGTTTTTTCTTAAGATATTTTTTGTTATTGTATTATCGCGTAAACAGGAAGGCGTGGTTGTTTTCCTATTATTGTTGAGGTTAAACGAATTCAGATATAGGTACAGCAATACAGGCAAACATTGTTATTTAATAAAGTACTATCTTTCGTCTTATTTAAAAAAAAAATTATGTATCCACATAAAGGAATATAATTATTTTTATAAGATTTTTAGTAATCGCACTCAATCATTCTCTTATTTTAAAATGCAAGTAGGAGCAACATCTTTCGCTACATTGCCGTAATTATTTAAAGGCAATTTAAGGTCTGGTATTTTCAATCATCAAGTATTGTAAAGAATCCTTAAAATGTTTTTTAGACTAAGTTTTGTTACATAAACAGAAAAAGGTTTAAAGACAAAACAATACAAGTTAGAATAAATAAAATAAATAAATATAAATGTATATTCCGTGAATGTTGGATAAAGGGAAGAGAGGCCTTTGCCCTGTAGTGGGTCGATAAGGGTTGAAAATAAATAAATAATAATAGTACAAGTTATAAGCAAAGGTTACAAGAAAAGTAATAAAGACTTTCTTTAATTACCATTAATATTAAGTAAACAATGGGCTCTTTGTGCATCATGTCTTAAAATGGATAAATATACTCATACAAAAACACTGATACTTTGCTGGGAAAACACATGGCTTCCTTGTGTCCTCGCTGTTTGAGATGATTCAATTCTCTTCCTATGAATAAAAGGGAATTTACAATTTTAATAGGCACTCTTAATTAGTATCCCGAATTTGTTCAACAAGACATCAACACTTCATTTTTAAAAAAAGCAGAACAAGTTTATTCAATCTTATTGATTTTTAGTTAAACAGCTTTCATCTCTCGTATCAGGGCTCAGTACCTACGGAACTAGCGGTCATAAATTTTCCTCTTAATTTAACAGCTCTAAATTCTCTAATGTTTTGTCTCTCCATTCAAGTTTTCTCTATTCTATTTTTAGTGATGTTTCATCTTTACCTCTGATCAAAAAACAATTAAACCTTATTCTCATAACACTATTTTGTAGGGGAACTGGGACTATTGAACTCTCTAATCTACGTACTCTAAATTCTATATTATGAAAGCTCGCACATATACCTATATGAAATAAACGTTTATTGTAATAAACCTAATAAACAAACACTTTCAAATAGTTATAAAAATATTTTACATACTAGGTAGTATGTAAATATGTAAACAAACACTTTCAAATAGTTATAAAAATATTTTACATACTACCTATTCAGCACTTCTGTTAGCTATGGAGAAGAATGAAAATATAAAATATGAATCATATGATTTACCATTGAATATTTTTTGTCCCCAGGGAGGTGGCGAGTGCTTGGGGCTGCCGCGTGGGCGCACCCGACCAGCCGGCACCGGCAAAATGCGTGCAAAGCCTCTTCAACGACATAGAGCTGTACCCTACTAAGACCCAGGGTAAGACAATCATCCATAGTTTACACAAACATAGATCAAAGTCACAAAATTTATACTAGCACTTCACCCGCGTCTACGTCCGCATGGATTGAGAGACTTTCAACATTTTCTTAATTACATTAATATACGCCTATGTTAAGGAATGTAGCATTCTATTAGTGTAAACATTTTTGGAGTTGGACCAGTAGTTCCAGATATTACTTACCCTCCTCAAACAAACAAAGAAAGTCACAAACTTTACCTTTTTATTAATAGTATAGATATAGAAAAGCGCGTTGACTAGCCAGCAAGTCTTGCTGGCTAGTCAACTTAGCAAGTGTTTGTGTCTGCAAAGTCGAACACAAAACTTTGGGGCCCAGTCTTACATCTGGCTGCGTAGCGCCTACACTGCACCAGGCAGCGGCAGCGTCCGCGCTTTCTGAACAAGAAACGGTTTGTAAAAAGGTTTATTAAGAAGAGCGCTGCCAGCCAACAGCCCTCGGCTCTCAAAAGCAGCTTTTTGTAAGGTACACTTGTTGCCATAGAAAAAATAATGTAAAGTTTACCGGAGAAATCGAGGTAACGAAGACTGGCGAACTTCTATATATTTTCAGACTTCGATTTATAGGTCCCGTTCATGGATGAAATCGAATGGTACTTAAAGAACTATGCTAGATTAACAAAAAAGTTAATTGTTTCTATGTTTTTAAAGTTGGGACAACAGAGGTATGTTTAATAACCAAAAAATATAGAAGTTAGGGTAAAAATCATTTATTTTATAACTTTTTATTTTAAAACAACGCATCTAATTAATACCAATAAATAATGAATGATACAATAGATGAATAGGTAGGTAATAACAATGACAAATAACGAAAGTTACCATTATTTTATCAGAGACATAGTAAGTATCTACCTACTTGGAGACTCAGAGGGTTAACTTAACATACCGGCAAGTTTTTTATTTTTGAAGATCTAGGTTGTAAATCAAATATTCTCTGTATACTTACCTAGATGTATAGCATAGCATGTTACCTATTTTCTGACTGTAGTAGTGTAGGTTAAAGGTTGAAATAAATAAACATATTGAAATTATTATTTTTTAATTAAAAAAGAAGCAAAAGAATCTATGTTTATACAGCCAATTCATCAGCAGCTCATGCTTTATTTTATACTTTATTTAAAATGCGGATCTACCGTATTCTAATGATTTTAAAAGTATCAAAATATTAATTAGTTTTTAATATTAAGTTATGTACCTTCTTTGATGTATCTTATAAGTAAATAAAAATGGCCTTGGTTTACATGACTACTGCGTCAAATGAATATTTATGAAGTGTCAAGTGTCAATCATCGTTTAGTTATTACACTATAGAAAGCGTCTTGATCAGTCAATTATTTGCGATTTGAAAATAATTTATCTTTTTATTTCATTCTTTAATAAATCAGACGTTCGTAAATTGTAGGAATTTAGTTTAATTTAATTTTCATGTTTCCGAAAGTGTACTACTTCGTAAAATATTAGGGCGACTCTCGCCGGTCTTCTTTAACACATCATCACTATTACTGGTTTTCTTAGCTGTTACAAGTACAATATTTTTTGTTAAGGAGTGGTAGTTTAATTTCTTTACATTCACTTCTAAACTCTAGGAATATAAAATGTTTTTGTTTTGTTTATATAATTTTAACGCAAATTTTGTTGCGAAACAAATTACAAAAACACGAATGTTGAAAAAATTTCCACGAGCAGGATTTGAACCTGTTAATGACGGTAGTGGTTGACATTGAATGGGCGCCTTTGGCTTTCAAAGTAAAAAAGTAAATAGTGTTGAATAATTTCGGCGGGCTGGTTAGAAACACGAAAGCTCAATTGGGAAAGCACTTGACCCGGTATGTCAGAAGGGTGCAGATTCAAATCCTGCTCGTGGATTTTTTTTCATATAAATAATATTTTAATAATTTTCATTAAAATCACAAAAAAAGTTCAACGTTACCAGAATATTAGATTTTTGTTTATTAATGTTTCTATACAAACCTAGTATTACTATTTTGAACCGGACGTATGTTTAACTTAATATGTTATATCATTTATCAAAGTTGGTAGTTACTCTAAAAATAAATATCCTTATTTACCTATACATTCTATCGAACCATGATGTAAGCTCGAGATAACGAGCGTTATTGTGCCTGTGGACCAGCATACTGAATGAATAATTTCAATCGTGTATAATGATTTCATTGACAAAGAATTTTGGGCAGCGTATGTGATGCGACTATAAAATGGATGACTTCCATTGTACACGATAAAGTAAATAAATGTGTTACAAGTTACTGTATTTAAGCCTGTATTTAAAGATTATTACAGGTCAGGAACCAAACTTTATCTAAAATAACAGTTTTGCCTTTAATATACAGGGTGGTTGGTATCCTAAAACATAGCAATGCAACCAAGTAAAAAGAACACAGTGATAATATGCAAAATCATATTCAAAACCCCCGTATATGATTACCGGTAATTCATTTTATCGTCTATTTCGTAAGTTTATCGTTTTTGGGATTGCCAAATTGAATAATAAATATAAATAATGATCTTAGTGCCTAACAACTAACCAAAGAATAAGCTCCGAATAGTTTTAATAATTCCGTGTTTTGTTCCTGTCGTGTACACGTCATTTCGAATAAGAGTAAAAGAGACAAAACACTTAATAACTATTCGGGGCTTATTCTTTGTTTATTTGTAAGGCCTTATTGTTTTAACACTATAGTAGTAGAGACTACTAACACGAGTATAGTAAACAAATATTGATAATTATAGTTAATATTATCAGTGCTGGTACACGCGCCTGCACATCAACCTACCCAAAAGTGTCAAATTTCTTCAATACATTGTCAACCATATGCCATAGGAATAAAGTTCAAAGTCTATTGAGGTAATTTGACAGTTTGTGGTAGGTTGACTTTTTTTAGAGAGAGTTTGCCGATTGCCTCAGACGGCATTTTCAGCTTCTCCGGGCTTGTTTTGGGGGTGAAACTTAAAGGGTTCCTCAAGCCGTGTGAAACGAATCACCTTCGGAGGTTTTCTAGAGGGAACGGCGCATCACGCACTAGTTCGTGTCCCCGTGCCCTACTACTAGATTCTCCGAAGAGTTCGTATCGGATCGGGGTAGGTTTGATGTGCAGGTGTCTTTACCTTCATAAAAGCCCGGCTTTCCCTAACTAAAACTCAATTCTACAATTCTACTACTGATGAATCGTAATTAATAACAATCACATAATAATTAGGTATGTCTTAGAAAGAAGATTTTCCTTTTAAAAAGATTTAGTTTCCATCCATTACCTCTATTTTAATAGAAAGGTTTTAGGGTGAGTATTCAGTGTTTTATATTCATTTAATGAACAGTAATGTGTATGCCAGTGAGTAATTGAATACTGCAAACAATCACTTGTGTGTCGTCCAGGAAGTCTGCGCCGAGATAAATATTTAATATTTTGTCTATAAGACTGGGCAGCCGCTGAGTTCACTCATTATAACCTTTGATGAATGTTTCATCCAATGAATGAACTATAACACGATGATGTCACGCACCGCCCTGTAGGCATTAGATTAGTAAAGAGTGAATGTCAATTAGCGTCGCCAGGTGTCCCGATTTGCGCGGGACGTCCTGATTTTCAGGGATCTGGTAACAGGTCCTGATTTTCAGGGGTTTGGTAACAGGTCCCAATACGTGCCGCCTTGACACGGCACGTATTGTCAGTACTGCTTTCTGAATATCTCGTTTCAATATTTTCTGTTTATCTAGTTTCAATATTTCCACGGGAATGAAACTCATACCTTTTCTCTATATTTGGTTCCACAATTTACTACTTAGATCTTGGATTTGATGTTAGGAATAGAACCTATTTGGTAGTTGTTTATACTTTTTTATTGAAATTTTTATAGACTTTTTATTTTTTTATTTTTACATTTGTTTTCCAATACAAAAAGATTTGTTTGTTTTGTTGTCATGGAAACTGACAAAGCGGTACAAAGTCCGCCGGGTCAGCTAATAAAAATTGCGCGCATTATTTTTCCGCGTGTAGCCAATTATCTACTGTTCTGGCAAATGAACGTGATCCATTGCACCCGTTGCATTTCATAGATAAAAATTTATTGCATTTAGTTAGCTATCAGCGATCTGTTAAACAACGGCTAACTGCCTGTAATAAATAACATAGTAGTATATAGGTTTTGATTAAAGACGCTGATTATTATTTGTTATCGTTCTAACAAACCGGGGAATTTCTCATGATTTTCAACGATCTGCCTTACGTCATTCTTAATATTTTATATATTAATATCAGACCCGGCGGACTTCGTGCCACTTTGACAGTTTCTATGACTACAAAACAATCAAATCGTGGAACATTTAGAATTGGAAAATTAAATTTAAAAAAAATGTTTGGGGTGGACAACACTTATCACTTAGGGGTATAAAAAATAGATTACGACGACCGATTGGCCGAGGGCCCATGGTGAAACCTATCGATGGTTATAGGGTTATCCATTGTTTTTGGGACAGCCTGTATATAGAAGTCTAAAACTAATGGGAGCTTTAGTAAGCACTTAAGATTAGTTTTTATTGATTTGATCCTGTCAGTTATTATTATCAACAACCGACTGACACGAATTGAGCCAATGGATATATTACGGCTCGACTCAAACAACCCGTAGACCGGAAAAGTATGGGAACAATCTGGCGAAGGAGTAAAAGTAAGAGTAAAAGTGTATAGCTTTTAATCTGTCGCATTCTATTTTAAATATTTTTTTGAGTGTTTCACCCATTGATTTAAAAATACCGTTTCACCACAGTCTATCTACCCGTCGTTTTACTGTCTGTCGCAGTAAAACCTCTGTCGTTGTTCGCTTACGTAGAAGGCAGCTAACTGCTCACATAAAAGACTGGAAGCTTTAGTAGGCACTTAAGAATAGTTTTTATTGATTTGATCCTGTCAGTTATTATCAACAACGACTGACACGAATTGAGCCAATGGATATATTGCGGCTTGAACAACAACCCGTAGACCGGACAATCTGAAAAGTATGGGAACAATCTGCCGAAGGAGTGTTTTACTATACACACTTTTAAACTGTCGCATTCTTTTTTAAGTTATATTTTTTTAGTATTTCACTACAGTCTATCTAACCGTCGTCGATTCGTTTTACTGTCTGTCGCAACTCGCAGTACAACCTCTGTCGTTGTTCGCTTACGTAGAAAGCAGCTAACTACTCAATCCTCTAAAATAAGAAAAAGGTCAGCGGAATTTTCCCCTTTTCAGACATTTCCCATACACGATCATAGAGCACTTGGAGATGCATATGTCCAGCAGTGGACTAGTATAGGCTAATGATAATGATAAGTCGGCGATCGGTATCTCCAAAGTTCAATCTTTGGAATATGTCACTGTCATGTAACAATTTACGGGTCTGTGCAGTTGGTTACGCCTCTTTGTTCTATTAATTACTCCTCAGCCATAAATCGTCACTAAAATCAACCTACGAAACCTTTTGTTATTAGCTAAGAAATTTTACTTATATTTTATAGTGTACTGTTCTAGTTATATCTCAAACAAACAGCGTGTTACACATTGCAGGTGTACGAAGTCTTGCAACGATATAACTTGATGTGATACTGCTAAATATTGATAATAGTTTCCTGTAGTTTACTAATTGTTTTGTTGGTTTTGAAATATCGCCTTAGTGATTATTATTGATCTTAAAATTGCCTGTGTTCATAATTTGCATTTGAAAATCGCGCAGTAGAGTTACTGGCAACTTGGCAAGTGACACATAGATCAATAAGATTTGTAAATATTCTATGTAAACATACTCGAACGTTATATTTTAGATATGCTTCTTATTTATATACATTTCTTCCTCCCAGTTACGCTGTAAAAAAACAAGTTCCGTGAACAAAAAATTTTCGTAATTTTTAAATTCAATAAATAGGTATATCACTGCATTTTCGCACTATAACACTAATGACTATAAATTAGTAATAACGACTAAGAGTAGGCGTAGTTACTGGTTGGTTCATATGCTTTATGTCATCGCCGCCAGCAGACACAAAGGCGCCGATGCTTAAGTTTGTATGAAGTCATTTTTGATAGGTAGTGATTCCTGCACTAATAATCCTTTGTTACACCGACTCCATTAGTCGAGTCATTCATATTAATTGAGCTCGAGTCGATTCTGGCTTGCGTGGATTGGACAGCTCATTATTATTGTGATTGCACTGATCTACGTTTACATCATCGTTAACTAATCTTCTCTGTGGTGTAGTGGTTTGACCACCGATTTCGGACTTAAAGGTTCCGAAGTCAACTCCCAAAAATATTGTACGTGTAGGTTAACTCCGCCTGGCTTTCTTTTACCATCTTACATCTAATTTTGTTGTAATTCATTGTGTTCCCTCAGTTATAGGTAAACCGGTAATAAAGACAGTTCCTCTGCGGTTAAAGATTATGGCCATTCTGGGTGAATTGGAGATAAAGTCAAGCATTTTACTACTGTAAAATAAAAGAATAAAGTTATATCTCTGAGTCTATAATGTTTTAGAACACAGAATGTAAAACCGAAAAGTTCGAGCATTTGGAACTTTGCACATACGATTACAATCAAATAATCGCGCGGCGTATGCGCATACGTCCATTCTGTGATCGTGGTACCGCTAATCGGCTACAGGTGCGCACTCTATCACTCGACCCGTGATCTCACCCATTGCTCACTGATGATGACCAATGCTGACTTCACCGCTGACTTCGAAACGGACATTACCCTCTCTAAAGAGCGCAATTGACGCTATTTGTATTCACCATTTGTATTCTTTATAGAAATCAGTGGGCGGTGATTGTTCTAATGGGAAAATAATAATGGTCAAATTACTTGACGAGAATAATGAAGGCGTCCTACATAAGTACTGCTACCGTCTCGTTTAAGTCAAACGCAAAAAGAAGGTTCCAGTTTGGCATTGTCTGAAAACAGGTTTAGCTTCTTCTATAGAAGATTATGCGAATGAATGACAATCCGAGTTTCTGCTCGCATTTGTTTTAATAACATTTTAGTGTTCTGACCTCGGTCGGATCGTGACGTTTAAATTCAGGTGTGCGATTCCCAAAATGGTCAAAGAGTATTTCGAATTTTTCGAAATATGACCATGTTGGGTCCTCTGATCACCAACACGCATTTTGGTAGCGTGGTAATTAATCGTTGATTTAATTTCAATGATAGAGGACTATATGTCCAACAATAGGATAGTATTGTAGGCTAATTACTTGAGTGATGCCTATTCAGTATTCAGATACCGTGGCCATGGGAAGTCTAATGGAAAACTATGTACCTAAGCCTTCTTCAAGATTCCCTATATCGTTGTAACTGTGTCTTATCAAATTATTTTGTTTTCGAAAAGCTTCGTCCCCACCTTAAGCCCCTTGCTGCCAATTATTATAGTCTCTTATATGAATTTTCTATACTGCAGTATTAAATCGGTCCGCTGTTGTAGAAAAATCTTTGATGTATACTTTGTTTACTGTTAAACGTTAAGGCTCTTCAGGCGGAATTTAAGTCAACTCACCATGTTCGGGAAACGGGTTGGTGACCCTAACCAAACCGGATTGAGCATTCAAGTGGCAAGTGTATTCGATGGTCGGTCGTATGCAATCATGGCGAACTTGAAAGAGCGATGTATTTTAAGGTTTTCTTTCGTTCATGATTATGAATGAAAAGAAACCATAATCTATTATGGTTAACTGACCTTATCAACTGAGCACAAATTACAACTACATATTATTATTACAGTACAAATTAAATCCGTGTGGCTTGTCATTGAATCGAAATCAATAAAATCAATAAAAATACGAGAAAAGCAGTAAAAAGCTCTCTTGAATAGTGGTGCTATTTCCATGCAACTATACCTGTTGTGGCGATCCTTGGGGTAGGCCTACGCCCAGCTGTGGGCTTCATATGGCTGAAGATGATGATGATGATACCTCCCATCGCTAGGTATATCGTTTCTTGTGCGGAGTTCTTGACTTACTATTGGTTGATATATCCACCTTATCTATGTCCTGATATATCCAGACCGACAGTGTTACTTTATGGACGACATAACAGTTTTTGTGGAGTCACAAAACTATATAGCAAAAGATTTCTGTAGATCCAGGCTGTGCCTAACTTCCTGGTGAGGCACTGCTGTATCCTGCGCGCAGTGTTATCCTGCCTGGCTTTACTAACCAGTGTGGTTTTAGCCTAATTAAAAGCGGCAAACATGCAAAGTTTATATCTATAAATATAAATTTGTGTACTTGACTATAACATTTTAACTTACAGGAGCAAAGTGTACGCGTAAACACATCGTTCTGTTTACAAATATCATCGCGCCACAAATAAATCTTCATAGAGCATTGTCGTTTATTACTTCGTTACGCTATCTACGCTTTATCTTATTGGTCATCTATTTTTATTTCGCTATGAACCGGTTGATTAATGCGTATGACTCGTAAAGCGGTTCCCTAATTGTCTTTGTTCGCGTGCCCACGGGCCTTTGTATGCGCGTGAGCTGTATGGAGTTCCGTAAGCAAATGCTACAAAAAGAATTGTTCGAACTTTGTCATAAAAGTCGACTGATAGTGAGTTACAGTTTAATGTTGCATTTGCATTGATTTTGACACAATATGTAAATGTTGAGTAACTAATGAGGAATTAGAACCGTGCGCTTGTTTTGCGTTAAACCGTTGGTTTTACAAATAAGGAATAATTTGACTATTTGAAATCAATTTATTACAGCCTCTATTACCATGATAAGAACCCTCGCCCACGTCCGATAATCGGTGACCGATTTTTTAGCCGGGGTAAATGAAACGTATGCAATTCTATGTTGCAAAGCACACGTACTACAAAGAGTCGGTACTAATCGCTACTAAAACTTCAGCGAAAAAATCGGTCCGATTAACGTTCCTACAAAAAGTCGGTCGTGTGCGGGGAGCAGTAAGATGAGAAATTATCGCGATATTGTTCAATGAAAAGTGTTCGTAAGTATTAACTATAGAAAATAATATTTATAAGAAATTACCTACCTACCTATTTTTAAACGACTTACTTTTTTACTTACTTACTTACTTACATTTAAATACCTCCTAAAAATCTGGAACAAATCTTAATATATTTTCGTCTTGTATTAGATATTGCCCAATATGACTGATTCATTCTTAGTTAGAAAATATTTATTTCAGAATTTGTGGGACGAAATATGAATAAATCAAGTGACCACCTGCTGTGTAGGTCAGTGTTAATGTTAATCAACTTGAAATGCCGAGCACTGTTATTCGTACTTGTAAAACAATCTCAGCAAATGTATTTTTTCACAACGATCACAGTAATTTCATACTACAGACAGCAAATTGGCCAATTGCGATTGTACCAACGCTAGAGATAATTTGGAGTTGGTTTTGTTTGCGTAACTAATTCGATTAGCGGCGATGATGATTCATGTTCGGCACAATGCGAGAAATAAGAAATTATTTACCACTTGGCTAATTTTCGATCAGATCCGAATCCGATCCGATCAGAACCCTTCGGAGAATCTAGTAGGGCACGAAGACACACCTTATAGTACGTGATGCCGTTCCCTCTAGAACACCTCCGAAGGTGATTCGTTTCACACGGCTTGAACCCTTTAAGTTTCTCGCCGCCCCCAAAAAAGCCCGGTGAAGCTGAAAATGCCGTTTGAAACAATAAGCAAACTCTCTCAACAAAAAAAAACTTGGCTTAAGATTATTTCTATAAAATGACAATAACTGAAAAGGATTCCCCTCTTACGATGATTTATAGTAGCTTAATAATATAGGTTTGGTTTATATTAATATTTAATTGCAGGGACTAGGGAGGTTATGTCAGAGTTTTCTATAATTAATGCTGTCGTAGCTGTGGTTTCAATCAGGAAGTTTAAACTGCATGCCTGTCAACAGACTACAGCGAAACTTTTACGTGTATACCAGAAGTACTGTGTAGTAATAATATAACAAAACATTAAAGAGTGCTTTTTGACCCCATCTAATGACATATACAGGATGTTTGGTAATATGTATATATTCCCGAAACGCACCAATGTAAACATGTCTTTAAAATACTAACTTTGGATCACTTTTTTTTTGAGAGAGTTTGGTGATTGCCCCTGGGCATTTTCAGCTTTACCGGGTTTTTTTGGGAGCGGGCGGCGAGAAACTTAAAGGGTTCCTCAAGCCGTGTGAAATGAAGCACCGTCAGAGGTTTTCTAGAGGGAACGGTATCAGGCACTAGTGTGTGTCCCCATGCCCTACTAGATTCTCCGAGGGGTTCGGATCGGATCTATTCGATCACGTTACCGTAAACGAGAATTTTTACTCCTCCTCCTCCTCCTCCTGGTGACAAATTCTCGTTATCCTTAAAGTTATCGAATAGTGCTAACACAATTGTGCTTGTGATACAGGATTGTGCCGCACTAGCCGTCTTGACTCGTTTATATACTTCTTCCCACAACATGGGGTGTTGTGGGAAGAAGGGACAAGGGACACGTGTGTTGGTAGAGCATTCCAATTTTGGCAGTGCGACAAAGAAATAAGTCACAACTTTTTCTTGTTTGCTTCGGAATAGTAACCACGGTATATAGTTATTTTGAAGATAATTCGTTAAATTAAAGCCTTTTCTATTTGTTTGCAGTATTTGAAATGCTGGTGTGTGCACGGCAGTGCGCGCGACGCAAGTCGTTCACTCTCACGTTCGGCGAATTCTGCGTGTTCGCTGCTGAGCTGCGCCGCTGTTCGAGGCAGGCCAGGCAGTGAGTAGACACCTTTTAATGTTTTTTTTTAAAGAAATCTATACATAAAAAGTGTTACGAAATTGGTGTCTGATCCAAAAATATATCATTAAATATTTTTTGTTTTGATTTAAAATGACGTCAACAGATTGTTAACTCATTGTCATTAGGTACTGAATTAGTTCCGATTCTGACACTACTTTCATTACGCCCTGTGTATATCGTAGATTTCTTAAAAGTGAAGCACTTTGATAAATATGTTTGCAGATTTGTTTTATTTAAAATATTTTGATCAATATTAACCAAAAACAATGGTGGATTGAACGTGCATGAGTGTTTCAAGTGAAACAAAACAGTGCAACGTCACTATTCGAATTCTCACAGGAAGTCTGAATGGGGTCTGAGTAAAGTCCCCCACATCTTTACAGAAACTAAAAGGGATTTAGGGAAGTTCAACTTCTTACAAGACTATAATAAATAAGAAAAGATTATTTTCTAAATTAACCATCATCCGCACCAAGTACCCAATACGAAACCTATCGAAAGTAGTCGAAGTTCTATTATATGCTGGAGTAGTATTTGCATTTGCTTCTTATGTTAAACTTTGAGTACAAGGTTGATACGATCAATACCGTGTTCTATTTTGTAATATTATTACTTATTGATTAACTAATAGGCTTACGTGCAGATACAAGACAGTAACGGCGTAATGGAATGCCTTGTAATTTCACCTAAGGATAGTATCAAAGACTTTGAGGATCTTATAAATTTAAATTTTACTAACAAAACTTTTCGGATAAAGCCTTTTATAACTATCACATACATTGTTCTGATCCCAAGGTAAGTAGCTAAAGCACTCGTTTCATGGAAACCAGAAACAACGACGGTACCGCAACCACCGACACAATATCGAAAAGTTCGTTTTCGACATTGACCCGACCGGGAATCGAACCCGGTACCTCAGAGTTAGCGCCGCCCAAAGTCCGGCGTACAAGCCACTCGGCTACGGAGGTCGTCAAAAGTCTTTTGCTTACTAAGAAAGAGTAATGTTGATGAATTTGCATGGAGCTAACAAAAGCCTTATTGGTACTGATTCTGAATACCTGATCCGATGTGTCAAAAGGTTAAAATCCTACTCGCGAAAATTGTTTTTTTTTTCTCTCTCGAGATCTGCTTTAGTGTACTTTCGTATTCGTACCGTAAAGGTAACACATGTGTGCTGTGGCAGTAACCATAATTCTAAATAAACAACGATAATGTTTATAGCAATCTGCCGCAATACTTGATCAGTTTGCAAATTAAAGCTCCATTAACGTCATATTAGGTGATAATGAAATATAATCTATGAAAGTGGGTGTAAAGAAAATGCCAAGTCGATTAGAGATTACCAGCGCTCTTTGTATTGTGATAAGAAAAACATTATTAAAACACTTTTGGTTTGAGCGAATTAGGCTTAGGCTTAGCGTATCGCTTACTACGTGATCTCGTAACAAGCGGCAGTCCCATTACAGCCTACAGAAAACATAATAAAATCATATTTATGCAAATGTTTTATCACGGAAGTCCCTCAATCTGATTATAAGATAGTTCTATAATGTATCAATCAACATCGCCATTAATCATATTAGTTATCGATTACATACATTCTTCATATTATCAAAGTAGAGAGAAAGATTCAGCATTTTCAAATGGCAAAATGACATAAAATGTTTTTGTTTTGTTTATATAATTTTAACGCAAATTTTGTTGCGAAATAAATTACAAAAACACAAATGTTGAAGAAATTTCCACGAGCATGATTTGAAACTGCACCCTTCTGACAAACCGGGTCAGGTGCTCTCCCAATTGAGCTATCGTGGTTCTAACCAGCCCGCCGAAATTATTCAACACTATTTACTTTATGTCAGAAGGGTGCAGGTTCAAATCCTGCTCGTGGATTTTTTTCCACATCTGTGTTTTTGTGACAAAATGACGTTGAACATTAATTTGAAATGATTGATATCCAAATTTTTTGTAGTTTCCCTAAATTTGCTTTCTTAAGAATATGAAACTGCTTTTTAGATGACAAATTTTGCACTACTCTATCAAGTGATAGAGTACAAATTACGGACAGATTACCTACTCATCTTGACAGCTACAGTTTCTAATGTGTTACATACGTACAATAGAAAATGTATAAATGAATATCACGGCCATTGTATTTTTTGCAATGGCTAACGATATATAAAAAATACGTTTAACTTAATAGATGAGATCATTCATTATCTTTGATACATGACCAGTTAGTTGCCAGTTATTGGTCATCTGGCATATCGATCGAGCACATTCAATTATTTTCAACCAATTATTACAATTAATATCTCGCTTTTAACATCACCATGCACGATGTACATGTCGAGAACGTGCCCTGAATATCATGGCTTCGTGACGTCGATTACGTCAGCCACGCTTAACAATCCGGAAAGCAACCCGCTTTGTTGTGTAGTTATGTCGGCCGATTAATAATCTCAAACGTCTTGTACTAAGTCTCGCAAGTTGCCAAACTCCAGTTTTTCCGTAGATGCAAATGCACAATCACGCCGCCTGACCTGACTGACATGTTGTCTAAGCGGATACATAAATAGCTCCAACCGGACGGACTTGACGTTGAGATGACATATCACTCCTACACGTATTCGTATGAATTATAACACTGCATTGTGAGGTGTCGTGAACGTGAACGCCCTTCGCGTTGGACGATATAGTTGTATGTATACGTTCACGCCATGAATCAGTTTAATTTCGCCGATGACGTGGTGCGTTTACCCGATCTTGAACCGGGTACTGCTGCTGCGGCTGCTGCCGCTACCGCTGACGCGAGCGTTGACCCTTGAATGCCACGCACCAAGATACTTGTCATGACACACTGAATCATTATTATGAGTGCATGTTGTTTGTTATAATGCGTTTTGTCGCGTTACAACAATGCATTTGCCTTGTCATTGATCCTGCGCAGAGTCATTTTCAAAACGATTGTGTTTTATTTCTAATTTCAGTTTTCATTCGCAGGACATCGACCAAACCGGAATCTCCGCATTCGGCCGCAGATAAAGAGCTACGAGAAAAATCAGTGAACGGTAAGAAAATTGATTCTACCTTTTGTGACAACGTTTGAGACTTTCGCGAATATGGCCTTTAAACTGTTCACGTTAGGTTATAAACACTTTTATGGCCTCTAAACGTATGAGACATTCCGTGTTTTGTCAACGTTTACTTCCGTGCTACATTCATGTGTTTCTCCGTTGTCTGAGGACGCAAAGTTTCCATTTATTCCGCAGTATGGAAGGTCGATCGGAGACGGCCGCTCGTCCCGCAATCAAACAAATCGTGACTAAATTTTCCGCACGGTACCAATCCAGAAATACACGGCAGTCCCAGCGGCTACGATGCGCTGTATAGCTTCACCTTAGGCCTTGTTCACATAAACACGTGCGCTTATGTCATCAATAGATTACAGAGCAACAGTATATAATTAAACATTGCATCGCAGACGGAACCTGGCGTTAATAAATTGTTGCTGGTCATCACTTCTTCAGATTTTATTGTCATGTTTTGTATCACATTTCTCCACTAATCGGTCGTTTTAAGCGTCGATAGTTAGATGTCTTATATGGCCTCGCCTTACCCTCTACGAAGTATTTGTATTCGATGTCGAAGAGCTATGTGACTTCTGAACCGTTTAATTAACATTCAGTTCTTACTTAGTAAAATGACAATGGAAAATTTAATTGTATTCTTTTCTATGTTTGTTATGTCCACTTTCAAGAAGCTTTTGAAAATTCTTTGTTGGTATTTATTCGAACATGTGAAGCGAACTTACAATCAAAATCCTTCCTCAACTATTTGATCGTTTTCAACGTCCACCTTATTTGCAGTGATGAACTAAGATTCTCTGTCCATTCGTTCAGTTATGATGTAAATCTGCGGTTCAGTCTTTATTATGGCAATATAAGTCAATTTCGAACTAAAAGCGGCCAGTTCTATTGCCAGTACACTCGCAGCTATAAAATAATTGTTTACAAGCATCAAATGTCAATCGAAAACTATAAGGTCTTTACCACTTAATATCATGCTATTAATTGTTAACACCTTATTTTCATCGTCCAACAATAACACTGATCTAATTGATCTATTATTCAAAAGCTTATTTACTGTCGTGATGAATACGTTTACAGTCACGTTGTCTGCTATGTGATTTATACTCACGATCGTAGTACATTCGTCGTGTATATGGTCATCAGACGTTTTTAATCGTTACATTATGTAACACTATTCAATTTTGCACTAGCTGCTAGGTACCGATATTTGCGTCAATCTCCCGGCGCATCTGACTAATATATTATTAATAATAGCAATAACAAAGATAAACGTCGAAATACCGATCAATATGTAGTACCTATGATATTGTACGGACGATATCAACAATTTCTATAGTTTTCAAACTTTATTGTTATTGTTGTGTTATGGTCTTTATTCTTGAAAGGGTATAAACGAATGTTATAGCAAATAAATCATTATAATGTCCTTCCCGTTTCTTCCGCAAAAACTATAAAAGGTATACGGAAGTATCGGCAACGATGCGCCTCACTATTTTGCTAACCAAATCGAATGTAGCTAGCTACACGTTCAGATGGCATCCCTGTTAACAGAAAAAAAATCTACAAATTGTTAAAGCAGTAAACACGTGTTCTTCAACTTCCTTATCTCCCGGAAGACTAATTCCGTATAACGCCAACATCACAATGCTTTGTTTGTAATGTCGAGCCGGTTTCAATTAAGCGACTAACCGAACAGGTTATTCTGATCGCAGTATTTAACTGTTCAGCTTTTTGTGTTCTTATTCGTTGTTAATTTCTTATTATACCATGCCTATCTTTGTTAATTATAGATTGTTGTTGTTACAATCATCGTGTTTAGAATTTGACAGTTTTAATATAATCTTAACCACTTATGAATGTAGGTTAATGTTACGCTGAGGTCAATCGAACGAATCAATAAATTTGATTAATGCTACCGCACTGTACACCTTTGACATTTAATTTTATTCTCTATCACTCTTTGACCTATTATATTGTTGAGCAAAGTGTTTCAATTTAAGTTACGAGTCGAAAGTTGCTTCGCAGCTTGTAAATCACCATAATCCTTAGTCATGGCTGTTAGATGGAGTGCTATAGAAATAACTTGAATATATTTTAAAATGCGGAATTGGCTAGTATTTGGATGCGGTGGTGAGGCTCGCGGTCGCCAGTTGGCCGTCGACCGTCCGCCAGTCACAGCGTGCGGAGCCGCTCGGGCTGCACGCGTACTGAACCATGCCGCCCACTACCATGATAGTGCCCTGTACGTTACAAACAACGCTTGTGACAGCCCTAATGCGGCCGCACTCTCGTAAATATCACACAATTTACACACAGAAAAGTTTGAAAGTTTGTTTTTGTAACACCAGTGTTTTAGTGTCGAAGCGCCCATTCCAAATGTTGAAAGTGAGAAATGTGTGAGAAAAGATGCTCGAATTATTGTTGTTTTTTTGGCAAATGTCCTATGTGTCGTAAAGTTTTCAAAGATCCAGTTAATCTGTGCACAATTTGTTTGGTAGGAGACAAAATGTGCGGGCGGAGGAAGGGATTTTGAGTGCGTTTGTTGACCAGTGCTGTTTACGTTTTCGATTTGGCATTGAATGAGGATCCCGAATTGGATTGTTGTATTGGCTACGTTGTAGCAGTATGAATGGGAGCGTTTGTTACACGTATACTCTGAAGCTCTATAATAGTGTTTTCGATTTGTTTTGTATCTTTTTTCACCTTTATCGTTGGCTGTTTCTTACTCCTCGTAGTTGTACCACATATATCGATAAGTGGGTGTCGTAAGTAGTACAAAGCTCCACCTATAAGTATAGCAGTAATATTTGCAGCCCACGCCGTCGATACACATCAATCATTGGCGATGAGTGGAGCTGGTTGAACGAACTGAACACCGTATTCGGCTTATTGTGATGCTTTCTAATCCAAGGTGTTACATTAGTCACCACTATTAATAGAAGTTTTACTATTCCACTTGTTCGCCTACAAAGAGTATCTGCATATTAATTGGATTTGCCTTTTTCGAACATGCCGTATTACCATATACGAGGTAAGCGCCAATCTATACATCTCCAGCTTGCTTATAGGAGTTCGTCATAGTAAACAAGTGAGCCGCGTTTGTTGTCAATTCACTGTGGCTCAATCTCACGAGCTGTTGCGTGCTCGACCGCACTACAATTGTTAGCAATTAAATACTCTTCTTTTGCGTGCCTCGCTTCCATCTTAGAAATAGGGTCAACTACTAAGAACGAACGTACTGTGAGATTAAAAACGCGAAGTGGTTGCGATCTCTCATAGTTCATAGCTGCTAGTAAAATATGTGATTTATAGCTTTTGAATAGGCACGCTGATATACGACTGAGTTAAGAGGGCGTGCACCTCACGATGTCCCGTACAAACTTTGAAGTTCTATATCATTTTAAATCAATAAGCCAATTCTTATGTAATGTAATAATAATTTTCAACCAAAGTTATGCAGTTACAAATTTTAAATCGAGTGGATTAGGTTAAATAAACGTTTTTTTTAATTATTCATTAAGGGGGCGATTTTTGAAAGTGGTGATTAGTTATCATGTCACGCTTGATATCAATTACAAAATACTCCATATTCTCTTATTCAAAAACACTGATAACTTATTTTTGACTCTGACTGAATTCTTGAATCATATTTATCCTAATAAGTAATCAAGTTGTTAATAAGGCAAAAAATAATATTTTTCCTAGTGCATTTCATGTTACTTTTATTTAGACATCACCGGTGATATTTAAAAATCGCCGCCCTGATCAACAAGGCACTGAATCTCTGTGTCCTTAACCATATAAAGTTTTTCTACAATTAGCTTATGACTATGTAAAAAAAAATACCTACCTAAAGTACCTTGACTTTTAGATGCAGTTTTCGCTATATCAACCAACAACATAGACTTTTTTCATATTCATACCCAAAGAATGGACAAAATAATACTATTAGAACCTATAACGAAACCAGTGATAAGGATCACGAGAGTGCTTTAAGAACAATGAGCCCGGAGTCTGATTACGAACATGTGATTAGTTCTTTATATGAATCGGAGATACCTATCAGCGCGCTGCTTGTTTGAACTCCTACACTTAATAAAATCTGTGTAAATGTTTTGCATGTAGCAAGAGGTCTTTACTAATAATAGTAAGACCATTATATTGACGTATGGCTGTTTTAATTAACATAATGTGGCTATTAAAGTCGGATTAGGGTACATTGGTGTACTCGATTAATTATGTTATACCTGTATAGGTATATTTTTCTTGAATTGGTCTAGTGGCCAGCTTCAATATGAGTTACTATTTATACAGTCTGTCTAACCCACCAAACCGCATTGGGTCAGCGTGCTGGGTTATCTCCCGATCTCCAAATGTGCTACTCATCATGTATGCTGGTGATGTTGGTATCTTCAGTTATTTGGGCATATCAGAATACACACAAAATCGTTGTTAGCGTATTTAGCTACGTACATATTATGTTTGCTGCTGTTAGGCTTAGGCATTGTGGAAAGATGCTTACCTACTTACGCGCATTGTACCCCTAGTGTAGTAATGAGTAGTGATAAACTTTATACCCCCCAAGAGTATCCTAATAAAGATGAGGGGCTTTACTTAGACATCACGCGGACTTCTTGAGAGAATTTGAATAGTGACGTTGCTCTGTTTTAATTCATTTGACATAAACGTAACTCATTACGTTTTACGAACACTTCCACCATTGTTTCACATTAATATTCGACAAAGCACAAATTTTAGAAAATAAAAAAAAACTTCAGCCTTGTCACATGACTCTTCACTTTCTCGCCAAGACATTTACCACCTTTATTGTGTTTTTCGCAATATGTTGTTGACTTATTGCGTTGCACAGGCAGCGAGGCGTCTCCGCCGCCGTGCGAGGTGTTCCTGGGCGGATCCTGCAACCCTACCACTTGGAGGTCCGACATAGCGATCCCTATGCTGAAGAAGATGGGCATTACATACTTTAACCCGGTAAGTCACTTATATAGTTCAACTGCTCGTGATACGACTAACTAATTATAAGTTACTGTAAAACAGGATGACTTTTGAATAAAATCGACGGCGAAGTATCAATAAGATTTCTCGAGAAGTTGTCTTTTTTTAATCATTGACTTGCAAACTACCTACTAAACTATTGTAGAATATGTTAATAATTAATGTAAACTTTAGCTGCCCATATTTGTATATTCTGTCTATAAATGGATTTATCAATTTTAAAGGTTTCAGAAAACTAAACGTTATTAACGAGAAGGTATTCGCACTTTGCCGTCGAAATATAACATTGATCACAGCTCCAGGTCCGATCACAGTGTCCAGGGGCCTTACCATGAGCGTAGCAGTTTTGTTACGGTTGTGGAAACGAGTTTTTACAACTGCAACACAATACTGTAATTCTGCCTAAAAAGCTCATGGCAAGGTCCATCTGTTGTCTTTAAAGTTGTCATCGGTTTCGGTCATTCGGTGGTAGTCACACTAGAGCTGCCTAGAACGCATTGGACAACCATTTTGATTTGGTTACTCTTTATTTAAAAGTAATCTCAGTTTGCCGTAAGTAGTCTGATTTATCAGATATCTAATAATAATTCTATTTATTTGCGCAGGTCAGTCAATATAGCTATGTTGAGTAACATTGTGTAGCTAACAAACTTAAGGTACTTATTTAGGCCCGATTTTTCAATCCTCAAATAAGTTTTATCCAATGAATAACATTGTCAATGTGACATATTTCCTAAAGAGAATCTGTCATTATGTCAAAATTATTCAATGAATAAACTTTAACTGACGATTGAAAAATCAGCCCTAAGTGTATAAGAGCTATAATAGTTTTAAATCTAAGAATAAGCTGAACCCTCCACCACCGATAAAACCAGAAGGTTTTTTTTTATAAATCTTGCTTTATCAGCACCATTGTGTAGTCATTACACAGTGGTTTTTATGACTGACAAGTGATAGTATAGAAATCTTTCACGGCGTAATACCTACCACCCTCACACAGAATATCGGCGTGAAACAATGGCACTCGTTGCTGTTGTGTTTCGTCCGGTGAGTAAAAGTAACGGAGGCCCGTCTCTAACCCCTCCCAATTCCTACTTCCTCCTCAAGATCCAACTCCTTCCTCAAGGCTGACAACGCATCTGCAAATTCTTTGATTTTGGGTGTCCATGGGCGGCGGTGATTATTTTCCATCAGGTGACCCGCCTGCTTGTTTGCCTCCTTTTAATAATAAAAAAAAATCAAATCGCGTCATTTGTGATCTTAGTGCATTAAAATTGCTGAAATTTCGAAGACTATTAGCATCAAACAAACTTTCATGGTGAAATCCCGTTTAAAAACACGAATAATGCTTAAGATAATATTGTTGCGTATATATGTGATGATTCCCTTCGTATCTGCGTCTTACAACACGAAGATTGATGAGCGTATACGTCATCATCATAGTCATCACCGAGAATTTATAGACTATTTGTACGCAAATATGTTTGTTATTATAAAATGTGTGTGTACTTACTAATGTACAATTCATTTCCTGTTGTACGGGATGAGCAGCTAAATGATACGTTAGTCGTTGTTAGTAATATGGGGTTTTTCATTTACAATAAGTGAAGGTTCCCTTAGAATTTATTATACGAAAAATGAATGAGGCATATTGCGTGTTCTTATATGTAATCTTAAGATGATATCAACAATACGGATCGCACAGAAAGAACCCCACATGCACAAAACATACTCTAAGGATATAAAAGTAAGGTTGTTTTCGCTAAATGCCAAGATATTTTCGACAATATGTTACATCGATCAGCAGGATCTTGACTTTACGTTTATAGGCTAGTGATGCTGATGATTACACAAGAAACAGCAATAGAAAATAGGATATATAATCTAGGCCAATAAGATATGATTTGATACCAAAAAATGTTTTGTTTTTTTTTTTTCGGTATCGAAATACACTTACACGCTTTCAAATTGCTAATGCTTTAAAAATTATTTGTTGAAGATCAATTGAGTGTTTATTAAAAACTTTTTATGTGATAGAAATTCATGCTTAGATCTAATAAAAAATGGTTAATGTTATAAAGAACTATTAGCTGGTCATTTATACGTTTAATGTTCTGAAATTAATTATAGTTGTTGTCATTTTCCCTACTCAGTCTCGACAGTCGACACTCATACATACATAGGTACATCATCAGTTCATTTTATGTCCTCACTTCTGGGGCACGAGCCTTCCCTATGGATGGATAGGCAGAATGGGCAGTAAACCACCACGCGTGCCCAGCGCGGATTGGTGGTTGTTAGCGACTGCTAATTCAGCCGGGGTCAACGGCTGTACGTGCCTTCCGAAGAACGGAGGTACTCGAGATGATACATTTTTGGCCACCCATCCGATGATCGGCCTTTGCGAAAGTTGCTTAACCTTAGCAGTGTGCACTCATCATTGTGTATTTGCGTAGCCTAGAATACAACAACGCGTGGCGTTGCTGCGCGAGCGCCTAACTGTCAGTCATTATCGTACATCATAACGGCGGCGTATTGTTTGCCGTAATCGCATAGTACTGACAATACGATAGTTGTACTTGCGCATAATGTAATCAGTGCGGATAAACAACCGCTCGGGACCTTAAACGGAAGGAGCCATTTTGATGGAGAATTGATTGTCTGAATAAATGACTAGAAATGTGCCTATGTTGGTATTTATATGCTTTAGGAATCTCTAGTCTATCTTGTCTATTGAAAAGTTGACTTAAACCAACTAATATGGTCTTTAAACGTCTATAACTATTGAAAAAATCGTATTTTAATTTTAAAATCGGTTTTGGTTAAATCAAATGATAAAGTTTTTTTTTTTAATAAAGAAAAACAAAATACATCTTTGAGAAAGATAACAGAATATATATCTAAGAAGATGAATATGTCTTATTTGTCATAACAAACACATTTGTAAACATAGAAAGAAAGAACTCTTATACGCATCTTTTACTATCATCATCATCGTCATCATCATCATCATCATCATTTCAGCCAAGAGACGTCCACTGCTGGACAGTCTAATATAACTAGTGGTTGCGCAGTGGTCGAAATTCGACCGTAATTTTATTAAGGCTGCACGGATTGTATCCTAAGCAATGAAAAATTAAAAAATATAGAATGTGAGTTTGGATTGGCTTTGACAGATTTCAACCGCTCCTCTTCCATTTTTGAAATTTTTGAAAAATGTATGAAACAATGTTTATTTAATTTATTGTATTTTATACATAATTTAAAAAAAAAATATTACCATTCTGCACTCCTTCTCTATATAAACTATAAGTGTGCGAAATTTCGTACTCCTCCGTCCGCGCATTTTTCGTAAAAAGGGGTACAAAGTGTTTTCTTCACGTATTAATATATAGATTTGTAGACCTTATATTAGTATTGCATAAAATCGTCCCAAAGGTCAGTAAACAGCATCGATGATTGTATAAATTTGGGTACACGATGTATATTATAATTAATTAAATGTTGGAGACAATCTTTGAATATTAAGCGGCGTCGTGTAGGCGGATTCATAATCAACTGATTATAATAACAACATTCCTTAACGAGTTTTAGGAGGCAACTTTGAAATTGATATTGTCCTATATGATGACGTTATCAGAAATATAAAAGGTGGCCAGTGTTAAAATTTATTACCATCCGTTTCGATTTTCATAGTTTCGGGAAACGATAACAATACATAATATACCTGGTTTGTAATACTTTTTAGAATCAAACGTGTTTTAATTACTTTATTGTGTTCATAATTTAGATATAACACGTTTCTGGGGTAATTTTTTTGTCGATAAATTTTATCCACTTATCATTCTGAGATAAAACAATGCGAGATGTTATTTAAATATAAGTGCAATAATTCCAGAAAAAGGTAATATTTTTTTATCAATGAGATAACAATTTATCTGTTACTGTGTTATTTATTAAGCCCGTAAATTGGTTTTGAGTTGATAAAAAAATACTTTTATTTTTAAAATAAAGATCATTTTTTATTTATAATTATTTCATAATAATTTTTTTTTTATTGTTTGTTACAATGAACTTATATCCCTTATTTTATACGTAATCACAAAATTTAATTCGCTTTTTAATGTATCTATACATAAAATAATAGAAACTATGTCTAAACGGCTACAAAACAACCATCATGCAGAAATACGTACTAATACGTTTTCTTAAGTTTACACACAAACGCGTTTATTTTATTCGTTGCGAACTCTTTAACCCTCGTGATAACGAGTATTAGTAAACCTAACCTTATTGATATTAACCACTTCTCCATAGCAAGTGGAAGACTGGTCGACGGAGCTTGTGGAAGTGGAGCATCGAGCGAAGGCCGCTGCGCGTGCGCTTCTGTTCGTGCTCGACAGCGAGACGCGAGCGGTCGCGGCGAGCGTTGAGGTCGCGCTACTAGCGGCTGAGCCACGTGACTTGTTGCTAGTCCTCAAGCCTTACTCACGACACCAGACCATAAACCACGAGAAGATCTCGGAGCGGTAAGTGTTTTTTCTCTTTGATATTATGACGCGACTGCTTGGCTATACAGCGAAAGCGATCGCCGCGAGCGTCGAGACCTCGCTACTTGCAGCTGAGCCAAGGGAGTAAGGGACTTGTTGCTAGTCCTTAAGCCTTACCACGACACCAGACCATATACCAGGAGAATATCTTAAAGTAAGTATTTGATTATTTTCGCCGCGACTGCTTGACTATAAGACGCAAGCAATAATTGTCGTCGGAAGTGGCTTCATCAGACGTTATAAAATTAAATTTACAGATAATTCAAATGTTGACATTATTTGTTAGTTATGAATATGATGCGCGAAAATAGTGAAGAAGAAAGAAGAAAAGACATTTATTGGAATCACATAACAAAACACACAATTAAACATACAACGTGCAACATGTAACAAAAAGAATAAAATATAATAACAATTAACAATGCGCCCTATAATGTGATGCCAACACTGTGCACAGCTCAGTATACGCAGCAAGCAGGGCCTGCTGCACTGGTATTCTGTTGTACACAGTAGTGACATCATGGTACGAAAAATAAACAAAAGTGTGAAAAGACTTATTTAAAATTGGCATCATTTATGATTATGGCCCTTATCTGTATATCAGTAAAGTACTTAACATTCTAGGACACAGCACCAAATAAATAACATGATACGACCTTTCAGACAGGGAATGTCTTTGAAATCACATCTTTAAGTAAGCTCCAATGACATTTATTGATGTCTCTATCCGCAATTATCATGCGCTAACTATAAGTATGAGTACACGAATATGAATATGATATCATGGGTACTTCCAGTATTAGTAAAATAATACAAACAATATAATTACTGCTCGTAAATCTGTATGTTATTATGTTATCTGGCCAATACATACCTACATACATAGATTTGACATCGTTGATTAATTTTTTGGCACCAAAATAGGGAAGCTCCCTAGGAGCCCTATTACATCTCGACTGTGATTTTTGCGTAAAATGGCCAATTTTGGCGTTCTTGATCTCAGAAACATTAACAATTTTGACTTTTTGAATAGTGTAGAATAAGCTATTGGCATAGCTCGTAGCGGCCTCGCTTTTTGTGTAAATTTTGCTTGACTTTTTATTTAAACCCAAAATTGCAGAGAAAGATTTTCATAAAATGCGCGGAGGCACTTTATTGAGCTCCTAGATTAAACTACTGTTCTAAAGAAATTAAATGGTATAGTTCGTAGCGGCTGGCCTCGAAATTTAATTTTGGCCTTTTTGGCCCTGAAGATACAAATATTTCCGTTTTATAAGGGCTTGTGTTTAAACGCCTACCAAAAATGTATCAATTTTACTACCAATAAAATTCAAAACGATTACCAAAATGGATAAATGATCACCAAATTGTGTTTCCTAAAACATTATAAAAAGAATACAATTTATATTTTTATTAAATGCCTTAAAAATATATGAATACCTTTTAACTGCATTTCAGACCAAATATGTTATATTGTCACTAAATAGATAATACCAATATATTATGCCTCGAGTTTCAATTTGGTTAATTTTGCTTTTTGTTGTCTAATAAAAAAAATTATGTATATTAGGGTATAAAAAATATTTTGGTGAGCATTTAAATTGTACCCTTTTATAAGTTTGGCTTTTATTAACGCACAAACATAAGTCGTAAAGCTGTCGTGAAGCTCACGTGAGCAAAGCTGCGAGCAAAAGCTAGTAATACAATAAAATAAAGTTTGGCAATGTGTTTGGCTGTCTAGTCTGATATCCCAGAGACTGTTTAATGAAATGGTTCATTCATTTAGGAATGCAAATGTTAGTGTTTTATAAGCTGTTATCGCGATCGACGATGAGATCGATGTAGCATGACCATTCGAGTGCCCCTACGGGTTTGTATTAACTAGTGACATCATACATTAAACATGGAAATTGAATCATACGTTTTGAACGAAAGCGATAGTGTACCGCGGTTATACGAGTATTGTGTATTGAGTGACGTCGCTGACACATTTTTTTTACTGGTTATTGTATAAATATGGCCATATCTTAAAAGTATATAAATTTTAAGCAAATTTTGTGGATGAAATAATTTAAACCTGAATTGAATAAGGCTCTTTTGACCTACAAAGTAAGAGTGTATATTGTACTAAAATTTGCACGGGATGGACAGAGCCACAATGAAAGCATAATTAGAAGCGTCACTTGACCCGTCTGAGGGTGACGGTTAAAATCCCGCTTTTAGCTATTTTAAATATTCCTATGTTCTCTATGTTCGCTATTGTAACGAAACACACGAAAACATTCTTGCTATGGGAGACCTACAATTTGCGGCTTGGCCACTAATAGCAGAGTATTAAAATGTCTACAGTGGTGGACTAACGTACTTATACTTATATGTGACTTAATACAATTATTACCCCTTGTACACATACGTACGTTCGCCATAACAGCTGCTATATAACCTGTTTATTTTTGTCTAGGGAGTACGTAGAACTAGCAAGGGCGCGGGCAACATTACAAGAGGTGGTGGAGAGGCGAGGCCTACCCGCATTCACGGACATTCCGAACGCGATTCGCTGCGCGCGCATGGTACTACGGGGCGCGCGTACGCACCCACAACACATACTGGGTTACACCATACGGCGGTTGAAGCGGACTTACGACGCCGCCGGCGGACGGACCGGCCAGCTATCCCGCCCTAAAGCGGTCGACGCACTGAGAGACGTCACCAAGTGTACCAGAGACGCTGCAGACGCATGTCTCCAGCCAACGGAGTGTGTCGACTTTGAAACGTTTTGTGCGGCTGTGGCGGAGCTAGTTACCGAACCTGGTGAGTCGGCTGAATGTTTTGTTTGATGCAAACCTTTTTGGAGCGCTAAGTGCAAGTTTTTCCATGGGCAGCAAAGCCATCTAGTTACACGTTCGGTACTAGGTAGAGTTGCTTTGATACCATATAATTTGTTTTAACGCTAATAGTGAAAAAAGCTTAGCACACGTATGTGTAGTTAATGTTTTAATATATATTTCAACGTAATACCGATGGCGTGTAATGTTTAACCTTCGTCATCATCAACCTACTTTATCTTAGTCAATGGAGAAGTGGCTGGACAATTTTTTAAAGATTTGCACAAGCATTTAAATAATGAAAAAATATTTTTTTTACAAGTAATTCATAAATAAACAATATTTCCTTCCTATATGATGATGATGATGAACGATAATAGAAATAGGAACTGAGCAATGATATAACCCCCAACCCCTCGAGTATCTCAGTAAAGATGTGGGGCTTTGCTAAGTCCTCACGCAGACATCTCGAGAGAATTTCAAAAGTGACGTTGCGCTGTTTTGTTTAATTTGCCAACACTTATGCACACTCACGAACACTTAACGGTTAATAAACCACCATTATTTCACATTAATATTCGACATAACACTTACTGGACTGGCTTAATACTTTTAAAATTTTAGAATATAAAATAAAACCGCAGACGTGACTCTTCACTTTCCCGCCAAGAAGTCGTGGCTGGACTTAGGCCTCTTAAAGTGCACGCCACTTACCACGACCCGCGGCTATTCTCATCCGGCGAACTGTATTCAATCCGTCAATACAATAAGTTATATCGTTAGTCGTTGAATATCCACGCACATTTTGTAGTAAAAAGAACGTGAGAAAATCCTTATCGGTCAAACGTTAAATCTTGTCCAAGAAGAATTGCCAGATATTATGATCTATTATAAAGATATGGGTTGTGTAACTTGTTATCTTAAGTGTTGTGAGAAAATACAACGCAATATATTGAATGACAACTATAAGAAAGTAGAAGCATTTTACATATTTTGTTGTTAGCATCAGTATTGTATGTGCGTGATATAATTTCGATGTTATATCTATAATACATATGGCGTTGCAAACGCTACTTTATTACGTACAGGATAAGGGCGATTTCAATGTTTTAAGCTTGAGTTGCGGTCGACAGTACCCTACACCTGCTGAAAAGCTCTGTTTAAGATTTAATGTTATTTTTAAAACAATATTTCTTACTTGTCAATCAAATGAACTTTCTTTTCATAGTCATAATGATGCTAACATTGATAATTAATCAATTAATATGATATGCAATCTATGTAGGTATCCACGTGTAAAGCTTTATGACGTCGTATGTACTTATATTAGCTAATCTGGTGTAACGGAACGCACGTAGGCACAAGTGGACTAGTTTGTATTACTGATTTTTACAATATATGGACTAGTTTGTATTACTGATTTTTACAATATATATATTTTCCTACGAAATCGTATACCTAATACCAATTCATTCCCTACATTGATTCCACCGATATCATTCATAGTGATTTCCAAAGTTAAAAATTGTACCTAATAAATAAGTTGAAAACTGTAGACTAGAAAGTTTCATTATTATGATAAATCTCGAGGTATGTAAGGCACGAGGTCTCCTCATTAGGGTTTAAAGAAGTCACTACAATGAACAGCTATCGTTGCTCCTCTTCAAAGCGTTCTTTTTTATTTGCAATCAATAGTCAATTGTTTAAACTTAATCATAATTAAAGTAATGTTAAGCCACTATAAACGGAAGTGAAATAAGACGATAAAATTAATTATTGTACTAGAAAAACTTGAGCACATCTACAAGCTCTATATGCTTAAACATCTAATTTTGGTCAAATTGTGAACATTGCCATTGCATTGCCTTTTGTGGGTCGGTAGAGTGAGGATGACTGATGCTGCGTCGTTTTCACGCTGCACTAGTTGTCTTCGCGTCTGGACTCCATTTCCACCTAACATCAGATGGAGTGAATCACTTGCCTTGCAATGTATTAAAAAAAAATAGCAATGCAAAATTCAAATATTAATTTACTACAAAACCGAAATTCAAGCGGATATAAAAAGTAGAGAAAAACTTCAGCACATTAAAGTAATCATCTCATCTACATACACCTACTATAGTATTGCTTACGGTGTTGGTAAGGGTCGTGTGTTTTCAAGGGCGCGACGTGGGCGGCGCGTCTAGCGGCGCCGGTGGCGGGGTGGCGGCGACCGTACGCCGCATGTTCCGCTCGCTGCGAGAACGTCTCGCGCACACTCCCGGTGCGTGCGTGCGTGCGTGTGTGTGTGTTGAGCGCGAGATTTTGTCCTGAACAAAAGAGTATAGTTAACTACATTATGTATGGGATCGAAGTAACAACGATGTAACGTATCACATCACCAGTTCATTTTGTGTCGCCACAGCTGGGCCACGAGTTTTGCCTATGGATAGATACGGATAAAGGGTCATAAACAACCACGCGGACCCAGTGCTTTTAGTCACCCCATGAGATGACCATCGAACTCCTCAGGGTCTACCACCTTTACACAGGTCAAATTTAAATAGTCTACCAGTACACGTTTTAGCACGTTTTAACATCTTCCCATGATATAAAAAACCGATCAAATCAAATCAAATAAAAGTCCTTCAAACGATGCGTGAAGAGGCACTTTGGTAGGGCCGGGTGAGGGTGACTGATGCTGCGTCGTTTTCACGATGCACCAGTTGTCTTCGCGTCTGGATTGCATTTCCACTTGCCGTCTATGTGAACAAATTATTCACTATTCCCAATGCAAAATATCTACTGCCAGACAGATTTAGACTGGTTTTACGAGAGTTACATGAAAACCACGAAAAATGGTGAATTCTCTCAAAAAACAGTAAAAATCTGACTGATACTAGATATTAACAAAGATTATTGTGAATACTTTGTTTACAAACGTATCACATCGAATTTGGCCTGTGTAAGGTGAGGAAGTTTTGTAACTTGTAACCGTTTCGATGCCATACATATTCTAGTAGTTAAACGCTAATCCGGCTGTATTGGTGGAGAATGAGTCTCGCTCAATCAAGACACTGCGCGCTGTTTGAAACGCTTGCCTTGCTAAAACATTTCGTTCATTCAGTTGATTCATTCATTAATTCATTGAGTGATACGGCTTGTCGAATTGGGCCGGTCAAAATGCGAATTTGTGATGTACTATAGCGGCCACATACGCTTTACCAGTCTAAAGGCGAAAATCCTTTGCACCTCGTCGCTCGCTTTACGCTACGCTACGCTACGTACGCTATAGGGTCTTATTACCAGTTACTTTGCGTATACGCACTTGTTTGTATATGGAGTGAAGTTTAAATCATTTTATTCATGTATTATATTAAAGTTACCGTTATTCAATATTGAGATTAACTGCTCGTTAAATATCAAAAAGCAACTACGTGATATACTTTATTGACACATATTACAGTGACGTTGCGTATACGCAATTTTCTTAAATAAGAAGTTTTCAGTTTATATGATACGTGTACGTCATAAAATTCGTGAGCGTGACAGTAATAAAACTGGAAACTGGTTTCCTTACCTATTGTCTTAGATACTTGAATAGTCTATTTTAAGATTTCCTGACCTGCCAAAAAGAGTGTAGGTACCTACTTAAAATTTTAAACGCGTTATCTGTATTATTTTCTAAAGTTTACGCGAACACTTTTCGGATCTACTCGCGTTTTTACTTACTTTACTTTGCGCTAGCTGTACTTCCATATATGAAAGGTGCCACTGAGAAGATTGGACATATCTTAAAGCGAGCTTCAATTAATACTTACTATTTCAAGCCGCCGAAGAAGATCAACCATTTTTACGACCTGTCAAGTAACATACCGCATACCACGTTAAAGAACACATAGCCGACGTCAAGCATAGGCGCGAAAATAAGTCTGCAGTATGCGAACATGCTCTAGAGGGGCCCAACCATTACATCAGATTTGATAAACCTTAAATACTCGCTAGAGAACAACGATTCATCCCTAGGATGATGCGCAAGGCTATTAAAATTAAAAAACATCCTAATTTCAATAGAGAAGATGGTTGGAATTTACCACCAGCCTGGGATCCCATCATACAAAATATTAAATCCCAGCTCCAACACCATACTGCCAGACCAAAAGATATACTGTAAGGCTCTTTCTGCGTAAAACGGAACTCACCTGATTTCATTTAAATGAGGGTATACAAGCTACTAACTAATATTATTATGAGACGACCAACACCTCAGTCTCCCTGTGACCACGGACCCTGCAAAGGGTTCGAAACGTCAGGATGAACATTAATTAAAAGTAATGTGTAAAAAAACAGCGAGTAGATCCGTAAAATTTGTTTCATTTCAACGCGTTATCTGTTATATTTTACTTATCATTAATAATGATCACGTTTTCTATCTTTTCTTTTTGTCGCTACAGGCGTTCCAATAATCCTTCATGTTTTATTTAATATTTAATCATTATTTTTTTGTTGCCCAGCTTGTCTTAATAAATGCGTAATTCCATTCGTCATGTCAAATGTAAATATCATTATCTTATCATCAGTTTCATTCGTTCCATGAAAACTACAATCATAGGTGTTTCCGTGAATGGTGTTCTATTGAGGGCCCTCTCGTATTATTTATTTGTTTTACTCATGCTGCCTGTGATCATAACCTCGTCCATGTTTTACGCTGCGTGGTTTATTTTGCGAAGGTGGTTGCGTGTTTACTTTGTTCTGAAAAGCTGAATCACTCTGTATTGAACAAAAAATATACTTTGTTGCAATAGTACTGTGTATGACATTATATTTCATTATTAGCCTTTTGACATTTTAAAATTGTTATTATTTAATTTGCTATTAAAAATATAAATGTATATCACATTATAATATAAAAATATTAGCTATTACTTTTATTTAAATTATTATTTTAAACAGGAGAGTAAATCTGTTTTATAATTGATTATATATTTTATAGCTTTCACAAGTACATCTACTACTGTTTAGGATTAAATATACCTTTAATATATTATATAGACGCTTTTTGTAATATAAATAAAATTATTAAAATCAATGACTCCAAAAATATTTATTGTCAAACGCTTGTCTTCAGATGTCCACGAGAGCAACGGCCCGGACATCGATGCGGTTACGGACACCACCGGTGTCCGAAACGTGTCCGAGCGAGTGTCGGACACGACGCGGGAGACCAACGGCCTTCACGTGTGCAACGCGCGCCTGAAAGCCTACGGGAGGAAGCTTGGATTATTCATTCCAAAGGTACATAATATTAATTTTATATAACCTATTTCTCTGTCTGTCTGTCAGATCGATCGATCGAGATGATTGTTAAGGTTAAAAAATAACAGAATCTAGTATGCTAATCCAAAAAAACGTTTCATTAGTGTGACATTAGGACTATATGATTAAGTCAAAATACGATATGGCTTCAAATAATAGTATCGAGGCGAAGGTCGAGGTCTTATTAGTCAGCGCTGCATTAACCAGCCCAGTCAGTGCTGGTTGGGGTGTACTAATGTACCTTCCTTGCAGTACCACGACGCGACAACGGTGATAAACAATAAAAGATACAAACAGGTAAATAACTTATTAGGTAAATCTTTTCATTATAATATTATGCCTGATTACTCGGTTTTAAAACTGTCGATAATATCTTACTTTGGCTAGTCAACTTTGACAAACTAGTTGATGAAACAGAAGATTGTTTGTATGTCATTGAAGATTAGAAGTTGTTGTAGGTACTTAATAGGAAGAATGAAACTAAATATTTTTATTAGCCCTTTTGATATATTTTATAGTTACAAACCTTTGATGACTGTTTGGAATGGCACATTACCGGAAAATATTGGGCATTAACAATGATTTGTAATCACAACGGAAATATCGTCTTGCTTAATAAAAGGGGAATTCATTAGATAATGCGTCATACAAAATGGCAAAGAATTAAAGTCAGCCATACATTAGAAGTAATAGACCTACCAGTGTAAACTGTGCTCTGATAAATATCAAGTAGCAGTCGTGCCATAGCTCCGCTTTAACTGGATCTGTTACGTACGCGTGTGGTTGATTGTATCTGTTTGTTATTGATTAACTTACATATAAAACATCTGAAGAGCTCAGCTGCAGCTGGTAATAATATGTTCGGGTTGCAATTTTGCAAGTAAAGCTTATCCGTGTATCTATTTTGTCTTTATTAATAATATGTGTTGTGCAGGTCAGTAAGTGTTTCTTGTTCTTATTCTTAATCCCAATCGCTAGCGATCTTTGGTCGCCCATCCAGATAAGCGACCAAAGTTCCTTCGTGCTTCGGAAGGTAGCAAATGTGTGCATTTTTACAAATATTTCTAAGGTTTTAGTTTAGTTTTCGGCAGGATATTGCCACTGAGTTATTTTAAAATAATACCAAAGTTTCCCGTTAGCTACAATAATGTTAGCAGTTTTTTTCTGAGTTAGTGAAGGCCATCTGTCAGCAGAGGAATAGGTAGGTGTATGGCTAATGTCAGACAAGACAACTCGTTTTAAAAAAACCGGCATAACAATAATTATGTTCAATACCTACGGACTAGTCTGCGTCACCGAGTGACGTCACTGGTTTAGAAATGTTGCAATGCCATGCGCTTGTGACGTGTTTGACACATCGTCACAGCCATACATACAATATGATAAAACACGCATCGTGACACAATACAAAATAGTATGGGCAAGCATTTAAATGTATGAATGTAGTGTATCGCACTTAGTTGGATTTATAATAGACGGATGAATATTAATTATAACTATAACCCGGTTATAAACGTCATGCTACTGCCTTCCCACATGATTAATGGGGAGGTCGGACCATAACCGACTAGATTGGCCCGATACGAGTTATCTGTTTTTAAGGACCTTACGACAACCAACGGTTTAAACGGAACTTCCGAAACACGTTCCTAAGTGCTTTAAAAAGCTCCTGCTCCAGATTTTTTATTCGGCCACCCGTCCGGTGTTGTGAAAGTAACTTAATTTTATTAATTATGTTATGATTAATTACAAACATCTTTTCCTATATAGTGTTTCGGGATATTTTTAGACACCGATACAGCACGATCTCTTAAAATTCGGAGCTTATTGTAAAGAAAATAGTTTATACCTGAACGTCGACAAATGTTACACCATTACCTTCTCCGGAAAAGCAAACCCTATTACTTTCGATTACAACTTGGTTCTAACAAGGGTTGTCGAGATTCGTGATCTAGGCGTGACGCTAGACTCTAAGCTGACTTTTGTTCCGCACATTGATATAATGCTTTAACAGAGCTTTCAAACAGCTTGGATTCATACTCCGCGTTAGTAAACCATTTAAAAATTCACTTACTTACAAATTGTTGTACAATGCATATGTCCGAAGTCATTTGGAGTTCGTATCAGTGGTCTGGCAACCCGTCTTCAACATTCATATTAATAGAATCGAAAGAGTCCAGCACAAATTTGTCAAGGCTTTAGAATTTCGCACTGGCCGAACGTACCTTGATTATGATACGTCCTCCAAACACCACAACACCGGCGTGATCTCTGTGATGTAACCTTTCTTTACAAATTATTAAATAATCTAATACATGCTCCTAAACTCATACATAACATGTCTATTCACGTTCCCCGATAGATTGGAAGGTATTGTCGAAAAAAATATTTTTTCTCATATCCGGTTGCAAAAACTTGTTACGGAAACAACACTTTCATTAGACGTTCTTGCAAAACTTAAGACGATAAGCTGCGTGAGCACGATATCTTTAGCTTGAATATAAGAACATATAAGAATGAATCATTAAACATTTTGTCCACTGTGTCATGAAATGTGCTGTTGTCATCCCACTAATGTAATTACTATTAGTTTGTAATTATCACAACATATCTTATTAATAAAGGAAATTTAAAAAAACTTTTCATAGTATGTGCCTACGTATATTCGCTAAACTATTTATCTCATATATTTACCGATAACCTATAGGTTTTTAAGTATTTTTTGTTTTGTATACAATGTGTTTACATGTAACTGTTTGTTCCTTAATAAATAAATAAATAAATAAAACATACTAAATACATAAAAACACATACATACATAAAGCTAACTCAATTCAAAGTTTTATTTCGCTCTATATTTAGGATAAAAAATGTATATGTACAGTGAAAAAAAAAAAGAATTTCAGAGCTATTTATGTTCAGTCTATCTACTTGTATACTTACTTTCACAAGTGTAAAAAACTCTTAACGCAATGAAGGCTCGGAAACAGGTTACTTTCACAAGAAACGCGCGGTCGCGTCAATGCGTTCATTGTGAACACAATGTTACTTAACCCCAGCCGTCCCAGGAAATCTAGACACAATAGATAAACTATGCGTACTGTACTCGATATCGAGTCATCGGGACGTCAGTGGTTAAGCGACATTGGTGGGAAAAGCATACAATGATATCTATATTTCTTTAACTCGAACGGCCCACATAGAATCGGTCGGAAAGTATGACAGACTTTCACCGACGCTGCGGGTCGTCGGCAATAACGGTCGAATGTACCTACATCGTGCGCCGTCTGCGTTGCTCAACAATCAACGTTCACTTTATGAACTATGAACTTTTGGCATCTCTTAAATAAAGCCAATGCTCATATTCGTGTAATTTAGTTACGTAATCACCCAGTAACGTCCAGATCCGACTATTTCAAACTTGCTGTATTAAGACAACATCACATACATTGTTCTGATCCCAAGTAAGTAGCTAAAGCACTTGTATTAATAAATCAGAATCAACGACGGTACCACAACCATCCAGACCCGATACAATATCGAATAGTTCGTTTTCGACATTGACCCGACCGGGAATCGAATCCGCGACCTTAGAGTTAGCGCCGCCCAAAGTCCAGTCGGCTACGGAGGTCGTCGACGCTGTAGCTTAGCTTAGCTTAGCTTAGCGGGTTTCTTTGGCTATGATTGTTATGTATTAAGAATGTTATCTACACTAAGAAAAACGACACGTGCAAACATGCTCTTTTAGTTTACAAATATTTTTTAAAATTAATCTTACTATAATAGTAATCCTACCGTGAAAGTAGTGTGCTGAATCGATTTCAGTCGTAAGTGTCTGTTCATTAGAAAAGCTGCATTGCCTTGACTTATGTTTTAACTTCATTTGTTTCGCAACAAACTGTACAGCGAAAGAATAACATCTGTACTTTATTTTATTAGGATCCAAAATACTTAGGTACACACGCCTGCACATCAACCTACCACAAACTGTCAAATTTCCTCAATAGACTTTGAACTTTATTCCAAAGGCATATATTGTTGAAAATGTATTGAAGAAATTTGACAGTTTTGGATAGGTTGATGTGCAGGCGTCTGTACATAAAATGGCTGACATCGATGTAGTAACCGATTCTGGACTAACTTTCGGTTTGTGAAATTACGAGTATTATGTTACATCAGTTACAAGTTGTATTTATTCTGTTCTTTTGTCCATAGAACGGCGGCAGTAGACCGACGTTAGACACTGAAGGCAGTGGGGCTCCGGCTTCCGATAGCAGCGGGGATTCCGTGTTCACCCCGGGAACGGAGCGACGGCTTGAGCGGCTGCCGGCCATGCTGGGTGCGCCTACGCATGACGTCTACCTTGGCGGATCTTACCCTGTAAGTGTACAGCCAGCCTTTTTACTATAATTTCTAAATGTAACCTGTTTTAGTCTTAACCGTTTAGCTGTTAATGGCAATATAGTCGGTGCCTCAGTAGTGGTAGATTCCGGGTAAAGTGCGCTTACACCTTAGGACTTATCATCACTTAACATCACGAGAGATTAAGGCCAAATACTTATCCGTAAGGACTAAAAAATAACATGAACTGTTTGTCATTTTAAAAGAGAAATAGATCATTCTACATCTTCTAATGTAACACTAACAAAATTTGCTTTCAATTTTAAAACGCGGTAAAAACGTTTCTTGTGATTTATGTCAATATTAAATCTTTTATGTGTTAAGTATGACACAGGCATAAATAGGTTTTAAATAAATTTACTGCTCTTGAATATGGTTTGTTTACATGCGCGCCACAATAAATTCTTAGTTACCATTTAGCGGTATTTTCTTTCTAAATTTATTTAATATCAAAATAATATTTTAGTAACCTTACCCTAAATTTACTTCTACCCACAGTCGAACGGCCCCCGTCCCGAAGAGATCCTCCGTCGCGAAGGCATCACGTACGTCATACCGCGGCCGAACGACTACACGCGCATGTTTTCTGCGCCCGCGCGCCGCTCCGCCCCCGCGCACCCCGAGTCGCCGCGCCACGACAAGAAGCCCCGCCCCTCGCCCCTCCACTCGCCCACTGAGGAAGTTCAGTTGCGGGAGAAACCAGCTGAAATCGACCCGGCGGAACGACTGAGCGCGTCGGACTTTTACACGGTCACTGATGATACTACGCCGCAGCCGTTCAAAGGTAAATACAGCAAGTGACTGTGCATAATTTATTTGTCGTACGAGCATTAAAATATAAACAACGCAACTCTTAATACAATGGAATAAGAGTCAAACCTGTGTACATGTTAATGCTCGTCACTGTATCACCAAAAAATATATTTCCTACAACATTCGTTTGTTCGGGTGGGACTCCTACGAGTCTCACACAAACTTTAAGTCGTATCAATTTAGTTAAAAAAAAAATTAAAGTGTTTACTGCAAATTTTTGACGTATATGTAATAAATGTGAGATATTTATATAATTTCGCAAATATTTGTTGCAAGGAATTGGAAAAGTGTAATTTTTTTTTATGAAACTAAATTATTTTTTGTAATTCACTAATTCAATCAGCTTCTTTGGCTTGCAAAGTAAGAGTAGATAGTGTTGCTAATAAGCATAATTAGCACTACACCTGATCCGTTACAACCGGGCTGAAATCCAAATTCAAATCTCGCTCTTGAAAATGTTATCAACTTTTTTCCAAACTAAAACCAACCCATATCAACAAAGTATCTACCATCTACAGGTATGCACGACGAGGATTTAGTGCTGGGTGCGCGCGCGCTAGTATTCAGTATGAGCTCGGAGGCTCCGTGCTTTGCTGCTATGGTTCTCGCCGCGCATTACATGGGGTTGCGGCCGCGTTCCACCGCGCTGCTCGTGCAACCGATGGCCCCCGCGCCCGGACACACGGTTAGTACACCTTTCATCATCATCAACTCATTTTATGTCCCCACTGCTGGGGCACGAGCTTTCCCTATGGATGGATAGAGAGAAAAGGCCATAAACACGCGAGCCCTGTGGGGATTGGTGGTTGTTAACGACTGCTAATGCAGCCGGGACTATCTTATCTTATCTTAGTGGGGCCTGCTGAGGTTTCCCTCTCGCAGTAACACTTCGACCCATCGGGATCTTGTGTGCAGAGCAGCCGGGACTAACGGCTTTACGTGCCTTCCGTAGCACAGTGGAGCTCAGATGATAAATTTTTGGTCAACCATCCGATGGCCTTTGCGAAAGTTGTTTAAAACGTTGACTGCCTCAAAACTGGACACAATAGAAATTTAATTGTCATCACTCACCCGTGGGGGGCCCGGCATTGAATGGGTTAACCTAAGCACTCGCAGACTGGGCGCGTTTACCACTGCGCTATCGAGCTCCTCAGTTTTTTCTTTATTTTTATTATAACCGCTTCTGTGGTCTAGTGAGTGATTACCTCAGATGATATTTTGAGCGTCGTCGGTGACGCTTTAGGGGCGGCAAGAAACTTAAAGGGTTCCTTAAGCCGTGTAATCGAAACACCGTCAGAGGTTTTCTAGAGGTAATGGCATTCTAGTGCGTGTGCCCGTTCACTAGATTCTCCGAAGCGGTTCGGACGGATCGGGAGTGGTCTTGTGGTTAACTACTGGGAGGGGATTGCGTGTTTTGTCTCTTTCACTCTTATTTTAAATGAAGTTTATATGCACACTTAACACACGGAAACACGGATTACTCTGTTTGTGTATTGTATTATAGTTGTAATGGTGAGTAATGTATTAAAATAATGTTGCTTTATTTTTTTACAGTACAGTGAAACGGCCATCAAAGATTACAACCGGGGTCGTCACTACTTGGTCGACTTAGCGCGCCGCGCGGGCGTCCCCGTATTCGACAACGTCGAGTCCACCATGGCGTACGTAGCTGGCCGACTTCGGACCCTATAGCGCAGGAAACAAGGCTCAGCTTCCAGTGACTAGGCACAATGCAACTACCGCCTTAAAAAACTTTAGATTTTTAAACTTACGCGTTGCTTTATATTTTTTTTATACATAGGACTGTAACGCTAACGATATCAGTTAATGCAGTATATAACAATATTGTGGTAACGAATCTTTTCTCCTTCCTTCTAGATGTAAAAACGTTACAATACAACTGATGCATATGTACTATGTAGTGGAATTCTAAATCATGGCGGTAGGCGCTTACCTAACGATTCTGTACACTATTATACAACAACGGCATAAGCGCATGCCGTCATAAAGTAACTTTTATTTTTGCAACGCCACAATTTATTATTCATCAGTGCTAGTAGTTTTAAAATTGCTCTTTCTACCATTATTTGTCAGAAAAGTGACAGCATGTTTTCTTAATCAAGCATTGTTACCATGTTTGTTTGTAGGATGGTTAATGTGAGAGTCAAACAGAAAATTTGTTTTAAACTACTACATATTAAGCTGTAGCGTTAAGTTCTGTGTATAAAAGCTTAAAGACCTCCTTTAGAGCTTAAAACTTATATAAAAACTTTTTAAGCTAACTGACCAATCGGTCGCTTCGCTTTGGGGAGTTCAGGTATCCACACAAGTCAAATTACAACTGAATCTCACCTGTTATATATATTTATTGCTAGCAAAACAAACGACGATACGTAATACCGTTGTGGTAATGCAGAAGCGACCTTATCACAAACGGAATAAAGACATCACAAAACGGTAAGATGATAAAGCGTGTACTTATTTTATTTCAAGACGTTTGTTTTTGTACAAAGAATGTCTCTCTTTTAATTATCACTCTCTATTGTAATATATCTAACGTAATGTAGGTTCTAAATTTTAATTCATTTAAGGATGTTTGCGCGTGATCGCATGGTTGGATAACGGCGAATGGTCGTGACTTGGATATAACAAATCTCTGTGATGAATTTGTTTAGGAAATTTTTAATATTTGTGAATTTTCAATGCATAGTTTTTAATTACTAGTTTAATATAAGTGAAAGTGTACGACGACCTTATGGAAACGGCGTTCTTCTTTTGCAAAATAACTCTTGAAAATCTATTCGATAACTGATTCTGGCGGTTTCATAGATATATTTGTATATCAGAAAATATGTAATCGATTTTTTTATGGATATTATTCGATAGATCTTTACAGGTGACTTAATTGTTGTTGGTTCTGGCGAATTTGTGGACATTACAGGATACGACGATTATAGGTTTTTTTTTTAGGTTATGGTTAAAGGATAGATTTTAGCGGATATATTTATGATAAATAACAATTAACATACTTTCATAAGGTTGTGGTACACGTTTAGTATTGTTACGCAGGCAGGTCCGGGTAGCAGAGTAGTTTAATTGAATCTTTACATGACAATTTTACACGTCATCAATGTTTGGTTTGAATAGACAATGTTAGTTTTGTGAATATCAATGGTATTACAGCGTTTGCGTATTCGAACAACGACCGATTCTGATCCGAAAATCTCGGGGTATCTAGTAAGGGATGGGACGCTTGTGTGATGCCATCCCCTCTACAAATCCTCGAAGGATGTTTGATTAATAAGGCTTAAGGAACGTCAAGTTTTTCGTCGCCTCTAAAACCCTGTACGCTGTAAAGGTCATTTGCGACTAACAGCTGTTTAAAAAAAAGACATTTGCACTATTATTGCACTAATTTCTTTATAGTCTATGGAATTAAAAGTGACAACAAAGAATTGGTGTTGCTACACTTAATAATGTTATAGATGCGTCAACGCAGACTCGTGGCAGATGGTGCAACAAAACGTGCGAATGAGACAGCGCACATAATGTGCTCACTCGCACTTACACTGTTTATAGGTGACGTCACAAAGACGTAGTGATGCGCGTTGTTTGTATACTATGTTTATCAATAACAATAAGTTTTATCTCACAGTCATCACATCAATCCCACAAATCATTGCAATTATTGGCTTATTGAAGTCCAGTTTTTTTAACTTGACAGGATCTTCTTTTAACTCCGTTAGGAAATTTAATATATTTTTATAATAACACTACTTTGTTGTTGAATATTCCCCTGAACACTGGTTATATTATTTTTAATAAACGCCTCCATCTCGAAAGAAATTATTAATTGAAATGACTGTGACGTTTATTTGACTTTGTCTTTTATACAAAACATTTTAACGCTCAACTAAAGGGAACCTACAGTTTAATTATTGCTAACTACCTTCAATACATAATGTGTAAATTTGTCATAGTATAATAACTTAACTATTAGTTATGATCGATACTATAATGAAGTGATTTGTACATATTTGTCGATAACTCACAAACAATGTTTTTTATCGACAATCCTGTTAATTTGCGCGTGCGCATCTCTGTTACAAAAGTGATTTATGGCACCGTCTGCCACGAGTCTATGCGTTGAGTATAAGAAACATTGCTTAATTCAGAATATTCGCACGTCAGACTGCAAAAAGCGCTGCTCAAGCTTATTTATAACAAATACATGAACGCTGTAATAATGTTTTTTGTTAAAAAACTATTGTGGTCAGTTTCTGATAAATGGTAGATAGTGTATGCAGCTTTTGCCATACATCAATTGTATTAACGTCTGGTACTTATCAGGAGTGAAACTGAATAATACATTAGGCCTTCTAGACTGAGTGGGAGTTTTTCACTGAATTAGATACAGTTAAAGCTACCATTTGTATTCGATCAAAGTGCCATCTACTGACGTAACTTGTTACTAGATGGCGCTAGTTCTATCCTATACAAACTGTAACTTTAAGGCCGACCGCACTTTTTTCGTGTACGTAGTATGAGCTGCACTATAGTAGTAGGAGGAGCGAGATGTATCGTACGTATTCGTACGCGTTCGTACAAATCAAATTCAATTCAATCAAAGTGCGGCCGGTCTAACTCATTCTAAATAGTCAAAAACTTGCACTAGGCACTGAACCCATGAGTAAAGTTAACGTAAATGATGTTTTAACGGGTTACGATTCACTGACGATGATATTCGTACATATAACAGTTTGTAATTTGGATGTACCATACAGTGGGTCACATGATTCTCTCAAATAGGAACTAATCTGTATTGCGTGACAGTGCTTTGTACGTGTTAACAGCACTTGCTAATCAGACGAGAATAAAGTACAAATGCTATTGCTCATGTAGCAAATTTAAGTGTGCGTCGTGTTTTTTTTTATGCTGTTATGCAATTTATAATCATAACATGTTATACTCATTACATAGTTATATTCGAGTTTTAAGAAAATCTAGTGGGATAAGCCATTTTATGCAAAGAAATTTAATGCTTGCAATTGTAACTTAAATCTAAATTATCAGGCGTCCAAGCCTCGATTCCATACCTAATGTAGGTATATTATAGATAATATTAGATAATTTTAGTTTAATAAAATATTTGACCCACTGTCGCTAAAATTATTACATTTTCCATTAATCAGCAAATATGATTTGCTAGTCACATTACACTTAACCATGTCTAAGTACTTTGTAATATTGTTTGATAGTACAAATATCTAATTTATAGAAAAAATATTTCGTATGTATATCAATTGTAATTTTATGCCATGAACGCTTATTTTTAACTAAAAACATCACATATGTAAATAGAGAAATTTGTAATTACTACTGTCTATTATTATCACTACCTGTGATCCCTTTGTTTTTGACGATAACTTATTAATTATCATCACAAGTGATTCATACTGAAGTTTGGAGATCGGTATTCAAAATTTTCTGCGATCCTAATGGCTTGTTTAGATTTAGTTATTTTTGTTTTCTATTTAGCTTGATTACTTATCAACATTGCTTTAGTTGGTTAACGATAAAAGTAATGTAGGTACGTACGAATTTATTATTTTATGTCGATTCGTACGGATCCGATTTTGCCGCTCTTTATATAAGTGTTCCGAAAATACAAAACGACCAATTCTAACACTCCGATTTTCACATTCACAAGGCCTCACGTAGAAGCACGTCTTGCGTTAAAGCCCGGTGAAGCTGAAAATGCCGCAGCGGCAATCAGCAATCTCTCTCCAAAAAAAAAAAAAAAACGTCTTGCGACGCGGCAAGCGGATTTCTAGTTTATTGCGCATTTTTCTACGACATGCATAGTCATAGTCATTTCTATGTCCAGCAGTGGACTAAGATAGGCCGATGATGATGATGATGCATAGTCGACGGTGAATGGTGATAGATATAAAGCAATGGACTAGAAATCCACGCCAGTGGTCGTGGCCGAGCGGTAAGGCACTGAATAACTAATAGTACTACCGTACAAAAGACTCGGCTCACAGTGTTATATTATTTTCTAACAATTGTTATTGTAAACTGTTGTCTGTTATGCTGTTATATTGCTGTTTTACAACTTGTAATTAACCTAATGTGTTGTGTTGTGACAGCGAGTTATTTCTTAGATGAATGAACTTCCCTTCATAGTTTTTACAGGCTTAGGACTGTCAGAATGTTTTACAATGTAAATATATTATTTATAAAAAAACATGCTGGCGTATTTAGAAGTTCATTGATCTGTACATTGTTGATATTTACATTCAATATTTATATTTATAATGTTCTTTTTATTTACATTTAAAAACATAATTTGGGTGACCTTTGAAGACGTCAATCTGGTCCGTCTATCTGATACTATATAGCTGGCTTTTAAAAACTCTCTTTCGCACGGCACGGATGTAACCATTATATTTGAGTGCGTTACGAAAAGATAATAAAGAGATGGGTAAATGTTTTTATGTTCTCTCCACCACTGTAAGGGACATGCAGTTCTGGGGATTACGGCTTCCTTGACATACATATCTACCTCATTGGATTGGACTTTTGTGTCAAAGATGGACCAAATAGAAACTGCTGGAACAGGGTCTTCCGTAGTAGTGTAGTAGCTGCAACGTCATCATTTAGCAACGCAGCAACTTTATCTATTATTATACATTTTAATATTGTCAGCGCGTCTAGGTCGCTAAAACCGTGTTCTTTGAACCAGAAAGGTACACATACCAATTGCTTCATTGTGTTCTAATTCAGCAAACCTTGACAACATCCCGGCTTTTAAATGTGATGCCATTTCTTTCACTGAAGAGGAGTAAGAATCTCTAAGTCTGTGTGTGTGTAAAACTGCTAGTAGGCCTTGAGTAATAACGACAGCTTTGCTGGCTGCGATATAGTTTTCTCCACTCATAATAGTGATCACTTCATAGAAAGGCTTTAACACTTCGATTAACTGTTCAATAAACCTCCACTCTTCTATCGGAATTATGGGTAAATCAGCGATTAATCATTTGGGATTGTAACTCTTAAAGCTTCATGCAGCTCCGAAAAACGATTCAACATTAGTTATGTAGAATTCCCAGTAGTACCTAGTAGGCATACTTAAAATTAAACTTGCACTGCCGGACTTAACATTTTGTGCGTTAACTTGGTATTTTACTATTTTTTCTTTAGCTTGTGTGCTTCTTTTAAAGTGCGCAACAGTTTTCTGTACTTTTTGTAGTTGATCCTACATTTTTTAAATTGAGTGCATCATGGACAACTAAATTTAATTTATGCACGTAACACCCAAAGTGATCCCAGCCCAATAAGTTAGCTGCTCCAATCATGTTGGCGGCATTGTCAGTTACAAAGAAGTTTATTTTATCAGATATTTTCCATTCATCTGTATTTTTTTTTAATTTTTGAGATAATTTCGTTCTGGTGCGAGAACCTTCTTAATCACTGCATTGAATTAAAATAGATTGAATATTTATAAAATTTATAAAATACAGTGAAAAAATTAAACGCCCACCCAACCCAGACAGGAATCGAACCTGGGTCTTCCGCAATCCGGGCGGCTGCACTGACCGCTATGCTACCGGGAAGGCTCTTTGTTATCTTTAGTGATATTTTTTTAAAGTGGGCTAGATAAACTTTAATGCTACGGCCAGACTTGAAGGCTATGATTCGTGTTCGCGTTGTCACGATAAAACTTCGTGTTCGATGTTAAGACGAAGTGCTTGGCCACATCAAAAAAAACTTAGCTACGTCGCGATAATCTAGAATATTTTAGAACGTCGCGACAATTCATTTCGCGGAAAAAAAATGGAATAGAATTCGGCTAATAATTACTGCATCTTTATTATTTGAACAAAATAAATAAAAGGGTAAAGAAGAGAAATAAAAGGCGATGTTAGATGTTATCTATACACAACAATTCATAATTTTCTATTAATTCCAATATTCTAAAAAACCAAACCGCTCGGCGCCTCGCAGTCAACTAAGCGCGCGAAGTGTAGCCAACCGCACGAACTTTGTTGCGATAAAACCCTTTGATGTGCGGCAATTTACCGACAGCGCAGCGGCGCGAAGGGCATTTGTATTCGCGATGATGATTCGCGATAGAACGAATTGTTTGGCCAGACGCGTCGCGACAACGCAAATCTTTACGTTATTACGATAGTGTGGCCGTAGCATAAGTGCCATACAAATAAACATAGATCAAGGTCCGAATAGTTATTCCGTGTTTTGTCTCTTTTACTCTAATTTGAAATGACGTTTACATGACAGGGACAAAACACAGAATAACTATTGGTACCTTATTCTTTGTTAATTTGTAAGGCAGTAAGGTTATTTCGTTTATTTGTTAGGTACCTAATGGTAATTTGTTTTAAACAGTCTAAAGCGTTTAATTTTAGGTACCTACATATAACTATATTTAATCAAAAAGGGAATCAAATATTTGTGATCAGTACGAAAATCTAAAAACAAAATCTAAATCTAAATACCTAAGGTTGCTAATTAATAGTTAATGTCTACTTATTTCACTTCAGACGCCCTAAACCGCTTTCCTATGTAGCATAACAATCTCGACTAATCGTACAGACGCCTGCACATCAACCTACCACAAACTGTCAAATTTCCTCAATAGACTTTGAACTTTATGTTTTAAGGTTAACAATGTATTGAAGAAATTTGTCAGTTTTGGGTAGGTTGATGTGCAGGCGTGTGTACAATAATACAAAACAATTGGATATGTGAAGATTTAAATAAAACTAAAAAATGTAAATTCGATTCATTATTCTTTCTTTTATTTAGACACCCGTAAACACAACAGTATCTTTTAAACGGATTATAAGATTGTTTAGTAGTCATTGTTTGGTGCACAAAAATCACAGCAATGATCGTTCGCTTTACGCGCGACGACGCGCGACGTGAAGCGTGCGAGCCGAGCGACACCCTACTGCCATCCTCCTCCGCCGCCTCCCCGGGAGGCGCGCCCCGAACGTAGGTACCTCAACTGCGGAGTGACACCCCCCTGGCTATAGTCGCTTTCGATCAATCCTGGTAGTAGAGGACGCGAGCACTTCTCGTATAAACTATTTGGTTGGTAATAGATGACAGGATACAAATAAAATTAGAGAAAAGAGGATTCGTACGTATTTTAAAACAACTTATAGGTAGAATTTTTCAGTACACCACCAGGCTACTTAGTGTTGAATTAAAGCAAGAGTGTTTTAAATAATTTATATTTATTTATATCTGATAACACGAACTTATCCCCTAGTAGTGTTAAAAAACAGTCATCTTCTGTTTATCCTTTCTGTGGCTTTGTTCTCTAACTATCTGTTTCTCTTTACTCTTGAGCGCGTTCAGCTCTTTATTCCTTTCTATAATCTGCATGCTTATACTTCTGTGGCCGTTGGAACCACTTGGATACTTGATTAAAGAGCTATTAAGTTTCACAACTTCTCTCTCTAACCTTTTCAAGTCTTCCGTGATTTTGAATTGTTCTATATTGAGGTCCTTACTGGACGATTGTTTGATATCAGCTGATGTAGAAGCCTCCTGTTCATCCGGCGTGTCTCCCAGCGTTCTGTTTAAGAAGTTGAAAACGTTTCTCCGTTCCTTCTCCTTTGCTCTTTCGTACGCTCTCTTGTGTCTCTCTTCTTCTCTCTTTTGTAACCTCTTGAGTTTTTGCTCGACCTGACAACAACAATACTTTTAGTAGTCTGCAATGTAAAACACAAAACAAAAAACGGGTGATGAAATTATTATTTACTCAAGCCAAACAGGATAGAAAGAACGAACGAAGAAGAAAAAAGAAGACTCAGGAGCCAAAGTTATTTATTATATATTCCTATTTATATTCCTTTTTCTATAAATATTTAAGTAATTTCTTACTTGTGACGTAATAAACTCATATATCCTATATTGAATATACTTATACAGGTATCGAAAACACATGTTTTCTACGTAAATTTCCACATGAAAATAGTTTCTGGCACTATGCCCATTGCGTTTTAAAAATTATTTAGTTAGTTTTGAATAAATTGTGTTAGTAAATTTCAGATTAGTTTTTTTTTATATGGCAACTGGAGAGCGCGTGCCCTTTATCTCCGAAGGTAGAAATGCAACCAGAATTGCCACACAGCCACCTTGAGTGGGTCTCTCGCGGCATATCTCCCGGAGATATCTATGCAGTGGTCGAGGCAGTAAGCGTCTAAAAAGACCAGTAGTTAGTAACTTTGAGCTGGCTTCTCGCGGTGTTTCTTTGCGCAATCTCCAAGTGTGAGCTAGGCTCTTGCCCAGCTATTTATTATGAAAGTCTAAAAACAGTACGGTACGGTAGTTAAGTAGTTACTTACCTTGAGCAAATCCTGCGCAGCGTTTCTCTCTATACAGTGTTTAATGCAGAAGTCTAAAAACAGTGATAGTTAACTAGTCAGTTACCTTTAACGGGCCCTCGGGGCGTTCCTCTCGAGGCAAAAAAAAACTCAAAAACGGCGGTAGTCAACTAGTAAGCTATCTTGAGCGGGTTCCTTTGCGGCGTTCCTCTCCGCGATATCTACGCAGTGGTCCAGGCTCTTACCCAGTTCTTTATCAGGAAAGTCTAAAACAGCGGTAGTTAATTAGTTAGTTACCTTTAACAAGTCCCTCGGGGCGTCCATGCAGTGGTTGATGCAGAAGAACTCTAAAAAACGGCGTTAATCAACCAGTAAGTCACCTTGAGCGGATCCCTCGCGGCGTTCCTCTCGGATATCTCCATGCAGTGGTTCAGGCTCTTGCCGACGGGGCACGCGCGCGCCAGCTCGGGATATATCAACCATCGAAGATATCCGCTACAGGCAGTAAACGTCAAAAAAACAGCATTAGTCACCTTGAGCGAATTCCACGCGGCGTTCCTATCCACTATCTCCATGCAGTGGTCTATGCAGTGCTTTAGGCTCTTGCCCAGCTTTTTGTCATAAAAGTCTAAAACTTAGCTGTAGTCAACTAGTAAGTGACCTTGAGCGGACCCACGAGGCTTTCCTCTCGGAGATCTTCATGCAGTGGTTGATACAGAAGTCTAAAAAACATTGATTTGATCTTACGCTGCGTTTCTCTCCGCAATCTCCATGCAGTGATCGAGGCAGAAAAACTCTATAAAACATCGTTAGTCAACTAGTTAGCTACCTTGAGCGGATCCATCGCGGCGTTCCTCTCGGATATCTCCATGCAGTGGTCCAGGCTCTTGCCGACGGGGCACGCGCGCGCCAGCACGGGCTGCACGCGGCCCGCGCCCGCCGCGCCCAGCCCCGCGCCCGGCACGTAGCCCATGGCCAGCATCAGCTTCGACCCGATGCCCTGGCAAGGAGGTTGGTCAAAAAGAGTCCGATATGGCAGGTAAATGGAAAGCATTGCGCACGCTTGCGTGTCTTGGGTGTGAATATAAAACCAGGGTGTCTAGTATAAGTTTTATTTGGCATTCGATCACGTTTACGAAAACGGTAATATAATTAGTATGTTTTGGATTTGTTTATATAATTACAAAAACATAATGTTGAAAAAATTTCCACGAGCAGGATTTGAACCTGCACCCTTCTGACATACCGGGTCAGGTGCTCTTCCAATTGTTAATGACGGTAGTTGTTGACATTGAATTGGCGCCTTTGGCTTTCAAAGTAAAAAAAGTAAATAGTGTTGAACAATTTCGGCGGGCTGGTTAGAACCACGATAGCTCAATTGGAAGAGCACCTGACCCGGTATGTCAGAAGGGTGCAGGTTCAAATCCTGCTCGTGGAAATTTTTTCAACATTATGTTTTTGTAATAATTAGTATGGCATTGAAGCAGCGCCTCCTGGCAACACACGAGGAGAGTTTTTTGTCATTTTTGTCATACAAATTTTCCTTTTCGTAACCGTAATCGTATGAATACGGATAGTAAAAAAATTCACACTAGGCACTCTGTAATTCTCACACTGTAATGTTACCTACTCGTAGTCAAAATTGTCTGTGACTATTTTGACAATGATAAGTCTAGATTCTAGACTAGACTCTAGAACGATATGTACAGACGCCTGGACATCAACCCATCTAAAACTGACAATTTCTTCAATTTCTTTACATTTTCAACCATGTGATTTAGTTTTTATTTTATTAAGTTTAGTTTGTTCCTTAAGGAACCGGCTTAGGTCATAGACCATGCTGCCATGTCATTAGTTTCTTAATTTCATTGTAATACATAAATAAACAATATTGATGATGATGAATGATAATAGAAATGGGAAGTGAGAAATGATATTACCCCCCGACCCCTCGAGTATCTCAGTAAAGATGTGGGGCTTTACTAAGTCCTTACGCAGACTTCTTGTAAGAATTTGAAAAGTAACATTGCACTGTTTTGTTTCATTTGCCAACACTCATGCACACTCACGAACACTTAACGGTTAATAATCCACCATTATTTCACATTAATATTCGACATAACACAAATTTTAGAAAATAAAACAAAACCGCAGACATGACTCTTCACTTTCCCATGTGGTTTAGGCATAAAGTTCAAAGTCTATTGAGGAAATTTGACAGTTTGTGGTAGGTGGATGTGCAGGCGTGTGTACCTAAATAAACGTTGTCCACCGGCTGCATTGCATGCTCCACGCCCGGCACGTCAGTGACAGACAACATCAGTGTCACGTCCACCCAATACCAGAATAAAAGGAGACTGCATAGAAGGTAAAGTCCATTTATACGCGTTCTAACTACGATTCCTTATTTTTGAGAGTTTGCTGAATGCCACAAGGCCTTTTCAGATTCACCGGGCTTTTTGGGAACGGACGGCGAGAAACTTACAAGGGTGAAACAAGCCGTGTGAAACGAAGCACCGTCAGAGGTTTTTTAGAGGGAACGGTATTTATTTATTTATTTATTTATTCATTTGGAAAACCAACAGCTAATAAACAAAGTAGAAACTTAAAAATAGCAACAAAAAGGCCAATTACAGGTCCCCACATATAGCAACACATTAAAGTAGGGTTATATACATTACAAGCATAGCACATTAACTCAATAAAAACCAGACAACACAAACAACATATCACTTTAACCATTAAAAAACAACTGGCTCAAAAGACGCCTCGCAGACAAACAATTTGTGTTATAAATGTAGTATGTAACTGCTAAAATTGTTATTACGACAGACTAAGACAAGATGATAGTAGCTAGCCATTCGGTTCGGAATAAAACAAGCCCTATCGCCAAACAAAACAAAAACACCAAACATACACCCCCACCGAGAATAGAACCCGGTAACTCCAACGCTGAGACTGAGACTGGTGGGCTAACCACTGGATTACAGAGGATGGTATAATGTATGTTACCGTATACATGTAAGGAAGATTGAGGCGGTATTAAAATATTCATTATCACCAGTTTATTTTATGTCACACCAAAGGGTAAACGGGACATAAACCACCACGCGGGCACAGTGGTTGCTAACAACAGCCGACTTTACGGGCCTTCCGAAGACACGAAGGAGCAAGAGATGATAAATTTTCGGTCACCCATCCGAAGACTGGCCTATGCGTTGATTAACTCCGAGCGCGTTTACCATTGAGCTATCAAGATCATCCTTAACATTGTAATTTTAATTATAATAAAATGCTGTAATACATACTCACTCTAGTGTGCCGTTCCCATTCGCCTAGCGCTGGGCCGCCTTGCTGCAGACTTCTCTCTACCAATAGCGCGTGCACCTCCTGCGCTTGCGCAGTACTGGGTCGCAAAGCTTTACTCTCCGGGTACTCGGTGTCACTTATGCTGTCTTCCGAATCGCTGGAGTCATCGCTATCGGCTGAAACAGTATTATACTATGTTAGAGAAATACATTTTCTTGTTTTTTTTTTAATTTTGTACGAAAATCATTTTTTTTATATTTCGGTTTGAGGTTTGAGCACAAATCACACTTTTGAGTTTTTTATTTTGTACAAACGCTTTTTTGCTATTTAGAACTTTGTTCTATAGTAAAATTTGTTGATATTGATTGGTTGTTTAATTGTTTTTAAGGAATTTAAAACATCCTGTCGAAGCTGACAGTTAGTAAATAGTTACAAGCTTAGTTACACCTACATCTAATACGAGTATCTATGATATATAAAAAAGTGATAAAAACATTGTTGATGTTTTTTTTTTCAATTTTAAACAATTTCTATGGTTAAACAATCTATCTGCCTTTGATACTTTGGACTTAAAAGCATGTTTAATAAAAATAACTTACCATTCAGTGGGAATATCTCCTCAAACTTAACAAAAACTTCATCAGAGCCTGACTTTCTTTTCTCCCCTGTATGCACGCCATGCTCCAATTTCGCTATACAGGTTTTTTTTTCTAAATCTATGCTTTTCACTATAGCTCTATGCCACAAATGATACTTCTCCGAAGATTTCTTTGTCAAACTTGTGTCCTGGAATAGTGATAATCATTTATACAAATTTATTTGTGCACATTTTTAATGACACATAACAAAACAGAAATAGATAAAAAAAATGTGTAAATATTTTGACACTTTATCGATATCTTTACAGCTGGGTTCGAAAGAATCAACAAAACTACATTTCTTGATATATATCATAAAAACTCATTTTGAAAAAGTGTTGAAAAAATTTTCACAAGCCGGATCAAAAAATAAAACAAATGTTCATCATCAGTCATAATAATCATGACAATTATCCTTTCCATCGAGATGACGATGATGATGTGTGTAAGTCTATACTATAAATGAAAATGAATGTTGCTAAGCGCAAAACTCGAGAACGGCTGAACGGATTTGGATGAAACTTTGCGCATAGACAGACCATGACCCGGACTAGGACATAGGATACTTTTTATCCCGGTAACAGGTTCCTGAGGGACAGTGTAGCCTCGCGAACGAAGTCACGAGCGGCAGTATACAATAATATTTAAAAAAAAACTACGTAATAAAAAAACACATTACCTCATCATCTGCTGATTTCAGTTTCAACAGTACTGTACTCCCGATTTTAACTGCTTCAAAATTTGGCACAATGGCATCTTTCAAATCAGACAGAGGTACCACGTCTCCGTGCGAATACCTGCAATACATAATAATGAAATCACCTGTGATTTTTAGGCGTTTTGCATCCATAGGGAAGGCTCGTGCCCCAGCAGTGGGGACATAGAATGAGCTAGTGATGATGATGACTTTTTCAGGAGTTTGATGACGCAGCGGCTAGCGCGTTCGGGTTGAATGTAAAGCAACTAACTCACTTATTATTAGGATTACTAGATGGTTAATCAAATTATAATATCTCCAGACCATCCGTGCTTTAGAAGGCACGTTAAGCCGTTGGTCCCAGTTATTGTCGTACTATGGTAGTCGTTAAAACCCTACCCACATTTTTTTCACTATTGTATTGTATTTAGACAACATCACATACATTGTTTTTTTAAAAGAAGAGTTAGCGAATGACTCCTCCGCCTAATGCTAAGCGTAAGCAGAGTCCAGGGGCCCGACCGCCTAACTCGATTGCTTTGGCTATAGCTATAGTTTATAACGTCATCTTGTCATTTCGTACCGCCTATGAAAGCAATATCGAAAGCTATAGCTATAGCTATAAGCCTATAGCTTTCGATATTGCTTTAGGCGCTACTACATGACAAGATGACGTCATAAACTATAGCTATAGCCAAAGCAATCGAGTTAGGGGGTCAGGGCTCGGTGGGTGGATGCGAGGACAATGCCAGGGGCGAGTGGAGCAGGACTGTGCCTTACTAGCCGGTCCTCACCATACCAACCCGCAACCTGCTTCTTCACACTCCATTAGGACAATGAGAAGGGTTATGGCTCGATCTCAAATAGAAACGCCTGGGCTCTTAAACCTTTTTATGACATGTTTGAAAATGGTTATGCTAAAGTTGGAACTAACCTACATTGATCATCCTCGAATCTGCATTGTCCATCAAGGAAGAAAGGGCATGGCAACATTTCAGCATGAGTAGGATGTGTGAATAACACTCGCACCTGCAACAAATACAAAATATTAATGCTTTCATTTGGCAAACAGTTATTATATATATATATGTCAAGAAAGATACAAAAACACAAATGTTGAATAAATTTCCACAAGCAGGATTTAAACCTGCACCCTTCTGACATGTCAGGTGCTCTCCCAATTGAGCTATCGTGGTTCTAACCAGCCCGCCGCAATTATTCAACACTATTTAATTTTTAACTTTGAAAAATTACCATCCGATAATAATATTTAATATAATATAATATAATAGTTAGAACCACGATAGCTCATTTGGGAGAGCACCTGACCCGGTATGTCAGAAGGGTGCTGGTTCAAATCCTGCTCGTGGAAACTTTTACAACATTTGTGTTTTTGTAATTTGTTTCGCAACAAAATTTGCATTAAAATTATATAAACAAAACAAAAACATTTTATAAATAGCTTGCCTACTTCTTAATTGATCTTTAGTATTTGTAAAAATACTATGATCGGATGTTAATGACAGTAGTTGCTGTTAAACGTGTTAGCCTACAAAAGTTAGTAGTAAAAATATACCTGCAAATCTTTGAACTGGTCATCATCTTGGTGGGGTATCACCTCGCTCACCATAGCGTTGTGGAGGCTTGGCTGACCACCCCATTTGTGAGTGTGATATACGGCACATTTCATGCCCTGTAGTGTAGCTAACTCATCCTGTTAGATAGAAATTAGAGTGCATTTATAAAAAGAACATTCATTTATCTAGATTTGATTTAAAATTATTTAAAATGTTGATAATATTATAACTTACCTCAATGTCACTGTCACCATCATTTTCATCTTTAGTGACATCTTTTGAACACTCAGGTTTGTTTTCCTCGTATGCACCGCTTTTGGCCATTTCTTGCTAAATAAACAAAGTTTTGTTTGTTTAAGAAACAATATTTGCATACACACCACAATCATATGACAGCAAGAAAATATATATTTTTTAGAATATCTAAATAAACTCATTACTTTTTTCTCATTCAATAAACTCATTAGTTTGTACCACCTCCAATTTTTTTTTATTTTTTTTTTATTAGGTACACCAAAACAGAATTACAACAAAAAACATGATAAACGATTTGCAGTAAAATTTAAACATTGATAAGTCATAATTCCACAAAGATGTGCACACAGCATGTTCATCAACAAATAAAACTATGCTAACGTTAAAAATAAAACGTTATAAAATTATGAGAATTAAAGATACATTATCATAATAATAAAAAATTGTAATAATCATATGATACATAATTAAATATAATATAAATAAATATAAAATGCTAAACAATTTGCGTTAAACTAAAACTTTTAAACAAGTGGGATTTGAAGCTCAATCATGAGTGAGGTACTGTGAATGTCAGGTCATGTCAGGTCCGGTCGGCTTAATGTATTCAAGTCGTGGCACATTATGAGCACAGGGTTATGTAATGATACGTTATTGGCAAACGGTAGGTGAAATCTAGAAGACCTACTCGGTAATTTAAATTGTATCTCTGATAATATATTTGTCGAGACAAGTCCATTTAAAACTTTGTACAAATACGTAAGATACGAAACTTTGTACAAATACATAGAATACGTGTACTTTACGACGATTATCGAGTGAAGTTTGAAGTACCGAAGGCGATCTTTATAATTAAGCAATTCACGCTTTAGGCCAAATCTCTACGTCAGTACTCTAAGCAGACGCCTTTGAATGGATTCTATTAAGTCCACATAGGTACTGTATTGCGGCGACCAAATTATTGAGGCGTATTCAAGCTGACTCAAAATTAATGATTTGTATAGCAATAACAAACTTTTGGGTGACTTGAACTCCTTGGAAGCACGACAAATGAAATCTATTAACTTCTTGCATTTCTTTGTTACTGTTTCATTAAATGTACGGCAAAGAAAATGTGTGTACTCCATTACGTTACTGACCATGGACTTTCCTCTAATAAAACTGTGTTGTTCTTGGCAAATATAAGGTTGTATATGAGAATAGAGTCAATCACAAATCAAGGACTCCAGCAGTTTGGCAAAGCAAGATAGAATGCTTATAGGTCTGTAGTTAGTACAACTACTAGGGTCACCTGTATTGTGTTTAAGGACTACATGAGCAATCTTCCAGGTATCTGGAAAAACACCCGTTTTCAACAATTTGTTAAAAATTACACTAAGTGGCAAAGACAAGGCCTTTGCACAAGATTTTATAAAGCATGGAGGGATCCCATCGGGACCAGCTCCCTTATTTTAGTCCAGTCCTTTTACCATCATTACGCACAAAGGTCGATGAGAAATGTTCAGAGAACAGCTTAGATGCCTCTTCCCCCCCCAGTAGCCGATTTGCCATTGAAGTAACAGGAACCGATTGATTCCTCCTTTTGCTTTTAATGTTAGAGAAAAATAATTTTGTTGTTTTAGACAAAGATTCTTCTACATTGTTTAAATACGAATTGTAACATTCTTTAATAAGCCGCTTTGAAGATGATGAATGATGAAGATGTTGAAACACATTGTAATCTCTAGAAATACCGTATTTTTAAATTTTTTAATGGATACACTTTTTCTCCTCTTTACATGACTTAAGAGACTCAGAGAACCATACAGGATAGTTAGAAAAACCAACCCTTATTAATGGAGTGCAAGTTACAATAATTTTATTAAGAACATTAATAGGTATTAATACAGACCTGAAGCATTTTCTGCCATTCTAGTAGATATAATATGAAAGTAAAACTAGAAGCAAAAAACTCTAAAATAATAAAAAAAAACTAATCAATTTTAGCCAATATAGATACTGAAATATACAAGGTATGCTCATTTCTAAAAGTTATCTATAAAGCTCTCAACTGCATATAGAGTAATTATTTCAAACAATTTTCTATTATTATTTTTATGGCTCTAAATTATAACTTTATTAGAGTGAGTAGTTTTTATCCAGAAACCAGCTTACAATTTCATGGCATGTAAGTTAAATTAAAAAAATATGATAATACACATTTTAAGGTTGTCTTACCATGAATAAAGCATATTCTTCATCTAATTCAGTTTTCTCATTATTCTCAGAGTCATTTTGTGGTGGTAGTTCTAATGTACTATGGTTAGCTTCTTCTTTGGCCAATACTGCGTTTAAACTTTCTTGAGTAAGTTGTATTAGCTCCTCCAGTTCAGATTGAAGAGATAGTAACGATTCGCGTTCGTTGATGTCCTGTGTCGCTGATAAGGCTTCACTGACCATTGAGAGCTAAAGATATTACAAATTTATTTTAATCTGAGCATGATCATTTTAATATAAAAAATATAAAGTTATAATGGAAAACACGAACTTGATCATTGTATTGGGTAATGGATGTCTTAAGTTCCTCCATGACTGTAATAGTAAAAAAGTCATCCAATAGCTTAAATCAAAACTTAATTACAAGAATGCCATTTAAGCTGAAATCTGTGAGCATAAAATGATAGTATTATTGTGTAATTAAACTTGTATACAGATTCACAGTGTAGTTTTGTAGTGCATTGCAGCACGAATTTACAACAGTCAGCAACATACACACACACACAATTTTTTTTTTAAGTGTAGTTCGTTCCTTGAGGAATCGGCTAAGGTCATAGACAATGCTGCCATGTCATTAGTTTCTTAATTCTATTCGTTCGTTCTATCTTCTTAGGTAATACATAAATATACATAAATAAAGAATATTGATGATGATGATGAATGATAATGGAAATGGGAAGTGAGAAATAATATACCCCCCCAACCCCTCGAGTATCTCAGTAAAGATGTGGGGCTTTACTAAGTCCTTTCGCAGACTTCTTGAGAGAATTTGAAAAGTGACGTTGCACTGTTTTGTTTCATTTGCCAACACTCATGCACACTCACGAACACTTAACGGTTATTAATCCACCATTATTTCACATTAATATTCAACATAACACAAATTTTAGAAAATAAAACAAAACCGCAGACATGACTCTTCACTTTCCCGCCAAGAAGTCAATTCAATTAAATTTCTTGTAAAATGGCTCTCGCTACGATTTAGCCAGTGTCTAGTTTTCGGGCAACTTATTAGTGTTGTGATTTTGTCCGTAACTTTGCTGTCCACACACACAACAGCAATATTTGAAATGTCAATGTCATTGTCAAATTGTTACTATTTTAACGCCGCGACTAGTACCAGTCGTTGAACATCACGGCCACGAACTGGGTCAACCCGAGCCGAGGACCTAGTGTCTTTAGAGGAACGCTCGGTTGTTCCACTCCACTCAGATCCAATTCGAACCCGTTGAAGAATCTAATATAGAGAAAAGGGAAACACTTGCGGGGTGCCATTTGGTCATGGTATTAGTAACTGGCAACATTTAAAATAGGTAATCAAAGTAGAGGAAATTCAGACGTTGCCACAAATACCACAGTATAACTAATAGTACTACCACGTTACCCTTGTATCCTTATCTACAGCTTCATGCTTGTATCTATCTCGTCATCGATGTAACCACTTTCAATAAACTTTCTGGAAAACTTAATAATTTATTAAGCTAAAATTCAAATTAACCACATGTATTTTGTAATAAGAATTATTTTGGCACTTTGTAATATCTTGTTATTATTTACTTTAGCTCTATTCGTACGAAAAGTATCATTTAGTATGTGTAAATGAATTGGTTTTATTTTGCGACAAATACTTAAATGAATACCACCATCTAATGTAGACCAATGAAGGTTTCAACCTCCTTTGTGGTGCAGGTTAAGATAACCAATCTTGGATGCAAAGGTCCCGGTTTCGAATTCGTGGTAGGACTAGTAGGGCTTATTTTAAGTCCGCCAGGCTAGCTTACACTTACTAACCTCCTGTGGTCTAGTGGTTAAGAACTTAAGACCACCGGTCTAAGACCCAAAGGTCCCGGGTTCGATTCCTAGTGGGGGCACATGATTGTGTATTCGGTTTGGTTGGTGGTAGAGCTTGTTTGTCCGCCTGGCTTGCCATTTTATCTAAATGTGTCGCCATAACATCAATCTTTGTAGAATTCTTATGTGCCGGTAGCTAGAGATAAGATAGTCAGTGCCTCAGTAGTTGAGGATCCCGGGTGAAGTGCGCTTCCACCATTGGCCTTGTGATATGAATGCCAATTACAATTACCCGTAAGGAGTAAGAAAATCTGAAAAACTTGTGTATGCACTGCAATTTATGCAATTCATCTCTGCCGTGGCAAATCAATAATTACTTCAAACAAAAAGTAGTTTTACTTGTCATCCATTTGATCACGTTGACGAGAGTAAAACTATTATATGGCAAAATTTAATTTGCCTTGACATGGGAGCGCTCTTTAAATGCCGTACGAATTCTCATTTTCGTTAACGTGATCGAATGGCAACTAAAACTTGCGCTAGGCATGCTGATTTATGATAAAGTAGGTAAAGATAATTCTATGTTACGTAAAGAAAATCTTTGAACTTACCCCTTTTTAAGTTTATTTCTGAGTGATAGAGCCACGCTGCGTTGCAGCACGAAATGGGCCGGCTCGCCCGGCGTAATACCACCCTCTCACAGAATATAATATCGGCGTGAAACAATGGCACTCGTTGCTGTTGTTTCGTCCGGTGAGTGAAAGTACCGGAGGCAATTCTCTCACCCCTACCCCCTCCCAATTCCTACTCTCCCTCCTCAAGATCCAACTCTTTTCTCAAGGCCGACAACGCATCTGCGATTACTTTGGTTTTGCCGGTGTCCATGGGCGGCGGTGATTACTTTCCATCAGGTGACCCGACTGCTCATTTGCATCTTTTTGTTAAAAAAAAAAAATTGCGCACAGGGAAGATTGTGTATATTTATATAATGTATGAATAATAAGATTGTCATTGTAATTACATATTAAGGATAACTTACAAAGTTACGATATTTAAATATTTTAGGGCCATTCCAAATCTCAATCATATTATGTAATAAAATGTAATTTATAAAGTAAAATATACTGAGTTGTAGCAATATTTTGTGTATAATGTTTATAAAATGGCATTATGATAACATATTGATTAAAATTTAAAACTAGACACTACTTATAACTTAATGTTTGTATTGTCTTTACAAAAAAATAAGAAGTAAAATATAACAAGTAGTAGCAATACCTAGAGTATAATGTTCATTAATTGGCATTACGATAATATACAGTAAAAGTTAGTAGTACATATTTTTTTAACTTTAAAACTAAATACTACTTAATGCTTCTATGGTTACTCTTTTGATGACAACTGCTGTTACACTTTTTATTCTTTCACCAGTATAAGTTTCCCCATTATCAAAGTATGCTAATATAGCACCAAAAGTGTCATTCATAATTTTCTTTATTTTTTTACCCATAATATCATTGTCATCTTCAAGTTTTATACATTGATTTTCATATATTTTGATCTTAGTGGAATATTCTTTACTTTTTATTTCCATGTCATGATTCAATCTTTGAATTTCTTTTAACAAATTCTCATTACTTTTTTTCTTTTCATCAATGCTTTGTTTATTTTCAGCTTTTAAACATTTTATCTCAATTTCTAAACTGTTTATTTTATCATCTTTCTCTTTACATAACTGTTCTAAATAATTGATTTTTTCATTGAACACAATTGATTCTTTTATTTGTTCTGTTTCTTTTTGTACTGATTTTCCAAGAAGTTGTGTAATAATTACATTTTTATCTGAGCTATTATGACTACCTTTTATGATTTCTTCATACACTTTTATTTTATTCTCATATTCTGAAAGTAGTTTTTGTAATATCTCTATTTGGAAGTTTCTTGAACTAGCGTTACTATCTCCACTATCTATAGGAGTTACTTTAGTCAATATTTGATCAACTTTATCAGAAATTCTGTTCATGTTAATTCTCAGTTCACTGTTATTCACTCTTTGTTCAGAGATGAAGAAGTTCATATCAGTTCCACTGTTACTATTAGAGCTAGTGATTATGCTGGAGTTGGTTACAGGTACAAGATGACCATTTACATATGTGAATAGAGGCATACTCTCAGTTGAAGTTTCTTTACTAGGAATTACGATTTTCTGTGTTTCAACCAAAGCTTGACAATCTGAAACACTTTTTTCCATACTGTTTCTCTTTATAACATTTTTGATAGGTTTATGTCTAATACTTTTGTAATGACTTGAATCATTTGTGTCAGATGAATCACTTGACTTTGCTGCAGACAGGGCACGAGGGGGCAACACTGATTGTCCCATATTCGCCATTCTGTTCAATAAAGACATTTTTGTTTTTCTGTATAAGGAAGAATCAGTATCGCTTTCTTTTTCATTATTGTCTGTGTGTTCATTGGTTACACTGAATGTGTTTGGTGTTGTTAAATCTGCTGGGTTTTTCTCCTCCTCAGTTGAATATTTTATAGTAACATTAAAACTTTTTAAAAGCTCAATAACTTTATTTAGTTCTTCTTCTGAAGCATATAAACTCCAATATTTTTGTAGGTTGTCTAGATATGAGAAATATACTCTTTCTTTAACAGTTACCTCAAAGCTGGTTGAAATGGTTGCACTTGATAATATTACTTTCTTGGAATCATATAGTAATACATTATGAACACCAGTTTTTATTATATTCAATATGGCAAATGCAAGTTTTCCTCTGTTTATATATTCACCATTAGTCCTGAAAATTAAATAAATAATGATTTAACAATTCAGTAGTTTTATTGTATTATAATGTGCTTATGTTACGTCTGTGGAATGTTTAATATTTGCACTTAGCCTACCCAACTAGGTATGAACTTTACAAACCATTCATATCCTAATAAAGCACAAGCAAATATACATTTTGTGACTTTATGTTCTTCTGGTTTTGAACTTAAATGGGTAGGTTTTGGAGGTGTATATTTTAATGATTCGTTTTCAATAGCATCGTCCTTTCGTGAATGTCCAAATATATTTGCTAGCGTAGTGCTGAAAGTAAAAGTTCACATACTTAATTCTATTTGAAGTATTTTGTCCAAGTTATTGAATTTGTATTTGATCAATGATCAAGTTATTTACCTAGACGCTGGTGTGAAATAGTCGTCGTCGATTTCTTCTGTTTGTAACATTGTTATATTGATACTTTTGTTTGTATGTCAACTAGAATTTTATAAAGTTTATCTCATTCAATGAAAAAAAAGTGCCTTAGGTTTTTTTTTGCAAAGTAAAAAGATTTGAGTTTGGTTCGGGTACTTTGTCAATTTAGTATTCATAAGTTCCCTAAGCCTAAAGCAAAGAAGTCATTGCCCATACAGCTATATCGACAAGATCGAGTGATAGAAAATTACTAATGGAGTGTGTCATGCATAACAAGCGTGATAAAACTAAACAGACCTAGAAACTAATATTTTCTAGCAGCTTTGTGTGTTTTTCTTATAACAGATACATTTTTGCAGTGTGACACCGTATACTTAAAGTGAAGTAGGTTAATAAATAAATATTTTTTTGCTGATCTAAAGTGATGAACTGAGAGGTGACATTAATGTAAATGACCTTAGTTGGTATAACTAAGTTAATATAACTTTATAGTCAATAGTCTATGGTCTGGACTACTTGGCGAGAAAAAAGAAGAGTCATGTCTGCGGTTTATTTAATTTTCTAAAATTTGTGTTATGTCGAATATTAATGTGAAATAATACTGGATTATTAACCGTTAAGTGTTCGTAAGTGCGCATGAGTGTTGCTAAATGAAACAAAACAGTGCAACTTCACTTTTCAAATTTTCTTAAGAAGTCCGCCCGAGGAATTAGTGAAGCCCCACATCTTTAATAAGATACTCGAGGGGTTGGGAGGTATATCATTTCTCACTTCTCATTTATATTGTCATTTATCATCATCATACGGGAAGGAAATATTGTATATTTATGTATTACTTGTAAAAAAATTACTTTGACACTGGCCAAATGTACTAATCGTGTGATTAGCACATTTGGCCAGCCATCAACTTAAGGAAAAAAAAAGTCTATGGCCTATTCCATTGTTGTAACATTTGTAATGCATTTGTAACACGCTGGGCTATTCTCTTCATTCCTATATATAACTTACGTTGTACAAAATAGCCCAGTCTGTAATACTGTCAATCCAACCATAATCCAACTTAGCTTTGGTAGACGCCTTCTCTTTCCCTTTCATTACAAAGAGTTTTGTCATCCTTTTCTAACCTTATCGTTATCAGTGAACAGGCGCAATACCATCCTACAAAACCTGCGCTCAATCAAAACTGTTATTTTCCTCTGTTCAGCTTAATTTATAAATAGTAAGCTGCTACAAACATAATTCAATTCCAGTAAATACTATAGTTTCCTTGTGTTCATTATTCTGTGATACTTCATTCATATTGAATTCCGACAATGCCTGATACGTTCACGTGTATTACCTGCCAGGTGATATTCAAGACACCTGAACTGCAGCGTGAACACTATAAACTAGATTGGCACAGGTACAACTTGAAGAGGAAAATAGCTAACATACCGCCAGTGTCTTTGGAAGAGTTCGACAAACGGGCCAAAGAGCACAAAGAGCAGGTGGACACTATTAACCAAGGCGAATCGGAGTATTGCAAGTATTGCTCAAAATATTTTAACACCAAGAACTCTTATAACAACCACCTGAATAGCAAGAAACACAAGTTAGCCCAAGAACAGTATGTGGAGGAAGAGCATAGCAATCATTCAGATACTGACAGCTTTGTCAAAGTGGAAGCAAGCATTCCTGTCCAGCCGGGACCGGGGAAGTTTGTAGTTGTTAACCCTAATGACTCTGGAGATGAAGACGTTGAGACTGATTCTGAGATAGAAGAGGTGAGCATTGTATTGTATTGTATTGTATCATGGCATAATTTACATTTGTTTCAGTATAGAAAAAAATAACAAGCACTGTCACCCTGGACCCATTAAAGGGTTTGAAATGTTGGGATAAAATCAAATTTAAAATTAAGTGTGACTAGATTTGTAGAAGTTGATTTATTTGAATCAGTATATTGCACAATATTATAATATATTATAATATATACAGTCAGGTCATAAATTCTGTCACATGTTTAATATAAAATAACAATGTTTAATATAAGACAAGTTTATTCATTATGTAACCATTTATATACCAAAATGAAGTTAACAAAACATAGATTCTTATGACAATAAAGTTTATTCAAAATGACCTCCGTGATTTTGAATACAGGCCTTCAATCTGCGCGGCCAGTTGTCTATCGCAGCACGAACGAGGTCCATGTCAATATCGACGGCTGCCTTAATCAAGGATGTCTTGAGTGACTCCAAATTCGGATGAGGCTTTGAGCACGCCTTTTCCTCCAAGTGTTGCCATATCTTGTAATCTAACGGACTCAAATCTGGACTGGAGGAGGGCCAGTCTTCGTGCCGGATGAAGTCGATTTCACGCGCCGCCAGCCAGTCTTGTGTGCTCTTCGCTCTATGAGCTGGCGCCGAATCTTGTTGGAATACCCAGTGCCTGTTGTTGAACATGGTATGAGAAACAGGTTCCACAAGGTTCGTCAGGACTGTATTTTGATACACAACTGCATTCGTTTTTACACCTTTCTCACAAAAATGTACCTCTGTTAAGCCCCAATAAGAAACTCCCAACCATACCATGAGCGAGGATGGAAAATGACCTCGTTGGACACGCGGAATACGGTTGCTCGCTTCTTCACTACTGTGTGCATACACCTTATCGTTTTGTTTGTTGTAGCTCTCTTCTACAGTAAAAATTGTTTCATCCGAAAAAAGAATTTCCCTATATTTTTTTCCCGTGTATCGCTTCAACAAAGTGCGGCATCTCTTCAGTCTCAGGTGGTCCATTAGACGAGCATTCAAACGATGTCCTGTTTTTCTTCGATATGCCCGAAGCCCTAAGTCTTCATTTAACACCCTTTTCACCGTGGTTCTGCTTAACCCCATCTGAAGGGCCAACAGTTTCTGCTTACGTTTGGGATTTCTTTGAATTCGCGCCTTCACAGCTTTTATCACTGCTGGAGTCCTAACAGACCGAGGGTGACCACTTCTTGACCTGTCATCTACACTAGAGTCTTCATTGTATTGTTTGATGGTACGATAATCGAAATCTTTTGGTTAAATTCAAATTTTTCAGTATATTAAAAATTTGAATTGGCGCGTAACCGCAACGATGCAACGCTATAACTGCAACACAGTCTTCTTTAAGCGTCCACTTCATATTTAAAAATGAGTAAAATTCTAAAAAGTATACATTTTTATTTTCATGAACAATTCGAAATTCGAATTCAATAAACTTTTTTGTGGCCAGCATTCTAAAAGAAAAGTTTTTACTGTGTGACAATACTTATGACCTGACTGTGTATATATATATTAATTATATTTAAATTCCTGTTTTTTACTATCTGCAATTTTAGGTGACAGTTGTACTAAAATGGTCACATAATACGACATCCTCGTATATAGATGGGGTAGTGTTATTCTTGATAAGTTACTACCACCCCAGGTTACTATAACTTGAAAATTCAAGAATGAAAACAAAGTTTTATTACTAGCAGTATTTGTTTAGCATAATGCTATATTAGGTACTCGCCTCAGTATAATATGTTGCCAAGATAATTTTGCCGACATTACAAAAACTCTCTTGTTAAAAATTTTACTGTGTGATAAGTATCAATAATGATTAAACAATATTTTATTTCCAGCTTGATTCTGATGAGTGGGAAAGCTGCCGTATTAAGGGCAGCGACTCCCTTATCAAGCCAAGAGACTGCCTTTTCTGTACCCATCATAGCAAGAATATGGTGAAGAATCTCAAACACATGTCAGAGGCACATTCATTCTTCATCCCTGATGTGGAATATTGTGTTGATGTCAAAGGCCTGCTTCTCTACTTAGGAGAAAAGGTGATATTAAACTACATTCTAAATTTATTTAAAAACAGATAGTTTGCACAAATCCGGTTGTTGTGGAGATACTTGGGGGATTGCCTTTGTCCAGCAGTGGACGTCTTTTGACTGAGATGATAACTATATTTTGATATTAAAATATGCAATTTACATCTGAAATCACATCTTCAATCAATCATCTCAATCTTGACTTGACTTCAAAACGAACTTTTCGATATTGTGTCGGGTCTGGGCGGTTTTGGTACCGTTGTTGTTTCTGATTGCCATGAAACGAGTGCTTTAGCTACTTGCCTTGGGATCAGATTAATGTATGTGATATTGTCAAAATCTAATCCAATACACAAAGAACTAATTTAGACTTGTTTCAGATTTCACAGGGCTACATGTGCTTGTGGTGCAACGACACTGGTCGTACATTTTACTCTATGGAAGCAGCTCGGGGGCACATGTTGGATAAAGGCCACTGCAAGATGCTGCATGAAGGTTTGGCACTGGCTGAATACGCAGATTACTATGATTACAGGTATTCATTTACATATTTGTTTTGCTGTTTGTTTGATTCAAATGGTGTCTGGAAGGACTAGTAATAGATTGTTGGAGCGACTGTTCCTTAGGTGATGGCTGAGAGAGGAGAGTGACAGAAAAATAGTTATTTGCGCTGTCCCTAAATGAGATAGGAAAAAGGCAAGAAGAAGAGGTTAGGAAAGAAAAGTTATTGTATGTTTTGTTACCATGCCTAAATATGTTTTGCTGTAGAATTCCAGTTGTTACTACTCCAACTTGTGAGTATGTACCAGCAAGTATATTTTGTTTACCGTAAACATGATTGTTTTGCATGATTGTTGTCACTACTTGTAACACCATTTGTATAATCGAGGGTTGCCGACCCTGATACCTAAGTTTGTATGAGACTATATAGTGGGGTGATGTAACTATACAAGACCGCGATGCATGAAAGTCCCTACTGCAAGCCCTATGTCCCTGAGTGATGAGGGATCACAGGATTTCATCATCATAGCCTTACAGAGATCTGCCTCCGTGCAGTGATCAATTTAAAAGTAATCTCTTTTGGTCACTTGCAGCTTATCTTATCCTGACTGTAAAGAAGGCGAAATTATGGACATTGATGAAGAAGTAGACGGACCATCAGCTTTGGACGCCGAAGACTTCCAATTGGTGCTACCTTCGGGGGTTGTGGTTGGCCACCGATCTCTTATGAAGTAAGTCTATAGTTTTGTTTAGATTACACCTAACTTGATCACAACATCGGACCAGGAGGGGCCATATTTGCTCCGGTTTCTATTTTTGTGTGACTATAATTGAAACCGATTATAGTCCCGTCAGTTTTTTCTTTTAAACTGACTAAATCTCTGAAAATAGCAATGCTTTAAGAAATTATAGTTTTTTACAGCAGTGGAAAACAAACTTAAAAAAAAGAAAAATTCAATGGGGAAATTCAAAGGGGCTTGATCGAAGGTTGAGGCGGTGCTAGGTAGCTTCACAATAGTAGACTTCCAGATATTAAAAACACTATTTGCATCCATCTATGTTACGTATCTAATTAAAATTTAAATTGCGTATTGAACTTGCGTGTCGGAAACAGAGTTCATTATAAATGTTGTAATGGTATGCATATCGTATTTATAAAGATGGTTGCTTGATGGTAATAAATCATTCAGCCAATTAAATCAATTCACGTTTGTAGTAATGATGTAAACATTTATTTGTATATGGCTGTTCTGCTTAACGAGCGTTCGGCATGCACTATGTAAAGTGCATAGCCAGCCTTTTGTGGCTTTACACACATACCAATTGCTTTTTAATGATTACAAAAAAACATAAAGTTATTACTACCCTTTACTGATCATTATGCGTGTAGTTCAAGCTAATAAATCTAAATTCTAAAATTATCCAAACTAATGAATTAAACTCACTTTAAATTCATCATCTTAGCCAAAAGACGTCCACTGCTGGAAAGAGGCCTCCCCCTAGGATCATTGGCAAAAAGTTACTTATAATCTTGAATCGATAATAAATACTCGCCATCTTTATGTTAGTTCGCGCCGTGCATCAATTTCATCGGTTTGTTTAAAGTAGACAGTTAATTCCTAAGTAAAAGTCGAAGTCAAAATTTTTTATTCAAATAAACTTAAGATAAGTGCTTTTGGATCGTCCATACATTTTTTAATTACTTCCCATTCAGGTCGTCTATTTTTTTTAGCTTTTCAGCTGTGTGGAATGAATGGGCGCAAGAAACTCCATAGCTTTAATAGAAGTAAATTGCCTATGAAAAGATTATATTAATGGATCAACACAATTTGTGACGAGCTTTTATTTTTGCTTGATCGCAGGTACTACAAGCAGAATTTGACGCATAACAGTCAGGCGATCGTAAAGAAGTCTGACAGGAAGTTGCATCGACTATTGGGTGTGTACCGCGCGCTTGGCTGGGCGCCTAAGGAGCAGGCGGTGGCAGCTAAGTAAGTGGACCTTTCTTTTTAGTTATATCATTTTACTCAACATCATCAGCTCAGTTTATGCCCCTACTGCTAGGGCACGAGCCTTCCCTATGGATAGATAGGGAGAACGGGTCTTACCACCACGCGGGCCCAGTGCGAATTGGTGGTTGTTAACGATTGCTAATGCAGCGGGACCAACGGCTTTGCGTGCGGGTTCAAATCCCTATCGTGAAATTATTGTCCAACACTTCTATATGTTTATCTCGTTTACTTTCCTATACCATTTATTTATTTTGAGGTACACTGACAGATTACAGGCAATACAGTTCTAAATAGTTATTGCTTACCATTACCATTCATCCGATTACGATGAAACTTTGGTAAGTTATTTTAAGAGTTTTTTTAACAACCAAATACAGCCCTCTGTTGCATGTGTTACTAGAAACATGATTTGTCTTTCGTCTCTTTTAAGGAAAGCACGAGACATCCATTTCATGAAGCGAGTGCAAGCGAAATGGCAGATGAAACTCTCCGTAAGGGCCAACAAGTTCCAGAAACATTACCGACCCCAAGTCAATTTCTAGACATATTTTGTTATTAAATCACTGTGCTCTCAATGCATCACTGGATAACACGAGGCACCATTTTGAACTCTATAGCTTGTGTGACTAGGTCCAAACTTGATGTTGTGTTGTTGTGTGGTATGTCAATGGAATAAATGTATAGATTCTAACTATAATATATATCGGAATAACCCCTCAAATATATCAAATATCCTTAGGCATTTTTTTGAGTTGTGGTTCTCGCAGAAATCTTTCGGAATTCGGAAGATAGATCAACCGTCTCTTAAAGATGCTGAAAGTATAGATACTGCGCCTCTTATCATTTCGAATTGTCTTGAAAACTTCTCGGGTAAGTGAGCTCTTAGCTAAAATAAAATTTTGAAATAGTTAAACTACACATTGAAATTAAACATTTTATTCGTGTTTACTTGTGTTTTTTGCGAATATAATATATTGCGAATGTAATATTTTTCGAATGTAATATTTTGAGAATGTAATATTATGCTCACATAGGGTTTATTTTAAATAATTATAATTTTCGGTATTATTATATCGATGTTTCGATATTTTATAAAAAAAACTATAATTTTGTAATATAAACATAATCAATGTGAAGTATTTAATCTTAATACCTAGTGATTTCAAAATCAAGTCTTTTAGTCAATCGGTTCTTAAATCTTTTATGTCGGAAACATACATAGCTTTGTGTCGTCCTTCATCTATAATTGAGTTGAAGTCATACTTACATAAATTAACTGTTAAAAAGTGTTTAAGTAGAATGGGCAAGTCAGTTTTTTTTCGTTTTCAAATCAGTTTGAATGGTATGGTAAGTTCGGATTGTGATGTTTGCTTGCAAGGTTCAAGTTTGGACGTTATTTTTCCAATGCAATTATTCGAAACAAACAAAAAAATGTTGTAAGTCAGACGATATCTATATTTCTTTCAGTCAGTTTTTAATGCTTAAAGATTTACATTAAAGGCTTTTAAAGATGGTGGCTTGTCAGTAAATAACCTTCTTAGTAAATGTAAACGCCAAATAGTTCATCAATATGGCTGAATTAATAGTTAATACTGTTAGGCTAAGTTAGCATGGCGCTATTTTATTTTGCTAATTGTATATGATATCATCTAAATTACAAGTAAGTGATTTTTAATTATTTTTATTCATATTGAACCTATATTTTTATTATGTTTCCTTACATATTTGCGGTAGCTCTGTATATGACGCAGCCAACTGGTTAATTGAATAACGCCATTCAATCACACGTCTAAATGTTGATTAGCCGAGTGGATGAACACAACGTTCAACACTATAGCTAGATGAAGCTCTGCTACTGGTAAAATGTCTCCTGACTAATTTTGTAGCAGTATTATTCACGTACGTACAATAGAAAAATATCCGACAGTAAAACTACCTTGATGATGAATTTCATATTCGCGCAATTTCTCTTCAGAGTTTTGATAATATTTTAATTTCCTTGAATCCCTCGTAGATAACCTCCTTTATTTTTAACTTCTAAATATCACTGGGAAATTTGATGAAAAAAACTTCAGCTGTTGGCCCCATCTTGTAAACAGACATAACTAATTTTAACAATTTAATGTTACGGCGGCTTTTAAGTCAGCCGTGATGTTGAATGTTTTATACACTATAAATATTTGAATGGCGTTGTTTAATCAAAAGGCTAGCCGTGCAATTGAAGGGCTATTTTAAACAGTTGACGGCGACATATGTATTGTTTTTGAATCAACACCTAGGTATATGATGTCTGATTATTGTATACGTGTTTGGGAATAATAATAAAGTATTCTAAATAGGTGCCTATTAGGCGATTTCAAATATGAATGTTATGGAACAATGTAATACAAAAATGTGTATATATAGGTGTATATATAAAGGAATCACTCTAGTTAACTCAAATCAACACACAGATATATCGCACGCTTAATAATAAACCGGAATAAGACAAAACTTCACTTTTTTGGGAAATCGCAGTCAAAGTTTTGAGTCTCTACCTTGTTGAAAACATTTTGATGGTTTTCACGTGTTTATAGAGTTATTTTTATTTTCTTGGTCTTAAATTGTAGAGAGATGTATAGCGAATATAACTGACATATTAGTTTAATTATATTATTTATATCAAATGAATAAATGAAGTTTATTTTCTAAAGTTTCGACTTACGTCAGTTTAGTATAAAAATTAATGATCAATTTTAAAAATTTTTGCAAACTAATATTTAATAATTCAGTTTAGTATTAATAAATAATATAATCTATTTAAATGTATAATACTTATTACACTTTAAAAGTAAAACGAAAACAAAAATACAGAAATATTTCGCAAAACACCTTTATATTTGTTAATGTAAAATAACAGTTTATTTTTTAAGTCTTATCGTAACTGCTTACTTGACCAATAACAACAGTAGTTGTAATAATCAGTCGTAATAGGAACTTATAATCATTTGTACTTAGTAATTAACGTATTTTTTTAACAATCACAAAATAGTAATTAAAGTTTCATAGTCATCACAAAATACTTAAGAAGCTTTACGTAATTATGCTAAAGAACAATAAACATTGTAATACAAAAAAATAAAAACTTCTTAAATATTTACAAATATTGGTACATCTACCAACATTAATTATAATCAATAATTAGAGTCAACAGTACTAAGGTTTTACCTATTATTAGTCTTAATCAGTTTTGTAAGTTGTGACTACTCAAAATATATTATACTATAAAAAAATACTACGAAAAAGATGCGTATAAAAAAGTTAAAGAATTGACTTTTTGGCGGGCTGATTAGAACCACGATAGCTCAATTGGAAGAGCACCTGACCCGGTATGTCAGAAGGGTACAGGGTTAAATCCTGCTCGTGGAAATTTTTTCAACATTTGTGTTTTTGTAATTTGTTTCGCAACAAAATTTACGTTAAAATTATATAAACAAAACAAAAACATTTTAAAGAATTGAGCTGTAAAAACTGGCATAATAAGAAGGAATCAGCCCCTTTGCGATTAACTCTTTCAAGTCCTTCTTTTTATTAACGCTTATCTCCTGTTTTTGCGTATATGCTGCCTTCATAGTTATTTCTGTGACTGATTTCAACTTCCTTCGCTTATTTCGCACATTAACTTCTCTGTAGTTTTCGTCCTTGTAAGATGTCTTAAAGTAAAATAGAAACGGATTTTCTTTTTTGACCTTTAACACCTTTATAATACCAGTTGACATTTTGGCCGCTTTCATCTGTATCAAAATTAAAGACATTCCTCCTGCTTCATGGTTCCTGTGCGTTCTTACCAATTTCTTCAAAGACTCTAATTTGTTGATTGTCAATAGTGAAATAATAGGCTTTGTTTGGTTTTCGGGGATTCTCTGCGCTCGTATATTGGTATCTTGGCTTGATATCTACCATAGATGATTTAACATAAGCTCTTTGTTGGTTCAAGTCCCGTAATCCCCAATAAAATTTGAGCAGCTCATATCTAGAGTCATTACCAATTTGATTTGCTCATTTAAGTTTACATTTGTCCGTACACGGTGGTTGAAAACAGCAACTTGGGATTTTTTTCCCTTTTTTTGATACAGACGAGTATGACTGACTGCTGTTACGTAAACGTTTGGGTCTATTTTGTTTCCACTTTGAAGTATCCCTTACTCGTTATCGGCCTCTTTTTACCTCAGTATTAGAACCATCAGAGTCACAGGAATTTGATGACGATCCAGATGGCGGAATAAAGAAATTTCTTGGTTTATTTTTGTTTATGTTGTCAGTCGTGTACACATTACTAGGATCATCGTCACTCAGATCTACATCGCTCTCATCAGAATACAACGGAGAATCTGATAATATAAATGATACTGTTTTAATGCTGAATTTTCATTAATTAATTTAATTACTAGATTATATTAAAATACATGTATTTATTTTATTTAACATTATGTATAGTACTTATTTATTGATATATTATGTATGTATGTATATTTAAAAATAATAAAATATTATGTATACTAATTGTATTAGTCCCTCCTCCTATTATTATATTATTTATTATATGTAATTGAATACAATATTTACTGTAATTTCCAGGTGTTGTTGTTCCGGATTCACAATTCTTTCAATGTCATTTGCCTTAGGAACATCTAAAAGTTTTTGGTTAGCTAGCTGTTGGTCGCAATCGTCAGAACCTTGAGAAGAACAATCAGAATATAAAACTCGCAAGTTCTTGGTAATGGCATTTGCAGCATGTGTGATAATTAATTCTGAGATTATAAATTATTAATGATTATTAATGAATTATAATAAATGATTGTACTTATAATAATAAAACTGTTAATTGTAACAATAACACGTTTCTACTAACGTTAATATTTTTTTAATAAGGCGCGGAGGAGTATCTTCAATGATTTCATTACTGTCACGTTCGTCATCATTACACAGTATCAGAGACGGTATTTCGGGTATACGTGAGTTATCATCAGAGCTTGAAGAAGATGAGCCTGAGTAAGATAAGTCCGAGGAAGACGAGTCTGAAGAAGAACTTGAAGAACTGCTTGACCTGGACTTCCTGCATGGTGGCGCTGGCGACCTGGACTTTCTGAATGGTGGTGATCTTGATGTACTACGTGGTGACCTTGATTTCCTGCATAGTGAGCTGGAGACCTTGTCTTCCTGTATGCTCTGCTGGACTTTATTGTCTATTTCATTAAACAAACTCTAAAATAAATAATACACAACATTAAATAAAAAGGTAAAACCTTAAATTAGTTCAGAGAATATTACGTATTATGGATACTGTGTCCCGAAAGTGTAAGATTGCAAGAGAGTAAACGACACTATTTCGTTTGCGTTAAAAGACTGATGGATCATAATAATGCTAAGAATATAAGGGTGAGAATAAAAATCTTAACGCAAAGGCGATAGTTACGTTTACTCACTTGCACATTTACAGTCGGGGTACTTACTGCACGTGTAACTACGTAAACACGACATTATTTACTTACTTTTATTTCGACTGGCTTTTTTTTATCCGTATCAGTACTTCCAGCATTATTACTCATCATACGTATCAGTACATCCAGCATTATTACTCATATTAAGAAGTTTTAGCAATTGCTAGAGCACTTTTAGACTTTAGGATCATTTAAAACGTAAACCGAAATAAACACAAGTATTATTTAATCTACCGATAGTTTTTGGTAATAAAGTGATATAAAATGAATTGCTTTTCGGATAAAAGTAATCATTTTATACTAAAACGTACTAACACGCAAACTTTTTTATATATACCATTATAATTTAATGATAAACTGCAACAAGTCTAAATAGTACATGCTGTATTATAACACCGTTTTTAACTAAAGTGAAGTAAAACAAAAACATGTTAGTTTAGAAAAAAACAAAGTAGAATAGTCTCACCTGCGTTTGAAAATAAAACGAATTATTTCACCTTACTCCACTGTAGTCGCAAAACAACGACACCTATCTCACATCACGGTCGCTGTATCACTAAATGACTCTTTATCGCACGAAATGCATTGTCGCGCGCTTTTGTAGAAAAGAGAGGGGTGATCTAACAATCGGCTATTTTCGTTTGTTTCGCATGGCGGGTTTGTACCTATAGATTCTTTAATTGGAGTTAGTTCGTTTTATTAACAAAAGTGGGAATCCTTAATTTTTGACATATTCCGGTTTATTATTAAGCGTGCGATATGTTAATACACGGTGACTTTTTATCGGTGATCAGGACCTACTGATTCCGATTAAGTAAATGATGCCCATTGCAATAATAATTGTAGTTTCATTCTGTCTTTTTATAAATTTAATTTGTATTTTTAATTAGGTAACCAATATGAATTAGAATGTATGGTCTTCCTACATTTTTATGAAGTGAATATTGAAGAGGTTTTATTTGTAACAAGGAGGAGTAGGACGACCATGATTTTAATATTCATAGTTATTAACTTTACTTCCCAGACAAAAAAATAAAAAATGGAATGCTGACATGTAAGTTTTATTATTATTGCAATGGCTATCATTAACTTAGTCGGAAGGACTTCTTGGCGGGAAAGTGAAGAGTCATGTCTGCGGTTTTGTTTCATTTTCTAAAATTTGTGATAAATCGAATATTAATGTGAAATAATAGTGGATTATTAACCGTTAAGTGTTTGTAAGTGCGCATGAGTGTTGGCAAATGTAACAAAACAGTGCAACTTAACTTTTCAAATTCTCTCAAGAAGTCCGCCTGAGGAATTAGTAAAGCCCCACATCTTTACTGAGATACTCGAGGGGTTGGGGGGTATATCATTTCTCACTTCTCATTTCTATTATCATTCATCATCATCATACTGGAAGGAAATATTGTATATTTATTTATTACTTGTAAGAAAAATTACTTTGACACTGGCTAAATGTGCTAATCGCACGAAGCCATAAACTAAAGAAAAAAAAAAAAAACTTAGTCGGAATCAGTAGGTCCTGATTGATCACCGACAAAAAGTCACCGTGTATATACTTACTAGCGTGTTAACGGCATGTACAGTCGGCATTGTAAATGGCTGAACACTTAAGTAATTTGTTAAAGAAACTCAAAAGAATGTGACATGCGCCTGTCCACTTCTAGCGAAGTTATGGCATGGTTGTTAAGTGTTCAGAATGCCTGAAATGGAGAGTTTTATTTATTGTTCGATCACGTTAAAGCCTCGCACAAACAGAAGCGTTCTGCGGTCGCGGGCACGATCGCGGTCGGATGTGGTAGTCAGGGTGCCTAGTGTGTTTTGTTTGCTATCTGTATTGCTTCGATTATTAGTAAAGCGAAAATTAGTACATATGACATTTTAGCAGCGCCTCCTGGCGACAAACGAGAAGAATTCTCGTTTTCGTTCGAATGTCAAAAATAATTGACACTAGGCCCTCAGTATAATATAAACTATTAATAGTTGGCAGGCTGTGATCTACAGGTGGGCGTCGCCGCCACTAAGAGTGCCTTGGGGGCCGTCCATTAATCACGTGATGCTTTTTAGTAACTTTTTAGACCCCCCCTCGCCCTGGTGATACGTGGTGAGGTTTTGTACTACCCCTCCCCCCTACCTAAGACTACGTGTATTTTTTGTATATAGGTACAAAGTAGGTATGTTTCAAAAAACCTTAACTTGGATAACAGTTTAATCGAATAAAATTCTGGAAAAATAAGCAACCGTTTAAAGAAAAACAAATAAGGTAATTACGAAGAGACTAGAACAAAGAATAAGTATTAAAATTTTAAGGTTGCTGGTGGTTTCGGATCAAGATAATTAATTATTAAGAAACAAACATAATGTAATTGAAAAAATTGTGGATATTGTCTTCGGGCCAAAGATTATTAGCAAAACTTTCTTCCACGGTAATAGGTGGTGCATTGGCGGTAATATTTAAACAACACTGCGAATCTACAACCAATAAGAATTTCCGTATTCATAGACTAGATTGGAAAAAAAATAAGGTGTTAGCGTTATCAGTTTTACGCAATTTTGCGAGATTGTAAAAACAAATGTATTTCGGTTTCGAAAATAAATACACGTGATATCTCCTTAAAACCCCCTTGTGATATTTGGTGATTTTCGGATCCCCCCTTGAGGCCCAAGGGGCCCTTTGGTCCTCACGTGATTAATAGACGGCCCCTTGTCTATGGCACACCAGGGGGCCGATTTTAGAATCTCACCGGTGCGGTGGTGATCTCGAAATTAAAAAGGACAAAATATACACTATGAAATATAAGTAATATTTTTTTTGTATTATTTACAATTTGATTATTAAGATACATACCGTTCGAGAGTTTTCGGTGTCAGATAAGAGAAAAAGGAGCATTCGTATTGATATCATACCGTGAGAATTAGTTACCGTTTCAAAATCGCCTCCCTGCGATCTCTCGGCCGTCAGGCGCTACCGCCACCGGCGCTAGTGTGAACTAAGCGTGCCCACGCGGTACTAAAGTTGCTGATTGTTACTGAGCATTTTCAGCTTCAAAGGGCTTTTTAGGGGATGGCGAGAAACTTAAAGGGTTCCTCAAGCCGTGTGGGCAGAAGCGCCCAGGTACTTGTCTGTACCTGGTATAGAGCGCGTGTAAACCGGCTCGTCGTTACCCTTGTTCTAAGAGTACGGTGTCTTGGACCTAAACTAGTGTGCTCGCGCGGGCTTACCGCGACCGCGACCGTACTGCCAGCTGCCATCGCCTGTTTTGGCACAAATTTAGAAGACTGCAGAAGTCAAGTTTCATACAAACGAGCTCGAGCAACGCACGCATAGACAACCTTTCATGGGCACGGAATCTCGCAACAGCAGCGCTCGGACTGTTCCGAGATCGTTTAAAGGTGCTCCCTCACCAAGAGCATTCGCGTGTAATGTAACTTTCAGATTCGAGCATTACATCAGTGAGGGAGGAAAACCCCGCACCTTGTAACGATACAAAACGAATGCATATGTAATGTAATGCTCCAAGTCGAATCTATAATGTTACATTATAGGCGAATGCTCATGTCATCAGTCAGGGAGATAGTATTGTAATGTAATGCTCAAAGTCGAGTCCAAATGTTACATTACACGTGAATGCTTCCGGCGGTGAGGGAGCAGCTTTTGGGGTCTATGTGTGAGTTGCTCGAGCGCGGTAGGTATGTAATAAGCTTATCTTCAGGGTGTCTTTATTTTGTGGTTTGGGCGAGATCTAACGAATACCAGCATTTGTATGGCATTGAAGCAGCGCTTACGCAGTGATACAATTTGGCCATACAAATTCTCGTTTTCGTCAACGTGATCGAACGGTGAATTAAATTCGTTTTACGACTCTGCTGGTAAAAACGTGGACAAATGTATATCAGTGGCCACATTTTGACTATCTCTTTAGTCCAAATGTTTGCGCAACTACTGGCAATACTAGTGTGTACAACACAAAAATAACAAAGGAACTTGTAAAATTAAATGAATAAAAATATGAACAACGCTCACAACTCTTTTATTTATTTGTCTTTTCACTTGACTGTTTCACTTTTACATAAGTATATTTACTTTTACTTTTATTGTTTCTCATTGGGACCGCTCCACCCATAGACCAGGGTATCTTGACAGGCTGCTTATCAATTGTCAGGCTTATTTTGAAAAGGGGGAACACCTGTACTTTGCCTTTGTAGGACTGAGTTATCATTTTGGAGATAGCTTCGTTCATCACATACTTCGGCTCGATATCCGGTATCCTGTTCATGTATGTGGAGAAAACTTTTTTGATATCATCTTCATCCTCAGGTTTTGAGTCCAAGCCTTGCGCCAAAGCTAGTAAAGCGAATATCTGTTGAATTTTATTTTTTTAGTTATTTATTTATCGCCTCTGTGGCCGACCGCTTTGCCATACGATCACAAAAGGATATTTGTGGCCTTATTTCTCGGACCGTATAGGATGAGCTCATCGGTAATCTAGTACTTACTATTATTGATTGAAGATTGTATATCAAGAATCGGTCCAGAAACGATGGGAACTGGCCTTAGAGCGTTTAATGCTCTAAGGAACTAGCACGTGAAATAAAGTCACGACAAATAATACAGAGAAAAATTATTAGTATCGGTAGAACAGACAGACGGCTGCACATCAACCTATCTAAAACTGACAAATTTCTTCAGTTATTGTTCAACCATATTGAGGAAATTTCTCTTTCTTCTCTTTCTCTCAATACGACTTTGAACTTTATTTGTTAGGCATATGGTTGAAAATGTATTGAAGAAATTTTACAGTGTGTGGTAGTCTGAAATTTAGGCGTGTACTTTCACACGTACAAACCCATAGGCTGCACTATTAAGGCACTAGCTGTTTACATGCAACCTAAAGAAACTGCGCAGACGTAAAATCTCTAGTTGCGAATTTCGATGATCGACAAAACTTTTCAGGGTGAGCCTAAAATGAGTTTCATTTGACATTCGATCACGTTATCGAAAACGAAAATTAGTATGGCATTGAAGCAGCACCTCCTAGCGACATACGAGATGAGTTAAAATTCTCAGTCTCAGACTCAGTTAAAATTTAACCATACGTAATTGAGTGAATACATTACGGGGTGCTAAGTGCGAGTTTCATTCGCCATTCGTTAACGTTTACCTAAACGAGTATTTGTATGGCAAAATGTTAACTCTTCTCGTATGCCGCCAGGAGGCGCTGCTTCAATGCCATATCAATTATCGTTTTCGTAAACGTATTCGATTTCGACTACGGATAGTAAACAAAACTCACACTATAACACTCATTTGCCGCACTCGATGATGGAGTCAGTGTCAAATTGCCGCAACTATCGTACTAGTTGTGTCAAGTTGCTGTTTTTTCCTAACTGGCAAACACTGACTGTTCACCATGAATTTGAAAAGTTTATTTAGAATCGCGGCAACCGCAAACTGGGTTTGTTGCTGCAACTGGCAACCTTTAACGAAATCTTTTAAAAAGTTGCAATAGTTTCTTCAACTAAGCTGATAGTTTCTGCAACTAAAAACTTAAGGTTGTAAAAGAACTCTCTCTGCGGAGCTCCTAAGTAGGTAAGGTTGGTATTATTGAAGTGATTTCAAATGCTGATCACACTCACCGTATAAACAATCATTTTGATTTCATAACGCGACTTCCAATTGAAAAGTACACTATTGGCTCATGTTTCAATCAATGTAAGGTTATTCCGTTACGCTCATTAACAATTAATGTAAATAATAGCAACTTCATTATTACAAATCCAAACTAGATTTCTTTGTGGCTAAACACCTCGTATGTAAGGAATCGTGTCATCCAATGAATATATAGGTGTACCTTTACAATACAGAAATTAGTATGAAAATTGTTCTTATATTATTTTTGTACACATTCCTGCACATCAAACTTTCCAAAACTATCAAATTTCTTCAATTAATGTTAATTAATTATCTTAATTAATGGCTTCGCGTCATTTAGCCAATTTCAAGTATTTTTTTATTATAAATAGTAAGGGTACAATTGTACGGTAGATAGAAAATAAAATGGAGTCTCACAACACGTGTTATTACGGGAAGAACTCGGGTGAAACTCTCAATAAATGTTCCACCGTATGCAATAAACATAAAGTTCAATGTCTATTGAAGTTTGACAGTTTGTGGTATCCTGATGTGCGGGCGTGCGTACAGACGCCTGCGCATCAACCTATCCAAAACTGTCAAATTTCTTCAATACATTTTCAACCATATGCCTTAAGCATGAAGTTCAAAGTCAATTGAGGAAATTTGACAATTTGTGGTTGATGTGCAGGCGTGTGCACATACTTAGTTGAAATTGTGGGAATCGTCTTTGGATGGATAGAACGGCCCGTAAACCACCGCGCGGGCCCAGTGCGGATCGGTGGTTGTTAACGACTGCTAATGCAGCCGGGACCAACGGCTTTACGTGCCTTCCGAAGCACGGAGGAGCTCGAGATAATATATTTTTTGCGCACCCATCAGATGACCTGCATTTGCGAAAGTTGCTTAGCCTCAGCACTCGCAGACCGGGCGCGTTAACAACTGCGTCATCGAGCTCCTACGAAAAATTGTGGAAATAAAACTAATAAAACTTGTAATTTTTTTATTACTGGAAGGTTTTCCTTTTTATAATTTGCATTTTTTTCTAAAGAAGTTAGAGACTGTTGATATATTTTTTTTAATAATTTTTTTAAAATGAAATCATTTTTATTACCGAAGCCTAAATAACATAGTCCTAATTAAAGGTGTACAGGCACGGCATCGAATGGAATGAGCAGCCGGGTATGAAACACTCCAAATCCTTCCTTGGCGAAAACGCCTTAGGACGGAGTAAGTTCATATGCGGAGGCGGTAGACGGCAGGCCCGACTAACCATCGGTGCCTTGACAGGGCACTATGCCACAAAACAAATGCTTCATAGAATGTACCTTTCAACAAATAGTTTGTGTAGGGCGTGTGGAGAGAAAACGGAGTCGATGCAGCACCTACTGTGTGACTGCGACTCTCTGGCTAGGAAAAGAATGGGACTCCTGGGGTCGGCCTATCCGAAACCGGAGGACTTCAGGCTCTTCGCTCTTAAAGACGTTGCCAAACTCATGGCCTCTATCTTTGCGGAGGAGGAAGAGTGAAAGGATGGGGTTGCACAAAAGATCCCGATGGGTCGAGGTGTTACTGCGAGAGGGAAACCTCGGCAGGCCCCACTAAGATAAGATAAGAAAGGTGTATAATAATATTAACAACCGGTATTGACTTTTAGAAGTAATACACCTATTAATAAGTGAGAAAAAAACGTCAAATTAATAGGTAAGGACCCAATATAATACAGAATTAAATTTCGATCCAAATTTTGATGATGTTTTTTAGCACAGTGAAATGCATAACCCAGTCAATCAATATAGCCGAAATTGAACTTATTTAAATGGTTACAAAATAAAATTTTACTAGAAAAAAATCCACCAGACTCAGGAAGCTCAAATGGGATCGAACCCACGACCTTTGGATAACCGGCCCAATGCTCTGACCGCTGAGCTACCGAGGCCCCAGAAGACTCGTTGATTTTTTTTTGTAGTTTTGTGATTTAAGCTGCAAGCCAGCGTTATATCGTCACTGTACATACTGTAACGTACTCTTACAGTCGAAAGAACACTTTTGCAAGTATTTAACAATCGATAAAGTCGTTATTTAAATGGATTAAGAACCGTTCGCGTCAAGGTTAGTCAATATCAAGTACCTATGTGTCAAGGTAAAAATGTTAAAACCCGGCAGATAAAAAAAGTAATGTCTTTTTTTGTTATTGTCACTTTTGTGGTAATGGCTGCATACATATGTGTAAAAAATAGCCTATACATATACAGAGTCAATTTTTTATCTCCGTCCAAACCTTCTGAGACGACTCCCGTGTTACAAACGAACAACTCTTACTATTGGACCAACTCCTTAACTCGAAAATAAAATTCAGCTGTTCCATACAAAACATCAATATTCATTCGGCCAAAATGTTTGGAACAGCTGAATTTTATTTTCTTAAGTTTGTCCAATAGTAAGATTTGTTCGTTTGTGTCACGGGAGTCATCTCAGAAGTTTTAACTGGTGATAAAAAAGTCAATTGATGAGTATTAACTTAATCACCACGCTTGCCAAATGCGGGGTGGTGATCACAAAACCCAGGCTACGAAAAATCCGAACACACCACAATTTGCCCAATCTGGGAATTGAACCCAAGACCTTCGGGCATCGGACCGAGCGCTTTGCCACTCGGCCACGGAGAGGAGTTAGGGTGAGGAAACATAACTACCTATTAAAAATTCAAAAGCCATCAGCATTGATAAGATTATAATCTCCGTTTTAAGTAGTATTTTGTTCAGTAAATACTGTAGTCTTCAAACATTTTGTCTTGCTTCCACTGCCAAGAAATACTTGCCACTCAACAAAGTCCCTGCTGTAGTTTTTCAGCGGGGCAGTCATGGTCGCGATGGGATTGCACAGGTAGATCTAGGACGCCCCTGGGCGCGGTGCCTCTTCTAGAGAAGCCGAGGCCTGCCTTCAGCACGCAGAGGCCGGCTTCTAACGTCCTCCGCCGGTCGCAGTCGTTGCCCAGGGCTGGGTTAATCTCTACTAGGTCGATAGCACGCAGGCGGCCGGTGTCATGTATAGTCTCCATCAGAGAGATTGCTTCACGAAGGGTGAGACCTCCTCGCACTGTGGACACGACATTTGTTACAATAATTGTTTTATACACTATCTTCTGCCCGCGATAAATTTTATCTCTGAAATGACAAACGAGCTTATAATAATAATAGTATTATATCAGCGTTGTTGCGACACGCCTTGTTCGCAACAGCACAAGCTGAGGCGGGGTCCTAATTGACAATAATTGTCTCTTGTGTGTTATGTTTGTTATTTTTAATTTTTATAATAAATGTATCTCTCTCTCTCTCTCTCTCTCTATCTCTATCTCTCTCTCCATCTCTCTCTCATATGATATGGCCTACCTGATAAAAAGCGGCCACCGCAATGGACGCTTGCGGCCCCAAAATAAGTGCTCGTCCAGGGTAAATAAAAGCAAATAAAAATGTTTTACCTATTGTATTCTATTCCTTTGTGATATTATTTGCTGGCATACCGTCTGATTCTTCCAGCCAGCACCTTCTTACGATTACAGATTACAGGCTCTTAACTATTCATAGGTATATATTTTTATATATAATCGAATGAAACAAAAAAAAATACAAAAAACGTGTACCTGGGGTACCAGTGCTCGGTGCTTCAAGTGAGTCAAGGGAGTCGATATCAAAGCTCACGTGGATCGGTCTGTTCATGCACGGATCCAATACGTGGAGTATGTGGTTGATGGAGTTCTTGATACCGTGTCTGGAATGATAGGAGTTCTTTACTTCGTAAGTAGGGTAATAGCACCAGTGTTGGGCAAGAACTAGTGATCAAAATTATTGTTAATCAATAATTATTAAACATAGGGGTCAGCAAATTATTTTAGTCTTCAGCAACAATTTAATACCGACCACCAGCTTCCTTGATGTCATCCCGTAATCTTCTTTATATATATATAAATCTTCTGTTCGTGTGTATGTCACTGAACTGTAGGCTTACTCTTGAACGCAAACTTAATCTCAATACAATTCCAATGCGATTAATATTTATCGATAATGGGATAGTTTCGCATTTTCGGAACGCTCCATCTCGACAATTGCGTGGAAATTGAGTGAACAAAATATTAAAGCCTACTGAACTCCTTCTAAACGGCTGGATCGATTTGGATGATATTTTCTGTGTGTGTTCAAGTGAATTCGAGAAGGGTTTACATTTACTGTGGCTCTGCTATAGGGGTCAAGTCTTCACTATAATTGATGGGTAATGGCTTAATCGCCACACTTGCCAAATGCGGGTTGGTGATCAAAAACCCGGGCTATGCATCGAAAAATCCGAAACGCACTTTGCTAGACCTGGGAATTGAACCTGGCACCTTCGGGCGAGCGCTTTGCCACTCAGCCACCGAGGCGTTCCCCCTGCTTTCATTTTGTAAAGGAAGGCACAATAAATAAGTATAGTGAATTATTGTAAGGAAATAAAACTCTCCGCGTCCCATTCCTTGTGCATGTTGGATGGACACAAATTAATGGCGCGTCTCTCTTTTTGCTTACCTACTACGCTAAAAGCATAATCCCAAAACGCTTCTTAATATTTCAAAACAAAATGACGAAGCTATGGGCATGGGGTGTCATTGACAAGAAATGTAACGTTTCTTTTATTCTTTTAGTTAATGGCTTTGTGCGGTTAGCACATTTTGCCAGTGTCAAAGTAATTTTCTTACAAGTTATTAATAAATAGATAATATATCTTTTGTTATTATATAATGATGATGAATGAAAATAGTAATGAGAAGTGAGAAAAGATATACCCTTGAGTATCTCAGTAAAGAAGTGGGAGTTTACTAAGACTTCACGCGGACTTGAGAGAATTTGAAAAGTGACGTTGCACTGTTATGTTTCATTTGCTAACACTCATGCACGCTCACGAACACTTAACGGTTAGTAATCCACCATTATTTCACATTAATATTCGACATAACACAAATTTTAGAAAATAGGTAAGTAGGTAATACAAAACCGCAAACATGACTTTTCATTTTCCCGCCAAGAACCAAAACGTAACGTTATTTAACTAAGGGCTGATTTTTCAATCGTCCGTTAAAGTTAATTCATTGAATATTTTGACATAATGACAGATTCTCTTTCTAAAATACTAGTTGTTGCCCGCGACTTCGTTCGCGAAGACTACAGCAAAAAAAAAGTAAAAAAAAGTATCTTATATGCTGGTCTGTATATGAGGAAAGTTTCATTAAAATCCATTCAGTAGTTTTTACGTGAAAGAGTAACAAACATCCATCCATACTTACAAACTTTCGCGTGTATAATATTAATAGGATGTCACAATGACAATCTTATACTTTTTTATTTTCAAGTGCTAATTGCATAGCGGTCAGTGCAGCCGCCCGGATTGCGGAAGACCCAGGTTCGATTCCTGTCTGGGTCGGGTGGGCGTTTAATTTTTTCACTGTATTTTATAAAATTTTATGAATACAATCTTATTCTTTAGATATGACATCTGAGGATTGAAAAATCGGGCATAATCGAGAATTGTTTTTAATCATAGACAAGAAAAACAGCAAAGGGTTTGGTTATCTTAGGAATTGATAGAAAAAGAGTTGTAGGTACTTACTCGGAGATGTCTTCCATAGCAAATGCTGGCACTTTATATTTTTCTATGGCCAGCCTCTCGTAATTATCTACTGACCGCAGGCCTACATAACCGAGACTGTTTATTGAAAATCTGTAAACAAAATCAAACAGATAATTTAATAAAACCGAACGAGTAGCGTGAAGCAATAGGTATTTTTACAAAAATGTCAGTTCTGTTGTTTTTTATAGTACCTACTGAGCATACTTTATAAAGCAAGACGGCAGGTCTTTTTATCATGTAGATCATCGGCGTTACCTAAGTCGGGAGTACCAAAGAATGCGGTTTTTATAACACCAATCCTAAAATTAAAAATGACAAATATTATAAGTACCTTGAAAATACAGGGTGTTTGGAAGGTGGATGCAAAACCTTAAGGGGATGTTAGTATTGATCATCTAGAACATTTTGAGCCACACTTGTCTAAGACCAAATCTGTTATTTTTTTTTGTTGACCTGCCTAAACGAAACTCACACTAGGCACCCAGGTAATGTTGACAAATCGTACGTACTTCGGTACCTGCCAGTCCATGGTGGGTAGATACGGCCAGTAATCGGACAGCTCCTTGACCAGCAGCGCTACCGGCATGCCGTGCACCGAACCCGACCCAGAAGTCTTGTTTGTGTTGATGTCAGCGTGTGCGTCCACCCAGATCAGGATCATGTCCTCGTGGACGTTAAAGTGGCCGTCGACGGTGCCTGGAAGATGGAAAGCCTGATAACGTTACCTCCTTTTTGGTCTAGTGGATCTACCACCCTACCCAGAGGTTCAATGGGGATGTTGACAACAAAAATAATTAATTCCAGAACAATAAACGTAAATCAAAACACGTAGCAGTTCTTCAAAACATTTAACAATTTTTTATTTGACCTAAGCATGGATTTCTGTAACCTAAAAAGTTATTAATAAACACTCAATTAACGGAACAAAATAGCGACGTCATAGTAATTCCAAGTAATTCCCATCAATTCCCATACAATTTCTATTGTAAAAAATCGTTTTGACATTTGCTAAAAAGTTTATCTATTGTCTATGTCAGGCAAGTCAACTACCCAATTGCCAGCAGTGTAGTACCTAGTCGGTTTACTAAGTGGTAGATTTACAAACTATTTGGCAAGCTACCACAAAATTATCTAAGTCTGTCGCCATAACGAGAATGATGAGATGTATTGTTGTATTCTAGCAGTTAGATCAGTTATCCATATCTTCAGTAGTTGAGGATTCCGGGTAAAGCGCTCTTCCACCTACAGCCTTATCATTACTTACTATAAGCTATGATGAAGGTTAACTGTTGTAAAATAAATCAAGGATTTCCCCATGGGCTGTTCCATCACCAGATCCAACATCAGTAAAAGGCAGATTCTTTAAGTTGCTACCAATGGTAACATAAAACTTACCTACTCCAATAGAGTGGTCTCCACCAATGGTGATAGCGACGCGATCATCCTTCAGTACTTGCGTCACCTTTTCCGAGAGCTTTTTGTTGCATGCCGACACCATGGGAAGATGCATCATGTTGTCCACCTCCACGTCTTCACTGCAGATCGTCTCAATGTCTCCGTAATCTTTCACGTCGAGCCCACCTGTTGGGAAGATTTATTGTTAATGTTTCAGTGACTTTTGGGCTATAGCAGATTACCAGAGTCTTGGCCCAAAAGACTTTGTAAGCCAGTGGCCGTATTTCAGGTTTTTACTACGATCTGTGTTACGCTGCAGTTCCCCAAAAACTGCTGGATGCGTTTATCAGACTTTAACAAATCGTTGATACACACACTTATTACTCAGCCAGCACACGCAATGATGTTCTGCCTTACAAGATGGCGGTAATATAATCGCAACCCGCGATAGTACATTTAAAAGTAGCTAGAACTTCAGCAATATCAATAAAATTCTCCTCTTTTTGGGTTTGTTTTTGGCAAAACTTTAGTAATGTTTGGTAGGTGAATTTATCTTGGAGGCTGTCACACCCCTTTCGCAACGGCTATAAATACAGTGAGCGGAGAGGCAGAAATATATTGCGAGTGTGTTTTGTTTCTGCAACAACTTCTCCCGGCGCATTTAATTAAGGTTCCCGAGTGCTTAGCTTGGCGGATAGATTGACATGACACGATATCGCGTATCTTTGAGAATTATAATCAAATATTATATCGATGTAAATAGGTGTCCACTTCTGACATAATATTGAAGGACTCGTAAAAGTATGTCTGGCCATATTCTTAACTTTAGAGTATTAATAACGACATTGCTACCATATTTTTGTTGTCTTTGACTATTTATCCAATATTTTGGCCAGTTGCATGTGACATTATCACATGATATCTTTATGAGTAACAAAATAGCCTACTCTGAATCCTGGATGATAGGAACTCCTACCACACTGTATCCTAATCTGATCCGATCCGAACCCTTCGGAGAATCTAATAGGAAACGGGGACACGTATACTAGTGCGTGATGCCATCTAGAAAACCTCAGACGGTGTTCCGTTTCAAACGGCTTGAGGAACCCTTTAAGTTTCTCGCCGCCCTGAAAAATGTCCGGTGAAGCAGAAAATCAGAAAACCCTCTCCAAAAAAAAGTTAATAATTGAAAATAAACATCAACACTTAGTACCTATATCTGACAGTTCTTGGATGAGGCCGGCGGCCCTCATCGCTGCGGGGGCCACGCTGACTCCATACTTCTTCTGGCCTTTCTCGAAGGGTACACCGATTACACCCACTTTGTTCAAAGGCTTCCACTTCTTCACATAACTCATGCTCCTCGCGAACACTTTAATGGAATTCATTGTACACGTTAAATACACTCTCATACTCCGTGAAGACACTTTCTAAAATTCGTCGTTTGTCTCTATGTGTGTCTTTTTTTTTAAAATCATTTGTTATCACAAGACTCTCGTCTTTACACTGTGTTAAGACCAACTACGAATGTGTATCGCTATCAACCCCACTAAGGGGTCAGAGGTTAAGATCGTTACGATATTTTTAATGACGACATCCATTGGCGATAAAAATAATGTATAAATACAATTTGATCGATAATGATAGATTTGTTTGTGCACATTTGCTAATTTATTATTGATTTTCAATTTGTTAAGCGGGTCATTCTTCTTTTGTACTTACAATTGAATGTCCTCATTTTACCATACGTCATTAGTTAGAGTATTGATTATTAATGTTTTAGTGTTTGTTTTTAAATGACGTCAGTTTTCAACTCAATCTCTCTATACGATAGCTGATTCACTCACCATGAGAAAATTGTTCATTTTGTATACTGTCCTTCATAAACACGCTTCACTTGAATTCAATCCAAACGCTTTCACGGGCAAAAGAACGAATTATAATGTGGCCATGACAAAACGTGCATATACCCAAAACCAGTATTTGCACCTATCCTCTCATCTATACAACCGTATTATAAAAATCATAAAATATATTATATGACCTACCGAGCCTGCAAGCAAGAGCTAACTTCTTGGTTGAAATCCCTATTTTACGATGAGACTGAAAATCTCATAAAATATGGCTTTTGAGTGTGATTTGCTGTTGAATTTATTTATATCAAAAACACACATACACATCCTCATCCTCCTTCACACACACATACACACACCCCCCCACACACCTACACACACACACACATTTTTTCTTTTCATGCTGTTTAATATATTACTTTTTTTATTATATTTTTATTACATATTATATTAATTTAATTCTTCATTCTAGTGTCTCATACCTACGTAATATTGTTAAGAGTAAGTGTGAATTTTACCTATCTAAAATTAGTAAATGTAATACGTGCTATGGAGAGGCTTCTTCTGGTACAGATGTTGAGTACATTTAAAATAAGAAGTCTACCCTAAGGTATGTCAAACATGTTTTGGTAAATGAAATAAATACTTTTATTATTTTTTATTATTTATTAATATACGTCCATACATTTATTCATCTATTTCGTCTTTCACTTTCTCTATCCAATGCTTTTTTTATAAGTTTGTTTTTCATAGAATCGCGTGACAGAGTGGTAATCCAAAATGTGGTCTCCGCTGAAAACGGTCATTCTGTCACAGTATTTTCTGAAAAACCACCATAAAGAAAAGAACATTATCGCCACGGAAATAATCATTAATTAGTCCTATTAAAAAATACATGCAACGTTTATTAAAATCAAACATTAAAACCATAATTATCAATAGTTGAAAAACACAAAAAACAGAAAAAATACGATTTAATGTAGGTTAAAAAGAAGAACGACCCAAGCACTGTTTGAAGTATGACGCCGATAGGAAGGAGGAATAACGAGATATATATTTATAAAACTTAAGGGATTAGAAGAAATTGGTGTCTATTTGGGGTGATATAGGAACAATGGCGTGGAAAAGAAATGGTCTTTAGTGTTCCATCGACATAATGAAAATCGATAAATGACATCGATGAAAAGTAAGTTATGTTGTCTGTAAAATCTGAATCTGTTAACCTACTTTAACCTACTGACAGGTACAATCAAGATTATTACAGTTTAGATTTTATATTGAATCTTAGCTCGTTAAAATTTCACATACCGTATCAATACACTACAATACCTTCTGACTTTTACACGAAAGTAATAAAATTACATAATTACAAAATGTAACCCAAAATTAAATTTGCCAGTGAACTAAAACAAAACAAGAACGGCTAGTCAAAGTGTTTACTTTAAAATAAGAAAAAAATAAGAGAAAGAATAACGAAACACGAGATTCAAATGATTTATGTATTTATGTACAGGTATTAGTTAGGGAACTTACCTAGAGGATTGCTCCAGCCCTGATTCGCAATCAAACTGGACTTTATGTAGACGAGGCGGTGCAGTCTTAAGAGCAGCGGGTTATTACCGTCAGCAACAATTTACTTGGAATAATGAACACATTTTGACCGCCACAGTCAGGTATAATCGACAAGTGACAACGGGCCTTGTACACACGCCTGCAAATCGGACTGTAGGGGAAATTAGGTTAAAGTGTATCAGCATTGGCACAGTATGACGCACGCGCACTCGCGCGCGTTTAGGTATAAAACCAAATGTTTTTAATTAATAAATCGATTCTTTATATCAACGTCTCGTGAGCATTATTTCAAGCTTCCCTACTCGCACATGCCCGTAACAATAACACTAGTTATATTGGTGACCCCGACGTGATCAAAAAAACGACGTGATAAAAAAAATCAACGTTTTTTATTTTTTTGTTAGTAGTGTCTGTACAACTTACGAACGGCCTCCCACCAGCGGGTCTCAAGGTATCCTAAAGTATCCTTAACATGTTGTATAAAGTAACTATAGCTTAATGTTATATTTTATTCTCTGCTGCCATTAACTGAATGAACATGTTGCATATTGTACCGTATTATTTTTTTTAAATTATAAATCCTAATTCTTAGCCTATGTCCAGCAATGGACGTGTGTAGGCTGATGATGATAATGATGATGATGATGATTGGCCCTGTCGAACTACTTAATTTATTTGTGAAGTTTGCCCAACATCAATAAATTTAGACATATTATGGTGATTTACTGCAACCTACGGAGGGAGCGGTGATGTTTTGAGCTCTGAAGTCTGTGTGGCCTTTCATTGTAGATGTTTAATCTATTTTCTAACTTTCTTGTTTATCGAATATAATAACACACTAAAAAGCGACTACTACTACTTGAACTTGAAACAACTAGCGTGTTATAAGATTGATTGTCCTCACGATATTTTCAAGTTTAAACAGCAACATACAGGTATGTTCTATGTTTTTATTTGTACATAAATAAAATATAGTTTACGACTAACTAGAAAACTACATTTAAAAATCTTTAAAAAAAACTGTAAGTGTCACATATTTATCGAGTTATAATATTTTTTAGGGTTAAATACTACTGTTAAGTTATATAATTTGTATGTATGGTTAGTCTGTAAGGTATCTATAAGGTCATATACAATTATGTACATCACCTAAAAAAACATCTAACTATCAAATTCGAGAGTGTCTCACTTCACTTTCTTTTAAATGAAATGGTAGAGGGGAGCATACCTTTACTCTCTCAAAGAGTAGCAGCGCGCATATCGCAGTAGCCGCGAGCACTTAAAAGAAAAAGGTTTTTAATTAGGTTATTTCGTCCATTCAGCGGAGGAAAATAACAATTTTTATTAAGGGAGCGTTCTCATACTTAGCTTTACCAATTACTTACCTTACAAAAGCGAGGCTTTTGGCTAATGAGATTACCAAATTGGCAATTTAGCGGTTCACATAGAATATTTAGTTATTTAAAATTTTCGCTTTCAGTTGTTTTGTTACATGTATACTTAATTATATTTAAGTAGCTTAATTACTAAACTTGTGTAAAATGATATTTAATATGTTAAATTTATAAAAAAAGAATTAAGCTATCTGACATAGGTAGTCAACTGGTATTTTTTATAATAATAATAAAAATAATAATCATCATTATTATTAAATTCAGGTAACAGACAATGTACACAATATGCAGATGGTAAATTAAATTGAGCCCCATTGTATTTATGTACATACTGTTTAAACATGTAGCAAGTACCTTACAGACCAAGCTCTGAGTATTTTTAGATTTAAACAAAAATCCTTACTGTAAAGTTCGGTTAACCATAAGTGATTTAAAGCAGCAGTTGTATATAGTAGTGTTAGTAAGTTTAAAATTAGAAAAAAAAAATTAACAAGTTCGACAATTAAAACTTAGTAGTAAAATAAACAAAAACGAGTCATACAAAATAATGAAATGAAATTATTGAGCAGTAAAATAACTAAATGGGCAGTTACGTGTGGGTAGTTAATAAATCGGAATTAGTCGGTAAGAAATCTCATTCTAAGCAGTTCTATAAACAATGAGGTTTTTGAGCACCACACAACACAATCTTATGCCGCTGCCCTCTTCCGTGACCGCTCCCCCCTTCCGTGACTGGTCCTCGCTACGCTCGCTGCGCTTCGCTCGGGATTTTTTTTTAGCTTAATTTAACCAACAGTAAGGGTTTCTGTATTAAGTTTGGAATAATAATAAATAAATATAAAATAATAAAAGTAAGGGTTAATACAACCCAAAAGTAATAACTGTAATCCAAAATAACACCCCCTTCTAACGAAAATTTACCTCTCTTTTCAATCGGTTCGGGTTCTGGTGTCTCCGCTCCCTGTGAACTGACGAACTATTTATCTAACTGCCCATCCCATCATTTTTACTGGCGATTTATTTATTAGACTGCTTACGTATTTTTAGTACCTACTGATATTGTAGGATGACATAACCGACCAATTGCTTTATTACTGTCTATGTTTTACTGTCGCACTAATTTACCAACAGCCGATAAATAAAATAACTGCCCATCCTTTTTACCAACTGATTATAATAAATAACCTCTCGATTGTTTTATTAGTATAATTAATGATTAAACGACCTTAAGTGAAGTTCTATCATAATTATACGGGTTGCTTCGTTCGAAGAGATTAGTTAAGGACAACTTGTAGTAGCGCGTACTAGCTCGCCATTCATCCACTATAGTTTAAATGATAAATATCAATTGAAAATTAAATAAAATTATTTTTAATTTAAACCTAACAAATTAAGAATTAAAAAGTTACGATTGAAATGGCGGGTAGATACTACACGTCAACCGCTACGGAGCGCTACCAGTCATTCGCGTTTGTTAGGTTTGTTTTGTTAGGTTTAAATTAAAAATAATTTTATTTAATTTTCAATTGATATTTATCATTTAAACTATAGTGGATGAACTTGTAGTTCATCCACTATAGTTGGAATGCAGACGCAATGTTCGAATTCAGTGATAACTTCTGTTCAACAGCGATTTACTTCTGTTCAAAAAAATGATTAATGGTATTTCTTGCCATTTACCATATTTTAAACTTACGTATGTTTGCGTTGAACGGTCTCAGCGTTTATTCCATTTTACCAGTAGATAGAGCGTCGAAAATTACATATATCTGCATTCATAACCCATATTTGATAAAACATGTATTTATCATGTTCTACCAGTAACCAGACGATATGTCACCTCTTACATGCCACTAAGGTTGAAGTTATTTTGTTATGAATTAGTCATAAAATTAAAAACATCTCTATTTGAAATCATACATTCGTGACATAAATAAGAGCCTATGTCGGCTCGTGGTAAGACCACCTGTCTCAGAGTCGGTAGTAAATATTTACCGCCTCTGTAGTTTAGTGGTTAAGACCACCGGTTTAGACCCAGAGGTTCGATTCCCAACGATACATGTTTGTGTACTCGGTTCGGTTGGTGGTAGGACTTGTTTGTCCTCCTGGCAAGCTACCACCATCTTATGTAAATATGTCGCCATAACAACAATGTTTCTTGCATTGTTGTGTTCCGGCAGCTATAGATAAGATAGCCAGTGCCTCAGTAGTTGAGGATTCTAGGTGAAGTGTGCCTGGGTTCCACCTTCGGCCTTATCATCACTTAACATCAGGTGAGATGGGAAGGCAAAGTGCTTACCCGTAAGATATAGAAAGAGCTAAATCTGCAAATAGGTAAAATAAAAAACTTGAAAACATACAATATTTCATGTCAAAGCGGATTTCATTCGGCTAACGCCGCTGGGAGTGCGGCATTTCTCAACGGATTTAATTTCCGCTGGAATATTGGCGGAGCGAAATTCTACATAACCTTAATACAACATTAATTACCTGATAACATCCACGTAAGAATGAAAAAAGAGCGATCACTATAAACGACTATAATTCAGTACATTAATTACAAATAAAATATACGAGTCTACAAAGGTATTTCTATGAGCACAGCTACTCTGCACGTCTAATTCTGCGCGGAGCATCAATTGTTTTGTAATGTCAGCATGAGTTTTCTCCATCCACGACAAGTAAGGTCCGACGACCGTGAATATGTTGTAGTTCGAGCCCTTCGCCCGCCATTCCATGGAGCGTGACGGCGTCGCGGCGATCCCTATGAGCTCCGACCCTAGGAATAGCGGTGCCCCTTCACCGAACGTGTTGTTGTAAGTTTCGTCGCCCAGCGCGCGCTCATAGCCGCACACGCAGTAGAACCATTTGGGGTTCAAGCACGGGGTCTGGAGGTAGTCCTGGGACTGTAATATGACCTTGTCTACCAGTTTGATATGCCCGTACCCGACCGTTTTGAACATTTTGTTATGCAACTCGCCATTATACAACTCTCCGTAATCCGCTTCAGGCATGAACGACACCAATTCTGAGCGCACCGAGAAAACCAGGCCGAGGTTACTGTGCGTCCTTGTCACGTTCGGATCGTTCGATCTCAGCTCGAACGCGTAGTCGACGTGCAGCGACGTGTCCGCAATCTCGAAGAGGCTGTGGCTGTTCATGGACTTGCTCAACACCGCTGCGCCGACCGCAATGAAGTGCAGCTCTGGCACGATGCAAGTGCCCGAGGTTAGCACAGTTCTCTCGTTTAACACAGTCCCGGTGCACAGATACCCCCTGGTTGCGTTCAGAAGCGCCACAACATAAGGATGTTCCTCAGCTAAAGCTTCCACCACTCTCCAATCGACTTGATTTGATTCCATGGACTTGTCTTGGCTTAGCACCTTCCCGAAGGCGGCAATAAATACAATGTTGATAAAATAATGCCATGAAAAAATCATGGCAGTTTATATTGGGGTGCATGGAAGTTTAAATTCTTTTAACGCATTTTACAAGTATTTATACATGTGTTTCAAAATTACTCTTTTATAAACACGAGTGGTGCCGTCCTTTGACAGTGACAAGGCAACCATAACGTAGATATGGAAATAGAAGGAGGCTGGGGTATTGAATTGATACGTTCTGATATAGAGGAAAAGTTTTGCATAAGTAAGTATGTATTGTATCTCAGACAGGGTATGTGGGTATGTACAAACATGAAGCTAGATATGAGAAGTAGATATGTTATTTACGAGTAAGTATTGTGTTTTTAAGTCTGTCGAATGTAACAAAAAAGTTATAGGCTATGAGTTGAGTTTGGAGCAACGATTGGAGCTTTTGAATTATAACTTAAGTTAAATAATAATCGAAATGGCCTAAATATATTAGGTATTACTAATTAAATATTTTTAGAATGTTTACCTCATTCTGGTGGAAGCTCGTGGTCCTTCGAAATAATATGGAATTTTTTATTTTGCGTAAATGTATTTTGCGTAGATGTTGAGTCGGGGACCGTTTCTTACACAAAAACTGGTCTATGAAATTCACCAAGTGTAACGTAAAGATGCACTATCCGGATGCTCAGCTAAAATCAGCTAAAACCATAAATTTCAAAGCCCAATGGTCCCAGTTCCAGCATCAACACCATACTGCCAGACCGAAAGGTACGATAAGCTCCACCTACGTAAAACGAAACGCATCGCACGTAAGAATCTTATTAAAATAAGATAGGGGATTGCGAGTTACTGCGTTTACCGGCACGCAGTAACGCAGTGTGGGCAGGCCTCCAACAAGGTGGACCGACGATCTGGTGAAGGTCGTGGGTAATCGCTGGATGTGAGCAGCACAAAACCGGTCGTTGAGACGATCCTCGGGAGAGGCCTTTGTCTAACAGTGGACGTCTTTTAGCTGAGATGATGATGAAGATGATAATGGCCAGTTACTAATTAATTATGAGACAATCGACACCTTAGCGTCCCTGTGACCACGGACTCTGCAAAGGGTTCGAAACGTCAGGATAAACATTGAAATTAAAATTAAGTATAAAATAAGCGCGTGTAGACCCGTAAAAGTGTTTTCATTTCAATTACACATTGTGTTGTGTTCGCGTAAACTTTAGAAAACGAAATTCAATATCATTGCTAGATGTTTACCTAAGCTCACGATCATGGAATGGTAAAAAATAAAATAATAATGTTTTCGGCTACACATCCGCTTCATTACTCTTTTATTAAAGGCTTCTATCATTGACCTTCTAAAAAACAGACAATGCAATAAATCTATCTACAACCCGTTTTTCTATTACTGTGGAACGGGGCGGGCTACTTTTGAATCAGGTGCAACATCGACCGCAGGTATAGGTCCTTAAGTAGCTACTATCATGGGTATCCCTAGCGTTCTAGACGTTTCTAGTGTAGTGGAAGACAATTTTTGAATAAAAAACGTTATGTTGTTATAGTTTTGAGTAAATTTTATGGTGTTGTTATTTCTGTCAGAAATTAACTGTTATTTTGCTGTTAGTATAAATTTATATATATTTTATTTTGAATTAGTGTAATCTAAATTGTTTATTTTATTTCAAACGAATGTTTATTTAAGCATCCTTACTATATTAATTTTAATAATGTAGGTAACATATTGTTACCGGATGAAAACCGAATACGTGGTGAACCTGTTGTACACACGCCTGCACATAAATCTACCACAAACTGTCAAATTTCCTCAATAGACTTTGAACTTTATGCCCTAAGTATAATGGTTGAAAATGTATTGAAGAAATTTGACAGTTTTGTATAGGTTGATGTGCTGGCATCGGTACGTTGTTCCTTACCTAATACACTTTTAATCTTGAAAGAAATCATGGCGTACTCAGCAACCGCAAGTACCCATAGTGCCTACGTCGAGTGCCAGAACATGACGTATCTTTTGGATCTCCACTGAATCGAGCAATACTGCTGTGCTGGTATCGAAACGCTTCTGCCACCTTTTTCTATTAAAAATGAGTTTACCTTGTATGTTAACTTTAGTGCTCTTTAAAACGCTTTTTTGGGCTTTTCTAAGTAAGTACCTACCGTACCGTTTACCGCACGTTTGCTTACGGTATAATTTCATGAAAATAGATAGATAGATAGATAAATACTTTATTGCTCACACAAATTAAAACCAAAAACAGGTACATACAAAAAATCTTAAAGCTAGCATGGGCAAAGGCGGTCTTATCGCTTTAAGCGATCTCTTCCAGACAACCTTTGGTTTAGGAACCCAAGAGGGAGATAGAGGAAGTGCGCAAATACAGTAGAATACAATAGAAACATACTCGTATACCAGTACATAAAAAGACATACATAATAATAATATATAAATATAAATATAATATATAAATAATAAATACACATACATACATACATATAACACCAACAATAAAAACCTAAAACATGTTACTAGCACGTGACTGATGCAATAGATGACTGTGCAGTTTAGACTTAAAGGCGGAAAGGGTCTTAGAGTGACGGATTTCAGACGGTAGCTTATTCCAAAGACAAGTAGCTCGGACAGTAAAAGAATCCTTAAAATATCCCGACCGGGTAAAGGGAGGCTTAAGAATGTTATCCGAATTTGACCTTAGATCACGCTTGTGTTCCGCCCCAAGAAATCGGAAACACTCTTTAAGGTAAGAAGGAGTACGAGGATCATACAGCACGTTAAAAACAAGGATGAGAATATGTTCCTCGCGACGCAACCTAATGGGAAGCCATTCAAACCTGTTCCTGTATTCAGACACATGGTCGAACTTACGCAAACCGTAGATGAACCTGATGCAGAGATTTTGGAGACGTTGTAGCTTATCAAGTAAGTCCTCATTTAAGTCCACAAGGCAGACATCAGCATAATCCAAGATTGGTAGAAGGAGAGATTGCGCAAGTTCAACTTTGGTCCTCACAGGAAGCAAGTTCTTCCACCTCCTAAGCGACCCAGAGGCAGCAAACACTTTTCGACTCATCTCCGATATTTGTGGAGACCAGGAGAGGGTGCTGTCGAAAAGTACTCCTAGGTTTTTTACCACGTTACCGTAGTTCATTGAGACACCGTTAAACATGAGCGTAGGAATAGACAATTTGTTCACCTTTGCAATTTGTTTAAATCCCCCGATTATGATAGCCTGTGACTTGTCGGGGTTGACCATTAGGCCATGGGCTCGACTCCAATCATATATAATCCCAAGGTCAGCATTAAGGCTTGCAATCATACTCACAATATCATTAACTGAGGCCTGAGAATAGATTTGCAGGTCGTCAGCATACAGGTGGAACTGACATGAAAGGAGTGGAGTGAGGAAATTAATAAAAATCGAAAAAAGGAAAGAAGAAAGGACACCACCCTGGGGCACACCTGCAGTGACATCGCAGGCACATGACAATTTGTCATTAGCACGGACATACTGCCGCCGCTCGACCAGGTAGCTACGAAACCACTCTAACACCGTATCTGATACTAGGAGAGATCTCAGCATTGCCAGAAGAATGTCGTAGTCAACTGTGTTGAAGGCATTGGAGAAATCCAAAAGAACTAGCGCTGTCAACTGTTGATTGGACATTCCTAAACGAATATCATCAGAAACTTTAGTTAGCGCGGTTGTCGTACTGTGCCCGGGGCGGAACCCGGATTGGAGAGGACTTAGGATATTGTTAGAATTAACAAAGGCACTGACTTGCTGGAGGACAAGACGCTCTAGGATTTTTGAAAGAAAAGGAAGAATGGATATAGGCCTAAAATGAGAAGGTAAGGAAGGGTTCGAGGTTTTAGGGATGGGTACGATTACTGCCTGGCACCAGCAGCTAGGGAATGCCGGTATCGAGCGAGAAGATAAAAACATGGCAAAGGATAGGGACAAGAATTTCAAATCCTAACAGGATCATCCTCCGGCCAATCCTATCGATGCCTTCAGCATTAGATTTGACTGCCCGAATGTTATCTTCAACTTCACGCTCAGAGACAATTCTAAAGGAAAAAGCAGGACGCTGTGAGTTAGAAGAGGAAGACAGTGATTGCAGTGAGCTTAGTTTCAAACTATGTGGAATGGAGGAAGGAGCAGAAAAGTGTCGGTTTAAGGAGTCAAGGTCAAGGTTTTTGGAAACAGAGGTCTTAGACCTACCAATACCAAGAGTGTTCAAGAATGACCATACCTTAGCAGGATTACCATTTGCAACAGAGGAATGTATGTGACGACGCTGCGCATCCCTACAAAGCCTACTACACCGATTACGTAGTCTCCTATACTTGGAACGATTCTCATCCGACGGATCCTTCCCAAACCGTGCCTTAGCAGCATTCCGCCTGGCCATAATGACTTTAATGTCATTACTTAGCCAGGGTGCGGGGAGATGCTTGAGCCGAACTGGTCGAAGCGGAGCATGAATGTCAAATATTTGGATCAAGTTAGAGTTAAAAATTTCCATCTTCAGGTCGATAGTTGGGGCATCAAACACCGCATCCCAGTCAATATTGCTAAGGTCAGACATAAGACGATTGGTGTCAACACTGTTGAAGTTACGTTGCATGATCACTCGCGGCTTAGGTTTAGGATAACGGATCTTATAGGATAGGAAAAGAAGGTCGTGGTAGGAAAACGCTTCAGCTGGAAGTTGCCCATGACAACTCACATGATCAAGGGAGGAAACTATTGCAAGATCCAACAAGGAGGGCTGGCAGCCAGGAAAGCGGTGAGTCGCAGTAAGAGGAAGAAAATTAAGACTTGTAGAATCCACAATTGAGCAAAGACGGGTAGACCGTGAATCCTGCTTAAGTAAACAAGTGTTAAAGTCTCCCATAATAATAGTGTGGTCAGCTGTTGGTACCAGTGATTCTAATAAGGATTCAAACTTACCAAAGTAATCAATATGAAGGTTAGGACAGTAAAACACGCCTAAGAGAATCTTCGAGTGACCCAAAAGGATTTCGATGAAAAGATGCTCAGAAGATTCACAATAAGCAGATGGAGATTTGTGAATATGGTTAAAAGATAAGTGCCCCCTAAGGTAGACGGCTACTCCACCGCCGCCCTTGCCAGTCCTGTCATTGCGAATGAGGTGAAATCCAGGAAGTGCGTAGGAAGTGGAAGGAAGGCAAGGTTTTAGGAATGTTTCCGATACCAGAATGGCATGTATATTCTGGTTACTAGAGAAGGTGGTCAGAAAATCAGAATAATGAGCAGGAATGCTTTGGGCATTTATATGCACTACATTAAAGTTTTTAGAATAAGATGTAAGATTTACTTCAAGTTGTGAGTCAAGAGATTGAGGTAAACTTTGGAAACTACAGTCAGATAAGGAAGAAGCAGAAAGATACTCTGAACCGTCATCCGCACTATTGTCACCATCACCGTAACTTGCTTGTAACATAAGTATTAAAATATAATATAGCTAAATTAAGATTAACTAATGTATGTAAACGCCAAACAGCAACTTTGGGGTTTGATCAAGTTTGGTCAAGTTTTGGTCAAGTGTGGTTCCAACCATAGGGTGGATATATAGATAACTAGCGGCTACCTGCGACTTCGTCTGCGTCAACTTTAGAAACTATAGCCTTTTAGTATGAGTAATAAGAAATTTTTTGAAACTTCTGTTTACTGCAATATCTATAAACTATGTTAAGCGATTATTTTCGTTCAGAGTAAACATGCAGCGGTTTAGAAACCCTAAGCTACGTAGAGCTGAGCGTAGGAAAACAGTAATGGCGTACCCAAACGTGTTCCTGCTACTGTATTCCTTGAAAATGAACTGTAAGGAACTGTAAACGTTTAAAGTAAATGGTAAGTTATTTTTAGTTATAATCGAGATGCGTGGTATAAGCACATGGTTTCCCTTGGCTTTTCCGGGATTGTGGCCTTCACAATATTTGACGACCTCCGTAGCCGAGTGGCTTGCACGCCGGACTTTGGGCGGCGCTAACTCTGAGGTCCCGGGTTCGATTCCCGGTCGCGGCAATGTCGAAAACGAACTTTTCGATATTGTGTCGGGTCTGGGTGGTTGTGGTACCATCGTTGTTTCTGATTTCCATGAAACGAGTGCTTTAGCTACTTACCTTGGGATCAGAACAATGTATGTGAAGTTGTCTCATATTTATTTATTTATTTATTTATTTATATCTGTTTGCAAGGTGCCTAGTGCGAGTTTCATTCGCCGTTCAATTTCGTTAACAATATGCCTTCCTGTTACACAGAGTCGCTACCGAGTTCCGTTGCATAACCTTGGCGCGTTCAAGTTGAGCATTAACAAAACGTGTGGGAACATCTTTAATTCCAGCTTATAGGATGGCACCCTGGATAGATCTGGGTGCGGGTTCGAATCCCGCTTGTGGAATTTTGTTCAAAGGTGATCGTTTCACACGGCTTGATCCGGGACCCTTTACGTTCCTCGCCGCCAAGCACAAGCCCGGTGAAGTTGAAAATGCCGACTAAGGCAATCAGCAATCTCTCTAAAAAAAAAACGATAGCATAGTTGGTAGTGCACCTGACCCGGCATGTCATGGGGTGCGGGTTCAAATTCCGCTCGTGGAATTTTTTCAACATTTTGTCATTTTTCCAATTGTAATGTGCTCGCAACAATATTTGCGTAAAATTATATGTTAATAATCACAATAAGAGTTTTCAAATGCTTGAAGTTCTTCTTCACACTTAACGCGAACCATCATTGAGAACTGTTAGCCATTGTCGGTTTTTACCACCATTTTATCTAAATATGTCGCCATAACATCAATAGCATTGTTGTGTTCAGGCAGCTAGAGATATTAAAGACAGTGCCTTAGAAGTTCAGGATTCCGGGTGCAGTGCTCTTCCATTTTCGGCCTTATCTACACCTAACATCAGGTGAGATAAAGGCCAAGCCCAGTACTTAGCCGCAATATATAATTTAAAAAATAAACGTAGTAACCTTAAAGAACCTGCATTCTCCTATTTAAATAAAATGCTCCAAAACACTCGATTGTTTCCCGAAATTGCGTAGACACAAGAAAAAAAGCGTAGTAAGCAAAATATCGAGAACCCACTTGTACAAAAAACACTTGGTCGAGTGGGCCGCGCGCCGGCGAGCTCCCGATGCCGAGAAAGTGCGAATGTGCACGATTGTGCTGGATGGTGCTTCAACTAAAATGAGAAGCACTCGCCTTGAGCGATCCTCACGCTGAGAATCAAAATATTTGGTGTTCATATTTTGAACTCCTCCGAACGAGGTTGCAAATATCGGACCGTTTTGTTTGGCATTCACAAGCGACTTTTGGCGGGAAAGTTTGATGTGTTTTTTAGAGCTATATTTGTGGCAGAGAAGGGATGGTGTTCGTTTGTTCGTTTTTAGCACGATTTTAGTGAGTAGAGCTCCTCCCCATGTTTAGCTTTTCGTGCATGGACGAAGGCAGAGGAAAGTTCGAAGTGTTTTATTGGAGTCAGCCTTGTGGCAAAGAAGGGATGGTACTAGTTTTGGCACTTTTTAAGTATGTAGAGCTTATCCTCCTATTTAGATTTTCGTGCATGGACGAAGGCAGGGGAAACTTCGAAGTGTGTTATTAGAGCTATCCTTGTGGCAGAAGAGGGTTTAGGTTTTAACTAGGGACTACTACTGACCCACTTCAGTAGTACTTCTCCCCCGTCGAACTTTTCGTGACTGGACGAGAGATGGGGAGGAGAGTCCTACATAACCCCGGTTCGCCCTTCTGACCCCGGTACATTAACAACATTTCACTTAGTTAATTTAGCTTATGGGTAGCGAGAAGCGTATAGTTTTTAAAAACGGTATTGGTAGAACAATCCCTTGCATATCGAAAAGCACCATGGGTCACCCGTGCGGTGGCGGGTAAACTACCACTAGAATTCCCAAGGAGGGTTGGTGTCAGGCAGGCGGCCGGCCGTAAATACTTTGCCAAATCCTTAGCAAAAATGTGCGAGGAAGAAACGGACATTTTGCTTCGACCACAATTAATATGGGACCAGGGCAGGAAGAAGTAGAGTGATAGAGCAATCCTGAAGGTAATTTAGGGGTTTGTCCCCGAAGCGTGTCCCCGTACCTTACTAGATTCTCCGAGGCGTTCAAGTCGGATGGCACGAGCTGAAATTCCGAGGGAGCGGGCGTCTAGGCTAGGGTTTTGGCTCCGGTTGATAGTGTAGTAGAAAAGTTGGAAGTCATAATGATCTGTTATTATTAGGTCATACTTTGACAGATTTGACAGATTTGAGAGATTTAAAAAAAAAAAAAAATTTAGACAACATCTCATACATTGATCTGATCCCAAGGTAAGTAGCTAAAGCACTCGTTTCATGGAAATCAGAAACAACGACGGTACCACTACCACCCAGACCCGACACAATATAAGTTCGTTTTCGCCATTAATCCGACTGGGAATCGAACCCGGGACCTCAGAGTTAGCGCCGCCCTAAGTCCGGCGTGCAAGCCACTCGGCTTAGAGGTCGTCAATATTGGTCTTTATCTCCAGCTTCTCATATCCATGTTCATGTGGGAAGACCTAAGTCTAGCAATGGGATGTTTGTGAATGGTAATGATGATGATAGATGAGAGATTTTGTCATTAAATCCTACAGCTACTTTGAGAAAACAATGTACAAACTTAAGTAAGATAGCAAACTTTCTATATTATGAACATATGTTATGTTAGGGTTTCCATTTTCAATAACACACAATTTTCTTGTTTATTTGTTTTAATAATGTACTTTTAATAATTGTAATTGGTATCTGTATAAAGAAAGTTATATTTCATATTTAATATTTTTTAAACATTCGTACCTGCTCTTCGAATCTTTTGTTATTTTAACCCTATAAACTAAGAAAACTTTCTGAAAGTTAATTTATCCTCTCTTCCAATGAAAAACTGGGTATGCAAATTGTTAGCTTAATAATTTATTCACACTTAATTCAATACCACGGGTTTTCGCATACATTAAAATATATGAAAACTTTAATCTTACGGTGTAGCTAGCGGGCGTAAACTTACCTATTAGGGTTGCCACCTGTATAGATAGCTGTAACGTCACGTCACTAGATGGCGCTGTTTCGATCTCATACAAAGAGCCATTTTACATTTTGTTATCCCATACAAAATTCGAAGTCCTAATTCTTTCAAACCAGTAAGCCAATTTTAATGAAACTTTCTATGCTTGATACAAAAGAACAGAGATCTGAATGATATAAGATAACATAAAAAAGATTTTTTTTATTTTAGTGTTATTTATTTATTTAAAATGCTATGGAAAGTTTCAAATGGCATAAAATCAGAAAAGTCTGAAATAATTTTGGATTACACTTTCAACCAAGAAAAGCCGCCAAGCAGCCTATTAGGCTTTTTTCTCCATCTCTTCAATCCAAATTACATTTAAACTAGAAAATGTATGTACAAATCTGTAGGCAATGATACTGTTCAGGTCAATGAGCACAAATTGTACAATGGTAGTAAATTGTATCAGCTCAGCAAAGTTCAGCTAAAAGTGTCTGGACCATCTCTGGTTGTCTGTGCTTTCGCTGTCAGAGCTTATCGAGCACCTTTGCCACGAGGCAGTGGTGGTGATGTGCAGGATGTGGTGTCACCATTGTCAATTCAGACTATGCAGCCCGCACACAAGAACCGGCTGGAGCGGAAGCACGGGACTCTATTTTCTACTGGTATTGTCCTCTGCGTGATCAATTCAGAAATTAGGAGATTCGCAGAAAACATAGGACACTGACATAGCCCGAAGAGTTGCTAAGCTCAAGTGGCAGTGCGCAGGGCACATTACACGCAGGACTGATGGCCGATGGGGTGGAACAGTTCTCGAGTGGCGACCGCGTACCAGTAATCGAAGTGTGGGCAGGTCTCCAACAAGATGGACCGACGAATTGGTGAAGGTCCAGGAAGCCGCTGGATAGCAGCACAAAACCGGTCGTTGTGGAGATCCTTGGGTGAGGCCTTTGTCCAGCAGTGGACGTCTTTTGGCTAAGACAGATGATGACGATGATTTTTTATTTATTTTTGATGATGATGATGCTTCGCTCCCTCAACCCTGCCAACCTCTTCGAGACTGCAGAGCGTCTCACTGGACTTGTGGTGCAAGGAAAGCATTTTTACTTGTTACAAAAAGGTCTTAACTAGCCTATATTTTTAAAAGATATTTCCTCGCTGATTACCCATAAGTGGCGTAGTTAATAGAAAAATCCAGAGACAAAATCACAAGATGACTTTATCGCCGACAGCGTAGTGTCATTATTATTAAGGTCACACCAAAATTCAATTTCTTCATGGCTTACAGAACAGTCTCTTTCAAATTGCATTTTTCCCATCGGCTTGTCCTCAATCAATTGGAAATTCCAGTGATAATGAGGAGCGGGGGGTGAAGGGGGGGGGGGGGGCAGAATTGTTCACAAGCGACTGGGCTGTGGGCTTTGATGCCGCGAACAAAATTAAAGGCTAATGCTAATAAAAAATACTGATTGAGCCGCCGCTTCTTTAGTATTGTATACTAGCGTTGGGCGCAGTTCTGCTTAGTGATTCGTTATTTGCTATACCTACAGGAAGAGAAATCCAAATTGGTTGGTCAGTCTGGTGAAGTGTAGAAAGTATTAAGAGATTGGGATATTTTTCTCCACTAACATATGTTATATATACACATAATTATAATTACGTGTTGTTTTATTGCGTATGTAGTTAAGAGCTTAGGAAAGGTTTAAGGAATAAATTATGATATAATATGAAAACAGGGCTATGGCGCTCATTAGGGGAGACCTATGTCCAGCAGTGGACTAAGATAGGCCGATGATGATGATGATGATGAAAATAAAAACATTTGTTTAAGTTATGAAACTATAGTATAACAATATACAATGCTTGTTGCCTCAAATATATAAATCTATCTATCTACTACCAGCGATTCAGCGGCCAAGTATTTAAAAATTGTAAAGTCGTTATAACCATGTGGCAAAAATTAACAAATAATCAAAAATACAAAAATTTCTAACAGGCAACCCAAAAATTGTTTAAAAAAATTCACGTTTCTATCTACTGTATTAAATAAACTTATATTTACATACAACAAAGGTGAACCCAGAAATTGAAGGTAACTCCTGAAGCTCCAAGGAACTGAGCAGGAAAATCTCAGCTAATTAGATCTAGCTTGCGGGCTCTTGTTTTACTTAACAATACAAAGTTTGCTTTGTTAATATATTCAGTGGTTACAACTTGTTTATTTCTTTAGAATTAGTTTAACGAAACGGTTTTTTTTTAAATAGAAAAGAGTAATCGGCGACCTTTATCGTAAAAGTTATACTAAGAAAAGGGTTTGTTTTATAAGCAGTGATGATTCATTTAGGACAAATAAATACCTGCTGTGTTTCAACTAGGTGGTTCACACTAGGGAGAACAACCCCCTGGCAAATGCCAACAGACTTCGACGGACGGGTCGGCGGAGACGGCTGTTCGGGCAGTTGTTCCCATAGGTCCCGGGTTCGATTCAAAGCAGGGGTACATGTTTGTGTACTCGGTTTGGTTGATGGTAGGACTTTGCCCGCGTTTGCCCGCCTGGCTAGCTACCACCATCTTATCTAAATATGTCACCATAACATCAATGTTTGTAGTATTGTTGTGTTCCAGCAGCTAGAAATAAGATAGCTAGTGCCTCAGTAGTTGAGGATTCCGGTTGCAGTGCGTTTCCACCTTCGGCCTTATTATCACTTAACGTTAGGTGAGATGAAGGCCAAGTGCTTACCTGTAAGATATTTAAAAAGATAATTAAAACTGATTTAAACATCGAGTGCAGCAACTGAAAACTGTTGTCGACCAACGAAACTCGCAACTACAGTTGCTACGCTGGCGCAGTTTCTTTAGATTTTATGGAAACAGCTGGTTGCGGGTTGCCTTTTGCAGTATACTTATTTTATTTTTATTTATTTAGTGTATCGGCTGCCGGGAAGGCAGTTGATACAGCGACGTGGGAGTTCAGGAAAGGACTTACCGGAAGTGGGACGGTGAGTCGGGCGGTGTTGTGGTGTCTCGCTGGCGGTCCTGGTTTGAACTGCTGGAGCAAATGGAGAGTACGGTTTGACGCACTATGCCAATATGGCGGTTTGGTTGAATCGGGGTGTGTCGCTTCCCGTGTGCGCGCACGCGTGTATATTCGTACCGGCTGTTAGTAGCAGACTGAGTGAGCGCGCCGAAAAATGCACACCGCACGTCCTTGGAGCTGAGCTGAGTGAAGGACGCGCGGTCCAATCAACACACTAGCGCCGCCATCGACTTGTGCGGCGTATCTTTTAGTTAATGAATGAGACCGTCGCGTTTCTGGCGCGAACATTTAGGACCACTTACAATTACATTTTGTAAAACTATAATTAATTATATATAATATAAATACACAAACTACTTACAACAATATAAACAAGATGTGTCTAATCTTGTTTTTATTTTGTATTCTAAGGTAACTAAGTATTGGTTAACAAAATTAATAAAAGTAATAAGGTATGATATTTAAACTTCTGGAAAAGCTATCCAGGAGTATATAAAAGTTGTTCTGAATGCGAAGTGTCTAATCCAGTGGATCGTGCAATATTTGCACCCCCATTTACTTGTATGAATATCGACAGACAGCGCTTAAGATATTATAGAGATATAATAAAACCTACATACCCACCTTAATCGATTCTTTCTAAGGCTTCCAGTGACTAAGCTCCTAGAGTGTGTAGTGACTTAACTCTCTAACCGGGCGGTGGGCGGCGAGACGAAAAGCTCCCATGACATTTTAAAAACTTCATATATGTATTGAACTTTAATATTTACGCGCTTATTTACGTTATATTCGTATATAAGTAATTTATTACAGAGTAGATAGTGTTGATTAATTTCGGCGGATTCTAAGTTTAAATTAAATATATGCTTTTCATCATTATCATCATCACAACAACAAAAAGCATCATCCAGCCAGACCATCAGCTTATTGTGCCTTCTGAAGCAGGTAGGAGCTCGTAATATTCAAAGATTAGGCCACTGTTGACATATTTCCTATCATTAATTTATACGCACATCACTAGCAATAGTATTGCGTTCATTCTATTCTATTACTTACTGAGACTGGTATCGCACTGTGTAGACGTGTCTATGGATAGTTGACTGTTTAGTCAACAGAGAAACTTTTCTTACTAGTGCCACACCAAAAAAAAAAAAAAAACTTTTCTTTCTTTTAGTTGATGGCTTCGTGCGATTAGCACATTTAGCCAGTGTCAAAGTAATTTTTCTTACAAGTAATACATAAATATACAATATTTCCTTCCAGTCAGTATGATGATGAATGATGATGAATGATAATAAAAATGAGAAGTGAGAAATGATATTTCCCCCAACCCCTCGAGTATCTCAGTAAAGATGTGGGGCTTTACTAATTCCTCGGCGGACTTCTTGAGAGAATTTGAAAAGTAAAGTTGCACTGTTTTGTTTCATTTGCCAACACTCATGCGCACTTACGAACACTTAACGGTTAATAATCCACCATTATTTCACATTAATATTCGACATAACACAAATTTTAGAAATTAATACAAAACCGCAGACATGACTCTTCACTTTCCCGCCAAGAAGTCCAACGTTTTTTTAATAGAAATTGTAATGGTGAGCTATGACGTCACTATTTTGTTCCGTCAATTCAGTGTTTATTATTGACTTATTTACGTTACAGAAATTCATGCTTAAGTCAAATAAATAAAAAAATAGGTCAATGTTCTGGAATTATTTGTTGTTGTTGTCAACATCCCTGTTATGTGTCTTTACAAAAAATAAACCTCAATAGTGATTCTGATCACCTATGGAACTAGCATTTTCTTTTGTTTACTGTTTATCGCCGAGCATATTGTAAACACCGAGCCTGCAGCTGACAGCGCCAGAGTTAGCCATCCGGAGACGTAGAATTGTGGAAGTAGCCAGACATCATTACATCATTATCGCCAGCTCAGTAGTAGTTGAGGGTTCCGGGTGAAGTGCGCTTTCTTGGGCCTTATCAGCACTTAAGATCAGGTGAGACGATAGCCAATAGCAAACCTCATTTTGTGTCGCAACTGCTAGAGCATGAGCCTTCCACATGAATAAAATCACCACAAAAAGAACGGGCCATAAACAACCACAAGGGCTCAGTACGGATTGGTGGTTGTTAATGACTGCTTATGCAGATGGGAACAACAGCTTTGCGTGCCTTCCAAAGCACGGTGAAACTCGAGATAATACATCAAAATTTCAAAAATTCAAAATTCAAAATCATTTATTCAGTTTAGGCTACAAGTAGCTCTTGTGAATGTCACTATGCCATCGGTTCGTAAGTCTACTCTGGGCGGGAGATCTTGTACTGAGAAGAACCGGCAAGAAACTCAGCAAGTGTCCAGCTCTTTTCTCCCTTACAGCGTCAAAAATATTGGAAAATGCCCTATCATAGCAGGACACTTTCCATTACAAATAAACACAAAATTATAGAAGACAACCACAACATGTAAATAAAAAACAAAAATATCACAAAATAAAAAAAAAAAAAAAAAAACTAAGTTAACAAATTTACATCAGGTAAAAGTTTCAATTTCCACAATGTCATACAGTACCACTACAGTACTCAAAAAAAAAAAAATTGGTTAAGAAAAACCAAGTCAAACTACAGTAAATAATATTAAAAATAAGATAAGTATGCAAGAGCAGACCAGCCTCCACAGGCAGCACCCGTTCACGAGTATGACATATGAATCAGCCATCGCTTCGCTCAACCATATTTTAGGGAACGTAACGACCCGACGCACACGCCACCACCGCAGAGACAAATAAAGAGAGCATGACATACTCAAGATACTCTAAATAAAAACTTAATGATCTATTTAACGCAACGCTGTTTGTTATCTGTAGGACACTGCTGATAAAGGCTATCATATCAGTATAAAAATTATATAAATTAATTTTATTATATTAATTCAAATAGAGTATATGTTTTTCATTATAACCAAGCTGTTTTATCATCTAAATATTCTTTGACTGTATAATAACCTTTTAAAAGTAATATAGATTTCACATGTTTTTTAAACTTATCTAAAGGTAAATCTAGTACAGTACTTGGTATTTTATTGTAATAGTGTATACCTTGCCCCAAGAAAGAACCAAGAACCTTCTGTAACCTGAACAGTGGCATTACAAGTTTTGTCTTATTCCTAGTATTGAAATTGTGTACGTCACCATGTTTAGTATAGGAGTTGATATTGCAACGTACAAAAACTATACAATTATAAATATATTGAGATGCAACTGTCAGGACACCAATCTCCTTAAAAAGATTTCTTAAGGAAGTTCTTTGGTCACCCATCCGATGACAGGCTTTTGCGAAAGTTGCTTAACTTCAGCAATCGCAGACCGCTGTTAACCGCTGCGCCACAGCTCCTTTACAAGTTCAAATCTTAGCACGATTTCTACTAGCCCTCGCAATAATAACGCAGCCTGCAGGCCCTTGGCTTACCACTCCAATCCCGACCGCTCTCGGGCTCAATTCAATTATGGATACATGAATAAACATGCCTCTTTCTCCCGACTACGAACTTCATTCGGATCACAAAAGGAATCAGATTAATGCAGCTATGTAGCTAAATAACTTTCCGGTTTTTGTTTGAGCGAGACAAATTGTTTTCATTATCAGGTTATAGACGTCGACGCTGGTTTCAGGTCTTCCCACATGAACGTGGGAAGCTGAGGTTCATATCGGCTATATTGCCAGTTTACAACTGTCCGACTGGGAATGACGTTAACGAGAACGGTATAACGTGCATTTTTATAAAGTAAAGGTATGCAATAACTCATCATCAGTCTTTAAACTTTTTAATGCCGAGCTGAATTGATTAAGAGCAGGTCATAACCCTCCACGACGCCCTTAATTACAATGACGGCTTGAAAGGTACTAACTATAGTATAGACATTTAAATTTTTGCGTTCCATAGTTAACAAAGAATTTAAACGGGGATTAACGCAAACTAATTAGTAAGTAAAGGTTTCATACCTTCTTTATACCAAAAAAATGATGTTAATGACGGTAGTTGTTGACATTGAATTAGCGCCTTTGGCTTTCAAAGTAAAAAAGTAAATAGTGTTGAATCATTTCGGCGGGCTGGTTAGAACCACGATAGCTCAATTGGAAAAGCACCCTGACCCGGTATGTCAGAAGGGTGCAGGTTCAAATCCTGCTCCTGGAATTTTTTTTAACATTTGTGTTTTTGTAACTTGTTTCGCAACAAAATTTGCGTTAAAATTATATAAACAAAAAAAAAACATTATTTATATCATTTCAAGTCGGCAACACAAAAGCAACATCTCTGATGTTGCTGATGTCCATGGGCGCGCATGACCGCTCACAATAAGGCAGCCCGCCTGCTCGTTTGCAGACTGTTAATATATATTTATAAAATACCCGAAGTTTCGACCGAGTTACACCGGCCCTGGTCACGGGCTGACTCACAGAACAATGACTGATTGCTGTCGCGATGATGCGCCTTCGTTTGCGCGGTAGAGTCTACATCCACTGTCACATTTTGCCAATAATATTATAAAGAGGAAAGCTTTGTATTTTTGTATTTTTGTTTGTAACGAATAAACTCACAAAACTACTGGACCGATTTAAAAAATTCTTTCACCATTACATTGGCGCTGAGTAACATAGGCTATATTAAAAAAATGTCCCTCCTCGCGAAGCCGGGACGGGCCGCTAGTTAAGGTATAAAGAAGGTATGAAACCTTTTACTAAATAGGTACTAACTAGCCTTCCGAAGCACTAAGGAGTTCAACCCGATCCGATCCAACCTCTCGGAGAGTCTAGAAGAGAACGGGGACTTGATCGAGTAATGCCATTCTCTCTAGAAACCTCTGAAGGTGTTTCGCTCAAACCGTTTCTAAACGCCCCCAAAAAGGTCCGGTGGCGCTGATAATGCCATCTGAGGGGATCAGCAAACTCTCTCCAAAGAAACCGAAAGAGCTCACGACATCATGTTGTCCCATATATGAGGACCAAGCATTCAGCAAGCTGCTTAACTTCCACGTTAGTGACCCAAACACGCCATCCGTTAAGTTAACGAATACCACCTCTCATTATGCAGATAAGAGTAGCTACAAAAAACCGCAGGAAAATATCCATAAGCTATATCCATTATGCGAAGTACCAGAGCTAATCCAACCGATGTGCTATAAATCCTGTCATGATGACAAACCCCGTGCCTGAAACTTGTGAGGGTTGCCACTACGGTGTTATCAAACTCACAAATTTTATTTAAAACCTCCATTGAGTTTTTCTAAAGCGATTTGTTAATAATGTAAATAATTAATGTTGTCAGTTTTTTCCTATACCATCACTGATGATACGGCTGATGGGAGCGCACACCACCAGTGGTACCCTCAACCAATAAGGTACTATCAATAGTCCAACTGTTGGAAGACAATTTTCCTTTAAACACTATTGTGCGGTGACAGACTTATATTTAGGAGGTGACTTTTTGTGGGTAGTGTATGTATCCCCTTGAAAATCAAACGCGTGATGTCAGGGTATGATGTTTAAATTATATTTTACTAGCAACGACGAATGCCCTGTGATACCGTGGAAATTTTGTAGAATCTGCCCTTATTCTTTATTAACATCTTATGTGAACGTTTGTGCAAAATGTCAGTTTTCTAGGTCATGGGCTGGATTTGGCTGGACGTTGAAGAGTCTGTCAGTGAGTGACTATCTTTTTATAATATAGAGAATATACTACTGGGAACCGTCTGCCCTGTGACCCGATGGTAAATGTTAAGAATACTTATCGTCTAAAAACAGTTTTTTCTTTAAGTAACTTTTCAAGAAAAAACTAAAAGATAAGTTAAACTAGGTACCAACCTTTTTATAGGGTCGACTTGACATCCCTATAATTCCACTGCTTTCAGCTCTACACATGGGCTTTTAAAAAGTTAGAGGAGCTTTTAAAGTTCAAATTGAAACAGTTTTAACGGTCAAGGGTTCCGAAATGTTTCGTTAAAACAAGTCAAGTGCCAGTTACGAACGTAAAAGCAAATCCACTGAACAACAGTCTTGTTTGTTTATGCCAGGAACATATTGATCAAAACGTTTAGTAAAAAGAAAATGTTAAAAATGTGTGCTTAAATTGAAGTTAGCTCGCTCTCAGATGCGTTTTTAAGAAGACTTGTTTCTACCATTGATGTGTAATACAATCTTCTTTCAAGAAGTAGTCGGAAAAAACCTCGAAAGTTACTACAATAAAACGATTGTCGATCATTGAGCCTGTACATATTAAATCAGGAATAAGCCTCGCTGTCCAAAGAGGCAATGCTGTTAGTTAATTGGGTACTCTGCCTGATGGAGATGATCTGGGACAATTTTTTTTATTAATTAATTGTATAAGATAGTTTTAAGAGTTTAGTTTTAAGTAGTTTCATTTACTATGTAAATATTTATGATTAAACTTGTTTGTATAAGCATTTACGCCTAAAACGCTGCATGGTGTGCGGAAATTGGAGGAATTTCAATATTAACTGTATGTAGCTGTTCAATATACATATAAAATACTAGCACTTTACCCGCTACTTCAACTGCGTGAATTTTTGATTTTAAAAAATCTTTTTTAAAATAAAATATAGCCTTTGTTACCCGCAAGGAATGTAGCATTGTATCAGTGAAAGAATTTTTGGAATTGTGCCAGAAGTTCCAGAGACTACCCTTCGCAAACATACAAACAAAGTTACAAACTTTACCTTTTTATTAATATATCTTTGAATATCTATCTATATATCTCTCTTATATACCTCTTAGATATAAATATTGTATTGTATTAAAATTCTGCAAGTTTGAAGTAATAGCGTAACCCAAAAGGACGTTGAGAATCTTAATGGCTTTTTCAACTCCACGGGGCATTATTTTGTTGATAAAACTATTTCGTGTTGTTGTATTTAAACCATAAAGTCAAAGACTACATTTTTACATCATTACTAGGAATATATGTTAGTTATTCCCATTGGTTAGTTCCGAGATTACTAGGATCATCAAACTTTATCGATCTGAAAATACAACAAACAAAACGACGAACAGCGAAAGCTCTTGGGCGCAGAAGGAGCTACTAAATACCAAATGCCTTTGATAAGTTAATCGTTTCCAAAAACCAGGATTAAGTTAAACCCGTGTGATTTAGCTACAGAACCAAGTGAAGCGATTAAGGCTACGGATTATTTCTGAGTATAGGATAACCCTACAACTTGACTGTACGTACTTACGTACTTAAACGGAAATACTGGAGAGTGTTGTTACGATTGACTTTAGTAATAAAACCTAAGGGTCTTACAAATAAACAAATAACAAGCTCCGAATAGTTATTCCATGTTTTGTCTCTTTTACTCTAATTTGAAATGACGTTTACATGACAGGAACAAAACACGGAATAACTATTAGGAGCTTATTCTTTGTTTATTTGTAAGGCACCAAGTCCGCACGCCACTTCGTCAAACACCCACATCTCGTGAATCTGAAAATGAATACGTTATGAAAAGGACGTGTCTTCACAATTCCAGCCTAAGGATTAGAACTAGCATTGTGTTGTGTTGTATTGCTGTGTCGCAATAATTCTAAGATAGCAACGTTCATGATATAATGAAAGAAAGATAGAATGAAAAACATTTACTAACAACACACACATACATTACACAGTCAGGTCATAAATTCTGTCACATGTTTAATATAAAATAATTGAGACAAGTTTATTCATTATGTAACCATTTATATACCAAAATGAAGTTAACAAAACATAGATTCTTATGACAATAAAGTTTATTCAAAATGACCTCCGTGATTTTGAATACAGTCCTTCAATCTGCGCGGCCAGTCGTCTATCGCAGGACGAACGAGGTCCATGTCAATATCGGCGGCTGCCTTAATCAAGGATGTCTTGAGTGACTCCAAATTGGGGATGAGGCTTTAAGCACGCCTTTTCCTCCAAGTGTTGCCATATCTTGTAATCTAACGGACTCAAATCTGGACTGGAGGAGGGCCAGTCTTCGTGCCGGATGAAGTCGATTTCACGCGCCGCCAGCCAGTCTTGTGTGCTCTTCGCTCTATGAGCTGGCGCCGAATCTTGTTGGAATACCCAGTGCCTGTTATTGAACATGGTATGAGAAACAGGTTCCACAAGGTTCGTCAGGACTGTATTTTGATACACAACTGCATTCGTTTTTACACCTTTCTCACAAAAATGTACCTCTGTTAAGCCCCAATAAGAAACTCCCAACCATACCATGAGCGATGATGGAAAATGACCTCGTTGGACACGCGGAATACGGTTGCTCGCTTCTTCACTACTGTGTGCGTACACCTTATCATTTTGTTTGTTGTAGCTCTCTTCTACGGTAAAAATTTTTTCATCCGAATAAAGAATTTCCCGATATTTTTTTCCCGCGTACCGCTTCAACAAAGCGCGGCATCTCTTCAGTCTCAGGTCCATTAGACGAGCATTCAAACGATGTCCTGTTTTTCATCGATATGCCCGAAGCCCTAAATCTTCATTTAACACCCTTTTCACCGTGGTTCTGCTTAACCCTATCTGAAGGGCCAACAGTTTCTGCTTACGTTTGGGATTTCTTTGAATTCGCGCCTTCACAGCTTTTACCACTGCTGGAGTCCTAACAGACCGAGGGCGACCACTTCTTGACCTGTCATCTACACTAGAGTCTTCATTGTATCGTTTGATGGTACGATAAACGAATCTTTTGGTTAAATTCAAATTTTTCAGTATGTCAAATTTTTGAATTGGCGCGTAACCGCAACGATGCAACGCAATAACTGCAACACGGACTTCTTTAAGCGTCCACTTCATATTTAAAAATGAGTAAAATTCTAAAAAGTATACATTTTTATTGTCATGAACAATTCGAAATTCGAAGTCAATAAACTTTTTTGTGGCCAGCATTCTAAAAGAAAAGTTTTTACTGTGTGATAATACTTATGACCTGACTGTGTATATATAAAAAAATGAGGCACACATTATCCAGTCAAGAAAAAAAATAAGACAAAACAACAAAAGTACTTAGGTAAAAAAAAAGAATAAAAGAGTGTGCAGTTAATGGGCTCAAATATTGCAAAATTGCAATGCAAGCATTTATGTACTGTAGCTGTTTTCTATCAGGTGGGCCTTATGCTCATTTGTTAACTCAGTTACATTAAACACGTTATTAATACAAGAATATTAATTTTAATACTATGTATCTACTATACTTATTATATTCAGTTAGTTTTCTGAAGAAGGAAGCGGCGTTAACTATATAAAAAACTAACGTTCCGTTCAAAAAGCTCTTGCATATTCAAATAACACTGAATATTTAATAGCCCATCGCTACAGTGCACCAGAGCACTTCAAGAATTCTCGGCCGCCTCTTAATGGAAACTCGTACATTGCTGTTAATTAAGCCACTAGCGAGACTGCACGCCGCGCCGGCGCCGTCGAGAGCCTATTCCGAGTAGCACAGTACTCAGCGCTAGCCGTCCGCGTTGGCACTTGTGGCTCGACTGCCACACGCGACGGTTCGTGCTCTTGAAATTTTGATGTGAACGTCAGACATCTTTTCATAACACTACAAAGTGTCATGTAAAATGTGAGATATTGACACTTGAAGTTTTGGGTTTACAGGACGCTCAGAAACTTATTTAATAGATATTTAGCATAGAATATATACCTTCAAGTGCCTATACTGAACAGCACAGTACTCGCCGCTAGCCGTCCGCGTTGGCACTTGTGGTTCGACTGCCACATGCGACGGTTCGTGCTCTTGAAATTTTGATGTGAACTGCAGACACCTTTTCATAACACTAGCATACATGCCTTCAAGTGCCTATTCTCAGTAGACCTAGAGTTACTAGAGTTACAAAAGCTGTCTCGACAAATAAAAGACAAATGGTGGCAAAACAAAGCTCGCCATATGCGGTTGCTTGTACTCTAACCAGCTTGGGGAGTTCTATTGCGAGGTTCGTAAGCTAATTGGTACTTCCTACCGTGTAAGAGACCCTCATTACAAGTAAGGAGGACATACTACAACGTTGGGCAGAACATTTTAACACTTTGCTCAATGTGGATCGTTCAGCCGATCTACATCATATCAGCTTGATGAGTCAACTTTCCCTTGCTGTGGAGCTGGATGAGCCTTTGTCACGTAGCGAAGTAGTCACTGCCGGCAGACAGCAACAAAATAAGCGTGCGGTACGGAGGTGAGGAGCTGTACTCTGTGGTGTGGGCGCTGTTTGTATGCATGTGGGAGGAGGAGCGAGTCCCGGATGCTTTCAAACTGTCTCGCATCTACAAGCCATCGCTCTCTACAAGAATAAGGGTGACCGCTCGGAGTGCGGGCCTTATCGGGGTATCTCCCTAATTTCAACCCCTGGTTGAAAGGTATTTGTCAGAGTTCTTTTAAACCGCCTTAAAACTCTATCTGAAAAGATACTACTTGAGACCCAATTTGGCTTTCGACCTGATCGAGGCACATGCGAGGCAATCTTTTCAATTCGTCAACGTCAGGAGAAACGCAGAGAACAAAGTCGTCAGCTCTACCTGTGCTTTGTTGACTTAGAGAAGGCCTTCGATAGTGTGCCTCGTGAAGCTCTTTGGTTGATCCTGAAGAAGTTGGGTTGCTCGGAGAGTTTGTGAGACTTATAAGACTTCTGCACGACGACATGCAGTGCTGCGTGACAGTAGACGGAGAACAATCTGACTTTTTCCCAGTTACCTGTGGGGGCTGTGGGGTATAACAAGGGTGCGTTTTAGCACCTACACTGTTCTCGTTGTACTTTGCAGTTGTGGTCAAGGAGGTTTTACAAATTTCCGAGACAGTCCATATCCGCTTCCGTACAGATGGTAGTCTTTTCAATCTGGCCAGATTCAAAGCGTGTACTAAAGTGTCGTACGCATTGATCACCGAGGTCATATATGCTGATGACCTGTGCTTTTTAGCGGAATTCTCAGATGGATTTCAACAGCTGATGTCACACTTCCACCAGGTTTGCTGCAAGTTTGGCCTAAAGGTCAGTGTCAAAAAGACGAAAGTGATGTCCTTGGACATCCATGGTCGTGAGACACTGACGATAAAGCTTGGTGAAGATATGTTGTAGCATGTTGATAAGTTCCGCTATCTGAAAGCACGATAACATCCAAATACGACCTTGATGCTGAGATCAATAGCAGGATCAGTGCTGCTGCTTTAGCATTTGGAAAGCTGTGTTTAAAGGTCTTCTGCTCGCACGACTTGAAAGTTGAAACTGGCCACAAAAATAGCTGTATATATGGCGATTGTGTTGCCAAAGCCAAGCCAAACCACTTCTCTGAGACATGGTGTGTATACCGCCACCACACGGTAGACCGATTCCACCTTAAATGCCTTCGTAGTATCATTAAAATCAGATGGTGTGATCGCGTGCGTAATACCGAAGTTCTGCGATGGGCCTATGTTGTTTTTTTTTTTGCTCATGGGAAAATCTGCACGCAGATTTCGTAGATCCGGGGATTGCCTTGTCCTTTTCTAAAAAGGATTAAGACAGACCCGGTAAAAACCCCTGGGGTTCGCCTTTAGCCTTTAAAAGGGCTATGAAGACTGGGGGCATGGAGTCTTACCTAATGCCGCGTCGACAACTCCGGTGGTGCGGACACGTCTCACACATGTCCGCGGCGGCTGAACTGAAAGAAAGCAAGCGTAAACGTGCACGGTGGCCAACTCTTCAGGTATAAAGATGTTCAGAAAAGGCATATGAAGAGGTGCAGTATCGATACGTCCATGTGGGAGGGTTTGGCGGCGCAACGCTCGGAATGGTGCGGGTGTGTGAAGAGGCAAGTTCGTGTTTTCGAGGAGCAGCGTAAAACCGACCTCGATACAAAACGCGATGAGCTGAAGGCCTGAAAACCCGCGTCAATCCATTATAATTATGCTGATGGTAAGCTTACTTGCACTCGAAGATCGGTTATGTTAGCCATCTTCGGGCGCACCAGCAGCGCCGTGCCGACTAGGAGTCGAAGTGGTTGACCATGACCGAAATTGGTCGGACCAATCATCATCATCATCATCATTCTCAGTAGCACAGTACTCGGCGCTAGCGGTCCGCGATGGTACTTGGGCTCAACTGAAACACGCAACGGTTCGTGCTCTTGAAATTTTAATGTAAACATCGGACACCTTTTCATAACACTAGACAAAGTGTCGTGTAATATGTGAGATATTGTCATTTTTATGTATTGGGTTCACAGGACGATATACGCCGCTTACTATTGTTAAATACATGCTGCCTAGAGCCAATTCCGAATAGCACTGTACTCGGCCTGCTCAGTGAATGATTTGGTAGCATGTTTCATCAGGCACTTTTACGTTATAGCCATCGAAGACAAATGGTTGATCAATCGCAAAGTTAGTAAGTTAGTTTATATATCTCTTTATTTTTAAAATGATTTTTTTAGAATAAGATATCAAATAAAACATTTTTGGGCACTATATACGGCGCTAGTCACTTTCTTGCTAAGTAGTGCTAAATTTTTAATGTTTGAATGTTTTGTTCATCACAATCACCTAATGCTAAGATTAAAATTACTATAATATAATAATACCATAATTGTTTTATACATGTGGTACCATACTGAAGTTGCTAGCTGAATTATATGAAACTTAAGTATTCTTATTTGAAACTAGTGTTGGACTGCGTGGAGCGGACGACGACGGCGTGTCGACGGGAAAAGGGTCCAACTAATCAATCATATAACTTTTTTGCTGCCTACTGTTTAGACTTGAGGCTTTATTTTGGTAAAGTTTTTCACGTTGTTTAAGCCAACATCAAAGTCCAATAATTTTTTTCAATACCTAAGGCACTTATTCACGTGAAAACTATAGAATAAACAAAATTAGCACAAAACTAATATTTAGTTTAAACTAAACAAATTATTCTACCAACAGTTCGGGTTTGCTTCTCTCGACTCGGGAGGCTTTTTCTTTCTGTAATGTAATGTAATGTTTGTTTTTAAACAGACCACATCAGAATTTCTTGTCTTTTCTTCAGAAGAAAATCTTCATGCTTCGGCCTTAATAGTCTTAAAAAAATTTTCTGAATGACGTCGGAACATTTCAATTTGCATTTATTTTAAATTTTAAAAATTGAATGCGTATATCCTGCCTTCTCTACTTTTTCCTCCTTGTTATGATAAATTTAATAAAATGCCTTTTTAATGAGTTGTATGAGGAAATCTTGAGTAAATGTTATGTTTTTAGACCCATAGATGTTTTTTTATGCTAATTAGGTATTATGATTTTAATTTATAATTTGGTTGGCTTATAAAATAATAATAATAAAAAAAATCAAAATAAAAAAATAAAAAAATTTCACTTCTGGTCGCTGCGACAATCTAATTAGTTTTTTTTTAATTTTTAAAAATATAAAATAAAATTAATGAGTTTAATTATGCATTGAGAAGAAAAAAATATATAATTTGTTGCCGTGCCCAACCAGGGCTCATGTTTTGGTACGTGAGAAATATTAAATGTACACCTATTTTTACCACATGAATTGCAATAAATACCTTTGTTTTTATCTAGTTAAGATATTTAGAAAAAAGCCAATTCGTATTCTCAATCCAATAAAAGACTGTTATTATTAAATATAATTTGAAGTCTATCGATATTTTCAAATACCGTTAACATTTTGGATATTCCCTTTAATAATTTCACCGCTAAACCACATGCAGCGTGTCAAGTGCCTATTCCAAGCTAACATAGAACCTAATGGCTCTCCACTCGCCTCTAGCGTTGGCTGTTATGACTTCAAGTGCTTTAAAACATGTTCATAAGGTTCAATGTAAAAATTTGCTAAGAGCGTTTGCTACTCATACATTTTTAATGAAAATGCTTTTGTTTTCTTAGGAGTACGCTAACACTACACATTGAATTACGAGACACTTTATGCGCATATATTGACGTTTTTTTACATGATTGACATTTCCTAATGTCATTTTTATATATCTCTAATATATAAAATTCTCGTGTCACGGTGTACGTTATTGAACTCCTCTGAAACGGCTCGACCGATTTTCGTGAATCTTAGCGTGCATATCGGCTAGGGTGGAGAATCGGACAACATCTATTTTTCATCCCCCTAAATGTTAAGGGTGGTTCACCCCTAATTTTTTTTAGATTTTTGAAATTTTTCCAATACAAAATGATTTGTTTGTAGTGTTGTCATGGAAACTGTTAAAGCGGTACGAAGTCCGCCGGTCAGCTAGTACCTTTATATAAAAACATGAGTAGATAGTGGAAAGATTTTCATTTAGAAAATAAATGATTTTATTTAAGAAGTAATTTATGGAATTTACTTTAACCACTTACTTTATTGCATTGCATTGCAAATGGAAAAATAACAATTGAGAGACAATAAAAGTAGAATATTTAGTCTACTTTTAAAGGAATGTATAAATTAAACGCGTTACGATTTCTTTTTGAATCGAAAGGCGTTAGAAACTAGCTTTGCACTTCATTAGTAGATGTGGTGAGTGGCCATTTGTCGTTTGCTACTCCGCTTTGAATGCTCTGCTCGCTCGCGGCTGTATGCAGATTAAGTCCTAATAAACTCATTGCATTCATACAGTGGAAAGTATAGTCAGAAAAAAAGTAGAAATTAAATAATGGGAACACTGCGTGGAGTTCATGCAGTTTTTTATAAGCACTCCATACAGTATTGCCATAATAAATTGCAATTCAAAATCAGTTGAAATACAATTAACCTTAAACCTTAAGCAATGGAAATATGAAATGGCTATTCGAAAGCAAAAGGGTGTTGGAAACTAGCTTTGCACTTCATTAGTAGATGAGGTGAGTGGCCATTCGTCGAGCGTCCGCTACTCCGCTTTGAACGCTCTGCTCGCTCGCGGCTGTATGCAGATTGAGGAGTCCTAATAAACTTACGAGGAAACTGTCATTATGTGTTATTGCACTTAACTCTGTTAGAAATTGTAAATAACATGTTTTTGTTTTGTTTATATAATTTAAACGCAAATTTTGTTACGAAACAAATTACAAAAACACAAATGTTGAAAAAATTTCCACGAGCAGGATTTGAACCTGCACCCTTCTGACATATCGGGTCAGGTGCTCTTCCAATTGAGCTATCGTGGTTCTAACCAGCCCGCCGATTTTATTTTTCAACTTTTGTGTTTTTGTAATTTGTTTCGTAACAAAATTTGCGTTATAATTATATAAACAAAACAAAAAATATTTTAGAAATATCTTGTTCTTTTAGCTTTTTCATTGAGCATCTTGCATTTTTGCATTTTGTAATTGAGTGGCTTACCCTAATTGCTGATGAGTCCTAAAACAAATGAAAATCAGCAAAATGGTCGTAAAGCGTCGGTCGTAAAGTGTGCCGCTTAATTTGCATTGCAGTCGATTCCCATATCACGATGCGATAAGACAGGGAGGCTTTTTTACATGCGAATGTTACAGAGATATCTCTTGATCTCTAACGACGACGGGCCCCTCATTTAAATTTAAACAAATTCTGAAATTAACGGGAGGGGGGACACGTAAAAAGAAACAGCTAAAATCTTTTCAGTTTCCGGACGTTATATGAATGAGAATATAATTAGGCCCACTGTTTGCTAGCGCGTCATTAGGTAAATAAAAGGAAGCAAAGAGAAATTTTAAGCGAAAAAGAGATACAAAAGCTAGTCGACGGACGAAGTTTTAAATTTTTAAATTTGAAAACCTCTTTATAGAGCTTCTGACAATGTGGGATTTGTGTTTATAGGTCACTCTCTGACTTCCATGATTAAAGAAGTCAACAATATGTCTGTTCTCTTTTCAATTTTGTTCAGTTCAGTTCAGTTGGTGGAACAGTTACGGTCTATATAGGTTTTTATATTGTTAAAGTAGCTAAGATCATCTAAAGTTATAGTAAGTTTATTTAATAAGTTTCAGATTGTCTTCAAACATTTGAATTCTGTACAGAACAATTTGAATACAGAGACGACGACGAACATCGAAGGTTTACCGCTTTGACAAAATTTTGTATTGGAAAATTAAATTGTCGTTTTTAGTATTTTCCGTTACTTATTATTTATGTTTCCCACTGCTTAAACCTTCCCTGAACTTCCACAAATATTTCAAAATCCAAATTAGCCAAATCGGTCCAGCCATTCTCGAGTTTTAGCGAGACAAACGAACAGCAATTGATTTTTATATGTATTAATAGTTAGAAGGGTAAGCGTTTGCCTTAATTTCACCTGAAGCCCGAAGATGGAAGCGCACTTTACCCTGAATCCTCAACTACTGAGACACTGACTATTGCCGGAACATAACAATATTCCTGGCATTTATGTTATGGCAAAATGGCTCGTTTTCGAATGGCAAATTAAGCTCGCACTAAGGGGAAAGAAACGTGTTTATCGAATTATCCATACCACTCTTCAAAGGAAGCCGTAAGTCCAATGCTGGACTTTGATAAACGAAATCGTTCAAGAACTCACGTGGGTCGTAATTACTCCCCCTGTGTCTGTCCCTTCTCAGATACGCGCGATTGCGGCCCTCCACGGCATATTGTGAGAGGGATTTTTTTGTCCATTAACGACAAAAAGGATTTTCCAAAGAATAGCCCTGGAAATTAAGGCTGATTCGCATTGCGTATGGTACGGTCTGCAACGAAAGCCGCTGAGCGTAATAACACCGTGTCATAATAGTCATATTAACATTATTTGACAAGCGCCTGTTCGATTCATTGTTTGATCAGACCATACCAGAGGCTTTTGTTGCTGACTTTGATAAACTACTTATATGTTTCATTATGCATTAAAATGTTTGCAATTCATTTTTGATGTTATTTAAAATGCAAAATAATTGCATTTTAAATAATGTCTACTAACGTAGATAGTGTCATGATGAGCTATCTTCATTTATCTATAGCTTCGTGGCCGCCATACCTCCTTTTAACGGCTCCGGCTCACGACCGACTTGTTTGCCGAGGTTTTAGTACCGATTTTGTGACCGACTTTTTGTAGGATGTGAGCGTTGCAACATAGAACTTATTATCACCGACTAAAAAATCGGTCACCGATTTCAGATGATTTTCATTGGTGTCAGTAAGTCCTTATTCGAATCAGTAATCACAACAACTTAATAATACTTAATAGTACTGGGCGCCTAGTGTGAGTTTACTTCGCCATTCGATCACGTTAACGAAAACGCGAACTTGTATCACAAAATTTTTACTTCTCTCGTATGTCGCCAGGAGGCGCTGCTTCAATGCCATACTTATTTTCATTTTCGTAAACGTAATCGAAAGAATACAGATAGTTAACAAAACTCACACTAGGCACCCAGATGTAGAACCAGATGAGTCCAATAGTTAGCTTGAATGTAGTTTGTTTTCCGAAAGTGGCGTCAAAAAGGTGCTTGTTCGAGATTGTGTCAAACGCTGCACATTTGCATCGTTATTTCTTTTTGTTTTCAATGTCGGATAAATTATTCATTTAGAAAACCAATTTGTTATGTTTTCGGTATTCATACGACGGTCATCGTTAAAGTATGGAGATCCTAACTCAATTATTTGAATGTTCAATAACTACAAACGATGCTGATATTACTTGTTGCTCGTTTGCAATTCTGTGAAATTGAACCAATATAACTAATGAGATGATGGAAAGTTGCATTTAAGATTGCTTTTTCGTATGGCTTATACACTTCAAAGTGTAAATTTTTATTCAAAATAATAAGACAATTTTAATGAAACTTTGTATGCTTAAGGAAAATAAATATATTAAATCTCAATAGTTAGTAGAAAACAATAAAATAAAACTTGAATTTAACTGAACGATATTACGATGTGAAACTTATGTATCGAAATATACCTAAAAAGACTCTTAATAGCACAACAAACAATTAAAAGAGGTCTAAAGAAACGGGCAATCTCTTTTAAAAAATATTTTAAATAAAACTAAAAACCAGGAAACACCATTAAGGGCCGGCTAACGTCCAACATTCACCTTTTAATCTTCCCGACGAGCCTGTTGGGGCTTCAAAAGGTCCTAATATATTTTTTTAAATATCCTCCTTGCATTAGGCAGATTTAATTAAAAGTCTTGGATTGGGCGTCCTTGTAATGAATGGCGCAGTTAGAGGCGGTCGTTCCGCTCATAATATTATCCAACTCTTTTTGTAGCACTATTTTAGTTATGACGATGGGCGGATGTTTCGATGCGTTCTCGAGATTTAAATACATTGAGTGGTAAAACTTCCAGACAGTTTCCTATTTTGTAAAATGTTTTTATCGTTTTTTTAGTTTTTTAAATGAAACACCGTATATGGATCTACACGCGTTTGTATCGAGTACGTCCCAACATTTTACAACAAAACCAAATGATTTTGTATAGGTACTAATTTTGGGAGAAATTTTGAGTTGTATGATAGTATTAAGTAGAAAATAGTATAATAAGAGTGACCTTAAGTAGGTTAAAAAAGTTAATAGAATGACGTCACATAAAGTACGTAATGAGGTGCTGACCGACTGATTGTAGATTTCGGAACATACATGTATGCGCTATGTATGTAGCCGCGGATCGCGCATTTGTCCAGCTGTGGACTAGTATAGGCTGATGGTGATGATGATAATGATGATGTATGCGCTCTATAAATATAGACACCAGTGATTCACATGTAGTTATGTCTTTGAAAATGTTCATCACCAGCTGATAAAATGTTGGTCACCCATCCGATGACCAGCCTTTGCGAAAGTTTAGCAATCGCAGACTGGACGCGTTAATCACTGCGCCATTGAGCTCCTCAACCTCACTAAATTGTTTATCTTCTATAAAGACCCATATACAATAAATGGTTTTTGAGCTATGAATTCACCAACCGATTTCAATGGAACACACAAAATCTAAGGAATCTTACAAAGGTCAACTGGTGGGTGTGAAAAGAAAGTCTACGTTATTTCTATTCATAACTAACGTAAACCATATATAAAGGCTCTTTAACAATGGCCTTCAAGATTGAAAAGGTGAAAGGTTTCAACATCAGTTAGACATAAAACCTATATCGTATGGCAAAAAAAAGATAAATATTGTGTTAATGGATTTCAAGCAAATAACGCGACCTACCTGAGGCAAGTCGTCTTTATAGGGATTCCTTTTTGAAGAACCAGTGTAAAAGGTAAATAAATATGCATTATAAAATCAAAATCAATCATGCACACATCGTACTCAGTCTCAATTGATGTTTTAATAATCTATCAACGAAAAGAAAATAGTTAGTATAATAGTTTAAAACCTTTCCATACTGATTAATTTGGATTGGTCAATTTGTATACTATCCATCACTATTTAGTCCAGGTTTTTATTTTTGTTATAAAATACTTATCCGCAGGCCTGGGAAAGCCCCTTTTAACCCCGAAGAGGGTGTGAGAGACAAAGAGGGCTCTTTGGGGAACCTCCTTGGGCTCTAAGCTAGTCTACCGCTTAAGACCCCTCTGACCTGCCATCCCCAAATTTTGAGGGCAGGCATCATCAGTACACTCATCTACTTTCTAGTCTCTCAATATGGCGGGTTTGACGTATGTGGCTGCGGGCCCCTCAAGGCCCAGCTCTAGCCAGGCTACTGTATCAAAGAAAGGGTCACGTCTAAAGCCCCTTTCCAGACGGATGGAACATTGGATCCACGATCAAATGAAGCATCTCTCTCACTGTATTGACTAGAAAAAAATAAATGTTATGAATACTTATATTATTTTTGGACGAAACGATTTTCGATCGATTTTATTTCAAACTGAAAACAGTACTTGAAAGAAGACGAATTCCCAACTGAAGCAAGTTGTTTTATTCAAATGCTATTTTTGATAAATCTTTTTTTTAAACCAACAATTTTCAATCGAGGCATCCAGAATATTTTTTTATTTACATTACGCAACAACATCAGTTCGTTATGCAAAAATCCCCCGAAAATACGCGTCATTAAACCTCAACCTTTGACAAGGGCTGACGAGAACTACCAAATGCCCCTAATTTAGGGCCAGCCCGTTAATTTACGGGCCACAATCGAGGGGTAATTTGTGCCGGTGCCGCGGCATGTAAATCGAAACGGGCCGCGTTAATCACCAGCCCACTTGACGATTCGTTGCTGTCCAACTGAATATCAATGCGATTAAAAAACGTTAGCTCGCCTGCTTTATACAAAGCGTAACAGATTAAACGCACACCCTCTTAAGGGTACTTAAGAGGGTTCATGAAACTGAACAACTATTGTTCTACGAATTTCAAAATTCGCAAAAAAAAAAATCGTCTCTGCAAACGAATTCACTCGGTCAGTTTTGATCTATCTATGGAAAGGTAAAATTTTTTTTGCGATTTTCCATAAGTCGTAGAACAAAAGTTGTTCAGTTTCATGGACTGAGTCACCACTAACGAGGGTGTGCGTTTGATCTGTTACACGTTGTCACTGTGCAGTGAATGAAAACTGTGATAGTATTCGTTTACCAGCATTTACACATCAGAATTGTTCCCGCCAAAAAATGGAATGCCCCAGCACACGTATTTCCTCCTTTCTACAACATACCTCATGTAATCATGTGATGTGAAGAAGGAACTTCTGTGGCTTCAAGGAGGAAGAGGCACAATTCTGGTCCATTATCTGTCGTCGCATCTGGACTCTGCTTCTGTTTGACGTCACGTTAAGAAAAGAATCATTAAGAACCGCGAGATAGGAGATATAGTGGAAGAATAACATGGGAGGAAAAGGCTTACAGACTCCGTTGTCCCGGCAATATCAGTAAAAGCAGCAAGACAATTTTGCTACACTTTCTTGACGTACAGAGCTACATAAATAAAGTAGCAAACTACCGAAAAGTATTTGCATCAGTATCGTGTGCGTATGCAGTTACATCCATAGGTTATTGAAACACAGATTTGCATCTGGACTCCACTCTGACAAACTTATCTCCGCCTTGCTCAATGCACAACTTCGCTCGTCGGGATATAGCTTGTGTGGCATTTCGCACCATCGTCGGTGTTATTGACGCGAACACCGATCTTGCACGCTGCTCCATCTCGAAAACCGTTGGGTAATTCTCTCTCTCGATTCTAGCGAGCCCAAACGTGATCGTTATGCACATTTGAAAGTCCTGACCTCGTAAATGTTGCCTCATCCGTCCAAATAACATCTAACTCTCCTAACTCTTTCTCCTCTAACTGCCTAAGGTACCACTCGCAGAAGTTCCTCCTGGGTGCATGATCGGAGGGTATCAGGTCCTGTGTACAGCGATAGTGATAGGGGTGACGGTTGTCGTCACGAAGAATTCGCCAAACTGTAACATCGTTCATACTGAATCTTGCTCCGGCTCGTCTCGTACTCGTGGTTGGCTCTTCTTCAAAATGCTCTAACACTAATTCAGCCTGCCTAGCATCGACTGTGCTTGGACGTCCACTTCCAGTAAACCGATGAAAGGAGCCTATGTAATGTAGGCGTCTTGACATGTTGAGAAAACACTGGTAGGGTTGTAGCCGTCGCTGTTCAGCGGGTGGTCTTCCATCGATACATCGCTACCGATACTGTTCGCGAGCACGATTTAAATTGCTATCTTCATGGCCTACGCATAACATCATAACGTAATATTCTGAAAAATTAAAATTAAAATTTATGCTGACCCCGGTTCCCTGACATGACAATAGCTTACTAGGGTTGACAATATTATTGCTTTGATAATTTATTATATTTTTTACGGGGTATTTTGTAACACCGTGTATAGCTAAAAAAGATATAAATCTTTATATAAAACAAAAAAAAATAGGTTGATTGTTTATTTTATATATCAAGATCTATTCAAGTCATCATCATCTGGCTCGTTGAATTTCCAGGTCTTTCTGTACATTTCACTCAATCGACTCTTTGCGGTCCACTGGTCCATATCTCTACGTCCCGTAATCTTGACCGTATTAATCTTTGTTGGTATATTGTCGAGAAGCCTTAAAGATTTTAAAGCGGCTGCTTGCATCATGAACAGTAATGCCGATGGGTTTTTGTAGCATCTATATAATGGCTCCACTGTTACATCTGAAACAAGAGTGTCCAGATCAACAAATATAGTTACAAAGAATTAGCTTATTGATTAAAAGCAAAATGTATGTATAGCAGTATAATATATCACGGGTGCTGTTCAATGGGCTAGCCACCTATCACTACTTTCAAAATATTGCAAGTAAACCCATGTCTAAACGTGGTCCACCAAGTTACTCGCAGATTACAGGCGTGACATACATACGTATGTAACAATTTAAAAATACTAAAATTATATGTATATATATTTTATATTTTACGGGTAAGCACAGTGCCTTGATCTCATCTGATGTTAAGTGATGACAAGGCCAATTGGTGGAAGCGCACTTCCCCAGAATCCTCAACTAGTGAGGCACTGGCTATCTTATCTCTAGCTGCCGGAACACAACAATGCTACAAACATTGATGTTATGGCGCCATATTTAGATAAGATTGTGGTAGCTAGCCGGTCGGACAAACAAGCTCTATCACCAACTAAACCGAGTACACAAACATGTACCCTTCCGCTTGAAATCGAACCTGGGACCTCTCGGTTTAAACCTAGTGGGTTAGACCACAGAGGTGCTGATGCTGATATGAATATACTTACTAACGCCAGCAGCACAAGACAGCAAATCGATGTGACAATGGTTGATCATCGGACGGTATTTGAAGGCGGTAGGCTTGGTCCAGATTTTGGCGCAGGCAGGCTCATAGGTGTCCACGCAGTAAGTCGGGCAAGTGTGGTTGCAGGCCTGGTGTGCACCGACGATGGTGAAGTCGTTCAGCCGGCGTTTAGGATCTAATATGTTTTTCTTGATGTCGCAGTGATAGTCAGCCACTTTGTATATATCTTTAAAATAAAATGCTTGAATGAATTTTGTTATTATTACTAGCCACCGCGCCCGCAATCGCAACCGGCCCTAGAGACATTTTAAGCGGATGTCTAAAAAAGTATCAAGTTTATAGGTTTTAATAGTTTCTGAGATTTTGTGATTAGTCTGTCGTCATCACTTGACAATAATCTGAAGGCATAAAAACGAAACTATTCACGTCTAGTACTTTTGACTGACAAGTTCCTTGAGTTTTTTAAACATGGGAATAAAATCTGCTAATATTCCCGAAAACAAAACACCATAAAACACTGCTGTAAATGAAAATTATTAACTACATCCACATCCATAGAAAAATTGGCAATATCCTTTATAGTTGGTAACTTTATATTAAAAGATTTACGAGTAGGTTTGATCGAATTTGATGAACCGTCATAATCGTTATCAGCAGCATGCACCTCTAAACAATGCTCAATGAGATTTTGTGCTTCGGCGGTTGAACTACAAAAAATATTTTCCATAGTCCTCTTTCTGTAATTTGGTCGTCAGGTTCCAAAACTAATAACTCGATTTTTCCTTGAAACTCATCAAATGAAGATAATAAACCGATCCGATCCGAACCCTTCGGAGAATCTAGTAGGGCACGGGGACGCGCACTTGTGCGCGATGCCATTCCCTCTAGATAACCGCTGAAGGTGATTCGTTTCACACGGCTTGAGGGACCCTTTACGTTCCTCGCCGCCCCCAAAAAGCCCGGTGAAGCTGAAAATGCCGCAGCGGCAATCAGCAATCTCTCTCCAAAAAAAAAAAAAAAACTACTTAGTTTTAATCGTAGCTCGTTGATTTGAACCTTTGAAAATTTTTTAAAATCCATTGCTTTTAAAGCATTGATATATGTGTATTTACAGAAAATAGTTATTCTCGACTTAATCGTACCACTAACTTGAACTAAAGCTTTCAATTCGTCCCCCATTGTAATTGATATAAAGGGCAAACAACAAACGCTATCGTCGTATTCGCTAGTTTGCCCAGTCACTGATCCCAGTAGTGGACAAGCTCAGCGAGCCTGCGTTTTCCTAATCCTCCTACTTTGTTATAGGTATGGCTTGGATCCAGGAGCTTGTGTGGCGACTTGAGTAGTTGAAATAGTCAGCAAACTTTGTTTAAATAACTGTTTACTGTTAGTGGTATTAATGTACACACGCCTGCACTTTGAATTTTATTACTAAGGTATACATACGGTTGAGAATGTATTGAAGAAATTTGACAGTTTTGGATAGGTTGATGTGCAGGCGTCTGTACTTGCAAGAAATAAAGATAACAACATAAAAGCCTTAAAGCACCAATCAAAATGAAACCATGAAGCTTAGCTTTCTTTAAATGAAATTGTTTGAAATTATATACTGACATAAGTGTTTTTTTTTTTTTTATATATTTTAGCGTTTTATTAACGCTTAAATATACTTAAGTAAAATTTAAACACTGAAAAAAGACGACAACCTCAGGCGGGAATCGAACCACGCACCTTCCGCATTCCGGGCGGCTGCCTTAACCACTTGGCTACCGAGGTCTGGCTTTCACCCGTCGAAATTTTTCAGTGCTTGATGCTTATGTTTTTTAGTCAACATTGCTTCATCAATCTTAGAAGTTTTCACCTCTGAGATCCGAAAGAAATATTTTTACAAATATTTGAACATTCGGTTAAGATGAAGCTGCGTTATAGATAAGTGTTTTTTTTTTAATATATTTTAGCGTTTTATTAACGCTTAAATATACTTAAGTAAAATTTAAACACTGAAAAAAGACGACAACCTCAGGCGGGAATCGAACCACGCACCTTCCGCATTCCGGGCGGCTGCCTTAACCACTTGGCTACCGAGGTCTGGCTTTCACCCGTCGTCTTTTTTTTCAGTGTTTAAATTTTACTTAAGTATATTTAAGCGTTAATAAAACGCTAAAATATATAAAAAAAAAAAAAAACACTTATCTATAACGCAGCTTCATCTTAACCGAATGTTCAAATATTTGTAAAAATATTTCTTTCGGATCTCAGAGGTGAAAACTTCTAAGATTGATGAAGCAATGTTGACTAAAAAACATAAGCATCAAGCACTGAAAAATTTCGACGGGTGAAAGCCAGACCTCGGTAGCCAAGTGGTTAAGGCAGCCGCCCGGAATGCGGAAGGTGCGTGGTTCGATTCCCGCCTGAGGTTGTCGTCTTTTTCAGTGTTTAAATTTTACTATATACTGACATGTTTTATGGATATTTTATTGTTTTATAATTGAATTAATGTATTGTTTAAATGATTTAGTATTTTAATTTTTTTTTAATTTTAATGTATTGGAATTTGGAATTATTATTGTACGTCCGAAATGGACAGACTATTGACACTAATTTGAATGTAAGAACCCATGTACACAGTTATGACAATAAATCTTGTCTTATCTTACCTTATCTTATCTTGTCTTATCTTATCTTATCTTATGTAAATAAGTAAAATAGAAAAAAAAATAAACAAGTAAAAAATAAGTAAACAACCTTAAATAACACAAATGGAAAAAAATGGAAAATTCTGGAAATCGAAGAGATCGAATATATATCTTAAACTTTTCCGCCACACCATTAATTACTTACGTTGAAGCAAAAGCATTTAGATTTTCCGCTTGACAAATCGTTTTCGTATCTAAGATTGATGAAATACTTAGCAGATGGGAAGATAAGAGTACACTTCGTCATATCTTTATATAGTATTTGAATTAATATATTATTATGAAGACGTGTCTTCTGAAGCACGGAAAAGCGGAGCTCAAGAAAATTTTTTGATCACCCATCCGATGGCTGGCACTTACGAAAGTTGCTTAACTTCAGCAATCTTAGACCGAGCGCGTTTACTACTGCAACATCGAACTCCTTAAGTTTTTCCTCAAATCTCGAGTTAAAAATATGAAAATCGGAAGAATAGCAAAGAAAAAATAATTAAAATAAGTGAGTGCTTACTCATTGTTGATATCAATTTACATCGCACTCGGTTAAGATGGCAGATATTGTGAAACTTTCTTATAGTTTTTACGTTACGCCTCTCAGCTATGCCGCAGACGGGATCCACAATATTAGAACATTTAATTTCTAAACAGTTGTCTATTTTCGAAAATAATGAACCTGCAAAAAATAATCTTTATAAAATAAGTTATAATTTTTACAGTAGGTATATTCAGCTTTTTTCTTAACTTATCACAGCTGAGGATTTCCACCATTAGGTACCTATTTAAGCAAAGCTAATACAACTTTGTAGTAGTGAGCTCGAGATGATAAATTTTTGGCACCCATCCGATGACCGGCGTCTGCGAAAGTTGCCTAACTTCACCACTCGCAGACCAGGCGCGTCAACCACTGCGCCATCGAGCTCCTCGATGGCGCAGTGGTCCTATGTGGTCCTATTTTACCACACGTATTCAGTGATGCACTCAACCTCAACCCGACCTGTAGAATCTAAAAATGCTACGGAGCGAGACGCTTGCTGTGAGAATTTGTCGCTGTCCAATTACTTGCACTGCACTATACTCCAAAGTTTATTTTGTTGGAAGTCAAATGCACCGATTTGTTTGGAGTCAAGTGTAATAAGACCCCAGTGCCGGCGAAAAAGAAGAAACAAAAAGAAACACGACTTCTTGGCGGGAAAGTGACGGGAGGTTTAGTATTATTTTGTAAAATATATGTTATGTCGAATATTAATGTAAAATAATGGTGAATTATTTTATTAACCATAAATTAACTGTTCGTGCACGTGTATGGGGTTGGCAAATAAAACAAAACATTGCTACATCACTTTTCAAATTCTCTCAAGAAGTCCGCGTGTGGTGTGAGGTCTTAGTAGCCACACATCTTTACTGAGATACTCAAAGGGTTGGCCGTATATCATTTCTCTTTCTCATTTCTATTATCATTCATCATCATCATTATAAAAATTATTTTGACATTGTCTAAATCCTTTAGGACCATAATGTCCACTTCTTAAAATGACTACTTCCCAAGGACTACATCCCACAATGGCCATTCCCAGAACGTCCACTTCCCGTAATGGCTATTCCCAAAACGACTTCTTCCCAGATCGTTCACTTTCCAATATGTCCACTTCCCAAAACGTCCACTTTTCAGGCTACTTATAAAAGCTAAAATTTTAAAGTTGTATAATACTTGTTAAATAAAAAAAAGGTAAAAAAAATAAAAAAAAAAAAATATTTAATTAAATATATAATTTTGTAAAATGGCAAAACTTACATGGCAATACTTTTGTCGGCACTTCGGTAGGTAGGACCTTTAAAAAATTTTGTTAAGTGGATAATTTTAGTTAGGCTGAGTATAATTTTTCAGTTCGGAAACAAGTGATATTTTTTAGTTATAGTGATACGTTAGTAAGTAAACAGCCTATAACTGTCCCATTGCTGATCAAAGGCCTCCATCATTGAAATCAAGTCATTGCTACAAATAATGGGTAATGGCTTAATCACCACGCTACGATACGTTAGTAAAAAATTGAAATTAAATTGAATGAATTGCGTCCGGTCCATTACACCTTAATCTCAAAATGCCTAGCTAATCAATACGACTGAAATTCAAATGGTGTCCTTTTCATAACAACTGAAGGTCACTATGGGAGGTGGTCAATCTGAGAAAGTAGTCCTTACGGGAAGTGGACGATCTGGGAATGGTCATTGTGGGATGTGGTCCTTTTGGGAAGTGGTCATTTTAAGAAGTGGACATTATGGTCCTAAGGGGCTAAATCCTTTATTTTTACCTTTTTTTTATTTAACAAGTATTATACAACTTTAAAATTTTAGCTTTTTATAAGTAGCCTGAAAAGTGGACGTTTTGGGAAATGGACATATTGGGAAGTGGACGATCTGGGAAGAGGTCGTTTTGGGAATAGCCATTACGGGAAGTGGACGATCTGGGAATGATCATTGTGGGATTTGGTCCTTTTGGGAAGAGGTCATTTTAAGAAGTGAACATTATGGTCCTAAAGGGGCTAAATGTGCTAACAGCAAAAAGCCATCAACAAAGAAGAAAAGAAACAAAGTATACTTAAATATGTATATTATTATATACTTTAGCTATTATGAGTTCATGCTTTAGCTTAGGAAGCAGCATTCCCGTTGATAACTCGAATTGAATTTAAAAAAATGTTAAAAGATAAAACAATAAATTATAATTTTTATTGTATAATCTGATTTGTGCTGTGTGATGCTACTATTTACTTACAATTTTAATTATAATATATATTTATACTTACTGTGTGACAATGGAAGTGTTAACACTATAACCGTAGCAATAAACATGTCATCTTATTTTTTACGCAGACTTATTTAAATTATTGATTTTAATTACATGCTTTAGAGTTTTTATATCTTTTTTTTATACTTATTTATTAAAGCTTATTTTTACGGTTGGCTGTCTTAGAAACATGACTTAGTAATAACTTTTTAATGTCGAATGAAGAAAATTCATTAGATTATTTTAATTAAATCTGACTTGAAGCTTGAGTCACACTGAGCGAAGTATAAAGTAAGTAAATATTTTTTTTGTGTTATTCAGGTATATTGTTTTCTAAAGTTTACGCGAACACTACACATTGAAATGAAACAACTTTTACGGATCTACTCGCGTTGATTTTACACATTAGTTTTAATTAATGTTTATCCTGACGTGAGGATAAACATTAATTAAAACTAATGTGTAAAATAAACGCGATTAGATCCGTAAAAGTTGTTTCATTTATTCAGGTATGTTCGAATTACTAGAGTAGTGACTTTTATAAGAGCTAATATACTTAAGTAGCCAAAACTTTAATTAAATTTTTGAATCACAATGCGATCTCACTATTTAGTTATTTTATTATTGTAGCGAAGATACAAACTTGGTTTTGACTAGAAGCCAATCGTATAGTTATACTTATTTTATAGTTTTGTCACCATATTTATTTTATCACCATTTTAACTAAATTTGTATGCATAAGTTACATCTTGTCTAACACCAGCCTCATCGTAAAAATCTATACATAGAAAGTGTTGATTAAAACTCCCCCAACGGTTAGAGATTTAATTTTATGTTTTTATCTTTTTTTAACCGGCTGTGGTCGAATGGCAGAGAGATGGCTAATTTTTCACGTCGTGTAATGTATGTGTCAGATTTTTTGATGCATATCCCGGGATTGTGATCATCAAGCTATAGCTATATCAAGTATTTAGCATGAAGCGAGGTGATGTAAGAAGTAGATAAAAAAATACATTTATCTCATTTGTAGCTTATTTCTTTTCGAATTCTTCATTCGTTTAAAACACGAAAATACTAAGGCAAAGCCTTAGGTACTAAAAAAAAAACTACAAGAGATATTAGTTTTTATTATTTATATCTAGGAACTTAACTACATTCCGTTAGTTTGGTATCTTCAGCATAGTTCTTCAATGACGGCGATATGAAGTGTACAGTAAAGTGAAATACGAATACGAAGTTGTCAGGAACTGAAAGAAAGAACAAAATTTTTATTATTTTTTGTTGAACGACCCAAGCTAACTCTAAAGCTATAATTCTTTCAAATCAATAAGCTAATTTTAATGAAACTTTCTATGCTCAAGGGAAATACAACATTAGACGGTTAACAGAAAAAAATGTGTGTATAACTGAATTTATGTCATTTAAAGTACAATATGAAAAGTTGCAAATCGCATATAATCAGTTGAACAAACGTTTTTTCAAATGTTTTCTATTTGCTGTAAATATCTCTTACTTCTTTTAAGCACATAAAATGTTATTAAAATTGGCTTATTGTTTTAAAAGAGTTAGAGTGTTTATGTTTGTATGGGGTGGGATGGGAGCGGGATTTGAACCCACACCCCATGACATCATGACAGACACGACAAACCTGACGACAAGCAATACCTTTACTACCCTTTACGCTATCGTGACCCTGTCCAACCCAAAATGTCAACGGGTTTTTCAACCCTTTTTTTAAGTAGTAATTTGTTCGCAACAAAATTTGAGTTAAATTATATATAACCATAATTATAACAATTAGATATTCATGCTCTTACCGAACCGTATGTGGTCATAGTGATCGACTTAAACTTCAATGCTGTGAAATGCAGCGGTTTTTGAGATCTGCAATTGAAATAGTTTAAATTAATAGTGGTCTACAAATCTGTGTTGTGATTAGAAGTAATATTTTTATTTTAACCTACAATGGACAGATTTCTTTTTCTGGCTGTTTCTGCCTGCATATCTATTGTTTGGTAGTGTCATTATACCCATATACCTACATATAAACGAGCTGATATATAATTGTATTACAAATAAAACATATAATGACAATCACTCATTGAACCCGTAAGCACCTACTACTGCTGGGTACTTAGCCACAATAAATTAAAAAAACGAGAAAAACGTCCCTAGTCGAACAATAAAAAACCACACGGCTAAAATGCATTTAAAATACGCGACGCAATCAGAGCACGCTAGCTCCATGCGAGACTTTAAAAAACAAAAATAAGGACAATGAAAAAATACTTTAATTTAATTTCTAAATATTTAACTTATTAATTACCCGTTGGTTTTTAATAGTATTATTTAAAACCACAATAAAGCACACTAGAAAAATTTCAATGATTTATGGCGTGCCTATAATGTTTTGAAAGCTTTTGTTTTTGTTAAAAAAGAAAAAGTACAGCAAAAAATTCCTAGTCGAAAACTAATAAAAAAAAAACCACACACAGATAAAAAAGCACTCGAAATCCGCGCCTGCGATGCAATCCAGCCCACTCCAGCTCCATTGGAGGCCCAATTAGCCAACTTGTAAATGAAAGGAGCAATTAGAGGGCTTGCCTTTGCAGTAGCACTAGCATCGCTCGCCGGCACCTCGCGTTGCATTCGTACCAACCGCTTTCGTACACTGCATCAGCTACGCCGGCGCTCTGTGAAAATGATCAAATATATAGTATACGAGTAGTAACAATTTTACAGTCTTATTTCAAACTAGTGGTCGCCCCCAGTGGTCGCCCCCAGTGGTCAAAATTCGAACAGAATTTACGAAATATACCGACAATGTGTATACAATGTAATATGGCACCTACCTATTATATCTTTCTGTACTCTTTCTCTATATGAAGTTCAACTGTGCCAAATCTCACACTCCTCTCTGCGCGCTATATGCTTAAAAAGGGGTATAAATATTATTCTTCATTTATTAATATCTGTTTTTGTTTTGTTTATATTATGATCAGATGTTAATGACGGTAGTTGTTGACATTGAATTGGCGCCTTTGGCTTTCAAAGTAAAAAAGTAAATAGTGTTGAATAATTTCGGCGGGCTGGTTAGAACCACGATAGCTCAATTGGAAGAGCACCTGACCCGGTATGTCAAAAGGGTGCAGGTTCAAATCCTGCTCGTGGAAATTTTTTCAACATTGTGTTTTTGTAATTTGTTTCGCAACAAAATTTGCGTTAAAAATTATATAAACAAATTAAAAACATTTTATAAATAGCTAGCCTACTTCTTAACTGATCTTTAGTATTTGTAAAAATATTATGATCAGATGTTAATGACGGTAATTGTTGACATTGAATTGGCGCCTTTGGCTTTCAAAGTAAAAAAGTAAATAGTGTTGAATAATTTCGGCGGGCTGGTTAGAACCACGATAGCTCAATTGGAAGAGCACCTGACCCGGTATGTCAAAAGGGTGCAGGTTCAAATCCTGCTCGTGGAAATTTTTTTAACATTGTGTTTTTGTAATAAAGTAAATAGTGTTGAATAATTTCGGCGGGCTGGTTAGAACCACGATAGCTCAATTGGAAGAGCACCTGACCCGGTATGTCAGTAGGGTGCAGGTTCAAATCCTGCTCGTGGAAATTTTTTCAACATTTGTGTTTTTGTAATTTATTAATATCTATTAAAGTTAACACAAAGTGTAAGCTAGGCCTTTATCTTACTTGTAAGCGATAATAAGATGAAAGCGGACTTCAACCGGATTCCTCATCAACTAAGGTGCTGAATGTCTTATTATTTAACTGCTAAATAACAATTAAACAAAATTAACATTACTTCTTTATTCAAGTTCACTTTATTGTTAAGCAGTTGTTTTATGTCGTCCAATTTTTGTTACTTAATGCTCATTGTAGAAGTCTTTAAATAATGCTACTAATCTTGCCTTAATGGGGACAGAGAAGTAGCATCTAGCCAGGCATACTTACCAGCCAACTATACAGGCAGACTTACAACCAAACCCTAAGGGCAACAACAAACCTAGTACCAATATAGGTAGCCCCGCTGGAAATCGATTCGTTAGTCATAACAGCCAATAGTGAATAGCTCTCAAATGGGACTGCACAGTATGCAACATTGCAGAAATTTCTGCAAGTTACTGCCACACGTAGTTCAGTGCAATTTTTCATGGAACCATATCCGGAATAAAACGTCTTCGGGCGTTCATAAATTTAAAGTTAGGATTGTTATAAAATTCCGGGCCACTTCAGCGGTTTGCTAGTGGGGCAGAGACGGTATCATCTATTATTCTTGGCATGGGTTTGAGGTTATATCCAAGACTTCTAAAGGTCGTATGTTCGGTTGGTGTATAGAGATTTAGTATGTTTTGCAAAAATATATAATAATTTCATTTAATTTTTATTTAATTTCATTAAAGGCAAAACCACAGTGTAGTAGACAGAGTGAAAGCTTCCTTACAGCGCGCATAATTTACACTTACTTTGGTAGGGTTGTCACATGACGTTATGATAAATGACACAAAATATTTTATTTTATTTTTCATAAATTTATAAACTACTTAGGTAGGTACTCTAAATATTATTTTTGGGTTCTAAACTCCAAGGGGAGCCGCCGCTTTTGGGGAGTGGAGGGGGGGTATACCCCTACCTTTCCCCAAAAGCTCAAAACTCTGAGTCATATACATTTTTTAAAAATAATTTTCAATTAGGGATAAAAAAAATATTATTATTATGATGATGATACCTATCATCTATGGAATAGGTACTACCAATGAGTTATACAGGTACAATTTGCACTCACCGCTCTGGCGATGTCATCGGCGTACCAACAAATCATGCCCATTTGCGCGAGTGATACTATGATGAAAAATTTGTCATTTATCTCTTGCCACGGGTTCAGGAACTGCAAATGAAAACGATGTTGTTTCAGCCACCCCGGAGTAATGTAATTTGTTACCGCAAAGCCTGGAACAACTGTGTATTCTTTAGAAGATGTGGTGTTTTATGTTTTCTTGCTACTTATATGTTGCGCGACAATGCATTTAATAGTGATGTTAATAACATGTTTTTATTATTTATATATATTAGTTAGTATAGTTTTATATGATAATCCATGATTATAACGATTGTGCTGTTCAGAAGGCAGTGGATGGTGCTTGCGACCAGACCGATTACATTGGAGTGTTCAATTTCAAATAGTCTGACGAGCTTAATTTAGTTATATGATTTGTGCTAACCCTGTGCTAACCCCCTGAAACATCAGGCAAAGAGACTAAATTTAGATTTTAAAAAAATCGTCAGAGGTTGGTCAGCCAAGAAGCCAGAGGACTTCTTGGCGGGAAAGTGAAGAGTCACGTCTGCGGTTTTGTTTTATTTTCTAAAATTTGTGTTATATCGAATATTAATGTGAAATAATGGTGGATTATTAACCGTTATGTGTTCGTAAGTGCGCGTGAGTGTTGGCAAATGAAAAAAAAAACAGTGCAACTGCAACGACACTTTTCAAATTCTCTCAAGAAGTCTGCGTGAGGACTTAGTAAAGCCCCACATCTTCACTGCGATACTCGAGGAGTTGGGGGGTATATCATTTCTCACTTCTCATTTCTATTATCATTCATCATCATCATACTGGAAGGAAATATTGTATATTTATGTATTACTTGTAAGAAAAATTACTTTGACACTGGCTAAATGTGCTAATCGCACAAAGCCATTAATCAACTAAAAGAAAGAAGCCAGAGACAGCGAAATGTCATATAATGTCATTACAAAGGAAAGAGATGCTACCAATAACGAAAATTTTTCTACTGAACATTCTCCGAACGTAGAGACCAATATAAAACGGTTGTTGGCAAAATACATCTCAAGTAAAGGAGATGTGAAAGCCATATTTAAAATTAAAAAAAAAAAGTTGATCGCTGGCTAGTCACACTGTACAGTAAGTAAAAGTAAATAGCCTATAACAGTCCCACTGCTGGCCAAAGGCCTTCATCATTTAAATCAAGTCATCACTACAATTGATACCTGAATTTGGCAAGTGTGGTCGCTTGCCAAATTCGGGTTGGTGATCATAAAACTGGATAACATTACTATGCATCGAAAAATCTGATACACACTTTGCTCGACCTGGGAATTGAACTTGAGACCTTCGGGCCGAGAGCTTTGCCACTCGACCACCAGTCACACCGACGACGAAACTAAAATGTATGAATGTTTTTGCTTATCGAAAAATATATATATTGAAATAGCGTCCGCTCGTGGCTATATACGGTCTATCACAAAGGTCGTTATCGCGTGCCCCCGGGAACATTATGATTGACCGGGATAAAAAGTAGCCTAATGGCTCTCCTGAGCGCTCCAACTATCTCCGTGCGAAATGCGTTGCGAAAGAATGCGTTGCTGTAATTTAACATGTAAGAAGGAAAAACGAACAAACACTCTTTTGCATTATTAACATACTCTTGGACTACAAAATGGAAATAGTGTTGGAAAAAATTTCCACTATTGGGATTCGAACCCTCACCTTCTGACATACCAGGCTGTTGCGCTGTCAATCAGGTATCACGACTCTGTGCGGTGCGACCAGTGCAAAATCAACACAACTCCTCTTAATTTAAGCATGCGTAAGCAACTACGTCACTAACGACTAAATATCAGATAATCCTACTCGTGAAAATTATTTCAACTCTTTTTCCGTATCGAAGTTATTGAGGTTTATTGTCAACTAATTTGCATTACATTTACAAATAGGTTTGGAAAAGTTATTGTCACGTATAAATGCTTTTATAGACTCTTAAAACACAACTACGTGTCTTTTGTATAATGCAGACACTAATTGAAATTCTATCGCCAACATATCTAGTGAAGAATGTCTACTATTTGTTTAGAGATTTTTACTTATTTGTTTTACAAAGATTATTTCAAGTTTACTTAAAGATTTTCACTATTTTTTCGTAAAGGTCATTTAAGTTTAATTTAAATTAATTGAGATTGTTCAAAACAAAATTTAATTAGATTTATCTCGCTGCCTGGGAGACTGCTGCCAAAAAAGCAACAACTAAAGAAAAATCTACAAAGATCTATTTAACAATAAATTTGGACAACCACAAGTCGCCTTTGTGTTGGCGCAGTTTGTTTTTGCTCCCCCTTTCTCTTGGCTAACGACATGTGCTCGAGGTTAAATAAAATAGGACAAAAGAGCCAAAGTGCTGCACCGACGGGCCCTGCTCCAACCCCCACTTAGTTGTTCAGTTGTGAAACAAAAGACTGCAAAGAACAACTGGGTTACAACACGCTTACCGCTCGGCCGCAACCACTGGCGATTTGCGGCGCGGAGTGCGATTTTTTTGTTCTTTGCGTCCTTTCTATAACCGTTAAGGCCGCGTCCTTTACGGCAGCGGGCAGCCACATCATCGCTCGGAATTACCGCAGCGACAAAAAAAGTCTCGAAATACTCGACAGTCGCTGCCGCTCGTGTACTACTCTTGCCGTCTGTGGCAATTAGCAAACTCTTATAAAAAAAAGTCACCGCAATCGCTTCCGCCCCGCATAATGCATACTTCGAGGACGCGGCCTTACACACTCAGATACACTCACTAGAATAGGCTCAAGACACTATTCGTAGAACAGGAGTCGAAGACCTAGGCGTTTTTGCTCACCCCCACGTCCGTGACAATCCGAGTCGAGGTCTTAGCAAGGGCTAGGCCCTTGGGTTTTTCCGCTCTCGAGCCGATCTGAAATCCTGAATCTAGTAGGGGACGGGGACAGGCTTGCGTGATGCCATATCATCTAGAAGCCATCTTTTTCATCGGATGTGTGACCAAAAACTTATCATCTCGAGCTCCTCCGTGCTTCGGAAGGCACGTTAAGCCGTTAAGCCTTATCCATCCATAGGGAAGGCTCGTGCCCCAGCAGTAGGTACATAAATGAGCTGATGATGATGATGACTTAAAGTGCCGTAGTGTATTGCGTAAAAGCTAGAAATTCGCTTGCCGCATCGTAAGACGCTCGTGCTTGTAGCCGAGGTCTTACACCACGCTACTTCACGGTCCAGCTCGAAAGTATCCAGGATTTGTCGAATGACTGGCTATTACGAACCACCGCCGGCTAAGTAGTGTACATGTGAATCCGTGTTGGTTAATAAAAGATGCATTAGGAATTTAGGACACTATTCTGCTTCGGCTTTGCTCAAAAAGTCTGCAAGCGACTACACCTCCGGCGAATGATGCAAATGCGTCTCCAGTAGATTTTAGGGTTACAGAATTATGGATGGATGGATAATTCTACCCGAATTGTAAGTACAATATTTATATATTTCTTTTAATCCAATATATTTTTTCATCCTTTAAATATTTTTCCAATACACTGGCTTTTTACATTAAATCTCTTTGCCTTTATAACTAATAAGTAACAAAATGACAATGTGCATATACTTCTCAGAACACTATAAAGGTAAGGATTTCTTGGCGGGAAGATGAAGAGTAATGTCTGCGGTTTTGTTCTATTTTCTAAAATTTGTGTTGTCGAATATTAATGTGAAATAATGGTGGATTATTAACCTTTAAGTGTTCGTGAGTGTGCATGAGTGTTGGCAAATTAAACAAAACAGTGCACCGGCACTTTTCAAATTCTCTCAAGAAGTCCGCGTACTTAATAAAGCCCCACATCTTTACTGAAATATTCGAGGGGTTGGGGGGTATATCATTTCTTACTTCTCATTTCTATTATCATCATTCATAATAATCATACTGGAAGGAAATATTGTTTAATTATGTATTACTTGTAAGAAAAATTACTTTGACACTGGCTAAATGTGCAAATTGCACAAAGCCATCAACTAAAGGGAAAAAAAATAATAACGTAATCCCTCTGTTCTGCGTAATCCCGCTCCCATAGTTGACACTCTAACTGCCGTACTCAGAGACGTCAGTTAAGTTTAATGACAATTAAATGTCATTCCTTCTCTATTTAGTACTATACATAAGAAAGTGACAGCAAGAGACTTAATTGTCATTAAAACTTAATTGACGTCTCTGAGTACGGCAGTAAGTGAAACGAGGTGAAGAAAACCATCAGTAAGTCCCTTTTGTTTTATAATTTTCCAGTTGTGTACGTGGTGTGTTCATTCTGTTTTTTACAACTAATCCAGTGATAACATTTTATTTTGTTTCTAAAGGAAAATAGCATAACAAAGTCAAGTCAAAACACGTTCCTTACACGTAAACTAAATCAAGCGGAAGATATTTTTAATACTTTACAGATATAGTAAACAAAGCAATTCAATGTTCAAATTAACATTTTGTTTATTTTTTACACAGTATGTACACGCAATACAATGGGCATAACTTTAAGTAGGTTACAAATAGTGGAAAAAAAATATATAAATAAGACTGGTGCTCAAGCAATAGACGCAAATTAACTTTATAATATTAATTTTCGCAAAGATTCATAACTGCAATAAATAATAATTTGGTGTTAACACTTTTGAATTCACTAACTTACCACGACGTTAAACAAACAGCAACACAAGTTGACGGAGCTCAACAGCAAGTTGATCAGGTTCACAGCGGAAAAAGCGTCCTCCAAGTCGTTCCCGTAACTATGAAAACAAAAATAAATAAACGAATTAATAAAAATGTTGATTTCTGTTGAACAAAAATCATTTATTACTACAATAATTCGTGTAAAGTATGAGTTAATTTTTTGTATTATTATAGTTATAACTTTGTGTTAAATAATATTAGCTGCAGAACTGATAACCGATGGCGTAAACGAGTTCTTGAGTGGATACCGCGTATCGGCAAACATAGTGTAGGACGTCCTCAGACTAGGTGGAGCGACGATCTTCGCAAGGTGGCTGGCAAGAGCTGGATGAGAGTAGCCGCGGATCGTGCTCAGTGGCGTGCACTTGGAGAGGCCTATCTCCATATCCCGCAGTGGACGTGTGTAGGCTGATGATGATCATGTGTTAAATAATATGTCAGGTATATAGGTACATAATCGTGCTTACTCATTGTGAAACACAAACCTGATTAGTCTTTGGTGTATTCTAACCAAATCCACAATGTCTGTGAAGCATTCGTTGTAGGCTCGGTTTTTTTTGGTTAAACCATTATCCTGCAGTCTACCAAGGTTCCGTACTTTAACTTGCAGCAGACGCAACAGCATGCTGATATGACTGGCCATCGTTATGAATAAAAGGTCTGCTCCAACCATAGCGCATACTGAAAATACTCCTAAAACAAAGCAGAATGTCAACTCAATTAGTACTCTTTCTAACTTTTTGCATTGAAGCTATTTATTATATTTATAATTAAATAAACAGGTTACTCTTATTGTAAAAGGTAGACTAATATTGTATCTGGTTTAACTGATGTTTTTATATATGCCTTCATTAATAAAAGCTCAGCTGAAGCGTAGATAAATGTTATCTAACAAAAGTTATAATGTGCTATCGTATTGCTATACAATATTTCTTAATATTGTTTCCTAAAGTTTACGCGAACACTGATTAATGTTTATCCTGACGTTTCGAACCCTTTGCAGGGTCTGCGGTCACTGGGAGACTGAGGTGTGCAAAGGGTTCGAAAGGTCAGGATAAGCATTAATTAAAAGTAATTTGTAAAATAAACGCGAGTAGATCCCTAAAAGTTGTTTCATTTCAACATTTCTTAATCTTATATTTATGTTATAATGTTTTGTAGTATGGTAACAACACCATAAAATTACAACCTCTAATAAATTTGCAACGTTTTTCAATGTTTGTTGTTTGTTTTTTTAACAAATGTTTTAAAACAGTATGCAATCTTTAACCACAATACTTTTGGGCTTCAAGGATGTAGGATTAGTGACACCACTGTCGTAAGCCTTAAAAGGCTGATCTTTAATAAAAAGACTAGAAGAGCTTTTTCCGATAATCTGATGCTGTAAAAGAAAGTTAGAAAAAGCTCTTCCTGTCGTCGGCTCTTCTCCGTACAAAGATTTCCGCCGCGTAGACTTTAAACCTTCTTTAGATTTTAAATTCGTCAGAGCAATAATTGTTGCCGACTTTAGAAAAAAACGAAGAATGTTTTTTTAAATAACGTTTATACAAACACAATTTCTTATCTTATTTTAATCTTAATAAAAGTTGAAAAAAATGGTTATGGTTGTTACCGACTTTTTGTATTTGCTAATGTATCCGGGACCAAGGGCTCTAAGTGCCTTCCGAAGCACGAAAGATCTTAAGATGATACATATTTGGACACCCATTCGATGACCGGCCTTTGCGAAAGTTGCTCAACTTTAGCAATTGCAGACTGTTAACCACGGCGCCATCAATCTCTTTAAAATACTAACCAGCAAACATTTCGAAGACATATGCCACAGTGTGGGGCAGCACGCTTGTGGTTTCGAACGGGTAATACACGTGCCATATAAAGCCAATGTCTGCAGATATGCCTCTGGCCTTGTGGAAGCAGTACAAGAGTACGGGGGTCAAGTTGTACCCCCAAAGGCCAATAAAAGTGTTGATCAGGTAAACTGTAACAAAAGTCAATGTGTGTTTTTGGGGTTCCGTACCTCAAAAGGAAAAAGACGGAACCCTTATAGGATCACTTTGTTGTCCGTCGTCTGTCTGTCTGTCTGTCTGTCTGTCAAGACCCTTTATCTCGGAAACGCATAAAGGTATCGAGTTAAAATCAACCGCTATGGGTGAAGCTTTTGTTAGAAAGGAAATGAAGATGAATGTAAAGAAGACGAAAGTGATGGTGTTTGAAAGAGATGAGGCAGTGACAGACTGTAATATCGTGATTAGGGATGAACAAATTGAACAGGTTTGAGTTTGTGTATCTGGGTTCAAAGTTTGCAAGGGATGGAAAGTGTGAGAGTGATATTGAAAGAAGAGTGAATGCAGGAAACATGGTGAATGGAGCTTTGCACTCCTTTATGAACAGTCGGAAGGTGTCTAACAAGGCTCGTTTGGCTGTGCATGAGGGGGTGTTTGTTCCAACACTCATGTACGGAAGTGAAAGTTGGGTATGGCAGAAGAAACATGAAAGCAGAATAAATGCAGTTGAGATGAGAGCGTTAAGAAGTATGATAGGAGTTAAACTGAGTGACAGGATAAGAAATAGTGAGATAAGGAAACGTTGTGGTCTGAAAGACGATGTAGTGACAAAAATTGAGAAAGGTATGCTGAGATGGTTTGGCTATGTCGAGAGAATGGATGAAGAACTATTGATGAAAAAAGTGTATAAAGCGAGTGTGAATGAAAGTGTTGGTAGGGGTAGACCTAGGCGGACGTTTCGAGACCCTAAACCGAAGACCATGTATGAAGGGAATAATGAAAGTGGACAAAGCGAAACAAGTATGTAAGAATCGTAGCAAGTGGAAAGAAGTCGTCTCTGCCTACCCCTACGGGAAAGAGGCGTGATTATTTCCCATACAACAGACATGATTTTTTGCCGTTTTTATAGATAATGGTACGGAACCCTAAAATAGGGGTAAGCACCATCGCTAGCTGTCATCCAGTTAACTTCTATTATAATTTTATATTATTTGAGGCGACAAAAACTGGTGTCAAACACAGGGCTCATTGTGTCGAATATTGGTTCTACTACCCTAGTGTGTTTTGTTCATCATCTAGGTGTAATTAAGGGGTTTGTTGGTTGATTAACTCACAGTTCTGCACGAACTTGAGAGTGGATAAACTGGTGCGCTTTATCTCTACCGACTCCTTATCAGGATCCAGGACGGGCCAAAGGTCGGGCAGCTCGTTGACAAGACGACGGAACGCGTTACGTTTGTACCAAACTGTCAACAGTTTTCCGAAGCCTGCAATCAACAAATACGCTTGAATTCTTACATTATCTTTTGTTACATACGCTTTTTCCACTTATATGATACGTAAATGTAACACCAATCCGATCCGAACCCCTCGGAGAATCTAGTAGGATGTGGACACGCACTAGTGCGTGGTGCCATTTTCGTTTCACAGGAACCTTTAAATAAGTCCGGTGACGCTGAAAATGCTGCCTGAGGCATTCAAGTACTTATACAGTCTGTCCGGACATGAACTAGCTATATTTTAAATACTTATCTAACAACTATTTTAAAACACAAATGCACTCTAGAACTGGGTCCAACCCACTTCCCCCTTAAATGGCCGACATTTTGTTTTTTTGTCGAAATATTCTCTATGTGTGCACAATTGGTCTTACAGAGATAAAAATAAGCTTATTCGGAGGGCAACAATATTGTTTACTATCTGCATTATAATATATGGTTTTCACATTTCCATGACATTAAAAAAAATGTGTAAGTTAAAAAAATACATAAATAACTATGCAAATTAGTAAATTATTGGGAAGTGGGTTGGACCCAATTCTAGAGTGTATTTGTGTTTTAAAATAATTGTTATATAAGTATTTAAAATATCGCTAGTTCATGTCCGGACAGGCTGTATAAGTAAGCTGTCACAGCTGGCATATGTAATAAATCCTACTCGCACCGCACCAAGATGTAACAAAAAATCCTGGTCACGTCACCAAAATAGTAACCGATTCCTACCCACCTAAATATGTGTAACAACCAGATCCTGGTCACGACACCAAAATCTGTAACCGATTCCTAATCCTAGCCTTAAGTAAACTAAATTAAATCTATAAGCCAACCTAAACTAAAGGATCTTCAATCCAATTTTTTTTCTGAACTAACTAATTATTATAAATAAATAAAACGTTTTAACCTATTTGTACCTAACCTTCCTACCTAACGGCACCAAATATAACGATATAAAACTTACATAATGAACGTAATTAGCTTACCATAAATTAACCTACCTAATTTATCATAACCATTATTATTATTAAATAACAAACCCGGGAATAACCTACTTATTTCAATCACATCTAAAAGATCATTTTGGCCAAGTGATCGTCTAGTGCACCTACGAAGGTCCGCAACAACCTAAGAACTTTAAGGAACTTAAGGCAAATCCTAACAGATCGTACCTATTCATAACTGTACAGTCTCTTAATGTAAATGAATTCATGATCCTTATTAAAACACAATTAACCTTTATACTATTACTATCATTATAAACAAACAAAGAAAGCAAAGACCTGCGTCAAGCTAGATTATGTTAGTACCTAAAATCATAACAACATAACGGTCACCCATCCCGTACGAAACTATTTAATAACAGCTTAACATTTAACAACTTAAATAAGTACCTACCTAAAATCATAGCAACATCGTGGTCACCCATCCCAATATGTAACTATGTAATAACAGCTTAACATTGAATAATCTAATCACTTTTCTATCATGGTAGATATAACTTAAGGAGCTTCCAAACATCATGCTTAAACACATGTTTAACACAACCTACTAATATGTATATAGGTAGGTAGCTACCTACTTCCTATATTGAGGCAATTGTAACACTTAACACCTACTATCAGTGTTCATATTGTCCTAGCTCTACTCCGAACAACCACAAGCCTTTACTTAAATAGAACCATTCACCAGAACAATACCGAACTTATTTGTATTATATAAATGATCAAAATGATCATAAAGCTATGTGGTCTCCTGCCTTCCCCAAAACCACCCACACCCTCTCGGTATTCTAATATTTTATTAAACCATTGCTTATATTTAATGCATGTAGATACTCGAGTTTTTGACCAAACATAAGCAACGAGAGAACCATATAATAATTTCGGTATTGATGCTTAAATCTAGCAATCTCTTATTACTAATCACTGAACAATGTCTGACATATACTAAGAGTGGATATTTAACTCGTGATGAGTATTTAATGCTTGTACATTGAGTATTTGTACTAAACATAAACAAAAGCCACTCAAATATATCAGGCGCTGAACAAGGGTTTATTAAGTAAGTAGATAATATACTTATTACTTAGTCTTACAAACAAAGCTGAAATTCCACAGCAGGATTTGAACCCACTGGTTCCAAGACAGGATTCGAACCTATGCAAATTGTAATTTCTTTGCAACAAATTTGCGTAAAAATATATATATGAACAATCATATGTTCACTTTATTTCATTAAATCCCACAAGCGGGACTCGAACCCACTAGTTCCATGAACAGGAATCGAACCCATTCGAATTGTAATTTGTTCACAACAAATTTTCACAACATCACATATTCACTTTATTTCATAAAATCCCACAAGCGGGACTCGAACCCACTAGTTCCATGAATAGGAATCGAACCCATTCGAATTGTAATTTGTTCACAACAAATTTTCGCAACATCACATATTCATTTTATTTTATAAAATACACAAGCGGGATTCGAACCCACTAGTTCTATGAACGGGAATCGAACCCATTCGAATTGTAATTTGTTCACAACAAATCTACGTGAAATTATATGTAAATAACCAATTATATGTTCACCTCACTCCATAGTCATCAAAATATAGATTTTTACTATTTAAATGTAGTTTGTGATATCAATCGTTTATGGCCTTTGATGGTAGCATATCTCCTTGAAGATGATCTACAGGGACTGCGTTGCTTGCCCTTAGCCAAACTAAAGATATCAACAATATGTCGAAGCCATTTCAGCTCATAGAATCGGAAACCTTGATTTCCTCAAATACAGTCTGTATTGTAATAATACCATCTGTAGGTAGTTATGTTCATTTCAATGACAACAGAATAAAATAAATCAAATAATTAGTTAATAAATGAGATAGTCTTAAAAATAAATGTCTAAATTATCCGACGTCACCAAAATATAGATTTTACTATTTAAATGTAGGTTGTGGTAGCAATCGTTGCAGACTTCCGATGGTAGTACATCTCCTTGAAGATCTCTACAGGGACTGCTTTGCTTGCCCTCTAGTCCAACCAAAGATACCATCAACTATATGTCTCAGCCATTTCGGCATGACAAAACTGGAAACCTTAATTTCCTCAAGGTAAATTAAATAGGTAAATACCTAGTTAATTTCAGTGACATCTGAATAAAATAAACCTAATAAACTACTAAGCACGGTTTTCACACATCCATCACACACATAACTTGACCCTATTTATTCTAAAACACCATCACCAACTTATTGAATAGGTACTTATTGTCTATCATGCAACATAAATATTATAATTAACGCACCGACTATTTTTTATGACAGCCTTACTTATTTATTATAATAACAGATAAAACGTTTCGCTTAATCTAGCCTAGCTAGTCTATACAAAGTACCTACCTAGTAAAGTAAATTGATAACCACACTTAAATAAGTGCGAAGTATACGTATTGCAGACAACCTATACCTACAAAGTTGCATTTTAACTAAACAGTTGAATTTACCGTCCCTACATACCTACCTACTTAGCTATATGTGCATTTCTGATTCCCACATTACACCTTGCATGTATATAGCAACATATTTTACCTACCTACATACCGCTCACAAAATAAACTCTCTTACCTACCTACTACACTTTTATGCTCACCGTTTAAAAACGTAGTTGTTTATAAAATAAAATGTACTTATACCTTACTATCCTAATTCACTTTTTAATAATGTAAATCGTTCCAAAACATTATGCAAATCTAACACCCTATCATATTCCTATTATTCTAGGGTACTTACATATTTCACGATATTACCTTAATGAGAAAATGTAAACAAACACACACAATATATAATATGAAATTCACAAAATGAATTAAAATGTTTAGTGAGATTAAGGTTAGAAAATTACACATTAATAAATACACATAAAAAAAACAAGAATATTCTTACCAATGGACCGAAGGTAACAAGTGGTAGGTGATAGGTGGTAGAAGGAAGGAATAAGGTTTAAGTTTTGGATTTTCTCACTGCCAATCATGCAGGCTCACATGACCGATCAGATATCTGACAGCTAAAGGTGTCTTGGCCACAGTGAGAGGGTTTGTGGATGATGGTAGGTATATGGGATAACATAATCACATCACATAAAGAAATATTACACCAACTTTATAATTTACACAGTTTAAATCAAGTTAAAGTAGTAAAATTACTTACAGTCTCACATTACTTACAATGTCCACTAGTGTCCAGAGCCGTCCTCTCCCTCGTTCCGTCACACATATACACTCACACTCACACGTGACTTTTTGACTAAATGCTCTTGACTATCGCCTCTTGAATAATTGTTCCGACTCTCCATCTTGACGAACTGTTCTCGACTATCCATCTTGACGAACTGTTCTAGACTATCCCTCCTCCTTTTTTTTTTTTTTTTTTTGAGAGAGATTGCTGATTGCCGCTGCGGCATTTTCAGCTTCACCGGGTTTTTTGGGGGCGGCGAGGAACGTAAAGGGTCCCTCAAGCCGTGTGAAACGAATCACCTTCAGAGGTTATCTAGAGGGAACGGCATCGCGCACAAGTGCGCGTCCCCGTGCCCTACTAGATTCTCCGAAGGGTTCGGATCGGATCGGGATTCGGATCGGATCGGGTTCCCTCCTCCAGGCCCCAAAATCCTTTTATACCCATCGGTACCTATACTTTCCCGCGTAATTTATTTCCTTTAACGTGATTGGCTACTCCTAATATTGGGTTTATCTCGATAAACACTATTTCAATCAAAGTTTCATTAATACCTACTTGTGTTGAAAGTTTTCAAGCTCAATTATCACTTGCCAACAATATCAATAACATGAGAGATAGCTTTAAATTCATCAAAAGAAAAACGTGAGTTATGTACTACCTTATTTACTTTACCTTATAAGGTGATTTTAGTACCCAGACCAACGTTCATATTTCCGCTATTTCCCGCTAGAGGCGCTAGCTGTATTCATTGATGCATCACTCTGCTTTTACTCACACATAGATAATAGAAAGAACTAGAATATCGTATTATATTGGATATAGACTACTGCTACTTCCCGCTAGATGGCGCTAGATGTATTCATTCATTGATCGATCGTGGCTCCATCTCAATTATGAAACTAGCTTACGACTCAGTGCTTTACACACATTTTAAATAAACAAATTGTAATGTTGTCATATCCTATCCGGGTTTATGTGAGAAATTAAACCTACGTTCGTATGTTCGTACAATGTAAAAAACCTGTAAATACTACATGAAAACGCAATAATTATTTATAATTTATGAAATGCAATCTGTAACATTAAAGTACAGACTTCTATTGCATTCTAACCTCCTTATAGTCTACCTAGGTTAGTGGTGAGCATAAAAAGTTAATTATATTCGTTAACTAAAATGAATTTTTATCACAAATATTCTCTTAAATGATATTGTTTTGACAACGCCATAAGTGGAAGTTCCTGGAACTACCTAGAAAGGGTAAAAACAGCTAGTGTGGAAGTTGACGCTAGATGGCTCGGCATGCATTATCGATTACATTCGGTTTCTAAATAATAAAATCTATTATCATTTGAAAGGTAAAAATAACGCTGTTAACAATGATTCTATTTGACATTTAAGTCCTAGCAAGTATTGCTTATTTTTATTTAAATTTTGTTGATTAATCTATTAGTTCCTTTTATCTTATTTATTACATATATAAAATTAAATAACATTTAGCCTTAATTCTATCTTAGATATTTATAATTTTTATTTATTCATTTAGAAAATGTTCTGGTGACGTATGGACCGTTACACATAGCAGCGACTCTATGCTCTATACCGCCTGTATAATGTGGAATGCTCTGAAGAACTGTTATTCTAGTAGGTACTTCGATAACCCTTCTCCACATTACCACTCGTCCTCAACTCAGAGGTCTATCCAACCACGCTTAACACATTGCAGTAGTGTGATATTCTAGATCTTTATAATAGTGCGCAGAAGCACACTGGTAGAAAACAGGCAAAAACAAGATTTTAACCAGCTTTTTGAGGTGGGGGGCCCAAATGACGTGTGAGATTATGTATAAAATTTTACCAATTGTAGCCCGGGGACCCTATATCAGTATTGGCTGATACGGCGGACTACGCTCCTTACACCTTCACATCTTTGCCATGGAGATTCTACTAAAAACATAGTTGAATACTCACTCATAGTGTCATATCCAGCAATATGCAAGTAGCTCCCTAAAAAATCTTCCAAGGAACTGCGTGTCGCCACCAAGGAGGCTGTGAACGCAAACTCTCCGATGAGCATTGTGAACAGCATTGCTAAAGCAGTTGCTAGAGACAAATAGACTTTAAGCCTTCGGAATGAAGTCCTGGCTGGGTCATCAATGAATGACAACCCCAGTATTCTTATTGGCATGTTACAGCTTTTTAAGGTTTCATGTATTTCTTTGACAGCGATACTCCTTTGGCCTTTCGTCATGTTTGTAAAGTAGAAAACGAGTTTATTGTGCCACCGATTATGGAGTATTAATGTAGAAGTTTAGTTTTATGGGTTTTAAGTATCAAAGTAACATGTAGAAAAAGTTGATATCATTAATTATTAATCTTGACGATTAAACTTGTAATACATTTTTTTTGTGGCAAAGTTTTAAAAGATATGATTATAATATAGGTAAAAAGCTTGTGAAAGAAAAGATTCAACCCTCAATAGTTTATACATTTTTTTTTATTTTAAGAAATAACTTTGGAAAATAAATTATACATTTTATTTTTAAGTGCTAATAATTACTGCACTGAAGCTAAATTAATTATTTATTTACAGTGAAAAAATTCAATGCCTATCCCGACCCAGCCAGGAATCCAACTTGGGTCTTCCGCAATCCGGGCGGCTGCACTGACCATTATGCTACCGGGAAGGCTAGAGCTACTGAACTTTTTCACTGCTTTTGATTTTTTGACTGCTTTTAAGCGGCATAGGGCCATCTATCCAACGGTTATTGCAACCAATGGCTATGCAGATTCATCTTTACAGATGAAATACCACAAATTTCATAACACAACATAGTAAATTTTACTTTAACAGAGCTCTGCATGTTCTCTGCAGGAAAAAAAATGTTTCCTCATGATTTATTTCATACATTATGTCAATGGCCATAAGTGCAAGGATTTATCATTTTTAACTTTACCTATTTGGAAAATTGTAGGAAAATTTTTTTTTTCCCTGACCCAGGGACCTAAGCGACACGAGGCCCAATAGGTATGTGCCTTTTTTACCTTTAGGTTAATCCGGTACTGTAGTGCCTACATTGCCACCGGATCGGAAACCAAATAAAAACGCCATCCCCACGCTCGTCCTCTCTTTGCGAGGCACGTTAAGCCGTTGGTCCCAGTAGTGTTTGCAAGCGTTAAATCCTATCAAAACGCAATTCAATACCGATTTCCCATTTTTTTAAAATCTGTTTATAACATTCTAAGAATAACTTAATAACTAGAACATAACTAGTTATAAAACTAACCTACTATTAAGCGTTTTACTAACATTATAATTGGATCTGTGTATCTGGAAATGAACAATTTATTTTTATTATTATTTTTATAATCAGTAAAAGGCCGGCCATAGCACAGTCGACCGGGGACATTATTATTATAACAGTAATTCATTATTAAAAACAAAACATACTTTTACGGGTTGAGCTATTCAACTTTTTCCGAGTACCTAGGATGATAACGGGTTATGATTGTTTTTCACTACTTTGCATGAGATAACAAGCCAACTTTCCTATAATAATACTGTAATGGATTTTTCTTTAAACTTGTGGGAAACTTGAACGGTTCTTATACATTTCTAGTTTATTGAATATAATTTTACAGTGCTGTAATTTACTTTGCAAATAGTCGAGGAACTCTTTGTCGTAGCGGCTTGAGAGTTATTTTGCAAGTTAAGCAACCTCCTGAAGGACGGGTCACTGGATGAGTGGCTATTTTTATATAACTCTTGCTCGTCCGTACTTCGTAAGTAAGAAAGGAAGATCATCACCAGCTCATAATGTCCACACTGCTGGGGCACGAGCCTTCCCTATGGATGGATAGGGAGGTCGGGCCATAAACTACCAAGCTGGCTCAGTGCGGATTGGTTGTTAACGACTGCTAATGCAGCCGGGACCAACGGCTTTACGTGCCTTCCGAAGCACGGAGGAGCTCGACATGATACATTTTTGGTCTCCCATCCGATGATCGGCTGTTTGCGAAAGTTGCGTAACGTCAGCAATCGCAGACCGGGTGCGTTAACGCGATTAAAATACACGGTGCCGGCAATCACATAAGAATATAAAAATGTTTATCGCATTGGATTGATTGGAAATGTCGTTATTTCTAGAAGTCAATCCAATACAAGCAAGTATTGTTTTATAAAAATTAATATATCATTTTTTTATAGTTACATTTTGATTGTTTCTTTTAAAGTTAATAAACACGCTTTTACTAACACTTTTGAAATATTAATGAAGCTTGACGTTTTGATATTATTAACTTCTTTACAAATTACAAGGAAAAGTTTAGGCAAGACTAAAATTTATTCGTAGTTAGATTATTGCAAATATCATTGAAAATTAGTAAGTGTCCTTGCTTCGTATAATAAAAAATAGTTATTGATTTCATCAACTAAGCCACGATTGAAACTCCTAGCTCTGTTCTCGTTCACAGCACAGCCATATTTAAAAAACTGTTTCCTCTTTACTCAAAGTGCTTAAAGTTAACAGCAGCTCGGTAATGTGTTGCAACAAGTTATCGCTCAATATTAGCAGCAAGGGGCCGCAAGGCGACGCTGACGACGCAAGTTATGATGAAGCCGAGTTCATAACTGCACTTAAAGTGGGATTAACGTACCTACCTCTATGCAGCCCGAGTTACAACACCTGGAGATTGCACCGTGTTCAGGGTACGACTTTTATTTTCCACTTGATCACGTTAACGGAAATGAGAATTTGTATTTGTAATGGCATGGCATATATTTCGAATGGCAAATGTAATTAAATACTCGTATTAAACACCTAATAAGGCCTCGGCCACGGACACGAGAGTCTTGCGACGCGGCAAACGAATTTCTAGTTCATTGCGCACTATAGATATTGTAGTGCCTGAGGGGCTCTACTTTACAGGGAAGACGTATTCAAAGAAACAAACAATCGATCAGTAATAAACTGTATTTTTAAAACGAACTCAAGTTAACATTTATTGCCCTATCGCTGCGACGGGCTGACGTCAAAGCTCCCCGATCCTCTTTTGTTTCCTTCTATGCGTGTCTTCTTATTCAAGATGAGTTTAAACGCAGAACGCGACGGCTGCCAGTAGGCTCGCCCAACCAAGTAGCCCCGATCACTACAGTATATATTACGGTAGGCTTAACCATAATAGAAAGATCGCAACGAATTGAGAAACACCACAGGGAGAACAGGCCATTAACCACCACGTGGGCCCAGGGCGGATCGGTGGTTGTTAATAATTGTTAACGCAGCCGAGACCAACGGGTTTACATGCCTTCCGAAGCACGGAGGAGATAATAAAATTTGGTCATTCATCTGATGCCCGGCGTTTGCGAAAGCTTGCTTGACAAGTTTAGCAATATCAGACCGAGCGTGTTTACTGTGTCATTGAGCGCCTGCAAGCATGTCCAAAACTGTCAAATTTCTTCAATACATTTTCTACCATATAACTTAGGTACAAAGTTCAAAGTCTATTGAGTAAATTTGACAGTTTGTGATAGGTAGATGTGCAGGCGTGTGTACCTTTAGTTTGAAATTACACTGACTGCTTTGGACAAGTTGATGCAACTAATATCGAAGTGATACAACTTGTGGTAATGAATTTGTAATGCAATTTGGACCCTGTTGCAAGGTGCAGGTGTGAGCTGCAAAAGGATTAGCATAAATACTTTCTAATTAGCTACAATTTGGATTAATAAAGTTGAGTTTAGTTATAAAAACAGTACCTAGGCAACAATTTTAAACAAAACGCATAATATGATTCTTTGTGATGTTACTTACATTGTTATTATGGCGACAGACAAAGATAAAATAGTAGTAGCTAGCCAGGTGGATTTAAAACAAGCCCTCCCACTTGCCCGCTGGGAACCGATCTCGAGACCCTGAAAGCGGTGATCGAACCACTAGACCACAGAGGTATTGTAGTTGCACCAGCGTTTGGCACTTTATTAAGCACAGTGATTTTTTGAATTTTATGGGATAACCGTTAGATACAGCTGGTCTGTATTCAATTGGTGCTAAGGACTAAAATCAGTTGCTGACCCTATTTTTCATGCTTCAAGGAAAAATTGTGATCACTGGTTTATGTCGAGCCCTGGTTTATTTCTTAGTTGGAATTAATTTAATTATATTTATATTTTTAGACAGTGAACCTTTCAATATAAAGCGCTTGTCTCCTCATCCGACGTTCGCGTGTACGTGTAACGACAAACTAAACTGTCGTAAAAGACGCGTTGCAAAGTAAACAAACTATCGTCGAATCCCGGGCATTACCTGACTCCGGGATTACCCGCGCGGGCATTTAGACGGCTTTGCGGGATTAGTCGGGGATCCTCCCGGGAGTAGGCAGCCGCTCGTTTATCCACCGACATCTCTTTACTTTGTTCCACGGAATTGTGTCACGTGTCCATGATCTAGACCCGTGTTATGTGAAGATGTGTTCGATGTATTGGGTGGGAAGAGCATGGGGATTTTTCGTGCTATAGTAAGTTACGAGTGGTAAATGTAAGCTCATTAAAAAAGGTTTAAGAAAGATAGATACATACATAGATAATTTATTTTATTGAAACATTTTAAATATTAATATTGAAAAGTTAATGCAAAACAAACAATGTAAAGTTATAATAAATATTAAAATAATAGTGATTATTGACCTTATCTTTTAATAATTATCATTTATGAATTATCTGGGTTGCGATTTTCGAACCGGTTATAATTCTAACGATTTGTCTTCGAAGTTACCGGTAACTGGTTTTTGCCTGATATTCAGGGTTCATTCGCTCGACTCACTAAACCAAATAACCCATGGGTCTAGTAAATCAAATACAATATGTATGAGTACACACGCTTGCACATCAACCTACCACAAACTGTCAAACTTCTTCAACAGACTTTGAACTTTTAACCTAATTTAATTGTTTAAAAATTTATTAAAAAAAATTACAGTTTTGGATAGGCTGATGTGCAGACGTGTGTACGTTGGTAATCCAATCTAAGTTTATCTTAAAGTTAGAGGATATTAAAAAAATTTGAATCAAGATTTATTACAACTATTTATTTACAACTATTCTAAAATAAAATCAACCATTTCCCTTAACTTTTGTTGTATTCAAACTTAACGTCATACGCTTATAAACAATCCCTCTCACTAGATAAAAATCGATTATCTTTGCATTAATATCTCACGTGCGTCACACTCGAAACGTTTAGCGTTGAATTTCCAACACCTGCAGTCCGCACTTCCACAAGCAGGTCAAGCACGAACTTGTCAGGCTATAAATCGTTTCATAGATTGTTGAAGTTCCAACTGTCTAAGATATATGCAAACTTGGGACAGTTCTAGTCATGTCTGAAGTTAGCGCAGTAATCCTGAGGTAGTGAGGCGGGATAAACGTAAGACGGTTCTGCCCGTATGCTTAGAATAGTTGGAAACATAAGTAAACAAAAATAAAACTACTTTACGGGTTTACTCGCGTTTTTTTACACATTGATTTAATTTGATTTTATCCTGACAGGGAGAAGGGTTCGTGCTGAGGGCCAAGTGCTTACCCTTGTCTAAATTAAATAATATAAAGAGGTATTATTTTGTCAAATACGTTTGTACATAACTGTTTCCGCCCTTCCAATATCCTGAAACGCAATGAAATTTTAAGACTTAAAACTTCAACTTCACAAGACTCCAAATCAGATACAAGCACATGAGCACACAACGCGAGCAGCGAAATATCATCGCAATTTCGAGTGGAGCTCACGCAAAGTTAATATAACTTTGTTTATAATCGTAAACACCGAGCCTGCGTACCCTTTTTGTTTGAGTCAAATTTAATTTCGCCTTGACACCTGGCTGAGATCACACCTCGTGCCGACATCCTTTATATAATCTGGATGGGGGAAGGAGATTTATTGAATGCTCAAAAAGTTATTTGCATGCCAGGAAACGGTTAGAAGTAAATTTCATGGGAAATATCTATTTGGTATTGATAGGCCTGGCGCGTATTTGTAATATTTCTCGTACATGAAAACGTTCGTTTTGTGATAAAGTATGAAAATGTCTTTGAGTATGATTTTTTTTAAAGAGAGATAGGTGGATCATCATCATCATCATTAATTTATTCCATGTGCCCACTGCTGGGACACGAGCCTTCCCTATGAATGGTTAGGGAGAACGGGCCATATACCACCACCCGGGCCCAGTTCGGATTGGTGGTTGTTAACGACCGCTTTGGGGGCGGCGAGGAACGTAAAGGGTCCCTCAAGCCGTGTAAAACGAATCACCTTCGGAGGTTTTCTAGAGGGAACGGCATCGCGCACTAGTGCGCTTCCCCGTGCCCTACTAGATTCTCCGCAGGGTTCTGATCGGATCGGGGAGCGGAACAACCCGTGGGCGTCTCTAAAGGCTCGGACCTCGGCTCGGGTTGACCGGGCCGAGGTCCCATTACGAGGGCACATTAGCAGGGTATTTACTCATGTGGTATCGGCTTTAATGAAATATTGTTCGATATAAGTTCTGCGTTTATCTCCATAGAATAGAAACATCATAAGAAAAGGGAAAAACCACATAAAAACTATATATTCTAGGCGTAAACTGAAAAAGAGCCGCCTCTCGCCGTCAGCTGGTAAACATGAATAAGACTTCACTATTTATGCTAATGTTATTTGAAGTCTCTACGCTGTTTAATATTTTCGTTTATTCTGCGGAGATTGAAGCAAATATGAACATCAGAGCGTAAAACGAGCTAGCTATGTATGATAAACAGTTGGCGACTTTGCTTTTAGAATATTATTTTCTTGTAGACTCACATATTTATTTTGTACAAAAAGCCACTCGTGTTGGATAGAGAGAAAGATTTTGACGGAATAAAAGTTAGTTATAAAGAATGTTGTTAATGCAATGTAAGCTCCCTGGATGCTGCAGACGTCCATTGACGGTCATGACCATTTTTATCTGGTGGCTTACTTTTTTTTTGAGAGTGGCCTTAGGTGGCCTTGTCAGTATCACCAGATTTTTTTGGGGGAGCCGAGAAATCAAAAGCTCTCCTCAAGTCGTGTGATTGAAACACCTAAGCTGCATGAGACTTCCGTGGTGGGTAATTGTCCGATCTTCTCATTGTTCATGTAGGAGTCTTGAGACCAGGATCGAGGCGTTTATCTATATCTTTAGTATAATGTAATAAGGCTGAAGAGTTTGTTTTTGTTTAAACGCGCTAATATCTAGAACTACTAGTCGGATTTGAAGAATTCTTTTTGTATTTGATATCCTAATTTATGTGGAAGGCTTTAGGCTATTTAATTATTTATATAAATAATCCTTTTTCTAAATAAAAAATAGCCGGTGGGTGCTAGCGCGGGGCACGGATTGATAACGAAGAAAAAAGAACAAAATATTACATTTTCAACTGTGTTGGGTGTTTCTTCTTGTTTGTCGTTTACCGAGTCGCCAAAGAAAACCCTCTGGGGGACCAAACTTTACAGATATCAATTCTGATATCTCTTCACATATCAAATAAATCCCAGAGCAGTTTTATAACTTTGGTGCTCCATTGATCATTTTATATACCCTCTGTACGGCTTTTTTTTAACATATATCTCTCAATTTTCCATGAAGGTTGTATGTAAGTTTTAAAATTTCAACTCCGTCTAGGTACTCCAAACTTAGCTGATGGCAGTAGGCACGTAGGCGTTTGGAACGAAACTTTACTGCCGATACGGGCCGTGAAACTTGAGAACTGGCGAAGAGCGAGCTGTTGGTATGCGGGTAATATATTTATTCAATATACGTAACGTATCTATCCTTATTGCCTTGAATTATGCTCTAATTTCGCTTGTTGCGACTGTTTAACGAGAAACAACGAAAATACTGTAATTTGGCCTAATTTCTTCTTTATTAGATATAGTCAAACTCATTTATAAAAATTACTGAAATCGATTCAGTGTTTTATAATGTTACATGTTGTATATGCGTAGGTATACATCTATTTTACTTTCACATTATTCTACTAGATAGGTAAGTTATAAATCGTTTAATGCACCTCCAATTTTAAATTGTGTGTTAGTTCTCTCCGTTTGACTGGTTGTCTGGAAGATAACGCTTTAAACCGATGATACCGCCATTTTTAACTTGAGGTAGTTTATTTTTACTTTTTATTTTCAAGTGCTAATTGCTGCACTGAAGCTAAATTAAATATTTATAAAATTTATAAAATACAGTGAAAAAAATAAAACGCCCACCCGACCCAGCCAGGAATCGAACCTGGGTCTTCCGCAATTCGGGCGGCTGCACTGTGCCGCTTTTTTCACTGCATTTTATAAATTTTATAAATATTGACTTGGACTAAGTTTTTATAAGCCTTTCCCTTTGTGCAATTTAAGTACAGTTTTAAGCCGACCTGATTTTATGTGCGGCCGTTTGGCGCAGTTGAAATGAATAACCCACCTAAACCAAACCTAAAATTTTCTACTACTATGAACGGCCCCTGGTTCGATTATAGTAAGATAATAAAATGTAGGTAATACACACGCTGTATAAATAAAGTCTAGCAATATAACGTATAACCTAGTTTAATAAAAACATCGTAAAAAGGAAAGTGAATAAAATAAATCGTCTAAAGCGCATTTGTGTCATAAATTAAGTGTTTAACGTCTCATAATGTGCACCCACGCGGAGTGGCGAGATAAAGCTCCGACATGCACTTAAACTGCTTCATGAGAATTTAACTTACGACCTTATTCCTCACGAACTCTTTACATTTTGCAAATATTAACTAGACAAAGTGTAAGTGTGTAGTGCAATCATTTTATACGATGTACAAGTTAGAGTTATAAACTTTAACTTAATACCTAATCTCGGAGATGAGTTACGAACGATAAAAGTTATGTACAATATGTCTTTCGTTACATTGTATAAACATAGTATATTGTGAATTACGCTCGAAATTCGACTACTAGGTATATGTTAGTAAACACGCCTGCAGGGGCCCGACCGCCTAACCGATTGCTTTGGCTACGTGTATAGTTTATGACGTCATCTTGTCATCTAGCTAATAGGTATATGCATATATCTATAGCTATAGCCTATAGCTTTCGATATTGCTTTCATAGGCGGTACGAAATGACAAGATGACGTCATAAACTATACACGTAGCCAAAGGTTAGGCGGTCGGGGGGCAGATCAGACTACAACATTGTACCTAAGAAATGGAATGAAATGAAATGAAAAAAAAAATCAGATTAGGCACAATAGGGCTCTTATGAAAGTCGAGTACATGTCTTAAAAGTAAAGAAAAAATATATAATAAAACAACATGAGTACACAGAATAATAAAACTACACATAATGTGATTCTACTGCTGGTTCGGAATATTGTTTCTAAGATTATTGTAGATAAAAATATCACAACAAAAATACACACATACTTCAGCTTCAAGTTCTACATCGAATCTTAAGATCTAAGTCGGTTTATTTATAAGTATATAAAGAACGCTGACAAGAGCAACATTTTCTGGGTCGGTGACAATGCCCGATAGAAGCTGGAAATTTTGTGCTGCCCGTAGATTCTACAAACTTCAATATCTCCTTCTATAGGATAAATAAGCCAACGGCGGAAACGGACCGGCGACACCGGTCGGTCCACTGTACTCCTTAGGGTTCAGCAAATATAAGAGTTTTATTTTTTTAACAGTTTTTTTCTACGTTCGAATTTGTGAACGTGCGTTTCGTATTAATTTACCGACCATTTAATTTTGCCATTCTAAGATTTGTTTAGAAGAAGAAGAAGAAGAATAAATACATTTTTTGGCACACACTAAGTACACACGCCTGCACATCAATCTACCACAAACTGTCAAATTTCTTCAATAGACTTTGAACTTTATGCCCTAAATATATAGTTTAAAATGTATTGAAGAAATTTGACAATTTGGGATAGGTTAATGTACAGGCGTCTGTACAATCAAAGTTGTACATAAACATGTAATAAATATTGAACAAAACAAAAGCACATTTCACGCTGCACCAGTTGTCCTTGCGTCTGTACCCCGTTTCCACTTAACATCAGGTGAAGTGGAGTCATTTGCCAAGCTAGGTGTAAAAAAAATGTGATAATTTTATACAATACGAGAAGTGTTTAGCTTGACTCTACTTTTATTTTAAATTTGATAGTTTTCTGCATACGTGTTAACTTACGACCTTATGAACATGATGAACTCTTTACATTTTGTAAATATTAGCTTGTGACAAAGTGTATGCAATCATTTTTTACGACATATCCACAAAATCTCAAGCTTTTGCATGTCTTATTGTCATGATATTGATTAATGATATGGCTCCATTATAATACACGCAATTAACTCACAACCTTATTTATGATGTACTATCATTCGTTTCAAAGTGTATGCAATCGAATGGTGAATAACATGTAGCACTGTTGTGCTTCGACAGTTTAGATATCAGCCAGCAAATTTCCTGGAGTGCGCTTCCTTCAGCGGCCTTACCGTCTCTTACCATCAATTTATGGCGAAGCGCTTTCTCGTAGTCTCTTCCGAATCGTAATTTGTTCGCAACAAAATTTGCGTTATATTATCTACCGATTTATAAATAAAGCTTGTTTATTGTTAACAATCGTAGTTGTTGATCGAATAAGTCTCCTTTGACTTTCAAAGTAAGAGTAGACAGACTTGTTAAAGCACGGGTCGGATAGAGTCACGTTAGCTTCATCAGCAGTGCACCTGACCCGGTCAGAGAGTGCAGGTTCGAATCCTGCTCGTGGAAAATGGTTTTTCCACAGTGAATTGATAGTTACTGCAAACAAACGACCACTAAAATCCATTATCATCACTATCATCACATCTCATTCACTCGCGCGCGACCGTCCTAGCGGTCAGTCTAGTTGTAATCCACGCTCGTCGTTTTTAATCGGCAATACAGTTTAAAGTCACAAATACTAAACGTTTTTGGCACACAAACCTGCCCTTCGTCTTAAATTCAAACAAAAACATTCATATGATTGAAGAGTAAAGGCAAAGCAGTTCAAAAGTGGTTATTAACTAGTGAATAACAAGCGATTACAAGTGCAAAATGTCTAACCGTGCAACGAGTGTCGTGTCATCGTGTCCTTGGAATTAGAAAGGCCATCCGAGCGAAGTCCGACTCGTCGAATGGTACCTACCAAGAGCGTGCCAATCCTTATTTTCGACGGTCCTGTCAACAGCGTTATTGACGCAACGGTGAAGCGGCTCTTACCGCGGCCGCCGCTCAAGTTGCAGAGATCCTGGGTTCAAACCTCACAAGCGGCACATCTTTCATTTTTCATTTTTTTTTTTGTTTTATATTTGTTTGTTTCTTATTTTTGTTTTTGCTTTTTAAATTATTTATTATTTTAAATTTTAAATTATTGAAATTATTGACAATATGGCCCCAAACCTCAGCAAGTGTTCCGGCTGTAAAAATGTTATCCAAAACCAAGAATTCTTGGTATGTCAAGCATGCAAAATGAAGTATGATATAAAGTGCGCCAACATCTCGGTGAAACGCTTTAACAGTAATTACGCCCAAGATTCAGAACGCAAACGCACTTGGACTTGTCCTGAATGCTGCAGCAAACAACCCAAAGTGGGAAACACAAACACTCCTGTCCACTCAGCTACCAACCGCAACTCAGAAGAGCGTAACCTGCAACATGAAAATGTCACTCTCAGATCAAAATCAACTTACAGGGAGTCAGGGTCTCCTCGCGACCCCTCACAAGATAGGACGTCTACTCATGTTGGCGACTGTATCACTGAGACCAGGCTAAGAAGCATACTGCAGCAGGAACTGGAGGGAGCACTACAGTCCACTATTAAAAAACTTGTAACCGCGGAAATCAAGGGCGTGTCTGGGCAGATCAAGGAACTAAGAGAATCACTAACTTTCTTTAATAGCCAATACGACGATTTAAAATCAATCTTGGATGAAAAGAATACCTTAATTGATGATCTGCAAAAGAACAACGTTAAATTAAACTTAACAGTAAACGATCTAACCAATCGACTTCATCTGGTTGAACAAAATATGAGAGATAGCAATATAGAAGTCAACGGTGTTCCGGAACATAGACAGGAAAACTTAAACAACGTTGTTGAGCAAATAGTAAAGACCGTAAATGCTCCATTGTCGTCTGAAGATATTTTACATGTAACGCGCGTTGCCAAGATAAGCAAAGACAGTGACCGGCCCCGCGCAATTATTGTGAAACTTCGTGCCCCTAGACAACGTGACAGCCTTCTCGCCTCCGTCTCAGCATTTAACAAGAAGAACGAAAAGGACAAACTCAGCACACAAAATATTGGCTTGAATGGACCTCGTAAACCGGTCTTTGTCTCGGAGCACCTCTCTCCTACAAACAAAGCTCTACACGCCGCCGCACGAATCAAGGCCAGGGAATGTAAATACAAGTTTACATGGGTGCGTAACGGCAGAATTTTTGTTCGAAAGGATGAATACAGTGAGGCATTGCTAATACGTAACATGGATAGTGTAGCTCTGATTAAGTAGTTTAGCGATGATAAGAGAATGTTACGGTGGTGTATTATTGATTAAAGAGTTCACTCTGTACTATCAAAATACCCGTGGTATAAGAACAAAAACCGACGACGTTCTGAAAAACATTTTGATCCATAATTATGATGTTATCGTTTTTACTGAGACATGGCTGAACTCCAATATCGCAGATCGCGAATTTATTGATTCTAGATATGTAGTATACCGTAGGGATCGCTCAAGCGTTTCTGGTTCCAAGGCGGATGGTGGAGGCGTGCTTATTGCTGTTTCTCGGAAAATATCTTCAACCCGAATGTCTAACTGGGAAACAAATTGTGAGGATCTTTGGGTTAATATTAAAGTTAAAATCAATGGCTCACTAACGAGTCTTTCTTTATGTGCTGTATACTTACCACCACCGCCTAAACTTGAGACGCTGACGCGCTTTTTGCAAAATTTGGATATTGTAATGAATCATATCGATAATGTTATCGTACTTGGAGATTTTAATTTAAGCTTTGTTGATTGGAGTTGTAAAAGCGATTGTGCTCACATGGTACCCACCAACTATAATAACGATCTAGGAGTTGGTCTGACGGATGTAATGTCTATTAACAATATCGTACAGTACAATAATATTAAGAATTCTGTTGGAAGAATACTGGACCTAATCTTAAGCAACTTGCAAAGTTTAAATATATCACAGCCACTGGATTTGATAAGCAAGCTTGATGCATATCATCCCCCTCTTCTTGTTACCATTTCTGCACTTCCTTCTAACTCTGGTGCAAATCTGTCGCCTAATGCCCGTGAAAGGTATAATTTCTTTAAGGCCGACTACGAGTCTTTAACATCGGAACTGGTTTGTACTGACTGGCATAGTGTGTTTGAAGACTGTAAGGACGTAAATCAACTAGTAGAAGAGTTTTACAAAAGCCTGAACATTGTTATTGCTAACTACGTACCTAAAATGAAAGCGTTTAAACCGTCTAAATATCCCCCCTGGTTTACGAAAAATCTTATTAAGTTATTGAAAGAAAAGGAAAATCTTCGTAAAAAATATTCTAAATACAAAAATCTAAGAGACAAATATGAACATAATCTTCTAAGAGAACGTTGTCATAAACTAATTGATATTTGCTTTAATAATTATATGAATGAAACTGAATCCAGTATTTGCACAGATCCTAACAAATTTTGGCGGTACATAAAAGACAAACGAAAAGGCCAATCGGTACTGCCTGCCAACATGAAACTAGTAGATGGCTCCTTTGCATCGTCGGGGACAGAGATAGCCAATCTTTTTGCTAGTCACTTTTCATCCGTGTACTCAAAAAATAACAAAAGCATCACTGATTCGGCTCCTGCAGCAAGTAGCAACATTGCTAGTTTACATTTAAACGAATCCCAAGTGTTAAAAAAGATAAAACAGCTTAATGGAAAAAAAGGGCCTGGACCCGACAACATACCACCGTTCTTTGTGAGGCGATGTGAATCTGCTCTCGCCATTCCCTTGACGATAATATTTAATCGGTCCCTTCGTGACGGAACATTTCCTGATGAATGGAAGAGAGCCAGGATCATTCCAATTTACAAAAAGGGTGACAAGGCGGTCGTTACTAACTATCGACCGATCTCTATCCTTTCATGCTTTTCAAAATTATTTGAAAGCCTTGTGTACCCTTTGATCTACAGTCATACAGAGAATATCCTAGCGGACGTTCAGCATGGTTTCATGCGTGGTCGTTCAGTGGATACTAACCTGGCTTCTTTTGTATCTTCTGTGTCAAGAGATGTGGATAGGCGCTTGCAAGTAGATACAATATACACTGACTTTTCGAGTGCTTTTGACAAGGTAAATTACCAGGTGTTACTAACAAAACTTAGTAATGTTGGTGTGGGTGGGACGCTGTTGCAATGGTTTGCCTCGTATTTGACAGCAAGATCACAGACTGTGGCTGTGAACGGCTTTGAGTCCGACGTATTTTTCGCTGAGTCTGGTGTACCACAGGGCTCTCATCTGGGTCCTCTCTTATTCTTAATCTATATGAACGACATCGTGACCAAAATAGGCCATGGTAGGGTGTCCATGTTTGCTGACGATCTCAAGATGAGTTACACTGTTAAAAGCTCCAGTGACACTGCTTTCTTGCAGTCTGATTTAGACAATCTCTCTGACTGGTGTGCTAACAATGGAATGCTGTTAAATCCCAATAAATGCTTTCACATTAGTTACACCAGAAAGAGAAACCCTATTAAAACCGTCTACGAACTGGAAGGTACGACTCTTACGAAGGTTAGTGAGATTAAGGACTTAGGCGTCATGCTTGACAGCAAGCTGAAACTAGCCCCACATATTGAAAAAATAATAAAACGTGCGGCCAGTATGTTGGGATTCTTGAAAAGAAGCGCCAAAGGTTTTCGAAACGTTAAAACTAAGATTGTTCTCTTCAACACCCTGGTGCGCAGTCACCTCGAATTCGCAAGCGTTGTCTGGAACCCTGTCTATAGTGCAGCGTCACAACGTATAGAATCTATACAGCGAGCATTCACACGCTATCTTGCCTTTTCATCCCCAGGCATATCCCACAGACATCCCTACAGTCTACGACTAGCATTTTTTAGAATGACAACCCTGCGAAACCGCCGTTCGATTGCAGATTTAATGTTTCTGTACAAATTGTTAAACAACAAAATCAAAAATATAAATCTCCTAAACCAAATTAAAATAAACGTTCCTTGCAGATATCCCAGATTTCCAATTAAAAAAATATTTTACCTTCCGGACCATAAAACCAATTTAGGCGCACACTACCCTCTTGCCAGAGTATGTAAGGAGTACAACGAGATTTCCCATAGAATCCCTACAATTGACATTTTTAACGACTCTTCTGGAATTTTCAAAAAGAAATTGACTGATTATTACCTTCAGTCTACAAGCACACAAGTCTCATAAAATAATGCAATAAGTTAGTCCGATTGTAATTGGCATAATATTTTCTGTATATTTTGATTTAAGTTAATCTATTGGAAGACAACTGTACAACGAATGATGTGTATACCTATAATTGGCAAACATATTTAAGACACTACCCTTGTAAAATTCATTTTAATTGTTTATGTGTATTGCTGTTGGTGTACCTTAAAATAAAAATAAAATAAAATAAAATCATCACCATCAGCAGCTCATTTTAAGTCCCCACTGCTGGGGCACGAGCCTTCCCTATGGATGGATAAGGAGAAAGGGCCATAAACTACCGCGCAGGCCTAGAGCGGATTAGTGGTTGTTAACGACTGCTTATGTAGCCAGAAACAACAGCTTTACTTGCCTTCCGATGCACGTAGGAGTTCGAGATGATAAACTGTTGGACACCCATCCGATGACCAGCCTTTGCGAAAGTTGTTTAATTTCAGCAATCGAAGACCGGACGCGTTAACCATTGCGCCGCCGTGGAGCTCCTGCAAACTAAAAGCGGAGCCTCATAATTTCTCATCTAGTTCACTCTTAACCAATTTTTAGACGGATTTCTTTGCTCGCGGCTCTTGAAAATCTCAGAGGGGGAAATAGTCGCGAGCTCCTTTAAACTTTTTTAATCTGTGACGAAACTCCGTTGTCAGTGGGCGCTCAGATTTTTCAGGATTGGATTTGTGAAGTTCAATTTTTAACTTTTGAAATTGGAATAGAGTGGTATTATACCTAGGTCTAACCTCCTTTCGCTCAGTAATCTGGCTGCAGTTGGCAAATGCCAGCAATGCATCATTGAATCCCTTTGATTTAAAAATTTGCGTATCATTCAAAATCAACAATCAATTTTACTTTTTTTTTTTTTATTTTAAGTGCTAATTGCTGCACTGAAGCTAAATTAAATATTCATAAAATTTTATAAAATACAGTGAAAAAATTAAACGCCCACCCGACCCAGCCAGGAATCGAACCTGGGTCTTCCGCAATCCGGGCGGCTGCACTGACCGCTATGCTACCGGGAAGGCTGACGTAAGCGCTGAATTTTGTCACTGCTATTTTAATATTTTTGAGTGCTTTTTTAAGCGGCACTAGCGCCATCTATCCAAACGGTTGTTGCAACCGATGGCCATGCAGATTCATCTTTGCAGATGAAATACCACAAATTTGATAACACAACGCTATAGTAAATTTTACTTTTTTTTTTATTTTAAGTGCTAATTGCTACACTGAAGCTAAATTAAATATTCATAAAATTTTATAAAATACAGTGAAAAAATTAAACACCCACCCGACCCAGCCAGGAATCGAACCTGGGTCTTCCGCAATCCGGGCGGCTGCACTGATCGCTATGCTACCGGGAAGGCTGACGTAAGCGCTGAATTTTGTCACTGCTATTTTAATATTTTTGAGTGCTTTTTTAAGCGGCACTAGCGCCATCTATCCAAACGGTTGTTGCAACCGATGGCCATGCAGATTCATCTTTGCAGATGAAATACCACAAATTTGATAACACAACGCTATAGTAAATTTTACTTTTTTTTTTATTTTAAGTGCTAATTGCTGCACTGAAGCTAAATTAAATATTCATAAAATTTTATAAAATACAGTGAAAAAATTAAACGCCCACCCGACCCAGCCAGGAATCGAACCTGGGTCTTCCGCAATCCGGGCGGCTGCACTGACCGCTATGCTACCGGGAAGGCTGACGTAAGCGCTGAATTTTGTCACTGCTATTTTAATATTTTTGAGTGTTTTTTGAGACTTTTTTTTTTAATTTCAGCTTCAGTGCAGCAATTAGCACTTAAAATAAAAAAAAAAGTAAAATTTACTATAGCGTTGTGTTATCAAATTTGTGGTATTTCATCTGCAAAGATGAATCTGCATGGCCATCGGTTGCAACAACCGTTTGGATAGATGGCGCTAGTGCCGCTTAAAAAAGCACTCAAAAATATTAAAATAGCAGTGACAAAATTCAGCGCTTACGTCAGCCTTCCCGGTAGCATAGCGGTCAGTGCAGCCGCCCGGATTGCGGAAGACCCAGGTTCGATTCCTGGCTGGGTCGGGTGGGCGTTTAATTTTTTCACTGTATTTTATAAAATTTTATGAATATTCAACAATCAATGTGACCATCAATTCTTATTTGTTAATGAAACGGCTAAAGTTGGACTGGATCAATTTAAACTAAACAGTTTTTTAATTTAAAAAGTTGATATCTCTATCTTGTACGATTCTTAACTGTTTATCGTGGTTGTCACAGAATAGTACCTATAATATGCATAATACTAGTTGTTGCCCGCGTTGCAAAAAAAAAAATGTATCCTATGCTGGTCTGGGTCATGGCCTGTATATGAGGAAAGTTTCATTAAAATCCATTCAGTAGTTTTTACGTGAAAGAGTAACAAACATCCATCCATACTTACAAACTTTCGCGTTTATAATATTAGTAGGATTATGTCATGTATGAATATAGTCGTACAAATATAACTTGACCCAACGGCTTGACGTGCCTTTCAATCCAGTGACTGTTGAAGTTGCTGCACAATCGAGCTTCGCCGAACGATAATGCCAGTAAATTTTCTTCTGCCATTTTCGAAGAAGGTAAGCTCTTGGCCCGATATCCGAAGGACCTGGGTTCAATTCCCAGATTGGGCAGTCTTTTTCTGATCTGATTTTGATGCATAACCCACATTATAAAAGCGTAATGGTTAAGTCAATACCAATCAATTAGCAATGGATAGAATAGAATAGAATATTTTTTATGAAATGCAGATAAACATTAGTCACCAGTTAATTTTTATGTCCTTACTGCTGACGTACGACTGCACGAGCCGTCCCATATGGATTGAAACACCATACGGAGAACGGGCAATAAACCACCACGCGGGCCCTGTGCAGATTGGTGGTTGTTAAAGACTACTGATGCAGCCAGGACCAATGACTTTACTTGTCATCCGAAGCATTGAGTAATTCGAGATAATGCATTTTTGGTCGTCCTTCCGATAACCCAGCCTTTGCGATAGTTTTTTAACATAAAGAATAGCAAAAAAATTGTGGAATTTGAAAAAAAAATGTCGATTGCAGCAGTTTAGATAAACAATCGAGCATATAGAAATAATTTTATGAACCGGAACACATGGCAATGTCGCTTGGCGACAGAGGCGCACCCTGAAAACTTTTTAAATATGACTCCGCTCAGTTAGTTAGAGCTCAGTGGCTACAGGCATTATCGAGGTTCTAATTAAAGTGTGCCGGCGGCGCAACCGCTGCAACTTTCGCGTTAATATAATTACGTTGGCTTAGAAAATGTATTACTAGCTAGCTGGAAATGTGATATTAGTTAAAAACTAGTTTACCTATTTTAAAATTTTAGTATATTGTAAGTTTCTTTTTTGTTTTTTTCAACTGGAATGTTATTGTTAGCAACAATTGTTTTTAATAAATTAATGTCTGTATCTCAAATAGGTACTATGTATTTTTTTTTGGTTAATCGTGTTTTTTGTAAATTATATTTAGATACGAATTACATACAGATGAAATATTAATTTGATTCACTGTAACAATCTTCTACATTCCGCCGTTGGTTGCCAGCAGGGTGATCCTCTCACTCTACATTCGCAGATCACCATACACGTTATATCTTTGTCTTGGTGAGTTTAGGAAAAGTTTAGGAAAATTTTTTAAGTTCAAAGTTGGAGTAATTATTATTAACGGTATTAGGTATGACAACATGGTCATATTGTTTATATCATTATTATTGGTTACTCATAAGCAACACGAACATAATCTCGCAAATAATTTTACTGTTAGGTGTAGTGAAAGCCCAAGACCGGACAGGATGGCGTGCATATGAGGAGGCCTATATACACTCAGTAGTGGGTGACTAGACGCTGAAGAGGAAGTAGTGACAATTATAGCAAACATGTTCTCATAATCGTAAATATTAGATACCCAAAGACAATAAAAAACGTGATAACATAACCGTTGATAATTATTCTAAAGCAATCACAATCAAAAGATCAAATCATCAATCAACCGCTGAATGCGAGCAGCACAAAACCGGTCGTTGTGGAGATCCTTGGGGGAGGCCTTTGTCCAGCAGTGGACGTCTTTTGGCTGAGATGATGATGATGAATCAATAGAGTAATAATTATGTAACCAAAATTCCAAGTCTCTAGTTTGTCTCTGCTCTGTTGAGTCTATTGTGTAGTACTTGTGATTATTGAAGGACTATTGAAAGCAGAATTTTATGAAATCGACAGTCTTTATTACCACCAAAAGCTAACTACAAAATAATTGGCAATATTTTATTTTGGATTTGTTATTAGACAGGCAGTTAAATTCTTCAGACCTTATAATAAAGTAATCTCCACGAAGACTATGAAGTATTTTGGAGGCATTTCTTGAGCCTTTCTTCAGAATATCCATCACTCATATTAATTGCATTTCAATTTCTTTAAGTTTGAGAAACTTCATTACTAAAATTAGACTTTGAACTAGACCCGACTCTTAAAGTCGGCGAGCAAATTAAAAATTAATTAAAATACCGTTTTAAAATATTGTACGTGATAAAATGAAATGGTTTCTTTTTCAGTTAAAAACACGACTGACTTTTTTTTATTACAGAGGTTAGTTACTTATATATAAATCCTTATTTTTACTGATGTCTGATCTCTGTTTAAAAACTTCATCCTAGTTTCTATACTTATGCAATATTAAGTTGCCACATTACGATCTATAGGGCCGTTACAAATGAAAAACATATTTCTCTGTTAAAAAAAAGCTTGTGAAAACCCTTCCCTCTTGTTCTAAACTAATTTATGTTCATAAAGGCAGATTGAGACAGCGTGAGAGGCGTCCGTCCACACCCCGGAGATGTAGGCGTCTCGTAAGGAAGCAAGGTCCGAAAAAACGACCGTGGCGGGCAGTGAATGACTGCCACAGTTCTATTGGTCCCGCCTTAGCGGTAGACGGGTGCTCTGACGTTTTTAGTGGGTCGGCCATACCATCCGGTTAAGCTCACATACGCCGTTGAGTTGCAGTCTCGAAGGGGTAACTCAAAAGTGAATTGTCCCCAGACAAAAAAAAAGTTAAGACAGCGTCAGTGCTGAACTAGTTTTTACTTTAGTTAACATTTTGTGATAAAACGGTACGGTGTTGATAAAAGTAATCTAAAGTAACAAGATGGCTACCTACTAAAGCATTGATATTTAAATCAGAACAATAACTAATGTTACTAGATTTTAGTTTACTAATGAGATAACTCTAAGTAAGAGGACTAATCAGAATTTACTTATTAATAATAACAATAATAATAAAAGCATTTATTCATTGCAACTCATAGAAAACAATAAGTTGATTCATAACAAAGAAAAACTTAAAACTAGAAGCAACGATTGCCTACGTGCTAAAAATATACCTAATAATAATAATTGCTAAATAAATTGATTACCGAAAACATCAACCCCTAGTTTCAAAATTAAGGCAACGGTAGAAAAAAATATTGAGATTGCTCAACGGATTAAATCAATCCATTCCGGCCCAGACGCGGAGCCCGCAAACTGTCACCTCACCGCAGCTGCGCCGCCCGATAACAAGGCCACGTTGAAATATGATCCTGCTATTGTAAATACACTCCTGTTCAATAGGTATAAAGTTTACAATCGTAAACCAAAAGTAAAAATTACAATAATCATTTATCTTGAATTGCTGCCGAAATGCTGACCGAGTGGTGGTTGAAAGACGATTACAGAAGAAAGGGATGCCCACCGGCGAGATGGATTGACGCGGACGATATAACCAGGACCGTGGGTTGCATGTGGTCAGACTAGCGCAGGGTCGAGGTGAATGGTCGAGGTGAATGGCAACCCCTGCCCAACAGTGGGTCGAGAAGGGCTGATAATGATGATGACATAATAAAGATTGACAGAAACATCTCCTTGAAACTAAGTCCAAGCGGCAGACCAAGATACACACACGCATTGACGCCTTCGAGTTGTGGTGCTAGAAAACGCTGCGGATACCGATATACTGCTGGACAGCACATTGGATTAACGCTTCGATTTCGATACTTATGGAGCTGAAGATCACAAAGAGACTATCCACCATCTGCCCTCGAAAGATTGTTGAGTGCGGCCATATAGCCCAGAAAAATAATGATAATCTTAATAGTGTTGAATAATTTCGGCGGGCTGGTTAGAACCACGATAGCTCAATTGGAAGAGCACCTGACCCGGTATGTCAGAAGGGTGCAGGTTCAAATCCTGCTCGTGAAAAATTTTTTCAACATTTGTGTTTTTGTAATCTTAAAAGACTTGTTACTGTCAAAAATAACCAAGAGGGCGCAACACAACCCAATAAGTCTTATCAGATCCGCACCATTCTTGACACCAAATTTTATAATGCCCTTCACGTTGCTTCGGACAGAAATAAACGGCGGAACACCGTGGGAGAAAAGATTTGTCTAGGAGTCACGACCCTTATTATGAGGAATACAACGCAAGGATAAGAAGGAATAAATAACAAAAATACACACACAGCATACCTACACAACACAAATAGTCGAAAAAATATTGAGATATGTATGAATGTACGATAATTAAATGTGCTAGACCCACAGTACGGACAGGTCCGTGCGCCTAGAATTACCAGCGTCTCCAGACTGGCTCCTCATTGTAAAGTCACGAGGCACGAGCACTTTACACGAGGACTTTGCTCGAAAATGTTTTACTTCGCCCGGGAAAGGAGACGCGTAGCGCCGGCGAGCGCAGTTGGAAAATTGAAAAGTGTCAAGCAGTTTTTCCATTGAAACTGCGCTAGTTAGGGCGGGATGCACCAGAATGAAATTTATCTATGTATATTATTTTATAAATTTCATTTTATCCTGTTGACAACTTCAATCCACTTCTAACAAACAATAGGGTAACTACTCGTATATGACAGCAATGACCATTGACGTTCGAAGAACATGTAAAAACGTAGTACGCTTTAATCAACATCGAACCTCAAAACAATAACTAATAGTTATTATTCTGAGCATCGAACGATGGGATAGTTGACATGTAGGCACTGTAGGTATGTTTATTGACTATTGGACAAGCGAATTTTGACGTCACTAATCCTACTAATATCATAAACGCAAAAGTTTGTAAGTATAAATGGATGTTTGTTACTCTTTCACGTAAAACTACTGAATGGATTTTAATGAAACTTTCCTCATATACAGACCATGACCCAGACCAGCATATAGGATACTTTTTTTTTAACTTTTTTTTTTGCTGTTGTCCTCGCGAACGAAGTCGCTGGCATCAACTAGTATATCATATTGAGAGTTTCGTACCTAAATTAAGGTGACAAAATCGTATATATCGTCAAATGAAATATGATAGAGATTAGGCTTTGATATCTATCCACCAAGCAGTGAATGATAGAACCCCAATTTCATTTATACTGATAGTAATATAAATAACAAACAAACTAGCTCTAGTACGATGCTCTAATATAGTTTTCTTGTTACTCTATGCATGTCATAAAATAGCGCTGCAATCTCTACATTGTTTGTTGTACTAACCAATGTATTACTATGCAATGTACGTAAGTAGGCAACCTACTAAAGATTTGTTATTCGTCGGATGGGCGTCTATTTATAAGGAAGTAATCAATAATAGAATACATTAAATCACGTTTGTCTAATGGATTGGTTGGATGTGTACGAAAAAGTGTTTTGCAAGATTTTGATATGCGCAAAAGGTTTTTCTTTTAGACAACATCACATACATTGTTCTGATCCCAAGTTAAGTAGCTTAAGCACTCGTTTCATGGAAATCAGAAACAACGCACGGTACCACAACCACCCAGACCCGACACAATATCGAAAAGGTGTATGTTTACAGCACTTTTTTATCATTATATTATGGTGACGCTGGTGAAAGCTATTAGCTAATCATGTCAACATTTTAACTTTTCAGCTGCTTTTGTACAATTTTTGATATAACATAACATAAAAATATTATCAACTTATTAATTTTTGACCCATGACCGAAAAAAAAAATGCTTTACAGCTTTTAAGGTTTCAGTCGGTGTAAAAATTATTTAAAATGGTACGGGAATTTTATGGCATACTATTATGTGTGCGAGTCAAAGGTTATTTAATTTTTGTGATTAATTAAATTGTGAAATGCTAACAGTGTGCATCTAAGTTCGTATTTTTATCTTATACTACTATCCGCGCGAAACGTTAGTTTGAGTGGGTGTAGGTCTGCCGTGAATTGGGAACGGATAAGAAGTTTTATCGGAAAAAATAATAGCCTATACCTACCACTCATAGGCGTTCCAATTCCAACTTTTTGTGTGAAAAAAGTCACATCGATCCGTTTCTCAAACCCATTTTGTATGTTAAGAAGCGACTGATAAACACTTTCGCGTCTATGTAAGTAAATAGTCTATATCTGTCCTAGTGCCGGGCAGAGGTCTCCATCATTGAAATCAAGTCATCACTACAATTGTTGGGTAATGGCCTAATCACCACGCTTGCCAAATGCGGGTTGGTGATCACAAACCCGGGCCAAGCATCGAAGAATCTGAAACACACTTTGCCCGACCTGGGAATGAAACCCGGGACCTTCGGGTATAGGGTCGAGAGCTTTGCCATTCGGCCACCGAGGCGTCAGGAAGCTGCAACATCTTTATTAAATTTCAAAACATATCGACTAACTAAACAAAAGAAACTCGAGCTGCCATTTTGAAAATAAAACAACAAAACAAAACATTTTACACAGATAAGATAAAAGTGAGATATCCAGCCACCGCGGTAGTTCTTTCGCACCACTATCGCCGACACAATTTTGCCGGTATTAATCACTACTCCGACCAAACGCGACGGCCGATAAATAATTTACTGCTGGCATCGCCTCTTGCACCATAAATCCTCGTCGTGAAATCGCAGCCGAATCGACAGTTACTCGATTATAAGCGGCGTTAGGCTGAAGACAGACTGGGGAAAAAGTTTAATCGAAATTTTTATTGACTTAAATTATTTATTGTAAGTCGGTAAATAGCCTATTCTACTGACCCAAAGGTCTCCATCATCGCAATCAAGTCATCGTTTAATTTGACGGTATTTGCTTAATCACATCACTCAGATCACAAACATATACTCGATCATAAGCGGCATTAGGCTAAGGACAGAATGGGGCCGGATTTTTTAATCAAAAAATGTTTAGACAAAAATGTTTTTGATATGTTGTAAGTTTATAAACTGTCCCACTGCTTGGCAAAAGTCTCCATCATTGCAATAAAGTCATCGGGCGCAGTGGCATGCCAGGAGGAAATTTACTATTTTCTCCAGTATAAAGAAAAGGGATCCGTGACCTTGAACAAACCCCCGAGGTTACCCCAGCAGAACTCTATAAACCCTATACAGTGGTTATGAATGCCAGACCGCTGCACAACCTACAGAACCAAGTGGTGACGGTGTATATCGGGCCTTAAGCGTATTAATCACTGCGTTCTGACCTAAATAAACCCCAAGCCTGCTAAGTACATTTTAATTTGCCTCGTCATCGGTGCGAGGTGGGAATATCGAACATATGGATAACATGTACGTACAGTTTCAAAGGAGATAAGTGGCATTGTGGAGTGTGATTTTGTTATTCTTATCTATATATATCGTTATCGTTAACAGCTGCTATAATTAATTAGTAGGCATTTTTGTTCCTCCATCAGAGGCATAAAGCTCCTATTTCGTCTAAGGTAGTCTGTTTGTTTATTGTGTGTTTGTGTGTATGTGTTTTATAATGTTTGTTTAACATGAAAGCTTGTAATTAAATACTGTAAAATTTATATATATATCACAAAACTTAACAATAATATCATCACCGACTCATTAATGTCCCCACTGCTGGGGCACGAGCCTTCCCTATGGATGGATTGGGCAAAAGGGCCATTAGCTACCACGCGGACTCGGTGCGGATTAGTGGTTGTTAACGACTGCTAATGCAGCCGGCTTTACGTGCCTTCCGAAGTAAAGAGGAGCATTAAAATTTTTTGCCAACCCATCCGATGACACGGCGTTGCGAAAGTGCCTTAACCTTCGCAATCGCAGACCGGGCGCGTCCACCACTGCGCCAGTGAACTGTTAATAATAGACAATTCGTTAAATCATTAATTTACTTTAATTAATTTAATTTAATTTAATAACTACTTCTTTATCTAATCAGCTTTAATTCGCTAGCTTAAAAAAGAAAAGCAATCGCTAATGTAACTCTGATTCCACCACAGTCTACAAGCGAGGTAATCCGTCCAAAGCGATGACGATTTGTCGAAGTAATGAACTGTCGCATTTTTGTTTGGCTGCCTAATAAATAATTGAAAGAAAGGAGGGTAGAAATAAAATAAGACTGATTTCCACCAATGTGTAATGGCGTGTGAGTTTTGCCAAGGAAATGCATTCATTGGTTCACTGTGCGTTCATTTGGAGTGTGAACAGGAATTGGTGGTAACCCTCCTTTTTTGTCAGGATTAGGTCGTTTGCTCAAGTTTCGTAAAGTAAATAGAAAGTCATCAATGTTTTTATGTAAGTAGACTTCCAGATACAAGTTTAGAATAGTGATCGTTCCACCGGTTCTGAATCCAACGACTATTGAGAAAAAATCGACATCATCGTCATCACCAGCTCATTTCAAGGTCCCCACTGCTAGGACACGAGCCTTCCCTATGGATGGATAGGGAGACGAGGGAGAGGAGTGGAGAGCGAGGGCTCCCTTCCAACTAAGCTATTATGTTAGCAAACATTACCTAAAGTATAACGATTCTAACAATAAATCGGTAAACATACATACAATATGTAACAAAACCCTGTCCGATTTGTAAAGGTGTTATGAGGTATTAAGATTCAGTTCTATTTACGTAATTATTTAAAAGTAATAAGTGAAAAAAAGGTGATAAGAAAGGCAGTTCTTCAGTGGTAAAAAAAAACCTAATTTTTTGCGTTTCCATCCTCGGTCGTATCGTCACTTACCGTAAAGTGTGATGGACGAAAGGCAAAGTGTTTAACCGTCGTGAAAATAAACCAGGAACAAACTTGACGGACTAAGTTCGTTACTAAAAAGTTTCCATCAAGTGTCAAAGAGATCAAACCGTCTTCCTTTGTGAGAAAGCAGTGCTGCTCTCCTTGATTTGAAAATTAAAGCATAAAGTCCAAGAATTTTATCTGTTCAAGAAATGCAAATTGAGAAACTCACTCCAATGAAAAGAAACTGAGGTAAAGAAACGGCAGATTTAAGTTAAGCTTAAGTGTTGAAGTTGAACTGACTTACATGCGATAGGAATCGTTGATTAAGTAAAGTCTAATTGCCGTACTCAGAGACGTCAATTAAGTTTTAATGACAATTAAGTCTCTTGCTGTCACTTTCTTATGTATAGTGCTAAATAGAGAAGGAAAGACATTTAATTGTCATTAAACTTAATTGACGTCTCTGAGTACGGCAGTTAGGCATAGAATACCTATTGTAGCCGCCAAGTAGCTTAACAAGGTTTAAGGTTAAAGAGTTTATTCTCAAAATAAGACGAATAACACTTACATGAGAATAAAAATAACATAAACTATGAACTTTGCCATTTATTGATCAAGATTCATTGCAACCGCTTCTGCGATCTATTGTTCAGTTAGACCAACGATTTCTGACCCCAGATTTGATTTCCAGTGGGGGACAGATACCTACATGTCGGTACTTGGTTTGGTTCGTGGTAAAGCTTGTTTTAACATCGCCTGGCTAGCTACCACCATCTATTATTAAAATATAACGCTATAGCAGCATTGTTAATATTACAATTAGAGTTTAGAGTAAAACAGCCAGTTCCTTAGTAATTAAAGATTTAAATTTAAGTGCGCTTCCACATTAAGCTTTAACATCACTTATCATCAGACATGATAAAGGATAAATGCTTATGTATTAGTTGGGTAATTAAAAATAAAGGAATTTCAATTTGGACACCCATCCGGTTACCCGCCGTTGCTAATGTTTCTAAACTTGCAACATCGTCCCAAGCGCTAGCCTCTGCGCTATTGAGCTCCTCTAACCTCTACTTAAGTTTTTAAAATTGATAAAAAATAATAATTTCAATTGTAAATATTATGTATCAATCAGTTAGCTTATTTCATTATGAACACGTAGACATAAGATACAATACATATTCCCTTCCTAACTTCTGGCATTCTTATGTCCCGGACAATCTTCTCCTGGTTCCATAGGTTATGAACATATTTGGGGGCCTAACTAAACGTAAAAAAATAACAAATGTATAGTCGCACAATGGCCTAAATCAAACAAGTACATATGTTGTAACAACAAAAATACAAATTTCAATCATAATCAATTGGCAGGAGACAAACTTTCACAATACTTGTCTTAACAACGAAACCCTTTACGGTCTTGACATGCAAGGCTCTGACTTTGCCATCCTTACCTGGTTGAACATTTTACTCATAGCGTAACCCGACACCCAAAACGCTGACCACCTGCGGGGGCCCCTTGCCACTCAACGCCATATTGGTTTCCAGTGTCTGCCATTTCAGAGGCTAAGAGAATAGAATTGAAAACGTCTAACTATCAAAGCGGATGTAACACTCTCCGAAATTGCATTAAATACTTAAATTTAATTCAAAAAGCAAGAAGCGTTAGTAGTTTCCAGTTCACAAGGAACAAATTGGACTCCGTTCTACTTTCTATTAAAACTTTATAGCATTTTCCTGTTAACCTTATTAGGAGCTTAAGAAACTAACTGCGATTCGGGTATTCAGTGACTATGGGATTACAGAGCTCGCGAGCTTATTTCAAACTTTTTGTGCAGAGTTTTTTGCTGACTGCCATACGGACGTGCTAAGTTTCCTTGAAGTACACATACGCCTGCACATCAACCTACCACAAACTGTCAAATTTCCTCAATAGACTTTGAACTTTATGCCTTATTCAAATGGTTGAATTTTCAATTCGTATTCGTATTCGTATTGAAGAAATTTGACAGTTTTGGATAGGTTGACGTGCAGGCGTCTGTACCTACTTCTTGCTTATTCTCGTTCACGAATGAATAACGAAGAAAGTATGATAAGTAAATGAACTGTTTAGTAAATGAAATATCATTTATATTATTTTTGAATATTTCATTCACAATGCTTTTTATAGTTTCAAGATAAAATGTTACTAGAAAAAAAAAAACAACTATTTATAAAATACAGTTTTCAGTGTGTTTTATAAATAATTGATTCAGCTTCAGTGCAGCAATTAGCACTTGAAAATAAAAAGTAAAATGTAGAAAAAATTAACCAGCCTCAGGAAGCTCGACTTGGAATCGAACCCACAACCTTTGGATAACCGGTCCAATGTTCTGACCGCTCGACGGTGGCCCCAGAAGACTCTTTGAATTTTGTAGTAGTTTGTAATTAATTAATTAATTACGCTGCAAGCCAGCGGTATTACACGTCTCTGTGAAGTTACTACCCTCACAGTCGAAAGAGCACTTTTGCAAGTTAAATCAATGGACCGGTTATCCAAAGATCGTGGGTTCGATTCCCACTCGAACTTCCTGAGGCTGGTAGATTTTTTCTTGTAAAATTTTAACAAAATTTTAGTTTGAACTGGACCTCTTCTATACCAGTGTACCATCAGCGAGGCGGATGTTGAGCGAGCGGTTCTTCGAACCCACATGATATTCTTAACTAGATATTCTGTTGCGGTAATACCAACTCGTTAATAGTTTGAGCGAGGTTAATAATGCGTTGCTTAGTGCTTCTAGTTTTAATTATTAAGTAACTTCTATCGGTAAGAACCTATTAGTGGTTTTTATGTGTAACACTTGATGACCCTATTTCTATTTTGAAAACCTTGGTTTACCTAAGATAATAAAATATTTATCTTGTATATATAATTTACTTTAAAAAATAATTTTGTTCACTACAACAGGTAGCATGGCTTTTTCCTCACCTGATGGTAAGTCAAGATAAGGCCGAAGGTGGAAGCGCACTTAAGCCGGTATCGTCACCTGCTAAGGAACTGTTTGTCTTATCTCTTAACTGTCGAAGCATTATCTCGTTGAAAGTTCCTCAAAGAATTTTAGGAGTAACCCTACCTTCTGTTTACCGAAAGCGAATACCAATTACAGGCAGAATAGTTACTTATGGCGTGCGTGTGAAAAATTCAACAGTTCGAACTGGACCTCTTCTATACCAGTTTACCATCAGCGAGGCGGATGTTGAGCGAGCGGTTCTTCGAACCCACATAATATTCTTAACTAGATATCCTGTTGCGGTAATACCAACTCGTTAATAATGCGTTGCTTAGTGCTTCTAGTTTTAATTATTATGTAACTTCTATCGATGAGAACCTATTAGTGGTTTTTATGTGTAACACTTGGTGACCCTAATTAAATTTTGGTTTTCCTAAGATAAAAATAATAAAATAAATATAAAAGAAAGTAACAATACTGCTAACAATATTGTCATGACATCAGTCTTGGACGAGGTGGTGGAAACTAGCCAGTCAGAACTTGAAACAACTGAAGCCCAATCGAGTACTATAATATGAACGCACCACAGGATTGGAACCGCAGCGTCTGTGTCTGATGAATGTGATTTTATAAACTAAACCTAATTAGACCAAAGACAATAGTCTGACAACCATGGAACAGCGCTCTCTGTCGATCTGCATACAAGCAAAAGGAATGCAAATAGTGCGTGATACACCGGATTCAAGTCAGGTAAATCGAAAAACGCTATTAATAGCGTTATATAGAATGGTTATATAACCATTATGTAAATATAAACTGTTGAGAGGTGGAATATAAGTTACTTACATCGTGTGCAACCTTAACCAGATTCTAATTTACAATTTAACAACATTTCGCCCGTATTCTCAGACTCTGCAGGTGTTAAGCTCTCCCGGTCTTGTCTTACCGTACGTTCAAACGAAGTTCTATGAATTCTGATCTCCAACCTAGCTAAGCATACAGTTTCCCGGTAAAGTGGTTAATTTTAAGCTAAATATCGCCGAAGGCATCGCTCATACTTACAGCAACAATTCAAGATGCTTGGCTGTACAAAATGTTGGTCTAAAATAACTATTTTAGGTAGGTACCAGTAGCTGAAATAGATGTTTGGGTTGGCGCCATCTTCAAGACAATGCCGAAATAGGTATTCGGGTGGTGGTCATCTTTAAAACATTGCCGCTTAGCAGCAGAAATAGGTACGGTCGCCATCCAGTCAGATTCTAGGAAAAATCCTACCACTAGACTTGAGCTAGATCTTACGACAACCACCGAGATTAATGTCCGTTTGTTATCGTAATATAGTATTCGTTTACAACCAATATAATAAGCGTGGACTACCACGTCGTGACGTAACCTATTACGTCATGATCTATACTGTTATAGCCAATTGAAACCAGCGCCCAGCACGGCAGCGTTGGAACTAAGGATACAATGTTTGAATGTTAATTTCGTTTCCTTTTTTTTAACACTTCCTATTTTTCGGTTTCAAGTCTCGATTCCTGGCGGGGGCCTAATAAAATCGGACCCCTCCGCTATTCGATATTCACGTTGGCGCATAACAATAAAATTCACAAAGAAAGTCGTAAAGCCAACCGCTTATGCCGCCGCCGAAAACCTTTAAAAGTTTAACACGTGGATTGACTTTTCATGGATATCAATACATCCTGTGCAATATTGCTCCATGAAATTTATGATCTGTACGCGGAATACCTAACGTATTACCGGGTAGGAAACAATGTTTATAAATGTCTAAAAAAGTCATGACGACAGCAGTTTTGTAGGTAAGGTTAAGTCGGTGAGGAGCCCATAAACATGAGCTCTTTAAACTGTTTTGTAGTATTGTTGTGGCGGTTGTGAATCTCAAAACAGCAAAAACATTTCAGTAATACTGCTCTAAGAGTTTATATATTGTCTCCTGGTTAGCTCCTGCGCCGATCTGTCACAATATTTTTTTAACATAAATGTCCCACTGCTGGGTTAGACCTTCCCACATAAACTACAGCACGCTGACAACGGCTTTTGATCTTTTAAGTCGACTTTCACATGTAAGTCTACGGTATGATCTCGGAGCTAGACACGCGCCTAGGACGCTAGGGACATAGACTGACGGATAAGGTACAAGCATTATATATAATGTTGCCTACGGTTTTATACAAATAGGGCATTACATTTAACATTAAATAACATGAAAACGGTTACATGAATCTAACTAAATCATGTTTAAAAAACTACTTACAGTGGGGCTTAGGATTTGTATTGGGATCTTACAATATGAAATCATCGAATGCGAATGCAAAATTTAAATATACACTCGGCGTCAAAAAAATCGCACCTTTTAAAAATCATCTTTAAAAATTCTTAAACCTTATGTAGAGGATAGTGTTGGGTATCATTAGAAAGGTAACAAAAAGGAGTATCAAAAAACAATTAAATTTAACTTTCTGTTTAATTATAATTATACAAACAACATTAAAATTAATAAAATAATAAAAATCCTTAATTAAGTCCTAATTAACAACAGATAATTTACAAAGAAAAATGTACAAAAAGTGTCTTAAAATTAACTTAAAATCTAGTGTTACCCCCCCTTGCCCTGATCACGGCTTCCATACGGTCCCTCATGGACCTCACCAACTTCAGGAGCTCTTCTTGAGGGATAAGCCCCCATTCTTCAATCACCGCGTCTTGGAGCTCCTGTAGAGTCGAAGGAGCTGGATCCCGAGATCGAACCTTACGTTTAAGATGGTCCCAGAGGTGCTCTATAGGATTCAGATCCGGACTTCGCGCTGGCCACTGCATCACAGAGATTTGGGACCTCTGCAAGAAGTCGCTCACGATGCCTGCAGTGTGAGCGCGAGCGTTGTCGTGCATTAATGTGAACCCCTCGCCAAAAGATTCGGCAAAGGGGACCACATGCACTTCCAGGACCTCAGTGACATAGCGGCGAGCAGTCAGCGACCCTTGTCCGCGAGCACCTCCAGTCCGGGAGACGCAGACAAGGTCGGTTTTGCCGGCAGCAGACATACCGCCCCAGAACATGCAGGATCCGCCACCATATTCCACCGTCTCCTGGATGCAGGCTTGGGCGAAACGTTCACCCTGCCTCCGGTATACTCTTCTCCGTCGGTCGTTGCAGAAAAGACACACTCGCGTCTCGTCTGAGAAGAGAACAGCTCTCCACTGCTCAAGGGTCCAATCGACGTGGTCACGAGCAAACTGCAAGCGGGCTCGCCGATGCGCTGCAGTCAATTTTGGACCCGTAGCAGCTCTGTGGGCCGCTATCTTCTTCTCCTTCAATCTTCTTCTAACCGTAGATACGCTTACGGTGCGTCTGCGAACTGCCTGGAGCTGCTGTTGCAACTCAACAGCGTTGGAGAAACGATTTCTCAAAAAGTCGACACAACGAACCGGTCGTCTCTTTCCGAAGTGCAGCGACGTCTACCCGAACCGTGTCTGCGGATATAGCCACCGGTCTCTATGAAGCGCTGGTACACTCTTCGAACGGAATAACGGCTCAGGTTCAGTTGCCGGGCGACATCACACTGCCGCACCCCTGATTGCAGTAGTGCAACCACTTGAGCGGCTTTATCAGCTGTGGTATCCATCAAAATCTGTGCGTGTGTCCTCTTCAACGGTTGAATAGCGAATGACCCACATTGAACCCGTGTTGACCGTTTTATACCCACAAAGGAAGCGCAACTAGCAACTCTCACGGGTAGCAAAATTTGCATCGAATTTTTGTGACACTTTATTTGTTGCATTAGGTTTTATTTGATAATGAAAAGTAATGTTTTTTATTACGTTAATTAAGTAACCTTGTAAATAAAATCATAATTAATGCGACTGCATGTGCATATCAAGAGTAAATGACATTTGAAAGTGATTTTCTAAGAGGTGCGATTTTTTTGACGCCGAGTGTAGAAGAAACAATCATAGCTTTGATTTTCTCCAGTAAAAAAAGGTTTTAATGCATTCGGTTTTTAATTATATCATGGTAATATAACGCTTACTCGTAGCTCTACACAAAACGTGAACTAGTAAACAACATTTGCATTGACCCAGTTTGTATTCGGAGAGTGCCCAATAAAAAGAAGGTATAGAACAAAAGGATAAGGGAAAATAACACGTGTTCGGATATTCCCGGGGTTTTGCCGTACACTCATAGTTCCGATTCACTGTTACGTATAGGCATGGACTATGTATAGGTATGCCTACGTACGTAATCATGCCTATATTAGATGTACAACCTTGCTATCTACATACGTGAAATTTATGCGATTACGAAACTATTTGTTTTCTATATACAGGTAAACTACTACAGTAAAGTCCTGCAAAAATAGCGGGGAGTAGCTGCAAAAAAAAAAAAAAAAAACTACAGTAAAAAGCACTCGTTGGAGACGTTATATATTTTACTAATTTGTCAAGAGTTCGTAACACTGCGTTATTGAAATTTCTTGAATTGCAAAAGGTTAGCAGATTTGTGATTATAAAATTACTTGTATGATATGATAAGTTAAAAGTATAAAAGGGAAAGGGCGCTCTAAGAAATTGAGCTGTAAAAGCAAGTGAGATAAGAACGCTAATTTACTTTCCTAAGCCTGTAGCTTAGATAACATTTATTTTTATTTTTATGTAAATAGATAAAATAACGCATGTTATAACAATTAAAATAAATAAAAAACTAAGAATCAAACACGCTAATCAGTCACAACAACAAGCTTAATGTTTTTTTAGCTGTTCGATGTCTTATTACGACAGCACTTAGAAAAACTATTGTGTATAAAAGCAGTTATCTAACTTATAACGATGAAAACTTTTTTGAGATTTTTACCTATCCTGTATCTCCTATTCTACCCTGTATTGTATGTATGTATAGTTACGATGCGGACTCCCAGGAACGCGTGCGCGGTATACATTTCTACATGTTCTACTATCGGCGGCGTTTTCGCGCTCCGCTGGATACAATGAATAGGGTCCATTGCAATATCTAGTCACGCTTGAACACTTCGCTTTTAAGCGTTTTCTAGCTACGTGTATATTTTGGGGGTTGGAATCGGGACTTGCTTTGTACTGAAAGTGAGTCTATTATTTGGTGCTTCTTGATGGATTTAAGCTGGATTCGATGAGGACGGACTCAATATGTAATATATTAGTTACGATAATACAATAATGGTAAAAAGTTTTGTAAATCTAGGAAAATATGTTATTTACTTGTGTGCTTATAAGTTAGATGACCTTGCGGTGCCAGCTAATAAATAAATAAAAATTAACAATTAAAAGAATCCTAATATAATAATTTGGCAAAATGGGTTGACGTGGTTCTTCTACAAAAGTGTTCAACGATTACTGACCGTTGAAAAAGTTGCTATTAAAGTGCTATAATCGACAAGCAAAAACACCATTACTTGTAGAAAAAGATAGAAGCTAATTTCATTAAGGAAAATAATTTATTTGTATTACAAAATAAATATTTGTTCAGCAAAATAATTATTTGGTCAGCAGAATTATACAATCGGTCAGCATAAGAAATCCCTACTGTTGGTTAGGCTAAGTTATTTTTTTTCCCGAGTGAAGCACAGCGTAGCGATGGCCAGTCACGGAAGGGGGGAGCGGCATAAGACTGCTGTTCAGAATGATGTAAGTTGCAGACTGATTTAGAAATATTTGCTGACCATAAGTTGCTGCCCAACTAGCTTTTTTTTGCTAACAACAATACGAATAGTTTGCTAACCGTTTAAATAACACCATTTCATTAATAACAAAATAGCTTATAGCGTCGTAACACGTAGCACTGCGTAGCGTCACGTCGTAGTAATCCGTAGCGTTTCGTAGTCAGCGAAAGGCTGGCGCCGAATCTCATTCGTAGATTGATACCTCACCGCAAACCCCGGACCGCAATTAGTCTATCCCCCTTAATTGTGCTAATATTTCCCCGGTGATCCAATAAAACAATAGAAATAAACCGTTTGTTTACGGAACCCAATATTCCTACGAATTGAATGTTGTGAGCTTTTACCCGCAATTAGTGAAGGAGTTTGTTTGCTGTAATTGAAATTTTCTTTCTTCAATACCATAATGATATCAATTTATTTTCTTTCCAGTTCATAAAACTTAAAAGGGTTCTTGACAGTATAGCTTGTTATTTTTTGTTATCCCGCTAAAGAGATCACAATATTGTTTACCGATTGAAAAGGAGGATTAATTCTTGAGTAAGTGATACAGTTCCAAATTTTATTTTGCTAGAAAGAATTAAAGTACTAAAGAGTTAATACTGATATTTTGGTACCATCCTTTTTTATTTCTCAATGAATATAAATTTCAAAAATAATTACGTGGAACGTATCGTAATATCGTATATTTTAAGAACCAATTACTGCAGATTAAAGTTGGAAGCACTGACATATTTCCCCTTCCTTGATTCTAAAGAGTGGATTTACAATTCTCATTTTGAAGTAAAATTGCATGCTTAAGAGAGAGCTTAATGAAAACTTAACGAAGTAGTTTCAAACAAGATATTATTCAGACAAAACTTTACTATAATAAGCTCAGTAAAACTAGCAATGTCGAAAAGGAACGCCTTTTAATTCACCATAACATAGTGTTTTTTTTTTAATTACTTGTTCCCCGACGTGGGTCCATGTCGGAAACATTGTACATCGAATCAAATTGTCTATGCTAATATTATACAATATAACATAGTGTTGAGATAAACTTACTTTTTATGCGATAGCATTGATTGACATCAGTCAAAGACTGGATATATTTATCTAATCTTATTTATCATCCTACATCTTCTGCGGCGCCATGGTCGAAACAACACACGCTGGGGCGGGTCCTGATTGACCTATTGTTTGTTTTTTATTGTTATGTTTATTAGTGTGTTTGATCAATAATTATGAAGACCTCCATAGCTGAATGGCTTGCACCCCGAACTTTGGGCGGTGCTAACTCTGAACACTTACACTTTACATTAAAATCAATAAACTATGATTCATTACCTATTGAAATCTGCCTGTCGTTTCAAATTGTCATACCCAACAGGGTTCATATGTACTATACCCACCTGTAACACCTTATAATCTATGATTGACAATAAATCTATTGAGTTTTGAGTATTGAGTATTGAGTCCCAGGTTCGATTACCGGTCGGGTCAATGTCAAAAACAAACTTTTCGATTTTGTGTCGGATCTGGGTGGTTGTGGTGCCGTCGTTGTTTCTAATTTCCATAAAATGAGCTGCTTTAGCTGCTTCCACTTACGCTACTGTACTTGCTACTGCCAAGTGCAAGTTTCATTCGCCATTCGGTTACGTTAACGAAAACGAGAATTTGCATGGCAAAATTTTAACTCCTCTCGTATGTCGCCAGGAGGCGCTGCTTCAATGCCATACTAATTTTCGTTTACGTAAGCGTAATCGAATGAAAACGGATAGTTAACAGAGCTCACACTAGGTACCCTGAACAACGGATGTGTTACATTAAAAAAAATGTTTCTCTGTCTCTAATTACAAATTAATTATTAAGTTTTTTAAAATAAATATACAACATTCTATTTCTTGATGGCCCAGTGGTTAACGCGCCCGGTCTGCGAGTGCTGAGGTTAAGCAACTTTCGCAAAGGTCGGTCATCGGATGGGTGATCAAAAATGTATCATCTCGAGCTCTTCTGTGCTTCAGAAGGCACGTAAAGCCGTTGGTCTCAGCTGCATTAGCAGTCGTTAATAACCACCAATTCGCACTGGGCCCGCGTGGTGGTTTATGTCCCGTTCTCCCTATCCATCCATAGGGAAGGCTCGTGCAGTGGGGACATAAAATGAGCTGATGATGATGGTGATGATGATGATTTTATATTCACTATGGACATCGTATTTTTTTAATGTTAATGTTGCTTATTAATTATTAAATCACTCTCTATACCATACCTAGGCATACAATCTTTCAATTGAATTATATTATTAGGTTGACAAATATTGAACTCTGAAGCTTGTATATCATACCGAGAAGCATAAAGGCCAAATACAACAATCACCACTGACGACTTATCATAACTCAATAAATACAATATTTCCTTTCACAAAACCGAAATACATCTAAAAAAAACAGATTCCAAACCCGTATCCCACACAAAACGGATAACAAAGTAGCTACAACACAAATATACTTTTGAAAAATGGAATAATACCCATTGTTATTTAGGTGTTCCAACGTCATACATCCTTATTCAATATTTGCCGATCATATCAGTCGTCCCAATTTCGAGGGGGGAACAGTAATGCCCGTTTCCACTTAATGCTTCGGTGGAGGGGGGCAGGCAAAACGAGGGCGAAACGTAGAATGGAAATTTCCAATATCACACTTTACGCCATTAGCTGTTTCGCGATAAGGGAACGTTATAATTTTATTAACTTGACATGTGAGATAAAGTTTTACTAGAAAAAACCAACCAACTTCAGGAAGCGCGAGTGGGAATCGAACCCTCGGGGCCTCGGTAGCTCAGCGGTCAGAGCATTGGACCGGTTATCCAAAGGTCGTGGGTAGCTAGTAATATTTTATCTCGTAACTATATAATAGCATTATAAATGCAAAATTCCAAATAATAAAATAATTTACTTGTGGGTTTTGGTTACCTTTTTTTGTTAATTTATTTGTGTTTTTTAAAACTGTGTATAGTGTACGAGCTGACATGTATAGAGTATTGACTCTTATTCTATTGTATTAAGAGTTATATTGTTTAATTGGGTAGTTGACTGGTTAGTCAATAAAGAAACTTTTAACAACAGTCAAAACGATTATTTTTAATAGAAATGTATGGGATTGGCAAACTATGACGTCACTATTTCTTTCCATCAATTGAGTGTTTTTATTAACTTTTTAGGTTACAGAAATTCATGCTTAGATCAAATAAAAAATTGGTCAATGTTATAAAGAACTGTTACGTGATTTCATTTATACGTTTATTGTTCTGGAATTAATTGTTGTTGCTGTCAACTACCCAATTGTGCGGCTAACAATTTCAATACAGTATCCAAGGAGGTTGACATCGATTTATTTAACACAAATTGTTTGTCTGCGAGGCGTCTTTTGAGCCAGTTGATTTTTAATGGTTAAAGTGATATATTGTTTGTGTTGTCTTGTTTTTATTGAGTTAATGTGCTATGCTTGTAATGTACACATATATAACCCTACTTTAATTTTTGCTACATGAGGACCTGTAATTGGCTTTTTGTTGCTATTTTTAAGTTTCTACTTTGTTTATTAGCTGTTGGTTATCCAAATTAATAAATAAATACATGCTATGATAACATTGTAACATAATCACGACAGTAAGACAATTGACAATAAAATAAAGACATTCTGATAAGAGTTATAAAAAATTTAATGACTTTTTAAACTATCATGATCGCTGACATTAGAGTAAGTAACGAGCAATTTATTAAAATGTTTTTTTTTTGCGCACTGTGCAAAAATACAATAAAAATGTGGAGACGTTTCTTATACACTTACTAGTATTGAAATATGAAAGTTATAAGGCAATTGTAACGTTTTAGAAAAGGGTATGTTTAACTGCCTCTGTGGTCTGAGGTTCCGGGTTTGATTCCCAGCGGGAGGGATCATGTTTGTGTACTCGGTATGGTTGGTAGGTTTGTCCGCGTGTTAAACTCATCCATCTTATTTCAATACATCGCCATAACATCTAAGTACTTTAAAAAAAACAGTTTTTAATTAGATTTTGAAAATTTCAGATAAATGCTTTATGGGCTTTAACAAGATTTATTTTATAAAGAAAAGGGAAAAGAAACTCCCAAAGGCATTCTAATTAATTTAGTAAGGTATTACTTAGCAGAGACGAAATTGTATTGAAAAAATTATCTTGTTCCTTTTAGTCGCTGAATTCCTAATTCCCAAGATGAGCACAAAGTAAAAAAACGCTGATCACTTAAGTTTAAAAAAAAATTGATATTAAGAAGTTTCTTCGTACGTGCTTAGTTAGTTGTAGTAGTGTTGTGTTGTAGTTATTAGTGGCGATGTTTCTCTGTTTTTGATAGAAATTTTGTTTGTGAAAACCACGAGTTTACTGATTCCTGTATGTACGTGTGAAGATACAAATATTTACGCTTGATAAGTTTGGCTTTTATTACGAACAAACACGAGTCATGTAGCGCACGTGAGCAAAGCCGCGAGCAAAAGCTAGACTTGTATATGATTATACCTTTTCCATAAAAAATAATGTGATGCATCACTTACAAACAACGATACTGTTATACGCACGGGTCGCAAAATCCCCCGATCCGATCCGAACCCTTCGGAGAATCTAGTAGGGCACGGGGACGCGCACTAGTGCGCGATGCCGTTCCCTCTAGATAACCTCCGAAGGTGATTCGTTTCACACGGCTTGAGGGACCCTTTACGTTCCTCGCCGCCCCCAAAAAAGCCCGGTGAAGCTGAAAATGCCGCAGCGGCAATCAGCATTCTCTTTCAAAAAAAAAAAAAAAGGTCGCAAATTAATGTTTTATAGGTTTTATTATTTCCATTGGATTTATCATCATGTCGTTGAATAATGTCTTGTTCAGTATTCGTAGTTGGTCATGAAACGATGATGACAAAATAAAACTGTACACATTGGGTCCCGTACGTAGTTTCGAATGACGTTGTAGCGACAGGTCGTCGTGGCGAAAAACTTTTAGCGTGGTACGCTGGAGCGAAAAGTCTTTGAAGCGAATTCCACCAGGGCGAATGACACTGCAGCGACAAACATTGTGGCGAAAAATGTTTGTAATTACATATATGCTATTTTAAAACTAAAAAGGTGAAATAAAGGACGGAAAGTAAAAATTTCAGTTTAATCAACTGATGTGTGTGTATAAAGTGTTTCGGATTTTCCGTTGCATATTATTAATATGTAAGTATAATCATATTTCGGGTTATCACATCCCCGGATTGGTGATCACCACAACATATTATTTGTTGAGGAATGTTAAGATATAATTTTATTTTATTAGACAAAACACCTCAAATCTCCGAATTTGATTAAGTAGACTTAACAAACTACTTTTAGAGTGTCTGTTTATCATATTACATTTAGTACATAAAGCACGTATCTTATGTTTGATAGCAGCGCTACGGCACAAAATAAGATGTCCCCAGAAGGTAAGCTTACCTAATACATACCGTACATACATACACATTGACAACCTCTCACGGACACGGGATCTCGCAACAGCAACGCTCGGCCTGGTTTGAGATGCTCCGAGATTCCGTCTCCGTGAGAGCCCTATGTGTGCGTTGCTTGAGCGCGTTTGTATCTAAATCAAATCAAATCAAAATCATTTATTCAGTTTAGGCTACAAGTAGCTCTTGTGAATGTCACTATGCCATCGGTTCGTAAGTCTACTCTGGTCGGGAGATCTTGTACTGAGAAGAACCGGCAAGGAACTCAGCAAGTGTCCAGCTCTTTTCTCCCTTACAGCATCAAAAATATTGGAAAATATATAAATATAAATAGGGCTATTATAGCAGGACACTTTCCATCACAAACAAACACAAAATAATATAGAAGACAACCGCATGTAAAAAACATAAATAAAAATCTAAGTTAACAAAATTTACCTCAGGCAAAAGTTTCAATTTCCACAATGTCATACAGTACCACTACGGTACTCTAATAAAAGTCAAAAATTGTTTAAGAAAAACAAAGTCAAACTATAGTGAATAATACTAAAAATAAGATAAGTATGCAAGAGCTGACCAGCCTCCACAGGCAGGTATGAAGCTTTCCTTCTGCAGTCTCCTTATTTTGTGGCTATGGTACAGATAGCATTTGTTATTGTCTATGGAAAATAATGGTTGTTGTTACGTAAACTCGAAAGTCTTTCGTCTTTTTACTGTTATCGGTTGTTTACTCTGTTCCTATAATTTACAAGTTAACTTTCCCAAGGCTATATACAGGGACATTCGTGATCGAAGCATACTCCTTTGTCAACACTGTGCCATTATGCCGTGAGGGTCTGAAAGTTCCAAAGTTTTTTTTTCACAACTTAAGTCGCTGACTTTTCTCATAAATTTTACCGGGCGGGGCTGGCACACTTGTTATATTTGGACTGAGTGGCGCTCAAATGATCAAAGTCATACGATTTCGATTTCTGCCAATATCAAATGCAAAACGAATGTCAAATTTGAAAAATAACAGATTTAATTATTTTGCTTTCCTTTACAAGCGTCGCTACATTATTTATCGATTTAGGATTATTACCCGATTTACATAATCGTTTTCTGCATGAAATTAATTAAATTGTTTTTTTTACAGTTTTTTTTTAAATGTTAAAGAACGTGACTATATTTTTATGTATCATTGCCTCGAAATTTTAATGTAATCGTCGGTGGAATAAAAACATCGACACCATGTTTGAAACATTGATTTACCTATTCCTGAATTCATAAAGAAATAGAACAATCAAGCTACGTAATGAGAAATGGCATTACTTTAACGATTATATTGTACAATAAAATAAAATCATTTATAAGTATATTATTAAATAATTCTTAACTGGTTACTAACTTGGGTCAGCTACGGGGTTTAAATTGAAAACCACTTTCGAGTTCGCCCACAACACGTAGTAACAAGTTATTAAAACTTTTGCTTACCTTCGTTATTGGAAATGGTTTTAGGAATGGAAAGCCTTTAGCATAAATTGGGAAACAAAAAAAAATATACGCAAGTTCTATAACGCTTCTGATATTTTGCTAGAGATGATTTTCGATGGTCGGTATTGAATTCTAGTATGTAGATCTTCACGTCTATGATTATATAAACATCCTGCCACTTTCTTTTTGGATTCAGGAAGTCTTGTCGTTTTTCAAACCGTGTGAAACTACGGTTACACTATCTACTGTCCCTTTTCTTTTTGGGTGGTTTTAATATTTGTGAGTTACCAGGATCTGCTTTGACGTCCAGTACAATTTGTAACTATACACTTTCCAAAAACAAACAAAATCTTCTGGCATTTTGAATGTAGGTTTCCCTAAAAATCACAAAAAAGTTTGTCTAGCATTTTTAAAACACTTTAGTTGCCTACAGTTCTTTGTGTTCCTAACTCTGCTGTATGAGGTAAATAAAAACGGTAGCGAGGTTGTTTACCGTTCGCCAACAGTTGAGTCGGAAACAATTACGCGGAGATTGGCGGCTGCTGAGCTGCGGGAGTCAGGTGTCAAATAAAAGGAACGGCCCGCTCCTTGGGTTGCCACACTTAAAAGGGAATTGACTTCTGTGACTTTGAATGTTCTTTGACTGATACGTTATTAGCTATTGATGCTAAGGTCTAGTTGACGAGTATAACCTACGTGTTATAAGATGTTTATTACCTACTTTACACATTTAAAAGGGAATTCACCTGAATGTTCTTTGACTGAAACGTTATTGCTTATTGATGTAATGTAATGTATTGTGTAATGTAATGTCTTCATGCGGTAGTACAATAGAATTGGTTGGTTGTTAATTAAAAGATGCACTTTACACATTTCTGAGGAAATTCACCTCTGCGCCTTTGTATATTCTTTGACTGGTACTTACTTGTTATACCTACCGGACTTTTGAAGTGCCGCAAGGTGGTACTCAGTGCTTGCTGTTCGTGGTCTCTAGCTATCTCCGTAAGAGCTGGCCATACGTTTTTAGTGGTGTAGTAGTAGTTTTAAGTGGCTTCCTTGCGCCCCGCCAAACTCCTCGGGGTGTGATGGGGAGAGCTCCACATAACTCGCAGGTTGCCCCAGATCCCAAAGTGCACAATTTAATGCAATTTTAGTAGTTTAAAACACAAATGGTTGTCAACACCAGCGTGCAAACGATGTAGGGTGTCAGATGTACAGACGCCTGCACATTAACCTACCCAAAACTGTCAAATTTCTTCAATACATTTTCAACCATACAACTTAGTAATACAGTTCAAAGTCTATTGATGAAATTTGACAGTTTGTGGTAGGTTGGTGTGCAGGCGGTATGTGTGTACCCATATAGATATAGATAGTGTCACAGTCTGTAGGCGGTCTGTGCCGAAATTAATATATAACAATGAACTTTCATAAATAATTTTGCTGTTAAACATACTGTATTTATTTCTCGGTAAAGTTCCTCTATTTGTTGTTTATCGCCCGTCAACAGTTCAGTTGAAATGAAAACAATTACACGCGCCGAGGGAGTAAAATATTTCATGGAACGGATGAGTTTATATGTTGGGGGTTGTCATGTGGAAGAATATAAATTGTTACCGTATAGCTCGGAGTAAAATATTGTATTCCAATGTTACTCATTCGGGATTTCAAGCGGCAAACATACCTGGCTAATTTTGAGATTTCGCTTTCTCATTTATCAGTCTATCACAAACAATGGTTAAGGTTTATTGAACTCATTATTATCATCATCTTCGTCATCATCATCATCTTCGTCATCATCATCATCATTACAATCATCAAGAAACAGTAATTTGACTCTACCCACCTATATTGTGCAGTTGCTTAACTGTACAAATGCCTCCCGATGATTTTGTACATTTAGTTAAAAAAATGGAAGAAATATTCAGAAATTATTTTATCATAGAAAACTGTACTACAGTCAAAATAGCCAAAACTATTTTTGACAATATGTCCGACCTTGAATTTGACTTTGAATGCCTGAAAGGACATGTGGAATGAATAAAGACCTGGATGAAGCCTATGTCGAGGGATAGCGGTATGTATCTCAATGTACATGCTTTCCAATATAATATTTAATATATAAAAATGAAACCCGTTTTCCGTTGTCACGACATAACATGAAAACGGCTTGACCGATTTGGCTGATTTTTTTTTGTTGTGTTTGATGAAGTCTGAGGAAGGTTTTTATGGAGAGAAAAACGTAAAAAACAAGAGGGAAATAGTAAAAACAACAACTTTCTTTTCCCATACAAACCACTCTGTCCCCAGCTGTCAAACATTTGACGTCAATCAAAACAAAACAAAGGCGCGTTAGGATTATCTTTGGTATGCCTTCAAGTTGATTAGAGATTGCGCGTCATTAATGAAAATAATTGTCGGGGCAACTATTAACATAAAAAAAAAACAATTTACCTTTGTTTTAGAGAAATAGGGCAGAACAAGGTCTGCCGGGACAGCTAGTATTTAAAAAAAATATACATTCGCATGCGGATATATTACGTTATTAAATTGAATAACGCAGCATTCAAAACTGGCCGAGCGAGGCGTAAATATTTTGCTGTGTCCGATTTGTAAATTAATATTTGATTACGATTGTACATTATAATGATATAAGTATTATATAGTGTACACCTAAATTGTGTTTCATTTATTATATAAAAGACACTCAAATTCACACAATAATAAATTACCTATGTGTGGCTCAACCCTAGCCGGTAGGTACAACTCTTTTTTTTTTTTAGAGAGATTGCTGATTGCCTCTACGGCATTTTCAGCTTCACCGGGCTTTTTTGGGGGCGGCGAGGAACGTAAAGGGTCCCTCAAGCCGTGTGAAACGAATCACCTTCGGAGGTTATCTAGAGGGAACGGCATCGCGCACTAGTGCGCGTCCCCGTGCCCTACTAGATTCTCCGAAGGGTTCGGATCGGATCGGGGAGCGGAGCAACCCGAGGGCGCCTCTAAAGGCACGGACCTCGGCTCGGGTTGACCGGGCCGTGGAGGAGGAGAGAAGCGCACAGGTACATGTCTGTACCTGGTGTAGAGCGAGTGTGAACCGGTTTTTCGTACCCTTGTTCTACGAGTACGGTGTCTTGGGCCTAAACTGGTGTGCATGTTTAGTGTATTCTGTAAATGTGTGCTGTCATTTAGAGGATCGGGCGGGGAGGTACAACTCGGTACGTCGACTCAATGTCACGGCACTGTTGCCGCACTCTCGTTCACTCTGTCAATATCGTAAAGGCTTGTTACCCTTGAAATATTTTAACTTGTGAATTATTTAATTACTTTAATATCTCGAAAATTAGGCTTTACCGAGCCATATTTGTATTACTTTTTTTTAGTCCAAATAGGCACTAGAATCGTTCGTTTCAATTTGTCGCTATACTCCTTCCCACCTTGTATATAGAAGACGAGAGGAAAAATGTTACACATTAAAAAAAAAACATTATTTAAAGAGCTTGTTAGCGTAGCAGCTAGCGCGGTGCAGGTGCAGCTGCTACAGTGCAAATTTTTTTGGAATACGTTATAACACAAGATGGGTGACCAAATGCTACTAAACAATAAAAACAATAGACATGCTAATATTACCGAGAATAATAATTCTCCATAGATATAATAATAATATTATTAGGCAAGTGTCATAATTGTTATTGAATAATTTAAATGTTAGCTTACTTTTATGCGTCCCTTATAAATAAATACAATTACTGCGAAGAGTTCAAAAACAAAACAAATGAACGCGAGTAAACGCGTAAAGCATTATGTGACAGATGACCAACGGCATCTATTTCTGGTTCTAACTAAAGATCTGGGTATTCAAATCCGCGTTGTGATGGATTGTCGGGATGCCTTATTGCTGTGAAGTCAGATGGTTAGTGCAGAGATGGAGGTAAGATTGATGATAAGAAAAAGAGGAATCTATGAGTTATGCTTTAATGGACCCGAGTAAGTAAACCTTTTCGGTAGATTATATTTTGTTTGATGGAATTTAAGGAACATGCGATCAAATATTATATATTTCATTATATTCATATAATGAAGTACATACATGTAAGTTTTTGGAAGTGTTTAGAATAGCTTTCCTTTCTATAAAAGAGTTATCAAAAAGTCAATTGCGACCCAACTTCTGTTCTTTATCATAGAAATCAAGAAATTGCCACACTTGACCAAATAACCACGCTTGCAAAATACAGATTTGTGATCGCAAACCCGGACTATGCATCGAAAAATCCGTAACATATTTTGCCTGACCTAGGAATTGAACCCAGGACCTACGAATATCAGAAGCACTTCGCCACTTGGTCACCAAAGCGTTGATAAAAAGTAAGTAAAAGCTTGTATTGTGACACAGTGAAAAAACTTGTTTGTTCGTAGAGCAGTTTAATGGAGAATCATTAAAATGCATTGGCAAAGTACAATATTAAGACAAAGCGTTCCACAATGGTGCTCCGGAGAACTGAAATGTGCTAATTTAAGATGCCCGCGGGACGCGCCGCCGGCCGGCGCCGTCGGCATGAATCACTAACGGTGATTCACCGATCTGTGGGGATACACCTTTGGCTTTATTCTAATGATAAATTGTTGGTGTACACCAAATAGTTATATGTGAGATTAAAATGGTTATAGCTGTCAGGTAAATGAAACAATTGAATACAACACTTTAAGTTTTGTTTCTTTGAAGTATCTTTGCGCTATGCTCTATTGTTTGCGAACGGTTGGTGTTATTTCAACTGGCAGACCTTTCTCTATGCTACATTGAAAGAGGATTAGTTTTTATTAAAGTGTAAGGATAATCACATCTAAATATTCTTAATTAGCTGCTAAATTAGGTGAACATAGCGTTCTAGGCTTCTCGAAAGTGACTATTTTAATATAATGTATAATATTATATTATAATGTATAATAATAATATGTAGAAGATTACTTAAATCCTATTACACTCGATTCGACTAAATGTTTGACAATTTGAAAAATCATCTGTTAGCACTTGAACAAGTTTAAAAAAACTGTTTTAATTTACCAAACCTGATTTATAACAAAACTTAATCTTCAATGAGTTCGAAACTCAAAATCGCATTGAGAATTTCTACATAAAACGTAAGTATCTATAGTGTTAAGTACTGCGCCATTTTGTGTCGATACGTGCAGCTTTTGTTTCGATATGTATCGAGGGGAGACGCAAGTTGTTTCTGGCACTCTGCCATTTTCCTTACTGGTAATGGTAGATACTGCTCGCAAACCGGCAACATTATTATTAATAATATGCTGGATAAGTGTTTAGAACTAACTTACAATTAAAATAATAATATATTGGAACCACATCATCAGAGACTGGCTTTTAGTGTTTCTATGTGCTGAGAGTGTTAAGTATTTTTTTCAAGAAAGAATTCGCGGTACTTAGCCATTTAGGAAGGCTTTATGGGGCCTCCTCAGCTTTTGTGGTTGATCAAACCGCGTAGTTTTAAGGGGTCTGCATCATAAGACCGTTTTCCCACATACCCTATTTTTTTTTTCGGAAGAGGACAACCCTATCGCACCACTAAAGCCTAGGACTTTGGATCCGCTATCGATGAGGAGGGTAAAAGCGCGGGCACATGTCCTATTGTCCTTGTATTTGAAGTGTAAAGGACAAGTAGTGTCTTAGTACAATGCTATGGCGTATTTAGAGGTATTGTCATGGGAGGGGAGATAGGAATAATGGCTAACAAGTTCGGTTTCCGATAGTGCAAGCAATATTGCTTGCACTTAGGCCAGATTAAAATGTCTCGAAAGCCTTTATGCTTCAGAAGGCACGTTAAGTCGTCCGTGTCTGTTGTTATTGTAAGATGGCAGCTTTTAACCGACATTGCTTGCTATCGTGATTGATTGAAGTGTTTTTATAATCTTTTTGCTATTGTATAAAAACAAGTCTGCGGGAAGGAGAGCACGAAAATAACATACTGCCTGGAGTTAATAATTAAAGTGTTAAGTAACAAATCCACGCGAATGAAAGCGTGGAAATAACACACTGCCTTAAGTTAATTGGACGGAAGCAGAAACTTATCCGCACCAGAAACTATAATAGTCAAAACTGCAGGCAAATATGAGCTTAATTCACTCCAACCCCAAACTGCACCGCATAATACAGTTTGCGAGATTTATTTCTTCAATCTCCGCTACTTGGCCCGGTCTGCGTCGCTCCCTCTAATGGGATAATAACTGCTCTTGAACGTGGTAATTTGTACAAGACTTTTCTCTAAAAACTTTTTCCTGTTGTTGAGTCTCAACGCCGGGATTATCGCGACAAAATCCGCAGAAATAGTGGGCGCAATGTTTTCCCTTTGCTTGGTGTCGAAGCTGTTTAACGTGTTCATTGTACGATGTGGTTAGTCAAACTCTATGGAGCTCTTCGACTAGTGTTGTAAAAGTCTTGAAGATTTTAGTACGCTTACTTCAATACTCGACTCAATTGTACGGAACTCACGACTACTGGTGTAAAGGGAGACTTGGTGATTAAGCAAATACCTATCAATTGCAGAGATGACTTAATTTTAACGATGTATGTATTTGCCAAGTAATGATACAGTATATAGGCTATTTAATTTATTTTTACTGCAATGCACTGCTGGACAAAGGCATTCCTAATTTCTTTAATTTTTTCTAGCCGCCCGCCGCGCCGCTGCAGTGAGCTAATCTGTTTTTGTTTATTTATATAATTTTAACGCCAATTTTTTTGCGAATAATTTCGGCGGGCTGGTTAGAATCACGATAGCTCAATTGGGAGAGCACCTGACCCGGTATGTCAGAAGGGTGCAGGTTCAAATACTGCTAGTGGAATTTTTTTCAACATTTGCGTTTTTTTAATGAGCTAATCTGGTTGATATTCCTCTAGTTAGTCCATTTATTTATTTTTAAACTTATGTTGTTTATGATGAAATTGTAATTTGGTATTTTCAACTCAATCAATGTTTATTTTATAAAAAAGTTATGCTATTGAAAAACGCGAGGTAATCGCTATTTTCAAGTGTTATATTACGTATTATCATTATCGGTCTATTAAAAATTTAAAATGCATAATATAATAAAGCTATAAAGATCCAATTAATTAAATATTCTTTATCACCATAAACTCTCAGTATTCTATCTACCCATAACGAAGTTTCACCGGTTAGTACCTTCCTTAACTCATCGTAGGTAGCGTCTACGATAATGACCGTACACTTAAAACTTTTAGTATCTCGTGTTTATTTTGCGATCGTTTTATAACTTCCCCTTGAATAATACTGTAGCCCTCAGACGCAAAGGTATCAGTGCGTTAGTAAAAAAGAAAACGATCCTGACTTATTCTATATATATATTTTTTTTTCGTGAAGTTGGTTCACCTCGCTTTTAATTTAATATAAATGATTACTATTAGTGCACTATTAACACTTTAATAATACTACTATTAGCCCTTAAAAAATGTATACGCTTTTGTTATGTATGGATTTACGTCTAATGGAGCTATGGGGATGAGCATCTATCCTTTCAGAAGTATCTTATCTTATCTTAGTGGGGCCTGCCGAGGTTTCCCTCTCGCAGTAACACCTCGACCCATCGGGATCTTTTGTGCAACCCCATCCTTTCACTCTTCCTCCTCCGCAAAGATAGAGGCCATGAGTTTGGCAACGTCTTTAAGAGCGAAGAGCCTGAAGTCCTCCGGTTTCGGATAGGCCGACCCCAGGAGTCCCATTCTTTTCCTAGCCAGAGAGTCGCAGTCACACAGTAGGTGCTGCATCGACTCCGTTTTCTCTCCACACGCCCTACACAAACTATTTGTTGAAAGGTGCATTCTGTGAAGCATTTGTTTTGTGGCATAGTGCCCTGTCAAGGCACCGATGGTTAGTCGGGCCTGCCGTCTACCGCCTCCACATATGAACTTACTCCGTCCTAAGGCGTTTTCGCCAAGGAAGGATTTGGAGTGTTTCATACCCGGCTGCTCATTCCATTCGATGCCGTGCCTGTTTTCGATGTAATCTTTAAATGGAGCTATGGGGAAGAGCATCTATCCTTTAAGAAGTAAAACTTACCGACCCACTAACAGAAGTAATGAGTGAAGTCTATAGACATAGAAAGATGTACTGAGCAATACTAAAACAAAATATTGCTCACTCTCTTTGAAAATTAAAAACAATATGCGGCCACTACCTGTGTCTACAGGATGGAATGCGACTTTTCTGTCCACTAACATAAACAGTAATAATCTAGCATTCGGTGCAAAGTGTTAATGTTTTTCTCACCACCCACCCGAAGCTGGAGTAAAACCTACCAACCTAAATAGTTAAGTGAAGTCTATAGACATAGAGAGATGTACTAAGCAATACCACTCTCATAAAAATAAAATCGATTGTACTCGTACAACTAATACATGTCTCTACAAGATGGACTGAGAGTTTTCTATCTAAACTAACACCAAAATGCGTTAAAATTATACAAACAAAACAAAAACATTTTATAAATAGCTTGCCTACTTCTTAACTGATCTTTAGTATTTGTAAAAATATCATGTTCACATGTTAATGACGGTTGTTGTTGACATTGAGTTGGCGCCTTTGGCTTTCAAAGTAAAAAAGTAAATAGTGTTGAATAATTTTATAAACTAACACTACTAACACTTGTGTAGGACGTGCTTCTTCCCATGTTAATGTTAACGTTCCACCGGATTATTACTAGCTACATATAATTACGGCGCTGAAACTTAACTATGTTCATCATTATTCGCCAGCAGAAATATAATAACACCGAAAATGTTTCAAACCACCGAAAATTTTCATCAGGAAATCACATTGCGTAAAATGTTAAGTCCCATTTTATTGCATGCGCTCCGGCGGGTGCAGACACGTTCGTATGATTAAAAATTGCAGCTTTACGCATAAACAGCGGCGAGCCGGGGAGCGGCCGCGTATAAGCTTTCATCATTGTTTGACTGGATTGTGTGCTAAAACAATATTGCCGTAATTAAAAGAGAAATTTAATTAATGTACAAAATCCAAATTCATAATGAGAGGAGCTCGATGGCGCAGTGGGTTAACGCGCCCGGTCTGCGAGTGCTGAGGTTAAGCAACTTTTGCAAAGGCTGGTCATCGGATGGGTGACCAAAAGATTTTTAATCTAAAGCTCCTCCGGGCTTCAGAGGTAAAGTGGACAACTCTAGATGGAAAACGAGGAGAATTAAAATTTTGCCATACACATTCTCGTTTTGCTTAACGTGATCGAATGGCCAATGAAACCCGCACTAGTGAATAAGGAATAAACCCGAGCTAGGGTTCTTTTAAATATCTTACGGGCAAGCACTTGGTCTTTATCCCGCCTGGTGTTAAGTGATGATAAGGCCGAAGGTGGGAGCGCACTTCACCCGGAATCCTCAACTACTGAGGTACTGGCTATTTTTTCACTAGCTGCCGGAACACAACAATGATACATATGATACAAATGGTGGTAGTTGTTAGCCTAAGAATAATATAGACTTTGTAAAATATATATTTGTGCAAGAGTAACTAAAGAAAGGTGCTGCAGGACGCGCCGACCGAGAATAGCCCTTGGCAGGGCTTGGAAGTCGAGATGTGGACAGCATCGGGTGAGGTGAAACGATTTTTATTGTAGAATCGAACTATTTTAGAAATCCCGCGTATTATATAGATCTCCCACTGTACTTCTTGTTCTGTGTTTCCTCATTACTTAATTTAAATGTTCCAAAGTCTCTCGCTCCTCATATGGTAGCTATTTACAAGCTTCACCACCTGCAGTGTGTCGTTGATAAGCTTATTATGATAACATTGAAGCTTATACTGTTTCCGCACAACAGAACTCATTTCAACTTCCTATGTCAATTAAGTAGGAGAGCATTCCACAGTAATACCTACAGGCTATTTGCGTTCGTCAAATATTTGCAATTCCAGCGAATTTCATCCTTGTTGCACCGCAACAGACTGCAGTGCGCAACCATTTGCATTCTAATTAAAATAGTTGTCTTACACCCTCACTGTTAATAAACGAATCTACTTTGAACAAAACAAAGCTCTATGACGGGTTACGATGGTAGTGGAGTAGAGACCAGACCAGACTATAACCGCCTCTGTGGTCTAGTGGCTAAGACCACCGGTGTAGACCTAGAGGTCCCGGGTTCGATTCCCAGCGGGGAGTACATGTTTGTGTACTCGGTTTGGTTGGTGGTAGGGCTTGTTTGTCCGCCTGGCTAGCTACCACCATCTTATCAAAATATGTCGCCATAACATCAGTTTGTAGCATTGTTGTGTTCCGGCAGCTAGAGATAAGATAGCCAGTACCTCACTAGTTGAGGATCCCGGGTGAAGTGCGCTTCCATCATTGACCTTATCATCACTTAACATCAGGTGAGATCAAGGCACTGTGCTTACCCGTTAATATATATATATAAAAAAAGATTATGTATAATAATAATTGGAACATGTAATAGGGAAGTTGACAACACTACTGTTGCGTAACAGTGCTTTAAAATATTAACCTATTTTACAAGCTCTTATTTAGCAATGTATGTATGTAATTTGTTCGGGTGGAATCTTGCAACTCAATTTTGAAGCAGATATCTTCATCGATTGAGCTGATATTTTGTATACATGTTTAGTTCGGAGCACAATGCATGGTTAATTGTGTGTCGTTATTCTAAATCCAAGATGGCAGCACACCCAAGATGGTGGACTAATTATTTTTAATGCATTTCTACAATATGGATATCAAATGAAAGGGCTTGCTGAGAATAACTCGAAAAATAAAGTGACATTACTCTAAATCCAATATGGCGGACTAAGATCGACTACAATATGGGTATCAAATGAAAGGAATCAGATGAACAGACTGAGAAACGTGTCCAACGATAACCAAAAAGTAAAAAATTAATTAAATTAATTTTTTTTTTTAAAAACAAGCTTTTATTTAATTGCGCTAAAAAGAAAAAAATACTTTTACTTTCAAACTTTTACTATCAACTTATAACGTCACTACTACACAATTTATATGATATAAAAGCTTGTCGACTGACTGTTCGAAAAAACTGTTTAACTAAGTTAGTTATAGTTTTTTATGATTAAATGGTAAGAAAATGTCGCACTTATTAAAAAAATAACACAAGGAATATAGGTCATGAAGCTATAAGTATAGGGAGTTTGACAACAACAACTAATCAAACAAAACTTTAGGCGTCTTACAAATAAACAAAGAATAAGCTTCGAATAGTTATTCCGTGTTTTGTTCCTGTCATGAAAAAGTCATTTCAAATTAGAGTAAAAGAGACAAAACGCGAAATAGCTATTCGAAGCTTATTTTTATTTATTTGTAAGGCACTAAGAAGTACAAATGTAATTTAAACTTTAAGATTTTCAAGAAAAAGCTTTTTTATTTTCATTATTAAAAACTGTTGTTCCACTTCGCTCGCACGAATCCGCCATATTTTATTGTATAAACAGTATTTATTTGGACAAAACACGACGCTCTGTTTAAATACAAAAGGGAAATTGGAACAGAGCTCAAAGGAGAATAATTAATTCCGCATGTTAATTTTGTACGAGTGGTGTTGTTTAGTTATTGTGTGTAACTATTTATGTCTAATGCCATTATTCAGATTAAACGGCTCACTAAACTGTTCATCGCGAAACGAACTACTCACAAAATTACGAATAATTCAATTCGTCAACCACTTGTTGTTTTCATTAAATCAATTAAGGGCCTTGTTATGTTTTTCCAAAATATTAGATAGAATAGTTTAGTATTAGTAAACATGGTCTTTGTCATTAGATAGAATAGCGTCTTATGAAGGGCAAGAGATTCCGATTCATAGTCCGGTAGGCTTAGCCAAAGTAACATTAAGAAAACGATAGCGAAGTTCGAAAAGAATAAAATGTATGGGATTGACTTAAGCCGCGCTAATTCACGTGGTCAATCTTATGTAATTCCATACATTTTGTTCTTTTCGAACTTTGCTGTCGTTTTCTTAATGTTACTTTGGCTACCGCCATGGGGTTGTGATCACCGCATTTGGAAAGCGTAGTGATTAAGCCAATACCCATAAAATGTAGCGAGTACTCGATTTTAATGATGGAGGATTTTTCCAAACAGTGGTATAATATAACAATATATGCTATTTTTTCTTCTTTTGGCTGAGATGATTATGATGATGATGATATAAGCTATTAACTAGTTTCCCTACCTTATACTATTACCTACTATTTAATAATTTTACTTTTATTACTATTATTTTTTTTTTATTTACTTTTTTAATTTCTAACATTGTTGAATTGCTTTATCATTATGTGACTGTGTACTGTTGTTTTCCTTTTGTTTCCATTTGTGTGTGAGCAATAATTAATTTATCTATCGATCTATCTTTCTATGTGAGCTATCGAACCTACTTGAAGTGAAGTTTGATTATAATTATATGAGTCGCTTCATTCGAAGATGTAACCATTGACCATGTAATCTATATGGAAAATATCGCTTTAAACGATCGCGATAGGACTTTGCGTCCTTGCGTACATTTGTATTAAGGGTTTCGTTGTTTGTTTTCTGTGTTATAGTGTGAGTAATAAAGTGTTTTTTGAATTAAGCGTCATCTAATTATGTGACTAAACGAACTTACCTGAAGCACAAAATAACGAGACTGCGGAAGGTATACAATCTGTAAAAAAAATATGCAATAATATTTAAGAGTGCGTATATTTACTTAAAGACTTTAAATATCACCATTAAATGTGGTGAAAAAAAATTTATTTTATACAATTCAATTCATTTATTTGTCTCGAGCATCAATGGCTCATTTGGGTTAGTTACAATAAATACCTTATCCTATGTAAGTAAAATTAACAATTTCAATAAAATTAAACGCAAATACAAAATTGATAAATAAATTATAAATTAAATTTTAAATCAAAATTACATTTAAATCATTTAAACAAATCAAATTAAATCAAAAATTAATCAATAAATTATATAAATTATAAAATAAATAAATCAAATATAGCTAAATAAAAACCACAAAGTACAACCTTATTTTGTTATTGATTGACAAGCGCAAGCGCAGTGCCGGATGAGTGACCTTTGACACGTGGCACGCTTGTACTTGTACCCCCGCCGTCTCCGCCGCGCTCTCAGGCCGCTCTCAACAAAAACTGGAGCTCCTTTTTGTCTAAAAATATAAATTTCTCAGCTGCCTATTACTTGTAAAAAAATCAGTTATCACCAAACATGTAGGCTGCTCAAATTTTATTGCTTATTTTTTTTCCAGGTTGTACATAGGTACCGCGCTTGAGCAACGCACACATAGACAACCTCTCATGGACACGGAATCTCGTAACAGCTGACATTTCTGAGTTGTTCCGAGACTCCGTTGCCGTGTGAGGGCGTCGGTTTGAAGCTTACCTTTTCTGCGGTCTCCTTCTTTTGTGCCTGAAGTCAAGCTCGTCCATCCGAAGTCGACGTATAACTAAGTATGTGTTCTCACAGCGCAATATATCACGAGGAGAACAATTGAAGTTCGATTATGATAATGAGCCCCCAACGGTTTTGTTAACGACACTCGGCGCTACAAATTAGCGATCACTGCTTCATCTGACACCAATTGCTTAATCTAGTCATTTTATCGTTTGTTAGCGCGTTAGTACGATATGAACGTTATTTATACGAATTTTGTGGCAATTAAGGTTCCTGTTCTATTTCCAGCACTGTTCTTGTGTACCTACTTTGAATGTTTTTATACCACGTTAGCTCAGTGTGGTTTGTTCTAACTAATAATTTACATAGGTAGCAGAACGGATAGATGCTAGGGTTGAATGTATGAAGTCGTAGTTCAATCCCAACGGCTCCGGTAGACTCCGGTAGACATGCAAGTTACACTAGCATAACAGCTTACTAGATCGGTTAACAGGACTGCTATTAATGTGTTAAAAATAAAATTATAGGTACATAACGTTACTTAGGATATATATTTTACATAAATATAGTTTAACATAATATGGAACTTAACATAATATACAGAGGAGTTTGATGGCTCAACAGCTAGCGCATTTTTTTTTGTAGAAGCGATGACAAATGAATCTGCTCTGCCTGATGTCAAACAGAAGCTGACTCCAGATAGTTTTTTTTTTAAATTTATTATTGCTCAATAACATAGACGCCTTTTTTTTATTTTTTAGTCGAGCAGGGCTGTGAGTTCGGGTTGTCATCTTGCAAGCTAAACAATTTTTACCAGACCATATAAAAAAAACAGCTTTAAAATATGTTTTACGCTAAAACTACGACATTGCTTGGCAAACCATACGGACCTACAGCGCATACCTTTGAAGGTGTACCATAACTTATTTACTACTTATATAAAGCTAAAACCGTTATAAGTACCTACGAATAATTTGTATTTAAATTTGTGTTATCTACAATTAAATTTTGATTATTCATTGATTTCTTATTAACAAAAGTCGTTTGAATAAGATTATGTCTCCAAATATACATCAATCAAGATAAAATCAAATTATTTACATTTATCGAATTTTAAAGCACTCAGCATCACATCAGATAATAGCTTTTCGTTATTGCCGCCATTTTCAATTCAGTCTTCGATGTAATTGAAGTAGACTCGGTAGACTTATTTCTTTTGTTTGCTGTTAAAAGGAGTTTTTACTCGTTAAAAATATGATTTAGTTAACTTCCGTGTATCATAGGTTATATATCATAACAACTAAACCTATTTTAGATATTTTTTTTATTAGACTAGCTAGTATTTCTGTAAGCGCTACTGTATCGTTTTATTGGACTGGTTAGTCAATAGAGATACTTTTAAGCACTTGTCAATAAGATATGCTTTCATAGGAATACGAGTAGTATAGGAATGGTAAACTAATTATATATTAGTTCATGTCACAGGTCTACTTGGGGGTTACAAAAAATCATTTGCACCTACTAATGGTTTGGAATTATATGTTGTTCTGATATTTTAATGTATTTATTCATATACAAAGAATTGTCAAAGGTTTTGATTTTGCCGTTTGGACTATAGGAAAAACGTCAGAAACCAAACAAAATGAGACATGAATATATTGTATTAAATAAAGTATTAGGACCAAGGCTCTATTTTGAACTAGGTCTTCAAAAATAAATTTTCATTAGCAGATCAGTTTTATATCGTGCGTGAGTTGTGTGAAAAAGGAGGTGCTCTAACTGTAAATAGTTTGCTGTTTCTTCTTACACTGGATTGATCGTTTCAATAATATCACTGAAGTATTTCCAATGAACTGGGGGCACGTGCACAGTTTATATTAAACATAAATTCAAAATTATGGAGGACATGGAGCCAATAACTTTAAAAATGCTGTAGTACATTTTAAGAACCTTAATTCCGTTCGATACCCGGTGTAAGCATCCTAGCTTGCAATATTGATCCTCACGCTTGTTATTCCTATGCATCGGGATCAATTTTCAAGAACGAGAACTCTTTAGAGCTAAGAGTACGAGCTATAGAAGGTCTGTTTTCATATTCAGCATAAATATAGCACTGTGTAGGAAAAGACAATTAAAAAATAAATTCCTGGTAAAGTGGCCGTGGT